>CM076603.1:45000000-47500000 GCA_038502835.1 Octonoba sinensis
AGCCCCCCATTTCAATGGTGCAGTATGCGCCATGCCCCCCCGGCGGCCACCCCCGATTTAATTGAGGGAAATTCCTCCTTCCGCGTTGCAAAAGAATTAAACTGCTTAAGAAATCTCTAAAGTACTTTCGACGACGAGATGCCAGTTCTCGCCTTTATATATAATTGAATCCAAAATTTCCGCCGGCTGAGTCGCATTTGAGAGTAATCGAGATTGCTTGAAAGTCGTCTGCTTTCCTTCCTCTCGCGTTTTCCTGGAAAGATCTAGAAAACAAGCTATAATGAAATGGTTTTGTGGTAAAACTTCCTCTTTTCAAGGACAAGTTCTACAACTTCCTCATATATTGAAAACATGGACATCTTTAGAAAGGAATATTCTCTTGATTTTTATCGTTTGTATTACTGTCATGTTTTCTCATGTTTTGATGCAGTGCATATTTACTTATTTTTGTCTGTTTAATCCAACGCTGGGTTTGGTTGCGCGTAAGTGACAACTCTTACCGTCGGCATTTAGGTAAAAATCTCTACATCTACAAAATGAAAAAAAAAACGGATTTTTTGTCGTGAATGAGAATTTGTATTCCATGATTACCATTAAAAGAATTTAAAACTTGCATAGATAACCGTAGGAGTTTGGGGCTTGTAAAGTGGTTTTTACTATTATTTTTTAACCATTCGAAGAGTTTTCGACTAAACGACTTTTACCTGCATCCCAACGATATGAATCGTAAGTTACGCGCCAAAGCATTTTGTCAGCGTACCAAAAATGTTTTCTCCTGAAGTCAAGGATCGGGGGGGGGGGGGGGGGAGTTTGGGTTATCCTAGCTTTCAAGTATTGTTCAGAATACGGGGCAATCGTACTGACATGATATTGAGCGATTTATTAGGAAGGGATGCTTACCTCCTTCAGAGCGATGGCGCACACTCCTAAAAAATATCCGAACCCCTCTCAAAACAATAACTCCCCTCCCAAAGCGGCCAAACAGTCTACCAAGCCTCCCTCCAAATGCCCCAGTAAGCAACTGCAACCCCTTCCCCAAATTTCGATGGCTCAGTGTGCGCTATGACCCCCTCTGGTGGGCATCTCTGTATTATATGATCTTTAAATACTTTGTAGAACTTCCCTTGAAAAGCAACTTTTCCCCATCACTTAATGTCACACGACTAAATTATATGCATTACCTTTTTCAAATATGGTTCAATAATACAATCCCTTTTTCAAATATTTATAGAATTGAATGAATTTAAAAGATTCCATTTCATATGAGATTTTTTTGATTTTTAAAACTGGAACTGGAGCTAAGCAGTGAAGCAACGAGATTGTCCTCGAAGACTGATGCGGAGCCGGAGGGAGGGAGGGGGGGGGGAGAGAGAGAGAGTTTCGGGATTGCTTAGAATCCCTTTTTCAATGCGACAGGGAGCTTCTAGATGCAAAAACATCCAAATGAAGTAGACAAAACAACAGAAGCACGGATTATATAGCCTAAGATTTAGCTGCAAACCAATGAGAATAAAGGCAGCGTGACGTGGAACTAGAAGTTACACGGAAGGCACCAATAAGAAAGCACCAAATGAACCCAGATGAAAGTACACAAAGTAAAAAAGGAATATCAATCATAACAAAGCAAACGGCCACAACCTGCATCAA
The DNA here is from genome assembly GCA_038502835.1 of Octonoba sinensis. Lineage (NCBI taxonomy): Eukaryota > Metazoa > Arthropoda > Arachnida > Araneae > Uloboridae > Octonoba > Octonoba sinensis. The sequence goes on from CM076603.1 coordinate 45,001,648, forward strand.
AATGCGAAAATACCGAAACATAAGTCTGCATTTTAATGCTTATTTGTACTTTCTAAACGTGAAATTATTTTTTAAATTACGGTTTACTTAGCACAAAGTTCATTTATTATTTTATCGTTACAGTATAATTGCTCTGAATATGTATGAAGGATTTTTTTTTCCCCACCTCCGAATTCTGTTAAGATCTTTAAGGAACATGTGCTATAAAAATGCAGATGCCTATTCCTTGATAACGAGTGATTGATATTCGTGCAGCAACGAAGTTCCTCTAATTACTGTGGTATAGTCGAGGGGAGACGGCGTACCCCCACTTTTTTATTTTAACCCAAGCGTCCCCCACCTTTTCAAAATCTTTACACAAGCGTGTCCAGCTTTTTTATCTTGGTATCTGTAAGTGTCCCCCCCCATTTTTTTCTCCAGGATTGCACAACTAGTCCCCGTACATAGCGATGCAAAAAACAGCAATTTTGAGACGCCGGAAGGAACCCAGGAATTTTGGGAAAATAGGGATCTTTGATGGGAAGAAATAATTGGAACATTTATTACTTTCAACCATTAGAAAGGATTGACCACTGTCAAAAAACTAGAGAAAAAATATTGTTAATGCTCAGCTGGTTATTGCATTTTTAATAATCAATTTTAAATCACTTTTTGCTACATTTTTTTCCTTCAAATTTTAGTTTTTGTTTCTTTTATGAAATATTGAATATGTGTCATTGGATTTTTAAATGTCATTTTTAAAAAATCCTCTATTCATTTTCAGATATATTTGATATTTGCTTTGAAAATCCTCCGATTAATGTATCTTTTAATTTATACTAACCAGTCATTGTGATTTTTTTTTTATTTGAGCAGTGCGAGAAATCATTTTCCGCTAATCGTTACATCTTTCCCAATAAAAATGTGCTTGCTAAGTTTCAAATTTGCACTGTAAAAGTTCGATCTAATATTCCCTCTTGCTTCCCAAATAATTTATTTATTATCAATCCTAAAAGTTTATCGATGTCATTTAAAAATCTTTCAAATATTTTTGTCGCCCCTCGCCCCATTGGGAAAAAGTACACAACACGTTTCTAGATTTCCATGTATTGGGAGTTTTCAAAAATTTCCTTTCCAAAACACCCGTTTTTTTCCGCTCTTCATATTCTACGTACCAAGTTTCACAACACTGGGAGAAAGAAAAAGTACTTGAACCGAAAGCGAAAGTTTGCTCCACATCGAAACTCGCTCCGTCAGTGGAACAATCGCTACCCCTGACACTGTTCTGCCCTTCCTTCTACCTGTAATCTCGCTAATAAATGCATTTCCTCCAGGCTTTTCTTTTCCACCCTCTAGTCGTTTGCCATTAAACAAGTGAAAACGATAATCCTCTGTGTGTGCCCTTCGTTTTCTACGGCAGATCACTATTAGGCCATCAGCAAGAAGAGACCTCTATATCTACTTCCTCTACAACCCACGTGCTTACTCATCGCCATTTCCTCGGGAGCCGCTTCCTCATTCCGGTTGAACTTCCTGTCCTTTACTTTCGCGCAGAGCTCTTTTATCTCTCACAGGGCTAAGAACGCCTCAGGGTTGCCAAATTGAAAAACAAAAAAGTTTCGATTTATTTTTTGCGTTCGTTTGCCGATTCATTTGTTTACACTTCGTGATATGGAGTTTGCATAATTCTGTGCTCTAAGATTCTGTGTACGATTTCGTCCTTCGAAAGTGTTTTATGGATTATACGTTTTTGGAATGCTCTGGAATTTGGAATAAGAAAGTGGTACGTAAATGTTTAACACTCTTTTTCTATTTTAAGAATTGATGATTGATTAAGATTGATTTACAAAAAAAAAACCTCAATGTTTATTTATTTAATGATATATTTACAATTTCTGTGTAGAAGAATATAAAACAGATTATAATAAATACGGCATTAAATATATGCTGTATGAACACGCACGCACGTTGTTAGTATTTTTATTTAATAAAAAATATACTCTTCGTTCGCACGCTTGAACGTTACTAAGTTTACATCCATGATTTTCGGAACGAGTATTTATTATTATAAAGGTAAACGAAGTCCATTCCGGGGACAAAATTACAAGAGAAATGGTGCTTACCTCACGAAGAACTTAATCAGTTTCAATACTTTTTCCGAAATGCAGTTTGAAAGTGGTGAAAAAGTTTGAATAGTTCTTACTTTTTTTCGATAATTTTTAAGACAGCTTTGAATATTTTTTTAACGAATTAATTTTTAGCAAGTAATTATTTGAACGTCTGCCTCATTTGTTAAAATAGCATTTTTCGTTTGTGTCCCGTAGTCTCTCTTTTTCTTCTTTTTTTCGTGGTCTTTTCTTAAGCCTTTCATTTATATCCTCCACTGCTCCACTTGCTTACAGAATGAAATATTTTTTTTTACTTTTTAATCGCAATTTTTAATATGAAGTCTGTTCTATCCCCCTCCCCCCCCAAAAAAAAAACTATTTTATGATGTTTCAAAATATTTAGAGCCTACTTGTCAACAATAACTGAAGTGCTTTCTCTGCAGATGCTTTAAAATAGAATTGAAAAGTATTTATTCATCAAAACAAACAATGAAAAAACAAATTAAAATTACACACCTTTGCTGATTCTCTGTTTCATTTGTCAAGTATTTTTTTTCCTATCTTATTTTGTTCTTCTTCCCCCCTTAAAAAAAAAAAAATTAAGGTAAAAGTATAACACCACCTTCACTAAAAGATAAATCACGTACGCAATCCATGGAGATTATAGAGTTTAAAATTTTAATCTTCCATTAATGTTCCATTAATTCCTCAAACTCCTATAAAGTTATGATTACTTAAATTTTTTTCTAATTTATGTGCCATTAATTCCTTTAACTTCTATAAAGTTATGTTTACATTAATTACTAAATACAAAATTAAAGCCAAGACCAGTTTTGTGTTTGATGAGAACTAATATCGGGACCTGTATAAGACTTTTAACCAGATTTTTCCTCTGCACTCATTTGTACTTTTTCTATAAGAAGTTGGAGACGTGTCAAGTGAAACGTCACCCGAGTCGAACGAGGAAAAAAATTCGGTTTTTGACATCGTTCGCAAAGGCTTCACTCCGAAGATTTCGATTTGTAATACCTATTTATTTCCAAAATTTAGAATCTAATAGTTGTTCCAAAACTGTTTCGCATCGAGTATGATGAAATCATGGAATAATACCGTTTATTATTTATGAACCAGCGATAAAAGAGCAAAGTAATAATTTTTTTAATCCTTATATAATTACTATCATATAGTCAAACGCACAACGGGCTTTTAAAACCTTATTTATTTACTTTTAAATGCGTATTACAAGTGTCATTGCATTACATTATTAATAATGTGTTCAACACATTATTTGAAAATAAAATTAAGTGATAATTAAACTGTAAGTTACGTAGTTATAACAAAAAAAGTGTCATGTTGCGGACTCTACGTTTTCAGAAAATACTGTGAAATGGCCCATAAGTTATTGGGGGTTATTCCAGTAAATGCATTAAATTTTAATCGCTCTTTTAAAAATAGATATACAAAAAACTCATAAAATAAAAATATTAACTTCTATAACTTTAAAAAATATTTTATAAAACTATTTTGAGCAAGGTAAAAATTCACTAAGCAATAGTATTTCTTCAATTTGAATTAAATAATTAGTACAGTAACGCTAAGGTTTACATTAAAACCTGTCATTTCTATTCCACTTGTGAGTGAAATTTTCAGTTTTATTGTATTCAAAACAATACAGAAAATACGTTAATTTTAGATAGTTTTAGATTCTTAAGAAACAGAATTAAATCATACTTCATAGATTAATGTGAGGAATTGGTGTTTGACTTTGGGAATCCTTTTAAATTTGACAAATTCTTTTTATTACAACGATTTTCTAAAAATTTTAATATTCGGCTTCGGCCTAGAGGAAGTGACCAAATATTAGGCTTCGGCCTGGAGGAAATGGCCGAATATTCGGTAGCAGGATCCCGCTTAGGGGTAGGGGCAAAGTGGGTGATTGTCCAGGGCTGCTAAAAATAAATTTTTAAGTAAATTACAACCCGGCGTAGGGCTTTTTCCCCCTACATAATATGCTACTACCCAATATATGACTAACTGAAGGTCTTCCTTTTTAGAAGAGCAGCGCCCCAATAGAGGAAGTCCGACCTAGCTCAGGGGCCACAGTAAACGAAGGTACCATCCATCAACATTTCTATAATTTTGATTCAGGCGGAACAACCCTTGATCCCATCGTTTTGGGACACCCAGTATAACTTTTATATACAATAGAATACTAATAGATTATAGAAAAATACTAGGACGACTAGGTGATATGAGTTACACCATTTTTGATAGTTATTACTTCAGAGAAAAGTGTTTATTAAAAGTAAGTTGTATATTATAAAATAAAATATGTGAAATATTTAAAAAATATTTTTAATACTTCCAAAACAGCATTAGAAAAACGTCTTTAAGTACAAAGATGCAAAAAGAAATTGCTTATTTTCGCAAAAACTCATCCGTGTCCGAGCACCATCACAACAGAAAGCAACGCAATGATTCTAGTTCTGTCTACATATCTCTTTTTTTTTGCCTGCACGCATACCACTAGTGGTACTGCGTACCACAGTTTGGGAACCGCTGGAACTGGTCTCCCACACAGAAGGCTTCGGGTATCCAATATCCGGCCGATTTTTAAATGTCCAAAAACCGGTTCGGGAGCTGCACAATAGATCCTGATATCCGGCATGACAAATTCGATCTTTTTAAAAATTGATTACTTAGCCTGTTTTGAAAATACATGTAAACTAAAAACATTTAACGCATTTGGAAACTGTGGGTTGTTTAAAAATATGTATAGAATTTAGGTATTTCAAATATCAGATCCGGTACAGATCCGTCAAACGATGTACACTGGATATCCGATATCTGGCAAAATCAATGTCCGATGTACCCCTAATCCCTAATTCAGACCTTGCCTCCCCCTTCCCCACTCCCAAACCAAAATCCTGGGTTACAGTTCTCCCATCAACCAAAGTGATCCGCCTGGCAGAGTGCCAAGAAGAATACATTCATGTTCAAGGGAGAAACTGCTGGTATAAGGAATATGCCGTTTTTGTTCTCGTTCTAGTTCGTTTAGCATACTTGATTTCTTCCACACTGATGCTATTTGCCAGTTGAAATTTTAGCGCTTTCAACAAACAGAGAAGCAAAAATGCTGATTCGCGTACTAAATAACCGCCCTGCAAAACGAACTTCCCTAAAACTCGAATGAATTTGTTCTTTTCAGCCATGAGCAGAAGCGACCAAAAGTCAAAATTCCGTGGTCGAACTGTAGCTATTGTATGCATATACAGTGAAACCTGCGTAAGTTACCACTTGCGGTGCAGCACTTTAGTGGTCAACTTGACAGGTGGTCAATTTATAGAGGGATATTTTTGTTTTGGTCATTTCTTGCGCTAGGCATTTATTTATTTGTAACTAATTAAAATATAGCTGCATGTATCAACATTAATGTAAAATAGTAATTAGCTGGGTTTTTTCACAATTATCTAAAATATCAATAGAGAAATTTAACCTTAATAATAAGTTACATTGCATCCTCTACAACTTTGAAAGTAAAGCGCTTAGTTAAAATACAGATAAATAGCTTATTAATCATTAAGTTACTTATATGATAGTTGAGATTTCCTGAAAATGCATAATTTTCATAATGGCTACATCAGATAGAAGAAAAAAAAACTTATTTAAAGAATAAAAGAACGCTCATAATAGTTTTCCCATATAGTTAACTTACGAAGAAGTTTAGGCAAACTTTATCATTGATGTTTCATCCATCTAACATTATAGCATAAAAAATAGCTGGGACAAGTTATTTTAGTTTTTTTTTTATCTTTGAAAAAATAGATATACAAATAAATATAGAAATAATTAGGCGGGCAACTTACAAAGTTTTTTTTTTTAATACTCCCACCCAAATTTGACGTGCATAAGTGGTCAATATACACAGGTGGTCAACTTAGGCGGTCAAGTTACAAAGGTTTTCCTACATTATAAAATATGGGGCGGATTCCGTCCCTGACAAAAGCGGTCAACTTAGACAGGTGGTCAGCTTACAAAGGTGGTCAATTTTACAGGTTTTACTGTATATATTTATACAGAACCACACCTATTAAAAAGATTTCTTAAAATTGAAACACATCTTCTAATAACATGCCATATTTGCTAGAGTAATTCGCGATAAAACCCCGTGCATTACTAATTGGCGAATGAAAATCTTTCGCTCGCTCGCATCAGCGCGCCACCATTAATCATCTTGTAAACGAGCAGAAACAGGTTGAATCCTTTGCAGACTCGCTCGCTCGCGTTCAGGTATTTTCCCTTTCCCCAGCTGCCTTTCACGCATCACCTTCATCAGAGTGTGGGTAGTGGGATGATCTACTTTCCACGTGACAACCGGTGATCTCGATTTCCGGTTACGCAGAATCTCCGCCCTGCATGACACGCTTAATCCCGATAGTAGGTCTTATCTTTTTGCTGCTTGGGAAATGAACGGTGCTGCGTTTTAATATGGGCCAATTAGATGGGAGTCAATTGAGGCCTGCAATGTTATAGTCTTTTACTCACCCATTCGGCGATAAAAATCTATTGCTCTTAAGAAATATTAATTTCGGGATGAATACACAAAAGGGGGGTGGAATAAGGATGCTTTCAAAGGGAGACATCAATTTTACGAAGTTGTTCAGAATTGAAGTACAGTAGAACCTCTCTCAGCCGGCCTTCGCTTTATCCGACCCATATTTTCAAAATACAAATATTAAATCTCCAAAAAATGTTTTAAGTTACACGGTTTTATTAAAAAAAAAAGAAAAAACTAAAATGCAGTAATAGTGGTCGCAAACCACGTAACAAACTTCCGTGACAAATCAACTTAAATAACGTCGTTACATTATCCAAACAAAGAGATCGTTGCCATTCGGTAAATAATAATTCTGATAATTTCCTCAGAGCCAAAATGATTAATTTTTTTTCCTAATTAACGTTACAATAAATTATAAAATGGATGGAATATTGTATTGTCATCGGGAAGATAAGCTTGTGTGCAAAGTTTGAAGATAATTTATGCAGTAATAGTGGTCGAAAACCGAGTAACAAACTTCCGTGACAATTCAAGTTAAATAAAACCGTGTAAAAACAAGAATAGTTTTTAGATCAGTAGTTATATAGAAAAAACAGGTGCTGCGGTACTCGAGGGAATTTTTTCGCGGAATCCTTATCTCCCCGGACTCCCCCCTCCACTCTCTTTTAAATTGCATAATACACTATCTACCAAAAAGTATTTGGACACTTTGGATTTTAGACATTTTTTTTTAAAGTCAGAAGAAATATTAAATTTGCTGTTCTGTATTTTGTACCATGGAAAGAACATACTTAAACTCACCTTTAAGAAACAAAATTCAGGCTTATAGGCATTTAGGGGGCGGTCAAAAAATTAAAGAAGAAAAACAACACTTTTGAACATCTTGTATCAGAAAATGATCGAAATGTCCTGTAACTTTCGCAAAATATTTTTAATTATATACGCAATGCTTACACCCGCTTTCGTCAGAATAGCAGCAATATTCATGAAGATATGGGCATTTGTTTTAAATATTCGAAATTTTTCGCAAGTGTTTTGCTTATAACTCGCTAAGTTCTATCTCAAATTACATGAAACTTGCAGACAGCTTGACAAAATAAAAAGTAAGTATGGTACCAAAACGTGGAGAGAATTTAATACATAGTCGATGAGATTTGAGCAGCTTTGTTAAAACAAATGTGATTGCGCATGCGCAAAAGATATTAATTATTTTTTTAAATAATTTGGTTGTGAGATCTATGGAGCAACTTATGTAAAAGTTTCAGTTGAATATTGATATTTTTAAAAGAGATATATACGATACAGTGAGCCGTATTTAGCAAGCTCTGAAATTGGAGAAAAATGATAAGGGGTTTTCCACAAATTTTTATATTGCATAATAAATTGGAAAATTGACAGATGTTAAACAGAAAAAAATTGCATTATATGTGTTTATGGAGTCTGAATTTGAACGCTATTGTTTAAATTGCCAAAATTATCATGCAATATAAAAATTTGTGGAAAACCCCTTATCTTTTCTCTCCAATTTGAGAGCTTGCTAAATACGTCTCACTGTATCCTGTATATCTCTTTGAAAAATATCAATAGTCAACTGACACTTTTACATAAGTTGCTCCATAGATCTCACTACCAAATTATTAAAAAAAAATTAACATCTTTCGCGCATGCGCAATCACATTTGTTTTAATAAAACTGCTCAAATCTCATCGACTATGTATTACATTTTCTCCACGTTTTAGTACCATACTTACTTTTTATTTTGTCAAGCTGTCTGCAAGTTTCATGTAATTTGAGATAGAACTTAGCGAGTTATAAGCAAAACACTTGCGAAAAATTTCGAATATTTAAAACAAATGCCCATATCTTCATGAATATTACTGCTATTCTGACGAAAGCGGGTGTAAGCATTGCGTATATAATTAAAAATGTTTTGCGAAAGTTACAGGACATTTCGATCATTTTCTGATACAAGATGTTCAAAAGTGTTGTTTTTCTTCTTTAATTTTTTGACCGCCCCCTAAATGCCCCTAAGCCTGAATTTTGTTTCTTAAATGTGAGTTTAAGTATGTTCTTTGCATGGTACAAAATACAGAACAGCAAGTTTAATATTTCTTCAGACTTTTTAAAAAATGTCTAAAATCCAAAGTGTTCAAATCCTTTCTGGTAGATAGTGTATATCTCCCATTTTTTGCCTTTCCTCGGTTTAACCGCATTTTTACTTAACCGGCTTACCGTCGGTCTCAATTGAGCCGGCTAACAGAAGTTCTACTTTACATGTTTACCCCTTTGCCTTCTATAGTATGTAGCATTACGATATAGATAATACTAGCGGTACCCGCACGGCTATGCCCGTGTTAAAAAATGAAAAGACCAGTCGGTTTGCCATTGTGTATATAGTGATAACTTTTTAAGGTGCAAATTATGTTATTTTATTAAAATGTATAGCATTCCATATAATTAAAGATTAGCTGCCCATGGCAATCAGCCGGAGATCCTACACATTTAAGCATTTTTTTTTACAAAACACACACAATAAAAAAGGAAAAAGGAAAAAAACACACACAATAAAAAAGGAAAAAGGAAAGAAAGAAACGAAATAAAACAAAAAAGAGAACATTTGAAAAAAAAAAAAAAAACGCATTTTGTTTGTTTTGTTCAAGTACCCACACAAAAAGTAAGATTATAATAAATTAGAATAGTTTTAATTAATAAATTTTTAGTACAATTAATTTTTATCTATTATTTATTGACAAAGCCGGGTCCAGACGCTACGTTTTGTACAACCTTTTGTCTGCGCAGTCTTAAGACTAAATGAAAACGTTGCAGTTTTTTATGCGTCTACATAGTGCAGAGATATCTGTATATTTCACTCAGTTTTGTGCGATATCGTCATGAAGGAGATACTACTCTGGTCAATTATGACATGGTGTCATGTTAAAAAAAAGACTGGAACGTCTCAGAAGAACCCGGCGTTCAAAGTGGTCAAATGATTACATAAAATAAATATTTTTTTGTTGCCTGTTCTGGTGGTTCGACAACTGCAATCTCTTTATTTTCATCCATGGTATTCCTAGACTGCCTTGGTGTCTCCTGATCATTTAGGAAATGTAACAAATCAAAGTACCAGAGAGATGGCTTGTAAATTTCGTCTCCAACCCCAGATCGATTCGATTTATTAACTTTTGCCAATTATTTCCGGTTAACACTTCTCAAAGAATTAATTATTTACAAATGTTTCTCTGTTTGCGGTTGCATCAATGTCTTTGATTTTTTCCACTAAACTCTCATAAGCCTCCCCCTTTTTATCCTTGTCACTATACTCCTTGGATTTTACACGCCAAACGCTTGGGAAACTTTCGCATAATGCAATAAATTTTGTGAGAAACTCCCGAGAACATTGCCGAAAGTCGGCCATTGTCGCCTGACGAATTGAAACTGAGAAACAAAATGAATCGGAAAGGGGTGCTACCATCTACGTGTGCCGATTTGTCTGCACAGTTCAAAGACATATGCTTTCTAGCTCAGTTATCGCTGCAACTGTACACCGGACTCAAAACTGCGCACTTTTCCAATCTACACGCAACGTTTTATCTGCAATGTGTTGAACTGCGCAGAAAAAAGGTTGTGCAAAACGTAGCGTCTGGACCCGGCTTAAAACAGAAAGACGAAATTTTGTAGCCTGCAGAAACAAACAGCAGCAAGCAAAGATTTGAAAGCGGAATAAACCTTTCATCCTAGCTCAAATAGGAAAATAACATATGTGCTAATTCACTGGAGAAAAAAAAGTAAATAAATGAAAGTATAAACAGTAATAATAAGCTGGAATAACAAAAATCGCTATAAAGGATAACATTTCTTTTAAAAACCCCTGTGCAGTATGGAAAATAGGCCCGTAAAATACATGTCAAAATAAGGAAATCAAAACAAAGCTATCAATCGCCTGTGAGACGCAGGAAATAAATTTTAATTCGTTTTAAAAAAATAATAATCAAAATCCAAAAAAAGAAATAAATAAATTAAATATCGGCTGCTTCTCAAAATGCTAAAAACCGCAAGCAATAAATTTTAAATCGTTAAAAGAAAAAAGGATCAATAGTCAGTCGGCATGGCAACAATTAAAATTAAAGTTAATTACCGTGAAAAAATAATTTCGAACTGCAGAGAAAAATGCTTATAACTTCTTTTCTAGTTAATTTAGAGGCTTCGAATTTTCGCACGAGGAGCGAAACTCTTTCCGGGGTAGTTTTTCACGCGCTTTTCAACGGTATCAAGCTCGAAACGATGCGATAATTCCTTCCTATAGAAAAGGACTATTTTATGAAACTTTCGGCTATAAATTGGAATAAAAGAAGAACAAATTCGAATTTCAGAAAAAACTCTCCGAGGTGCCCACCCCATGTTCCAAACTAATTTCGTGCCAAATTTCATGAAAATCCGCTGGACGGTCTGGGCCCTACGCCGTACACAGACACACACACATACTTACTGCTTTATTATTAGTAGAGATATATTATCTATGTATATAGTTAGGCAAAGAGAAAACAGTTAAAGACCACTTTCTCCTCTGTTTTCCAACCGATTTTCTTATTTATTATTATACATATATTTTTTATTTAGTAGCTATTGACGAGTTTTAGTGATATCAATTGAAAAATTTTGGAAACAGTTTATTAATAGTTAATTATTTCTCCCTTTCTTTTGTCAGGCAAGTATCATTTATAATTATAATTTTATATTGTTATAGACAGCAGATGGCAACATGTTTTGGTTGTGCAAATTATTAGCTAATAAATATAAAACTCATTGTTAAAAAGACTTTGTTGCCATTAAGTAGCCACATTAAAGGCTGCTATAAGATGAGTTTGAGTGAAGGCTTCTCTAAACAATGAAATGAAAAATGGGAATAGTGTAAGCAAACATTTACGTTTTATTCAACTGCTACTCAACTTAATACGACATCGGCAGAAGTACAAGCGGCTCGTTTATGAGCGCAATGGGCCGTGCGGCGACAATGATTTACAATTCGTTTGCTTTAAGTGAGGATGATGAAAATAAACTCGACGTTATAATAGCCAAATTTCATAAATAATACTTAGATAATTATATAAACAGCATAGTGTTTTCAATGCTAAATTTACGGTCGAATTTCAACTGTTGGGCCAAGGCTGAACTTGATCGTAACCGTTACGAACAGTTAAAAATAAACTGGATCAAAATCAGCCTTGGTTGGGCGAACTCTAGTGTTGATAATTAGCATGACGATATATACACAGTGTGTCAAAGAATTTTAAAGACTAGGTTTATAAATTTGTATATAAATATTTATTAGACTTTTATGAGAGCTACATTATCTATAAAAATAAAAATGTAAGTGTTCGTTTGTTCATAACCGCTTATCTCCGAAAGTACTTCACCGATTGCTTTGAAATTTTGCAAGTTGACAGAGTCGTTCAAGAGGATGGTTTATAGACCAGTTAAAAAAAAAATCCGACGGGTAGTTCCTTTTTTTTTATTCCAATTTTACGCAAATTTCCACATAAATTCCCCAATATGGGGTTGAAAAAAAACTTTGCACATATTAATATAATATATCGATCCAAAGTGCCTGATATTTCTGCACAAGATTAAATTTGTTCGAAGTTTCTAAGTCAATAAGAACGCCAGTTATAAGCTTTTTAGTTCGACTTCTTAATTGACAGACAATAGTAAACATATTTGAAATTTCAGAAGATATGAAAAGTAAAAGGATTGACATAAATTAAAAGGAGCCTAAAAATTAAACTTTGACTTTGAGCCGAATAATTTCAAACAAACGTTTCAAAATGTATTTATTTCTATCGAAATGGTTCTAGTAGTACTGATCAAGTACAGCTTAAGATTAGCCTTACGGAAAAATTAAAGTAGACATATTTAATAATTAAGTGGAAACGCGAGGGAAAAGAAATATTATTTGTGGGAAAGTGGCGATGACGTAATTTCTTGTGTCAAAATTCCGAAAACAGTAACATTTTCAAAATCTTTGAAGTTCTTGACGGAATTTTGTCTCTAAAAATAGAACTAAATTTCGGGTGAATTTTAAGACGTAACTCGAGTGTGTATCATAATATTTGCAGAAGTTATTCAATTGAGATTTAAGCGGCCTTTACAAACACGTCCTTAATCGCGGTCCGGACGACGAGCCATTCAGATCCGCGGTCAAGAGCATACGTGTAAATGCAATTTTAGGACGCTCAAGAACGCGGTTAAGAATGACACTCAGATGCGCGCTCCAAGAAATGATGCATTTTACATACACGTTCTTAACCGTGCATCAAAGCGGAGGATTGGACAATTCTGCAGGCTGTGGCTTCTGTAAGGGGACTTCAATGGAACGCCCCGCATCTGAACGCGATCTTGCGCGCGGTTAAGAATGTGGTGCATTTTTCGACATTCTTGAACGCCACGGTTTTACTCGCGTTCTTGACCGTGGCTTGATGCGCCACGTTCAGTCGCGCGGTTAAGAACGTATGTGTAAAGGGCGCTTAAGGAAGATGAAAAGGCTCAGATTGATTGATTGATTGAATGATGGGAGCGGTCGACACATCATCACGAAGAATCTTTTTCAGTAGGATAGATTTACATTAAAGATGTCTTTAAAACTTTTTTTTTTTTTCACTATGATGCGATCAAACTTTTTGTTTCAAATTTTGAAACATCTTAACGCAATTTTTTACTTCTGACTGTTTAATTCTTGTATGAAAAGCCATTTTTTTTTCGCCCAATCACCAATTATTTGTTTGATGGTGAAAAGTGAATTTAAACAAACATCGTAGTCACGGAAGAAATTTTAAGTTTCTAAAACTTGTCGCATTGAAAAAGGGATTCCAAGCAATCCCGAAACATATATCTGCATTTTAATGCAGTGTTTCCTTAACATGAAATTATTTTTTATTACAGTTTAAAAGTTATTATTACAGTTTTATTACAGTTAGCTCAAAGTTAATTTATTATTTTAATTCAGTCCGAAGCAGAAATTTCCTTTCATCTTTCGGAAAGAAAAAAAAGTAGTCTTGAGTCTGAAGTCACTTCTAAGAATAAATATATCTGCCACAAAAAGAAATGTCACATCCGTTTAGATGAGATAACCAATTGGTATGGGCTGTGGGGAAGATCAAGCAATCATCATTGCTTACATCGATAAGACCCAGCCTTGCGTTTGTTATCCGGCAAAACGGAAGTAAGTTTCAAGGTGCGGTTACAGTGAAGGAGTGGTAGTATTTTCTCCACGTAAAAACATGAAGACACTGAAAGGATAATTCGTCATTTTTATGCGTAGAAATAGTTTTCGCTTTCGTAATCTTTTTAGAGTACGACAAATTTAAATTATAAACACTTAATTCATGAGAAGTGCAGGGTTCTTTCCTCGGAGGATTTTTCTTCTGAATGATACGACTTTATGAATTGCGAAAGGGAAGAAGGGTTAATACTAAAGTTACTATACGTAGTAACTTTAATCACAAAACTAGCAGAAGGTGGGGAAGTTGGGGCACGTTGGTTCAGTCTCAATTATTTTAAGATTATTTATATTTTTTAATTCCTTTCATGACCATTTTGTTCCAGTAAGTTCAATTTCAGCACCGCTGAGTAATTTTCAGAACTTAGCAACTTTATTTTATTTTTTATTCAAATTAGTTTCCGTAAGATTGGAACAGAAAATTGCATTTTTATCATTCAGGGATTCCTTTTACTACATAATTATTTGTTGTTCTTTTTGTTTTTATGATAAAGAAAAAAATATTAAAGCATTTTTTAAATCTGAGAACATAAGATACGTTATCCCGATTTTTTTTGGAGGGAGGTTGGTCTATGGTCCAACCTACCCTAAGTGATTTTAAAAAATTTAACCATTTTTTGCTTATTATAATTTTTTTTCATAATTCTATTTATTTATCTACTTATTTATATCGGTATACAGATATTTATTTTAAGTTATGCATGACACTAGTAATAATAAAATGTTCGTTGCTTAAAGCTATGTTCAGTTTGACACTAACTAAATAAAACCTTTGAACAAAGTGGAGCAATATCCAGATTTTGCTCCCCCCTAAAAAAAAAAAAAAAAAAACATAATCACTAGTGCGCTATTGTTTTTACTAGATATTTTATTGACTAGATCGCCGCGAGAAAATTCTATTAATTCCAAGGGAGCGGAGTTGGTACGTTTGTGAAACTTCATTCGATACACTTAGTCAATTTGTACGATTTTTTTTTTTTAACTTTCCAAAATCGAGGGGTATTGATGATCCGCTTGAGCCTCGAAAAGCAGTTGTTCCCAAGCAGTGGTTTTTCACCTCGCGACCCCTTTTCTTAACAATTAAGCGGCCCGCGACCCCTTATGTGCACACATACACACATATTATGAATAGATAGATGTAACACTACCAAGATAAATGTGTAATCAAGAAATTTTGTTCATGAGAAATTCGCAGTGACTGCAGAAATCACTAATCAAACAAATATATATATATATCTGTGATAACTTTTTGGATATATTTTGAGCCCATGTTTTATAACCAAAATAATGATTTTCTGATTACCAAAAAACGAAAAAATCATATAAACGAGTATGTAGCAACAAAAAGAAAGTATTAGAACAAATAAAAATATATGCATATATATTTTCGAAAACGAAATTATGTACGGACCCCAATAGAAATAATGCCTTACGACCCAATTTGGGGTTACGACTCAGAGGTTGGGAACCCACGCTCTAAACCTAAACTATAGTCTAAAACAGTGGTTCCCAACCTTTTTCTCCTTGCGAACCCCTATTAAAATCGAAAGATAATGGTGAGCCCCTTAGTCATAATGGGTAAAAAAGCAACAAAATTTGCTAGCACACTTAGTTTTCATGTTGCACAATAGTTCGTACGAAGAAATCAAAATATGATTGTAAAACATCGAGATATAAATGAAATCTGGAATAATACTTGCAAGAAATTAAATATATTTTTTTATTATTAATTTTTTTATTAGTTGTGTTATTTGAGTTACTAATAGGGAGTAAACATATGAATTTCCAAAAACTATTTTTGGCAATTGGTTTTTTAATAGTGCAAAAGTTTTTGGAATGGCATGAGACATTATACGTACAAATGTTGAATTAACTAATAAATCTTTCGGTTTCATTTGTTGTTTGAAATGTACAAAATTCGCAAAAAAAAGAAAATTTATAGAAGTCTTAAATTTACATATTTTCAAGTTTCCCATTACGTTAGAGCAGATAAGAAGAAAGAAAGTATGATAAATGAGAATACAAAAATAGAAATGAATCAAATAATATCTTCTGGTTCCAGATTGGGATTTATATAAGAAGATTTAGCCATAAATAAGAAATTTTCATATTTTTGATTTTTTCTTTCGCGCCAACGCGGGAAACGTGGAAAATGGTAGCAGAAAAATGTGTCCCATATGTTTGAAATAATTAACTGGATACCTTCTGGTACCATTTTGTAACTCAAAGTTGGAAAAATGTTTTGAAATCAGGCAAAAGCAGAAAGTGCATTTTAAATTTTATACGTACGCTTCCTATGCCAGACCACAACTTTCCTACATTATCTGAAAAACAATTTAATGAAAAAATTATTTTTACGCTCCGTCCATATGTATGTTAATTCATCATTTCTTTATTTCTTTTACGTTAGTAATTAAAAATTCCGCCATTAGAACATTATTTTCGCGAACCCCCTTACTACTTTTCGCGAACCCGCAGGGGTTCCGAACCACCGGTTGGGAAACACTGGACTAAAAGATGGGCCTGTGGTGGGGTGAAGGTTACTTCCGTCCAAGGGCACCATTGTGAAGGAAAAAACAAGTTTAAGTCCAGACTGGTGATCTTTGAAAACTAGCATAAGTTTACATATAACATGAATTAATTGTTCTGCATGAAAAATAATAATTAAGAACTTAATTTCTTTTAATGTTCAACTAAAGCAACACTTTTATTTCATGAAAAAGAGGAATTTTCTTCCTTTTTTTATTACACGGTTTTATTTAACTTGATTTGTCACTGAAGTTTGTTACGCGATTTTCGACCACTATTACTGCATAAATTATTTTTAAACTTTGCACAGAAGCTTATCTTCCGATGACACTGCAATATTCCATCCATTTTATAATTTATTATAACGTTAATCAGGAAAAACAATTAATAATTTTGGCTCTGAGGAAATTATCAGAGTTATATTATTTGTCGAATGGCAACGATAGCTTTGTTTGGATAATGCAACGGTGTTATTTAACTTGATTTGTCACGGAAGTTTGTTACGCGTTTTTCGACCACTATTACTTAAATATTATAAAACTGTGTAACTTAAAAAAAATTTAATATCGATTTATACTTATTGCGTTTTGCAATGTTACGACGTATTGATGCAAAAGTGGAACCGCAAAACGTATAACTCCAGAAATTCAGAAATAGGGCATTTCTTTATTCATTATAAAACACAGTGAGGGGTTCGAAATATTGTGTCAGTTTGTGACCAGGGAAGAGGAGCGGGAGGTAGCAAGAAGTGTGACATCACACGTTTTGGTTAAAGTTGTCTTCTAAAACGGAAGATTAAATATTTGTACATTATTTATTTCTTTTTGTTTTGGTTTTGTATTCTCATTGATTTCATTTTGTATCGAAAAAATCGATGCTGATTAAGGTTTAAATTAGCTTCTAGTTAAAAGTTTAAATTTAAAAGGAAATCTTGGGCATTTACACTTCTATGACAAAATAGCGCTGGTCATTTTTAGAGAATTCGACTAAACTAATGTTTTTTATTATTAATGTACCAATTATGTTTTTGGTTGCAAACCGTAATCTCGTTTCATACAAATTAAATGCTCGCATAATCATTTGTATTGTTATGCTTAAAAATGTCACGAACCCCTTCCCTCTCGCTCCCGTGAAAATGACGGGCTGAGGTTTTGCTCTCTATTTCTCGCTCCCGTGATATTTCCGGGCTGGAGTGTTTAAAATTTCAAAATAAAACAAATCGAAAATTAAAAATGAATATATATGTTGTTCATACACATATTTTTATATAATTTTCAGGGATAAAAAAAGGGCACTTTTATGACCGTTTTCTTGAAAATTACCCGACCGTTAAGGGGTTAAAAGCTCAAATATAAAATTGGAAATGTGATCTTCAACGTCGTAGTGCTTCGTTTCTGAACTGCAGTACATATGCTTATTGTTTATGTAATAAAGCGTGACACGCGTGACAAGGGGAGGTAGGGTGACATTTTGTGACAGAAGGGGGGAGGGTTCAAATATATTGGAAAAAGTGGGACATTTATGAAACCTCCCTAGCTCTGTCCTGTTAAGAGGTACTGGGGAAGTTTGGGCTCCTACAAGTCCTGAGGTGGCTCCTATGAATGAGAATAAGTAAATGGACCAACTAAAGGATGGTTTGGAGCAGTGAGTACGACTAACACTGGGAGGGTCTACTGAACTGAGGATAAAACAATTAGTTTTGAATAAATTCTGTCTATTTTTATGTATCCATAAAATGAAAATAGTCTACAGGAAGAGTTTTGCACTATATTATTACAATTTAAGGGATAAAAATATTTTCAGTAATTTATTAGAAGCTCATTATATAAATCTTTGCTTCCTTCAGAATGAATAATCGCAAAAAAATTATCCATCTTTCTTTTCAAGGTCAACAACAAAACTCCAGAATGAATAATGAAAAAGAAAAAAACGCAAAAAATCATCATATCTCATACATGAACTGTAAATAAATTACTTTCCTTCGTCGGTTACGGTTAAGGAAATACTTCCCCCTGGTAAAGAAATAACGAATAGAAAAATGTACCCACGCTCTTCTTTTCCTTTTCGCTTTCTCTATCTTTCTGCATCCAAGGTTGGCCACAGGTACAGGTAAGGAACACGTGGTCCCATGAGACATCACGTTTTTTGTGGTAGTTGCTGTGGGGCATGTGGCCACATTTCCTCTTGCAGCGGAAATTTCCTTACTTAGAGGAAGTGACCTTGCCGGTTAAGACATAAAGGATTTTGCTTTTATGTTTGTTTCCAGAGCTCTTTTGCGTTTACGTAATGAGGCAGTGTAGAGTGAGGTGTTTTATTATTTTATTTATTTTTTTTCCTTTTTATTTATTTACTTTTTAATGCACTTCTTTGTGCCACAGGGAAAAGATGCTTTCTGTCACTTGTGAGCAGTCGTCATGCTCATTAATTAGCTGTATTATCTCTTGTCCAGTGGGTAAATGGCAACCTTCTCAGCTTGAAATGTCGAATTAACGTGATGAATAAAAATGGGTAAAAGTACAAACTGAGCAAGCATACTAATGCTGAGCTCCCAGTATTCCGAATACTCACATGAGGCAGTAAAGAAGCAAAGGGATGTAAATGGACCAGAAAACGATTCCGAGAAAAGTTTGGATCTTCTAAGGCCTTTAACGTTATTTTTTTTCTAAATCACGTTCAGGCGGAGCACCTGTTAGAGCTATCACTAACATCTCTTGCCACATTATAGAATGGTGCTTTCCCTACCATTGCACTAGTTACCTCAAAATTTTCAATTTTGCCACACCCCTTTGCTTCTAGGTGCTTCATATATGCTGTTGTTTTCAAATGGGCTGCGTATATTAGTCCTTAACCATTGCAGACCTAGTGCGTTCTCAGAGATTGGTGCCAACTCTTTCAGTGGCACCACAGTGAGTGTGGTACCATTGCCGCCATTTTTTGACGCTCAGTTTCTCCCTTAATGGGGGCACGTGAGCTCTAATTGATGCAACTTGTATTAGGAATTTAATTTAGCCCAGAGCGTCCACGCCAAACAGATACTCAAGGGATCCTTAACATGCCGTATAATCATACGACATGGGCGCTGTCGATTTTCTGCATCTTGAAAATCCACCGACTTGGGCCAGGTTTGATCCTGCGAACTTGGGCGTACGCCACTCTGCCGGCGGTGCCTCATATATCATACGTTTGTAAATGATTGATCAATAGAATTTGGGTAATTGTCACGTGACCTAATTTGGCATCAGTTGCTTTTGAGAAATCACCGGTAATTAATGTAGTCAAATTTCTAAAGAATTGATCAACCATTCACAATTATTGTACTTTTCTTTCTTGATTCCTCTCCTTTTCTTTCTTTCTTGTTTTCCTCTCCTTTCCTTTCTGTCTTCCTTTTTTTTCTGTCGTGAATTTCTTTAAATTATCAAAACAAAACTGAAAAAAGAATTTTAATCATTTTATTATTTTTATTTTATGCTATTTTTAGATTCGTGACGGAATCACATTTTTGTGGTTTTCAGGTTGTTTTTCAGTACAAAAAGAAATTTTTGTGAGCTATGCTTATCTTCACTCTTTAAGTTGATAAGCACTTTTAAGTTACATAATTAATAACTAGAAAATGCTAATTTTAATGATTTATTTTCGCATTGAAGTGAAGTAATTAAAGTTTATATGTCATGACGGAACGATAAGAATTTTGTATGTTCATTTACCGGAACAAAAGTGCTCATACCTTAAATTTCATGGCATTTTTTATTGTGCCTTGCTTATTTAACGTTACTTAATCAAATGTAATGAGTTGAAGATGAAAATTGAGGATAAATGACAGCTTCTTTAAAAACAACAATTTCGAAAAAGTTGTCATTTTCATGGAATTGCCCAGAAGAGATATAAAGATGAGTAAATGTTTACTTTTTAAGAATAATAATAAAACAACTGCGTTCTTTTTCTTTTATTTTTGTGCTAAACAGAAACCCAGTCATGAAGCAACCAAGTGCTTAATATTTATAATCTGCAGATGAAAGCTCGAGATTGGGATGCTATCCGGAAGAATTAAATATCATTTTTCCGTAAAAGTAAAAAAAAAAAAAAGGAAAAATGAAATAAGGCTTAATGTATCGTAGAAATATCGTTACAAATGAGAAAAAGTCAAAATAAGTAAAGTAATTAAATAAATATTGAAAAATAAAAAAAAATGAAAGTAAAGCTTTGAGATGGAGAACATGTGTGTCTCTGTTGGTCTGTATGTCCCCCTAATAACTTTTGAGGGAATTGTCCGATTTGGAAAAAAAAAAATGCATTCGAAAGATTTCGGCGAGGACATCAAATTTCTATATTTTATTCTTTGATTTGAATAATCGTTTGTTATATTTTGAACGGTTCAAAAAATCTTAATAATAGCGCGACTGGGGAACTGCAAAGGAAATTAGGTAAATCATGTATACAAGATCTAACTTCCTTTGAATTAGATACAAAATCCTTTCGAAAGAGCTCTCGGCGTGAAATACTTTTGATTTGAACAGTTCAAAAAAAGTTTACATTAGTACCTACGTGGAAATTTCAATCCTTTATAAATCCTGATCTAACGACGGATTTAATTGTAGCAAAATTTATCGGAAAGATCTTATGACGTAGAACGTGTACAGGTACGAAGTTCATCTAGAACTAAAAGAGCCCATTTTCCTATGAAATTTTTAGATATGGATTTTTAAGGATATTTCTGAATGAATGAATGAATGAGTGAGTGAATAATGAATAAATGAGTGAGGGAATGAATGAATGAGTCAGTGAATGAATAAATGAATAAATGAATGACTATGTGTAAACCGTTGAAAAAAGGGTATATTTGAAATAAGTAAGAACTAAACTAAATGAAAAAGAGAGAGAGCGAGAGAGAGAGAGAGAGAGAGAAGCTAGATTATCAATTTGATAATGGTGTATGCGGGAAAGTTGGTATAGTTGTAGATGGAACCTCTTGTTATACACTCCAAAAATTTCTCTATTGCTACCTGACTTTGAACTCTTGGCTAAAATGCATTTAAACTGATTTCTAAAGCTATGAAATGCTTAAGTTGCTTGCGTTGTATAGAAGTCTCTACACTGCTTCATTAATTTTCTTTTTATCCGTAATTTTTTAAATTGCATTTAGCTTTAAGCAATAGATTTCAAAAGATCTATAACGAGACTGTTTACTATTTGTTTCCAAGATTTTCTTTCCCTTTATTTGTAATCTCAGACGTTTCCTTCTTCCTTTCCCTGGGAAAAATGGTGTTAAACAGATATCATCGAATTCCAAGGCCAACTATTGTTTCCCAAAATAATGATACTAAATTTACTCAGGAAGTAGGAAATTATTAAGGATAGGTGCAATTAAACTGTTGTGTTTGGATATTTTACTACTGAATTTTGAAACGACATTCGATAAAGCAGACAAGCGTGATTATATTAGAGGTGAAAACATTTGAAAACACGTTTTTTTTAAAAGTATTTACCGAGTTTAGAAATACATATATAAATAATAACATAAATATAGCATAACCACAATAAAAAATCCATGATGTTTGGTTGAACTATGATGTTTGGTTGTGTGCAATTTATATGCAAAGAACAGTAAAATGCACGAAGGGCAAGTTAATGAAAAGTGTTATATTGGATACATTAAATTTCCTAATAATTAAAAAAAATCCTAATTAAAAAGTAATATATCAGAGATCTGAAGCAGCTATTTTATTGGATTGCTGCTATCCGACTTGTAAATACTTGCTCCTACTCCGCATCAACTTCGCTCCGACTTGTAAATACTTGCTCCTACTCTGCATCAACTCCGCTCCGATTTGTAAATACTTGCTCCTATTCCGCATCAACTCCGCTCCGACTTGTAAATACTTGCTCCTACTCCGCATCAACTCCGCTCCGACTTGTAAATACTTGCTCCTGCTTCGCTTCCACTCCACTCCGACTTGTAAGTATTTATTCCGACTCCGCTTCAATTCCGCTCCGTGCTCCAAACAGTTCTAATAAGAATCATATTCTTTATCTCTTTTTTAAAGATAATTTACTAATAGGTAGCTACTAGAGTTTGTCCAGCGATCGAAACTCTCAAATAGATTTTAATTCTTCAAATTTTTCAAGTTCATTCTCGAACATTTAAAGGACTTTTAGACACTTTAGTTTTTCTGTTTGGCAACAGCTTGTTTTGCTTAAATATTTCAATCAGCGATAATCTCTTCTTAGTGCAACTGATTGACCGCTGAGTTAGTTATGTAAATTAAGGTATTTAAGCACATATTTATTGTACATAAATTTTATCTTCCTGCACTCCTTTTCCTGAACGGAAACTAGAAACACATGGCACCCTATTTTCATTGAATAAATTAGAAATAAATACTCACTTTGAATTGAATCAAAAGCTCAAAACGCTAATGCAAATCAATAAACTTGCGAAACGTTGATTTGAATCAAAATAACACATCACCGCACTTATTGTTTCACTTTATATTACATTAGAAAATATTAGCTTCGAATTGTATTTTATTTGTTTGACATTGAACCGGACATTCAATCTGACTGACTTATCATATATGCGTAATTTGGAAATGGCTTAACAGACTCCTTAAGATAAATATTACTTCGATTTGACATTCATTTAATAGATTACATTTTCTCGTTTGTTTTGTTCTTTACTTTTATTCTTCTTTGAATTATAAATGGTAAAAAATGTACTGAGTATTGTGCAAATATTGTAGATGTAAGGAGTAGTATGAAAGTATGACGAAGACGAATAATGACTTCTGAAAAAGCTTCGAATCTATGTCGAAAGTAGAAGAAAAAAATAATTAACTATGTATTTCCAACATTTTTTTAGATTGATAAAACTAAAACTTATCAATTGCTACCAAAAAAAAAAAAAGTAAGAAAATCAGTTGATAAGCAGAGGAAAAAATGAAAAGCTACGGAATCCCCCAATAATTGACCAAACAGTCGATTAAGCCCCTGAAACCCCTTTCCCGTCAAAAAAATTCCATGGCGCAATCAGCGCCATGACTCCTCCCACGGTCGGCGCCCCTGCTATATATATATATATATACAGGTACGTACACACACACACACACACAAATACAAACACATAACCGAGAATTAATAGTAATCATAGTTTTCTTTTCATGTGAAAAATTAGAAAAAGAAAATAAGCAACGTTTTAACCCCAAAATTGCCCGTAAATAGTAAATTGTAGTAACCCTGTAATTCCGAAACACGCATTTCGGAATTGCAGGGTTACTATAATTTATTAGTCGATGACGGCATTGATGTGGAAAATGTCAGTAAAAAAAAAAAAAGCTTCGCATGCTACTAATTTTCGAAAAATATGAAAAATTTCGCGCTTAAAAATCGCTTCTTTTTTATTTTCATTTATCCGAACTATATCTGTTCATGGCTGCCTGCGATCATATAGCGGCTGTCCAGACTCAGCGCCAGAACAAAGGAATAAGCGTTCAAACGATAGTTATTTTTTTCCTCACTGGTGCGCTGCAAGCATGTACTAGTTTTGTATGGAAATACATTACGAAAGCATTGTTTTTGCCGGGTTTGCAGCACGCATCATGAAAATTTCTTTTTGGTAATTTTTTAGTTCATGCATTACTGATTGGAAATATGTCTCCCGATGTTTAATTGTGTCTAACCTATATATATTTATTTTAAAGAATTTTTTCATCGTAAATGAAAGAAAACGACAGAAAGCAGTAGAGTGTTTTTTTCTAAGCATTAAATTAGTGAATGCATACATTTTATAATTTTAGGGATTGACTAAATTCACGTTTGGTTTATATGCACATATTTTATTTGTTTTTTCACTCCATGTCACTTATTCAATTATTCTGCAAATAGAAATCGTGAGTTTGATGCTTTAGATGATATTTTTAACCAGTGAGGGCTGACATTTGCATTTTCCCCTTATGTCTC
Source organism: Octonoba sinensis (assembly GCA_038502835.1). NCBI lineage: Eukaryota > Metazoa > Arthropoda > Arachnida > Araneae > Uloboridae > Octonoba > Octonoba sinensis. The sequence goes on from CM076603.1 coordinate 45,026,048, forward strand.
GAACTTTACTGGTTTTATTTATTTATGCATTGGTTTTATTTATTTGTACTTCAGGTTATTAATAAGAAAGCAAACGTCATTATAGCCCAAATTTCAGAAGACATATTTCGGGACAAGAGGTATTATTTTATCAATGAATAGAGTTGTACGCATCTGGATGCAAGTAATTCGAGTGATTTACACTGACTTGGATTACTTACATTTTTTAGGTCAAATCTTTACGCATTGATAAAGGGGTTCCTTTTAATTCCAAAACATGTGTATGGAGTAATTTTTGTAACTTGCGCTATAAGAACGTTGCGCCGCTCATTAATTTTTTACCACTCAAAAATAAACTTTGAACTTCATATTAGGTCTAGATTATGCTTTTAAATATTTTTTTTTCTTGTTCTGAGACGTTTAAATTTCTTATGCTTTTATAGAATGATAAAGTTAAAAGTGGAATGAGTGAGAGAGAATCTATATTATAAATCTAGTAATATACCTTTTTAAAATTAAACTCGCGCTACATGAACAGGGGTTACAACTGAAATATCTAACAGGAAGGGAGACTTCCCTATAAGATGTTTTGTTGATTCTCCACGCGTTCATGTGTACACCGATTTTTTACACCATAGAGTCTTAAAACATAGAAAAGTAAATAAACTATCTAAGGGACCGTTCATAAATGATGTCACGCTCTTTTCCGATATATTTCCCTCCTCCCCCCCCCCTTTGCACATGTCACACTATGTTGTATAAGCCTGATGTCACACTTCTTGTTACCCCCTCCCCTCCCCTTGTTACTTTGTTACAATTTCACGACCCCCCCCCCCCTCGAAGCGTGGCATCATTTATGAATGATCCCTAAAGCGTGTTTCTGATTTCTAATTTAAAAGTGGGGAAAAATTAATTTAAGAAAGGATTTAAGGAAAATCAGGTTACAGAAAATCAGAAAATCTAAAAGCTTTTGGTAGATTTCATCGAAGAAATGCCGGTTGCAAAGTCTTGGTATTAAAAATTGAGAATATTCAGTGTAGTCCGTAAAAAAAGAAAAAAGAGATGAGAGGGGGGAGGCTTACAGATAAGAGCATAAGTTATTGTAATGAAATAGCGTGGAGGAGGGGGCTTTTGAAAAGTGGAGGGACGATCGTGTAAAATAAAAAAGTTTTCGGACGGTCCTGCCCCCTCCCCCCCCGACTGAGAATACTCATTGCTTTTTGTAGTCAAGGAGTATATCATCTAAATAAAAATGTTTAAAGGGATATTTAAAGAAAAATTGCTCTTATCCAGGGGTGTCCACGAGGGAAGTTCATGGCGCAGATTGCGCCATTAAATTTTTTGATGAAATTTTTGACACCCCCTGGGGCGCATGTTTCCATCGAGTTTTAGCCCTTTTGGGTGATTGTCTTTTTTGGGGGACTTCGTACCAAATAGTATGCACCATCTTGCTTAGGGGGTTGGCACCCATGTATTGTCAGTTACAAGTTTTAAAAATAATCTTGATAACTCTGAACTGCATATAATTAAGCGTTTCAAGTAATTATTGTTAATTTATCATTTATTGTACTTAATTGTAATATTTGAAAATATTTCCCCTTGATTGTTTATTTTATTGAATCGTTTTCTTTTACAAAGGCCTAATCTTTGACCTTTCTTACTTAATACTTTAAGATTTTATTCTAAATATTTCACTAGTGTAATTGCTTTACATGAGACCAGCAAAAAAAAAAAAAATCGCTACTCTTATATGATAATCCATATGTTGAAGTTAACTAAAGTCAGCCATACTATACAATGCAATATTAGATATTAGTATTATGCTATTAGTCTGTCAATAACAGAAAAAAAATGTTGCATTAATCATTTACTTAATTACATAATTGTTCAACTAATCTTTATTTGTTAAGTCACTTCACACCCTAACTGTTCCACTTTCCTGTAATAATTAAATTTACAATAAATGGAATTGAAATAATTCAATTAACACAAATATTGAAAATAACTTTATTAATCATAATCTATGTCATTTTTCTTTTAACTGCTGTTATTTAATAGTATTAACATGAATGTATTGAAAATTGTTTTATAATAAAGCAACTAATAACCATTTAAAGACTATTCACTACGGCTTTCAAAAACCTGCTAGCCAATTTATTTGTGCTACACAATGTGAAAGGATAAATGTATTTCAGAAAATTATGCGCAATTATTGTCGTTCAAAATAAAAATAAATCTGAAAGCATAATATGATCAGCCAATTGCGAAGAAAATTTTCTCTGTGTTCATTATATATAAAAGTATACGTATGTATGAAAAGTTGTATCTTAACGAGCAGCTTCAGAGTCTTCCAATGGTTAGACCTTTAAATCCTCACTTTTAAGTACATGCTAACAGCGCCAATTGACTGAAGTGGTGGCAGAAAATGTAAGTTCTGCCTGCACGCACTTTTTCGCCCGTTTGGACAGCCGCTATATGATCGCAGGCAGCCATGATCTGTTTAATTTGCAAACCATATTTTCAAATTCGCTGATGTAATCCACCTGATCGCATTATTTGCTTACCATTTCAACTCTCGCCGTGTGTTTGAGTCCTTAGAAATGTTAACGAAAAACCACAAAAATTTCGCTAAGAAAATAAATAAATACATTTTATGTTTTGGTACTTTGGGCAGACGGAAATTAGTCTCTGAAACAAAAGAAGCCATAAAGATTTTCATGGAGTACAAATAGCTTCCTTCTGTGCATTAAGTCACTTGTTGCTGAGTGTCCGGATCGGCGATTGATATCGATTTTGCAATTATGTTTTTTTTCAAAATGCAATTTGTAAACATTTTCCCTCCACACGTTCCATCGTTATCACATAATCAAAGTTATGTGGGGATATTGGTTCTAATGATTACACCGGATACAGCCGAAGTTTCCCCTGGATTGTACTAGATGAATTTTACCGGTCTTCAACTTGTACTTGTTTGACATATGTACTGGAAACTAAAAGGGCGTGATCTTTCAGCCAATCAAGTCTCTTAATTTTTATATGTTTTCTTCACATTAAGTACCAAAAAAAAAAAAAAGAAAAGAAAATAAAAGAAAAAAGAAAAAGAAAATGGAAAACATCCAGAAGCTCACATGGTAAAGTTATGCGCTGGTAAAAAGTTTCCTTGCAACCGTGAAACACGTGTATGAAATGTATCTTTCAAGTTTGTGCGTCCCATTTTTTTTTCTCATTACAAATGCATTTCCAAACATTAATGCACAAACATTAACTTTTCATGCTCATTAAATAAAACTATAGTCGAAATTCGATTCGAAAGTCGATATTTGACAGTAATAATTAAACTTCGCATTGAAAACATTATGTAATTTAAATAATTATATAAGTATTATTCATCAAATTTGGCGATTATAACGTCTAGTTTGTTTTGATCCTCACTTAAAGCAGACGTATTGTAAATCCTTGTCGCCGCAGGACCCATTGCGCTCATAAATGAGCCGCTTGTTCTTCTACTGATGTCGTATTAAGTTGAGTAGCTGTTGAATAAAACGTAATGTTTGCTTACACAATTCTCATTTTTCATTTTATTCTTTAGAGATGCCTTCACTCAAACTCATCTTATAACAGCCTTTAATATGGCTACTTAGTGGCAACAAACTTTTTAACAATGAGTTTTATATTTATTGCCTAATAATTTTCTCAACGAAGACATGTTCAATCTGCTATCTATGAAAATATAATAACATTACAATTATAAATGAGACTTGTCTGAAAAAAAGGGGAAATAATTAACTAATAATAAACTGTTTCCAATTTTTTTATTGACCACTAAAACTTGTCAATAGCTACTAAACAAACAAGAAGTTCCTTCTAGAACTATACGAGCCTACGCTCCCGTATACGCCAGCTTCAAATTTATAATCTAGCTATCTCTCTCTCTCTCTTTCTCGTTTAGCTTTAGTTCTAAATTGCTTCAAATATACCTTTTTCAACGGTTAATACATATTCATTCAATCTGTTCATTTATTCAGTCACTCATGTATTTATTCGCTCATTTATTCATTCATTCTTTTGCTAATTCATTTAATCATTCATTAATTCAAAAATATTCTTAAAAATCCCGATCAAAATATTTCATAGGAAAATAGGCTCGTTAGTTCTGGATGAACTTTCTATCTGTACATGTTCTACCTCGTAAGAGCTTTTCGATGAAGTTGTTTCCAAGCAAATCGGTCCGTTAGATCAAGATTTACATAGGATTGAAATTTTCTCGTAGGCGCTATGTTAATTTTTTTTGAACTGCTCAAAAATGAACAAAAATTGTTCAAATCAATACTTCACGCCAAGAACTTCTTTCAGTGAGCTTGTTCATTGGAGCTTGGATCTTGTACCCAGAGTTTACATAATTTGCTTTATTTTTGCCCACAGGCGCTAATGTTAAATTTTTTTTAACTGTTCAAAATTTAACAAAAATGGAAATCAGATGTCCTCGTCGAGATCTTTCGAATACAAAAAGAATTTTTCGAATCGGACAATTCGTTCAAAAGTTATTAGGGGGGGGGGGGATAGACCGACAGACAGACAAAATGAGCGACAGACCGACAGACACACTTTTCCCCCCATCTCAAAACCCTCCTTTCAAATTTTTAATTTTTCTATCTTTATTTACTTCACACAATTTTGACTTTTCTTGATTTCTAACGATATTTTCACACATTAAGCCTTCTTTCATGCTTTATCATTATTTTTTTTTTTACTTTTACTGGAAAGTTGGCTAAAAAGAAAAAAAGTAAGAAATTCGTTTGAAAAACAGAAGACAAAATGATTCTTAACTGTTTTGTCTTTGCCTATTTGTATATAGATTCATATTTCCCGAAGAGCATCTCCGAAAAGCAGAAAACATTTTTCTTCTGTATTTGTTGCCACATTGTAAAACAAAAACAAAAATTGTTCGCGCAAAAAAATATAAAATTTTAATTCGACGTTTTTATGACTTTTATCAGCATGCAGATAAAATTATTCATTAAATGACGCATTATACTTTATCCTTTCATGCAATTCTGCATTGTTTTCTGTAATGAATTACTATTCTGGAAACACAGGTATTTTTACAGCGCTTAGATTGAATACATTTTGCTTTTCTCGCTGATTTTATGAGCGGGATAACATAAATCATCATTTATACGCACTCTTTAATGTCAATATGGTAATGGAGAGTGTTCAGTCTTTCAGACACAACAGGATGTATTTCAGCAAGAAGCGTACTTTGTTTATACTCTTCGGTTAATGTAGTTTTTTCTTTTTTTTCCTTTTGAAAATAAATCTGTTTGTTTTCATTCCCAACAAGGTGAGAGAGGTATTTTATGTAGGGCATTCTAACATACATTAAAAAAAACATTAAAACAGCGTATGGTTTTTGTGAGTTTTAAAAAGATTTTTGTGAAAAATCAAACAATTTTGTGAAAATTGAAAATTTAAACATAAGACACCCAAAAAATGGTTCCTAAAGCTGACACCCTCAAATAAAAAATCATTTAAATTATTTCCAATTTAAAAAGATCTAGCAAGTAATACCATTCAAAAAGAAAGAAAATCTCATTTTAAATTATTTTAGGGAATTAGTAATAATTTGAATGTATTTTTATTTGAGGGTGTCAGATTTAGGAACCATTTTTTGGCTGTCAGTTTTAGGGCACTTTACCTTCCAATGATAAAATTTTTTATTATTTTTCCCCCCTTATTTAATAATAAATAAATCTGTAAAAACTACGATTTGGCAGCTCGGAATTTTGTGAAGGGTCCGTTTTGATTGACTGGAATTTTGTGAAGGTTCCGTTTTGATTGAATAAAATTCTGTGAAAGGTACGTTTTGAGTAATTGGAATTTATTGAAGGGTCCAAAGACGGACCTGAATTTCCTTTGGCGCAAATGAGGATGTGGGGCAAAGTGAAAGAATAAAATATTTACTTTGTTTTTCAGGGTCACCTATTTAGTAGCATTTTAACTACGTTACATAACATGTAATTGATTCCAGTCAAAAAATAGTAAATTCTAAAGATTAAGCTATATGACAATACAAGCCATTTTTAAAATGTGATGCCCATGCTGCAATATTGTGTGTTAAGTCAACTTTTTATCTATTATATAATGATAAAATTCTTATTCTTAATACTTTAAATATTAATTAAGACCTACTAATGTCCAGTGTAGAGTTAATTTATTTTATGTAAGGCTTGTTTGGATTTTAAATGTTTAGAACAATTTGTCATGTGCATACGGGGCAAAGTGAAATACGTATTTAATTTCACTTTGTCCTTACATCAGTCATCAGATAACTAAATTTGTCGTTTATTTATTCATTCATTCAATTCTAAATTCATTTAGCTGTTTATTTAGAAAGTATACTTTTTAATAATTCATTTAATTAACCATTTTTTTGCATTCATTAATTCTTTTATTCATTTGCTTGTTTTGTCAATCATTCATTCATTTAGTTTTTCATGTTTAATAAAAGGTATTGAAACCTTCTGTACTTGTAAACATGAATAATTAAACATTATTTGGACTACCATAAGACGACATTCGAATACAAAGGGTCAATTATCCCATAGAAAACTATTTCTTTGGGAAAATATTTCAATGTATCACCTTCACCCATACATGGTGCAAAGTGATAATTTTCTTTTTTTTACTTTAATGTGTAAATTTGCTGTCTAAAATGAGAAATAATGTTTCAATGCAAGTTTTGTTACAAAATTCATAGTTGTTCCTTTATGTACTGTTATTTTCAAAATAATATTCCAATTTGATCCTTATGAAAAATAGAATTTATCTTTATTTTTTCACTTTACCCCACATTCCCCTACATTGTAAAAGTTTTGATTGGAGTGAGTGATATTTCGGATGCAAATCTTTTACTTCTTTAATTTTTATTAACTTCTGCAAAAATAATTACACAAACTTCAATTTCTTCAAGTTCACTGGAAATTTAGCCTTCATTTTAATCACAAAAAAATTTAAATTTTGCCTAGAACGTCAAGGATTTTGAAAATTGAAACATCTTCGCAATTTTGACATAGAATATTCTTACAAAGGTAAACGTTCACCTACAATATTTTTCGACCCTTCAATCATTCACGAATATACATAATACATATCTGCCAAATCTTCCATTTTTGGTGGAACATTTTCTCTGCTTTCCGACCTTCTGGCCAATAGACAAAATCTTCTACTTGAAAATGTTCTTAAGAAATCTTATCCCCCCCCCCCTCCTAATCTTCTGTGTTTTTAGCTTTAATTTTTTGTATAAAAGATTGGAAAATATGTAATAGCTTTAAAAAATTAACAAAATTTTGATGCATCATTACATTTGTTTGAAAAATACATCTACCTTTCTTTTGGGCTTATAGATCTTCAATTATTTTTTTAAAAATTGGATGTTTCATAAATATGCAAACAAAATAAACCCTGCCGTTGAATCGGTTTTGAGCATGTGAGGACGAAGGAACGATCTCTTCGCTTTAAAGGAAAAGGTGCTTTTATTATTTCTTCTCTCTTTTGCCAGATGGAAAGTTGATATGTTTCTTCCGTAAGGTGGAAACTTTCCATCGTTACTATTGCTATATATTATTTCATTCGCGAGTTGTAAAAATTTTAATTATCTTTACGCTGCTTTTGGTTGTCATTGATTGATTTGGTTATTGTTGATTAAAAAAGTTTTTTGGGTTGTTAAAATGTTATTGTTTAGGTATAACATAGATGTTTTGTTTTTTATCTATGCACCCAATGTAAAAAGGGTGCATTTTTTACCCTCCCATGTAAGTGAACCATACTGTGCAGTTTGATATAAAATCAAAAAATCAAATGTTCCACTATTTAAAAGTTGCACTTTCGGTTAAAGAGCCGACATTGGCGACGGTTTTTCGAATTGTCGCCAACATGAATTTGCTATGTATCAAAATAAGTGGCATTTATATATATATATATTTCACTTAAAGTTGAGCAGTTACGATTAAATTTTGCAGTACGATACGATATAATTCCACTCAAAACTCAATTTTTAATTTCCGATTCTTTTGAGTGGCAACACCTTAATTTGTTTATACCAAGCGATCTTTTCTTAAGCCTTTCGAATTTTAAAGTGTTTTTTGCGATTTTAAAATTTCACTAAACGAATACCAGTTACGAGTAAATTTTGCGGAACAATACAATACTGACATCATGCAAAAAAACAAACTATGGTAAAACGATATTTAAAAATTCATTTAATGATTAGCTTAAAAAAGAAACAGAAGAGTTGTATTTATTATCGTAACTTACGGACTTTAACACATTAATTTCTATTTCTTAAAAAGTATTTCCATTCATAACTCAATTTTTAATCTATGATTCTTTGAAGTGGCAACACCTTAGTTTGTTTGTATCGAGCGATCATTCTCAAGTTTGATTGTTCAACTTATAATCCGCAGATGTTCTGCGGGATATCAGCTAGTCTATTTAAATTCAATAAAATTTCTTTTTTGTTTTCTTTTGATTTGGCGATGTAACTTTCTCTTTGGCGAGTACCGAAAGGCTACCAGTTCACTCCTGAACTGCTCCCTCATCCATCAAAGAAAAAAGCCTTCATTTTCCCCATAATTTCCCCATGCACAATTTTTAAATTGATTAACATTCCTTTCCATTGCTTGAAGAATTTAAACCTTACACCTTATAAAACAAAATATAGCCAATATAGCTAAATGAAGAAAAGAAACCCAGTATTTTTGAAAACATCAAATATTTGATTTTTTAACATTTCCTTTGCAGGTAGTAATGTAGTTAGGACATGGCCACTAATTTCACTAGAATACCCCAATGACCGGCTGGCGTGTCTATGGAGTATTCCTCTTCCCTTGAACCTGCCTACCTCAACCTGCCTGGTTGGCGATGTGTGCCAGTATATGCCGTCCCTTTGTCGCCAACATCGAGGCAGTCGCCAACAGACTTTTCGCAGCCTGTGATCGATGCGCACAATCTTCTGCCACCAAATATACGTAAGTTGAACATTTTATTTCAGTTTAAAAATACGTACGAGGTTTATATTAGAGTTAGTTATCGAGGCACGTTTTACTAGAATGCTGACATTAAGCTGTACCCTGTTTCACGATACGTGATAGCGAAAATAAAGTTTAAGGGTGGCTGTTTTATTGGTAACATTTGCCACATTTCCGGTTTCCTTGCTGAATTGGCGATTCTGTTCGGGTCGAACAAAGGCTAAGTTGGAATTGCTTTTTGTTTCTTTAACATTAGATTGCGCTTCATTCAATGCATACATACACATAAAATTTAAACAAAAGGAAAGCTAATCTTTTCTTCTTTCAGAGGATACCCCTTTTAATTATTATAATTATTTTTATTTTAAAGTAATCAAGAAAGTTGTTTTATTTTTCGGTATGCCGCGTCTTCTAATTTTTCAAAATGACGCAATAAATTAGCTATCACTTAGCGACAGTCGCCAAACATACTGCCAAATTGGCAATGTATCGCGAAATTTTTACGCAAAAGACGAGATGACAAATCCATTGTCAGTTTGTCGAATCGGCGAGATTTATACAAATACAAATACAAAAGTGACGACCAGCAACAGGCTCAGGGCCCAGCTAGGCTGCTCCTAGTCAATTTAGCAGTCCCCAATGAACATCAAGAGATTTCTTAAACGTTTTTACCCCGCTGCAATTAACAGTCGCTTCGGGTAAACTATTCCAATTGCCTATAACCCTATTAAAGTAGTAATTTTTCCTAATTTCAAGATTAGCCTGAGATTTGAAAAGCCTAAAACAATGACCTCTGGTTCTACTATCAGCACATAGCTGCAGTCCATCAACATTTCCCATTTTAATGAATTTAAACAACTGAATCATGTCCCTTCTAACTCTCCTTTGCTCAAGACTATACATATTGAGCCTTTTAAGCCTAACCTCATAATCTAAGTCTGAAAGACCACTTACCAATCTAGTAGCCCTCCTTTGAACCCTTTCCAATAAGGTAATATCCTTTTTTAGGTACGGAGCCCAAAACTAAACAGCATATTCCAAATGAGGTCTTACCAAACTTCTGTATAGTGGCAATACAACTTCCTTAGACCTGTCCGAAATAGCTACAAAAATTTTGGTATTTTAATCTAAAAGGGAAACACAGTGGTTTAATCGTCTAACTTTCCTGTCTAATTACTGTTCTTGTTGTGGGAGCCAATCATATGTTAGTAGCTGCCAGCTGAAGCTGACACCATGTTTTAAGCTAGATCAAGTCATTATTGTGCTTTGCTACGTAGAAGCGCTACCTTCGTAATACTAATCGGTATATTACGGAGGTAGCGGTAGGAGAAGGGAAGTTTCTTATGTAATCAAATTACAAGTAGAAATTTTTGTAAAAATTGCAATATTTAGGCAAGAATCAATGGCATCAAGATTGGACCCCTAGAAAGAGATGTAAGGGATTGTGTTACGAGAAAGTGTGGCTCCTATAAGCATAGAAGGTAGTAGTTGTTGTTGCTAATGCCACTTGGGTATCCAAGCTCCCCTTCGCAGAGCGACCAGGAATTAAGGCAGAAAGGAGCGCCTTCCGTTTTATAGATGAGCACCACTACGATAGAAGTACGACTTGGCCTATTATGTGTTTGGATGACACCAGATGGCGCCACCACAAATACGCCACCATCTTGTTTTGACCTTAGAATGAAGGGAAGGGAAATTCTCTACCCTCCGGAACTTCAGTGTCCACCGATTTTACATGCACGCATCCCCAAGTATACATGGTAGGTCTTCAGCGGGTCGGGTATCGAACATTCACTCTTCTGGTTGGAAGTCCAACATCCTAACCACTAGGCTACCAAGGCCCCGCGTACAAGATTAAAAAACATAACAATTTTCAAAAGTGTCCACAAGTTTGACCACCACTGAAGTTTATTAGTGTTATTGCATCCAATTCTCCCTATGAGCGAAAGTTATTTATTAACTCGTTTATCATTTCTCGGAGAAAATGGAATGAAATCTGGGTCCGATTCTGCGAGTAGGCGTCGTCGAAAGAAGACTTCAGAGGAAGAGTTCCTGCACCGATAAAACGATGATTAGACTTTTATTGTTACTTCCTTTTTTCAGAAGATAACGCTTGATCAGAACAAAGGATTAGTTCTTGGAAGCGAGGAACTTTTCTTTGCTCACTCTCTTAACCTCGTAACAAGCCGAAACGAGGGTACTCCGAAGAAAATTAATATTTGGGAATAAATTTGTCATTCAGTTTGCTGTCACTTGAACTGCAGGAATGTCTACAATAGCGTTAAAATATATGGGGGCGGAAAAGAAGAGGAGTTGACAAAATTATTGAAAAATTACATTTATATTAATTCAAAACACACTCTAGTCGCGTACACTCACACACGTCAGATTTCTTCCGCAAACTTTATGAAACATGGTTTGTAATAGTAGTGAAGAAAAGTTTCACTTATTGTTATTATCTTTAATTTACTGTTTTAGTCTAGTACACCAATGTATTTTCTCCCAATACGTTTCGTCATCACATTTTTTTTTAACTATTTTTTTTAACTTTTAAATAATGTTGTATGATACAGGTATTAAAAAAAGATTGAATATTAAGCCGAAAAGGCTTAAACCTATTTTTAAATTCTTAAACAGTGTTTAGTAAAGTTTTCAGTCTTTTATCAATACACATTACAAAAACAAAAAATCAGGGTAAACATCCCGATTTTGTATTGCGAATCCCATTGATGTTCCCATTTCAGAAGAGTAAAATTTGATATTTTATGGGAAAAACTTTTATGTTCAAATTTATTGTTTAACTTGTTTGCTCATTTACAAATTTACATGATGCCTTTCTTTTTTCTATCTTTCCCTCTTTATTTTGAAATACATTTTTTTAATTTATCGCTGCGAAAATTAGCAAGAAAAGAAAGAAAGAAAAGGAAAAAAAGGAGTAAAAAAACAAAACATTTTTAAAAGCAATAATAATAGCAGAAATAACTTTTCCGAAAAAAGTTTTCTCCTACTTTGAAAAATAAATAATGCATATTTTTAAAAATCCTCATAAGCAAAGAAAGATTTTAAACTGATTTTGGAGTTGATGTTTCCGTACACTGTTTGAGAACACTGACGTTTTTAATCACCTACGATCTGTTCGGCTAATTCCCAGACAATATTTTTCAGTGACTGGCACCAGTGATCATTGTATCTTCACTAATTTTCCAAATGTCGTGCATAGTTTCACATATACCCCTCTTTTTCAACTAATAAATACCACGCGTAAATTTATTAAGACCTAGGAAATAGAAAATGTAAAATGATGCTTTTAGTTACAACTGCTAGTAATGGGACAAGAGTGACAGTTACAAAACGTCTCCTCTCCGGATATCTTGCCAGATGTGCATCTTGCCATGTCGGATAAATGGATCGTTAGTGAAATGGCCGGATCTGAATTCCAAATAGTTAAAAATCGGCCGAGAACTGGATAGCAGATGTCCTATAGTACACTGCAAAAAAATTGCGTTTAGTTGCCACCATTTTTGGCGTTACTGCACACCATTTTTGGTGTTACTGAACACCATTTTTAGTGTTACTGAATACCATTTTTGGTGTTACTGATCACCATTTTTGGTGTTACTGAACACCATTTTTGGTGTTACTGAACACCATTTTTGGTGTTACTGAACACCATTTTTGGTGTTACTGAATACTATTTTGGGTATTACTGAACACCATTTTTGGTATTACTGAACACCATTTTGGGTGTTACAGAACACCATTTTTGGTGTTACTGAATACTATTTTGGGTATTACTGAACACCATTTTTAGTATTACTGAACACCATTTTGCGTGTTACTGAACACCATTTTTGGTGTTACTGAACACCATTTTTGGTATTACTGAACACCATTTTGGGTGTTATTGAACAACACTTTTGGTGAAATTACTGAACAACATTTTTGGTGTTCAGGTGGTGTAAAGTTGAAGATTATTTATTTTTTGATATCTTTTAAATTCTTTTTAGTGTTTGTCTAAAAAAGTACAGACAGAATGTTTTTTTAGCATATGATGTTCGCTAACTCGGTTACGTATCCAAAGTTCATTACGATTACTCATTTATTCTATTTTTTATAGAAATGAGCAATCGGGATGAAATTTCAATATGTAACTGAGTTAACAAATTTCATGGGCTAAGAAACATAAACACAGGCTATATTTTTTTAGGCAGATGCATAAAAAAATTGAAAATATATCAAAAAATGAATAATTTTCAACGTTACACCAACTGAACACCAAAAAATCGTGTTCAGTAGCACCCAGAATGGTGTTCAGTAACACCAAAAATGGTATTCAGTAACACCAAAAATGGTATTCAGTAACACCAAAAATGGTGTTCAGTAACACCAAAAATGGTATTTAGTAACACCAAAAATCGTGTTCAGTAACACCCAAAATGGTGTTCAGTAACACAAAAATTGGTATTCAGTGACACCCAAAATCGTGTTCAGTAACAACAAAAATTGTGGCAACTAAACGCAAAATTTTTAGGGAGACCGTGCTAGTTCATGCCTCTCCGTCGGTGTGTCACTGGTAACAACGGTCTGTTGCATTTTAATGTTTATGTATGCACGCAAATGCAACAGTGAAGTGCAGACCCGTTATCGCGTATTTTCCTGGGGCGGCAAAGGGGATATTCCCCTCATAATATGGAAGACTCAGTTGCTAAATTGGCAAACTTCACTTTTTAAACATTTCTTTGTTCCGGCTCTAAAAGAGATCTATTATCAGGTATTTAATGGATTTATAATGAAGCATTGGTTAATCACCTTTCCTAACCCTGTGACTGCAAAAACTAACGCGAGTGCCCGATTACTTGTCTGGAGCACACAATCGTCTTGCTCAGCTTTCTCAAGCTGGACTTGATCGATTTGGCAACTGAGCCATTCATATTACACAAAAAATGTAACAAAATACATGCATATGCATAAAAATACATTATAGTCTGAGTGACAGGGGAGGGGGCATTTTCCCCTACTGGACCCTAAATGAGGGGCCTGGTGAAATGTAACTAATATACGTCAAAGAACTAGACGGGAGTTCCAACAATTTTTGGTTTACTCTTTCAAGGTTGAAATATCAGGGAATCATTTCTACGTACGTAGAATTTTTTTACTTTTATTTACTTATTTATTTGTAAGTATCAAAATAAGAAGTTATGGGCAGTGCGTATTGTGAGGGGTAGCTTACGTTTTATATATTTCTCGCCAGATGGCAGCACTACAATCCATTTCAAATTGCATCGTCGAAGGAATATTAGTAGAACTAATTTAGAATATTTCTTGTGAAGTTATTTATCGAAAATAATCGCCTGCGTATAGTTCTCTGAAAGAACAGAATGTTGAACAGCTATTAACACGAGCGTTTTCTCTCAGTCAATCGCAATCGAATCAGATTGCAAATGGCCTTCTTGTGCTGTATATCTACTATATATAAATAATATATCAATGATATAAATAGGCAAAGACAAAACTTTTAAGTATTATTTTCTCCTGTATTTGTCAACCCTTACTTTTTTAGTAGCTATTGATGAATTTTAGTGTTCTCAATAAATATTTTTTTGGAAATAGTTTTTTTTCCCTCAGACTTTCGACAAAGATTCGAAGCCTTTATTTATTTATTTATTTATTTATTTTGGAAGTGTTTATTCAGCACACATTTTGAAGCTAACAATGTCGAATATAACACAAGGTGAGATAATAAGTACGGTGAGGCGTTATTTTACTTCGAATCAACGTTCCGTAAGTTTGTGGATTTGCATTTCTAATTTATTCAATAATAATTGGGTGTCATGAGAATTTTTCTTTTCTTTACAGGAGAATGAGTGCAGAAAGATAAAATTTATGTATAATATGTGTTACAAATGCATTAAATTAAATAACCAACTCATTAGACAATCAGAAACACCGAGGAGAGATTATCGCCAATGAAAATTATTTAAGCAAAACCAACTGTTGTCAAATAGAAAAACTAAAATGTCTGAAAGCTGTTTCGTTCGAGGCTGAACTTGAAAAATTTAATTAATTACGGTCGAATTTCGATGGTTCTTTGTAGACTTGAAACACGTGTATGCAATTAAATATAAAAATCTGGGAGAGAAAACTTCGTTTTTCTTTTATTAAAGTTACAAGTTTTTTTTTTTTTTTTTTGCAGCATTAAATTTTGCACAAAGAACTTCTCAAGATTATAAAGTATTGCAATATAACTTCTGTTTTCTGTTATTTTTGCTAAAATTGTAGGGGAAGTACATTTAAATGTTATTTATCGATGTATAATTTTGTTACAGCTCAGGACCCACGACAATGGAGCAGACAGAATGTGTTCACTTGGCTGGAGTGGTGTGTCGAGAATTTCTCTCTTCCCCCATTTGATATCGACAAGTTTTATATGAATGGTAAGCTTTATTAACTTTTTTTAGAGATAAAATAAAGCAATAGTACTCTATGAGTTTCAATTTATCTCTCATAAAAATGTTAAAATAGTATTTGTAGAATTTGTTTGTTGATAAAATTCTTTTACTGACTCAGAAAAAAAGCACGAGAAATTTCGATTATGCATTTAATTTTAACATATTTTAATACTGCACTTAACAAAACTTGTTATGTATAATAAATTATAACAAAATGTTTCAAAAAAAAAAAAAACACTCATAAATGTGGTGGGCAACTTGCTCGCTGATGTCACAAGCTGGAATTTTATAGTGAAGACGGAATCCTGCAAATAATTTGAATATGAGTGTTGCCACATACATCTTCTTTTTTCTACTCTTTTGAGGCACATTGTTTCTTTTAATTACTTCATTCAAATATATTGTGAATAAAACATGAATTTGAAATGAAAATGTGATCGATATTTTTAATGGAAACACATCTTTGGCTCAAAAAAGGGAATTATGCTATCAAAAAAAACCCTGAAAGACTTGTATGCAATGCTCATTGCAAATTTGTATTACTTAAGTTTAATTTTTTCAGGGCCACAATTATTTCAAAGGCAAATAGTTACCAAATAATTTAACCTTTTGTTGCAATTACTTTTTTCTTATAATGAAGATTTTTTTTATAACTTGTTGCCTTTAACTCATGGTTTACCACCGGTAACTGGAAGCAAGGCCGTGAAAAAGAACTGATTTGGACTTAGGAATAATATTCCGGAAGTCGAGCAGACAGATACACTTTTGAATTGAGAGTCGTAGCGATTCCAAATCTTGTAGATAATATCATGTTTGTAAGGATTATAAATCAATATTTGTCTAGGTTTAGAACAGGAGCGTAGCAATTTAAAAATCATGGGAGACGCCCAAACAATTTCATTTCTAAATGCTCAAAATTATTTCCAAGAAAAACCAATTAACAATTAAAAAGTAATCAGTATTCACTCATTATTATTAATATTAATTACAAAAAATCACTAATAAATGAATATTTTTATAGATCATTAAAATAAATTCGTAGTTTTCACAAAATAACCGAAATCCTTATGCAGTATCGTTGATTTAAATTAATAATTTTTGTTTTTATTTTAAAATTTTCTCTTTAAAAGCAGCTTTAGCTCATTTGGCATTAAAATATCCTGATTTCTAATGGGGGGATTTCTAATTCTTTCCTACGCGCCTGGTTTAGAGTAATAGTTGTAAATTTTCTCACGAAAGACCACCAATATTTTTAAACTACACTGCAGGATTCGTCAAATATGCTATGAGTTCCATTCAAATAGTAAAAGACACTTATCGTTACATTTTGGTTCAAATAACTAAAATAAGGTTAGTGTTTTTAATAAGTAAAAAACAAAATTCGCACAACACAATAGCAAATTAGCATTATCTGAGAATAAAGGCTAGCTTTATTTCACCCAGTTTTGATGAAGAAGTTGTTGTCTGGTGGACTTTATTTTATAGATAATATTTTTTATTAATAGAAAAATTAATCGTTTAAAATGTGTCGAAAAGTGAAACTAAACATGTGCATACCTGTACTGAAAGGTTAAAAAAAAATCGAGTCATTGAAGTATTTTTTATTTATTGTGCGTTTTTTCCTTCATTTTAAAATTTTTTTTAATTTATTTTATTTGTATGTAACAGTAGGTGATAAACAACTACTATTTATTAAAATAGTTTATTCTTTCTATTGCCATTATTTAATAATATAAAACAACAATTATTATTTTATATAAATTTTGTGGACATTAAAGAAATATTTTAATCACCGATATTAACGCATTGCGTCATTCGCCAGAAGTTTTTGTTACCATTGTGCTATGATACAATGACTTGGTAATAAAATATGCAGCTGACTGCAGTCAGTTTCTTTCTTTTTTTTTTCAAATTCCTTGCATAATTTTCAATCGTTCAAGTTAGCTTACTTCGTACGTTGCAAAATTTAATTAAAAATTTTGCAATTTTTTTTAAAATCGGAAGTCAAATATATATTCTTTGATTCTTCTTTTTTTTGTATTTTAAACGAAATTTTATTAAATTTCGTGACTTCACATTAAGTTACTGCATTTACACTAGACAATGGAAAATTATCTGGCAAACAGAAGAATTTGTTGTTTCTCAAAAAAGATTTCATTGTAATTCCCGTAAATGAAAATTTCTTACTATCATGAAACAAACAATATCACTGTCGTACATTTACAAATTTATGATCTGACGTAACGTTATTATAGGCCGAGGTCTCTGCCTCCTAAAGAAAAATGACTACTGCGAGAGAGCACCGCGATGTGGAGATGTTCTCTACAATGCACTCCAAATTCTTCTTGGTGGCAAGGAGAAAAAGACAGGCAACAGCAACGGCCTACTTCCTCCTAGCGTATCAGCATCTCTGCTGCAAAATGCTGCTCATGACAAGTGTAAGTAATTTATTCATCATCCCGACGATCCTGGCTCAATCTCCAGCATGGTAAGAACAAGTGACCTTTAAAATTTAGCCGACGCTATCATACTTTCTTCTTACTGAGCGATACGAGATCCCCATGTGGAAGCTGATTTTCATGTTTCCGCCAATCGGCTTCTTCCAACTTCTTTCGTCTTATCTGCTACGTTTCTTCCTACGGCGGAAAATGTTTGCTGAGCAGCAGTACTTTAGCGGCTAAAACCACGCACTTCTTTAAAGTCTATGAGAATAACCGACAATTTATCCCGCACTATGCGACTGCTAGCAATCGCCTTCCTGCTAAAGGGTAGACAGTTGGGGAAAAAAATTAGTTAGGAACCCACCAATTCAGCTTCACATAGGTAGGACAAGTTCTTGCTATAAAAACTAAGGCGTTCACACCAGGCGTTAACCTTTCCATCATATAATACCTATATTAGTATACATTTGTTTTTACAGTAAAGATAAGCACACGTCTATTACCTATATAATAACAGAAGTGTGTGCTAAAAGTAAATTGAATTCCTTAAGGCTCTCCTGAAGTTGAAAGTTTGATGACATAGTCATTTTCCGGACTTGATCTATTCAATAGTGTTAAAAAGAAGCTACTTAAAAATGAGGACCCGAAAATACTCTTTTTTTTAAGTACAAGTGCTTCAAAAACGAGTGAGTGAGGCATCAAGTACAAGTATGCGTGCGATGATGAGCCTTATGTTTTTCAAAATTGAGACTTCTTTACTCGGGTTTGAGTTCTGCGTTGGAAAATGCTCAAATTTTTACTTCTTTTAAGTATAAAATTTTTTAACAGTATGTTTCTAAAGAAACATACTTACTGTGAAGAAGCCTGACATGCATAAGATTGTTTATAACACAAATGAGTTCAAATAAGTCTAATCTCTTAAAGTTCCCAATGGTTCTTGATCCTCAGTGGTCAGGGCACTTATGTCAGATTTTGTGGAAGGTTTCTTATTGCTTAAAATGCCACCTCAGTACCACATTAATCCTGTTTACATTGGGTTTAGTGAGGAATTTGTGCGCCAATATTAGTTCTAAGTGCAAAATTTTCCAAATGCTGATTGAACTCATTTTTTTCTTCCCCCCTTCTTCTTCTTCCCCCCCCCCCTCTCTCTCTTTCTCTTTATGTAGAACGAATATTTTATACGTTTCAGCTTCTTTTCCGTCCCGACTGGGCAGCTCATGGCCCCGTTCCATTAGCAGCGACTTCCACAACATGGGGCATGTCATCCACGAGAGTGAACATGCCCAAGTGGCGGTCACGCAGCTGAACGGAAGTGACGTCGACAGCACTACCGCGAACAGTCCGCCACCGCCCATTGACGAAACGGAGAGGAGCCCAGAAAGAGGATGTGTTACAGGTACATTTGTCAGAAAGATATTTTAGAAACTGTTCTTCCGAAATCGGATATTAAAAAAAAAAAAGCAGTGAGAGGGCGTTTAGAGTATTCGAGATTCATTTTTGTTGTTCCTGTTATTTTTATTATCATATATTAGCCTACAGAAAGAGGATGGGCTGCAGGTACATTGGTCTCTGGTTTAGTGGAAAGGTATTTTAGAAACTTTTCTTCCGAAATCGGATTTCAAAAAAAAAAAAAAAAGCAGTGAGATGGCGTTTAGACTCCTCGAGTTTCATTTTTGTTGTTCTTCTTATTATTAATATTGTTTGTTGTCCCCCAGAAAGAAATTGTACTGCAGGACATTGGTCTCTGGTTTAGTGGAAGGATATTTTAGAAACTTTTCTTCCGAAATCGGGTATTCAAAAAAAAAAAAAAAACAAACAGTGAGATGGCGTTTAGAGTCATCGAGTTTCATTTTTGTTGTTATTGTTAACATGATTATTGCATGTTTATTGTTACGGTTACATCATGGCGGCCTCCGAGTTTACTTCGCCCCTTTAAGGTGCATTCAAACCTACTGCGACGGCGGTGAGGGACAGCAATGAAGGATTTCAGCTCGCGTCATAAGTTCTACATAATTTAATGACCCCGCTCTCGTGTTGACTGATTGGCATTTTTACTGCGCCATTGAAAGTGGCTTTCTTTGGTTTGTTGATTTACGCTGTGGAACAGCCTCTCTGTTAGTTCGCATAGCAACTGTTTACTACAACAGACGCAAAATGTCTCTGTCGCCGTTGGTGTGAATGTATCAATAGGATTATCACAGCTATAATTTCGGAAGTTCTGTGAAACGTGAATACAGAAATTTTTTTCAAGTCTCAATGTAATTTTCCTGTCAGAGAACGTGATAAAGTTTTTTTTTCCTTCTGGTCCTTACCATGCAATTTTCAAAATAAAAATATTGTTGAAAACAAAATTTATTGCTTGATTAACAATAATAATAATAATATAAATAAGTACATAAAACAAAAAAATAATCAATCAATTAATTAAAAACAGAAGTGTTTGCTCAAATTAAATAACGTAAGGAATCAAAACTTTATTTTCAAGACTGATTGAGGTCCTTCTTTCTATAAAAGTGAGTCAAAATATTTAACTTATGTATTCTGAAGGTAGAATCCATGCTTAATACGACATTATTCAAAGTGAACAAGCTTAGCCACACTCTTTATTTTTTCAAATAAATATTATTTTTAAATTCCATCATTGGATCTTCATACTTCAGCTTCTTGTATAATATTATTTGCCTTAATAACTAGTCACTTTCTAATAATGTAAAACAAGTTTCAATGTATATTGTACTATCAGAGGCATTTAAAAACGCGTATTACAGATGATCTTTCTTGTTGTCCGTTACTTTAGGAGCATTTTGAGTACTAAAAGACAGCAGTTTTTAAATTTTAAAATAGATCTATGCTTATAATTAGAAGACTATTACAATAATTTAAAAAAAAGAAGAGTAATTAATTAAAAATAAAAAATTCCAAACCAATAGTTATTGGAAAATTTTTATAACATCATTTTTAGTTTTTTCTCTCAATACATATATATGTATATATATATATATATATATAAAGGGTTGTCCTAAGTAATTGTCATAATTTTTTATAAATCTTAAAAATAATAACAAAACTAAGAAGTTGGGTATACTATGTTTTACTTTTGCACAAATTTGGCTTTTAGGGTTACACAAAAGCGATGCTATTACAATGAGAAATTTAACTGCAAAATGAGTGCATTCGTTGAAAAATGTAATATACAGGAACACTTTTAGGGTTGCATAAAAGCGATGCTATTCCGATGAGAAACTTCACTGCAAAATGAGTACATTCGTTGAAAAACGTAATTTACAGGGATACTTTTACGGTTGTCTGATTAAAAGTGATACTGTTCCTATCAGAAACTTCACTGCAAAAGGAGTGCTTTCGGCAAAAAGCGTAATCTACAGGAACACTTTTAGGGTTATCTGATTAAAAGCCATACTGTTCCTATCAGAAACTTCACTGCAAAGGGAGTGCTTTCGCCAAAAAGCGTAATCTACAGTCATGTTTTTCTGGTCGGAATACCAGATTAGCGACTAATTGGGCAATATTCTTGAGGTGGTGTCCTGAGTTAAAATGTTCTAAAAGAGCGTTTCTTAGGGTCTTTTTTAGAAGGAAAAAAAAAAGAAATGAAGTTTAAGTTTAAGATATGATTCTATTTATTTAACGAATACGAAAATAGTAATAATTATTACAATACTAATAATTGAAAAGAAATAATTATAAAAGATTTCTAAGCCTTATTTCATCGGCTTTTTGCATTCTTCAATTAGCGGGAAAGATCCACTTCGTAATTTTTAACCGAAGCAAGAAAAAAAATAGCCTATTAAATTACTGTATAATTTTTCTTCTAGATAATCTTAAAGAAGGCAGAAAAAATGTGAAATGAAAAAATTTGGCTAGTTTAAAACAAAAAATGTTTTGCAACAAAATAAACAAATAAACTTTTAGGTGCTATTGCAATTATTTAAAAAAACTTTTTGACGAGCTTTTTTAGTTCACTTACACTTAAAAGAGAATTTAATACTGAAGAGGAAAAAAAAGAAACTTTGGTTCAATAAAATAAGTCTAGTTTTTTAGCTATCACTCGCGTAAGTCGAATTTAAGTCGGCGCAAAATTATGAGTTTAAAGTTTTTGTAATCATGTATCAATTATAAATATAAATGACCCATTGTTTTCAACAGTTCCTAGATAAAGTAAGTAACATATAACATAAGGTACTTAGACAGTGAAACTTTTGCACCGACTTTAAAAATTACGTTTAAAACTTGTATCGATTTTGTTTAATGAATGAATTTATATTTTGCTCTATAGCGCAATTTTTAATTTGAAATCGTTTTTTTTCCGTCAAAAATTCTTTTTTTCCATCAGTTTCAATTCTTATGAGTTACTAAAATCTTAAATCAAACAGATATATATCATAATTTTTATTAAGAATGTTTCGTTTAAATTCTACTCGACATAGAAGCTGATTTATTTCACTTAATTACTTTTTAGAATTAATGACGACAAACACATCGCAGTCATTAACAACGCCTCAAATGCGGCATCTTGCGCAGTTCAATGATGCTTCAGTTGAAAGTTCTGGCGAAAAGATAAGTAAGTATAGTATATCTCCCGAATATATAAGTAGGTTTCGCATGTCTCAAAATATTTAAAATATGTTGATTTATTTATTTGGAGGAAACAACGAGTGCAATAGTCACGTGGAAAATTCTACCAATACAGAGAAAACAAGGTGTATATTAACAAAAGAACATATTCTTTGTTTTCCAGGCGCAATTTTTCGGTTGCAAAAAATTGCTGCTGATGTGAAATTTTAAGGTGGATTTTCGCATATTCGAGGTTTATTTGCCTTTCTTCAGCTCAGTCAAAAAAAAAGTGACGTTTTTCTTAAAATTTAAGAGAAAATCAGACACAATCAAGGAATTTTGGCATCGAGATACGAATGAACAATTTTGATAAATTTGTTACTTCTGGCAAGAATAAGTGCAATGGGTCGATATCAAATCGATGTATTTTTCCAGCGAAACAAAATTAAACAACGTTTTTAAGTTCAAAAAGTTTCTGTTTGCTGCAAGTTCAAGACAATTTGGGGGGGGGGGGGGGGATCATGAGGCGGCTAAATTTTGGAAATAAATGCCTGGATATATTTTTTTCTCTAGTAGTAGTTTCTCTTTGATTAGTAGCAGTGGCGTAACAAGGGGAGGGGGCAGTGGGGGCGGTCCGCCCCGGGCGGCACTGTTTCAGGGGGCGACAAAGAGTCCGAAACACCTATCCCAACGCAATCGTTTTTCAATTATTTTTTTTCGCAAACAGGGCGAAGTTTTCCTTTTTTTCGAAAAGTCCCATTTTTCGCCAGTTTAATCGTTCAAGTAGATCACGAAGGGGCAGGGGGGTGAAGGCAGTAAGATAGGCACTGAGTGACGTCCGATTTCGGATTTTCTGCACCCCCAAGGTATACCTTTTGTTTTGCTTCGTCGGGACGGTTGCTTTCTTGCTGTGTTGTCGGAATTCTTCTAAACAGCCTAAATAAAAGTAATTTCCGGTCCGACTGATTCTGAATGATATGGGGCTAATAAAAAGAGAGTAACAAAAATCACTGATAGGAACAGCTGTAGCAAAATTTAAGTTCCCTAGAAAAAGGAAAGGGTGGAAAAATTGCTCAAATAGTAGCTCTTTTATTAGAAACCGTCCATTTTGACACACACTGATAGCAAAACTTAATTGTCACTCACTGCAACACTCTATTCTCTATCTCAGCAGAGAAGAAAAGAGTTCACAGGACCTTTGAAAAGGGCCGAAGTTGAAAGAGGGCCGACAAATTCAACTGAAGCCGCTTCATAGACAATGGTCAAAAGAGCTCTGTTTATTACTTGACCGGGCATACTATCTCAGAGCGGTGATAAGCGTTCGAAGCCCGGTCCGGCAACTGCCTCAACTCGAGCTAGGGGAGGGGGATGGAATAGAAAGCTCCCGGTCTCCCGCATCGGGAACTGTCACAAATTGTGCGCGGTCATTTTTCATTTGGCCAACTTGTTCCGAAATGTCATCTTCCCGTTTAGTTTCTGCTCGAAAACAAAATTTGTATTTTGTCAACTCAATCATGAGCAATGAACGAAGAAAAATTAGATTTTTTTTGCTCCTAAAAATTGTCTGCAGAATCATCTGAAAGTTCTCAAGACTTCAAACAAGAAAAAGTGACTAATTCATCCTGTTAGTATCCCAAGTAGTCAGTAAGTACCAAGTACAATGTATACATTTGTTCTATTTTTGAAAAAATTTTATTTATATATTTATAAAAGGATAATTCATAAAAGTAATAATTTTTCCTATCTTATAACCTTTTAAATTGCAGTTCATTTAAAATTATTTTGATCTTGATGACGACGGGCAGTAAATCATGCAAGACGACCAGTGTTTAGATGTTTAGTGCGTAATATTTCATTTTTAAGGCTTTCGTGTTTATTCTTCACTACTTGTAATTTCACACCTGTGGCGTAACTTAGCGTTGAGGGGGGGGGGGACTCAGGAGGTTGAGTGGAGCTGGGTCAAATTTCAAGTAGTATGTCACATTATTTTGGGAGGACCCCCTTCCCCTTCGGAAATTTCTCTATTTCATATTATTCGCAAAAAAGGTTACTAGGTGGAATTTTAAAGGTAGTGGTTATTATAA
Organism: Octonoba sinensis; assembly: GCA_038502835.1. Lineage (NCBI taxonomy): Eukaryota > Metazoa > Arthropoda > Arachnida > Araneae > Uloboridae > Octonoba > Octonoba sinensis. The sequence continues at coordinate 45,050,596 of CM076603.1, forward strand.
GTACCGTCAGTAGATAAAGTGATAAAATATTCTTTTGGGCTAGAGCCCAAAACTGACACTGCGTTACATTTTAAAATACCGTTTTAAGTATAAAATTTCCGTGTGGTTAGAGAAACGTAAGTTAAAATCAGCAGTTTCAACTGTGGATATTGCACTGTAAATGCTCAACGTTTTCTGGGGCGTCGTTCTTCTGAACTGTAATGATAATCTATTTGTCTAAAAACGCCTGACCAACGGCATGAGTTCGTGGCCTGTCGAAACTGAAAACGAAAAATTTGTTGAAAGTTAGTTAAGTATTTTGCTGCATTTTTTATTGTTATCCTTATGCTCATAAAATTTTATATCCTAAGGATTTCATTTACTCTATTGTTTCTTTAGCACTTTGACCGTTTATAATTTCACAAAATCTTCATGAATTGAAAATTTTCATGAGCTAGAGAGTAAGTTAAGTATGTTTTAGTTATAGTTTAAGGATTTGGGAGCTGAAAGTATTCTGTTAACAAACAAAAAAACTAATTTTGTTGCATCTCTATTTCTGCCATTGCCTTCAATAATTTATGCGTTATAAATTGTTAATGTTTGCAGTAAATGTTGCCAAACTACCGCGGGAGCTTTAAACATAAGAAATTGCCAAATTCCTTTTTGAAATTGTCCGGAGTTCAAATCCAGGTGTTGTTTTGAGGAACAAAGAGGTGAAGTTGGTTGTTTGTGACCCATTGGCTAACGTTCATCGATTTGACAGAGGGGAGCTTTCGTGGTTTTCCACTATTCAATATGTAAATTCAATGCAGAAACCGAACCTTAGAAAGACAATTAAGAATGAATAATCTTTAAGATATTTTTCATCGAAAACGATAGATAAATATTATTTGTAATGGGATGTCAAGACATACCTTCTGTGTCACACCCAACAATACAAGCTGCCATTATGTGTCTTCAAAAAATTCTCTTGAACTTTTGATAAAACTTTTAAGCATCCTCTTTTTGTTGAAAAATAGAGTAAAATATTTCTTTCAGGATTCGATAACAACTTTAAATAATCAACAAGAATTATGGTAAACTATCCGAGAAACTTACGATATTTAACTAAGGAAATTGTGGATTCAAGGGGGTTCAGAGGGGTCATGCCCCGAATCTTCTAATGTCTTCAAATATAGGCTACAACTGCATTTTTGACACAAATATCTATGAGTTTTCGGCGAAATTCACCGATAAGCGAAAGGTGAAGTACTTGAACCCCTCCTTCTTCCCCCCCTCCCCCCCACGTCACTAAATAAGCCTAGAATTGCGTGTTTTAGACTTCAATTTCTGAAAAATTCCGGGGGAGAGCCCCCGGACCCCCTCCCCTATTTGTGCGCAAATATCAGTTACTAGATTTATATCGCTTCTTTGAATACCATAACGCCTCTAAAAAAGAGTACCGAGTGGAAAAATTAGTTGAAATATTCAACCTAATGTCTGAAAAATTTCTGTGTGGCACATTAATTTTGAATTGACCCTTGGATACGTGTATATATATATGCACATGTATATATTTTATATATACATATATATAAATCTGGATTCTCCCGATCGGAAAAAAAAATTGTAGTAGTGTCGTTAAAACTCATGTACCTCCCTCTCCCCCAGCCTCCATCGCTCCCATATTTTGATTCGTCGCTTTTGCGTTGTCGGCACGGTGGAATGGGCGGCATTCTCAGATTTCGCCCCGGGCGCCACCAAGTCTAGTTACGCCACTGATTAGTAGACTCATAATTCGGATTTATTTGAATTTTTAAATTTGAGACAGTTACAAAATTAAATAAATAAATATATAAAATGCTCGTATTTCAGGATTTTAATTTTTTGAAATTATTTATAAAGAACGTTAAAAAAAAAAAAAATCCCACGGTATCGAGCTTATAAACTCGGATTTATTTGATTTTTTTGATTTGAGATCATAACAAACAATAAAATAAAATAATAATAATAATAAATAAATAAAATATAAGTATTTCGGAAATTTTGTAAGCAAACATTTATTTGTAGAGAAAAACAGCAATCAACAAAAACAGCAATCGAACGGTATGTTGCGCACAATCTACACCACCACCTACAGATAGTTAACAAAAAATTAGGATCAACTAAGATAAACAAATTTTATAAATGTAATGTAATGTAATGTAGATGTATTGCTACACTATAAAAAATTCTTGTTCAACCTTTCACCAAAAAAAAAAAAAAAAAATGGCGAAATGTAGCTGCAACCAACATTTGGTACTAAAGTCGAACCATTATAATTGTATCTAGTTTCACATGCATGGTGAAATCAGATGAACCTGCTATAATGGTTTACCTTCGTACCAAATGTTGGTTGCAGCTAAATGTCACCATTTTTTTGATGAAAGGTTGAACTAGAATTTTTTACAGTGTAGCAATACATCTACATTTATAGTTGTTTTTTTCCTTCCTAGATATTTTCTGGTTAAAAAATGAATCAATAAGTTGCCTATATGTAGATACGTAGTGGATAGCTTTAGTTTGGACTTTTAAAAGGGAAGGGCTGTCATTTTTAAAAGTTTGAGAACCTCCTTAAAATCTCGATAGATGTCGAGGTTCAGTCACTTAAAAAATAAGCCTTAGGAAATGCTTCATTCTTTTTCTGCTTTACTCTAACAGATGTTCGTCTTCTGTGGGACTTCCTCCAGCAGCTTCTGAACGATTCCCAGCAGAGGTACAACTGCTGCATCATTTGGAAAGATAAATCTCGTGGCATCTTCAAAATCACCGACCCCCACCGTCTCGCATCTCTCTGGGGAAAGCAGAAAAACCACCTGAATATGAATTTCGACAAGATGTCCAGAGCTCTGCGTTATTACTACCGGGTTCGAATTTTGCAGAAAGAACCAGGAGAAAGACACTGTTACAGGTATTCGTGCACATCTTTAACCTTCGGTTGGACACATTGGAGTATTTCATTGATTTTTTATACCTGTTTACACTCGTAGTATTTAGAACTTAGAAACTGGTCCTCTTCTCTTCGAATTAATGTAAATGGAACAATAAACGATAATTGTAGGCTGCGGTTTATCTCTGGCTGTGTATTTCAGATCATAAGGAATCTTTTTTTCAATACAGAAAAGGTTTTAAGCTTTCGAAGATAAGCAGCAGTTCAGCGAAAAAATTACAAAACTGTTTTTGTATTCAAGAAAAGTTTTAAGAAAAAACACATACATGCATAAATTTGACAATTTTGTGGTTAAATAATGTTGATTTTTACCCCACCTTACTCTATTTTATTTCTTGCATAGTTTTCTGAGACTTGAAATGCTACAAAAATAAATAAAGTAAAACGAATTAAAAGATGCTTTCTGGATGATTCATTTTTTTAAAATAAATTATCCGCCAAATTGTATGATATGTGAGTTACTCAAGTTAATTTTAAAAGGTAGACGATTCTGTAAAAATCATCGTTGGTTCAAATTCAACGAAATGCTAGGCCTCAATTTCGATATTAAAAGGCCGATGGGTGTTCAATGTTCATTTATTTCACACTGAAACTCCTTTTTCATTTATGAAATAGGATATGTTTTAAATTTAGCAATGTTTCTGATGCAGTCTTTCAACATATACTTTAATTTGGCATGTTTCTTATTATTTTTAGAGCTGAAGCAATAAAATGTATATCAATAAAAAACATGATAGTTTTTTTTTCTTTTCTTTCAACGTAACCGTTGTAATGCATTATAAATTTGATGTGTCGCATTTGCTTAAGAGTTTAATCTAAAATGACATGTGCTTACTCAAGTAAAAAACCCTTGAAAGAAATATCATGACTCATGATATTTCTTTAAAGTGCTTTTTTACTTGAGCAAGACAAATATCTAATTTTATTTCAAGTAACTTGAGAAACTGAACTGAACTAATTAGGTATATTAATTTTGACTCAGAGTTTATGATGTTGCAAATTGTGCAGTAGTAGTTTTATAAAGTGAAAACCGTACTCACAGTTAAGAGAAAAAAAAAAAAGAAATATTTAAAAAATGCTATAACATTAATAAGGATGTTGAAACCTTTCAAAAAAATTACTTCTTCAATAGTATAGATTTCAAGAACAAATTCTTATGTGTTCTTGAAAATTTTCTCTCTGTAGTATAAAAGAAAATTAATAATACATGGTATCCCTCTAGACTAGAAGGCTATTACATTACACTGTCAATCAATGTACAAAAAGGTAAAAGTATTTCCTGTTTTAGATTCTTGAGGCATCCGAACGAGCTTCGTCACTGTAAACAAAGGTCTCTATTAACAAGAGATTTGGAAAATGGAAATTTAAATGGACACCAGACAGACATTGAGGCAGCTTTGGACATGAGCATAAAAGAAGAGGGATCTTCACCCGGTGATGTGGATTAATTTCGTTTCGTTTCGCAGCTCTGGAATTGACGCAGCACAACTAATGCAATACAACCATTCGATCTTGATATTTTCCGAATTGTTTTTATTGCCAAATGTTTGTAATGAGAAAGTTTTCTACAGAGATGTTTATCTTCAGAACTGCTAATGACGAAGCCATGTATGGCCATATGCATCTTCATTGTTTTATTTTTATCATGTTTGGCTCTGCGCATCAGCTTTTTGAATATCCACTAATAATGTTAAAAAAAAAACTATATATGCTAGTTCTAAGTTTTTACAGTATAAACGCTTCACCACTAATAATACAGACAAATTGCACAAGTGTAGGTATGAATGATCCTCTAAAGAAAACTCTATTACTCTTTTTTTCGAAAGAATAAAAGAAAAAAAAAGAAAGAATACGTTGTAAAGAATTTTCGCCATTTTACTAATACAACTAACAACAGTTTTCAAGTGCAAATGATTCCAAAATTACATATTGTTTTCTTGGTTTTGGAAATAAATAACTTTAAATGCTACTCAAGAAATAAAACGATCACGAGAAAAATCGTAAAAGATAGTCGAGACAAAATAAATAATTAAAGAAATAAATAATACATTTTAAAAAAAGAAAGGGAAAAAACAAGCATTTTATTTGAAAAGCTAAGAACGCTTGCAGAATTAATAGTATTTATAACTCATTAATTGGAAGGCCTCCCCAAAGATATGTGAGATAGAATTAGGCAAATGTTAAAATTAAGCTACATATCACTTTTTGAACAATCATAAAAGTGTACCTTCACTAAGCTGAATTACAACTCTGATTTTTACTGATATTATTTTGCGAAATACAAGGGACGCATAACGATTAAAAAAGGGAGGCATAATAGCATAAATTTGGAAAACATTGCTTTACTTTCTACGATTTTACCACATTGAGCACTGCTTTTGTTGTTTTCCGTACTTAGCATCAATGTATACAGTGAAGAAAGTTGTAAAGATTCAGTAAAATCAAGGAAAATGAAAATAATTGCATCAAATTCGCCTAAGATTACCAAATAAGGAGAGTAACTATTTTTCACTATGTATTAGTAAATAACAGAATTTTCAATTAGTGGTTTTCATAACAAGCCAAAAAAAAATAGTCGGTCGGCCTTCTAAATGCAAAATATTAAAGTTTAAAAAGTATTTACACAATTTTGCGAAATTTCAACCACCCTAATTCAAACGAAACCCTTTTGATTTCAGTCAATCTTTATTTTAAATTTTTGATTATTTTGATTTTCCACAACAACTTGTAAGACCAGTTAGACAAAAAAGTTCAAAACCATTAATGCTGAGAACAAAGCTACTGATTAAATTTTAAACTTTGAGAGAATTCCTAAAGTAAAAATTAAGGGACACTTTTGTAAGGGCAAATAATTCTGAATGCATCAATGCCTGATTTAGCAAATGCAGTTCCCCCTAATCTAAAAGTGAGATTTTTTTTTTTAATTTTATTTTAAAAATTTTTTTACCTGTTGAAAAACTTTGAATTTTGAAGTTTTCATGGTCAAAAGTGGAGATCTGAGTTTTTCTTCATCATAAAACTGTTAACTTTATACATCTACCGATTCTTTAAACGTATCTTTAAATTTACTGTAAAAATAACATTTCACTGCAAATATAATAGCATCCATATTATTTTTCTTTAAAACCAAAGGACTTTAAAAGAGAATATGTTCTCTGAATTAAATAGGAAAAATGTTCACTGTTGGAGGGGAAAAAAGGAGGGCAATCTTTCCAAACGTGTTAAAAATTTCAATACTATTCAACTTTAAAAATGATAAACTTAAAAAAAAAAAGCATATTTACTTTCCTTTTAACAAGTGATCTGTACGGATGTCAGACCACGGGAAAAAAAAAAAAAAAATTCAAACACTTTCCCTCCCCCCGATCGCTTTTATTTATTGTTATATTCTATGTTGTATGTTTGTTTTAACCTTAACCATGTATTATTTTCAGTGCTATGATGTTATCAAAAAACATTTTTCTCTATTTTCTTCTTAAAAGCTAATGTTCCAAAAAGTTTGATGCCAGTTTTATTTTTGGAAATGGATATTGCCCACTATTTCTATGACACACCGTATATTTCTTCCCTCCTTTTTAATTTTATTTTAATAGTATGGTGTGATTTCTTCAGTGAAAGCACAAGAAGCTATGTAAAAAAAAAATAATTCTCTTGCCTAGCTGTTTCCTGACAGTGAAAGACGGTGCCTTGTAACTCTTAAAACTTATAGTTTTTATTGCGAATGTTTGTTAGACTACAGTATGTGTAAAGATAATCATTTACAATATTTCTAAATAGTTTATTGAGCTAAGAAAAGAAATTATTCCCCCCCCCCCCCAGAAGAAACTAGAAAAACGTCGCTCAAACGCAGGAATGCTGCTTTTACAATATTACATGTTTCTAAACATTCCTGGAGGAAGTGGAAAAGGTTATACTACATACCACCTTTCTTAAAACCATAGACAAAAAGTCAAGAAAAAACAGTTGTTATTTTGCAAAAAATGAAAAACTCTTGTAAATAAGAAAAAACGCTATCATAAAAAAATTAAGTGATTAATTATTTAAATTGTACTACTTTTTAATTTTTTTATAAATGAATTTAACAAAAAGAAAATGCGGATATTATTAGCCACAACTCCTCTCTCTGGGAATAATTCTGTGGGAGTTTCATGATTAGGGCAAAATAAAACAATCTTTGTTGCAAACATTGTACTACATAAAGCAGCTAAATTACTTGAGTACTGTGAAATTGAATCTCTGTCCGATTTAACTATTAAAAATATTTGGTGGGCATATTTGCCAAATTAGGTTGTGATGAACTACTTACGAATTTATAATACGTGCATAATTATATATTTTTAAATTTTATGCTTTATTTTCGATAAATATTATGTGTTCAAATCACTTTTGTGAATATTTGTAAATGTGGAAAAGAATTTACACATTATAAGTATTTATTATTATTTTTTTACATGTGTGAAATCAATTTTATAATTCACAAATCATTTATTATTTTCAATAATTTTCAAAAACATTTAACACATTAAATTAGCTATGGATTTAATAATAATAACAATAACCTGCCAACAATACTAAATTATAGTTTTAAAATTAGTCATTCAAGATACGTTACATAACATCAGAATTTAAAATTTCATCACAGTGGAAATTATTTCTCTTTCCTTGTGTATTATTTACTATTTAAAATACTTTTAGCAGTTTATTTTAAGATGCATTTTCTTTAAATATAATTGTTAGATGTTGTTTGTGTCCAGAAAATAAAAAGATACATATTTAAACTTGAAGGAATTTTTCTAAGTCAGTCAGATCTTTATTATTGTGAAATAAAAAATTTCAATTACTGCTTTATTTAAAACAATTTATTTAATTCCAACCCTGTACTATAGTTTACTGTTGTAAACATATATAAAATAAAACTGAACTGCATTTTTTGTACTATTATTATTTGTTACAATTTACTCTTTAATGAACCCAAAAATAAAATTCTTTGGTTATTACGGTACTGAATTTTAAAAAGTTTGATATTTTATTGCACAATTTAGGCAATAATATTTTTTATAAAGTGCCATATAATACATTTGAGCAGTGGTGTAGTCAAGGGGGACTGCATCCCCCAACTTAATTTTTAAAAAAGCGTCCCCCAACTTTTTGATTTCAATAACTTAGTACAATATATGTTAAGGCCGTGGTAGCCTAGTAGTTAGAATGGCAAACTTCCAATCGGAGGGTCGCATGTTTGATACCCGCTAAAGACCCACCATATACACTGGGGATAGGTGCCTATAAAATCCGTGGACCCCACTGCCCCGCCCCGGGGCAGGGCATCCCTAAGGCCTAGTGCTAATAAGGAAGGAGGTTGGAGGAGAAAAGTATATATATGTAAGTGTCCCACCAACTTTTTTACAGAACTACACCACAGCATTTGAGAGAAGAAATGCTGCAGCTAAAACAAAACTATTTTTTAAATGAAAAAATATATGTATATACGTAAACATATTTAAAATGTTAATATTAATTTAAAGAAAATGAAAGCTTTGAGCTGTATAAAATGGTTTTGCTACATACATATACAGTGTGTGTAATATATTTAATATTTAGGCTTGCCATACGTCCCAGTTTGAACGGTACAGTCCCAGTATTTTGCTCTTGTCCCGGTGTCCCGCCCAGTTTTATCAATGTCCCGGAAACGGCTGTAAGATGTAAAAAGTAATGAATTTATGTTTTTAAGAATCTTTTAATAAGACATTCAGAATCTTTAAGAAGATAGAGCATTAATGAGGGAGTTCACTGCAAGAGCAGTGATTGTATGTAAAATAAACTTTGGCGTTTTCTTCGCTCTGGCTTTTATGAAAAAGTCAAGCTTAACAAAGACATCTTGGAAAAAGTACATTCATATCAGAAATATGAGTGGGTTGAAAACAAAGAATAACGTTGTTAACTTATTAATTGATTTTTTAGTTTGACAAAAATGTTTTTTTGAAATGTTTTTTATTAAAGAATTTTATGAAATATTTAAACTTTTTTTTATTAACACTTCTTTCTAGATGGTAGACCAGAAAAAATCCTCATTAAAAAGGAAAAAAAAAAAGTTAAGTAAATTAAGTAGCAAAAAATCCTTATTTTTAAAAGGTGGGTAGACTAACAATTAAGGGCTCCAGATTCCCTACTCCCGACACTTGCGAAGCTTTAAAAAAGGCTTAAAACTCACCATTTTGCCTTTTAATTTTTTAAAAATTTCCCCAGACCCTCGCTACAGAAGATATTACATACCCCCTGGTATGCCCATCCTATATTAATATGTCACGGTTTCACTTACCAAAAATATGGCAAGCCTATATATATATACAGTGAAATCTCATCATAACAAATACTAATATAATGAACTATTTGTTACAATGTAATAAATCTTCAGTCCTGTTTTAAACGCATTTAGGACTACGTATATTACATGACAGGAAAATATTTTCATGGTCCCTTCAGTGGAGTAGTCGATTTTATTTTAATACAAGCACCCTCCCACACTTTTTAAATTTTAACATAAGCGACCCCCCAACTTTTTTTCCAGGACTGCACCACCGATTCCCTTGGAGCTTGTTATAACGAGATTTCAGTTTATATGCAGTAGAATTCCGTTGCACTTTTGACGCCATAAAGCCCCATTATTCCAAGAATTATATCATAAAAATCCAATTTTCTTTCTTTCATGAGAGAAATAAATATAGTCTCAAACATCCAACTTTTTATTAACATGCAACACTTCTCCATCCAATTTCATCATGTAGGAAAATGTACATTACTTATCCTTTAGTCTGAATTGTTATTGCATTTTAGCTACAATTGTACACATATTTTTATTTAAATGCAGTTTATTAAAACATTCTACACTCAGTAGTATGCAAGGTAATTGCGAAAATATAAACAAATTTAATTCAACACTCATTAGCATTGTACTGTAGTGTATTGTGATTCTTAAGGTTACATTCAATATAAAACAACTTTTCATTCACAGTGGCTATGTTAAACATGAGTGCAAAATATGTGTCCCAATCTGCGTGCTATAATGGGGGTTCTACTGCGTATTATATATATATACATATATATATGACAACCAAAAACAATATATTGTTGGCATTCTGGTAAAAATCATCAAGTCCATAAATCAGTTTGACAGACTGTTGCAGTGAATTTAAAGTTCATAAATTAGTTATTTTAAAAATTGCATTTGAGCAATCTATACGTGTAATTTTTGCTTTTTCACAATCGAAATTCTAAAATACTGAAATCATAGACTTGGTGACTACAGAATGTTGAAGATATAAATTCTAAATATGAAGAAACATTAAAATAAAGCAAATATGTCTCTTTTTCATCATTTGACCTAATGGAATGAATTAGTGCAATTATGTAAAAATATAAAAGCTGAAAGATACCAGTGCTATTATTTTTTTGTTATTAATTAGTTATTGTGTCTGTTACATCTGTTTAAGTTTTGTACCTTAAAATTGTATAAATTGAGTTATTGTACATATCTCTAATATACCTGTATTATCTATACTGTAAAGTATTTTTTAGTACAAATGTTTGTTGTTAATGAATAAAATTGTTTTCAAAACTAATTTCGTTAGCTTTTATTTGTTTATTTCTATTCCATAATGACACATTCAACTTACCTTCTAAGTAAATTCTAGGTAAAGGATTATTTTTGTAATTTTTTATATAATAAATTATGAAAAAAAAATTCTGTGAATGAAGATTCTTTAAAATGTTTTAAATCAAAATGTTTTCCCTTTGAAACTGAAGAATAAAAATCATTTGAATATCTAAATCTCATTATGAAATGTAAAAATTTCTCTCATAGGATGGAGATAAAAAATAAATATATTTAGTGACTTTTTAAAATATGTTTGAATAAGCATTTTATATGATTTTGAAATCAATAAAGTTTTGTATAATATCTGAGCTGCTAATAGCAAATAATTGTCCCTTTCAAATTTTTGAGATAAAGAAGCTCAATTTCTTGTAACAATTCTGGTTTTCTTAATTGAAAATAATTTAACTATAAAATACTCTCTTTTGTAATATTATAAAAGATTATGCATCATTAATTCTAGTTTTGTATAGAGCTTTAATTAAAATTTCTTTTGGCTATTTTGTTACAAGCAAGAAAGTTTCATTTGTTGTTACATATTTGAATTTGTTTTTATAGCTCAGCAATTGTGGAAGATGATTGTATACAACTGTATAAAATAATAACTCAAAGGATTTGACTGAAATTCAGAAATTTTTAATTCAATACTTCAGTAACACGAGATAAAATACTTTCAATCATATCAAAAGTAATTATAGCTTTTTCATACATATCCTTCTCCATTTCAGGAGGAATATTTTTCATAGCTGTGTTATTAATCATGACATCAGGACTTTTCTTATTTTGCAGTTGATTACATTTAAAATCTTTTGCTGCTTGTTCGTAATGTGCCTTCGATAAAGCAAGACCTTTTTTCAAAGGTTCCAAAAACTTATCAGTTATCATTTTAGATAAATCCCAAACACCAGTGAGATTATTTTCCTTCACATCTCTTAACAACAAATATCGAAGAAAATTTAAAGAAGATAAAATTCTGTCACTATTTTCGAGTATATCTGTTTCAACACCATCACTTAAAACAAAAATTGTTTTTAAAAAAAAATGAAGATTTTTGCCAAAAAAATAACTATTTGATGTCTTTTTACTCAAGTAATCATGTAAATAGTTTTTAAAAAGGCCAATCACCAGACCTTCAGCACCTGAATGTTTGACATTTAAAATCACTTGCATAATTATGTGGTACTTAACCTTCCAACTACATTTGCTCATAAAATTCAAAAATATTTCAACCGCATTTTTACGGTGTGTTTCAATTGGACAACTAATGGCTATGTTCAAAAGGGTCATAGGAAATTTAGTGAAAGAATCAACTTCCAAGCAGTTATCTTCAAGTACAAATTCTTCAAGGTTATCACAGAGTACACGAGCTAATTTCAGCCCTTTAAACAATACTAGATTTTCTCCTTTTGACAGAAGTGGAAGTTGATACTTTAGGCTGAATATGAATAAATACTGATGGCTGTAGACCACAGGTTGAAAGTCAATTGAAATGTTTTCGCAAAATATTAAGTAAGACAAATTTGAAAATGCTAACAGAGGCACATGGCAATCATCATTAAGTGTTTCAGTATTCCCATCAACATTCAAATTCTTATCATAACGAAAAATATTGAAAATATTTCTGCACATTTTTGAAATCAATTTAATGTAGCTATCACAAATAGTTCTTATGTTACTCTTTGGTCGAGTCTGGTCAGGAGTATGGAAGTCGTGATACAAAAGTGGATGGTTAAAAAGCGTTAAAATATATTTACATAACATATCCTGCTGGTAATTAACACGATCAGAATAATGAATTTCTTTATGTGATATATTTTGTAGTGATACCTCTTCTACAAATGAGCTTAAAAAAAGCCAATAATTGTACAATACATAATTAGCATCGATCACAGCGGGATCAGCATCTAATAATAACTTTTCATCACCTTGTAAATCTAAATTATTTGGCAGAGAAAGTGTCCGAATATGAGCATTTAAAGCAGATAATATCCATTCTAAAGATTTCCCACGTTTACCAGGTACTTTCTTCAGTGTTTCTTTCAATGGCTCCAACAGTAAACAAAAAAACTCATGACTCTTAAAACAGTCTGCTTCTTCCATTAAAGCAACCAATATTTCTTTAGGCTTACCTTTATTGGCAAGGTAAATAAGAATTTTTTTGCAGCTTTCAGTATCAGAGTCATTTTTTAGCAAGTGATCATTTGTTTTCAGTGTTAAACATACTATATTTATTAGGTTCCAGACATTATTTGCGACGAAGGATTCATTTTCCGCCTTCTTTAGATATTCTAGTGCACTGTCAAATTTTTTTTCAAGAAGTTGACATTGCAGTTCATCTTCCAATGAGTTTCCAGATTTACTCATGTTTATGTATCTAAAATAAATAAAAGAAACATTCAGTTTTTTTCACATTATTATTATTATTTTAAACAATACACATGAGAAAAAAATTGAAATTCCATCAGTCGATGAAAATCATGAATAAAACTTTTTAATGAAAATTATTCTTTAAAATAAAAAAAGTTATGCATATTTTTAAAGTTATTCTGTTTGCACTGGTTGTATACATTAACAAATCTAATACGGTTCGGCACAAATTAATTTTTCAAATAAATAGAATTATAAAGGAGGCACCCATCAACAGGCTCATCAATTCTCAATGAAGATCCCTTTTTAAACTATTTACCCCATCATTATGAGTAAGTTTCTTTGATAGACATATTACTAGATTATTTCCAAAAATGAAACCAAACACTTTTTGGCACTCGACAGATATTGTGATCCTTACGGACTCAAAACACTTCAAAATTAACTCCGAAAAATTAAAAAGGAAATGGAATCAACTTTCATTATAAAACTTTGACAATGTCGCATTAAATTTTTAAATTATCTCATTTTAAAATTGAAATTGTATATCAATATATAATGATAAAAAACTATGTTTTAATCTTGCAGTGATAATATAATAAGAAAAGAACAAACGAATTAAAATACTATTTAAAATACTCACTATTGTCACTTTGTTTACATTTACACGGAACTCGGAATGAACATTTTGTACGGTCGCAGTTATTATATTGTTATCTCAGTAATAAAATCTTTTGTTGAGATCAAAATTTAAGCTCAAATAGGTTTGCTGAATGGTGAACTTCTGTTATAAATTAGTGACTAATTATTAAGCACGCAATTTTGTGCGTGAAAGTTTTCTTCATTACACGATAATGTTTCTTTCCAGAAATATTTTTTAAAATTCTTGTCATTTTATCCATCAAGCACGTAAAAATGTAATCAACTAAAACTTGGGTTTCGATTGCAGTTACCTGATGAAAAGATAGTACCTGAGATTTTCTTTTTTGTCATCTATACTTTGAGTTTGTGGGTCACGCCTGTACACACCTGGAGAAATCCTGCCAAATTAATTTTTATGCGCTGGCGAATGACGACAGTGTCAAGCAAAATGTCGGCCCCTTTCGGCTAGAGCATGCCGTGCTAGGGACACCGAAATGGACCCAAGTTGTTCAGTTAGTTGTATTTATTGTATTTTAGTAAGCTTGTGTGTTATTTGTTTTGTTTAATAATCGAATGCATCGTATGTGTTCTTTTAAATTAGATCGTAGCATTTGATAAGAGCTGTATTCAAGATCTTGCTTAGGCTTGCATTGTTCCATAATTGGAAATATTTTCTTCTAGTCCTGTGAGAAATGAGATACCTTCTGTCAAATATAAAATTTTACATGATGTTGGAATGTATAAAGTTTCTGTAATGATGACTTGAGTTTGGAATTTTAAATCTCCTTGCTAACTGAAAAAATAATTTTAAGCCTAATCATTTTAAACTAAAATTATTCCAACTAGGTTATAATACTCAATACTGTTTGCTTTGATGAAACTTAGGTCCATTGTAGTAACCTGTACTATAACTGCTTTTTTTTTTTGTGGTATCCCATTTGAGTTATTTTAATTAAAAAATAAAACTATCACCTGAAATTTGATTGGTTATTAAGATCACTTAAATCGTTTCTATTTATATTTGCATGTTTTAAAACCTTTCTTTCTTATAAAAAGGTAGGATAGTATGTATTTTGATATATAACATAGGTTTTTCATCTTTTAAGTGAGGTGTTAAGATATTAAAAGTCCACTGATGAAACCACATGTAGGTGTGTTAAGGTATTAGATTGCTAAACCAGATTGTAATAGCTCTAGTAAGCTTAATTTTTTTTTTTTTTTAATTTTCAGATTTTCATCTAAAAAGCGTTTTGTTAGAATTTTCAGCTTGTGATTTGAAATTTTTTTTTTTTTTAAAAAGATGTATGAGTCTCAGATTTCTTAATTTAAACCTTAATAATTTATATTATGCATATTGAATTTAATTTAGCATAATTATTCAGTTTGTCTGTGTACTATTTATTTAAAAGTCAAAATATAAAAATCTCAGTAAGTGAAACCATTTTTTAATGCAGATTAACTCTTCTACCTGGAATTTAAATTTTTAATTCCTATCCTACTGCCATTCATTTAAAGCCCTACTACCATTCCATAAAAAGCCTATACTGCCACCATACATGCAATGCAGCAGCTGTATTACAGTACTAAAAGTAAAAACTTGCAGCTTCAAATCTTTACATCAATTTCATGCCAAATTTGCAGCATTTTTAATTACAAATTAGGGGGGGGGGATGTATTAATATATTATTAAAAATTGGCTTAGGTGTGGAAAACTTAGAAACAGGCATCTATCTATAAAAAGTCCAACATTACAGCCCTTGCACAAATATATATATATATATATAAAGAGATGACAGAGCCATGAAGTTTTGAAACAAGCACTGCACATTGAGAGACTCGTGATGTTGACCTTCATGTGCTCCTTGCCTGAAGGGTTAATAATTTCATATTAAAATGAAATATCCATAGGCACATAGGAAATAATGAGCTTCTAATTCTTTCCGTCTAACCAGTTAGAAGCTAAATATGCAACAGTTCTCATCCTTACCAACTGGAAGTTTTGTGCTTAAAATAATTTGTTGCTCAAAAAAAAAAAAAAAAAAAGCTTTCCATTGCAAAATATTGACATGAATTAATGTTTGTTTTTATAAAAATATACAAGCAATTGCTAAAATTAACTAATAGGGGGTGGGGTGTAGCAATAATTTTGATGAAATATCCATAGGCACATAGGGAAGAATAGAACTTCTAATCTTTCCCTAACCAATTATTAGAAGTTATATATGCAATTCTTCTCCTCCTACCAGTTGGAAGTTTTGTGCTTAAGATGATTTGTTGCTACTAAAAAAATGCTTTCCATTGAAAAATATTGGCATAAATGAATGTTTATGCCAATACATATATAATGCAATTACTAAAATTAACTAATATGGAGTGGGGGGGGGGGGGATAAAGCAATAATTTCGATGAGCTACCAGGTGCAAAACTTTGATTTATAGTTACAGTATAAAAATTTAAAACTTTGTAAAAAAAATTAATTTGAAATTTTTATTATGAATGTAAAATTTTCATGATTTTTCAAAAATTATGCATGAACATGAGAATTGAAAACTTATAAAATTAAGTGTGTTTTCAAACTAACTAGATGAAAATACATGATTTCACATACTGAATTGTTTATGGTAAATAGTTAATAAATTAGTAAAAATTATGGCTGCATTTAAAATTCATTATTTTTAAATAAAACCATGCATTTATTAAATCACAAACTAGCTATCTTTGTGTTTGCTTGTGTTTGATACAGTATACTATACTAAAAGTGAAATTAAATAAGATAAAATTAATTTTTTAGCTGATTTCACAAAGGAAGTAGGTTATACATTCATATTGTATGTATGTCTTTTTTTTTTTTTTTTGTCCACTCATAACTTCGCACCGGATGAACCGATTTTCATGATTTTTTTTTCAATCGATCGAAGGTGGTTTCCCATAGGTCCCGTACCTTCATTTGACCATATTCGATAAATAGAACAAAAGTAATGGGCAGAAATGTAGTATGTTTTTTGTTTTTTCATCCATAACTTTTGACTAAATAAAGATTTTGATGATTTTTTCTTTAATCGATAGAGGGTCATCTAACTCAAATATCGTACATCAATCTGACTACTTTTGTTTTTTAGAAAAACCTTTATGGGTGAAAAATAGGTATTTTTTCATTTTAATTGGAAAAGCTAAGCTTGATTTTTCTTTGTTGGGAAAACTATTAATAACTATAAAAGTCATTGTTTAAAAAGTGTTCGTTGCCATTGTGCTATAATATTAAAAGCAATTACAGCAAAAGTTTGACTGAAGGCTTCTCTTAAGCAAAAACTAAATCCAATCAGTTTGTTTGCTAAAATCGACTTCAAAACGGAGTTTTTCATACAAATGATTAGTTTTTAGTGCCATTCATTCAAAGAGGGTTTGCCCCTTAGATATGGATTTTTTTAAAAAATGGAGTTCATATAGAAAATGTATTTACACTAAAAAGAATAAAATAAAATAATTTTTATAAAAAAATAGAACAGACTTCAAATTATAAATTGCGCTAAAAAGTGAAAAATAAATTAATTTTTTAAACAACATCGATGTGACTTTTAAACATAGTTTTAGAAGTCGGTGCAAAATTATGAGTCTAATTACCATTATACACCATTTGCTACTTCATATTGGAACTGTTGCTAATTCTGGGAAAATATATAGGGGAGAGTGTTGTACCTTGGGACACTTTTCACATTTTAATTTTTAACTTCAAAAATTAAAATTAGATTTAAAGTCTAAAGACACTATTTAAATACATCAACATTCTCCTCTATAATATATTTTTTCAAATTCAAACAGTTTAAAAATAAAAAAATGCCAGCCATTTTAAGTAGTAACTGAAAACTGTCCCAAGGTACAACACCCTGTTGTACCTTGGGACATACTTCGTGATTCATGCAACAGTCATATACATAACCAATTTTATACGAAAAATCAAAAACTTTATTTTTTTAAAGCACTAAATTAAGAAGATACATTAAAATGATGTAGTCTGAAAGTGATGATGGATACTACAACATTGACAAACTCGTAACATTATTGAACTAAAATATAGCATCATATTCTGACAATTCTTGTATTTGAAAGACTGCATTTGATTAGAATATCTCTCTTTATACTAAAATATATCCAAATTATTAAGAACCATGTGTATGTTGTACCTTGAGACAACCAAGGATGTCCCAAAGTAAAACACGGTTTACTGTCCCAAGGTACAATCATCACATGGTTTAAATAAAATCAAAATGGTGGTCAATCAAAATGTAGTATCATCACTTTCTCATAACCAAAACATTTAAAAATCTTCTGTTCAATATCTAAAATTCAGTAGAATAGTTTTACAAATGCTATTTCAGTAAATGAAATTAGAATGAGAAAGATATTTACTTTCGAGTG
Source organism: Octonoba sinensis (assembly GCA_038502835.1). Classification (NCBI taxonomy): domain Eukaryota; kingdom Metazoa; phylum Arthropoda; class Arachnida; order Araneae; family Uloboridae; genus Octonoba; species Octonoba sinensis. The sequence continues at coordinate 45,068,616 of CM076603.1, forward strand.
ATAAAATTTTCTTTCTCTCACCAAGTCATCAATTCAGTGTTTCTAATGCTGCCTTTTACTGTGATGCTATCTGCTGGTTAAGGTCACAATTAGAAATAAGAAAAATGTTAATGTTGCCAATAGGTTTTTAGAAATTGCCAATGTCCCAAGGTACAACACTCTCCCCTATATTTATTTTGTTATTGGATTCATGATTACAAAAGGTTTCATCTATCCTAATTTTGCACAGACTTCTAAAACTATGTTTAAAAGTCACATCTATGTTGTTTAAAAAATTTAATTTACTTTTCACTTTTTAGCGTAATTTATGATTTGAAGTCGGTTCTATTTTTTTATAAAAATTATTTTATTAATATTAAACAAAAGTAAAGAATGTTTCTGTTTGAAATTTTTAAAGAACATATAAAAATTTTGAATTTAATTTTATAAAATAAATTTGTGAGCATGAAAAACTAAAATTGCATGCACTCAGATGCTAAAACTCAAATTTTCAAGTGGAGGGGAGCAATTCTCTGGTTTTATATATGGAGGGGATTAAGTGTCAGCTGGTCACACATTTGAAAATAGGCCATGAAAATTACGAATAGGTCACAAAAATTTTCTGTCTAATGAGGCCGGTCACCTTCAGAAGGCATCGCATATCCAGTATCGGATAAGTTTTTAAATATCCAGAATCCTATCCAACCACTACACGAACTCCTCTTTATCCGGCATGTTAAACTTTATTTTTAAAATTTAATTAAGATGTTTTGAAAATATATGAATTACAAACTTATTACGTATTTGGAAGCTGTGTGATGTTCAAAAATTGCATAGAATTTACACGTTTCAAACATCAGAGCCGGATACTTCATACTGGAGGCACTGGATATCTGATATCTGGCAGAACGGTATCCAATCCCCAGTAGCAGAATTTTCTGTAGCAATCTTCAGCACAAGTTTCAGAAGTCAAAATTTATCAGTGGCACCAAATGATGTGGAACCAAATTTATAATCATAAAAAATAGCAAACTATGCATTTTAAAATTGACATATAACAATATTACATGCAGACAATAAATAAATATTATAATTATTCAATTTATAAATAAAATAAAAAATTAACTAATTAATTTTAAATCTAATCCTTTAAAAAAATTGTTTTTGTTAGGTGGCTAATTAATCTGCAAGCTTCAAAATAAATCTGCAGCACTTGCTGCCATGCTGCGCGATTTCTGCTACCAGGGTCCAATGTAGCCCCAAACATGGCAGAAAAGTCCTGAAAGGGTCACGAAATGGACCTTTTGAAAGTCTAAACACATTGGGGAAAAAGACCAATAATTCTTTTCATAAATCTACTCTAAAATAGTTTGTTAGTAGACTTAATCAATAATCAATGTGCTATGGTCCTGGCTCAATAGTTGACTGTTTAAAGAATTATGTTAAATGCCTTGAAATAGAAAACTCCTATTTCTGTTAAAGATGAAAAAAAAAGTGCACATTTCATTTTGTAGGTGCTTTAAAAAGAAATAGAAAATTTGTTTTAGAAACATAATTTTTTTCTACATAGCCCTCATACCCAAAATGTTTGTTTATTAATAATATGGCTAACTTTATATACAAGATAGAACAAATAACACTTTTGTAGGAATATGAACTATAAAGTAATAAAATAATTTCAATATAAAAATATATCTTGGATAAATAAACTGTTTTCCTTTTTGATTGAGCTCAGTTAATTAGACTAAAACCATTGACCAAACTATTCACTTTAATATTAAAAAAAGAAAAAAAAGCATATGGTTCTTTTTTATTTATGTGTGATAATGATTTGCATTAATGAATAGTTGGCAATAAAAAAATTTAAACAACAAGTAGCAAACATCCTACTTTTCTGTTTTTATAAAGGTAATAATTTGGTCAGTGACTTTTTTTTCTGGTTATTTTTAAACCATTCAAAAAACTAAATTGTTCTTGGTTATGGAACAAACAGCTTTTCATAATTGACCATATCTTTACATTCAAAGATTATTTTTTGCTTTTTTGTAGTGATGTTCACATCACTACAAAAGCATTTTTCAAGTTTTTGACAACTATAAGTTTCTAAGTCAACAAGAACACCAGTTATAAGCTTTTTAGTTCAATTTCTTAAGGCTTACCTTGACCCAAAAAAAAAAAAAAAATAATTAGCAGTTTCCTCAACTCTGGGGAAATAGTGTTTGCTAAATTTCAATATAAAACTTATTTTTCAATGTTTACTAAACGCTTGGCACGTGCATCACCATGCGGGTACCCCTAGCGGAGCTTTATTTCCTTATGAAACTTATTTGTCTGTTAGCGAGACAAAAGTTCAACATGATCGGAAAATAAAATTATTATGATATTTCAATTTCATTCTTGCAATCAATCTAAGATCATTGGCAAGACTCATTCCAAAAAAAAAAAAAAATAACGCAACAAGTTACGCTGTGCTACAATTTAGCAGTTGACCCTTTGGATGACAAGTCTCCTACTGATGGAAAGGTTTCCAAGTTTTCTTAACTGATCTTTTATATGTTATATTACTTCTTCAACCGTTGAGAATGTCTGTTTTTTTTTTTTTTTTTTGACAAATAGATAGACGATGTTTTTAAAACACTATAGGCCGTAGGCGACATTTTAAAAATTCAGCACGGGCAACGCCATGCGGGTACTGCTACTATATATATATATATATATATATATATATATACGTATATACCAAAATTGGGTTGAATTGAATGAATGAATGAATTGTTTAGGGGGTGGCTCTAAGGAGCACTAGCACTGCGACCTCAGGTCTACTGTACTAACGACCCCAAGTTAATGAGTCTGAAACAGACCAGTGGCTGAGACGAATTTCAGCAATAATTTAGCAGGGAAATTGGGTAGTTCCCAGGGTTCGATATAGTGATAACCAAGATATTCAAACCGATGAGCAGAGAAATAATCACATTCACACAAAATATGTGTGGAGCTTTCCTCTACATCATGACATCCTCTACACATTGGGTCAGCAATCGTGCCCATGATGTTAAGATGTCTCTTGAGATTTCAATGACCAGTTAAGAGACCAATGATCACCCTAATCTCATTTCTACTGAGTTTCAGCAGTTCCTTAGATCTTAACCAGGGGTGATTTTGGTTAAGTTCTTTCGCCTGTCTTTGATTATTGCTTTTAAGCCAGGCATTGTGAGCCTCTTTTAGGAGGACTTCCTTGATTGTTTTCCTTAATGCACTGTAATGCAGATCAAGGACAGGTTCTGGGCCAATGAAAGAAGTTTCTGTGCCCAATTTAGCCAGTTGGTCAGCCATTTCATTGCCAAAAATGCCACGGTGACCAGGCACCCAATAAAGAGTCACCTTATTCACTACGGCCAATTCAGCAATAGTGTTATAGCAATCCCAAACAATATTTGAAGAGAAGCAGTGTTTTTGTAGTGCCAAGGGAGCAGCCTGGCTATCAGAAAAGATTTTGATGGTTTTGCCAGAGATGCACCTATTTAGTCAATTATTTGCGCATGCCAGGATGGCCTTCACTTCAGCCTGGTATATTGTTGCTAGTCTTCCCATAGAAGAGTAGATTCTAATATTATTATTTGGGCAAAAGGCACCGTAACCTGTGCCATGGGAAGTCTAGATCCATCAGTGAACCATACTTCATTGGCGTGGCCAGTAAGCTTAATAGGATTTTCCCAATCAGTTCTGGAAGGGAATACAACATTGTGTTTTGACTCAAAGTCAAAGCGTTTAAGCATCCAGTCCGAGTTCATGGAAAGCAATGGGTGATCCTTGATCAGTGTATCAAATTTAAATAAGGATCTCTCAGAAGATAATTTCCATAGTTTTAGAAATTTTATTCTTTGGGAGCAAAGGATTGCTTCCATCTCTACCTGCTTATAAAGTGGTAGAATGCCTAGTAGTAACTCTAGGGTTTGAGAGGGGGTTGTCCTCATGGCACTAGTCATTGATATAGTTGCCATTCTTTGGAGACTAGTAAGCTCTTTCATTGTTGTCACACGGCAGGCTTTGTTCCACCATACGATAGATCCATAAGTGATAATGGGGACAATTACTTTAGTATAGATCCAATGGACAATACTAGGTGAAAAGCCCCAATTGGGACCAATTGCACGTCTGCAGGCCCAGAATATTCTCTTTGCCTTGGTGGTGCTGTGTTCAACATGACTGTTCCAATTTAGAGTCTTGTCAAAAATGATACCAAGGTATTTAACCTCGTTAGAGTATGCAAGTTTAGTATTAAAAAATTCTATACTTTGCACATTTTTTATTCTTTTTCTAGTAAAGAGTACAAGGTTTGTCTTGCCAGGATTAACGCTAACTTCCTTGCACCAGAAAAAAAAAAAAAAAATTGGGTTATATTTTCATAATTCATGTGGTAATTTCTTGCCTATCATTCAATTGTAATTCTTGTTTTTTGTTATGAAATAAATTTCCTTATATATTTCATACGAAATTTTCAGAATTCATAATAAACATTAAATGAATGCCAAAAATTTTGATATGGCTAAGATTTGTTTATTTTAAAGTTTTATTTCAGTCATCACTTTTTTCTTATTGATTTCCCTTCTCACATAGGATTTGGAGTTCTTTGATTTCAAAAATGCAACTGAAGATGAAATCAAAGAAATACAAGCCATACTTAAAGGTGCTGGAAGCAATGGATGCGTTGAGGTAAATGTCTTGTTAAAAAAGCAAAAATTAATTTAAGAGCAAATTTAAAATTTTTATTTATTATTATTTTTTTTTTGCAGTTGCCATGGGAAATTCCAATCAAAGAAAACGTGATTGAAGAACTTATACAAGATGCAGGTATTTGTGCATTATTTCACAATGTAATTTTCTGTGACATAATGAAATATTTTTCTAAGATATTGTTAAAATCAGTAGTTGCCAAAATTTTGAAGCCATTGAGCAACTACAAATTTCAAATTCTACGAGCTACCCCTATCACACACACACACAAGACAAAATCAAAATAAGGGACAGAACAAAACTAGTGTGAAACTTGATTTTCAGTTTTAGTTATTAGTCAACTGAATTGTTACATGATATCAATGCTGCCGGATTTTAGCCGGGCCAGAAAAAGCCGGCCGGCTTTTTTTAGTTTAAACCGTTTTAAAAAAGCCGGCTTTTATTTAAAAAAAATTTTTTTTTCTTTTTTTTTACAAAAAAGTATTCAATAAAAAAAATACTTATATCATTTATACAATATGAATGAAAATTTATTTTCAAAGATTTTTGCTGAGAATTCAAAAGTTCACTTGACACTATTATATGAACTAAATATTACCAATCATTTGACTTAGTCTTTAACTAATAATCTTTTGTATATTTTAAAGCATCTTTATTTTTTGTTGCTTTTTTCAGAACCTTAACGAGTTCTGTAAAAGAGGCCCAGTGGCTGAGTGGTAGCCTTTCGTGCTACCATGCCACAGGTCTTAGGTTCGATTCCCCAGCTGGGCAGGATCAACTCAGCCTTTCATCCCTTTAGTGGGGTCGATACAATGAGGACCGAGCATGCTTGAGAACTAACGCTGGGGATTCCGTGTCAGGCAGTCCACTTAACCGGAATATCTACGTCTGTACCCCAGGGCCCTCGATCTCGAAAGCTGGGATGGGCACAGTAGGCCAAGGCCCCCAATGGGCTGTCACACCGAATTAGTTAACTAGTTCTCTGATCCAAATCTATTTGTCAAATAAATTACATAAAATTAAAAGATGTCCATCTTGAAGTTGGCCTGCTGGTCAACGTTAAATTGTACCAGAATGATATTGATCTTTAAAAATTTTAATGCTATGTATATATAAAAAGTTCTTTATATAAAAGGAGCCAACTACTCACCACAGATGACTTCTTTTAAATTTTTGCCATGAGTAGTGATATAGGTAAACACTAGTTTAGTTAATTAGGATTATGCAAGTAGTATTTTGTTACAGGAAAGGGAGATACTTCAAATCAGTTTTCCTACTCTTCTTGCCTTGAGCAAAATGCTTTTCTGTTTGTAGTGTAAATTATATGATAGAAAAAAAATTAATGAATATAGTTCTTTATTGCAAGTTTCAGTATTCTGATTGATTTTAAAGTAATTAAATTCTTAACATTAAAATATCAGTTTTAAGCGAGAAGTAGGTACTTGAATCTGTAGTAGGATATCTTTTCATATGTATTAAGATAAGATATTGTGATCGACTATAGAAGAAACCGAATTTGATTCCTCTCCCAACCTATGTTTAATTTCCTTCTCTTTTTGTGTTGAAAAAATTGATTCTGTATAGCTATAATATAAGGCAAGAGTTTAATGAAAGAGTCTCATAAAATCAGGACTGGGTTTTTGCCGGCAGAAAGTGGTTTCTGCCCTGCCAGTGGGAGAAAGTGGTTATAACCGGTTTTAACCGGCAGAAACTGGCAATAACTGGCACAAACACATTTTGTGACATTATATGAGAATTTTTTAGTAATAATAAATTTCCAAAGTACATTTTATTCAGAATAAAAAACAAATAAAAATATTGTGGATAGTTTTAATTAAAAAATAAATTTGTATTAGAAAAATGAGTAATGTCGTCTTTAAAAACAAATACTGGTAAAAATGAAGATTTCTTAAATTTAGTAACTTTTGCATCCACAATAATGACATTGCCAGCAAAGAAATGCTGGTCTTGAAAGAATATTTTAAAGCTTTTCTTTCATTCAGAACAAATTAAGAAAGTCTGGGTTCAGAAAGGTTCGCAAAATTAGTCGTATGCTATGAAATGCTCTGTGTAAAAAGTGATGGTATATTTGAATTTGAGTGGTAATTTTGTAAAATAATTGTAAGAGATATTTCATTTAAAAAACTCTCTCTGATATTTTATGTGCTTCAATTATTTACTGATATATTTTTCTCAAGAACCATTTCTATTTGTACATAATGGATAATCTTAAAAGTTATTGCCATTGCATTGTATTATTTATTTAAAAATACTCTGAAAAGTGATTTGTTAAAATATCATAGAATTTTTTGTAAATTTTTTACCTGTAAATAGAAATTCAACTGTAAACAATGATATTAATAGTTAAACTTGTACAACATCAGATTACCATTATGATTTTTTTTTCAAGTGAAAAAACATTAGTATTATATAAACAAAGTATATTTATATGATCATTTTAAAACTTTTTGCTACTTTGAATAACATTCTTTATCTTTAGTTTAAATTTTTAACCCAATTGTTTACATATCAAATACATGTGTGAATTATGAATCGCGGATTGAAGTTCTTACTAGTATTATTTCTTAGTTTCTGCCAGTTTTTGCCACTTACTGGCAGAAACTAGTTTCTGCCATGCCGGTTTAAACCGGTTATAGCCACTGGTTTTAACCACCCCGGCAGAAACTTGCCAGCCCTGCATAAAATTAAGCACACAAGCACAAAAATGGTAATCAGTATTGTAAAATGTATTCAGGTTGTGTAACAAAATAATTCTGAATCTAATTTTAAATTTACTCCATTAAAAGAAAGATTTGAGCTTCATTTTATACAAATTGACAGTAGCAACATAAAGGGACATAGTATAGGTACAAATAGTAAATAGTATTGTGTCTAATTGAAAAAGGCCAATAAAGACCGGCCTTTTTTAAAAAAGACCGGTCTTTTTTAATGAAGGCCGGCCGATCTGGCCTTTTTTAAAAAAAGCCGGCTTTTTTGCAGCCCTGCATGATATGCCAAAAAAACATGAGCAGCCAGCCTTGTACATTGGCACGTCACCTTTTCATGCTTCATATTTATTCCAAAAAAATAGTATTTTTCTTTCTAAGCCACATGCTATTCAGTGCAAATATTGGTGAAATATTGAGCACCAACTAACAATCATTGTTACAATTATGTGTAGACTAATTATCTCAGCGCAACCACGAACTTCTGAAAGTTACAGCTGAAGCTACTGCTAGCTCACTTTCTGGTTTGGCGACCACTGGTCTAAATGATACGATATTTTTCAAACTTTAGATGAGTGTTTAACTCATTTTGAGCAAAATTTTAAGTTATGAAAAATGTATAAAATTCTAATATATATTACTTAAAAAAAAGGAAAAATGCATTTTTCTCAAATTACAAAGTCTAAAGTTATTTTATTTGTCATTGCATTATTGGAATTCATAAGAATTTTCATTCCCTAGGTTGGTTGAGAACAATGGCAAGCAATGTAAAGGTTAAAATAAATGGTCAAACTGCAAAAACCATGTGAATTCAATAAGCATGTTAAAAATAGAATGAAACATATAATATGTAAATGTTATGCAACAGCCATTATTTTGTCATTTGCTCTGTATATGTTAAAAAGAATTTGGCAAAAAAGTTTGGATATTTGTAAATAAAATAGCCAAAAAAGAACACAAAAATAACTTAATGTAGTCGGCAAGAAGATTAATTTCCTTTATGTTTTAAAATTTCTAAGTATTTTCAATGTTAGTTAGGTAGTTCTCTAAAGTTAGTTACACATTAAAATTTTTAGGTAAGTTATTTTCATTTTGTAGGTTTAATTCATAACTTGATAAGGCTTTTTATTTTAGGTACGGATGATAAAGTTGAATTAATGGTTACATCAAAGAGTTCCAAGTCCCTTGAAACAATTGTTGGTCAAAGTCAACCAGTTTCAACTCCCCAGACACCTCTTTCTCCACCTGTTGCAAGAATACCACCGCCTCCAGTAGAAGCCTTTGTTGCTCCACCAACAACGATCGGTCCTTATGCAAATACTCCTTATTTCGTGTCCCGAACTCTACCTTATTTACGTGCCTACACACACATGGGAGTACCATTCTTTGCAGCTTGCCCCATATCTGGAGGGGGAGAAACAAATCCAATGAATTCTCCATATAGTCATTTTGTGCCTGTGATGCCAGCCTCAGTCGGGCAAGAAAAATTTGTTGGACCTGTAGAAAGTGAATCTGGTCAGAAAAACAGAGTACTTGGTGAAAGACAATTCAATCGGCGAAATAAAAAGAAACTTCCTAATGCAGAATATTGCAGCACATATGATTCTGATAGTGCAGATGTATATAGAGAACCTATATTAGGTGATGAGCAAACATCAGTTTCTCCTCCTGTATCTTCCGCCATGAGCAACGATCGTCCAACATCTGTGCCTCTAGTGCCTTTACCTGTGCCACCTCCAGCTTTTGGTGTAGCAGGTGGTACTCTTCCTTTGCATGGGTATCCACCTGGGCTTCATGCACTTCCAAATACACAGATGTATGGAGCTCAAGCACCTTCAGCTGCCATGTATTATGTTCCCGTATTTAATCATTATGGCGGTTATCTACCCTCGCCCCCTTCGGCTCCCATGGTGCTTCCGGTCGGTCTCCGCCCCGAAAGCGAGGCCTCGTCAGAAATCGGAGCCGAGTGCAGCGAGGAAGTGATAAAGACCGTAAATCCCCCTCCCATGACTGCCTCCACCACAAAGTCTACAGAAAATTCTAGTAACGTCCAGTCAAATTGTGAGGGTATTCATGAACAGCTCATTGAAATTGCCAATAACAAACAGATTTCTGTTAGTCCAATTGCCAAAAACACGATATCAGAGGCTGAAGAAGTGACAGACTGCAATTCATCCTCTGATTACCCTCTTAGTAAAAGTGCTAGTTCTTCTCCTGACTGTATCCCTGAAGTAGTTACGATAACTGAAGATGGTTACAAATGCCAGCCAACCGGAGAAAGCAAAGATCTTAATAAAGATTCTTCGCGATGTTGGGCTGACTTGTTCAAGAAACCTTGTTCTGAAGTCAATGGCATTGACCGTCAGTTTCCTGCTGATCAAGGACATGAAAACATTAATAATTTCAATTCAGATATTACTAATGGGAAACTACACTCTGTGCCTGCTAATAGTAATGTGCTTTAGGTATTAAAGAAAATAGCAGTTTGTGAGGCTGCTACATATTATTTTGCCTGAAAAGCATTTTTATTGAGACTGTTTTGTCAGAGTGATATTGTTGTTGTGATCATGACTGAAGGTTGAGCTTTTGTGCATAAATTTAAATTATTAGATAGGGCAATGTAATTTTTGTGCTACATTTCACTCATATCTGTACCACTTTACTTGCTTCTTTAAAGAAAACGAAGCTTGGTTGGGTGGTATAAAAGTCTAAAGGACTGTGCATTATACTAACTTTACAATGTAAGATTTGCTGTGTTTTAATTTTTATCTTGTTCTTTACAAATTATAATGTACATACACTTTTCTAAATAGAAATACAACTGAGAATTTAGATAATGTATTTGACTCTCTAGGTATGAATTTTTCTATATTAGATGGAATTATGAATGTTCAGAAATCAAATCTAGAAAAATTGTTTTTGCTTTGCATTTTTGTTTGAAACCTGCTGTTGGATAGCAATAAAAAAACAAAAGAACAATTAATGTACATTTTTACTGTTAAAATATCTTTGTCAGCAATGAAATATGTAACTTACTTGCCTGAAATCAACTCTGCTACAAAATATGCAATACAAGTTAATGTTGGATTATGTGGAAGTTGCCGAGAAAAATAAATTTTTTAATAGCATAACACTTTATCCTTTGTAAAAAGTTGCCATTTTATTTTAATATCTAACAAAGTATTTACATCGAAAAGACTTGAAAGAAAATTACTTGTCTTTATCGATTTTTCTTTTCTTCCAAATTTAGCTCCATATTGTTTTTAAATGTAATAGATTTTAAATTGTATAATTCCTTAAAATCTGAATTCTTTTTTAACTGTTTTTGAAAGCTTTTAAACTTTTCATTATAGCTTGTGATAATTTTAATACAGGCATTGGTGCTGATCCCAGAAAATAAAGTTATGCCTGACCTGTGATCTTTTGTTGAAATAAATAGCTCATCCATCATTTAAGTTTGTACAGTGAATACTCGGAAAAATTTAGGCATTCTCAAATTTTACCCTGTTGTTTACTAGTTAAAAACTTTTTCCAACTAGACAAGTGCTCAGTTATGTTATGCTACAAGGACTTTCATAACTGATGTAGCAAGAAGCAAAGGGATGTAAGTGACAAAATTGGAAATTTAGAGATAACTAGTGTAAATGATAGAGAAAGCACCATTTCATATTGTGGCAAGAGGTGTTAGTGATAGCCCTCAGAGATGCTAAGTTCCAATGTGAATTAGAAAAAAAAATAGCATTAAAGGTCCCATAAGATTCTAACTTTGAATACCTTTTCATACTTGCCAACCATACTGGTTTTTCCATGAGACTCCGTTATTTTCCCCTATCCTCCTAGTTTTTATCCATTTTGGTGAAAATCCCTATAAATAAGGAATTTCATGGAAAAATATTAACTTTAAATTTAATTTCAAAAATGTTATTTTCCTACGTAATTTCTTTGACAAATGGATTGGGCACAATAAATTTAGTTTTAGATATCATAAAATCAATTGAAAGTTTAGAGGGGTGATTATTTTGTTAGTTATCCTGGGAAACAGATCACATAAGGAACTTGTGGGTGGTTGTAATTTAAGTGGTTGTTAAAACTCCCCATTTTCTCCTAAAAAAACAATAAAAAAATACATGCGAAATTTGCAGTGCGTTGTAATCTACTGGATGTTTTCCTTGGAATGTTTTTTGGTCACTTGCATTCCTTTGCTTCTCACTGCCTTGTGTGCTTTTTCTCAAAAAAGCTTTAAGCATACCTTACATTTTAATTAAATGTTGAGTAGATGGTTTTTGCCTGATTGCACGGAATCTTATCTAGTCCTTTTCTTTACACAGTTAACATTATGTATTTTTCAATTTGCATTGTTCTATTGTAAAGTTGGAATTCAGTGTCTTAATATAGCATTCACTGTAGTACAATGTATAACTATTCCTTTTTCAGTGGCATCTCTATTATGGGTATAATTTGGTGAGGTAATCTGTGCTGTGTCCCCACCCCTCCCCCAACCAGAAAGAAAGAAAAAGTTTCATTTTGAACGAATAGTAAATATATGTACATAAAAAAAAGCTGAAGAATGTTTAGGCAAGTATGACCTACTTGCTATTTAATGAGGAAAATGCGCAATTGCACTATCTAGACACGGCAGTGCGTCCGCCAAGTTCAGAAAGTCAGCCAAATTAAGAAACGGCGACACCGGCCAATGTGTATATTTACCCGAACCATTTCGAGCTGCTTTTGACCCCATCATTACTCAAAAACTATTAGACCTACATACTTGAAATTTTCTACTTCTAATAGCGATCGCCTTAACCCCTAGAATACCAAATTTCATTGATGTACCTCTTATGGTTATGGAATTATTAAGGTCTGAAAAGTGTCATTTTTATCACTCATTCACTCACTCATCAAAAACCTAACCTACTTCTAGGTGACTTAGAAACTTGAAACTTGGTATCAAGGTAGACAATTTGGCATATATAAAAGAAAAAGTCCGAAACTTCAAAAAATTACAATATCTTCGAAGTTACTAGCATACTCATAGGTAGCATCATACCTAACGACTTCAAACGGCAGCCGTATTTTTCTGCTGTTAACATAAACAATACTCTCTCGCGCTTGAAGAAAAATAATTGATGCATTGAAATTCACTTTCCGGTTTAATTTTTCGCCCTAAGGCTAAACTCAAACTGAGAACAAAGAATCCAGTGTCGCATTTATACAGAACTTTTCAACATTTTAAATAAAAGATTAATTAAGTAAAGATGGATTTACTGACTTATTACGGAGAAATGTAAACAAACGAAAAAAGTCTTAAATAATTAATTAGCGACTATTCAGCTTGGTTTAATTTAGTATAACTTATCGTGAATATAAAAACACACATTTTAGCTTTTCAAAAATTAATGATATCCCAACAAAACATAAATGTGAAAAAAGGGCCAAGTTCGATAGAACAAAAACGGCCTTCGGAATAGTCGGTGTCAGCGATAAAAGAATTGATATCTAACGGGTGGCAAGTTCCATAGCAGATCCTTTGATCATGGCTGTAAGAGTGTACAATGTACCTTAATTTATTTTAAAACATTTTTTTATCGGATTCCTAACTTGGCAAGTTTTAATTAAGATAAATTACGTTCAAGAAGACATAACTATAATAGCTTGCCACATGATTTTACTAACTATTAAAAATTTGTAACAGTATGAGTTAATTTTTTTGAACGTAATTTATCTTAATTAAAACTTGCCAAGTTAGGAATCCGATAAAAAAATGTTTTAAAATAATTTAAGGAACATTGTACACTCTTACAGCCATAATCAAAAGATCTGCTATGGAACTTGGCACCCGTTAGATATCAATTCTTTTATCGCTGATACCGGCTATTCCGAAGGCCGCTTTTTGTTCTATCGAACTTGGCCCTTTTTTCACATTTTTGTTTTGTTGGGATATATACTTATCATAAATCTATTTTGGGTGTCGCCCCCTACCCACCATAGTGACACTACTGCTTTTTTGCATATATTTATAATTCAGCTGATTTTGCAGAACTGAAAAAACATAACTGAGGCTCAAAACTTTAATTATTTTAAAATACAAAATGCATGGAGGAAAATTTCAGGTCATTGAAAAATCTCTAACTTTAATTTCTCTAAATGTAGTAGAATCGTGCACCATAAAGTGTAATATGGAGCAAAGAATTTATTCTTCAACAGACAAAACAAAATTTATATTGCTGATCTAAACTTTTTAATTACTTTTCTATGATGTGACAGAGTTGGAAAATTGGGACATTTAAAACCTCAGTTTAAATGACATTCACCTATAGGTTTTGTTCAATGTCTTAGCATACTCGTACATTACAAAGATAGCATAAAATTGCTTTTGAGCTTTCATTTTTTAAAAAAAGTTCAACAGACCCCTCAAACGTTTCTCTTCTAGTAGCGCAAGTTTGCGGAGAGGGATGGCTTGGGGGGGGGGGGGGGGATTTCTTAGTTCTCTTTGGCTTATTATTATGAAGAAAAAAGTTTCTGTTGTGTAAAACATCTAAAATTTGCTGCATACCACTTCAAATGGAAAGATTTTGTTCCAAATGAATATTTTGTTCATTGCTTAGAAGGAAGATTTTGATGGAGTATACAAAACACTTGGTAATGGGAAATACTGGAGATTGAAACTTCTGGGTTCGAACGGCACAACAGAGCTAAAAATGTGCAGTTAAGAAAAGTCAAAACCACATTCAATAGTGGTAGTTTTTAAAAATATTGTCCTATTTCTTAGGGTTTTGCGCCGACAATCTTGAATTTTTAAAAATTATTTATTTTATTTAGATGCAAGTTCTTTGCTTTGTCAAAATTCAGTTTTTGTGGCAAAACCCCTAGAACTTGTACTTTGCCAGACTAATTTTTGATTCTATTGTACTTCGCTCTCCGTAACTGGATCAGAAAGGCCTAATGTTTTGCCATTGGTGATTCTGTTCTGAAAATCAAAAAAAGAAGGTTTGCGAAAAATTTGTAGATTATTGATTTTTCGATTTCTTAGAGTAATAATATTTGTTTTCCTTTCTACTTTGGGGTGAGCAAAATATTTAATACTTTAACCCCTTCATTTTTTCCAGCTTATATATACATACGAATATGTGTGTGGGATATACTTGTATAATTTATATTTTAAATTCATGGTTCATACGGTTTCCAAAATTTTCTTGTACTGAGAATCACGTATGTATTTGCTAAGCAAATATTTTCTTATCTTTTAGCAATACATTAGCAGTCCCCCCCCCCCCCCACCTCTTCTTTTTTCCAGTTTTCTGCCGTCAATTCTCAAGGCGAGACTAAAGATTTCCAGAAGTACAAAAAAAAAAAAAATACGATATCTTTTTTCCCTTCCTATTTTTTGTATATTTGAACTATTCATTGATATAGTGAATTTCACAAATGAAACTTATTAACTACGTGACTGCAACTCCCAGAAGAACGATCGGGTGTCGTGAAAGACAGGCCCGTCATTTCAAAATTTTCCTGGGCGGAGGAGGTATATTTCAATGCTTATTATAGGTAAAAAATACCGAAATACATAGCATGTGTATAAGTTCAATGTGTGTATTTCTAAAAGTCAATTGACCTCCCTCTGATTGCTCAAATGACGGGCTTGGTGAAAGGGGACTTTTTTGACTTGCAATTACACCCGCGCTTGAGCAGTGTATTTTCCAGGGCTTCGGAGTCAGAATCGCGAAATGTATTCTGAACATGCGCAGGTTTTATATACACTTAAACAATCTATTTTCAGAACGGTGAAAAAGGGAAAAAAGAAAAGAAAAAAACACGAATTTTCTCCGACTTTCTGATGCGATGCATAAGGCTTAAAAATTTGGTAAATATTGAAAAGGAAAAGGAATTTCGAACTGAAAGGACGTATTCATGAGAAAAATTTGGAAAAGATGTCTTTTGTACTTAAAAAGAAGTCCATAAAACAAAACAAAACAAAAAAAAATGTGTTGATGTACAAGGGAAAATCGGAACAACTGCGGTGTCGTACACCCTTGGGCAACATCACGTGAGTATAGTGGGTAATAAGGCTTCGTCCCCCAAAACACTTTAACCCCTTTGGTACGCAGAAAGTCCTCAAATTAAAAAAATCCATTCTCTCTTTTCAATTTGCTTAAAGATTTACAATTTTGAACTTTTAAATAGCATTTTGCAAAATTGTTGATAATATTTTGGTAATTATCAAATTATTGCTTTAGTATTTCAATTTCTAACAGGCAATGAACTAAGAAAATGTATTTGGATACCCTTTGAAATACATTAATGAAAAATTTTTCATAATTAGAGCAAAATTTTTCTAGAGTCCCCAAATTGTCTTTGGATTTGGAGACATGTCGCCAAACTGACGCTCAGAAATATGGTCACGATAACAATAACAATGATTACAGAGGTGCACTTTATAATTTTTTTAAATTCTGGTGGGGTGTCTGGTTTTCCCCTGTATTTATCCCTGGCATCCCCTGGGTGTATTTCATCTTTCTTTGTATTGTAAATCTGATGTACTGTTTTGTTCTATCAGTCATATTAGACGAAAGTTAGAGACATATCCTAAGAATAGCAATTTACTCGAATATATGTGAACTGAAATGGTCGTTAACAAAAATATTACAAAACTAGTTGTAAAAAATATTTATTGTTCGAAAAAAAGGTATTTCACACTAGAGCCACGACGGTTTTTACCAGCACCTTGTACATGGTCCCCGAGCGAATCAGTTATTGCGAAAGGTAGTCACCCTACATTCGCGCCCCTCCCATCAAGCGCTACATTTGAATGCAGCGCTACCTATATTTTCAGTATTTCTACATTGACGTTAAATTGAAGGTAATACAAACAGCAGACAGCACAACTCATTGGTTCGATTTGTTTACAACACGTGTTTGTTTGCCCGTGGGATAGAAGTGAGAAATATTTGTTTACTGATTTTGACGTTTTTTTAAAAACTGCATGTATATGATTATGAATCAAAAATATTATTTTCTATGTTAGGGGTTCTTATTTACATGAAAAGCAAATCTCTTGAGTGCTTGTTATCAAACTTGCGGTCTTATAACAGGTGCACAGAATGAAAAGTATTACAATTTGACTTTTGGTTTTCTTGTACTTTGTTTCTAGTTTTCAAAGTAAATGCTGTTAATTGTTTTATTTTTAGTTTGTACGAAATTGCAAGTTTCTCATTAGTTTTATATAACTTTTGAGTAAAAGCGAAAAAAGAAAATAGGGAATGTGTTCCGGTCTTGTTTTGCATTGACATAAGAGACAAGATATTTTTCTATTAGTAATAATCATAATGACATAAAACTTATGGGCGAATTGCTACAATGTGGACGTAACTTAAAGTTTGTGCAGGGGACATCCTAAAATTTTTTTTGAGCATGCGGGTAATGCTCCAGGTTGGGTAAACTCCTAGGCGAGCTCACCGCTTTTTATAATCGTCAATTTGGCGTCCATTTCGCAGAACGATAGAAGCTGGTTTTCTATCGAATCTGGGTTACCAAGATTCCGTACTTATCGCCAACCACGCCAATGGGTGGGCTCTCCTAGGATCCAACCTCTAGGTTGCGTACCGGTCATGGCTTTGTAATATGGGTAATGAAAGTAGCAAAAAAGTCTTGAAAATTAAAAATAGTCAGGAGAATTATCCATCTAATGGGACTGGTCCCCCCCTCCCCCAAAGCTCTTTGAATATCTGGTATCTGACAGATTTTAAAGTTTCTGGAATTGGACCCGGCCACTGCACCACGAAAAATCCGGTTATCCGCCCAATAAAATTAACATGTTTTTAGGGACTAAATGTAAGTTACAAACTAACTATGTATTTTAAAGCTGTAGAATGTTTAAAAATACAATTTGCAGGTTTCAAACCTGTGGCATGGGTGACTTTTTGTTCTCTTTGAGACAACAATTGAAATTAATAAGAACCTCACATTTTTTTTCTGCTGTTCTTGATTGCAATAAGAGGCAAAAGGATTATTACCTTAAAAATTTTCAGCAACGTAATGAAATTTCGAATGTATGAAGATTAGCTTAAAGAAAAAGTTTTGTAAAATATATAAGAAGTTTAAAGCAAACAACACTCCAATTATAATTGATTGTTCTTTATAATGATGTAATTAATCGCCCTATCCCCCTCTTCCAATCATCCAAAGCTCAGCTATGAGCAAATTAAAACATGAACTTCAATTTGTGTAGTAATGTATTCACATGGCTAAGGGTTTTTTAAAATAAAGAATAAACAAAATAAAATTCCCTCAAAACTAAAAATTCTTTAAAAAAAAGAAATATAATGAGAAAACAACCAGAAAAAATTTGATAAAAAGAAAATAACATAATCAAATACTTCCAAAATAATAATATAAAAAAAGGAACAAATAAAATACAAATTGATAGTAAGTGCATCTAACTTTAATAAAAATTTTCTTAATTAAAAAATAGTTTCAATTTTTAAACTTCTTTCAATCTTTCTTATCAAAAATTTTCATCGCTAGTTCCACTTTCTCTATCATGCGAATCTAAAATTTGAAATGTGGTAATATCATTACGAAATCCGAACAAGAATAAAATCGCTAGCACGCCAGAGGTTTATGAAAGAGGAAGTAGAATGCCCAAGATTTTAACTACTTGTGGCAAAAAATTGGACTGAATTTGAAGCATTGTTATCAGGACGTTCCAGTACGATTCTACACTAATATCTAATATGATGCTAGCAAAAACTGCGAATATTTAGGCAAGGATTCAATTGAAACGCTTTTCGATCATTTTGCCATTTTTGATGGAACAATTCAATCAAAATCATGCAATTCCGATTCAAGTGAAACGCAGCGATCATTTTTAATTACGTGACCAACACGATTGCTTTCATTCGATCATTTTCGCGACTCGATCGATTTTCTTACAGTAATGGTGGCCATTTTGGCAATCAGAGGTCGCAGCATGCAAAGAGTTCCATGATATTTGCAAATCCGAAGCAATTCATAAAATTTGGGTGACTGAGAATTTATTCAAAAATATCGCTTAGATAAGAGACATTTCTATTGAATGAATTGAATTGAATTGAAGTACATTTATTTTCCAGTTCGTGTGCTTAGTCTCGGGACTCGCTTATGAACTGTCGTCCAATATGACAGATAGCACAGGACAATACATGAAAGATTTTATTACATCACAAAGAGGGGAAATAACAGAAATACACCCAGGGCAAGGTGGGAATCGAACCCACGACCTCGTTACTGCGCGCAAGCAGCGGGCGGAAACTGGTACTAAGACCGCTCGGCCACCGAGGCCCCGACATTTCTATTTTTGTGCGATAAGCTGGAAGGAAAACTGGCTCACAAAAAACATCAGGTTATCTATCCGGTAGAGTTATCGGAATTTTTTTTTTCATTTTTATTAATGTATAAGAGCAGAACAAGCTAATGTAATGAATAAATATGTGTAAAGAAGTAAATAAATAAAGCTGTAACTTAATGATTATCAATCAGTAATAAAATCTAAACGATCAAATTTCAAGGGACCATTTTTTAAGTGTAATGCAATTGAGTAATTATTTTGGAAAGTGCTTTTAAAAGTTCAGTACTTTTGTTGACAGGAAAAAAGAAAAAGAATGCGAATTTTTAATTGAAAAAACATTAAATCGTCTGCAGGCGTCCTTTTCTTTCTTTGTCATGTTTTTATAGCCATATGTTTTTTGAATTACATAATTATAATGTGTGATAAAGTTATTTCCTAGCCTGCTGCTATTTGCCATTCGTAAAAACTTACTACTGGGAGGAAATATAAAATAGAATTGAACAAATTTACTGAGTAAAGAAAGTAATTGATTCTCCTCTAGAAAGCTACAATTCAGTAAGAATACGAACTATTACCTTTAAAATATTCACTACATATTATAATCAACAGTATCGAGGAAAATTTCCAGAGTGACAATGGCACTTGTCGCTGTTCTGCCAGAATACGATCGCCCCCCTCCCCCTCTTTAGGTCCCTAGACTTAAATTATTAACAACCGAGACGGTATTAGGGTCATTCCACAGTATTTAAGACAAAATGTGTCCGTAACGAAATTTATGAAAACTAAAAAATAATTACATACATTGAAAGAGCACACTCTCAAGGACATATTTATGACATCTGTTTGCTTATTTACTTTATAGTTTTCGTGTAATTGTACTCTAAACTTGAAGAAACCTGCTTTATCTGTTACGGACTCTACATTACCTTTTTCCCCCTGTATGAATTAAAATTACTTTTATAACCCAACTTTTTTTTCAGACACATAAAATAAAGACATCTTTATATTACTAACAGCAATTTTTACTGAAAATATATTTTCTGATATGATTTATTGACTGTGAAAAGTTATATTTGTAGAGTCCGTAACGAAATAGGTTGAAAAGTTTTGTTTTTCAGTATGTACTTATATTTGCCAAAATGATTTTTTTCTATCTCCATGCATGGTCTAATAAAAATCTTCAGTAATAATCATGTATCATATTGCCACCTAATTTTTATGGAATTATGAATTTCTGTTTCGGACTCTACAAAATGTTTCGGACTCTACATCCTTCAAGACTTCTTTCAAGATGGTTGCATTGATTGGTATGCTATTATAAGCTTTTATAGATATACCTCATTCTTTTTATAAGTTTCAATTATTTAGCTGGAAAGTAGTCTGTATTATGGTAAGCAATGTTTTATTTATTAACAAAACATCAATATATAAATTAGCTTAACAATAGGTTTTTTTTCTTTTCTTAAATTGTATAACTTAAAACATAACTAGTTTTTTGTTGCAGAATATAGAATTGCATTTTTTTAATTGGTTTAATAGTTTTGATTAAATTTTACCTGTAAACAGCTGTAAAATTCAGGCTGGAAGAAAAGTGGAAAACGTCAAAATTCAATACCTGACATGTGAATGATGCACTATTTCTATGTTTCAGATGGTGAAGTTTTTGAAAAATAAATTCTAAGTATATTAATAAGACTCAGGGATCCGTTAGCATTAATACAAACATTTTAGAATCTAAAAGTATTACTGAAAAGGCACCCTCTCTCTTGTGCCTAGTTTAAGAGAAGGAACTGGGATTTCAGTTCTTTTTAATAATAATTGGTGGCCAGGACAAATAAAGTTATGTTAAAAGAAATAAAATTACAAGTAAAGTTTTCATTTAAACCTGTTGCAAGAAATAAATTCCTGGCAGTGGAGAAAATAGTTTGAGGAAATTGCCCTTGGCACTCAATTGGCTGTTCTTCCAGGAGACCCAAATCCAATCGATTTTTCTGCATGTTTCTTTGCTTATGATCATGACACCAAAGTTGTATCAAAGATAACAACTATTGAACAAAAATAATAAGTTATTGTTATTTACTATTATTTCTACAAGATGCCAGGGACATAGAAGTTTAAAAACTAGTAGGAGGAAACATGATTAAGTGTTCCACACCTAACTAAAATAATTACTAATTATAATAATAAATTTAATGTAATCATGTATGTAATACATATTTTTAAATTTATGTATATGTGTTATTGTAAATATTCACTACAAACCCCAGGGTTCACACTGGGGAAAAATACAAGGTGGGATTTTCCTCCTTGGCCAAAATTTTAAGTGGGATTTTTAAAGTTTAAGCACAAAAAGATTTTTTTTGAGTGGGATTTCAAAAAATATTGCGGGAATCGCGCGGCCTAGCGCGAACCCTGAACCCACTTTAGCTTGGGTGACACATGCAAGGACAAATCTGTAGAGTCCGAAACACTCCCTACATTTGCCATTTGATAGACAAATAGTTGATTTTAAAAAACATTGTTGTTCTTTTTAATTAATATTTTTGTGTTTAAGTATTCTATAAGGATTGGTATGTGATAGACAGAGTCCAATAACTATGAATGTTTGTAAAATTCAGAAGAAATTGACGCTGAATTTCTTCTAAAATTTTCATGTCCATTGCTTGTAGAGTCCGAAACAGGTAATATATTTCATTATATTGTGACAAATTAAAAAATAAATACCAATTTTTTGTATCTCATAATGCATCATACATAAAAGCATCAAAATACATAAATTTTGATTTGATTATTTATACTGAGTGGCAAATGGTTAAGGAAATAAGTTTGTAAAGTGTAGAGTCCGAAACAACCAAATACTGTGGAATGCCCCATTAACAATCAACAAAAAACAACACAGGGAACAGCATAGCAGAACAAACGGATCAAACAAAACAATAAAGAAAACTCCAACAGATAGTGTTACAGTTAAAATGGCTTAGTTTTCTCATTCAATTTTTTCATTGGTTCAGCTTAAAGTTTTGGTCATGTGACGAGAGACGCCGAGCGAGGAAAGCCTTCGATAGCAACGCCAAGCGTTTTGATCGAAGTTCAGGAAACAAGATGAATGGCAAAATTCGATCAGTTTGAAAACGATCAAATTCGAGTTAAAATTTCGATCATTTCGGATTTGATCAAACGCGTTTCACTTGAATCTACCCCTTAGTTGCCAAAGCCGCCAAGATTGAAATTCCGAAAATGCATTAGTGGTTAAGTCACGGTTCACAAATTTGGCTAGGATTAGCAATTTTTGCTCACATGGCTAGGAAATATTTTAAATCATTGGCCTACCCAAACTGTTGTTTATTTTTACATTTCATAGAGCATTATACAATTTTTAAGCCGCACATCCATTTTTACTCAAAATAATATAAAAATTTTTAAAATTAAAGTAAAAATGAAGCATAAATTTACAAATAATTTAATATTCATGCAAAAAATACATGGGATGGAAAGAATGTTATAAATATTGGAGTATATACAGAGTTATGCAGGAAGACAATGCAATAATTATACCGGTCGGCTCTTTTAGACTAATTTTAAGTTGCATTTGACTATTTCCATTCAATTTTCATTGGCAATTCTGGGTAAAATTTTGAATTTAATTGACCATGCTAGCTTTATTTCCTTAATTTGATTAGCATTGAACTGCATTAAATCGAATTGTGGCAATTTAATTAAGACTGAAATTTCAGAATTTCATTAAAAGTTACATAAATATATAAAGCAGATCGGCGATATTATCTTTAAATCAATATTTTATTTTGTATCAATATAGTGCCCAGTCCTAGTGTACGCAGATTAACTAGACTAGAATTGCAGAGATGCCACTCTAATCTTAAGGTTTTCAGTAGTAACCTGAATGATTTTCAGTAGTTTAGAGCGCTTATCAGTAGTTTATAATACCGGAGAAACGTGGATGCAAAAACTACACAATATTAAACCTAAAAGCAAAATATTTGCCTCAGCTGAACCATGGTGGCAACAGAATCCAAGAAAAAAAAACCCCTGATAACTCCCTGATTGGGCTCCAAAAATTTCCCTGATGTTATAATTAAATTGTAAGTTACACAGCGTCTTTGCCATGTGTAATGAGTTTCACAATGGTGAAACCGGAAAAAATATTTAGGGAGGGCGACACTACTTTTCCAACTGAACTTTGTGCAATTCCCTTTTTTTCAGTGAAGGCTCGGGGGTGACAGTAGTAAGGATTTGCATTTCCTGAACTTTCAAAACAATTTCCTGAACCTCGAATTTTTTTCATAGGTACTGTATTTTCAGGCATATAAGACGAAATGTAATTTATCTAGTTAAAATTTAGGAAAACTACTTGATTCTGACAGAAATGGAAAAAAGTACTTATTTTAACAGGGGTCGCAATGGAAAATCCATAAAATATAGGACAACTAGAAAATGGTGCAAAGAGGGGAAACTATTTTAATAAATGTGTGGATTATTAAAAGAAATACAATTTCCTCTAAAAAATCATCAAAATGATGAAAACATTACGAAAATTATTTATTGCATTTAATAAGACTGCAAGAAATTAAAACCCAAAAGCTCTTTTTTTATTGATTCAGAAAAAAGCAACAATTAACAATCTAACAGCAAACACGAACCCTTTACGAAAATCGCGATCGCAAGAATGAAACTCCACATCATAGCTACAAATTTCTAATTGGAATTACAATTTCTCCCCCTTTTAAAAACATTTATGTCTAAAAATTCGCGGCAAAAACGTTCCCGATTTATCTCTGAAAGGTCGACTTACACACGGGTTTCTGTTTATTTGTCTGAAAGTTGGGGGTTCTGCTTACATGTGAACCGACTTACACGCAAGTATATACAGTAAAATATTGGTAAAAATAAAAAGGAATTTTATATACTTACTTTATAATTAAATTTTAAAAAGGGTTAAAATGGAAAAAATACGATTCATGTACAGGATGCAGAAAGATCGCGTAAAGAAAAGAACGCATACGTTTTCTTGCGTGCACGTGGAAAGGCCGACGATATTTTAAAAAATTGCACAAATCACTTAAGAAATATGCATTGCTTCAATTAAAAGCAAAAACCAAAATGAGGGCGGAAAATTTAGGGTCAAGAAGCAAAATGAAATTTCCGGAACTTAAGCAAAAATAAATCCTGAAATTTCCGGTTTTTCAGAACTCTATCACCCGTGGATTAGAAAATAACTTAATTTTCTAAGGAAAAAAAATCTGCAACTGCTGAAAGTTTTAAATCTAAAGTTGTTTTTTTTTTTTTAAGAATGAAGATCATCCCTCCCCCCCTCATTATTTTATACTTATATTACTTAATTTTTTAAAGATGCATATTGTTCTTGTATTGTATTGAGTAAAGAAAAGTTTTAAAAATTCCAAATCATCACACGGGGGGGGGGGGGGGGGGAACATGGCTCTCTGCGCCCCGACAGAATAATGCACAGAACCAAACCCCAAATTCGGCACGCTGTAGTACGGTGTTAGGCCGAATTTTGGACACGACCAAAAATGGCGGATTCTCGGAAACAAACGCTGACACGCGTTCTTTTACGTAAGATTGCAGTGCCTTCTTCTCAAACACAAAAAGTGACCTTTTGTAATGCTTAATCAGAGAAAGAGCACTTTCAACCAATGGGAAATCTTCAATCGAGCTGCCCACGCGCAATGAAAGGAAATTTCGCCGACGAAGCTCCGGACGCTTGCCAGTTTGAATAATTTTCTCCGATATTTGGAGAACATTTAAATATCCCCTGATATTTTTCAAAACATAAAACTTCCCTGAGAATTCCACGATTCCGGTTATGTTTCCACCCAATACTATTATTTTTCAATATAAAATACAAATTTAATTTCTAACTGAATTCGTTAATTAATTTAGGACCAAATAGTTAGAACAAAACGAGCAAACAATGTACGCAACGAAGAATGCAATAAGCAACTTCGCAACCAAGAATGCAATAAGCAACTTCGTTGTGTCGTGCAAGTAAGCGAAAAAATCCGAACTTCGCCAGAACTCTCTCACCGAAGAACAGGGTTGCTGTAAATATTGCTCCACGCTGGGAGAAATTCCGGTTAGAACTGGAATTGTGAGCTTTCTACCGTCGCCAATCTCCTATTGTTCGCAGCTCTAAACTACCATGAATTGTCAGTAAGCGCTCGTTTTGGCGACTGTTCGTGAATCTTTTTTTTATATGCGCGCCAAGCGCAAAAAGTTGAACTCGGCTCAAACATTTTATTTTCCGTAGAAAAAAAAGCTCTTTCCATAATCTGTAGTCAACTTCAAATTTTTGTATTTTTCCGTAGATACTACTTAGAATCCGTAGCGTTCGCCATCTCTGGAATTGGTAACGCACAAGTTCTGAGAGAAGATCCTAAAAAATCCCTTTTGTTGCACTCTGCTGCTGAGAAATAAAGAAATGCAAGACTTAGTATTAGAACTCTTAATTTAAGAAATCAAACCTACAAATTTGGTGGGGGGGGGGGGGGATGAAAGCGAGAACACTTTCTCGCCTATCTCCAAAAATAATTTAGTTAGTAGTTTACCATTGAGCAACAGGGCGATAGTATGATTTAAATCAAATGCTTTAACAAAAATTAAAAGACAAAAATGTTAAAGAATTACTGATTTAGTTCAATATTCCAACAAAATTTGACAATTTTTATGCAGGTATCTGAATAAGAAGAAACTAGTCGACCCATGCGAAATTCCGCACTAATTTGGGAGAAACTATGCAGAAGAATAGAAAAATTAATCGGGTATTGGTACAAAAGAAGGCATGTACATCAGTACAAATAGCTGTTACAATTTTTGTCCACTATTATTTAGATATTCAAAATAATAAAATAATCACAGTAATAATGATAAATATATTTATTAGTATACATAGCATTAAAATACAATAACGAAACAGTTTCATTACTTTAAATATAGTTGCTGTTGGTTGGGTAGGCTCGACACATTTGTAATATAAATGAATATGTAGAGCTTAACGATTAAATAAGCTTAACACACAGATGCAGCTAAAACTCCAATTTTCTACACAATAAAAACATAAGAGTTTCTTATTTGTTTACTTGATAACAGACGGTGCCAGCATATGCAACACCAATTCAGCATCCATTAATGAACCTCTTCCTAGATGATTTTAAATCTTAAATTTAAGAGAAGCGGTACATTTTTAGAGCATGGGGTTTTTTTGTCATTAGCCGGCACGATAAGCTGAATGAGGGGTAAATCATACAATTTGATAAAAGAATAAAAAAGATATCGCGGAGCGACAGAAAAACAGGCTAGAGAAATAATATATAGAGAGTAGACATTTTAAAGAAAAGGAGCAAACAGTTCCGTCAAAAGTTTTAAATATGGCACTGAAATGGATGGGGATGATTTATTCAATTGTATCAGACCAATATCAGTAGTTTCAAATAAATTGCAGACAGATAATTGTAACATAGCTTAAGCTGTTCAAAATTTTGATAATCTAGGACCTAAATGAAGCTAGGTAAAAATATTTCCATCTTTTAAAAGAGGATTTTTAAACAGGCTTGTCTTTGTTCTGGGTATCAGAAGGAGAAAATTACTCCCCCCCCCCCTGTCCCACCCACTCTTTGCTTTTAGAAAGTTTATTTAGATTTAGATTAGAGAAAGTTTAGCAAGCTTATTACAGATAAAATCCTTTGTAATCATGAATCAATGACAAATATAAGATTTTGCAATAGTTTCAATATGAAGTAAGTCATGGTGTAATGATAATTACACTCATAATTTTGTGCACACTTCTAAAACTATGTTTAAAAGTCATATCAATGTTGCTTAAGGAATGAATTCATTTTTTACTTTTTAGTGCAATTTTTAATTTGAAGTCTTTTATTTTTTTCCCAACTTTTTTTCCTTTCCCTTATCAAAATGTCCAACAGGATATATAACAGCCAATGAAACAGAGATAAAAGTTGGATGCTGAACCATACTATACTGCTGAAAGCTTTTAACCAACTATCTAGTATTGTACTGAAATTTATGATTTGTGCAACTCTTTTCTGTGGTATTTTATTTGGATAAGAAACATAGAATCAATGTTAACATTTGAATGGCGGGAATCTTGTTTCTGTAAGGAGAGTGCAATAGGGATATAAAAAGGTATAAATAATTTAATTGCTGATCACACCAAAACTCTGTAGGAAAGGAATGAATATTTTCAATGTTTGGAGTTGTTCACAATAAGTTCAGAGGGGATGAGAAGGTAATTAATTATTATTTTTTGAATTTGAATCATGTAATGGAAAAAAGAAGTTAGAAAGTATTTACAGTTCGACCATGAACTTTTGATAGTTGGACGCTTCTGCGCATGACAGAAAAGGACGAATCCATTCTAGTTATAGGGAACTTTGTTTTGGCATGTTTATATAGTACTAGGGCTCGACCGATGGCATTTTTAGGCAGATGGGTCGATGCCGATTGTTAGCCGATTGTTCCGAGATCGGCCGATGGCCGATTGCCGATTATTCTCCTTTTCCATCGGCCGATGGCCGATGCCGATGGAAGAAAAAGTCGCTTTAAACCATTAAAACGTGTAGAACGCTTATCAAAAATGTCATTTAAATCATTTATTTATTTTTATGTTTATAAAAACGAAAATGCATTATTCAAGCACCGTAAAATTGTTTGGGGGAAGTTTACATAATAATTAAAACAAAAAGAATCACTCGCGATTCTAGTAAAGTAATTAAACTATTTGGAGATTAAAAAAAATTAAAAATGCTATATGAGAGGACTCCTTTTTTCTTATCTTTGCAAAAAAAAAAAAAACTCAATAACTATTAGATCGGATCGGGTCTAATTCCCTTTCCTTTAACATTTTCTCTTTATAACACCAGCACTGCAAATGCCAAGTGCATCTGCCTTTCTTTTCCTATTTTTTTCATGGAGAGGAATGCAGATGTTATAATAAAGACTAACAAATAATGTGGGTTTGTATCTTTAACGAAATTGTCAACCCCCTCCTCTCAGATTTTTTTCATCCCTCTCCGTTCGTTTTTAAAAGAAAAGTGGGCACGACTATGTGTTTATTTTTCATTATGAAAGTTTTTTTAACTAAAAATAGCTCTTTTTCTAAAATAAAAATAAAATGTTAAGATATTTCGCTCGCAGTAACGCCCATTCTATGTTGTAAACTAACAATAGGACAACAAGAAATATTCTAAACTGAAAGCAGATGCAACGGATTGTTGTACAGTAGCAGAAAAACTGTCAACTGTCTAACAAATGGCATCAAAGAAGCCAAAAAAAAAAAAAAATGTGCTAAAAAAAACGAAGTATAAACAGGGAAAAATTAAAATAATTATCGTATAAAAAAAAGTTAAGATGTATTTTGAAAAAAAAAATATGAATTGATCATCTCTTTGAAAATAAAGAAATTTTAGCATTTTTATTAAGATATTAAATCCTCTGTCGCGTGAACTCGGTCCTTAAAAATTGCAAGTCGAAACTTGGACACATAAAATTTCGATCAATAAACATTTATACTGGAAAATGTTTTCGTATTTTTGACCAATCTTTTCTATGTTGTAAACTAAAAATGAAATAATGAGAATAACCGCACACTAAAAGCAGATGCAACGAGATTTCTAAAACTAACACGTGGGATCGGAGAAGCAAAAAAAAGAAAACCGCTAAGAATAAAAAGTTTGCACTAGTAAAAATTAAAATTATTATCGTACTTCGATTGAGTTGACTTTGTATTGTTTACAGTTTTCGAATAATAAGAAACATGACAAACTAAAAGCAGATAATATAATATTATTGCACAATGACATCCAATGCACTAAGTCGTTATTAAACGAAAAATGGACAAAAATGAGGCAGCTAACCTAGTGCGAAAAACAAATAGCACTCATAAGACGCCTCTATTACTTTTACTTTAACATATCCTATTTCACGAGCATCCTGCTCAAAGAGAAATAATTTTAATAATGACGGTTTTCGGGCAGCGATCGCTTAAACTATTTTTCCGAATTTTTTATCAAATACTTTGTAGAATGACATTATTTTTGTGCTTTTTTTAACTGATGTGCTGACGCTGCCTGTTATTGTATGGAAATAGAAATCTAGCTATGGAGAAAAAAGAAAGTTAAAGACAGAATGTTTTCTGGAAAGTTGTCCCTGCGAAAAACATCGGCCTTGCATCGGCTTTTAGATGTTTTTCAAGGCCGATGGGCCGATGTTTCTCTGAAGTTAACATCGGCTGCCTATGCCGATGGTCGATGGCAACTTAGTTGAACCATCGGCGCCGATGCATCGGTCGAGCCTTATATAGTACGCAAATCAAACTGTTTGCTTCACTGTTTTTTGAAAGTAATTAAATTTAAAAACTGGCATATAGCATCAGTTCGGAAGAAATCAAGTATTCTAACTAAACGAACTAGAGCAAGAACAAAAGCGGCACTTTTCATATACTAGGCAGTTCCTCCCTTGCACGTGAATGGATTCTTCTTGGCACTCTGCCAGGCAGCTTGCTCTGGATGATGGTAGAACTGTAACTATGTATCTTATTTTCAATGTGAATTTAATTATTAATCTGTTGATGTTTGTGAATGAATATTTTGAGGGAAATGACTATAAGATATTTTAATACAAAATAGACATGGTTACTCACAGCCTTATTTACATATTACCTTTTTGTCATAATTACAATTATGACAAAAGGTTGATTATCTACATAATAAGAACTAAAAAACATTCTCCAAAGTTTGTGCATAAAAATACCTTTTTAATTCCAAAGGAACCTTTACTTTGTATCAAAATGTAGATGTTTAATATTATATTTATCGTCTTAAAAATAGTTTTGATTTAAATAAAAAAACTCAATTTAAATTTTAAAAAATCAAATCTGAATTTTATTAAAAAAGAAATAATTTTTTCATACCCTAGTATGAAATGATTAAAAATCTAACAAAACTCATCTTTAAAAAAGAAAAACAAACTTTTCTTTGACTTAATGGCAATTGCCATCTCACACTGATGCATTTAGAGTTTTGAGGCATTTAGGAAATATTGGGGGAGGTGCAGAAGGAATGATATTTTTGCGCCTCCCCATTGGAAAGTTCCCTTCCAAAAAAACACTTTAGTGTTATTGGAAAGTTTTGCATTTTTGTCCTTAAAATGCGAAAGGTTTCATTATGTTGCTTTTATGGATTGTTCTTGTGGTAAGATTTTAAATAAAAGAACTTTGTTATTTATCTTTAAGGGACATCCTATCTAAGCCTTCTATCATTTTGAAATACAGTGAAACTTCGATAACTCGACACCCCAAGGGAGCACGAAAACATGTCGAGATAAGCGGGTGTCAAGTTACCGAGGTTCCGTAATATCAATTACTTATATTGGTCTGTATTGTTATTTACTTACCATTCAAGTTATAACAGCCTAGTCCATTGAATGACATTATCCCCATTTATTATTTATCTGTTATTATATTGTTATTATTTTGAAAAGTTATACATTACAAATAAATAAATATATAAACTTAGTACATCAAATCATAATACCTCATGAGAAAAATTACGTAATTTTTGTTTGCTTTTCCCTCTGAATAGAAAACATTCCTCAGCGCTATTAAGCTTGCTAATTTGCAATTCGCTTTTTTTTTTGTGTTCGTTCAGCTTTCAAGCATTTAACGAATTTGTAGTTTGATTTATAGCTTCTAAAATATCTCTTTCTTCTAGAGATCCAGAAGGGATCAGTTCATAGTCAATATTCATATTCCTCACAAATGGGGTAATGGGGAGGATCCCCAGGGTACAAGGGGAATCTTCCAGGAACACTTTCCAGAAAAGAATTGATTTATAGATGAAGAAATATCACTGTAAAATTCTCAGAATTGTACACCGTGAAAAAATACCGGAAGAAAATGTTACCAAGAATACAAAATGGAGGTCGACTTACAGGGGTTTCTGGAAATTGTGTGTCGAGTTAGAGTTTTTCGCCCATTGAACTTAGCATTGGGCCAGCCATTAAGGGAGGAAATGTCGACTTACCGAGGTAGTCGACTTATCTGCGTGTCGAGCTACCGAGGTTCCACTGTACTTCATGTGTGATCATAATTAATGTCACTCCTTCCTGTTAAATACTATTTCTTTAAAAAGTATTATAATCCCATCAATTCCTCAAACAGCAAGTTGTTGTTTTCCCCTAAAACACTTTTCTTCATCAAATTTACTTAAAACTATTTTATAACATATTACTTTTAAAAAATCTGTCTTATATAAATTCCTGCAAAAATACATCTTATTTGTAAATTTCCTTGGTTAAAACACCATCTTAAAAAAAAATAAAATGTAAACCTTTCTCATAAAAGAATTGATATCAAAACTCAATGTGAAAATATAAATCTTTAAATTGCATTTAAAATCTAAATCTTTTGAGAAAAACCGACTAATATTAGGGATCAATTCAGCATTTTTCATCGGACCCTGTGAAATATGCTGCTATTGTTGATAATTGTAAAAAGATTTTTGAGAAAAATTAATTTTGAAAATTATTCGATTTTTCAAGAGGAACGGAAGTTTTTTAAGGACAGTATTTCTGTTTTGGATTTGCATTTTCCGTTTATTCAATGAATTATTTTGAGAAAGGTTCAATTTAATAAATCTGAATTTTGTGAAGGGTCCGTAAATGGGCCCAAATTTCCTCTGGCGTAACTCTTGAATATTGTGTGTATTTTTTATTGTTTGTTGTTAGTTTTACATTTATTTTGTATTTTAATTAATTTGAATATTTTATCAATTTTTTAGGACAAAATGGATGCAGTTACTGCATTTAACCTTCATCATCTTGAACATGTGTCTCCCTCGATGGCATGTTTTTAAAAGGAATTCCTAACGTGTCATATTTGTTTAATAAATGAAGAACAAGAGTGAAAATCCTCAACCCCAAACTGCTGTAAGTGAGCTATATTCATTCACATTTCTTTCTTTTCTTT
This sequence comes from Octonoba sinensis, assembly GCA_038502835.1. NCBI lineage: Eukaryota > Metazoa > Arthropoda > Arachnida > Araneae > Uloboridae > Octonoba > Octonoba sinensis. The sequence goes on from CM076603.1 coordinate 45,100,396, forward strand.
TGGTCAATAGTAATCTTCTTTTCTAAAGATTTTCCTTGCAATCTTGATTTCAAGTAACTTCAAGGTTTGAATCTTTTTATGTGATATAAAAAAAGCATTATTTAATTTAATTTTTGAGCAAAAAAGTGGGTGATTAATGGAAATAATCTAGATGTAATTTTCCAATTAATTGTCTAGTTGTGAATGTTTTGTTGTTATTTTTTGAAAGGTTGCTTTCATAAAAAGCTAAACTTAGCCCTTAGTTTAATTTGGACAATTAAGGAGGACTTGAAGTTTCAAGTTACATTTCAGTTGAGCTGAAATTTTGCGTTACATTTGAGTTTTGCAATTAAAGAACCTCTCTTGCATCTCTAGGAATGTTCCTCGGGTTGATTTTATTGCTTCATTCAATGTTTAAGTAAAAGAAAATTAAGTTTGCTAAATTTCTAGCAGTTTCCATTCAGCTATATTTAAGAATCTTCATTTTGAGTAGGACTAATTCAAGTAATGAAAAGTCCTTTCAACCTATGTTATACATTTCCGTTTGTTTTTCAGTCTGTCTTAATTTCTTTTCTCTCCTCTCCACGATGCTCAAAGTGGATGGATAGCTTCTTCAAGCTCTAGTTTTCAAACAAAATCATTTTTTTATTACTACTGAGTGGTTCTAGTTTCCGATAATTTTTTCATGTGACCAGTGTGTGCCATTAATTACAGAATTTGCCTCACATTTCTTTTTTAAATTTTCATTTGGAAATTCTTTGTAGGAATTGGAGAAAAACCCTTCAGATCAAGCAGATAGTGGCAGCAAGTTAGTATTAATTTTCTTTTTTTGCTTGTGATGTTATTTTATTTAGTGCTTGTGGTCTGAAGATTTTCTACCAGACGTGCTTTAAATCTTAAGACCAATCATGTTTTTCTAATTATTTTGTAAGACGTGATATTTTTTTTCTAGTGAAACAATTATGTAATTTGTGTTCTGTTTTCAAAATGTTTATATCAAGAATTTGTCTAATTATGTTTACTGTTAAAGATCGTGTTATGTACATGTTATACTGTCAAAGATTATTTTATGTATATATTTCAAAATTGTAGAAAAAGTGTTCTGCTTCTTATAAAATATTTAGTGTTTGATATGGGTGTATATGGCAGACCTGAATTTATCTTATAGATGTGATGACTGGTAGGTTTCTGTGCATCCTATTCAAAATGCAAAACACTTTCCTTCTGTTGCAAACAAAAAAAAAAAAAAAGAAATTTTACATTTTTTTTTGGTACATTTTTCTCTGTTGCCTCATAAACCATTTTTTTAATCCTTTGCACAGCAACTGTGTTCTCCTCCCACCCTCCTTAATCCAGCGTTTGGCATAATTTTAAGACCGCATTAAATTTTGCACATTAAGCCCGAGGCTCCAATTCAAGGTGACTTTTTCTATTTGCGGGAAGTGAAACTGAGAGCACTGTTTACGAAGATTAGCATGCTACTGTACATTTCTCAACATGTTACAAGGGGGCAATTTCCTCGTATGCTGGGATGCTGATAGCAGTGGTCACGGCAGAAGAAAGTCGGATCCGTTTTCGGACCTTTCAAGAAATTCAAATTAATTAAAGCAGCGTTTCAAAAAATTTCAGTCAATTAAAACGAACCATTTACAAAATTCTGAGCTATCAAATTGTACTTTTTACAGAATTATTTATTTAATGAGCAACAAGAAATAATAAATTTTTTATCAATGTATTTAAATTTTGAATTTTCACAAAAATCTTTTTAAAATTCATAAAAGACAGACCTTGTAGAGAAGCTGCATTGACCCGTAGTTAGAGAATTCGTTGAAACATCTGCTGACAACAACCATAAATTTTATTGCCCAATTGCTACTACTTTGGTGTTTGGGGAAGAGAGAAAATTCATTTGCGATTGAGTTTAGCAACAGTGAAGTTATTTAAAAATTAAAAAATGCACCTTCATATACTTGATACTAGAATGGTTAACAAAAAATTAAAGTAAAAGAAGATTTTACTTTCTTCAAATAACCTTGTCAGGTCCTTTAATGGTTTAAAGTTTGTGCAATCAAAAATAGATAGAATCTGGGTGGGAAATCCCCTTGTTATTAGCTAGGGAATTTCCCTTTCATTTATTGGCTTAAAAGAAAGGGGAATACCGTTATACTTGATGCTTTATTGGTTGATCTTACTTTAAGACATCACAAAAGTAGAGTAAAACTTAGTTTTGTTTTAATGCCAGAACGTAGTAAAAACAAAATGCTGCTCCATTATTCAATGCTTCATTCCCCAAATAACACTACTTCTGAAGGTAACTGAATAATGTTCAGAGAGTAAATAAAATTTAATACATAATATTTAGGTAATATTCAGTAAGTTTTTTTTTTAAATTATTGCTAAGACTGAGAGGGGAAACACAGGCAGATGGTATCAGAGAAAAGCATACATATACTATCAGCAGAATATCCCTTTACAAAAAATATAACCGAAAGAAAATTCTTTCCCTGTGAATAGCTGACACATCAGTAGCTTATTTTAAACAAATTAAATGTTTTCTAGTGCCTGCCCTTTATGAGAAAAATGGCTGACAAGTTGGCCAAAATTGCATGTTTTTGCCCTCTGGCTTGTCTATAAGCTGAAATATTTAAAACAAGGAGTGAGAAACCCAAGTACTTTATTGTGTAGCAATTGATGGTGAACAAATGCACACTACCAGAAAGTCAGTAAACCTTTGGTTTTATTTTCCTTTTATTGGAATTAAATCCTCAACTTTAGCAAAATCGGTAAAATCGAATTTTTGTGGCTGCAACTTCTAAGAGTACTGTACTTTTAAAATTTTCATTATGAACATTGTAGTATTTTTTTCTGAATGCCTGGAACATCTAATTTCGATAGATACATAACACTTTCATAATGCATGAATAGAGTTTTCAAGAGAAAAGAATTCAATAACAACAATTTCTCGGTATTTTCAGGTGGCAGACAAACTTTGAGGACTTGTATATTTAAAAATAAGTGGATTAGGTAGCTAAAAATGTGGTCTTTTTCATGCTTCAATATCACCAATTTGTGTACCAAATTTAAAAAAAATTGGAGTTGGTCATGCAACCAATTTTTATTTTTTTAAGTGAGTTGGTATGGAATCACTCATATGGTGTTAGAGAAAAACATGCATATACTATCAGCAGGATATCTCTTTATAAAAAAAATAACCAGAAGTAAACTCTTTTCCGGTAAATAGCTGACACATCAGTAGCTTATTTAAAAAAATTTAAATATTTTCTAGTGCTTGCCCTTTATGAGAAAAATGCCTGACAAGTTAGCCAAAATTGCATGTTTTTGTCCTATGGCTTGTCTTTAAGATGAAATATTTCCAAGAAGGAGTGAGAAACCCAAGTAATTTATTGTGTAGCAATTTATGATGAACACATATACTCTACCAGAAAGTCAGTAAATCTTTGGTTTAATTTTCCTTTTATTGGAAATAAATCTTCAATTTTAGCAAAATCGAGAAAATCGAATTTTTGTAGTTGCAACTTCTACGAGTACTGTACCTTAACAATTTTCATTATGTTCATTGTAGTATTTTTTTCTGAATTCCTGGAACATTTAGTTTCTATAGATATCTAACACTTTCATATTGCATGAATAGAGTTTCCAAAAGAAAAAAAATAAAAAACATCAATTTCTCAGTATTTTGAGGTGGCAGACAAACTTTGAGGACCTGTATATTTAAAAATAAGTGGAGTAGGTAGCTAAAAATTTGGACTTTTTCATGCCTCTATATCATCAATCTGTGTACCAAAGTTGAAAAAAATCCGAGTTGGTCATGCGACCCCCATTAGGTGGGTTGGTATGGAATCATTCTTTTGAGAAAAAAAGAATATTTTATCTATTTTTAGCAAAACATAGTTTAAACGTTTGTCAGATACGAAAGTGCATAGTTACATTAGGAGAAATAGTTTAAAAATCAAAAGCAAATACCTGTTTTGCAGACATCCCTCTATTATGGACAAATATTTTTGTAACACTCATGTCCGCTATAGAGGAGTTTTACACCTATATTTAAAACGTTATGATTTTTGTGCTTAAGCAGGGTGCATAGCGGTTTTTAAAAGTGCTTAATAGTGCTTGTTTTTGTATTTGATTTTAAAAGCTTTTAAAAGTTCTTATTTTTCATCGGTGTTTGTAAGAAATGCATAAAAGATATTTTTTCGTTCGACCGCCGAATGTCGCCATGAATTCCGCGAGAAGCGAAGAAGGGTGGCTTTCGCTTACATTCGAAACTTGTTTTCCCAACCTTCTTTTAAATAAGGGAGTTGAGAAGGATGGCTTTACCGTAAAGTACCGAATAAGAGTCCCTGAATTTTCGCGAAAATATCGGAGGAGGCGCTTAAACAATACAAGTGAAGAAAAGTATACCAAATAAGTGGCCCCTTCCGAATAGTATAAGGAAGTAGCCTCAGCGATGCCGCGGACGTGGTATAATCGAGTCAAATGCGCAAAAATTTGAGGTGAGGACGCAAAAAAAAAAAAAAAAGACTCGTAACCCGGGGCACGTAATTTTAATTATGGGGAAAAATCTATAAAAATCAATATGCAAAAATATTTTTGAATGTCCAGTTTCTTTCAGCTTTTTTTAGATGAAGAGCAAGTAGGGAAACCGCACCAGCTCACATTGATGCCCGTTTCCTTTCCTGAACTTCCCTGTTGCAGTGGCTCAGATGGACAAGCGGCTCTGAACAGAACTGATTTCTTTTGAACAATGTAGAAAAGGGGTGGTGTTCCCGGGTCCAAACCCTCCCCCTTTTAATAGGGAGTTAAGGGGGGTTCGGTTAAATTTTAAGTATGCTATATTATTCTGGGAGAGCAATTTACAACTGGGAGCTAGGCCTGTCATTTGGACGATCGGGGGAGGGGGGTCAATTCCCCCTGACTTTTAGAGGTACATTGTATTTATGCATGTGTTTATGTATTTTGCTGTTTTTTACCTGCATTGAATATATATACTCTTTTGCTCCCCCCCCCCCCCCCCCAGAAAATTCTGAAAAGATGGGCCTGGTGGGAACACTTTCATGCTTCGAGGAACGAGGGAAAGGGGCTTAAACCAGTCAAATTAAGCCACTGTTGCATACCGGCCTCCTCCCCCTTTCAAAAATTTCTAGCTACTCCTCTGATGCTAATTGCAGTTGATAATATTAAAATTACATGAAGGAATTAATAAAAGAATGAAAAAACTGACTAACTTTACTTATTACGGGATCATTCATAAATGGTGTCACGCTTCGAGGGGGTAGGGGGGTTCGTGAAATTGTGACAAGGGGAAGGGAGGGGTCCATTTAAGTGGGACATTTTGTGACACAGGGGGGAGGGGGTCAAATATATTGGAAAAAAAGCGTGACATCATTTATAAACAATCCCTAATGCAATTTTAATATTTTGGATCATTAATTGCAACAAAATATATGTCAATGACTTTTTTGTTGTGAAGAAAACCTAAAATGTTATAAAAACTTATGTCCTGAAAACATCTTTCTAATTTTAGTGAAATATTTCTACTTTTGAACAAGAATCTTCTCAATTCTTTTTTCCTAAGGTTGGAAAATATCATCCGAAATTTCTTCTACGTGAGAATAACTTTTTGAAAATTTCAGTTTTTTTTTCTTGTTGGTTCTTTACTTTACCAAATTTTGTATTTTCATTAATTAATGTTGGTTCTTCAGTATTTTGAGTTTGATTTTTGTTTTTCTTTTCAGTGTAACATATTGTGAAATTTGCAATATTAGACTTACTTCTCATGGAAATTATCTTCAACATGTGAGAGGCAGGAAACATAAGAAGAAAGTGTCGTGAGTATAAATTAAATTTTAATGGGTCACTTTGCTCTCTTTTTGCTTTTAACCTTTATCAAACAGGATAGAGCAGGGGTTCCGAACCTGTGGGTCACGGTCTCTAACGGGGTCACAAAGCAAACTGTACTGTGTATGTTCTGTACAAATACTTAAAGGACATTATATACTTTAAAACGACATCAGGATTTTTACTTCATATGAAAGTTCCCAATTTCCATTATCAACATACTTCACATAAAGCCTCCATTCATTTTTCTATATTTTTATTTCATCAAATAGCCCTATTTTTATTCCATCATTGATAGCTTTGTCAGAAGCTCAATCAATTTATCAATTCCCCATTTAGCTTACCTTAATTTGTGGCAGTTCATATTTGAAATTATATAAATTCAGTTCTCTAATTTCATTTCAAAATGTGTATGCTTATGTATAAAGCTACTAATTCACTTGTTTTTAAATTTTCCTTTAACAATTTACTTTTTTTATTGATTTAAATAAACAGTTATGAAATAAAATTGATATTTTTGAATTAAAACGCAGAAAGAATGCTGCTCTCTATCCGAGTAAAAAAAAAGTTATGTACATACAGTTCGACCATGGAATTTTGACATTTGGACGCTTCTGTGCACGGCAGAAAAGAACTAATCCATTCGAGTTTTAGGGAAGTTCGTTTTGCAGGTGTGTTTATTTAGTACACATAATCAGAATGTTTGCTTTTCTGTTTGTTGAAAGCAACTCAATTTATAAACTGGCATATAACATCAGCTCGAAAGAGATCAAGTATTCTAAACAAACTGGGACGAGAGAACAAAAACGGCACATCCCTTATATCAGCCGTTCCTCCCTTGAACATGAATGGATTCTTCTTGGCATTCTGCCAGGTAGATCACTTTAGTTGATGGTAGAACTGCACAACCATTTGATGATGTGATAAAGATAAATACGTCACATGATATAAATATAGATCAATCAGTATAGGCAGTGGTGGTAAAATTCTGGAAAAACCGGAAATTTCCGGAATTTTTTTTGCCGAAGTTCCGAAAATTTTACTTTGCTTCTTGATCCTAAATTTTCCTCCCTCATTTTGTTTTTTTTTTTGCTTTAAATTGCAGCAATGCATATTTCTTAATTGATTTATGCAATTCTTTAAAATATCGTGGGCTTTTCCACGTGCAAGCAAGAAAACGTATGTGTTCTTTTCTTTACGCAATCTTTCTGCATCAAGAATCGTATTTTTTCCATTTTATATCTTTTTAAAATTTAATTATAAAGTAAGTAAATAAAATTAATTTCTATTTTTATCAACATCTTACCGTATATACTTGCGTGTAAGCCGATTCGCGTGTAAGCAGAACCCCAAACTTTCAGACAAATAAACAGAAACCCGCACGTAAGTCGACCTTTCAGAGATAAATCGGGAACGTTTTTGCCCCAGATTTTTAGACATAAATGTTTTAAAAAGAAGGGGGATGAATTGGAATTACAATTGGAAATTCGTAATTATGATGTGGAGTTTCATTTTTGCGATCGCGATTTTCGTAAAGGGTTCGTGTTTGCTGTTAGATTGTTAATTGATGCTTTTATTCTGAATCAATAAGAAAGGGCTTTTGGGTTTTAATTTCTTGCAGTCTTATTTAATGCAGTGCTTGCAGCCGTCCTATTTTTCCTATATTTCCTATATTTTGAGAAATTCCTCCAAAACTGTCCTATATTTGTCCTATATTTACAAAAGCTATAGCATGTCCTATTTTTCTGACAATTAAATGCGAGCTTTGGAAATGCAGCCCAAAAATTTCAAAAAAAAAAAGAAAAAAAAAAGCAAGACTTTAGCTCAAGAACTAAAGTTATATATATATTTATGTATTAAATAAAAGAGAAACATAGAGACAAAGAGTTGGATGCTTGTTCTCTGGAAAAGCTGGCAACCCTGCTCATCTTTCGTTGCGATTTAACCACGTGCGCACGCTTCGTGCTTCGTTCCCTCTTCCCTGAGTTATGCAGTTATGTTGTTCGTATTTTGAAAGGGTATTATTGAATTGCTTGTATCAATTTTGACCATTGAAAATAACTTTTATTTCGCTTAAATAAATTGATGCATACTTGCCAAGTCTACTGCTTTAACGGGAGACTCTCGTTTTTTGCGTCTATCTCCCGATCTTCCATTTAATCGTAATTTTCCCCCGTTTTTAGTCATTTTCGTTTTTAAAATAAATAAATAAAGCCTCATTTTTTCTCAATTGATGGCGCGTGTGATCGTAGTTACTCGCCGATGTTAGTAGCAGACGTGTGATTTTTCCTGTATTTTGGCAAAGTTCCGTATTTTTGGAAATTTTGAAAAGTCAAAATTTTGGTTCCGTGAAAATTCGTAATTTTGGAAGACTTTATTTATTCTTTTTAATGACAAATTTTTGAAGCAGCATGCTTACATACTTGATTTACAAAACTTTTACAAATTAGCAGTTAAATTTCCGCATTTTGCTTTTTATATGCTTTTTAGGGTCAGTTCACATTTTTTTTGAAATCCGATAGCATCCACTTCAGTAAAGTTTCCTAGTTCTCGTTTACTATCTTATTCTATCTCTTGGACATCAATAACTTTTGGTTTACCATTATTTTTGATATTTTTTTCGATTCAGCCTGTTTAGTAGAGGATGTGCACTCTTGTCGGTTTGCCACACCCACTCGAAATTTCAGTGAAAAATTTTAGCCCTTTTTTAACTTTTGTTGATCATATTAGTTAGATTATAATTATTAATATTGCATCCTTATTAATAACCTTGCTTAAATAATTTTTTGCATAGAATTTCAAATGCATTCCCCCCCCCCCCCCCAGTCTTATGGTTAGTGTGTCCTCCTTGTTATTTACTCCTTATATGTTGCTGAAAAATAAATTGAAAAAATTACTTTACCTATTTTCATTCAATATATAATTTAAAAATGGATAAAAAAAATTTTCTTACTATTTTAGAATAATTTGTTCCTTAAGTGTACACCAGACGTGGTCATGATATTTCGTTTCAATTGTTGTGGTGTAGATGTAAGCTAGTATTTGGGAGAATTGTTTTTTTAAAAATTTAACTCATGTAATGCTGGGGATTTTGTGCATTCGGCAAAGTAATGCTTTTCTGCTAATTTAATTCTTTGCACGGGCAACACCGTTGGGGGTTATCGATAGTCTTAAATAAAAGAATTTTACAACGAGACAAAAGGACGCTTTCTTGTACTAAATATCTTTTTAGAGCATTTTGTGCTAAACTAAACGGCATAAATCGCAAAGAAATTGTTTAGTGAGATGACAACTTTTGTCATATTGGACAAGAATGAAAATTATCAAAAATATTTCAAAAAAGAGATTTACCAAGAATATTCAAATAATACTTGAAATTGGAATAAATTCAAACAATTTACAGAAATACTCAAGTAATATGCGGTGGGGAAGGGGGAGGGGGAAAGGTTGGGAACTACTGAAATAAAGTTTAATGAAATTCAACCAATTGCTTCCCCCTTCTGAGATACAAAGTAATGTTTAGTCATATACATTTGTATTGGTTTTAGGGGTTGTGTTCCCCTAACTACCCAGCAATATTTTTGGTCTCTGTACCTAAAAAAAAGATATTACCTTATTGGAAAGGGTTCAAAGGAGAGCTACTAGATTGGTAAGTGGTCTTTCAGACTAAGATTATGAGGTCAGGCTTAAAAGGCTCAATATGTATAGTCTTGAGCAAAGGAGAGTTAGAGGGAACATGATTCAGTTGTTTAAATTCATTAAAATGGGAAATGTTGATGTGCTGAAAGTAGAACCAGAGGTCATTGTTTTACGCTTTTTAAATCTCAGGCTAACTTTAAATTAGGAAAAATGACTACTTCAATAGGGTTGTAGGCTGTTGGAATAGTTTACTGGAAGCGACTGTTAATTGCAGTGGGGTAAAAACTTTTAAGAAAGCTCTTGATGTTCATTGGGGACTGTTAAATTGACTAGGACCTGCCTAGCTGGGTCTTGAGCCTGTTGCTGGTTGTCACTTTTGTATTTGTATTTGCCCTGAGCAGTAATGTAAATTTCAAGGGTGTTCATGTCTTGCACAAACATTCATCCAAGGTCAATTGAATGAAATGAAAGAAAGGGGAATGGAACCAATGGGGTCTCGAAAGAACCAAGTACTGTGACCAGAGGTCTATCGTACTAAAGATATTCTTTTAAAACTAATTATTCATAGTTACAGCTTGAAAAGGAAGGCATTTGCAATGGCATGTAAATACACTGTAGCAGTTAGCTCCTTTACTGCTCATAGCATGTGTATCTAAACGTTATTTGGCAGTGAAGGGATTAATTTGGAGAATTTATTTTCTTAGTAGAAATAATGATTGATTGTTTTCTCCAGTCCAACTAAAAATGTTGCTTACTTTTCACTTCGGCATATTTTTTATATAATGTGTTTTACAATGTTTCTTAATAGAATAAGAATGGATCTCCTAAAAAAACAAAAATATGTTTAATTTATATATTTTTGTACATGCAATATTTCAAAAGAAAAATTAACTTGAAGGCATCAGATATTCTAAATCTTTTATTGAACTCACTTTACAAATGTTATTACTCTCACAATGTCTTTAGAAACCTCTGTTCACTACTTATATGTGTGGGCTAATGTTGCTAATGGATAAAATAGCAAGCTTAAGTGTATGAAGTAATCTAATGGAAAGTTTATACTTTGAGAAAGATTTTCAGTTCCCTATCTTACATACTTTTCTTCTTCTCTTTCTAGCCAGTTGAATGTCACTAAAGAAGTGGTTACAAAAAAAGTGGTTAAAAAAAAAGCAACCAAACGCAAAAAAATGAATTCGGCTGAAAAATTGAAGAGTTCTTCACTTGAAAATAATATTTCAACCCATATAAGTCGACAAAATTCACGCAGTTCCTCCTCCAAAAATCAAAGAAGAAAAAGTAATTTACGGTACTTTGGCAACTATCCTGATTACTCAGACGATTATTATAATTCTGGACACTATCAGACCAATGATTCAGCTTATGAAAGTCATTCCAATTATGGATATTGGGAGGACAGAACACCAAACTATTCTTCTAGTTCTCATGATTTTGAGTATCATCAAAATGTTTTTGGACACAGAGAGCGTAGTTTCGATCAACATTTAAATAACTCTGTTGACGCTAGTCTTGATGCAAGTTTTAAAACATCCAATACAGAATCTTCATGCACTGAACTGGTAGCTAAGCCTAATGATTTATCTTGTAATTCAGGTGCCTCTATAACAAATTCTGCTATTTCAAAATCTAAATGCTCTTCCACTTCTAAATTGCCTTCAAATTCTACTCCTCCTTTACGAAGAAAATCCTTTTTGAATTTTAAACCTTCCTCTGGTTCCAAAGCAACTTCACCTTTTAACAAAATTGCAAAATTGAAAATGCCATTTAGTTCTCCAGAAGCATTGAAAGATTCTCGTAATTTGTCAGAAATTTCCGATGGGGAAAAAGTAGAACAGAATCTTGCCGACAAATTGGCGCATAATGCTACTCGATTTGTGTATCCGTCCACTCAAAAGGATAAAGCTGTTGTTGGTCAGTTGCTCAATCAGTTACACAGGTCAAAAAAGAAACAGAACCTAACTAGATTAAAAATACAATCTGGTTGTTTGGACATTACAGAAAGAAATAATGCTTTGAAGGAAAACATAAAAGATGTGAATTCTGATTCAGTGCAGAAAGAGGCTGAAGCTTCCAGTGGTACCTCAGAAGACACTAACAGGGAAACAAATCTACATCAATCAAATAAACCAGAAGGAATTAGAATGGATTCTTCCTTACAAGAGGTGACTGTATGTAAAAACAAAAATAAAAGTAAGAACAAAAGTTCAGAATCAAATGACTTAGAAATAACTCTTGCTTTTGATAATAATACCGAGCTTCCTAAGAAGAGAAAAAGAAACGATTCACACTCAAAATCTCCAAAAATTCAGAGATGTTCAGACATTAATTGCTTTGATAATGCTATAAATCAAGCAGTTGTTAATACATTTCAAAGTGAGCACAGCTTTATTTTAACTTCTGGGACATCACATTTCCAAAATTCCATGTTAGGTTCCTCAGTTGCATCAAATGTCTTGGATTCGTCAAATTTCCAGGATTTACTATTTCCGTCAGTACTCTCTAAAGTAAGTTTTCCCCCCGTTTTCTTTTTATTAACCTTTTGAAATTCTTAAAATATTACTGGGCTGCTTTATCATTGCAGTATGATTGTTTTTTAAGTTAAACTTTAGCATCTAGATTGTTGTTGTAGGTTGAATAGGGGTAATTCTTCTCCTCTTCTTCTGGACTTTTACAAATATTTATGCATGGGCCCGGTAGCAGAAATCGCGCAGCACGGCAGCGAGTGTTGCAGATTTATCTTGAAGCTTGCAGATTAATTATCCACCTCACAAAAATTAAAAAAGAGAAAGCGACCGGGGAAGACACATTTTCCGGTTTTTAAATGATTATATTTTTCCCCCAGTATAAATACTTTCCCTTCCTTTCAAATATTAAACTGCGTAGTATTGTCTTTATTTCATTTTCTCATAGCTTGCATTAATTGCATGTTCAATTTTAGATTTTATTAATTGATTTATAAATTGAATAATTATAATATATTTATTGTCTGCATGCATTATTGTTACATGTCAACTATTTGAAAATGCATAGTTAGCTATTTTATATGATTGTAAATTTGGTTCCACATCATTAGTGCTGCAGATAAATTTTGACTTCTGAAACTTGTGCTGCAGATTGATAGAGAAAATTCTGCTACTGGGTGCATGGGAGGTTTATGTATTTTGTTATTTTAACCCTAATTCAAAAACAATACCTGGTAAACCTAAATGTAAGATTTTTTTGTGATTGTGAACAATTGATATAATTTATATAAATCTACAAAAGTAATTTGTCATGAGTTTGCTGTTAGAAATTTCATTGGTGATGAAATGTTTGGCAGTTACTTGTGCTATATGTGTGATTTTCTTGTCACACATTACCTGATGTTTCAGTGATATTTAGTCCCCAAAAGTGATGCAACTTTGAAGCATCCAGTCCCAAGAACAATAAAAAGGCTTAATATTCTCTAAGCCTCCTCACCCTCCACTAAAAAGCTTAGTAGTGCAAACTACATCATGACCTCCCCTTGTGGGCACCCCTAGATTTTGTTCTACAAACATTATAAACTTTTGTTTATTTTGTATAATTCAAAAAGAAAAGAAAAGAAAAGGAAAAAATATTTATGTGTATTACATAATGGGTACAAATGCCGTTCTGAATTCAATAGTAAACAACATGTAACAGTTTTACGTACTTGGGGTTATTTTATTGAAGATAAGTTGTTGAACTATTGCTTTTTTTTTATTACATTTAAAGCTAAGTTTTATTAAAAAATTTTCTAGAATGCAAATAAATAATTGTTAATAAACACTTATGAGATTCTAGACATGTTTTTTAAAAACTGTGGGTAAGATTTTTAATGTGTAAAACTGCTTGTAGCAATTGTCATGAATAAAGTACGATCTTTTACATGGTATCATCCCCGCCCTCCTCCAGAGCGATAGTGCAAGCCCCTCAAAAGCTACGCAGAACCCACCAAGAATGATACCCACTCCCCAAATAAGACTAAAGGACTCCTGTATACAACCCCATAAAAGTTTCAGTGCCAGTTATGAATTTGAGTAAAGTTGGAAATGCCAGAAACATTTTTTGTCCTTACACTATTAACTGCTTTCAAGAAATCATATTACTTCATGTCCATGGAGCGATAAAAAAATGCATCCAGTTTGTTAGTAACATTGAATGTTATGAACAAAATTTTCATTTTTATTGTTCCACCCTACATTTTTAACTTTGAAACTGTAGAATTTCACAACTTTACGAAAACTGGATCCTGTTGTTGTTGCTCATCCCCCTTGACCTAGATTGACTAAACCAAGTCCAAGAGATCTTGTTGCATGATTAAGTCGAAAACCACGTCCTCCTCATCCAACAGTTGCCTCTCAGAGGCTCTGATACAATGGATGATGTGAGAGGGAGTAGCAATCGCTGAACAGTGGCAGATAGCATAATTTTTCTCTTTGCCATTAAAAACAAGACTCCTTATGTGACCCGTCCTAAGCCGAGGTAGAGTGGTTAAACTGGATCCTTTTCTCATAAATTTGCAAGAACAGGACCCCTTCCAACTGGTTTTATTTTTTGCAAAACTACGAGTAGATTTTTCAATTTTGCAAAGTCAGGAGGACCCTTTCCGTATTGTCTGGGTAGGCCTCTGACAGTCCTTCTGTTTCATTGGATTTACATTTGATTTAAATTTACCTTAATTTAAATCCAATTTAAAGGGTATAAAGAACTTTCAAGTCTTGGATTTGAATAACACATAGTCATATATATACATATATATAATTCTAGTTATTCCTCTAGTTATGGACAATTCTAATTTGAAAATTTTAGAGAATCTGTTTTGAATACTAAAAAAAGAAAAAGAAAAAGATTTTCTGAAAAAGTTTAAATTTATTAATCTTAAGATTTCTTTGACAAATAATATCTTTGCTTTTCTTTCTACATTAGGATGAGCAAAATATTTAATACTTAAAAAGCATAAATGTTTCTGGAAAAAAATGATTTCTGGTATTAGTAATTACAGTACTTTCATTTTTAATCACTTGATTTTCTTTTCTTTTTGAGCTTGTATACATAAGTATATAAGTTCTGTACATGGCTGGGGGTTATAATTATATAATTTATATTTTAAATTCGTGGTGCATACATGTTTCGAAAATTTTGTGTAATGTTTAAAAATGTTTTTCTGTATGGGAAAGCTTTTAGTTCTAGAAAATGTTGTCTTCAATAATCACTACATTTCATAGTTTTCCCCCCTCATTTTTAACTTTTTGATTAATTTCTTATGAAGGTAACGTGTGGAGGAAATGGTTTACATTCCGTGGGAGATACCTGTTGTTCCCCCCTTATTTAGACTATTTACATGAACTTTGAACTAACAATGAGATGTTAGGACAAGTAGAGTACAGAATGTAGAAAATTGACCAGACGAGAGAAATGCACAAAAATTGTCCATGCTGCTTAATCTTATTATTCAGAAGAAGGATTGAGATAAACTTTCTCATTTTTTTCTCTCAATTCACATGTTTATGAACTATGTTGTATGACTATGGAATAAGCTAGTTAAAAAAAGTTTTCTTCACCCTTTGAAACTGGTTCTCTTTTTCTTGGTTCTTAATCACATATCACATTTCATTCAAATTTTCTCTGTGTAGAGAAACAGTCAAGATAAAAATTTGTCCCAGGTCTGAAACTGTCCACTTTTGATTGATGTAGAGACTTTCTAATAGTTATTTTAGGCATATTTGTGAAAAACTTCACCTATGAAAGTTTTTATTATGTTTTAATATTAATTGTCTTTTACTCTTGCTGTAGGATAAAACCGTAACAGACCCAGTATTGTTTGGAAGTGAAGTGCTAGTTAAAGCTGAACCTTTAGATGTTTATGGTAAGCAATTTAAAATGCATCAAGTTATATGTCTAGATGTTTTTTAAAGCCTACAGCTACGAACAGCAAGAGCGTTTTGCTGCAATCGTGAGGCAATCTTTTTGCATCTGCTTTTATTTTACAATATTTCTAGTTCTTTTATTAATAATTCACAATATAAAGCATATTGAGCAAAATTACAAATCAA
This sequence comes from Octonoba sinensis, assembly GCA_038502835.1. Classification (NCBI taxonomy): domain Eukaryota; kingdom Metazoa; phylum Arthropoda; class Arachnida; order Araneae; family Uloboridae; genus Octonoba; species Octonoba sinensis. The sequence goes on from CM076603.1 coordinate 45,115,947, forward strand.
TTTTTCAGTATTAGAATGTCTTTAGGTCGAAATTTTACCCAGTCAAAGTTTGACTCTCATTTTCCAAAAATGAGTCAATTTTTTCAAATAAAATTGATTTATGCGACAAATGCGAGTATGTGCGAGCCCTGCAGGACCCAACGCAAGTTTCTTTCCTTTTAAATGTTAAATAAAACTCCAAAAAGCTAAATTGAGGCTAAAAATGCACACATATCACCATGGTTTTTAACTCAAATTTGAACCATTGTTTCTCCGGCTTACGATAAAACACCTTCTTTAAAATTTCAAGTTTTGTAGAAAAAACTTTCCTCTATCTAATGAAAGTTAAACTAAGAAAATTCATTTGGTTCCCCCTCAGATATGATGGTTCAAAAGTGATCAAAATTGGCCATTTTTGAAAACCGCTGCATGTTTAGGTAAATATAAATCAAAACCTAACTTAATGAAATTTTTGAAATCTTCAGAATATGTCGAAAAGTAGTTGACTTAGATATATACCAAGTTACAAGTTTAGTTACTGACGAGTTAGAGCAGTATAAAGTTTTGAAAATTTTTGTCAAATTGAATTTTCAGCCAACTTTGACTGAACACAATAGAAACGAACTTTCTTGGTGATCTTTCAAACTTTACCATTAGATTAAGCACAAAAAGTTGTCTGGGTAAAAAAAAAATTCGGAGTTGTATTTTCATTATGTGGCTCTCCAGGTACATCCAAACATGGCTACTTGGTTCATTCATCAGAGGCAGCATTTTGGTCCCAAAACTTAAGCTAAGTGTCCACTTGAGGGAAAATGGTCTCAAGAGCAGTCGCGAGACCAGGCTCACAAATGGACATGCGGCTGAGAGCACTCTCAGAGACAAACCGATGCGAGTATCAGACACTGCATGAGTCACAAGTGGACATGTTCATTGTTGCTCTCGAGACTTAGCCACCAGTCTTCCGCCATTGTCTGAAGAGCTGAGACCCCGACTTGAGACTTTTTATTCAATCATTCTAGTTTTCATTATTAAATTTAAATACTCAAGCATGAATAATAAAATAAAGGAATATAAGCGCGAATGGACTGACGAGGAAGTTTTTAAATTAATAGAACTTTATGAGGAGAAAGAGTTTTTATGGAACGTGAAACACAAATTGAAAAAAATCGTGAAAAAAATGGCAATGTACGAAGAATTTGTTTTACAATCTGGTGTTTTACCAAATTTAATAGCACTTCAAATTGAACTGCAGACATCCTGATGAAATTTTTAAACTGTTGTGCATCTTCCAACCGCAACTCGTTCACAAGTGTTGAAGAAGCTCCCATTACATTTCGTCGAGCCACCCATTTTCTTACCCAGCAAGCCTTTTTTTTCACTTCCCGTTTTTTCATAATTTTATGCACAATTAGAAAGGCTAGGATTTGGCGTGAATCCATTTTGAAAAAAAATGAGAAAAATAAATCTAAACTCTATCAACCAAGTCACAGAATTGACTGAGACTTGAGAGTAAACTCTCAAGTGTACACAAAATTTCCTGATCTTGAGACTGCAGTGTCTGTCGAGTCTCCAACAGCTGTCTCGAGAGCGCAAGTGATCTCAAATGGACAACACTTTGGAACTAATCTCGAGACTTTCTCTCGAGATTTTCTCTCAAGTGGACACTTGCTTTAAACGCCCCTTGCAACTTGAGTTGTTACTTTCAAGGTCTAAAAATTTGGCTAGCTTAGTTTTATACCTACCAGAAACTTTGTGTAAAATTTTATCAAATTGGAGATGGTCGAGTGGGGACAATTTTTTAAGTTTATTTCTTACTTAAGTCAGGAAAAACCTGGAAAAGTTTAGGAAATTTAATCCCTTAAATGATTAGGAATCCTGTTCAAGGATTAATAATACAGCAGTTGGATCATACCGAAAAGTGTCCTGGATTGAAATCCTACCATTGTGGTGAGAAACAAGGAGGTCAAGTGGTTGTTGTGACATATTGTCTTACTCCCATTGAGTTGCTTGATGGTTTTTCTTTTTTTTTTGGTTTTCTCCTATTTCACTATGAAAGTGCAAGGTAGCCACCGTTACAAGGACTGTAAGCAGATAATTTCTCTCCGGAGAATTTTTCTCCTCACTGAAAAAACATAACAAAATTAATTAATTTTACTTCAGTGCATCTTGTTTTGACTTTTGAGTTGGCAATGCCAATCTTTCAACTTAATCTCATAAACTTTCTAAGTTATCCCATGTTGGTTAAAATGAAAGTGAATAAGATTTCTATTCCTGAGAGTCATAGTATGCTAAGTCCTTTTTTTTTGTTGCAGTGAAGTTTGAAAATAAACATTTTTAGTACTATAAGACTAGACTTTACCTTGCAAACCGATGGGAGCTTTAAATTTTGGAAACCCTCTGTAGCTCGTGGCTTTGTCTTCGGTATTCTTATGTTCATCGAGTGTAAACTCTCAAAAACTCGAAAAATGGATTTCAGCTACTATGGCTCCCAGGGACAGATTTGTATACTGTTATTTTGTTCAGATGCTGTTTAAAAAATTGATTATTATTCTTTTTAAAGTTAATGTTGTATTTTTCTCCCCTTAGAAGAACAATCCAAGTCCTCAGAGCTTCAAAATACAAGCCTTCCAATGGCCATTTCATCAGTGGATTCCTTGATAAATTTGTTTGCCAGTGGTAGTGTTAAAGTAAAGCAGGAATATGATGATCCTTTAATTGATGTGATCAAATCGGTTGATCCCAGTGAATTAGTAAAAGCATGTGGAAATGATCCTGCTATGAAGCAGATGTCTAACCTTATTGAGAGTAACTTTTTGAGCCAAGCTTATCAAACTGATGTCATAAAAAGACCAATATTGAACCCAGAAAACACAGTTAAAGTGTCTAACAACATTTCAAATCCAAAGAGTTTAGATGCTCCTAATATGCTGAGCGTTAAATCGCAATCTCTATGTGATGAATCCCAATCATCAGCTGATATAAATGAAAAATCAGATGATGTTAGTGAAAGGTTACCTGTTGTTGCAGAATGTACAGGTAATAAAGTTCAGCAACCAGATGTAAGTCAAGCGTCACTTGCGAATGAGGAAGTCGCAAACTCTAACCAAGAACTAGATACAAATTCAAAGACTTTGCTCAATAGTTCAGAAACTTTTCCTAAGGAATCATCAGAATTATTGAAAACTGTTGCTTCTGAATGTGATATGAACACAGCATTTCCTCACATGGAGGATTTAGTAAAGGAATTGAAAACTTTATCATCCACGGAAGCAGACATTAAAAAAAATCTCTTATTTGCGGATGAGAAAATTGCTGAACATCAAAGGATCTTAGAAGAATGGAAGAGTAAAAAATTGCAGGTTTGGCTTCTCTATTTTAATCTCATGCCATGGGTGATTCTAATCCGAAATTTCCGAAAATCTTAAAGAACCTGTTTCGAAATTTAAAAAAAAATTTCCCATTGACGAATATTATCTGTGCTGTGCTGTTCTTTCACCTTAAAATTGGAAGCGGTTTAGAAACTTAATACTTTTCAAAACTAAATATAATAATTTAACAATTAAGTATTTTTAAAAAAGTTGAATAATTAGAACAGGTCTAGAAAAAATTGAGTTCTGCTGTTAACCCCTTCGGGACAAATGCCAGCGGAAGGTTCCCACAGGACAGTATCTGCCAGGCACCAATTTCACTACAGACCTGCCCATTTGCTCCCGTTAAGACTGGCATGCGTAAAATTTCGTAAAATATATGCATTTCATAATATTGTGATAAGTATCCTTTACATTGTAAATTAAATCATTGCAAAACATATGGTTGAATATATTTTAAGTCATAATAAAAGTTTTCATTAAAAAAACTCAATATTTAATGTAGGAAAATAGAAATTTAGTGCATTTTACTATAAATGAAAATACTGAAATGAACATCTGATTATTGATGCAAAGTATAAAAACACAGGGAAAAATTGTTACATTTAACATTATACAGGCATGAGATTCTTCCGCGGATCCCCAATTTTCCGCTTTTTTTTAGTTTTTGGAGATTCCGCGGTTTTCTGTTTTTTATTTTAAATTTTCCACCTCGGAAATTTTTTTTTTCATTCGTTTTTGTTTCCCCCCCCCCTTTTTTTCCCCACACAAACGCTGCAAAACTAGGTTCGTTCACGCTAATAACTGGCGCACTGAAATCGCGATGTTGGAGAACACAACCGCCAGTACAATTCTTTCCAACAGCATTTGGACATTCCTAACTTCATGACTTCGGGCTGCGTATTATAAAATGTTTTTTGTAGTAAACTTTTAAACCTAGGTTTTTCAAGAACAAAGATTGGAAGCATCGCTAATACTTACTTTTTTTTTTACATAAAGGAAGTTATGTTTTATCCCAAATTGCACATCTAAATGCAAAAATAGCATTCTTCAAAATGGCGGAAGATGTTGAGTTTCCTTTTAATGCAAACGAGTAAACATTTTGTTAATCAAATTACAAAGTTTTAAGTTTCTGAACTTTTATCTTGAGAATTAATTATTGCTATTTATATTGTTTTTTAAGTAATTTTTTGTACTACAGTAATATTTGTTCCAGAATCAAACACTTTCAAGATGAGAAAAAGAAACAATAAATGGCGCCATATTGCAACGTTGATAATTCTTTAACTTTCGGTGCTAAAGTTTTCTTACTTTCTTTTGCAATTTTAAACGTTTGAAATCACTCACATTCAGTTCATTTCGCACAATACAAAGCCTACCAAGAAAATATACAAAGCAATTTTTAGTGGAATATCATTTTTTATTGCATTGGCGCATTACTGTAGACTTTTTCCCCCCCCCCAAAATATACTACCCGCGGATTATACTCCAGAAAATACGTTAATTGAGTTTCAGTCTTTTTGCATCTGATTTTTATTTTCTAATCGACAGACAGAAAAAAAGAAAAAAAAAAGCTTGTTGAGCAGAAATACAAAAGTTTTCTTGCAACTCTTGAATTTTTGCCTTCACTTTTTAAAAGATTTAGCGCTATTTTTTGAGATTTGAGAATGTCTGCAAACTCATTTGATTGAAGGAATTGACAATTATTTAAAACTTCCACTCTTATTAATTTTCAATTCCCCATTACTTATAAAATCATACAGTAATAGAATACATGAAAGAATGAGAGCTCTAAAATGTAAAGATATGAATAACAAGAAAATTGTATCAACAATCCATGAGCACAAAGTTTGAACCCACATTTTATTTTAGAAGAATATTTTCAGTTTGAATGAACCCTGGTATAGGCAACACTCTTCTTTATTTTATTGCTTATGAAAGAACTGTCAGCATTTGCAACAAATATCATAAATGTAGATGAAAAACAGCAGTATGATTTAGAAGTACATAAATATCATAGGTATTGACTCTCTTGCTGAGCCAAATAAAAGTGGCACTATTGATGTTTGGTGGATGAATGTGAAGAACTTTTTGAAATATCATTTACTGTCCAAATTGGCACTAGCCTTTCTTACGTGCTTTCATGGCCCTCAAGTTGAATCCAGTTTCAGTTCCATGTAAACAATATTATTACCCCACAGACCAGTGGGCTGAATGTTTCAACTTTCAATGCCATCCAAGCTATCAAGTACAAACTGAATTTAAAAAAAAAAAAAAAAAAAAAAAATCATTACTTATATTTTTAAGGATAGATTTTCTTAAAGAAAAGGTAAATTCCAAATTTTGTAAGAATATGAGAACATCTTGTAAAAGGTATAACAAAGAAAATCAGTACAACAGTCTCATTAGGGGAAAAAGATTGAGGAAAAAATACTGTAAAAATTAAAGCATTACCTAAGGTGGCAGCAAAAAAAAAAATACTTCTAATGCTATGAAAATGTGAACAAACAGACAGAACAAAACAAAAAACAAATGAACCAATCTGCACAAAAAAAATGAAGGAAAAATTCAGGTGCAGCAACATCAACTAGAAGAAGCTAGAAACATTTTCTCAAGCACTAAAAGTAGTACAATGGTTAATGCCACCCACATAAATTTCAGATGCAACTATACTAAACTCAGACCACCATTAAAAAAACAGAAAATTGAAACAAGTAAACCCAGTTTAATCACAAAAGAAATGTTTGTTTGTTTGTTTACGACCATTTCAGGTCACATAAATATTCGAGTTTATTTGCTATTCTCAAGGATATGCCTCAAACTCTCGTCCAATATGACGGATAGAACAAGACAGCACAACAGATTTTAATATACAAAGAAGGAAATACACCCAGGGCAAGGTGGGAATCGAACCCACGCCTCTTTCTCTCCGCCCAGGGAGGCACCGGAGCCAGTCGATTTGACCGCTCAGCCACTGAGGCCCCAAAAAGAAATGTTTGCTGTTAGAAAAATTGCCTAAAAAATTCTTGTCAATAAATTTTTGAGCTTTTTTTTATTAAAAAAAATGCATTTATTTACATACTCCTGTTATTTTCATTAAAACTTTTTTTTTAACTCGGCTATGTACATCAGCAATGTGGCAATTCTTTTATCTTTCAGTTTTTGATAATAATGCGCATATATTTATATAGTTTAATTAAGAAACCTTAGGTGAGTGAATTAAAAAATATTTTTATAATGTAATATAAGCACATTAAATGGATGAAAATCTATTGCATTAAAAAAAAAAAAACTTATTTTAAGCATTTCGTCTCTTAATGTAACTGAACTTTTGATAACGCATTTTCCCTCTTTTCTCATCTTTCTTCAATCTCATGCCTGATTATAAAACATATATTTCATGAATACTGTGGTAATTAATACTTCTGAACGGTAAGCAAAATCTTTAAAAACGGATTAAAAAAAAAATAAACATTAAGACAGAATTTGCATTTATGTGCTAAGTCCTTTCTTTTGCTTTGAACAAACTACACACATTGTTTGAAGCTTTTTGCCAGCTTTTTCAAAGTACAATTTCAGAAAAGGACAACTACTAAACCTCAATTATTTGCTTCTGAATATTATTTTATTATTTTCCCATATTTTACATTATATTCTGATCTCTGACTTCATCTGCTTTACAAGTTAGGTTAATTATGCTCCTCAGTTGAAACCAAGAAAGACAAAATACTTATTAGAACATCTCCCATAACATCCCATCTCAAGAGAGAGCAGAAATTATAGCCAATCACTTAAAATGTAGTTATTTATTGCATATTTCTGTTGATACTCATTAGCACATGTTTTTATACACGCTAGCGAAAATCCAATGATTCCCGAACTCATTAGAGACAAATATCTGACCTTGCAGAAAAATTAATATTGGTGGATTAACAGCACCATCTCCAAAGTAAACAGCCACCTCATAGAAAACAATTCATTCCAAGATCGATGCATCCTTATGTTGTCTCCGTCCTGTAGAGGAAGTTTCACTGTAGGGCAGGTGCAGGTATGTACCGTATGGCCCTGAGAGGAAGCTACACAAACATGCTTTCAACCCAAAAGTGTTAATATTTCAAAGCTTTCATTTAAATTTGAACACAGCATTTGATTAAAAAAAAAAAAAACTCATAGGTGTATTGTACTCATAGGGAGGGGGGTCACCTCATAAATTTTTTTTATCCTTAATTTGTGGGGTATACTTTTTTTGAAAATTTTATGTGAGGTTCAGAATTTTTTTTTCACTGAGAATCATCCATGTAACTTATTTAATTCATTTTATGTTATTACTATTGTTGGTTAATTATGTTTGATATTACTAAAATGAATTACATATTAATATGCATTTTAATATTTAAATAGTGCAAAGAAAAGGTTTATAAAAATGCATAATTTAGCTCTTTTTCATAATATAATTTTCAGCTACGTTGAGTATTACTGGTAGGCAGGGAATTCCCACCAGGTTTTCCACTCTAACAACTTGGAAAACTGATTTTCATTCTTTTTTAGCCTACTTTCCCGTAAAAGTAAAAAAAAAATAATAATAATAAAGCATGAAAGAAGGCTTAATGGTATCGTGAAAATATCGTTAGAAATCAAGAAAAGTCAAAAATAAGTTAAGTAATTAAATAAAGATTGAAAAATAAAAAATTTGAAAGTAGGGTTTTGAGATGGGAAAAAAGTGTGTCGGTCGGTCTGTCTGTCTGTCGGTCTGTCCCCCCCTAATAACTTTTGAACGAATTGTCCGATCGGAAAAATTCTTTTTGCATTCGAAAGATCTCGGCGAGGACATCTCATTTCCATATTTTACTTTTTGATTTGAACGATTTTTTGTTCAATTTTGAACAGTTCAAAAAATTTTAACATTAGCGCCTATGGGTGAAAATGAAGCAAATTATGTAAACTCTGGGTACAAGATATAAGTTCCCATGAACAAGATCACTGGAAGAAGTTCTTGGCGGGAAATATTGATTTGAACAATTTTTGTTCATTTTTGAACAGTTCAAAAAAAATTAACATACCGCATACGGGGAAATTTCAATCCTATATAATTTCTGATCTAACGGACCGATTTGCTTAGAACAAACTTTATCGGAAAGCTCTTATGACGTAGAACATGTACAAATAGGAAGTTCATCCAGAACTAACGAGCCTATTTTCCTATGAAATTTTTTGATCGGGATTTTCAAGAATATTTTTTAATTAATGAATGATTAAATGAATAAGCAAAAGGATGAATGAATAAATGAGTGAATAAATACATGAATGACTTAATAAATAATGATTGAATGGATATGTATTAACCGTTGAAAAAGGTATATTTGAAGCAATTAAGAACTAAAGCTAAACGAGAAAGACAGAGAGAGAGATAGCTAGATTATAAATTTGAATTCGGTGTATACGGGAAAGTAGGCTCGTATAGTTCTAGACGGAACTTCTTGTTTATTTTTTAGAAACTATGCATTTATACCCAAAATTTAGCAAATTGCAATGATTTTGATTATTTAATATATATATTCATAATACATTAGAATGTGATGAAGGCTTTTATATATGATGCAAATAGTTTGGGGAATTTTTTGTTCTGGGGAAATTTATCAGATTTGGAAAACTGCTCCCCTGTAAAAAAAGAAAGATTTAAATTTAAGATTTTTGATAGTGAGTTATATTTTTTTAAGTGTAACATAATTTAATACAATGTAAATTAAGCACAAATTTTGCAACAGATTTCGTACAATTGTTTCAAGTTTACAAGGATCCTCTTATGCTGTCTACAAAAAAAGCGAGTTTCCAAATGAGAAACATTCGTCTGAAGCTGGCGAATGTTTTAGCTTCAAAACACCCTATGGTAGTGCTACTTCTTCACTTTTAGTAGTTCCCACTCTTTTTTGGTGTTATCGCCTTGACGAGGTGAGTGGGCTTGTGTGTGCCGTTGATCAGACAGGCTATACCGGCGGTAGCTCAGCTACTGGTAGGGTCACCCATGCCGGGCAGGCTGGCTGTTAGGCACCAGACTAAAGGTAACACCTAAAGATCTAATCCTCCAAGATGGAGTTTTGATGTGACACTGACCACCTTCGGTTGTCCGCTCCAAGATGTTGATCTTGCTGAATGATACATGGCACCAAGACTATTTGATGGCTTAAATTGTCTCTTCCAGGTGCAAGGCGCCCTTTTTAGCCTACTTTCCCGTAAAAGTAAAAAAAAATAATAATAAAGCATGAAAGAAGGCTTAATGTATCGTGAAAATATCGTTAAAAATCAAGAAAAGTCAAAAATAAGTGAAGTAATTAAATAAAGATTGAAAAATAAAAAATTTGAAAGTAGGGTATTGAGATGGGGAAAAAGTGTGTCTGTCGGTCTGTCGATCTGTCTGTCTGTCGGTCTGTCTGGTCTGTCCCCCCCTAATAACTTTTGAACGAATTGTCCGATTATAAAAATTCTTTTTGCATTCGAAAGATCTCGGCGAGGACATCTCATTTCTATATTTTACTTTTTGATTTGAACAATTTTTTGTTCAATTTTGAACAGTTCAAAAAATTTTAACATTAGCGCCTGTGGACAAAATTGAAGCAAATTCTGTAAACTCTGGGCAGAAGAGCCAAGTTCCTATTGCAAGCTTATTGAAAGGAGTTCTCGGCGTGAAATATTGATTTGAACAGTTTTTGTTCATTTTTGAACAGTTCAAAAAATTAACACAGAGCTTACGGGGAAATTTCAACCCTATATAAATCCTGATCTAACGGACCGATTTGCTTGGAACAAACTTTATCGGAAAGCTCTTATAACGTAGAACATGTAGAAATAGAAAGTTTATCCAGAACTTACGAGCCTATTTTGCTATGAAATTTTTTGATCGGGATTTTCAAGGATATTTCTCAGTGACTCAATGAGTGAAATAATGAATGAATGAATAAATGAAAGAGTGAAAGAATAAATCAATGAATAAATGAATGAGGAAAAGAATGAATGAATAAAGTATTGAATAAATGAAAATATAAATAAATGAGTGAATAAATGCATGAATGCGTAAATGAATGAATAAACACTTGAATGAGGTAACGAATGAATGAATAAATGCATGGCTGAATAAATAAATGAAAGAATGAATGAGTGAGTGAATGAATATGTATTATCCGTTGAAAAAGGTATATTTTCAATAATTAGAACTAAAGATAAATAAGAAAGAGATAGCTAGATTATAAATTTGAATTCGGTGTATACGGGAAAGTAGGCTCGTATAGTTCTAGACGGAACTTCTTGTTGTATCTTGCTTTGCATCTACGCAGGTAGGCCTTGCAAATGTTGAGTCGAGTAACAACAACACAAGAGGAGCAGAACACAAGTCCAGTCAAAGAGACAACTTACCTTGGTTTTGCATTTCAACAAGTAAAATAGGCTTATAGACAATACATGAGGGAAGGAAAGGGATATAAGTGACAAAAAGAAAGATTCAGATTAAAATGAAGGCAAAGTTCAGGGTTTTGAATAAAGCCTGTTTTTTTTTTCTTCTTAAATTAACCTGGGTGGGTTTTATGTTTACTCTTTTCTGTGTTTTAATGGGAAGTTTTGGATTTTAATCGATCGAATTGTATGGGAGCTTTAATATAATTGTGTCCTTTTAAATCATGCTGTTAAAGCCATCACTATTGCTTTTTGCCACAACATATTGGTATTTTTCAAGTTGATTTAACTAGGTACCTCCAATTTTTATTTTTGTCTTACACCACTTCGCTTCTAGGTGTCTCATAGAAGAGTTTATTAGACCACAAAAAGTAATATTCTTTATTTTTAAGTGAGAAATTTTCATTTTGTATACAGTAAAACTATTGTTTATTGTAAAAACCTTTTGCAGCTGTTCAAACACTCAGTTGTCTAATGAATCAGAGTTTGATTGTTTGCTGTTCTCTTTATCCATTTGATTAGTTACTATTACTTGTAGATAGGTGAAAATTTTTCAGAAACAAAGTTAAAACATGTTTTAGGCTATTGAAGTTGATCTTCATAAACATGATATGCATCATCAGAGAATTAGTCTTTTATGTTATGTTTCCCAATGTAGGTGAAGAGATTATTAAATTTCCTCGTCAAAATGCAACAAGCTTTAGTTGAAAAATAGTTAAAAAGAAATGTTGTTTAACAGTGACCAAAAAGACATGAAATATATCAAAAGAAATAACTGCTAATTTTTTTCTTTTCTTTATATCTTTTTTAAAAATAGTATCAAACAAAAGAAGAAGAATTAAGAATGAAACGAAATAATGTGATACAATTAATGCAAGGTATGATGCTTTTTTATTATATGACGTATCAATGGTATGATATATTGTTTTGTATAAATTTGAATTTATGTATTAAAATAAGTCATTTATGTATAAAATCAAGAAGAGAGGGATCAATTGCAGAATTTGTACATACTTTTAACTCATTCCCAATTGATAAGTTCAGTTAGCTTAAGCCTTTCAATAGGTTTAATAACTTCTTGAATATTGATGGTCCTAGCTATATGAACAATGTTGTAGCAAAGGATATATTTTGAACTGATTAGAAAAAAAAATGAGAAAAGAGGGCAGGTTGTATCCCCCCCCCCCCCCCCGAAGTTTTTGATCTTTTCCGAGGCATCGTTAAATTTATTAAACAAGGGCCTTTTGTAACTTATTTTGCTACAAAAAGGACCTGACTAGTGGCCAGTAACCTCACCCCTACTTATAGTAATAGTAAAAGGGTGTACAAAAATATAATATTGATTAAAAATGGTTTATATTAAAAATGTATTTTTATTTTAATTTATTGTTTTTTAAATAAACTTCTGCCATCCCTGCATTTTTTTTATGTTACTTTTTTAGTAAATTTTGCTTAATTCCCATACAACTGTATTCAAAAGTTAACATTACGACTATGTACTCTTTTGGAAAATCTGTTTTAATTTGATTTTTTTGAGATTATTTGTTGAATTTTCTTCTAAATTATGAAATGAAATTTTGGTTTCAGTGGTCTTAGGAAAAAAATCAGAATTTATATCATTTCCAACGGAAATTTCTTTGAGCTCTTCTACTGAAAGTATTGCTGATATTGTAGCAAATTGTAATCCAGAGAATTCTTCATCGCTAAATAACATTCCTGAAGAAGAAAGAGAGGTCACGCGGAATATGACTGATCCAGTGCAAAGTGATACCAATCATCACTCGAGTGAAGAGATGAATCAAACAAGTGATGATTCACCAGAAAGTGAACCAGATGTATGCATTTTAGATTCGGTTCAAAAAAAGAGTAATGTTCCTGTAATAGATCTGGAAGCTGAAAATCAAGAACAAATTTTTAATAGAAAATATATTTCAAAGTATGTATTTTTTCTTTTATTTTATTGTGAAATGTTAAAGTTAAAACAAATTTTAAGTTAGCATTTAGCAAATGTATGATTAATTGGTTATTTACGAGTAAAATAGTTTTTTTAAAAGTTGGGTAAAATGATCTGTAGCATTTCTTCCAAGGGATAAAAGGCAGAAATTTTATCATTTAATTTACATTTTAAATCGCATAAAATGTATCGATATTTGACTCCCTGTGCAAAATGAATGACGGAAGTATCTATGGATATATATCTCGTTAATATATATTTTCAAATTTGAAACACAAATCTCTAAGTAATTGATAGATACTGCTTTTTAAATCATATGTAAATGAAATAGTCATCATACCACCAAACCAGGGTTGTTAGATTTGCTGCCCGGGTAGCTACCCATTTTCCCCGCTGGGCTGGGTTTTTTTTGGGGAAAATGGGTTTTTTAAGAATTTAGAAACAAATAATCCCAGGGTTCCCACCAAGTCACTTTTTTCACCTAAAATCACTTTTTTTCCCATTGGTCACCCAAAGTCACTTTTTGTAGCAAATAGTCACCTAAAATCACTTTTTTTTGGGGGGGGGGTATCTCATAAAGTGCTAAATAACCACCAAACGTTTCCTATAAACACCAGGAAAAATGCAAATAAAATAGTTTCCTTCTACAAAGCTATTTTCTGAAGCAAATAAAAAGTTAAAACAAGGCATTAGAAATCAAGATTTTACAGAAATACAGCTTGCTCGGGCAATGATAGAGGGTGCTAAATCTGTGAAATCGAGCACAGAGCAAAGGGGCACATGAAATTGGAAAAAAATTACAGAAGAGAAAATATTCCGTAATCACAACTGTTTTTAAAAAGAAATCTAAGACTGATTAAATTGAAACTTTTACAGAGTGCTGCCATTTTATACCAGGGGCGACAGTTCTCTAAAATTTTGAAGCATTCTTTTCTGAAATTTTTATATTAACATTTAAAAATTTTGAGCATTCCTACTGTATTGATTTTCTTTTCTGATTTTCTTTTTGCTTTTCAAGGTGTGTTCTATCTTATCATTTTCTGTTTCACCTTTGAACGATTTGCAAGTTAAAAACTTTTTGCTACAGGATAAGTAAGCACTTAAAGTGTACTTTTCAAGTATTTTACTTTTGGTATCTGTACTTTCTAAATCAGCTTTGAACAAAGGATTATAATCAAAATCATTTCTTGTGCAGAATGCGTTTAATTTAGCGATTTCCTTGCTTGATTTAACTGGGCATTGACCCTTTTCCTGTTTTTCATGCTTATAATTGATTTTATTTGCTTCCTTAGTTGTAAATCTAAAGATTTTTATTTTTTACTTGCTCTAACATATGTAATTTGACATTAATATATAAATAATATTCAAATTAACTTTATTTCTGTAGTAATCCCAATGAAAACAAATTTTGAAATATTAAACTTTTTTTTCTCTTTTGAGCCTTGTGCTAGCATGCACTTGAAGTGTTTATTTCTGGTGTTTAAATTTTGGCATCAAAGAATATTCTGAATTAAATTTTTTAATAAAGGATTATAATATTCCTTGTATATACATACCTTTAATTTATATATAATGTTTCAAATATTTAGCACATGCTCCTCTGATATTCTAAATGTTTTTACTAAATGTTTTTATTAGCAATAATTAATTTTATTTTTGTGATCAAACATTAAAAAAATAAAGTTGATTCTGTAAATTGTTAGCATAATCGGTCACCCCTGGCATATATATGTATGGCTGCTTTCTTTCTGTGTCTGATGAAAAACCATTGGTTTTTTAAAAATGATTTTTTGTTTGAGATGATAGTGATATTTATTTATAGAAGTTTAGTTAAGGATTGAACCTTCTGCTGTTTTTAACCTACTTTCCCAAAAAATAAATAAAGTGTGAAAGAAGGCTTAATGTATTGTAAAAATATCATTAAAAATAAAGAAAAGTCAAAGAAGTAATTAAATAAGGAATTAAAAATGAAAAATTTGAAAGTAGGGTTTTGAGATGGGGAAAATGTGTCTGTCGGTCCCCCCCCCCCCCCCCCCCCCCAGTACATTTTGAGGAAATTGGCCGATTCAAAAGATCTTGGCGATGACATCTCATTTCCATATTTAACTTTTTCATTTGAAAAAATTTTCGTTTAATTTGGAACAGTTCAAAAAATTTTAACATTAGCACCTATGGGCAAAAATAAAGCACATTACATAAATACTGGGCATATGATCCTAGTTCGTATGGACAAGCTTATTGGAAAAAGCTCTCGGTGTGAAATATTTTTTTAGATTTAAACAATTTTTGTTCATTTATGAACAGTTCAAAAAAATTAACTTTAGTGCCTACGAGGAAATTTCAATCCTATATAAATCCTGACCTAGCTGACGGATTCACTTTTAACAAACTTTATCGGAAAGATGTTAGGCCGAAGAACATGTCCAGATACGAAGTTCAACCTGAACTAAACGAACCTATTTTTTAATGAAATTTGTTGACTGTAATTTTTAAGGATATTTCTCAAGGAATGAATGAATCAATGAATAACTGAATGAGGGAAAGAATGAATGAGTAAATAAAGGAATGAGTACAAAATAAATAAGTGTACAAATTCATGAACGAGTAAATTAATTAATGAGTGAATGAATATGTATTGGCCGTTGAAAACGGTACATTTGAAGTAATCAAAAACTAAAGCTAAATGAGGATTTAGAGAGAGAGATTGCAAGAGTATAGATCTGTATTTGGAATGTGCGAAAGTAGGCTCGTATAGCTCTAGATGGAACTTTTGCATGTGAAGAAAATAAATGTAATGGTATATTTTTCTATGCTTAAACACCTATAAACCTTTTTTCTACATATGTTTTAGTGGTAATGCAAAGCTTATTCTCATTTGGTCACTTTTTTTTTAAATTGATCACTTTTTTGTTCACTTTTTTTTCTTAAATGGTCACTTTTTTTGTATCATATTCTTGGTGGGAACCCTGTAATCCCTTGTAAAATATTTCTTTTTGATGAAAATTCTATATATGTAAATACTATTCAATATTTAATTTAGTATTTTTAATTTCCATAGTTAAAAATTAGGTATACAAAGAAAAAATTGAAAATTATGCCATAATAAAAAAGAAATAACAATTACAAGAAAGTTGAGGTAAATAACTTGCACAGTTAGAAAGCAAAAATTTATGTTTATTATTAACATAAAAGTGCGGAAAAGTTTTAGTTACATTAAAAATTGATTTATTTTTAATGAAAAAATCATTTCAAGACATCATATATCTTATATGAAAATGTATAAATTTATTTTCCGTACTTTTCAGACCAAGCAGTTTTGGTTTAGAATTTTCTTCTTTTTTGTGATAAGAATAGTTTTTGTTTTGATCTGACCAATATTTATTTAGTGGAAAAACAGTTTTGGTTTAGATTTGAAGATTTAGTTACATTAAAAAAAATGAAAAAAGCACTTCAGGAAACCAAATATTTTTTCTGAAAATATATAAATTTACCTTCATTCTGTACTTTTCAAAAGTAAAAATAATTTCGAAGCTCAATTTTCAATTTGTAAAATGCTAATACCCTCTATCTTTCCTAAATATTTCTTTATTAAAATTATGCTTAGATTTGTTGAATAGATTATTATTACGATAGTTAGAAGATGAAAAATATGTGGTATGTATTAATTATGTAGAAGAAAAATCATGAAATAAACCTATACAAGCAGCAAAATGTAATATATCTGTATCTGTGTGCGTAAGATACATACATATATATATGCACATGTTTTATTTTTTCAATCAGTAATGTTCTCTCAACTTTTATTTATAAATAATTTTAAACTATTAAATAATTTACCTAGGATGCTCTGATGATGAATGGATTTATTAGAAAAGCTTTTAGAGTAAACATTATTTAATTTTTTACTGTGTCACCCATACTGATCACTGAATTTAAAAAGTGTGCATATATATACAGGAAATGAGATCAAATGAAATTAAATGCAAATGAAAAAATATATAAAACTGCAATTGTTTTAATAAAAAGTAAATAAAATTTGATCAAAAATGTTTTGTAGTGCTAGCTGAATTATGCATATTCTAATATTCAAATATATACATATATACCATACATTATTAACTTGCTGGAAAAATAAATTTCATTTTCCCGATTTTACCCAAAAAGCCCGGGTTTTTTAATAAAACCCACCGGGGGGGGGGGGGGGGGGGGGCTTTTTTACAAAAAACCCGGGTTTTTTATAACCCTGCACCAAACAAACACTGGGTCAGGCTTCTCAATTTTGGCACCTAATTTGGCCATATATTGCCAAATTTGGTGGAATATTGCCAAGTTGATGCCGAGTAACATAACTATAAAAATAGATTGAGTGATGCCTTGGGGAAAATATATTTATGCAAAAAACAATGAAAGTATTGATTTTCCACAAAAATACCATGAAAATTCCATTTGGAAAATCTGATTGCAACCAAAAGGGAGGCTGCACAACTAGATGCTGTACACAACCTCCATAAAAAATTCCAACCTTCTATAAGTGTTTTTGAGTTATGTGAGATACAAATCCTCACACATATATTTATACATACAAAGGCTCCTACAAACCCCTTCAAAGCGGACTCGGAGATGATCAAAATGGGTATTTTGGTAGATCATGCGTAAATGCGTACAAATGTTGTGAAAATACAACTCAAAGTTGATTCATGAATGATTAATTTTGAAATCCATATTGAAATTTTAGTGGGAAAATTTTCAATTGCAATACCTCCTTTACTACAAGGAAGTGAAAATTGCTTTGTATGAATAACTTTTTTTTTTCAATTTTTTGCATGTTACTACGCAGATAATTGGTGAATATCAGATTAAAATAACTTATTGCTGTGAAATTAACAAATGTCTAACCCATTAGCCGCTGGTGTTGCGTTGACGTAACGGCCACTATGAAAAATCATAAAAAACTCACTAATAAAGTTATTTTTGTATCGATTGCAGTTTTAGATTTAGTACTATCAATAGAAATGATACAACAAAAAACAATGATTCAAAAAGAAATTTTAACTTCTAAAAACAAGTGCTATTTTTGCTGATTTTTTTGTCCAAATTTGAGATCCCGGATTTTTCTAGAAAGATTGTTAAAAAACACAAAATAGGGCTTGGAAGTAAAATACTTTGGTTCAAGGTCACAGCTTATCAGTACATTCTGCAAATCAACTGTTTGTATGGGGGTGGAGGGGGAAGCAAATACAGGTGTTGCGCTCGCGCAACGTCAGCGGAAAAGGGGTAAAATGTTTTTACTCGTTTCCGGGTAAAGACATTTCGTTTCTATGCTGTGCAATTTGAATGTGTGATTTTGATTCTCTTCTCCATTTTGTAAAAAATGCCTATCTTACCTAGTAATTACCTAAGTTACCTAAATGCCTAGTATCTTACATTAGAAGAAGCATTATCACGTATTTTAGATGAAAACTCCGATGACAATGTGAATGAAGAGGAGGATTTTGGAAATATTGAACCTGTAAATATGTTTCTCGCTACTCCAAAATCCGGAAGAGAAAGGTGTTAGTTCCCCAGCCACATATCATTGAGCAATATAACCTGAAAATGGGAGGGGGAGGCTGTTGGGTTTATTTGTGTGACAACATTTCAGATTACGGAATTAGAGTTCGAGGTAAAAAATGCTGGTGGTAAATATTTACAAATTATATTTATGTTGCATTGACAAATGCTTGGAAACGTTCAAGATTATTTGAAGAAGGAAATAAGAAGGCACTGCTGGGATTTTAAAAGAGAGGTTGCACTTTGTCTTTTGCAGACCCCCCTTTGATAGTGATGTAAATCAGGAAAAAACAGCGATGGGACGGCCAAGTAAATTCAGCTTTCCAAAGCCAGTAACTGGGAAACATTTCATTGTAAATTTAACCGACAAGAAAAGAATACACTGCAAGCATTGCCACAGCCAAACAATTTATCGCTGCAGTATTTGTAATGCTGCTTTACAACATGACTGCAGTGAAGCATATCATGTATGGAAAATAGTTACTGATTATTTTCTCAAATGTATAATTTCTCAAGTGTGCATATACCCTTATGTTTAATAAATTTTAGTATCCTATAAGGTGTAATGCATGTTTTAAAACTATAATAGTGCTCATAAAATTTTCCAATTTTTAAAACACATTGAAATCGCAGCATAGTTTCTGACGAGAATTCTTTGCATCCGTACTCCTTTTCCGCTGCCGTTGCGGCAACGCAACACGCCATATTTCTAAAGATAGTAACAATTTTCTTCTTTTTGCAGCATATTACTATTGTATGTAACCTAAATAACAACTTTTGTTAATTGCATCGGAAACAAATAACGATTTCGACTTTTGGCGGTTAATGGGTTAAGAAACAGCACCTAAATGAGTGCACATAGTATTAGTACCAGATAGTGTATAGATTGATTTTTTGATAGAGAGAATCTATGAAATTTTGAAACCTATCAACACATATGTCCTGTACTTGCACTTCATGCACAATCGCTGGCTGTCTGAATTGCTCTCCAAATGTTCGTAAGTATTGTATATTAGGGACAAATTATGCAACCACATTTATCTATCAAATACAGTGATTCAGTGGACACATGCTTGCAAAATGTTTCCAAACATTATGTGATTGAAAGTTGCTCTCTGCCATAAGTGACGCAATGGCTGGTTACGATATAATAAACAATAATAGGCACAATGATAAACAATGATAAGCACTTACTGTGAGATGTGTTCCTTAAAATTTAAAAGAAAGGCGATGGATCCTCATGCAGTATCACATGTCTAAGATTGATACATGGTGAGATGATTTTATTTGTAATTTATCTGTCGGAGTATCCAGAACTACATTGCCAGATTTTCTTTTTCTTAACCTTTGCACTGATGCAGGTTGTTCACCAGTAAACTGCTCTCCTGTTATCATATATTTATGCTATTATACAGCAGTTAATTTAAGGATTTTAGCCATATTTTATTGTAAAACAAAACATACGAACATATTTGTCATGTTAAGGAAAAAGTCTTTGGATAGTGTACTTTACAGTTAGCATGGTTTCAGAAAGGGAATTTCTCATGGTCAACTTTAACAAAAAAAAAAAAAAAAGGTTTGGTAGAAATGCAGCTAAGTATTTATGTGACTTGTATATTGCTTATTGATCATTCTGTGTTGATATTGGTTATTGGTCAGTGTATGTTATCAGAATGCGTAAGTCCTACAATTGTCAAATTAAGCATCAATCATTGTAGTGTGCTTTTCGAGTACATTGTTGGGTCCCTTTCTTTTAGATCAAAGCATTTGATTTGAAATTAATTATGCATTTAAAGTTATGATGCAAGCAGTTCTAACATAGTCCATTTCTCTTTCTTGGCAGGTACGGTAAGTTTACACAGGCAGTTGCAAGCTCAAGTAAGTAAAATAAATTTAGCAAACTCTGATCTAGTTAATATGATGATTATAATAGATTTCTTGATTTGCAATGGGTAGTATTTAATGTTTCTTAAATTGAGTTCCGCAATTACTTGATTGTTTTGGGCCAGCGTGGGAGAAGTTGTGTAGTGATCTTATGTTTTGAATTTAGCAGACATTGATTTGTTATTTTGTGTAACTACACCTATGCCTTGTCTGGGTATGATATTAGAGATGAGATAATAACATCTCAGGGATGAGATTATTACAACTTTTGTTTTTAAGTTTTTGAATTTCCTTAATTTTTTTCAATCTTTAAAAATCTTTAACCTTTTTCTCTTTTTTTCTCATCTTCTAAAACAGGGATGGGCAAACTACGGCCCGCGGATTGAATTTTAAGTTGACTCGGATCGCCCATTTAAAAAGGAATGTATATACATTATGTATCCATCTCCTTTTCTACCCTATTTAAATATTATTTTTTTTCCTTTTTTTCAATCTTTTTATAATTTCTATTTTTGTTCTACAAAACATAAATCAACGGAAGTGCAATCACAGACAGCTTCCAATCGGTAAAGTGTTAAAAGCAGATGTTTTTTGTTAGTTATAGCTCTAGATTGGCACCAACCACTGAGGCGCAATTGTTTCTAAATATGCCGAAATTAGAATTTTACAAAACATTACCAAAAGCAAGTTTCCCAAATTATATATCTAATGCCCAGAAAAAAATTCTGAACAATAGCATTGGTTAATAATAGCTATTCTATTACTCATTTCAAAGCTAATTACATCTATAAAGTTTTAATAAAAATTTCTGTGTGTATTATACAGCACTGAGATACCGCATAATGTACATGATCTATATTTGTGCATAGTTTTTAAATTTTCGAAAAATTTATCTTGGCCCGTCAAACTTTTTTTTTTTGATTTTAAGCCCGCGACCGAAAAAGTTAGCCCATCCCTGTTCTAAAATGTACAAAACAAAACATGCTGCACTCTAAATTTCAAATATTTAAGTTCAGCCAATTTTGCTTTGAAAAGAATCCTTAGTGAATAGCAGTGGTGATAGTGCTCCGCATAAAATCTGGATTTATGGATTTTTTTATACTTGCAGAAGCTTTAAAAATTCCAGAATCCTTCATGAATTAAGAAAATTATTTATTTGTTCAATTTATATTTCCTGTGAGAAATAAATTTTAATAAATGGAGCAATAGCACAAGTTTCTTTGATTTCTGTTAATTGGTTGAAGGAGTAATGTTGATAACAATAGTCCGGGGTTTGAGCCAGCATTTTTTAACAGGGTCCGTTTTTTTGTGAATTTTAAAGAGATTTTTGTGAAAATTCTAATAATTTTGTAAAAATTGAAAATTTAAATATTTAATGAAAATTTTTATTACTATTTGCCCCTTTTGTAATAAATAATGGTGTGAAAAGTACAATTTGGAAGCTTGGAATTTTGTGAAGGGTCCATTTTGTTAATTTGGAATTTTGTGAAGTGTCTAAAAACCGACCGGAATTTCCTTTGGCACAACGCCTGATAGTAGGGACTTTCTCTTTTTGTCAGGCTCTAGAAAAAGAAACAAAGTAAGATGCTTTGTAACAATTCCAAGATTTTATTTAAATTTTCAACCTCTTATCCTCTAAATTTGTTCCATTATGCCAAAAAATTGTTCGGATAAAATATGATCACCATCAAACAGTATTTAGAGGTAGCTCAAAGCGGGTGAAATTACATGATTGAACGAGGTTTTGTGATTTTTTGAATTTTTGAGCAAGACAAAAATTATGATTTGTAATTATTTTAAATTTATTTTATCATATTAGAAAGTTACTTCTATTTGAATAAGTAAAAACTAAGCATCTGTAAATTGCATAGCTACATCACGTAGTTTTTTTAATGAAATTGATAATATTCTAGTTTATCTCAGAGGTAGCTACAACTGTCTGAACCAATGATTGCCTGCCAAACTTATGGAGCAATTTAGCAAACTTTTTCAAATTTTACTGGAGGCTATTATGGGTCATTCCACAGTAACAGATGTTACATTTACACAGGATTTTTTTAACTTCTACGAGCTTTTTAACAAACTTCTTGGGTATTTTTTAGGTTTTTTAATTTTAGCTAATAAAAGCACATGTGTTCTAAGTATGCAAAAAAAAATTTTGAAGATATATATGTATTTGCTGTCTGTTAAAATTTTTTTTGAAATTTCGTTACGTGTGTTACCCGAAAAGTAACACACGTAACGAAATTGCAGAATTTTTTTAACGTCCGTTACTGTGGAATGACCCTTATGTTTTTTCCCCTAATAGAAATAAGTGATATTTGTTGCATTCAAAATGAAATAATTATTTCTTGCATTTATCAATAGAAATGTTATTTGCATTATTGTATAACCACAAATGTATGTCCAACTAGCAACTTTGTATAATAATTTTCATTTTACAGAGCAGAACATTTTTGATTTAAAATCATTTCCTGCACACCAAACAGTTGTGAACTATTTAAAGGTACAATTTTTAAGAAACACAAATTTTTAATTTTCTTTCTTTACTTTTTTTGTTTCATGAAATAAAACAATGAATAAAGAAAAAAAGAGACTTTAAAAATGTTTTTCCTTAAAATCAATTTTTCAATTTCTCTATTATTTATATGCATTTAATTTTTTAAAGCAACTTATATCAACTTTGGGATGCGAATATGAAGCCAGTATTTCTTTGGTGCCATTAAATTAGGGTCTTGTCTTTACAAGGAATTTCAAATGTAGTTGTGTGCTGCTTTTGTGCTTTATAAAAGAAAAAGAGAAAAACATATTCTATGTTGCTCTATGATTTCTAGAGCTATGCTTGAGGATTAGAAAAAACTGCTGTCCAATGTAGTGTATGTTATGGCATATGTCCGAAATTGGAAAATGTCGATAATCACTGGTCTGATAGATGTTGATTGTCGATATTCTCTGATTTCGGAGATACACCTTAACATATATAGATTTAAACATCATTCTAGACACTTAAAATACATTGCATGTATTTGTTTTTAAACACAGTTAAAGGTTGACGAAATAATCAGATAACTTGTGA
The DNA here is from genome assembly GCA_038502835.1 of Octonoba sinensis. NCBI lineage: Eukaryota > Metazoa > Arthropoda > Arachnida > Araneae > Uloboridae > Octonoba > Octonoba sinensis. The sequence goes on from CM076603.1 coordinate 45,139,201, forward strand.
AAACATTCTTCTTAGTAATAATTTTAAAAATGTTGAATTACACAACATAAACACCTAATAATAATATGGAAAGAACAGAACACCACTGTATCAGATAAATTTTATATAGCCCTGTTACTTGTAAGTTTTTTATAAAACTTATCTGGTATGTATTGACAAAGATAGCCTATTATGTTCCTTGTCAATAGTTTAATGCAACTATTCTCTCTCTAATGTGGTTTTCAGGAATTAAAAATAAATTTTTTAAAAATATTGTTCGAATGCAATTTTAACACTTTAGTTAAGGTAAATTATGAACAGAGTGTGATTCAAATTGAATAATAAGTGCAAAGAAAGCAAAGGAAAACGAGTGTTTGGGAAGGCTTAGTTTAAATAACTTTTGTTAATGAGTACAAGGAAAAAACAATATAATAAAAGCACAAATTGTCAAACAATCATGCATCATTTGTGCTTTTATTATGTTGTTTTTCCCTTGTTCTCATATTTTTAGCACAAAATATTTTTGATCATTTGTCTTCTAACTTTTGTTAATACTGCTCTATTGATAATTTTACAGACAAATTTATTAACTTTTGGAATATTTTTACTTTTAATGGCCTAAAAAGAAGCCATTGTTGAGAATTTGGGGTTTAAATTGTTAGGGGGGAAAACCGAGATATTGAATGCAAAATGTGGAAACACACAAAAAGTTGATAAGTTATTGGGACTTTTTCCAGAAATTTAGAATCCTCTCTCACGTAAAGCTTGGAATGAAGCCTCCCCTCTACTTAAAACCCCCACCCCCTTTAGGATTCTTAAAAGGGAAAACTAGTAGTTGAAAATAAATAAGTTCCAAATTTCTTTTAAAACCATTAATACTTTGATGTGTTTTTTGCTCAGCATTGTGAAGAAATAATTTAAAACAGTCTAATGCTGTTTGTATTAGTTATTGCACAAAAAATGCTTGCCAAAAAAGAAAAAGAAAAATGATTTGGGGGGCGAGGGGTATTTTGTGTTCAAATCATCTGATTTTATTTGTATACATATTATCTAAAAATCTTTATTTTTTGTTGAAATGCTTATTAACCATTAATGTTAAAATGTTTTCATTTAGGAAATTATTTCTGCATTACAACTTTTCTTGCTTTTGAGTACTTTGTAGTTGAATGGTTAAGTTTTTTCGACTGAAATTTAAAAATTGTTGCCTCATTTACATTTGCTGATTCTGGCTGTGTTTAAATAAAAATAATCATGTCATTTGTTTTTTTGTGAACATGTTTAACATCACGCACACAGCCTCACTTTTTTTGCTTACATATGCATTTATCAAGGATATGCTATTCATTTATGTTTAATTATTTCAAGATTTTTAATTAAAAAACAGTTTCTGCTAATTACTTTACATTTTATATTATTTATTTTGATTTAATGATGTTGTTCCACTAAAATTAAAATACTTGCAATAGTGTAAGTTTTTAAATGTATATACAGTCTAACCTTATTATCAGCACACCTTAGAGACTTCCTAAAAACATTGTCATAAGCGGAACAACTTCAGAATACCAACCAGAATACTTAACAAGAATAACCTAACCAGAAATACTTAAAAGCACAAATTTATGCAATAACACAATATGTGTGTTTGGTTAACAGTCTGAGGCAAATAAGTTTGACATTTTTAATTGTAGTTAATGAATATTAACTAATATAATTTCATACACACATTATAAGAAAAATGACCTTTTTCTTTATTTCACATTAAAATAGTTTCTAAAAATGGTCTGCTTAATTCTTGAATTAAAATTCATTTTGTACAAAGAGCCAAAGTAGTATTGTCTACTTTCTTTAACAGAAGATATTTCTGTGTAACCTTGATGCAACGCAACTGGTTTCTTTTAGTGGAAAGTTTTTTCATTTTTATGTTCTGAAAGCAAAAACTGGTTTTACCACCACATTTCTGTTTTTGGATACACTATTAAAAACCATTGCTTCAGCTGCAGTAGAGACAAAGTTATCCATATAAAGTCGGCAAAAATCAACCCAGATAAAGACAGACATGAAGCAAAATATTTTTTTATTCATCAGAAGAATGCTTAGAGGAATCACTTGCGAATGCTAAACTAAATAGCATTGAATAACCTAGTCTTCTTGAAACAATTTTTAATTGTTCTTTCAGTAATTTTTTCAGCTTTCATGAATGTGTTCAATAGCATCTAAAAGATTCCAACAAAAATAACATCCTGTGTCAATCATTTGCCCATCTTAAACCAGGACTTTCCTATAATTCATATTAAAATTCAAAAGCCCACCTTAATTAACCCATTTATGCCCAAGGTTGAAAGTTTTGAATTTTTGCATGAAATTCATATATGTGAGAAAATGTAAAAAAAACCAGATAACTTTAGTATTTTCTTCAGCATGAAAGAGTAACTAGCAGAGTAATAACAAAAGCAAAATTACAACTATAGAGTAAAATGCAGCAAAGTTATATTTACCTGTTTATAGATGATTTTTCAAAAACCTTCAGTAAAATATAAACCAACTTTCACAACCTTATTGCAGGCAAATATCTGTAGGAGTGACTAACTGAATGTTTTCAGCGAAACTGTTATGTCCCTACGAAGCAGGCTGACGCCTCAACTCCAAGCACACATGCGACCTTGAACTCGTAGGCTAAAAATCACTCTCACTCAACTGCTGTTCCAAAAATGGAACAGTAGGCATAAATGGGTTAAGTGACTTTTAAAATGAGGGCTTTATGTTTTTCAAATGACCTTGTCACTGTAGGGTTTTAAGAAAGTTTGTCTCTTTGTCACTCAATTAACATGCTTACTGTGACCATACTTTGGTTGTTGAATAGATATGGCATTTCTGCTTTCCTAATATCCTTTTTCAACTCTTAGTAAACTAATTCAATAACAGGAACCTTCTAAAAAATTCCTTCACTAGCCCTTTTCAAAAGTCGGGCTAAAACTTTTTATTTCCTGTACACGCTCTACTGTTTCACGACTCCTAAGTTTTTGAAGGGGATATCGTACGGGATGATAGCGTCAGGTCCATCATTTAGGGGTGGTCAATTGTCCCCTCCTGAAAATTTTTGAAATGATGGATAATGCATACTACTTGTCTTGTCTCTTACCACTTCTCAGAAATTTTACAGTAACTTTTTCACGAAATCTTTATCGTTTTACTGAAAGATTTTATTTATGAAGAAAAATTCGCTCCTGTCTAAACAACTTAGAAGTGTCATGGTAAACAGAGTAACATGTTAAAGAAGTTTTGTAAATTTCGGTGTGACTTAACAAAATTACATGTCGTGAGTTCCGGACTTTGAAAAAGTGATGTGACATGTTGAGTGACGTGTCACCCAGGTGTCAGGATAGTGAGGTTTGACTGCATATAAAAGCAAATTAAATGCACGAATTATTTTATATGCTTTTTATTTCTATAGGTACACGGAGATTATTTATATACTTGCTGTAACGACAGTACAGCGAAAAGATTTTGTTTATATGTGAGTCTTTTATTTCATTTACTTATGTAATTTTACTATTGTCATTAATATGTCTGAATATTCCAAATATTAATGCTACTTTTGCTAATTCACTTTTTTGAAAATGTCGAAGTCATTTTTCGTGTTAAGCAAATGCTAAATTTCAAATCATTTCATTATCTTAAAGTTAACATGTAATACTCGATTCTTTGTATTGAATAAAACTAATCCAATCCTATGAAAATATCATTTGATTGTTGTTGTTCATGTTTAAATTAATGTTGTACTTTGACTGTTGTCACTATTACTCTAATGCATAACTAAGAAGTTTAGGTATTTTGATTTTTAATTTAATTAGGTAGCGCACACACACACAAAAAAGAGATTCTGCAATTTGAATTACATACATCTTTTGCTCATCTCTCATTTTGTTTTCAAAGTATGGCAGCACAAGATGAATAATTTTAAGAAAGGGCGTAGTTAATTTTGCCTGTGAAAAGTGTTTGAAACAGGGTTGTAATTTAACCGGTCAAAACTGATTTTGACAAGGACACTGGATAAAAGTAGTTTTAACTGTCCAAAACTGGTCAAAAGCGGTCAAAACTTAAAATTGGTTTTAAAAAAGTCTTATTTTTAGCAATTTTCTTTGCAATTAATATAATAATGAAAATAACAATGTAGTTTAATAAATAATGCACTGACAAGTTTCCAAGGCTCATTAATAAAATATGCTTATGCAATAAGAATGTTAGAAATTGAAAAATGGACCATGCAATTGTAAAAATATAAACAAGTTGCAATTAAAAACATAAAACATGAGTTGCAGTTAATATTTTCTAAGTTTGTACTAATCCAAAATAAATTACAAAACCGTTTAAATCAAGATACAACAGCAAAACTTGTTATTTGTAATTGTTTTTTAAATTCAACATAAATTATGTAAGAGCTTGTGTAAAAAAAAAAATTAAAACATTTTTGTTGCATCTTTGTGTTATATTATTATGTTATGACTTTTTTATATTTGTGTTTATTGTTAGTCTATTTTTATTATTATGACATTTTTAACAAATGTTAACTTAGTTTGAGCATATGATAGTAAATAAATTGAATATTGAATTTCAGTGGTCAAAACTGGTCAATATTGATATTGACCAGGACGGTTTAAACCAGTTAAAACCACTGGTTTAAACCCCAATGGTTAAAACCGATACAACTCTTTTGAAATTATGTTGAATAAGATCTGAGAGCATTTCTTATTTTCTTTATTTTTCTAAAAATAAACATCACCTCTATGAGTAATTAAACATCGTTTTTCCAAATCAACCTAATTCAAACCCTGCAGTTAATCATACACTTTTGTATAGGGAAGTCAAGTACTTCAAAGAACAAAAATTGTATCAAATATATGGTCAAAATTCATAAAACAATTATTGGTTTACAATGAAGATATTTTGCTTATTTAAATGAGACCTACATTTATTGACTAATTTGATATTTATTTTTAGGTAGATTCTCTGTTATGCCAAATTAAAAATTATAAAACATTTTTTATTTTATTGCAGGATATAACTGATGTTGTAACATACAATCATACTGACAAAAATGTATCCCAACTCTGTGTGGACAAAATCTTCAGTCGAACTGCCAATTCGCAAGGCCAAGTTGTTGTGTTTACTTTGTGTTCAGGCAATAATATTGTGTCACTGTTTGGTGCAAATGTAAGCTTTATTCTTTTTAAAATATTTATTTTATTTTTATTTTAAGTTTTTATTCATCTAATATGCAATCTGTCCTATGTTCCTCTCTTTCTCAAGAAGAACCAATGTGTCGTGCGAGTATTGAGCCTCCTCTATTCTTTTTTCTGATTAGTTGGATGTAAGAAAATGCTCTCATTAGCGTCCAACCATCTTCCTTCAAGCTACTTCCAAAAATATTGGGTTTCAGAAGTTTAGAAAAATTCTTGCATATCCCTCATCAGAATGATGAAGTAATGACCCATCACAAAAATTTCTATAATCAAAAAGGAATTCTTCATTAAATGATCAATAGTCTAAATCTGGGGTATTCAACCTTTTACACTGGAACCTTTAAAGGTTAAAATTTTCTTGGAGGAACTTTTATCAAAGAGCGTAAAAAATAGGTGGATATCCACACTTTATCCTACTCAGATTTACAAAATTATTATTTAATAATTGTATGTTTAATAATTGTGTTTTATATTTGTCTTAAGATATTTTATCCTAATAAAAATATCTTAAGACTGTAAATGGTAAGGTAGTTATAAGACTATAAATGGTAAGGTAGTTATTTTTTTTCCAGAATGTATTCTATGAATAATGACAAAAGTGACTTTTATAAAATTTTGAGATTTTATTTTTTTCATAAATTATTTAATTGTATTTCTTTTTATAATCAAAGTACTTTTGAGAATTTAAAAAATTTAAATTTAACTAAAATTTTGGCTCTTAGTTTTGGTTAGTAAGTAGTAAATTTATGTGAACGGTCTGCCCTCCCTTCCCCATTTTATTTCACCATTTTTGTTAATTGAACTACCCAGGTACATAGGTTTTCCTTTGTATTAACAACTCCATTTCCAGTGGATAAATAAATAAGTAAAAACATTTTAAATCTTAAAACAAATCACTTCCCTGGGTCACAACCCGGAAATCGGAATTCTCAAGGAAGTTTTATGTTCTGAAAAATTTGAGGGTAAATTATCATTTTCAAACCCCGAACTGGCACCCATTGGGAGTTTCCTCTGTGGAATTTCTTTTTATTGAGTATGGTCAGCTCTATTGTCGATTGCCCATTGGTTGTGAGCATGCATTTCTCCACCTGAGTAACTTCTTACTCTAATACCAGCAACTAGAATTTAACTGTACACTTTGACACTGGCTTAACTTATATTTTCGAAGAGATGTTGAAATTGACTAAAAGTGAATTTATAATGATATTATGTAACTCTCACTATTGTGAAATCAGGAAAACTTTTGGAGCTCAATCAGTGAATATTGAGAAATTATCAGGGAATTTTTTCTCTTGGATTTTGTTGCCCCCATGTTTTAACTGGAAGGCATCGGATATCCGTATCCAATCGGTTTTTAAATATCTGGAATCTAATCCAGCCATTGCAGCAAAAAAAAATCTGGTAATCTGGCATGTCAAATTTGTTTTTAAAACTTATTTAATTAACATGTTTCGAAAATATAAGTAAATTACAAACTTATTATATATTTCAAAGCTGTGGGATTTTTAAAAATATTAATAGAATTTACAGGTTTCAAACATCAGTACTGGATATCAGGTATATATCTGTCATACAGGTGACATCGGATATCCACTATCTGGCAAAATCAGTATCCCATACTATCTTGTGTGATTACCTATATATATTTGAAAGGTCACTAAAAAGTCTCAAAAGAGTCACGAAATTTCATTCTGAAATTTTGTCGACACCCCGAAATATGCTCCTCTTAACGATCATCATAATTTTCAAAAGAACAGCAACAAAAATGCTTTTTTTTTAATCCAAGAAAATCATTAAAAAGATACACTTAAATAGTTTGGTACTGTCATCTAGTACATAAGACAAAAAATAAGTTTCGAGGAATGATGAATAGATTTTTCTTCGTTTTGGTGCGCTGCTTTTGAATATTCCAGCCTGCGATTTTGGCAGGAGCAAGAAAGAAGAGGTTAAAAGGATCCTTTTCCTCGATAATCTCTAATAATCTGTGCTTATGTTTTTATGTGTACATACGTGATTGTTTTTGAGAATATTTCCTTTGCATTCTATCTTTATAGCAAATATTTTTATTGAAAAAATCCCTGTATTTTTCTGTAGAAAGCTAAATTATTGAAGACGTATCATCACATAAACAAAATTAACTGCATATGTACTGGCTGGAATTTGTGTTATGTTGCTCTTTCTGATGGGTCTGTGATTGCACTTAATTTAGAGGTAAGATTTTGGTTTGTTGCATTTCTTAATATGTATGCTATAGTTTAGGATTCATGTAATTTAATAATGCTATATTAAAAAAAAGTATATGTTTTTAAAGTTTTGCTTATAAAACAACCCAAGTTTCCACATATTTATTATGCTCGCATGATAAATATGTCGGCATAAAACCAAAGCAACAAATGAATCCCAGCTCTTAATTTCAGTGTTACTAATAAACTTCCACTTGTTGATTCAATATAAAGAAAAATCCCCTAGAACTTGTTTACCACCCAAAAAAATTTCATTCTGTAATTATTGCCATTTTATACACTGTCTTATTTTTGGGACTATAGCCACAAATGTTGTAAAATATAATAATGTAACTTATGTACTAGTGCAATTACTTTTTTCCTTACATGATTGACTTTGTTTAACTTTACATACAAAGTATATGGCAACAGAGTTAATTGTAATATCTCTCGAAAGGTATTTAGAAAGTTTAGTTGGAGTTTTGTTATGAGCGATAGAGTGCCGTTGTAGCTCATAACAATAAAACCATGTTTTTTATTTCTTATTATTTAATAAAATTTTTATTGTGTTTGATTTAGTTGAGATGATTCTGTTTAATAATATTTTTGAGACATAAATCATAACTTCTGGTTATGAGATGAGTTACCATGTTTCTAAGGAATCAACATGCTGGAGATTGTGAGAGATTCTTTACAAATGGGGGGGGGGGGGGGTTAAAAAAGAAAGGTCGTTGTTTATTTGAATTCAAAGTGATCATCTTAGATCAGAAGAGGGTTTCATTTGTACTATTTCTATGTGTTTGTGTGAGTGGGAGAAGGGGGGGGGGGGTATTTTGTTTAATAGAAAATGGACTGCTTTAATGGATGATTTTTTAACAAAAGAATTCAGCAGAAGTAATTTAGTGAAGTGGATTTAAAAATATATATAAACTTTAATGCATTAATGTTAAAAATGATGATATTATATAGCATATGCATTTACTTCTACCATATATTTGTCAGTTTAATATTATAAATATCATAACTGTTACAACTGTCTTTTATATCCATTTTTAAAGCTATAAAAATATGCTTTGCTATAAACATCTGTATGAAATTGTTCATATATAATTTATTTATTTTAACTAGGAAGAGAGAGAAATAATTAAATCCTATACTGGATCTTTGGTGTGTTTAGCCACAGCACATCAAGGAGGCATTCGAGTCCTTGTTACTCTGTCAGCTTCTGGCGTAATTTCCATTCATAATGCTGAAACTGGGTTACTGATTAGATGCCTGAAAGATATTCTGAGGCCACCAGCACACATGTCAGTGTACAGTGATTATGCATATTTTAGTAGCATCAATAAAATTTCAATATTAAATATTTCGGTGAGTAATTATAGTGTTTATATCTTCTTTACTTAATTAAACAGTACCTCAGTATTTCATAAGTATTTTGCTAAATACAGTATTTTATTAGTACAGTCATCATCATCATCAAGGAATTGGCTGAAAGCCTGTTCCGTCCTCTTGGTCCAAACACCGTTTTCTAGGTCTGCCACGATCTCGTTTGCCTTTCGGCTTGTAGTGAAATGCCGCTCTCGGTATTCTTCCTTGTTTCATGCGCTGGACATGATCTCTCCAGCCAATGCAGAAATATTATAATTATAGATTAACCACCATGCAGTTCATGATGAGATATCTTGTCCATTTAACATTCAATTCTGGGACAGCCCAACCGCAGAGTGGTTACTCAGGGTTCGTACGGTCCTTAGAAAGTCTTTAATGTTCATTTTCAAAAGTCCTTAAATAGTCCTTATTTTTTATTCCAGGTGCTTATTTTTTTTTTTGTTAAACTAAGAAGGTACCCATGCTTGCTATGTTTTGTGTTCTTCACAAGAATCAAACTTCTTTCATTTCAACTACGTAATCGAACCTCAAATTTGGTCTGCTCGGGTTCGGTACTATCGCGGCTTTCGGACAGACCCAAAACGGCGGATTGACAGGACCAAAAATGGAGGACTTACATAAACATCATCGCATTTTTACTACAAATTTCAGTGCTTTCTCAACTAATAAATAAATAAGTAACTCTTGTTTTTTTAATTTTTTTGAAAAGTTATAAGTAAATTGATGTGTTATATATTTTGGCAAAAAGAAAAGGTTCGTGGATTTTGATAAAATGCTCCAAACTACAACACCCAATTCAGTTAAAATTAACTTGTACCCACCCACATGGCAGCTTCCAATTTGCTATTTCCTGCAATTGTATGAAAAAGAAAATCGAGCTACATGTAAAAAAAAAATTAAATATGAGTAAGAGAAGTCGAATCAAAACAAGCATTTGTACAAAATGCAATGGTGCCCAGTATCTGGGCACCATTTAAGACCACAGAAAAGTAAATTACACAAGTTCCCTCATTTTGCTTTTAAAAGAGAAAAGAAAAAGGAATAAAATTTGAAAAACGGACTTTTAAGGACTTGAGGGGAAAAATTTTGGGAATTTTCGTCAAAAATCGGGAATTTTCGAAAAAGAGCCGAATTTTGGGATTTCAAATTTGGGATTCGATACTGTATTTATTAAATTTAGTTTCAAACTAAATAAATATTTTTTTCATGAAAATTGTTACTAAACTATCTACATTCTAAACAATTATCAATAAAGCAAGTGGGAGCAGCTCTTAACAAGTAATCAGTAAATAAATATTGCTTTTGAAACTTTTTTTAATTTAAGGGGGGGGGGGAGGAGTGGAATACTTCAAAGAAGCATATTGTTGACATCTAGCTCAATAAAAGAGATACATTTAACTAATATGTGACCAATCGCATGTATGATTATCGCTTCTTTATACTGTTAAAGGTAAAAGAATGATTTATTTTTATTATCATTTTTCTTACACCTTACACTATAATAAGCGGCGAGTTGCCAACTCTCCCGATCGCTTTTTAGCTGATCTTTCGCTAAACAGTTTGTTCTCCTATTGTTTTTTTTTTAAACCAAATAAAATATATATATCTAAAAAATTAATTTGTTTTAAAGTAATGTTTTAATATTTAGTAAATTTTTATCAAGCAATTTGGCTTCGCGATCGTTCGCTGTGGGGTTTTGTTGTGTGGGAGATGATGGATATTTGCTGTGTTAATCAAAATTTGTATCTCGTGAAATTTCTTAATTTGCAATAAATTGAAGGAATCGACCTCTTCTTAAACCTATGCACCATAGTTGCAAAATGCTCCGCTTTCCCCTAGTTTTTCTGTTTTTTTTTTTTTTTTTTTTAAATTTTTTTTATTTGTGAACTTCAAAAATTCGATTTTTTGCAAAAAGATCCAATTTTTCAAGCTGATGTACAAGTATTTTTATCTAAAGGGATTGTACTACAAAACATGAAACTTTTTGAAGAAACTTAGTAAAAAGACATGTATTAATTTACATAAATTTTCATAACTTATAACACGAAAATGTAAAAGCCTGTTTTTCGGAAACTTGCTAACATCTAGCACGTGCTTCGCCGAAAATTGCACGCAGCTTTTGAGACTTCTATCTTTTTGTATCCTGTAAATATATCAATTATTTAAAAAGTTGATTATTGTCTTAGTATTTGCAGCCTGTAGTCTGCTTGTTTTATTTTTTATTTAAAAATATTGTTCAATTTTTTGAAACTTTATTTTAGTTAAATTTTGGTAGTTACTATTTGAGGGTAATGTGCAAAGTTTTAAGCGAATAAGCTCCATTTTTTATTTGTATGTTGTTTCTAAAATGAAATTTTTTCTCAAGTTGAGAAAGTTTTTCTTAGCTCTTCTAAATAATTTAAAAAAATTATTTATGTCAGAGATAAAAATTTAAGTAAACCTAAATTGAGATGCTGGCAACATAAGTTAAGTAAAAGGAAAAAAAATCTAAATTAAACACAAATTTTTAAGATAAAGTGCAGCGTTTTCTTCAACAATTTTTTTTATTTAAATTGTTTTTCATTTAACTTGTATTTTATAGCATTAACCATTTTTGATAATTTTTCACTTGCTTATATATGATTAATACTTGTGCTGTGTGCTTCTTATTACTAGCTCCAATAATTATTTAATTCCCTGACTGTATTGGACAGTAGAAAAGCAGCAAGACAAAGAGAGCTCCATAAAAGTGTCTGTGTTGTGTTCCTAATGCAATGTTAAATCAATCTCCTCTTTCAATAATGCTTCCTTTTGAAATAAACATAACAATTTGTGTAAATTTCAAAAAATTTGTGAGGTCCTTAAAATTTTTTGTAGGTCCTTAAAAAGTCCTTAATATGGTTTTGCCAAAAGCCTACAAACCCTGTTACTACAGTATTATAGATTAATACACTATTTAATAAAATACTACCTAATCATATCTGCAAGAAATATAGCACTGGTCTACACTCAAAATCTATCTGAGTAAAAAATAGTTAATTTGTATTCATTTTGACATGACATAAACAAACATGATGTTTAAAATGTTTCCTTTGCTCTCATTTCCTTGATAAACAGGAATTAATTTTATGGTAAAAGACACTTTGCAATGATGGTATTTTTATTATTATTATTTTTTTTTAATAAGGGTTGTACCAACAGCTAGGTTGTAATGTGTTGCTCAAAATTCACTTTTTGGACTTGCATCTTGATTTTTTTTTCCAAACAATTGTGGAGGTGTGAGGGACGAGCACGGAGAGCACTTTCATTTCAACAATGGAAAAAAGGTATCGGGGGAAATAGAACTCATCTATCTATGCTTGCAGATCATTGATAATCATTTGAAAAAAATATCAAACATTTTAACCTAATATTCTTGTTAATTAACTGAAAATTAATGCAATTGATTTTATATTAAAATAAATTGACTACCTGAAAATGCTTAGATTGCGCTAAAAGTGCATTTTTAGGAGGGTTTTAATGTGTTATTTATTCAAGTTAAATTTCAGCTTTTTCCCTTTTTAGCCACTAACGATCCTGAGACATGATAGCTTTACTTTATCATCATTCTTTATTTACATGAGATTTAGTCTGTTGCAAAATACTCATCATTCTGCAAACGCTCCAAATATAACAGAAAACTGGCATACACTCACATACTCTGATAGCATTTTCTGCAAAATTCCTGAACCTCGCATGTTAAGTGCGAACATCATTGCCCCGAAAATGAAATTTTGATTTTCCAGCCCTTTAACTAGGTAGAGAATTTAGTTCAATTCAAGCGAGTAACCTTGTTTATGTATGTGTACCACCCCTTTTCCCTGCTTCCTTTATTAACTCCATTTAAAATGTGATATTTTCCCCTCTCACTAGACTGGTGCGATTGAAAGGAAAATTTCTTTGAATACTCCAGTGACAGGATTAGTAGTTGACCAAGACTACATTTTTACATCAACCTTTAGCGGTGCAATACAGTGCTATGCTATAAAAAAGGTTCGTATTTCTGTTTTTGTATTTTATAGTTAACTAGCTGTACCCACACATGCGTTGCTATGGCTCATTCTGGTTCGATTGAAAAGCAAGAGAAAGCACATATTTCTAATATGTTTCATTTCACAATGCTTGTTGTTTCATTGTCTGAAAATATAGATTGTCTGGTTTACCCATTCTAGTACATGCAATATATAATTGTCCATGTAAGAAACAATCCGTGTCTAGATCTAAACTGCTCAATTTGATTGATTGGTCTTGAGCTTTATGTTTTTTTCGCAATGCTTTCTGGCAATTTTTTTTTTTTTTTTTTTGTTGTTGTTTCATTGTCTGTGAAGATTTTGATACTGTCTGACTCGGCACATTGAAAAATTTCAACATAAGCCTTATCCAAACAGAAGAAACACAAACACAAAAATCTAAATTAAAAAATTGCCATTCAAAATAAATAATCTTTGTTTTAAAGTTCCCCTTAATCATTAAGTGCAAAAATACTAACAAAATACTTCAATACAAACAGAAAAAACATAAAATTTTAAAATCAAAATGAAAATAGCTAAATTAAACTGTCGCCATTCAAAATAAGTAATCTTTTACTTGTGGTATTCTGTTCTGCGACTTCAACGACCTAACTTCCGACTTTTTGTTAGGCATTTTGAGAAATTAATACCAAAATATGAAGACCAATCTATATAAATAAAAATGTAAGTGTTCGTTTGTGCAAGCTGCAAATCTCCGAAAGTACTTCACCGATTGTTTTGAAATTTTGCCAGTAGACAGAGTGATACAAGAGGATGGTTTATAGACCCGTTAGAAAAAAAATCCGGCAGGTAGTTCCTTTTTTATTCCAATTTTAAGCAAATTTCTACATAAATTTCTCATTATGGGGGTGAAAAAAAAAACCTTGCACATATTAATGTAATATATCGATCGAAAGCGCTGATTTTTCTGCACAAGATGGAATTTGTTCGAAGATTCTAAGTCAAAAAGTAAGAACGCCAGTTATAAGCTTTTTAGTTCGATTTCTTAAGGCTTCCCTTGATCCAAAAATAATAATTAGCAGTTTCCTCAACTCCGGGTAATATAAGCTATATAAATAAAAATGTAAGTATTCGTCTGTTCATACCAGGCTGAATTTGATCCAGTTTGCGGTTACGATCAAGTTCAGCCTTGGTTCCTAACCTAAAATCTCCGTAAGTACTTCACTGATTGCTTTGAAATTTTATCAGAACATGTATTTCCCTCAAACCCAAGAACCTTTCCATTTACATCAGGCTTGGAGTCGATTACAAAGAAACGTAATCGATTACGATTACGATTACAAAGGGAGAAATTGAGAGATTATGATTACGATTACGATTGTAATCCTTTGCCAAAAAGTAATTACGATTACGGCAGCGATTACAGTCGTTGAAAAATGTAATCGATTACGATTATGACATCCGATTACGATTTTGATTACGATTAGATTAGCATAAAATTATCCGATATTATGCATACAACTCTCATTTTCACAATAGTGTCATAAATCAAAAAGTTATGATTTTTAATTAAATTTTTGATTTAATAAGAGATAACTGAAATGATGATGAATGCAATTATAATGAAATAATTTCAACATCACAGTTCTGGAATTATGACGTCGTTGCAGAAATGAAAAATTTGTAATATATATATATATATAAAATCAGGAAAGGCACATTCCGAACTTTTAAAATTCATGTGAGGGATAACTACATTGATCGTATTTTGTATATAAAAAAAGACGATGCACTAAATGTATATAATGCATAAGTGATTTACCTGGTTCATTGTTATTTTGTGTGCATACAATCAAAATTTTAGCTGGCCGCAATTTCTAAAAATGTAGTATATTTCACACAACACCAATTAATTTACTGTAAATAATAATTTTGTATGATTCTGTATGAAATCACTTATAAGAGGTGTATGGATTGCACGAGATAACAAAATATTCAGATAGTGTAAGAGATAAATAATCCTTTGAAAATAAATGCTGCATTTTAGAATAATTTCAAAAAATTTGAACATGAACATTCAAATAACTCTTAAAAAATTAGTAATCGTTAAAATGTAATATGAAGAATAATTATAATATGAATGACTATAATATTTTAATATGATTTCTTGTGGGAATTTTTTTTTTCCATGTAACTGTTTTAATAAAAAAATAAAGGGCAAGTAATTTTACAATACAAATTTAACGTACAAGATTAAACTGAAATACAAAATTCAGTTGAGGTAATTCTAAGAAGGAAAAGATAATTAACTGTTTAAAGTAATTCATAAATATGAATTCATGCATGTAAAAAACAATTATGAGAATGTCTGAACATAATCTCTTTTTCTTGTACATGCCTATTAATTAAAAAGAATATTAGCATTAAAATATAAATAAATTTAAGATTTAAATGTATGTATTTTTTTAAATATTCGAAGAACATATTTAAAAAAACAATAATAATCACACGTTTCCAGGATTAAGATTTCATACATAAGCATAGAGCATCATGTAACACCTAGTCCTAAATTGCTGAAGTGTAAATGTGATATTCTTTGGAAAAATTCTTCACTTCCGCCGTTAAAGAAAGGAGACAAACGCCAAAAGGCATTTCGTGACATTCTCTTTCCACTAGATTTTCGGGGGGCAGTCTGCTTCGATTATTGAAAGGGAAAATGGGGCGTCCATTTCATGCCGGCTCCAGACTCTCGCCTATTGCTCAACCGTTTGCATATGTTTTGAAGGGGTAATTTGTGCTTCCCCTTTCTTATCTACCCCGAAATCTTTTTGACTTGCGGACAGATTACCGCTCTTTTAACCGAAACTGGACGACGCGAGGAGACCCCCTTGAGAGCCCCAAGGCGATGCGAGTGACATATCCAGAAGTCCTGTATCTAGACCCTTTTTTCTCGGGCATTCTAGCAGCCATTCCCCGGGGAGAGTGGAGCCGCAATTAAGAATTCTGAGAAACCGCAACAAGCAGGACAAGAAGAGTTTCTGGCAGACTATATGGTCCTGCCATCAAGGGTCTGCGACCGCCACACAGAACCTTTTATATTATGATCGCCCGTAGGTTACAAACCACTTAGGATAGGATAGGTCGCCTCAGTACACAGCTTGAATCCTTTTTCTTGTAATCTTATCTCTTCTATTCAATGGTAGAACTAAAAATTTCAGCTTTCAGCAGGTCAAGATTACACGATTATAGGACCAGCAGATTACGGATTTTTTCCTTAAGATTACGATTAAAATTACGGGAGAAAAGGGATTACGGGATTACACAATTTCGATTATGATTATAAGAAGATGCCACTGTCAGATTACGATTATGATTACGATTTTGTCAAAATGTAATCGATTACAGCCGATTACGATTACGTAATCGCGATTACTCCAAGCCTGATTTACATTTATGAAATTATCTTTTCTTTTTTGAAGCTGGCGGACGTTTCGAAGTGGACAAGCTTTTGGGAGAAGTTTAGGTCTTCACTCAAAAAATAGGGTGAATTCAGGATTATATATGTTTAGCAAAAAAATTAACTCCACGCTTGAGAAAATCCTACGTATATCACTAAAAATATGTCTGAAATTTTTCATTTAGGTCCTTGAAAGGCGGATTTTTTTGTTCTAACTGAGTGGGAACCCTAATAAACAGTGCTTTACTATATTTTAAATATTTCTTTTTTAGCCTGCGATCTAATTTCTAGAAAACTATGAGTAGAATTTGTTTTATTGGTTTGCTGTTTCTTAGTTGCTCCTTCCTGCTAAATCTTGCTGTTAAAACATACTTATAGTCTGCAAATAGTGAGCATTTTCCTCAGCAGAGGATTTCTGTTAATTGATTTTTAATGCCTGTATTTTCTGTTTTTAAAGGATAGAAATGTGAAACCTAATAATATTGCCAGTTTCAAAGCTGTGACTTGTATAGATGTTTATCAGAACTGGGTATGTATTTGCTTTCTTTCATGCATTTCATTCTGAAATAAATACAGTGCGCATCACTTTTTAAAAATTATTATGGTCATTGTCAGGGGCTTCTAAAGCAAAAAAAAATTTCAAAAGTGAAATTTTGTGACTTTTTCAATTTTAAACATGATTAATTTTACTTAAAGTACAATAAGTTTAAGAATTCTACTTAAAAACTTCATTTGTACCTGAAAGTCCAGGACGGACATTTGGGGGGGAGGGCAATTGATCCTCCCCCTTGGTAAGTATAATGTATTTGTATGTGTGTGAATGTACTTTTTTAAAAAATATGTTGAATTTATGCTTTTTGTTTATGAAATGTGTACAGGGCTGCCACTCTTCCGTTCTGGAGACGGAAATCCGTCTTTTTACGATGATTCAAATGGAACTTTCCATCTCGCAAATTATTGGTTTTAAAAAATTTGTAAAATAAAAATTTTAGGCTTGAAAAAACTAAGCAAATCATTTCTTTTATGCAAACATTTGCATCATGAATCACCGGAATACAATGAACCAAAGGTGATTGTATTCCGGTTATACACCAGAACTCCGGTATTTTTCGCATTGTAATACTCGAAATTCGGTATTTTCAAAATTTAGAAAATTAACGACATCGGCGATTTTTTAAAAATTGTTTTTTATTTATTCCATTTTTTCGACAATGCCAATAATTATTACTATTGGCAATTGGGAACAGAAGCATTATTAATTAAATTAGGAAAGGCAGAAACGAACTCGCACAAAATCTCGATCGAAAAAAAATAATAGTACGAAAATTTCCGATATTAAATTCGTTCATTTTACTTTCATTCTTTTCAAAATGTTTATTTACAACCCTTGAGCTGTTTTAAAAAGAACACATTTTTAAAACGGCGTGAGACTTGTAGGCACTAAAGATTTTTTAGTTTTACAAGTTCAAACGAAAATATTCTATTTCAAAAGTTAAAAATTGAAGGTGTTAAAGTTTATTCGCATAAAAGGAAGAAAACATCAAAAAATAATCATGAGTCTTGTGAAAAAAATCAAGAAAAGTGGATGTGATATTAAAATGTATTGTGCACTTTTTTTTTCTCTCCCTGCCCTTCGTTTCAAAATGAATATTTCATTATTAATGTTTTTAAGCAATGTATACAATTTAATAATTTCTAAGCTATAGAAACTATTTGGTTATATATATTGAATGATATTTTCATATCAGAAAAGAATAAAAGAGAAAGCAGGAATTTTCGGCTTCTTTTGAAGAAAATATTGGTACATTCAAGTATATGTATCTGAAAAAATTTCACATATTGTAAAAATTTACATGGTTTTGCTATGTGCATGGTAAACGGTTCAGTGTAAAAATTTTTGAAGAGTGGCACCTCTGAATGTGTTAAGTCCTCATATTATTGTTACTAAAGTTAAGGAGCATATTTTTGAATACTCTGAAAGATTATGACTAAGAATTTTAATTTATTTTGGCTATTTTCCACGTTGAAAGCTGCAATCGCAATCACGTTGCTATCATAGGATATCATGTCTTGTTCAAGCGGCCTTGAAGAATTCTGGATTCAAAACATAATATTCTTATCAGTTTTAAGAACTTTGTTTTTATTCAATAGCAAATAATGTTACAATAAACTAAACTTTAGGTTAACATTGGTTGCTTTATTATTTTATTCTTGGATTATATTTTTGCAATTAGTGTAAAGTTATTGATTTATTATTCCTTTTTTGGTGGCCTATGAATGTAATTTTTTTTAAAAACCAATCCAATTTTTTATGCATTTAAATTTCAAGTTTACTATTTTTAGTACTTCAATATGCATTTAGTGAGCTTTTTCTAATAATTTTGATTTCAAGATAAGTTATAAAAACATTTTTTACAGATATTTATTGGAAACAGAAATGGAGCAGTTGACGTCATCAAGTTTCCTACAGTTAGTGAGATTTGTTTATTCTAAAATTTTATTTAATAGGTTAACACTAGAAAGACGGAAAATTCTTGTATACCTAGAAACACTGAGGGGGTCGGTGTGGCCCTTCTGAAAACTTTGGGCATAATTTTTTCTAACTTTCTTTTTGAGTGAGTCCACGTGCCTTATGCATACTCTCTAATCTCTATACAACATCTGACTGTGTGATAGTGTACCATGGCACTTTCTTTTTCACATCAAAAGGTAAATTTTACTTCTTTTTCAAGGAGCAATCGCCATTGGCTGCCAAGCCAAGAGTGGCATTTGTTTAGTATTTTGAATTGAAACCGAATGTAAAAAGAGAAAAGTCAAGGTTAAACTAGACTGAATGACACTTTGTCCTACTACAGCCATTAAAAGAAACAAAGAATTTGCCTGATTTTATTGTAAAATACCTTAGGGGACACTCGCCTCCCTGTCGTTCTAGATATAGGTTCAATATTTTCACTTCGATGTGGGTAAAACAAAAATGATTAAATCTTTTTGTACTGTTAGGTAATTTTTTGCCTTCCCCTTCATTCTTTTACTAGTTCTTTTACGCTAGGAGATGACGTCTCCCATTTTGTGAAGAAATCTCTTATGAAGCTAGTTGGGGGGCACAATGAGCCAACTAGCCTCACAACACTGCTTTATGATATTTGCTGCTATTTTACCCCGTTTGAGGAATTAATTATTTTTCCATGATACGATGATTTGTGTAATTTCCAAATAAAAACTGAATAGTCTAACACACCGAAGAATGCTGCAAGAAATATTGTGGTGCAGTATCAATTACAGAACGATCATCTAGACAAGTTGGCAATAGATTTTAATGCTCCTTCGGAAGTGACCTGGTGTGTCCAAATAATGGAAAATGTAGTTCAACTTAGTGACGGTGTTCATAATTCACCTATCCCTTTTAAATTGGTTGTAGCTTTAGGAACAGCAAACACAAAAGAAAAATGTACAATGCTGGTTTTGAACTCATGAGGGGTGCACTACACTTGACAGACAATAATTTGTATTTGTGATAACTGTAACTATGACTCTGATGTCTATTTTTAGAATCAACATTACTCAAAATTAATGTATTGTTTAATATTTTTATGATTGTAAAATTCAGAATTCAGTGGTTGCACTTCGCAGATCGTGCAGGATATCGAAAATGGAAAGAATAAGAAATCAGAGAAATGATGAAGGTAAAGAGACTATACTGAATAATTTTGAAAGCAAGTTATCTAACATGGTCATGTAAAAATGAGGGATGAAAAACAATCCAAAGTTTCATTTAATTATATAAAAAATAAAAAATAAAAATGAGGAACACTAAAAAAGAAAAAGAAGAACATAAATGACGGACCATATTTTAAAAAAGCAACGAGGGATAAGAGGTCTGAAAAAGAAACTCATAAACAAAAAAAGACTGGAGTAAACTGTTGTAGATTTTTCGAAAGAGACACATGACCCCTTGAATTTAGTTTCCATACTTTAAAAATTCAGAATTTTATTGTTTGAGTATTGATTCTTTTATTTCAACTTGCTGGTAACAACAAAATTTATTTCTTGCAATTGCCTGCTTTATTTGAGTTGCATTTAGCATTTAGCAGTGTGCGCCGACCTAACCCCATAGGTGTAGGCAACTTGCCCCGCAACAGGGTAAGTTAGCATTCGTTTATTCTCTTACTTTAGTCTTCCATTAAACATAAACTGCAAACTCAGAACTATTGAACATTTATAGTCTAATGTGCTTTTAAGATGCAGCTAAATTTTGTTCAAAAAGCTTAAACAAAAGATGAATAAAAATCAATAACTAAAAAATGCGCCAACTAGCCCCAGTCTCCCCTAATATCAAAAGTTCCAGTCTCATTGTTTTGAGATATGCAATTTTTTCTTACATATTGCATTATAATTTTAATTAATCAGTAATTAAAATATGTTTCACTATGTTTTAGATTTCATAATGTATGTATATTTAAACTACAGGGTCAACAAAATGTTTTTGACAGAAACAATACGTGATGGTTTTCATGCATGACATATCTTCTTCAACATGGAAACGAAACAGTAAGTTTAGTTTATTTACAAATGTATTGAATGTAGATGTGTTATGTTTTCAGCTGTAAAAGAGAGTAATGTAGAAGTTTAATGACTACAAGTGTTATGGCAAAATTTAGTTCCTTAAAGCAGTGATTCCCAACCTTTTTTTCCTTGGTGAACCTCCTTCTATAGTCGTTAGTAGCAGGTAGAAAAATTATAAAATTGGCTAATAAATTTATTTTATGTTACCCAATAGTTCACAACAAGAAATGAAAAAAATAATTGCAAAACATCCAAGTTTAAATAAAAATCAAATTGCTTTTTAATTGTTCATTTTGAATTATTACTAGGGCCGTAACCATATGTATTCACATAAAATATCTTTAAAAGATTTTCCCAATAATGCAAGAAAAGTTGTGGAATGGCATAAGAAATGTACATGCAAAATTTTTAATAAATCAGGGAATATCGTTCTACCTTAAGATTAAAATATACAAAATTTGCAGTAAAAATTGGGATAAATGTTAGCACTAAATTTAAAATTAATGAAAAAATATCTTGTGGTCTGTATATGAGAAATTAGCCAAAAATATTCCAGCATTTTACATTCTAGTTAAGTTTTATATTTTTGACTCTTTCTTTGGGAGAAAAACATGGAACATGGTATCAGAAAATATGTGTTCAAAATTTAAAATCAAGCGACAAATTTCTTTCAATACCACTTTGAGATTCAAATTTTCAAAATCACCTAGCAGTAGCAGTAAGTGCATTTCAAATTTGGTACGTCTGCTTGCTATGCTGGTTCACAACTTATGCATTATCGGGAAAACAACTCATTAAAAAAAATCATCTTTACACTCCATCCTAATATGTAGATAAATCTCTTTTCGTTTTTTTTTTTTTTCTGTTAGCAATTAAAGGTTTCGCCTGTACTATTTTCGCGAACCACGGGTTGGAAACTCTGCCTTAAAGCAATGATAATATTTTGTACGAAAATAATACAGCTTCCAAGAATGGTAGGATTTTAGTTCCTAGGCAACTAGACAGGTTTATTTCTCACTATATAGACAATGATGAAATTATTTTCTAGGGGTAAAAAAAGAACATTTAGTAAAAAAGAGTGATATTAAATTAGAAACATGAAAAAATGCAGATGCAATTAAAGAAGCGTTTCTCCAAAGGGAGCAATATTTTTTTTAATTTTAAAAGCAGTATTGCATAATGTTTGTCGCCAATATTTCCATCTATTCAGTGTTGGACATTTAATCACAAGCCAACATATGCCCTAGTTGTTTAAGAAAAATAAGGCTTTTTTTAAATGCCTTCTATCAAAGTTCATTTTCTTTTTAATTATTTTTTAAATTATAATACAAGGCATTTCATAGTATTGTTGACGATAACAAGTGTATGCAATATTTGTATTTTGATATTGTTGTTTTACCATCTAATTTTTATGATGACCGAATTCCATTTTTTAAAATCACATACCTGTGGTTGAATATTATTTTGTTACACTATTACCTCCTGATGTTTTTTGATAAATAAAATTAATCTGAACTTGGAAGTCATAAAAAAAAAAAAAAACCCTGGAGAGAAAAGTTGATCTTCAAATATTTTCTACTATTTCAGTTATTTTTCTGCCAGAAATGGATGATGTTTTTGAATTTGGAATAAATTAAATTCATTTTTCTCTTTGCAACTGATGTCTAATATATATATTTAAATGTATAATTGTTTCCATGAACTCTAAATTACATTAACAGAGCAGTAATGAAAATGGTAGGCAAATTATACTCTTAATAAGAATAGAGACAAGTGTGGACAACTATGTATAATTACTGGTTCCATGTCATAAAGAAAGCAAAGGCTAGCATACATACACTAAAATTTCTTGGCATTTTTAATGCATTATGTAGTCTTAACTTTAGAAAAAAGAAAAAAAAAATTTAAAAATCATTTTTAATGAAGCATGAAGCATTAAAAAAAAAATCATTAATTAGTTGATATTTAGAGTAAATGTTGGTACTGAATTAAAACAATATTTTAAAGCATTATAAATATTCATGAAAATAGCCATTATTATATTTAGTTTCTCATTATTTTGTATTTTTGTAGGAAAAAACATACTTGTATCAAAAATGTCTGCGTCAAAAGCATCTATCTCATTGGTGCACTCCAATTGTCTGGAGAAAATATTATTTTGCCAAATGTAATTTCTTGTACATAACTGTACATTTACAAACATTTGTACTTTTTAAAATGTGTTCCTTTTGTAAATAAAAAAAGTCAACTAAAAGTTGCACTTTCAAAAGTACTTTTTCATCATTGGGATCAAAGCAAAATGAATCGTGCATAAAACATAAAAGTTGGACAGTCTTGGGAGAGATCTGTGAAAAAAAAGTTTAGTACAACAAATTTTCTCTTATGTAAAATATTTATTTTGTTGAAAAAGGCTTGTACACATGCACACATATACAAAATGAGACATACTTTATGGACAAAATGTTTTCTTAAGACTAGCAATGAAGATGGTAGTATATAGTTTCGTAATGCTGAAAATGTTCTCTAGTTGACTGAAACTGCATTAAGGCACATATTGCAGCATCTTAAAGGAATTAATTTTATCAGTTGTATCAAAATATGTTATTCTCCCATTGTATGATGCACTTCTCCCCCATAAGAAAAAAAAACAAGGTGAGTCACAGGAGAGAAACAGGTTTTGGAACGTACATTTCTTGCTTGTAGAGGGAGTAGGGATGTGGCATTCAAATCCCCTTGAGTTGCCATTTAGTACCCATCATGGCTGTTGGAGTTGAAAACCCTGTATGTTTTCTTAGGACACGTATGTGAAAATTACCCAACCAAAGGCAGCCAACATCTCTTTAGGCAAAAATTACGCATAGATATCCGCAGCCACAATACCATTTTTAGGTGGGATAATGCATTGTGAAGGACTGGTTCTTTAATTAAAGTTAATTACCTGACTTTGCCTAACCCGATAGAGAATGACTAAACTTTTGAGCATTGACTAAACTTTTTTCAGTACATGCCATAAGCAAATATGCATTGTTCTTGAAGCCCCAATGGCATGATACGTACGAAATTGCCATTCGAGCGGAGTTGAAGGCCACTTTCCGCACCTTCCTACTCCCTCCACAAGCTGTGCATGGTACATTCCAAAAACATCCATCTTGTGACTCGCCCTGTTTTACACAATTGATCCTAAAAATTTTTTTAAATAGTTTTCCATGTATTAAAAAAAAGATTAGGTGTAAAAAAATTTTAAGTGTCCTTTTGTTGTGCAGCTCTTAAACAAGATCCGCAACAGAATCGTCTATAGCTCTCATTATTACAGTATCCAACTTTCACTATCAATGCACAGTTGCCAAAATGTGGACTGTCCACGCATGATGAATCAACTGCTGCAGCTGCAAAATAAAATAGACAAAAATGTTTAAGAACAGTTATTAATTGCAATAATATTGTAAACATGTCCGAAATTGGGTTTTTAGTTCTTTTTACATTTTCAATTTTGATATAAAAGGAAAAATAAATAAAGAAAATAATAAATGAATAGTTTTTCTGAATGCATTAAACTTCAACAATAAAAGCAAATTATTAAATAAACTATAAACTAAATTGGAACTTGAAGGAAAATTACATAATTTATATTAATCATGTTGTCCATAATTACTACAACTGATTTAAAAATTAACATAGCATAAAGATTCAATGTGATCAGAAAGTATTGTTAAAAATAATCTAAAGTAGGAAAAAAAAGTTAAAAATATATTTCCAATAAATTAATGAAATAAAATTCAAATAATATATATAAACTTTCAGAAAATCAAATGTTTCAAATAGATACTAATCATGTACTAAGTTTAATTTAGAGTGCAAAATTATAAACGCATGTAACATCATATTTTACCTTCAGTCTACCATTTCCACAGCTACTTTTTTTTAATGAGTGTCCAATAAGTTTATTATGGAATAAAATATAAAATTAAAGAAAAAAAACTCAGAAAAATCAAACATCTAAAATAATTCAATGTACTAAACTAAATTTAGAGTGTAAAATTGAAAAAAGCATATAGTGTTGCATTCTATCCTCAGTCTGTAATAAATAATATACACCATTTTTTATGTTTCTAATTTTTAAGTAGGATAGTAATCACATTTTACCATATTTTGCCTAACACCAAATAAAATGTGGTTGATTTACTTTGTAAAAGTTTTACATATTTTGAACAAAGGTTTGCCTAAGCATATAAAGAACAAAAATACATAATGTTTGAAATAATCCAAAATGAATATGAATGTGATTAACAGCAATAAAAATATTTAATCATTCCTTGATATGCAGTATGCCCGAGCAGGAACCATAAAGATCTCCACAGACAAAAGTCTTTCTTTACCAACAAATTTAAGGTGGCTGCTACTAAGATAGAGTACTATTTGAGCTACGAGTGACATTCAACCATCATGAAGGCTATAAGTGCCAGGGGGAAATTATAATTGGTGCAGGAATATTTTTAAAAACACAATCAAAGAGAAAAAAAAACTTTGAATGTAGATACATGAAGCATTATAAAAATTGATTTTTCAAGATCCATTTCAGTTTTTGTTGGGTTGGAAGACTATCTAAAACTAATTCTGATTAGGAACAGTGGATAGTAATGAATTTTAGTATTTATATTTAGCTTCCCCAAAAATAGGTATTATACAGCTCTGCTGAATGCTTGTTATTTTGTTCTTTAGAAGGTGAGGGATAAATAATTTTAAAAAAAGAAGTATTTTTCGCAGGTTGCTATGAACATGGGACAACAAATTGCATATTTCTAGGGAATGATCCATATGTATAGGCATTCATAAGACACTCTTCCAAGGTGTTGAGTAACAAATTAAAATTTGATTTTATAAAAATATTTCAAACCAGTACAAACCTCTCAAACTAACATATAAGTGTTCTAAAATTTATTTTTGACTTATCCTTGTGTTTTATTTTATTAATCTTTTTCAGTTATCAAACTAAATTAATGAAGATTAAAATAACATCTCTTGATAAAAAAACAAAAACAAAGTTTCTATGATTTATATAAACCCCACTAAAGTTTTTAGTGTTGGAAATAATTTAAGAAAAACCATTTTTTTTTCTTACCATTTACAGTTAAAGTAATTGCAGATGAAACAACATTTCCATGATGTGCAGCTGAACACCGATATTCTCCACTATCGGTAACGTCAGCTTTAGGAATTAGAAGTGTGTGATTGGACAAAATCCTCTTCCTATCATTTGATACCACATTTCCATTGTGTAGCCATGTCACTGTCATATCAGATGAGGGCCCTTCCACCAGACAATCTATTTGAAGTGGTAGCCCAACAGTTGGCTTACTGGTAACAAGGTTCACCCTTGCAGATAGTGGAGCTGCAGAAAAGTCAATAAAAATTTTGCATTAATTTTATCTTTGTCAAATAACTTTTAATGCACCTGTATTTAAAGTATTTATAGAATAATATGCAGATTATCTATGCAAGTTAACTCTTGGGATCTTATAATATCTGAAGGCTCAAACAGAAATCATGTATTTTACTGAGGAAAGGGATTTGTTCCAAAGAGAAAAATTATAGAGTTTTTGTTCGTTAATCCTTTGATTTTTAATATAATTTTTATAATACTTAACTCTTAGGGGGAGAGAAATTGTCCCCCTTGCCATTGAGGGGGAAAAGGGGAAGGAATCCAAAGACATGTATACATAATTCAACATTTGTCACAGCGTGATGTATAATAGAAAGGAGGAGGAATAACATTTTAGTAGTTCCTTAAACAAAGAAAAAAAAAATAGAGAAAATCGAATTTCAAACTGGAGATTTTAGAGACAAAAATGTTTTTCAGCTTCCGGGAACAAAGAATTAATTTTAGGATTTACATAGACAATCAAGCAATGTCCCTGTAGAAGACTCTAAGTTCAAAATGAACAAATAGCGCTTTTTGCCATATTCCAGCAACATAAAAGTTGAACTGGGGAATTATTCACTTCCTATGAGAGAAGGTTTACACTATCTAAGTCTGCTTGAATCCTTAATTTGAGGAATATAGCATCATAACAAAAGAAATTAACTTCATTTTCTATTATTTTCTTCATCAATCAATCAATATATATATATATATATATATTATTTCATTTTTATCTTTGTAATGCACAAATAATATATCAATACAAATGGGTTTTATTTTGATGTCCAGGAAATCAACTAAAAACTGGATAGTTAGGTGATTTTTCAAATTGTAAGGATAATCTGCAATCCAGGTAATACACACATGGACAATTATTAAAAGTTCAAAAAAAGTACACATTTAAGAGTTATTACACATTTTTTTATTGAATAGATTTTTATTTCTCACTTAAAATAGTTTTACCTTTCCAACCTTTTGTGGTGTAAAAATCTACAGCAGACAGCACCAAAAAATCCTATGTAGGCTTCAGCATGTGGTATTGGTTCCTACATAACTGCATAAACACTCCTCATGTGGACAGAATTGATATTTTTTATTCTATCAAGTTATTTTGCATTACAATGATTTGTGATGAGTTAATGGTGATATAATGTCACTTAGAAGAACAGATAAATCCTTGCTGCTAGTTTGATAACCATTGCAACAATCTACACATATTTCCCCATTACCATTTGTGTGACTGCACCTTTACATTTTTATTGAGCAGTAATACAAAATGTTGAAAAATATATTTTATAGCAAGTTGAATTATTTGAAGTAACTCACCAATAATAATATATTTATGGCAAGTCATTTGTAGAATCTTTCAATTCGAAATATTTGTAGCTCAGTGAACATAAAAGATATCAATCAAAGTAATTTTTCCATGTTTTTAACATAAACTGACAAGTTAAATAGATGAAATTTTGCTATATTTCCGTGAATCTTGCGCTATCAACATAAGGTTACAAAGTATGAGCTCTGAGAGAAGTTTTTGTAGAAACAATATCAATAAAAAAATTATATTCAAATAGTTACCAAATAATAAATAACAATTGAAATACATATATATTACACTAGTTTCTCACCTTCACTCTTTTTTTTATCAACAATTATACTTGTAATAACAATAAATAGACAAAAAAAAATATTGTAAGTATTGTTTGCAAGACTAAACCAAATATTTATGGAAATACAAATACTTGGGAATGGAATTGTCTTTCTCAAGTTACTCAATGAACCAGCTAAGCTATTGAGTGGGAGCTATGAGATCATGCTATTAATAAAACTCTGAGCTTATTATTTGATTGTGTAAAAGGCAGGCTATAAAGATTGTCATGCTATTAAATAGAATAATTATAGACTGCTTTAAAATGATTATTTTTCCACAGTATATTTTAAAAACATATAAACATTTTTACCCTGAGGGACTTTTGGTACATCAAATGCTCCTAAAGGTTCAGAATCCCTGGCACTAATATCATTTTCTTCCGTAGCAGGCAATGGCTCGGGTCGTAGATCAATGATCAATGTAACTTTATATATTGCACCAGAACCAATGCCGTTATGTGCATGGCAAGAATAATCACCCCTGTCTTCATAAACAACGGATCTTATGAGTAAAGCAAAGTTTTCCAGTTGTTCATAGCGTTGGCTCGATAAGGGTAACATGGTGGTGTCCCGCCACCATGTTACAGTAGGCCTAGGGTAACCCATGGCATTGCAGGGAAGTTCGGCTGGTTCTCCAACTCTTCCTTCCGTGACATTTACACCGGGTAGAATTCTAGCAGGCTCTGTAGGAAAATAAGGATTGCAGACATGCATGGAATTTTTAGAACATGCTGAAAGATTGTTCAGGGTGTCTACAGATTTTCAAAACTAAAATTTCGTGATCTTGTTTCTGGACCCTTTGATGATACATTGTATATTGATTCTACCAGATATCGGATTTCCGGTGCCTCTATGTAACGTACACGTACCGGATATCCGGCTCTGATGTTTTTTTTTAAATTCTACACTTATTTTTAAACATTCCACAGCTTCCAAACATGTACTAAGTTTGTGATTTACATATACATCAAAATATTTTAATTAAATTTTAAAGATAAATTTGACATGCTGGATACCCAGTTATTTTGTACATTTGCCGAATTTGATTTCGGACATTTTAAAGCCTTTTGTATACCGGATTTCCGGTGCCTTCTGGTGAAGACCGGCCCCATTGGATGGAAAGCTTTCATGCCCTGTTCCAAATTTTCGTTACTTTCGTGACCTGTAGACACCCTGGTGTTGTTATTAAAGAAAATTAGTATGTGTTATGCTCATAATCAAAGAAAATTAGTAAGTAACTTTCTCACGAATATACACACTGAAACAACAAGAGGAAAATACTTACTTAGCAAAAACTGAACCTATTGTTGTCAATAGTTAGGTCTCCATTTGTGAGGAAAACTTTAACATGCTGTTATTTTTCGTACAAAACAATATTAGTACCAAAAAAAGTTATCCGCAATAAAAATTAAATATCTTTTGCTTTATATTTTGAAGTAATATCTTGTAATGATTTAAATTAAATGGTACAATTTTATCTGTAGTACGAGTGGAAAATTATCAGGTTTATGATGTAAAGATAACACCTTATTCACGTTTACATTTATGGTAAGCTTTACCAAGTGGTAAGAAAAGCAATGAGTAAGTCCATGTAACAATCCAACACTTATCATAATCTGATTGGCTAAGCCTTAAGAACTTTTGCATGTATCCATAGAACAGATTCTTTCAGCTTAGTGGATTTAGTATGTTTTTGTTTTCAGAGGAGAAACAAATCAAAAACACTTTATATGTTCTGCAAGCATCTAAAAACATCTATTGTTTTATCTGGTCATTGGCACATTTATAGCTAACTGGACGTCTATCCACTGCACTGATATATGTATATATATGTATGCTTGCCAGACGTCCCGGTTTTCAGACAAAATCTCAGTGTTCCAGCTGGTTTGCTTCATGTCCCGGTGAAAATAAATTTGATTATAGATGACCAAAACAGTCTAAAAATAATTAACTGTGTAGGATTATTTAGGATAATTACTTTGTCAATTATTTCCTTGTATTGTATGAAAAGTGAAAACTTTAAAAGTGTGATAGTCTGCTAATAAATAATATTGTCATTGTATTGCCAGTTTTCTTTGATGAACAATGCATGGACTAATGATAGGAGTTTGATGAAGAACTATTCGGTTAAGAGCTTGATGACATGTAAAATTAATATTGGGTTAGTTTTTGAAGACTTTTACAACAGCATTAATGCGAAAAAAGACCTTCTAAAAAAAGTCCTAGCCAATGAAAGTATGTGCAAATATTGTTCAAATTTTTATTCCTCATTTAAAGTGTTTCTTCTTATTTAAGTAACTTATAAATATTAACATGTAAGAAATAAAATATTTAAGTTTATATGCTTCTGTCATTTATTATTACCTCTGGTTTAGGTTCATAATTAGTAATGTTGTATTCATAGCATTTAGAAGAAACTACCTCTAAAAACCAGACAAGGGCCGTGTACCCTTGAATATCCGCAACACTGGGGGGCATTCCAGTGTCCCGATTGAACATTTTAGAAATCTGGCAAGCCTATATATATCTATGTAGATATTAGTGGTATAGTTTAAGACAAGAGTGCAGTTTTTACACATTTTCTTCCATGCGTTTATAAAGTAATATGAATCATATTATTATAGTTAGTAAATTATTTAAAAGGGAAATTCAGAACATTTTTTTGTTACCATGTATTTTTAGATTTTTAAAATAAAAATTCATACCTGGTTGTGTAGCTGGCACAATTACTTCATCTATTTGAGAAAAATGTTTCATTACTTTTTTCAGTTATTAAAGAAAAACAAAAATCATAACAATATTACAAAAAATACCAAAAACTTTAAGTTTTGCAGGAAAAATAATTATACCATCAGTGACTCAATGATTAAACAGACAAGATTAAAAAACATTAAAAGAAAAAGTGAAATTGAATATAAATGATGTAAGTAATTATAATCGCTTGAATTACATATAACGAAAATTAGCAGAACATTTCTAATGAATAGTGAATAGCAGATATTGAAATCCGTGATAACATCCCGTAAAAGCAGTAACCAACAGTAACTTGGGAGGAAAGTATATTGTAAACTGTCTATGTTGTGCATTATTTGCAAAACTGCCATTTCATTTTGTTTTCTTTTTCATAACATCTTTAAATTGAGCATGAAATCATATTACTGTATAACCTGTTTCCGAATATCACTCGTACCATTACTATGGGGTACACATATACAATTTTGGGGAAAAAAAGATGCATGGTTTAAAAATCTTTTATTCAATTTCTGGGTGGCTGATACATAAAACATCGCCAGAAAACCCCCATAAAGCAAACTGCGTACAATGGCGTAGCAAGTAACTTTCAGAACATGCAGATTTGGTTGCCTACCCAATTCTCAATTAAAATCTGCTCCTAAAATTATAAAGCTTTTTTTTTTTTTTTTGGAGGGAGGAAGGAGTGTAAGTGGTATTTAGAATCATGCAGCATACATCCAGTAGAAGAACGTTAAGCCGCCAGTCTATAAAACGCAATTCTCTATAAACCACACAATTTTTCAGCAGTAAAAAGTTGTGCAGTTTAAAAAAAAAAAACATATTCTGCATTGCAAAAATGAAAGCAAACTCTACCAAATTAAATTTTGAAACACTTTTCCATCCTTTCACCCTAATTCAAATTTTTAAATGAAACACAGTTAAAAAGTAGTATCAGATTGTCTTTGTAAATGCAGTGATGGGACCCTTCATAAATGATGTCACACTTCTTTCCAATATATTTGACCCCCCCCCCCCTTTGTCATATGTCGCACTATATTATATTAGAATAAAATACATTTAATTTGCCAATTTTAAATTGTTGTTACAGAAATCAAAATGTATGATGTTACACTCCTTGTTACCCCTCCTCTTCTCTTGTCACAAACTGTCACTTTCTTGAACCCCTCTCCCCCCCTCGAAGCATGACATCATTTATGATCGACCCCTAGGCGTACCCTGAATCAAGCAAACGTGCAGGATAATGAACTTCTGCTGTGCTTTAATACTGGTTGTGTTTTAAACTTATTATAATATGCAAATATATTTATATATTCTGGTTACCAACCATCTATAAAACACACAACATCTAGTCCCAAGGTGTCTGTCCTGAGTGATTCTGATATGAAAATAGTAGTGGACCTGATCAGAAAATTTTTAAAAAAATGTTTTTTCGAAAAATTTGTGAAGTATTAATCATGAGATTTCTTAGAGGAGTAATATTTATGCTTCTTATTCTACTTTGAGGCAAGCAAAATCTTTAGTTTCTGGAAAATTTCGATTTCTGGTATTCATATTATAGAACTTTCACTTCAATTATAGAATCACTTGACATTTTGTTTTGGAGCTAATATATATTGGGGGAGTGGGGTGGTTCAACTAATTATATAATTTATATTTTAAATTCATGGTGCATATTTATCAGAATATTTTGTGTGAAATTCAGAATTTTTTTTGCACTGAGAATATCCCATAGTGTGTGTTATAAAGAAAGGTATTCTGCTAAAATGATTTTTAATATTGTTTTGTTAGTGTTTATTTTAATAGAAAGAATAAATTAAAAATTTTCATCACATATAATTGAAAGCAACAAACGGTTAACTCACCTGAAGGAGGCATGCAGTTATACGCACAGCCATTGTTGCAACATTTATGCTCTCCTCTGCAGTCAGCATCATCTCTGCATCGATTTTCACAATCTCTTGGACCGGAACTCGGTGCACTGTTTGATGGACAGGTACCCGGCTTTTGTACTGAAATATTATAAAGATTCACGAGGCATCTTAATATTTTTATAAAAATTTTATGCATAAAATCAAAAATCAATTAAAGAAAAATCTTCATAGAGAAGATAAAAAAGGTTATGAAGAAACCCGAGGGATTGTTGGTGATGCTGATTTAAGGTAATACAGTGAATTCCCGTTACAATGAACTCCAAAGAACCCGACATTTTTTTTCTATTTTCTGTAATGTCGTCATGATGGAATATGCATCATCCTAATGGCGTTTAAAACTGGACAGGATTGTTTTAACGGATATTTCATTGTATTGGTATTTTTATATAATGAGATTTCACTGTACCATTGTAAATTCTTACAGCTATGATTAAAGGATCTGCTATAGAACTTGGTATCCGTTAGATATCAATTCTTTTATTGCTGAACCGACTACTCCGAAGGTTGTTTGTTCTATCGAACTTGGCCCTTTTTTCGCACCAATGTTTTAGTTGATTTCTTAGACAAAACAACTCATTTTTCCGATCCAACTTTATTATCAAAATGAATATTAGTAGATATTTTTAAAGATTACGACAAATTGTGAGGGGTGATCATTATGAAGGAAATGGAAAATTATGGAAATTAAATAATAACAGATTATGAAATTTGAACTCAAAAGGCATTATATAATAAAATTTGGTTCGGTTTTTAATAATGGCAAAATAGGAACTTTATATTCTCAGAAGAAATAAAAAACAACTTTAATTTAGAAAAAAGGAATAGCAAATCGTTTGCATGTATAAAATCTATATACTACTTACAGTGGAATCTGTCTAATGTGACCCCCCCCCCCCCCCCCAAGATCGACAAAACTAATCATCTTAAATAGGTGGTCACTGCCCATAGGGCATTTTCACTAATCATTATACTTAAAGGCACATTTTTTTCCATAGAAATGAGCACTTTAAAACAGGATGGTCATTTTGAAAAGATGGTCAATTTGCAGGTTCCACTGTACATTCAAAAATAATTTTGTTAATTATTACTCACTTCGTCTACACACTGGCTCAGTACGTACACCTTCTCGTGATGTGCGAACCACATCTATTGCACATCTACTGCCAGCAGGGCAGTCGTGGACCTAAAATGAATTTTTATTAAAACTAAAAATAGAAACATACTTTACAAGTTTCAACACAAATGGCAATTTAGCAAGGATGGTATAATGGATTTAAGGTTTATTAAGGATTCAATACATCAAGGATACCCAATGTGTCATCAAGATTTACATCGTATGTTGATAAATGTGTTGCAATCTAAAAGAAATTTTTACTGAATGAGGATGGGAAAAGAGGAGAGACATTAATTTAAAAAATAATGCTTCAGCAATAAATTATTAAATAACTTGTAAAGAAAAACTAACTAAACTATCGTTATACATATGCATACAAAGAGATCAATAAATGATATCAACAATCTTAAAAACTTTAGGGTGCGAAATTGAAATTTTTTTTTGCTTAAGTTTAGACAAGAACAGTCTCAAGAAGCTACTGTTCGGTGCCGACTCTAGAATGAAAGGGCAGCAGCGCAGGAGATATTTTCAGAATGGCACACTACTCCAAAAAGGCACGTTTAATCAACTTAAAGGGTGCCACTCTTTTTCTTTCTTCTCTAGTTTCCTCCTTTATTTTGATGCTAATAGCCTAGTCCAGTATCTAACTTGTGTAAGTGATCACTTAATTAAGTTTATACATTTGGTACTAAATTTTTGTTGTTTAATGCATTTAGAATGTGACGACTTTCATGATAACCACACAAGTTAAAAAGGGTAGTTTTGCCAGAGAGGTGGTAGTGAGATTGGCAGGAAAAGAAAGAAAAAATGTTATACAGCGTGATTTCTAGATGCTGAATTGGCACAATGACGTCAGAAATTAGTTTTGAATGTGTGTGTCTATGGATTTAATATTGAAAAGAAAACTTTGAAATCAGGCAGTGATGACAAGAGGACAGAATGGTTGAAATATGCCATACCAAGATGGCGTCACAGGCATTATAATTGCATTTTCAAGTTCAACTTGAAAAGGTGATTATAATGCTTTTTGAAAATTTAAAATTGAATGAGGGTTTTCAAAAAAGGTTGCAGAGCACTTAGAAGAGCAACAGGCTCTGGCAACCTGTCAAAAAGTACTAGAATCATAACTTGTAAAGTAGTCGTCTGAAAACCTGTGCAAATCTACTAGAAAACGCTCTGAGATCAACCTGTTGGATACACCTGCACAACATGTTGTTTTGGTGTAGATACAAGATATTTCTATGAATACAAAAATACAATACATTACCTCACATGGATTAGAGCATCTACAGTGGGAACATCCATTGGTGTCAAAAGTTTCTTCAATGCCAAATGGACATTGAATATTGTCACAATTGGAAGGTGCACAAACTTGAGGGTACTTCTGGGACAATGGGCACTTTTGCTGGCTCATCTACAGTTGGCTTAGCTGATGAAAAATAATTAAAAAAAGCATGAATTAAACTATTCATATTCAAAAATTTTTAAATAACTCATAAAACAAAAATGATAAAAATTATGTCATTTCAGCAAAAAATTAAAAAATATTGTAGAAATACATCTCAGGATTACAAGAGTGTAAGATGTGAGCTTGGAGAGAAAGTACTCTGAGTAAAGGCTTTAGTCCGAGCCTTGAAGCTATCATCTTATGCAAACGCTTGAGTA
The DNA here is from genome assembly GCA_038502835.1 of Octonoba sinensis. NCBI lineage: Eukaryota > Metazoa > Arthropoda > Arachnida > Araneae > Uloboridae > Octonoba > Octonoba sinensis. The sequence continues at coordinate 45,174,576 of CM076603.1, forward strand.
GTGCATAACGGGAAACAAGCGAGCTTGGAAATTGAAACATAAGGACAGCAGCCACAGCAAAATTTAAGAAAAAGATTGATTATGTTGCTTGTGTATAGTAAAAAAAAAAGTTATGTAATAATACAGCTATTTGTGTTCAAGCTAATAAAGTAGCGTAAACTTACTAATAGCCTCGTAAATAATATCAAAACTAATACATATATATGCATAATATAGTATGTATATATGTTGTTTAAAAATCATAAGACTTGCAATGTAAAATTCTCAGTAATAAGATAAAGGTGATTTATTTTTAAATCTGATTAATAATATCACCTTTATACACTTTTAGATGCAAATAAGTAACATCAAAATTAAAAATACTAAATAAATTTACAAAATATGCAGTAACTTAAATGTATTATTAAGAAGTAGCTATTCAAACAAATAAAAATAACATTTACATTTTCTTTTCAAGAAAAAGAATTTTGAGTGTTCAAAACTGCTTTCTAAAATAAGCTGTTCTCCGAAACCATGCCAGGAGTTCTTATGTACAATTCAGGTACAAATGAAATTTTTCATAAAAAAATTCTTTAAACTAATCAAGTATAATTTTAATTCAGTTTCACTGTAGTTCGATAAGTAGGACCTTTAAAAAGGCACTTTTTAGCAAGATCTTTAAACCATCTAAGTTATTTTTCTGCATAACATAAATTCAAAAATCATTTTAATATCCCCTTCAACTCTTAAACATTTGACCAACTACTTCATTACAAAGTATTCTCTCAACTAACTGAAATCTTACCTTGTTCAGAGAAAATTCACTTGAATTAAAATAATGTTATTTAGATACTTTGACAATGGTATTTAAAGATTATTTCATAACATTACAATGATGTTCATAAAATTTTAAACTACTTTTAACAAGAAAGAATATTTTCAATTACTCTCCAAATTTCATCAGTTTTGATATAACTGACCTTTAATCCCAGTGCAAAATCTCAAGCAGATTTCGGATGTCTTAAATCTATTCTTATTTCCTCCACAACCACCAAACACAAAAGGTAAGCAGCTTTGACTTTGAGCATCATAGAACCACCGTGGATGAGTTTCTTTACAAGGTCCGGGCTCAACTGGGAGGCGGCAGACATCTGTAAAATTAATTTTATATAAATTATACAAGTATCGATTAGTGTGGATAAACTTAAGTTTTCTGTTTGAAGAAGTTGAGCATTACTAATTGATTATTTTCCTAAACAGAATATTTTAAATTCAAAATAGCAGATAGATCTTAATATAATTTTAGTGGAAATAGCTACTATAGCAGTTATTTAAAAACAGCACATATTTGATCACTTTACAATAAATATGTTTTAAAAATTAGTTAAGAAGCCAAAATGTTAATCATCAATAATAAATTAATAATTATGTTAAAGCTTATCAGATGCAATATAACTTCCAAGATTTTTACATTGTTAGGCAAAGCATGAATACAGACCTTCATTTGATGTAACATTTGTTCGAATAACCGGAGGCTCTGAAATAAAAAGTATTATTTAAGCATGCATCATGCAGCAAATATGTTAAAATGCATCAGTATCGGACCCTCCAACCATGCCAAAAAGAAAAAAAAAGATAACAGGGTTAAGCTAAGATCAAGAAAAAATATAAATCAAGCTTTATAGCAGTTAGGCACAAAAATGTTGTTACACTTACTAACTCGCTCAAAAAAAAAAGTACCAAATTTCACAAAATGTGCTATATTTCTTTTAAAATTTTTTTCTAAAATTCGTATTTTGTTGAACCTACTTTACAGCATGATACTTTTCTTACTTAGTGTATAATGCTACTTTTTTCCCTAAAGCACTTTTTTCCCCAAACACAAAAATTAAATAAATAAGAAAATATACATTTTTTGCACAGTGCAGTTTACAGTAAATAAAATTTTACTTTAAAAATTTACTTAAAAATTTTTCGTTTATAGCAGGTATTTTTATGTCTTGTAATCACAATACAGATGTATTCCATCTTACTTCAGTCAAAGTTAACACTTCAGTAACTACATGGGGGGGGGGGGGATTACAAATAATAATTTTATATACCTTCTGACACAATGTCTAATTTTAAAAAATATGAAAAAATAAATATCTTTTGACACAATAGGTAATTTATTTTAAAATGTATAAATAAATACCTTTTAACACAATATGAAATCCATAAAAAAGTTTTTAGGCTATCTTTTTTTTTATGTTAGTTGCGGCGGCTCAGCTCTCTATCGGAAAATTTTCGAAATTGGCATTCTAAAAATGGGATTTGGTTACTTTACAGTAGAGAAATTTAGAGTTCCCTCTCGATATGAATTCATTCAAAAAAGAAAAATACTCACTGATTAAATAACCTATGCATTTGTACAATAGAAAACAAAGATACCTTTACTTATTTTTTTCCTTAAACACTGTTTCTCACACTCGATCCTTTTATTAAATCTGTTTCCATTCCCGTCACAGCCACCATACACAAAAGATTTGCAAATATTTTCTTCAGAATCGTAGTACCACACTCGATAATACCCTAAGCAAGGTCCTGGTTCTTGAGGTAAAGTACACACATCTAGAAAAAATTCACTTCAAGTTTATATACTGTTGAAATGCTTTTTTTTTTTTACATTGATTACAGCTCACTTTAATAAAAAAATCTATTCATTTTTTCCCCTTATCTTTCATTTGATGGAATTGGTCAATATGCTTCTATTTTAACATTGTACAATGACATTAAATACCTAATGATTTTAAATATTTCAGAATTTGATTTCATTGATTTACAAAGAGGACTTACCATCAGACACTATGGGAGCAACTGTAGTTAATGGCTCTTTCTTACACTTTGAATAGCAACTTTCTTTCGTGTTAAAACGATTTGCATTTCCTTGACAGCCACTAAATACAAATTCAAAGCATTCATCTTTGCTTTTGTCATAAAACCACTGAGTGAATGTACCACTGCAAGGACCTTTCACAGCTGCCAAACTGCAAACATCTGAAGGAGAAGTATTTACTGGCATAAAATTTAAGAACTCTTAAAATACTGCATAGTCTTCAAAAATTAAGAAATAATAATTACAAAACCATTTAAAATGAATTATTAACCTGTTTCAAAGTGATCCTTCTGTTTAGGGTAACTGTGAACCACACCAGAAAACAAATTTTAAAAAGAAATATTTTAACAAAGGTATAATTGTGCAACTTCAAACCAGAAAAATAAAATTTCTTAAGCATTTATAAAAAAAATATCTCACATCACAGGATTTCTATAATTTATGATAATGCATAGAACACCTTCAAGAATTTCAACAGCTTCAAGTGTTTCAACAACTTAAAAAGCAACATTGAAAAATTGCTTCCAAGCAATGACTTCAAAATTATTATACAAGTATTATACACAAAAGTATTACACAAATATCCATGTAGTGTTGCAAACCTATTTTTTAAAATTAAGAGTAGAAAACTGATTTTATAACCTAGCCAGCTGAGTACAGCACTCGGCCATCTAGCTTTTCTTTGAAGTTATATAATAAATGCTAAAAAATATAGCGTGATTCCAAGTAAATGTGAACAGGGTCCGTACGCAGATTGAAGAAAAAAGTAGGAAAAAGTAGGAATTCAAAATACAGACGAAAATACCTACAAATGACTTCCTACGTTTGTTTACAGAATAAATACTTACAAAAAAGAGGACATTGAAAAAAAAAAAAACGAAAAATATGTTTTCTTAAAATATTAAAAGTTATGAAATTGAAAACGAACTAGAGCTCTAAAGTGTACATACCGTAATTATCGGTAAATAGCCCGCATTGTTGTATAGCCCGCAGGAAGAAAAATTCAAACTAAAAAAATTAAGTTCGGTGTATAACCAGCATCGTTGTATAACCCGCACCCCAGAAAAAACATGGGATACAACCCTAGAAAACAATGCATTCGCCTGTAGTGCCCGAGCCAAAATCTGCTTTGGACCATTGTTTCGAAAGCTACGATTTATTTCTCTGCATTTTGTTTTGCAGGAAAACAGATTTCGATATTTTTGAACGATAGTTGTCCAATTTAATAATACTTTTTTAATTTTTATTTCATGTATTGCTCGCATCGTTATATTGCCCGCAGTTAGTAAAAAAAGAAGCTTTTTTGTAGATAGCCCGCGGGCTATACACAGATAATTACGGTAATTCTTCCAGTTTCTACCCCCTTCTTGGCAAATAGAAGGCATTAAGACAATACAAGCTCATTTAAATTGGATTCATCTTACATTGGAAGCTCTTTTCTTATTCAACTTCTGCCCAGTCTCTTATTTTTTAATCTTTAAATTTTTATTGAGCTTAAAAGTTTTTTTCCTACAAAACTCAAGATAAAAGTTACCTTGAGCTTTAAAGCATGAATCTTCACATTCTTTGCGAATCTTAAATCTGTTCCTGTTGCCCTTGCAGCCACCATAGTAAAATTCTTTGCACACACCATCAGCTGAGTCATAATACCAATTAACTTCAGCATTAGAACAAGGTCCAGGGTCTTGGCTTTCAAAACAATATTCTAAAAAAATATTTCAAATAAAAAATTTAAAAAAATGAAGATTCCAACAAACTAAGAACAAAAAAATGTTTGAGCTTTTCAAGTATGCAAATGTTTGGTTTAATAGTACTCCATCCAACAAATGGTTTTCTTAATTCAACATATAGAAAGAGGCACACATTTAATGAAAAACATTATTCATCAATACTTAATTTATACATATTCTTAGGGTGCTTTCCCACCAAAGGTGACAAGAAAAAACTTTTCTGTTCTCAACTGCAGAGCATATTTTTGAATGCAAAAATAGGCATTGGGTAAGAAAAGACAAGATTTTTTTTCTCTTTGTCACCTTTGGCGTGAAAGCCCCTTAACATTACATTAGCAGCAGGCAAAAATTACTTTGTTTTTTAACCTAATACCTGTATGCTATGTGTATGAATCATGCACTGATGATGCAAGCATATAATACTTGTCACATATTATTTTTATACATTTATTTATTTTTTTACAAAATGTATTAAGTATTTAAACCAAACTTGCAAAGAAATCAATAGGAACTCACATGTGCTGACACAACTTGTGACCACAATCCTTTCACAATTTTTGAATTTCTATAATCTACTTCAATTTGTGACCCTTTTACTAAATATTTTAGTTAATAAGTACTAGCTTCATATTGTCAGTACATGTACAACACAGATTATCGCAAGCCAAAATATTTCCATAAACTTATCTAGAACTAACACACCACACGAACAGAAATACAAAATGCCTGCTCACAATATACAAACTTGACATTAACGTTGTTTTCTTTGCATTTAATGGCTTAATAGGCATTATAAAATGCCAGCTGAAATTTATTTCAATGCAGAGCCCCCTTGGGGAAAGATGCCTCTCTGGAGAATTTCCAAGAATAGTTGACTCTCAGTTGCACATGAAATACTAGAAAAATAGGAAAACTCCAACCCAGCCAATCAATAAGGGTTACACAAGCATGGTGATTCAGTGAGTGTTGTGACCTCTAGGCACTAGGTCATAATAGCCACCCTACCTATTCATTTCTCAAGGCAAAGACTGAAATCCCCGGATTAGAGCCCGAGACTTTTGATACTGAGCCAAATACATTTTATCATTGGGCAATGAGTGGGGCACAAGGACGTTTAACTTTGCATATAGTTTTACAGATGCATAATAATGAATGAACTGTAGAGTTCACAGAAAACAATATGTAAATGAAAATTTGTGAATCACATTGAATCATATTTGCACATGACATAGGAGAAAACTAGAAAAACTCCAACCCAGGCACTCAAAGAGGGTTGTACAAGCATGGTGATTCAGTTAGTGTTGTGACCTCATAGGCATAAGGTCACAATGCCACCGTACCTCCTCATTTCTCACAACAAAAACTGAAATCCTTGGATTAGAGCCTGGAACTTTTTGATACTGAGCCAAATACATTTTATCGCCAGGAAATAGGTGGGGCACAAGAATGTTTAACTTCGCATACGGTTTTAATGATGCATAATAATGAATAAACTGTAGATTTCACAGAAAAAAATATGTAAATGGAAATTTGTGATAACTGCATTACCCTTCACTCAGGGTTCGTTGATTTAAATCAGCTTGATTTAAATCAAGTGATTTTTTTTCAAAAAAATCATTGATTTTACAATGTTAGAAAGTGTTTTAAAAATGAAATATGTTGCAATTACAACCAGTTTCAAACAAAACTTCCTTGGTCCATCTGTATGAGTGCATTACATATTTCATAATTTTACAACTAATTACTATTTTTTTAATTTTACAATATTACTTTTATTTTTCAAGCACCTTAAGAGCAAAGCATAATTTATTCAATCATTCAAATTAGAATTCATAATAATCACGAATCATTCTGTGTTTTTTTATCTTAAAAATAGTATTTTAGATTAATTTAATAAATGCCACATATTAAATAATTTAGAATGATAGTGTTTAAAACAACAATTGTTAGAATTTAGAATATGTATCCTTAAAGTTTCATCCACGTCCCCTAATAGCGTAAGGTTTTTTTCCTTCTAAAATATTTTTTTATCATGGAAGTTTTCAATAATGATATTTGATTAAAACAAAAAGTTTCAGTTTTTAGTAATGGTGTGCGCATATGATTTTACTAAATGGGTAAAAATATTTCAGGCTTTTTCATTTATAAAATAGAAAAATGATTAAAGTACACTCAATGTAAAAATTAAATACACACAATTGTTACTTTTTCAGGTTTCAACAGCAAAATAATTCAGATTAAATTTGTTCATTTTCTCTGTACTTATGAGTGTACTATTGTTCCTGGTAGGGTTAAGTTTTGTTTGAGTCATGCATTTCATTAAAATTTCTTTATCATTATTATTATTAAAAATATTTATTGCTGTGAAAATAGCTTAAAGTATGTTTTTGCATAATGATTGACATGCCATATTGTTTCTATGAATGTAACATAATAAATATCCAAAATATTTAAGGTCTTTTTTTAAAAAATAAAAAAAATCCAATTTAAATCAAAAACATCTGATTTAAATTTAAAAAATCCGATTTTTTTTATTTTTAAAAAAATAATTAAAAAAATCACGAACCCTGCCTTCACTAGAAATGGGCACTTTAACATTTTATTCCTGAAACCGACAACCAATATGAAGGAAATTTTCCATGATTTACTAAACCAATTATATTATCTGATCTTTATCTACATTATTTTTGATCTTGTGCAATTAAAAATAATAAAGCTTGCTTTTGGAATATACTTATATGCGATTAAAATAAATTTTTACCCAGTTTAAATTCCTGCTCATCAGGTATTTCTGGAACTGTTTCTTTACCACATCTTTTATCACACTCGTAAAACGAACCAAAATTATTTCCATTGCCATCACAGCCTCCATAGATAAAGCGGTGGCACTGCTCACTTTCATAGTCAAAATACCATTGCTCTCTGAATTCATTACAAGGACCACTATCTTTCGGTAAGCGACATATGTCCGTTTCTGAAAAATAGATAAGAAATAGAAAGGGTTATAGAATGTAAAACATTTATCTACACAATGATAAATTTTCATAATCCAATAAATATTAGTTTTTTTTTTTTTTTGAAGTCCCACATTGAGCCAAATGTAATAAGAAATTAAGCCAATAAATGCCAAATGACATCATTATTGGCATATATGATGCCACTTGGCATCATATTGGCTTAATTTCTTATTACCTTTGGCATTCTCAAGTGGAAAAAAACCTAATAATTAGGCTTAAAACTGATTACAGCAACAACAATAAAAATAATAATAAATAAAAAATAATAATATAACCTGTGAAGGTAATGCAAAAGATTAACTGGAATTAGCCTTATTGCAGATTTAGAGAATTTTCCCTCAACCATTTTACTTCAAATTTTAGGTGGAAATTGTACATGGATAATAAGTGTAGAAAAAATGTTATTTGGGGAGGCATTTGCATTTTTAATGGATTTCTTTTTGTTGGCAATGGGCGATAGATCATATCCCCCACCCTGCTCTAGTATATTTTAGAATATCCTGCTGCTAAAATGTTTTTAAAAAATGCCATTGGAAAGTCGTGTAATTTCATCATATTGAAAAAATCTAAAGTTAATTTTAAATCATAAACTATGCAATTTAAAGTCAACTCTAAAATTTCACTCTGAACTATAAGATTTATTTTAGATAAAAATTTTACCCCTTCAAATATAATATGGTTATGCTATGACTCCAAATACATCAACTAATATAAAATACATTTTTATTAACTAGATTATGAAAAATCTTCCTTTATTTCCTCACCATCAGTAACAGCTGAAATGCAGGATTTTTCACATTCCCGTCTAGAAGAAAATCGATTTGCATTTCCTTCACATCCACCATAATAAAACTGAGCACATCTTGATAATTCTGTGTTGTAGTACCACTGTATAACTGCATCATTACATGATCCCTCATCTTTTGGAAGGTTGCATTGAGAGACAGGTCCTAAAAGAAAGATACTCCACTGGATGACTTTTTAAATTATTTTTTACAAAAACTGAAGACTAATTATTTAAATAAAAATCTCTGAAACATGCACTAGTTAGCATAATATGCTTTTATGGAAAATATTTTCATCTTTTGTGATGAAATTGAATGTGGAAAAACAAAGTTTTATTGTGAAACCTTGAAAATTAAACTGTAACCCCAAAACATGTTTTGGAGTTACAAGAAACTTTTTGCAAAAAAGGTGAAAGTTACCGGTGGGATTTGATCTAGGGTCCCCCATGTTGCTAGCCCATTACCTACAGCCAAAAGACATCTCCTGGCACTAAAAGGGACTGTCACTAAAATGGACTGGCACTAAAATGACTGTCACCGTACACTGGAGAACACACAGCTGGTGCAGGCTGGAAGGCTACCATGTTGCTAATCCATTGCCTTGACCACACAGCCAAAAGATGCCTCCTGGCAGTAAGAGGTCGGATAACTTTCACCATTTGCCGCATTGCTGGTGCAGGACGGGAAGCTACCACATTGCTAGTCCATTGCTGCATAGACTGCATTGTCAAACGACATCTAAACAGTAAATAGGAGAATGTCAGATGACTTTCTCCATGCATGAAGTGTGTACGAGTAAGATTAAAAGAAATTAAAGAGAAAGATAATAAGAACAACATTTTTGGTAAAAATTGCATTCTCAGGGGAAAAAGACATTTAAAAAAAACAATAAAAACATTTATGCTTGCTTTCGTAAGTTAAACTAATTTTCTTCTACTGTGAGAAAAATTTGAGATGAAAGGGGGGATCTATGTTTACTTTATTATTCAAACGGAAATTTGAGCAATTCCTTATAAATTGTAACTACCAAAAATTAAGATTACTCAATCTACTTTTTAACAAAACAAGGCAATATGAAATATTGATACATACTGACAGGTTGTGCCGACATACATTTGCTTTCACAAGCCTCCTTACTGACGAAGCGATTGTTATTTCCAAGACATCCACCGTAAGTGAAAGCTTCACATGCTTTTTTAACCAGCATCATAATACCAAGAAGGAACTTTTCCATCACAAGCACCAGGAATTCGTGGCAGCAAACATACTTCTATTTATTCATGGAAAGAAAAAAAATAATTTTATTTTTGTACAAAATTTAAAATTTTAATTTTCAAAATTATAATAGAAAATTGGTGTCAAATAATTTTTAAAAAAAATAAACAGAATCAATAAACAAACATTTTTATTTATGGAAACAAAAAACATATCAAGACTATGAGACATAACTATATATAAAAAGCGTAATAAACAAACTGGTAGAAGAAATTGAGGCACCAGGGGAAAAAAATAATATATAAATAAACAAAAATAAAATACACTAAACAAATAATAACTTCATAAGTTCTTTAGCTTATAAGATTTTCTGAAATGTTATGGATGAATTAATCATAGTTTTACTTCCTGAAATTTTCATTTATTAATTAATTTTTTTCCTTGCAAATTTGATATTTCATGCAATCAATATGCAAGATTTTCAGCCTTAAAATTATACAACAAGAATGATAATAAGTATCCGCTTTCTTTTAAGAAGAACTCAAGGCCTACTTATAAAATTTTTGCAGAATGTGAATTTATTGAAAAAGAAACTTGACCCAAATAAATTCAGATCTTTTTTTTTAAACTAATCGATGGGTAAAATACAACATTTTATCTTCCCTTATAAATTTACAACTGATAAGCTAACCGAGTTAAAACATATATTGTGACAGAAATATATTTAACAATACTTTTTCAAATACTAAAAGTATTTTTTAAATAATCACTAATCATGAATCTACTGTAATGAATTGAGGAGCAAAAAATTTGTGTCAATGCTACAATGAAGTAACACATGATTAATTTAAATGGCAGCTAAAAAAATTAATTTATTGCCAGAAACAAAAGTTATAATTTACATAAGTAAATAAAGAATATAAAAGTTTATAAACTAATAAAAAATTCAAAATTTCAATTTAATGGAGGGGAGGGGATGCAAATTTTATGCTTTTAGTGTGTTTAAATAAATCCTTTACCTGGTCCTTCAGGTTTGACACAAATTTTCTCACATTCCTCTTGGGTATCAAAATTATTGCCATTTCCATCACAGCCACCATACCAAAATCTAGAGCAAGAACCATACGAAACGTCAAAAAACCATTTAACAGAAAAATCCGAGCATGGTCCCGTTTCTTTGGGAAGACTACAGACTTCTGAAATCAAGAACATAAAGACATAAATATACATGAGTCCATAGCAAAAGAATTAAATAGCAAAACAAACTTAGATGTTTAACTTATACACAAGAATTTTTTTCCAGAAATGTTTTTTAAAGAAAATTATCAAAAGACTAAAATGTACCTGTGGAAACTTTTGGTTTTGGTTGCGAAACATCAGGACAGCCCTCGTAACCAGGTCCAGATGCTGATGTATAACCATCAGCACAACATCCATATCGAGTCGTACCACATGGGCATCCTTGGTGGTCTGGCCCCTGAGAAGTTGTTCTTCCATCCAGACAGCATCCAAAACGGGTTGATTCACATGGACATCCCTCATAGTTGGGCCCACGGGCAATAGTTCTTCCATCCAGACAGCATCCATACCTCTGAGCCTCACAAGGAAAAGTCTCTTAAATCCGATGTTCTTGCAGGTGTATGTCCATCAGGGCAGCAGCCATGAGGTAAAGTTTCACAAGGACACCCACTCAAATCAGCACTCACAGCTGCAGTTTTTCCATCAGGACAGCAACCATACTTGGTGGAATCACAGCCACATCCATCACCATTAGCATTTATCATAGGTGTAATGCCGTCAGGACAACAACCATACGCCATTAGTTGACACAAACATCCTTCAAATGCAGGCCCTGAAGCCGCTGTGATTTTATCTTGACAGCAGCCAAATCTAAAGTGCTCACATTTGCATCCTTGATAACTGGCAATAAATAAACATTTATTTCAATACAGCAAAACTCACACAATGACCATTTACAAAATACATGTGTCAATATTTTGAAGCCATCACAATTAAACTTTTTATGGATTTAAATAAAAAAAAGCAAATGAATCATAACAAGATGCAGTTCCCCCTAATGTTGAATTATTTTTTAATATGACTCGAAACATTTATTTCTTTACGATTAAATTCAAAAAAAAATTTCAAATTTGGATAGCTTTCTGGACTATTAAAAAAAGAATACACAACTCATTACAATTAGTAGAGGAACAATGTTTTTTAAGTAAAACAATAAAAAGTAAAGAATTGGAAAAGAACAAAAAATAGGATGTATACTTTTCAGGATTAAAAAAAAGGAAATTAAGAAAAAAATGCCCTTTCTCTTTTTTTAGTTTTAGTGGTAAAAGCTTGAATATTTTTAGCAGTCTAAATCCTTGTTAAAAGAATTATGCATTGCATGATAACTAAAATCATCAGTTATCATACAAATAATAAAATACTTTTCAGAGACAGGGGACATTCATGTCTCTAGCACGGATTTGGATTTTTAACTGAATAGCTAGGAAAATTGAAGATCTTGATAGGAAAAATAATAAGGATAAAAAGCAAAAGAATATTTTAAAAGAGTTTTGAGAAATCTTTAGAAAGGACATGCATCTTGTTGATTCAGCTGAATCATAAGAAATTTTTATGCAGTCATTGCTTAGAATTAACATTTGCAAATATCAAATAATTTTAAACAGAAAATGATTCAGAGACAGAAATGAAAAGCTTTAAGGTGATTTTTTAAGAAATACTTGGAACCAACCAAAATAAACCAACATAAAGGACAAGAGCATTTTAAATAAAGCAGATTTTTCTCAGAAATTGCTTTATTTACACTGCTTTTCACCTTTTGATTTGTCTCACAAAGGTATTCTACTTATTTCATGGTTAGGTAATAATTATTTACAAAACATTTTACTTTCATTTTTACAATGGTATTTATTACAATTTATAATATTAAGAACAGTTACATTCTTAATTTCACAACATTATTTTTTTTAAATATTAATTATCAAAAAAGCAACCTTAAATTAATATGCTTTTCACAAAACAAATGCATTAAATATATTTTAGTCATAAATCATAAATTGCATATGTTCAAAGAGCTAATAAATAATTTTATAAGAGGCATAAAAGATGAATGAAGGTGCTATGAGATCAACCTTAGGCAAGAATGCTACTAAAATACTTACTTAAATCCTTGAGCTGGAGTTATTACATCAGGACAACAACCATATGGGAAGGTTTGACATCCACAACCTAAAAAGGTGGGACCTAAAGCAGCTGTTTTATTATCAGGACAACAACCAAATCTCATTCCAAAACAGCAACCTTCTAAATTGGGCCCCAAAGCTTGAGTTTCCTCATCTGGACAACAACCAAACAAAGTATTCACACATTCATGAACTATTTCAGGAGTTGTGGATATCTCAGGAGTAGTAGACTCATCAACATTCTCACATCCTTCATAATCTGGACCTAGTGCAAGGGTTTCATTATCTAAACAGCAGCCAAAAGTAGAATTAGAACATTCTATGACAAAGCAACCTTCTCCTTCTGGTCCTAAGGCTGATGTTTTATTATCAGGACAACAACCAAATGTAGAATTAGTACAATCTTCAGAAATGCATCCCTCTCCTTCAGGACCCAATGCCAATGTTACATTATCAGGACAGCAGCCAAATGTAGAATTAATGCAATCTTCTGGACCACATCCTTCTCCATCAGGGCCTAAAGCTATAGTTGCATTATCAGGACAGCAGCCAAATGTAGAATTACTACAGTCTTTAGGGCTACATCCTTCTCCATCAGGGCCTAAAGCTATAGTTGCATTATCAGGACAGCAGCCAAATGTAGAATTACTACAGTCTTCAAGGCTACATCCTTCTCCTTCAGGGCCTAATGCCAAAGTCACATTATCAGAACAACATCCAAAAGTGCTATTTGAACAAGAAATATCAAAACAACCTTCATCATCAGGACCAAGTGCTGTTGTTACATTATCTGGGCAACAACCAAATGTTGAATTGGAACAGTTGGGACAACCTTCATTTTCGAATCCCTTCGCTAAAGTAATATTATCGGGACAGCACCCAAATGCAGAGTCTTCGCAAGAAATACCCATTTCACCATCACCACTACCATCTTCTATGCAACCTTCTTTAAAAGGACCTGAAATTTAAAAACAAAATATGGTTTAATATAACATAATCATTTACTACTTAAAATACTTTGGGCACATTAAAACACATAAACAAGCATATTACTAATTATAAGTTTCTTTTAAATATAACATAAAAATTTGTAAAACAAAAACAGCAAATACAGGAAAAGCAAGAGATTACTTTGAATATTTTTTTTTATAAATTTTTCTTTTCTCCAAATATACACCACATTTACTTTCAATCTAAACTTCTACACCTTTTTTCCAAATATCTGATTTGCCGCGAGTCCCTAGGAAGTTTTATTATATTCCACAATCATTCACAAGGAAGGAAAAACATGACATTCACTTCATATTGATGTAAATTTTAATCGAAGTATTATGCAATAGCTTACCATTAGCTGATGTAATACCATCATCACAACAGCCAAATGCACTTGATTTGCAATCAGTATCATTTCCTTTATCTTCACAACCTTCCTGGTCTGGGCCAGAAGCAGGAGTTAAACCATCTGGGCAGCAACCAAATGGTTCAGAGTAACAATCTTCTCCAGATCCAAAATCTAGTGATGCATTTGCAGTTTTATTATCACATCCAACGGAATCAAAAGCAGAGACAGGTGTAATGCCATCAGGGCAACAACCAAAAATAGTGGCGGAACAATTGACTTTTGCTTCAGTGCATCCTTCTAAATCAGGACCTGTTGCTACTGTAATTCCATCTGGACAACAACCAAACGTAGAATTTGTGCAATTGCTATCTTCTAAAACACATCCATCTAAATCAGGACCTACTGCCTCTGTAATCCCATCAGGGCAACAACCAAATGCAGATTTCGTACAGTTGCTGTCTTCTACAACACATCCTTCAAAATCAGGACCTTTAGCAGGAGTTTGGTCATTTGGACAACATCCATATTCTGTCAAACTGCAATCGCTAGCACTGGGACAACCTTTCCTAAAAAATATAATTACACCAAATTTATTTCTCAATAAAAAATATTTTTTAAAAACGGAAAATTTAATGTTATCAACGAATTACAGTATCTTTAGAAAATAAAATAGGCAACAAACAATATTTTCTTCACTTTCAAAATATAACCAGAGACATAATAAATGTATGCTTTGCATAAGTTCCCTATTTAACATTCTAATGGTTAAAATCTAATTTGTAAAAAAAATTTGGTTGCTCAATAGTGATATTCGATAAACTCCTAGGAGAGCCCACTCCGTTTCAAAATTACCAATTTGGCGTGAATCTCGCAGAATGATAGAAGCTGGGTTTCGACCAAATCAGTGTCACCAAGATTATGTACTCATCTCCAACCATGCCAATGGGGTAGGCTTTCTTAAGATCCAACCGTGATATTCATTTTCTATTCCATGAAATTTTGTAATTGTGTAGTATGATCTAACACGTTCCATCATTTAGAAACTTAAAAAATACCGTTTAAAGCATTTTATGTGTTAAAGAACAAAATGTAATTTAAATTTTAGGACGAGTTTCAAAGCTTTAAAGTCCACCTCACCTTAATTTTAAAACATTCCAAAAACAAAATTTAATAAAATATTTTTTTAATGAAAAGCAGCAAACCAATTCTTTAGAACTGTTATTTTTAAAATTTCTCTTTTGTGTTTGAATTTATCGGCATAAAAACATGCAAAAAAAGAGTACGCAACTTTTTGTGATGAAGTCACAAAACCCTCATTTTTATTTTGGGAATAATTAACAAACTAGTGACAGTATGCAAAAATAGATATTAAGGGAAAAAATAATTGAATTTATTTGAACAGAAATCTTTAGTAAAATGAGGAGAAATTGAAACATTTAAGAAAGTGATGAAAATGTATCAAATTGCTTGAAAATTCTAGTACATTATTAATAAACTTCAATATAGAAAATTGAGAGGCGACATCAACAATTTTAAAGTTAATGCATAATTTTTTTTACTAAATGAAAAAAAAGTCCCAGTAGTACTCAGAAATATGTAACAAAACAGCACATTTTACAATAGGTGATAAAATACACTAATTTTTTTTTTCTTTTCTTTTAGACTAAAAGTATTAATGTACTGGTACAGTTTAAAACTAAATTCACAAAAACTGAAATTGAAAGCAAAATTAACGTATAAACCTGAAAGGGCCCAAAGCTAATGTGAAATTATCTGCACAACAACCATATTCTGCTTCTTCACAAGTGGTATTAGTGCTGGTGACATTGATCTTTGGGCAGCCTTCATCGCTTGGCCCCGCCTCTGTCATTCCATCGGGGCAACAGCCATATTTGGAATCTTTGCAGCCACTCAGAATCATAACTTCATCTAATTAAAAGTGTTGAAATAAATTCAGATAATGCATAATATAATAAGAAATAAGTTACTGGAAAAGGTAAAAAATTTATAAAGAACTATAAAATACTGATCTATGCATTTAAAAAAAACCTTTAAAAACAAACAAAAAAAAAAAAACTAAAGAAAAGTGGATAAAAATAAGAGGAAAACACTTTATCTAGAGAGATGTCTTTTTAAAAAAGATTGTTCAATATTTCTGGAAACAATATATATAATGTTTTCCTTCCGTTAATTGTATTTAAAAATATAAAACACTTTTAACGCTTTCTTAAGCAATATATTAACAAAAGTACAATTTTGAACAATAAAGTTTAAAATAAAAATATGCCAAATAAAAATTTTCTCAAAGTGAAATTTCCATTTGTTTTTCCTTGCATTATGAAGAAATAAAATTCATAGAATAAATATATTTATTTTCCTTCATTATGACTCTAATAACATTATCTCAAATAGTAATTATTAAGTTTCCACATTATTTTTAGCTCAAATAACTTTTTTTTATCAAGTTAAATTTTATTTACGAATTTGTACAATTTTAATGTTTACTGCTTTTTAATAAAAAAGTGAGTTCAAATTAGGGATGTAATGAATAGTGATTTGGCCGAATACCGAATGTTTGATGGCCGAATATTAAAATTTCTTTAAAATCGTTGTAATAGAAAGTGTCAAATTTAAAAATACCCACAAAATCAAACACCAATCTACACATTAATCTATAATGAACGATTTAATTTCGTTTGTTAAGATTCTAAAACTATCTAAAATTAATGTGTTTTCTGTACTGTTTTGAATGCAATAAAACTGAGAATTTCACCCACAAGTGAAAAAGAAATGACAGGTTTTAATGTCAGCATTAGTATTATTTTACCAATTATTTAATTCAAATTAAAGAAATAGTAATGCTCAGTGAACTTTTACCTTGCTCAAAATAGTTTAATGAAGGTATTTTAAAAGTTACAAAAGTTAATATTTTTATTTTATGGATTTTTTACATATGTATTTTTAAAAGTTCTATTAAAATTTAAAGCATTTAACTGGAATATATAGTTATTTTCAAAATCCCCATTAACTTATATTCTAGGCTTTTCACATTTCTCTCCGACACAATATTCACAATAAATCAGTCTACCCAAATAAAGTCCGACTTCTACTTTGTTAATAATAACAAAATAAAAGTCTCATATTCTTCATTATAAATAACTATTTCCAACGTTTGGAAGCAAATGCCAAGCATAAAATACAATATTATAGTTTAAAAATCTATTTTTGCTCAGTCAAAACATAAAAACAATGTTTAAAAAAAGTAATTTTTTCTAAATTATTCTTATTTCTCAAAACTATATACTAATGTATTCTTTTGAAATAACTATAATACAATTTTAAATGTTTAAAATCGACTAATTACTTCAGTTTTTACATTTCTAGTGTAAGAGAACTATTCAGCTGAATAGTCCATCAATATTCGGCTGATCTTATCGAGTATTCGGCCAGGCCGAATATTCGTTACATCCCTAGTTTAAATAAGAGTACATGCGCTTCAATTTTCTCAAAAAAGTATCAGTTACCTCCATCACATGGCATCATATTACATATTTCCTTGTCAAAAGGTTCTTCAGAGGGCTCACATTGACTAGAATCAACAACTTCATCTTCGTGAAAACATAAAATCTTTCGACTTCGTTCACCACCTCCGCAAGGCACAGAACACTGGGAAATTTTTTTTTTTTTTTTTTTTAATTTTGCAAAATGTAAAACACAAAATGTTGAGCTATGTTACTAATTAAGTAATATTAAATAAATAAAAAATTTTTTATAAAAAACAATGTTTTTCTTGAGCATATCATATTAATTTTATTTTCCAGCCACGGTGAATTGTTGTCTCGCCAACCGAAAGATAAGTTTCATAATGAAATGAAGCTTCGCTAACGGCACCATAGAAATGAAATCGTAGATGATAATATTTATAGTTAAATGATACTGTAAACCATACCTAAAAAACGTATGCACAATTTTGTTAGTATTCTTTATCGCCGGTTTATCACTAACGCCTAATTAAAAAACTCAAATTGTAGCGTGTCGTCATTCGCTACGTTATTTGAAATCTAGAATAAACTATAAGTCCGTAAACTTTTCGAGGCGATATTTATTTAAATGCTATTGCTAAATCAAGGAAATCGTGAAATCGTGGAGACGGAACTTTTATCAAGTTCAATCTCGAATTTAAAAATTATTGCTGCTCATTTGAATGAGTTAAAATTTAATCGAATTAATCGAAAATAAGCTTTATTATTGTTTTATATTTATTAAACTGAACTATTTTGAAATAATATAACATAAATAAAAATGTTTTTATAAAAAACGTTTTCCTTGCGTACTAAAAAGGTAGAAAATAATTTTTCTATGAGCCTGGCAAAATTTCTGAATAAAGTGGTCACATTATGGTAAAAGAGTTTCTAATTCTTATAAAACGAAAAACGTTGGGTGCATTAAAAACAATTTTATAAAAACGTTTTTCTTGCGCACTAAAAAGTGCGCAAGAAAAACGTTTTTATAAAATTGTTTTTATTTATGTAATGTTATTTTCTTCTTTTTGGTTTTTGATGGGTGAAATTTCGCAATCATAGAAATTTATTCAGAACCTTGATGTACAATGCAATTATCCTTACTACAAAAGTTAGCTTTCATGATTTAAAGACAAATCTGATATAAAATTTTATACAATATAAAATGACTAATGAGACTTTTATTTCAAATCTCTTTGATATTCAGAGTTGAGGAAACTGCTAATTATTATTTTTGGATCAAGGTAAGCCTTAAGAAATCGAACTAAAAAGCTCATAACTGGCGTTCTTATTGATTTAGAATCTTCGAACAAATTTCATCTTGTGCGGAAAAATCAGCGCTTTCGATCGATATGTTATATTAATATGTGTAAGGTTTTTTCACCCCCATTTTGGGGAATTTATGTGGAAATTTGAGTAAAATTGGAATAAAAAAGTTACTACCTGTCAGATTTTTTATGCGTGGTAGAATATTGCATTATCATCTGGTTCTGAGCTACATGTAAAGTTTCAGAATAATAGCTTATCAGGAAATGGTCGACAATTCTATTGCAAAATTCCTCGGACAGACAACAAAGCAAGTTAAGAAAAACGTTGTAATAAAAAGAATCTTTTACTATTTGAAACTCACATTACTTAACATTATGTTTAAATACTAGATAGTCTACTTACAAAGGCAGTTCAAAAAGTAAGGTAATGAGAGCTATAAGACAAATTCCCAGTGCAAGTTAAATCCCAAGCAATTGAGACAGAATTCGAAACCATCGATCGTTAGTCATATTTTGCACCAAAAACTTTTTGTTTGACAACTGCAATTTCACACCAATATGTTATTTTTGATGACCTGTTATAAATATTTTAGTTTAAGGACCAAAATTTTTCAATCAGTTGTCTTTTTTTTTTCGTCTCTAACTTTATATAATTTCATTTTGTATAATCTTCTTGATTTTTAGTTTTTACGATATGTGTGAAGTCGTCTATTGTAGCTTTTTGACTTCCGAATTTTAGAATGTGAATTTTTACTTACAAATTAAGTATAATACTTGGAAGAACAGTTAATATTGGAGATACATTTTAACAATTACATTATTCTCTTAATATTTATCAGTTGATGGCTATGCTTAAGCAATTTGAATTACTTGAAAATTACTCTTAGGAGAAAACTTTTGGAAACTGAAACAAAAAAGTAAATGCCAAAGACACCTAACATTAACACTTAAATTTCGATTCCTGAACTGAGGTGATCCCAACATTTCAACACCACTATGCAATCACACTCCCAACACCACAACCACTCAAAACCAAATTTTGAAACATGCTGAGTGTGCAGCTGTAAAGGGCAGAAAATTTACTTTTCACTTATCTTTTCTCTTCTTTTGTATTATATTTGAAAACAAAGACTCAATATCCCCCCCCCCCCTCTGATGACATTTCCCCTTTCCTACATCTTATAAAAATGATATATATTTTTACGTGAACCAATGTCAATCACTTGGTAACCTGTCCTAGAGTAGCATTTGACCTTTCATTACAACCAATAAATAAAATAATATAAAAAGTAAACATTTCTGCATTAGTGTGATCTTTTTAATTTTGGCAGGGCTCCTATAAGATTTTAAATAGATCTTTAAAGTCACGGTTCATTAAATTTTTAATGGGCTGTATATATATGTAACATTAAAAACAAATAATTCTTTCCAATCCCTTTTTAAATTCAGTTTCGAGTTAAAAACACAAAAACTAAAATGACCTACAGACAATTGTAGGCACTTTATATATTTCCCCTTTCCCTTTTTTTATGGCGCAAAAGAAATTACACAACTTGAGGAATAGGAAATTTTTGCAGAACCAGCAAATAGTTAAAAACTTGAGGTGTCACTTGACGGAGAGCTCAAAATATTATATAAGGGAGAAGAAACTAAATTTTATGGGATTTTGTGCAATTTAATTCGTAAGGTGTACTTGGTTTAAGAACGTGCAAACAGATTTTATGTTTTGTGTTATTCGTCCTCCTGTGCTGTTTAATTTGCGTTCCAACAATGTAGTGGCTTCAAATGAAAAAATAAAATAAGGTTTGATAATTTCGGCTACGACTGTCTTTACAGATTTGACAACCATCGCCAAAAATGATGTTGTGACATAGCTGATGTTACATATATATAGGTTCTGAACCATTACAGACATAGTCTATTCCCAGAAATTGGTACCAACTCTTTCAGCGGCACCACAATGCGTGTGGTACCATCGCTGCAAGAGAATTTTGACGTTCACCAGAACGGTTAAGCACCCGGACTCTGTTGATGTGAAATTGCACTAAGAATTTAATTTAGCTGGGAGCTTCCAAGCCAAATGTCTACTCAAAGGATCTTTTACATGCCGCATAATCATACAACATGGGCACAGACAATTTTCTGCATCTTAAAAATCTACAGACACTGCCAGCTTCGATCCTATGACCTAGGGCCACGACGCCATTTTTGTGTTGATGAAAAGTCAAGGTCAGTTTATGACTTCTTTTGATGACTTCAGGTAAGCCTAAGGGCAACATGGGGCTAAATTCAGCCCCAACACCACTGGTGAATAGTAATGGGTGCAGATATGCAATTATGTACCAAAGGTTCACTCAGAAAATGGAAGCCTGAATTGACATGTGGTTGGAGGTTAGCATAAAAGGGAAAATTTGCAATTAATTTTATATCCAATTCACAAAAAACCGTTGAATTGCGCAAGATGTATTTTGTATGATAATGCATGACCAAATTAACCTCCGTTAAACATAATGGACAATGCAATAATTCATTTCAAATGGAAATAACTAGAAACCCTCATCACAGCCTGGGTCTTAACTAAGAAATTTTCTTCCCTTGACTTTATGATGAAAAAGCATCTAGAAGATTGTAGTGTCAGAACCAACACCAAAGTTTAGTAAACTGTCTTAGTCTATGATGTCAGCTCCATGATCTTGACGTTGATATCTTTTATGGCAGTTAAGACATATTAGCATAATACTTTTCTCCACCAAACCTGTTAGCCGAAGCCTTAGGCCTGCCGAAGCATGGAGCTGGTGGTATTAGCATAATACTGATGGTTACAGGGTTAATGGACATCAATTTCATTTTTAAATTAATTTTTAAACATTGGATAAAAATCAGAAGAAGTTCAACCGATTTAGATATGAATATTAGCTCTGAAGAGTACTGCCTTTTTTTTTCTTGAGAAATTAAGCTCTGGGTAAATCAAAACATGAAAAACATTTCTTCAAATTCTCTTTGAAATTGTGAAAATAAGTTTTGTCAGTTACCTTACTTTACTACCCAACTTCATATTTCCAAAATGGATGCTTAACTTAAAAATTGACAAAGTTCAGCACTTTTTTTTACAAATGCATATTAAGAGCAGCTTATAAGACCACAATATTTAAAATTTCCTTTTCTAGTAACGCTAACACTTTTTAAAAATTACACAGAATGGTACTCTTCTGGTAGAAACTACTGAAGTGTTTCTTTTACATCGAAATCAACACAAAAATGTAGATGTTTAATAACTGAACCTTAACATTTATTGGCATTAGAAACAAATGATTCAAATGAATGATTTTTTTCTTAAAAAAAAATTTAATTTTGCTTTTTGAGTTATGGATATGTAATGGGTACTAAATCACAATTTCACATTGGGGAGCTCAATATTTATCCTAATTAGCATTTTTTCATTACAAAAAAATAAGAAAATACGTCAAAATATATTATATACAATTACAACAAATGAGTTTCTTATTCAGGAACAATCAATTACTCAAAAGTACTCATGACTATTTTAAAACTTTTTGCAAGCCGGTAATGATAATAAAAAGAAGAAAATTACTCTATTCCATGGCCCTGTGAACCAAATTCCTTTACAAGAAGCAGAGCTACAATTTTGAACTTCCTCAAATTTCTTCTCAGGATCACATTTTTTGTCTTCAATTTTTATAACAGCGTCATCTTGCCAAGCTCCACAAAATACAACACGACTCTGAACTCCACTGCCACATTTAACAGAGCACTAAAATGAAGCAAAAGTGGAAATAGATTATTTGTTGATGAGAATAATTAATCAAAGCTGTGTATGATAATTTATACTTGTGATTAAAAACTGAAAGATTAAAAATTATAAAATATTTTATAAGGAAAAACAAATAAAAAAGAAAACTGTATGAGATATAAAAAAAATAAAACATTCATTACATTAGTAGATATAAATATTGCTTTATACATTGTTTTTTATTTTATTCTCATAAAGGATATGTTCACAAAACATGAATTTTTTTTTTCAAATATTTAGTTGCACAAATAACATAATCTGGTGAAAAAATATACTTATAAATATTAATAATGGTTTAAAATTGTTTTAAAACTTCAATCACTACAACAAACATTATTACTAACTAACTAAATAACTCCCTGGCATTACAGCCCATGATGGACCATGGCCTCTCTTATAAGAATAATTCAACTTTGTGCAAGTAAACTGTAATAAAAAATAATTTCACATTATTTTAAAGCACAAATGAGCATTAAAGTGCATGTTATTACATGGCCTCTCTAGCAATTTTCCTCCCTCCCCTGTCTTTCGATTTTTCCTTCCAGTTTCGGACATTTAGATTTTTAAAGTCTTTCTCCACTTCGCTTACCCATCTTTTAACTGGCCTTCCTCTTTTAAACATTTTTTCAATAAAAATATTTCAGTATACCTTGCTATAAAAATGTGCTACATTTGAAAAATAGATAATAAATCCCTTTTTTTAAATTTTTAATAAATCCAATAAAATCCATCACTTAAAACCTTCAGTGTATTCACTAACCTAGGGGCATTACACATTAGGGTGGGCCAAAAACTCGATTTTTTTTCAAGTTGTGGAAACTAAAAATAGTAGGCAATTCTCTTAAATTCAGATCTAAAATCTATGAATTTCTAAGATCTGTGTAATATTTCCGATGTAATTAGAGATTATGGCCTCACAAAATACAAAAACAGACCAATGACCTGAAATCCGCAAAATTTTAAAATCTTCACATCCCTTGGCACCAAGCAGTGTGGATTTCAGACAGTTGACTGTACATTTTTTCAATGCTCTAAAGTTTACTGAAATTTGGATAAATCTGGTGAAAAAATATGCTTATAAATATTGATAATGGTTTAAAATCAATTATTTTTAAACATTCGCTTATATTCAATTTTTAAAATGAAAGTAAAAACAGTTGTTCCTATTTTCACGATTTTTTATCTTCAAGAAATTTATCCAAAAAAAACCTTTTGTTTTTCTTTTTTCCTTACGCATACATGCAGAGATGAAAAACGTTAAATGAAATAAAGACATTTCTTTTTAGGAATCAACAATCAAAGAAACATTAAAAAATTTAAGTGAGAAGTTGAGAACACACAGAACTTCTAGTACCCTTGAGGTACTAGAAAAAGTAATCATAATTTGATTGTTATTAAAATAGTTTCACATCTTTAGAAAAATAAAATTCAAAAGTAAGAACTAAAATTTTTTACCTCCGTCCACTCAGATGTATGCCACATAGGCTCACACATGGCAGATGTTGGGCAAGACCTTGACAATTCTGGCATTTTTCGTCGCTCACAAACTTCATTTGGAAACACAATCCCTTCTTCATTAGCGCAATGAACTTCCCTGGATTCCATTTGAGGACTGCATGTTCCATCACACTATTTGAAAGTTCATGAATGTAGTTTCATAAAATTAATAAGAACAAAAATGCTTTCATTCTATAGCAAGTAACAATTAGTTTCCTTACTGTAATAAATGCAGTTTAAAACTTCTTGTGTCATATGAAAAGATAAAATGACACCCCCTTAATCCTTAAGGTAGAAGGAAGAATCTGAACAATTCACGATTTGGGCAATCAGGCAGGAGGTCAATTGAGCCCCCTAAGCGACTTTTTTAGAAATACCGTAATTATCCGTAAATAGCCCGCCTCGTTGTATAGTCTGCAGGAAGAAAAATTCATTCTAAAAAAATTAAGTTCGGTGTATAGCCTGTGTCGTTGTATAACCCGCACCCAGAAAAAAACATGGGATACACCCCTAGAAAACAATACATTCGCCTGTAATGCCCCAGCCCCAATCTGCTTTGGACCATTGTTTCGAAAGCTATGATTTATTTCTCTGGATTTTGTTTTGCAGGAAAAGAGATTTCGATATTTTTGAGCGGAAATTGTCTTTTTAACCGACTTCACAAAGGAAGGAGGTTATACATTTGTATTGTATGTATGTCGTTTTTTTTGTTTGTTTGTTTGTCCACTCATAACTTCGCACCGGATGAACCAATTTTCATGATTTTTTTTTCAATCGATCAGGGGTGGTTTCCCATAGGTCCCGTACTTTCGTTTGACCATATTCGATAATTAGAAAAAAAGTTATGGGCAGAAATGTAGTATTTTTTCTGTCTTTTCATCCATAACTTTTGACTAAATGAACCGATTTTGATGATTTTTTCTTTAATCGATAGAGGATCTTCTAACTCAAATATTGCAAATCAATTTGCCTACATTTGTTTTTTAGAAAAAACGTTACGAGTGAAAAATAAGTATTTTTTATTTTAATTGGAAAGGCTTGGCTTGATTTTTCTTTGTCGGGAAATCTATTAATAAATATAAAAGCATTGTTAAAAACATGTTTGTTGTCATGGGCTGTAATATTAAAAGAAATTACAGCAAGAGTTTGACTGAAGGGTTCTCTGTGGCAAAAATTAATCCTTTCAGTTTGTTTGCTAAAATAGACTTCAAAAGGGAATTTATCATGCAAATGGTTAGTTTTTAGTGCCATTAATTTAAAGAAGTTTTGTCCTTTGATATGGATTTTTTTAAAAAATAGAGTATTTATATACAAAATGTATTTACAGTAAAAAGAATAAAATAAAATAATTTTTATAAAAAAGCAGAACCGACTTCAAATTAAAAATTGCGCTAAAAAGTAAAAAATAAATTCATTCTTTAAACAACATCGATGTGACTTTTAAACATAGTTTTAGAAGTGGGTGCAAAATTATGGGTCTAATTACCATTATACCATTTGCTACTTCATATTGGAACTGTTGCTAATTCTGCGGAAATATATATATTTGTAATTGATTCATGATTACAAAATATTTTATCTATCCTAATTTTGCACCGACTTCTAAAACTGTTTAAAAGTCACATCGATGTTGTTTAAAGAATGAATTTATTTTTTACTTTTTAGTGCAATTTTTAATTTGAAGTCGGTTCTGCTTTTTTATAAAAATTATTTTATTAATAATACTTTTTTTTTAAATGTCATGTATTGCCCGCATGTAATAAAAAATGGAGTTTTCTGTAGATAACCCGCGGGCTATACACCAATAACTACGGTACACTGAATTTTATACATGTTTTTATGTATTTTGTTGCTTTTTACCAAAAATATGCATTGAAAATATACCTTCCCCCCTCCCCCTGTAAAATTTTCAAATGACAAGCCTTTTATAATCAGCAGAATACAATGAAATAGTTGGAAATGAAGTCATATTCCATGAAAAGGCAATTTACAAAAATAAGTTGCAATAGAATAATGAAAACAATAGTCGACTTCAGGTAATATATGTAACTAAGCATCAAGTTGCCAACTTTTCGTCCATATGAATAATAATACACCAATCGTGTAAAAAAATATGTATCGAGTTATTGGGATAGTCAAGTTATCCATGCGTCAAAATAAAGAGGTTCTAATGTATAATTTTTTAATCAACAAACTAATGATGTTAAGGCATCTAAATTACAATATAACTTTGCAAGCATTGTATTTTACTTGTGGTTTAAAAACATCTTGTTCATTAGAAAATGAAGTACTGCTTTATTATATCACTGCTGCTATTTAAAAAACCTCAAGAAATTCATGCCATTCATTTCAGGTGCAAAAAACTAATACTAAGTTTTCTAAATAACCCGGAATGCACCATGAAAGGAAGAAGAATCATAGCACACACCATGCCACTAAAATCTTTAAAAAAATTTTGTATTTTTTCTGGTGAGGGAAGGGGTGCATCATTCTTGAGGGGTCCTCCCTAATTTTTAAAGGGATGGGACAATGCTTTTTTTTTTTTTGAAGCGACACCTCTAAATGACAACAAATAATGAATAGGTCACTTGTATGATTCATGATACATTATTGGTCTGTAGTACATTCTTAATGCTAAATGTTTATTTAGCAACTATTTTAATTTTCAGAAGTGGTTGAAAAGATAATGCAAAGTTAACTAAAAGGCTTGTTTTCAATGCATTACAACGCCTCCCACAACATTTATTGTGTCAGTATAACTTTACTTGTATATAGATATAAATACACTAAAAAATGTCATGCATAATATTAAAATATTTCATGTTTCTTTCTTTGAGTTTATACATAAACTAAGGGATCATCCACAAATGATGTCACGCTTCGAGGATGGGAGGGGGGGGTTGAGAAAATGTGGCAGTTTGTGACAAGCGGAGGAGGTAGTAAGATTTGTGATATCACACAATTTGGTTAGAGTAAAAACATTTTAGTTCAGCAGACTAAAAAAATTTTATGCATTTATTTTTTGTTTTTGTTTTATGTTCTTATTGATTTCATCCTGCATTGAAGCCGATTAAGGTTAAAATATAACTACTAGTTAAAAGTTTAATGTAAAAGAAATCTTGGGTATTTTTAAAGACAAAATGGCAGTTAATTTTCACAGAATTCGAACAATTAATGGTTTTTCACTATTATATATAAAGTATGTTTCTTGTTTTAAAGCCTAATCTCATTTTATACAAATTAAGTCCAAACGTAATCCTTATTATTGTTGTGTTCACAAATGTCATTAAGAGTTTAAAAATATAATTGAAAATGTGAGCTATAACGTAGAACTTTGTTTATGAACGGCAAGTATATATGCTTATGCAATTATACCTTGACATGTGACAGGGGGGGTATGTTGAAATGTGATTTTTTTTTACAAAAGGGGCGTTAAATATATTTTTAAAAAGTGAGACATAATGAGTGGTCTCTAAGAATACATAAACATAAACGTCCACATTACTCTTAATTCACAATATATTTTACAAAAGAAAAAAATTACTCCACTCCAGTCTGAAACAATCCATTCTACTCCTTCACAAGGGCCTTGGGTACAACTTTCAAATTCAACAGGCTTCTTTTCAGCAAGGCACAGTGAATTATCCAAAAGTTCCCCCTCTTTGGATCTACACTCTATAGTTCTAGTTTGATTTCCAGTACCACAGCTGCTATCACACTAAGGAAAAAAATCGAAAATTAAACTCATAAAATCAATCAAATAAATATTCATGCATCAAAGAACAAAATAAGAGCAGATTCCAAATCTTGAAATGCTCATCATGCAACACAGCAGAGCCATTTTCAATATTGGTAGTAATCCACCAACTACAAGCAAGAATTTCATAAAAACCAAAAAAAAAAATACCTCTGACCATTCTCCAGTAACCCAATCAGGGCATTCTATTTCTGTATTGCAAGCACGCATGAAAAGCGGCTTAGCTTCATCACACATTTCATCAGGCATTAAAACCGCACTTCCATTCCTGGGTTCATGGCAGAACACTAAGCGAAACTGTGTGCCACCTCCACAAGGATGACTGCAATTGCTCCATTCTCCAATTTGCCATCTTAAGACAATTTAAAAAATGTATTACAATCCTTAAGTATAATAATTTTTTGAACTTATATCAAAATTTCAAACAAGAAAAAGAAGGGGGTTAAAGATTTTTAAGGTGTAACATTTATAATGTTTAAGCACCACATCAATCCAAAAAAAACAATTTTGCATAAAACAACTTTAACAACTGCTAACAATGAAAGATTAAATTAGTAGTATACAAAGTGTAAATGCAAAATTTTCAACAAAAACTTTGAATTCTGGGGAAATTTCAGCAGGCCCGTCATTTGGGTGATCCGGGGGA
This sequence comes from Octonoba sinensis, assembly GCA_038502835.1. Classification (NCBI taxonomy): domain Eukaryota; kingdom Metazoa; phylum Arthropoda; class Arachnida; order Araneae; family Uloboridae; genus Octonoba; species Octonoba sinensis. The sequence goes on from CM076603.1 coordinate 45,203,219, forward strand.
AGGGTCATTTGATCCCCCCTGAATTTAAGAAATACAATAAATTTATACAGGTTTTTATGTATTTTGTTGTTTTTTACCTATAACAGGCATTGAAAATATACCCTTTGCCTTAAGAAAATTTTGAAATCACGGGTCTGAATTTTCGGGCCTGGAAAATCTTCTGTACCCTCGCACATCACTAAAATCAAGTTTTTATGAAATTTTTCGGGCCACTCTACCATTGAACTACATACATAGTAATTAAATAACTACTTCAATTTAATATATTTACGTTAAACGGCAAGCTTGACTGTTGCAGGCGATGCTGCTTTCTGGTTTTTGAGCTGGGTCACATAAGCCGTCATCCACAATATCGTTATCACTTTTTCGAATGCAACGTACCCAACGAAGTTGGACTCCTACAAAGTTCATAAATATTACATCAACAACTTATCAATATTTACTAAAAAAGTTTTTCCAATAAAAAGAAAAGAAATATTTTATTAACATTTACACAAGACATGAAAACAAACACCCTGAACAAAAACTATTACAACCAGGTGTCACGCCATAGGAAAATCAGGTCCGTTTTCAGACCCTTCACAAAATTCAAATTTAAGAAAAGGTAACATTCACGAAATTCTAATCAATCAAAGCAGACTCTGCACAAAATTCCAGTCAATCAAAATGGACTCTTCACAAAATTTCAAACTACCAAATTGTACTTCTTTTAGATATTTATTAAATGAGAGGGAAAAAAATTAATATTTTTATCACTGCATGTTTAAATTTTGAATTTTCACAAAAGAATTTGATATTTTTCAAAAATCTTTTTTTTAATTCACAAGAACCAGAAAAACCGTGCTAAAGATGCTGGATTGACCCCTGACAACACGTTAATAAAATCAAAACTTATTTCTACAAGTAGTACTTCAAAGAAACTGGAAAAAATCCATTGGAAAAGTAATATATTTTAACAGAACTAATGCAAAATTATTATGTGCGTTTAAGAGATTTACAACAAACTTACCACCACCACAGGTTTGCGAACATTCCTCAAAATCTCCAAATGTCCAAGAGTACTCATCTGGCAAAGAAGTTTTTGTAGAGGCAGGAACGGAATATTCATAACTGATACCGTAATTCTTTTCTTGATATAACAGCTAAAACAATATAAATATAATATACTGATTGACATAATGCAGGTTTATGATATAACCACAAAAAAAAAAAATTCAAATACAAGAAAGATAACAGAAGCTAAGACCATTTAGAGATCATTCATAAATGATGTCATGCTTCGAGGGGGGCTTCGTGAAATTGTGACAAGAGGAGGGGAAGGAGTGACAAGAGGTGTGACATCATGCTTATGCAACATAGCATGGCATGTCACAAAGGGGGTTATGTTGAAGTGTGAAATTTTGAGACAAAAGGGGGAAGGGGGTCAAATATATGGGGGAAAAAGCGTGACATCATTTATGGATGACACCCCTTAGGTGGGTCCTCCTAGATCTCCAGTGAAGATCAAGAGCAGTCTTTAAAGTTTTAAACTACTCCATTGCAAATGAAAACTACTTTTGAAAAACTATTCCAAATACCTATAATCTTACTAAAGCAATATTTTTTTCTATTTTTAAGATTAACCTAGGATTTGAATTGTTTAATTCTCAACTGTTGAATGCAGGCTAAGAGACAGCGAAGTATTTTCAAAATAGCTATTTTCACTCTTAAAAAACAAAAAATATCATTTTTTGTTTGACTTAAGAAGCATAAGTTATTTATGTTTTGAAAATTGATTTAAATAAAAAACAAAACTTCAGATATAATCATAATTTAGTCATAACATTTCAATTAGTACATAAAATAAACAATTTTAAAGTGGTTTTTTGCCCAAATGGTCCATAACACTGTTCACAGTAGTTATGGCAAGATATGTCACAGCGGTTAAATGATAACTTCTGGTTTTGTCTTCTAGGCAAAAATATAGACCATCGACATCTTCTATTTTAATAAATTTAAACAAGTGAATCATATTGACAATGATTCTCTTTTTCTGGAGCAATAATGTATGAGTACATATTTCGGATTTTTAGCAGCAGACATAATGGATGACTCAATCTCCTAATTTCAAATAGATATAAAATATGGAATTGTATCTTGAAATTTTAACCTCCAAGTAAAGCATAGTTTGAATTTACTTCTTGGTGCACTAATGAAAGAAAATGAGAGCAAAAAAATCTCTACACTAAAACTTCTCTCACTTTTTATAAACAGTATTGAATTTACTTTAGCTGAATTTTTTAAAAACAATAACAGGGTTTATCAGTTTTTATTTATTTATTTTTCAAATTTGAATAAAGAAAAAGATAGTTAATATTTATCAGTAAAAATTAAATAAAACTAAACATACCATGTTTTCCTCAATGGTAAAAATCAAATTTAATTTTCACAAAGCTTGAGTCCAGCTTTTTTCTTAACACACAAACAATTAATCAAATTAGTATTTAAAGTGTACATACAGCTAAGACTACAAGTAATTAAGTATCTTACCACAACAAAAATTGGTTCGTTTGTGGGGCCTTTTGCTCGAATAATTTCAGGGGCGATATGGCCTTGTGGTTTTCTTTCATAATGAAAGATGGTGCCAGCAATTCTGATATCTCGGGGAAATTCTATTTTCCAGTTTCCATTCAAATAAAATACACCAGCTGAGTTCCGTAGAGCTAAAAAACGAAGAAAAGAAAGTTTTCATAACAGTAGAAGAGAGCAGAATTTAATTTTAAACACCATGTATCATATTTCACAAACACATGCGTTTGTTTATAGAGGTCGCTGCCGTTCGGTACTCCAACGCACTTCCTCTTTTTCAAAATTTCACTTCCGGAAGAATGAATGACTAACCGCGAAAAAAAAGTAATTTTCTCTTTTCTTTTCTTTTTATGTTTGGGTTCTAAATTACGCGTTACAATGAAATGAACAAGAGTTGCCTTCAATGAAATAATGGAGAAAAAAATATTTTTTTACCATATCAATTTTAGGAAATAAAAAATTTATTTTTGTGCGAAAAATAAAAAGAAGATAAAACAACTTTTAAAGCACAAAATAGTTAAAAATAATTGTAGTCAGTGTTTGAGCAGTCCAACTGCACGCCAGTACTAAGCAGATTAGCAGAGCAGTCCAACCGTTTTCACATTTCACACCCAACCAATATTAGAGCACGAAGTGCTCTTTTTGGATCGTTAATTTGCGGATTAAAGTGGGTTCCGAACCACTAGAACATGATTAGAAAAAGTGATGTACCTAACAAAAACATCCTTACCTTCTAGTCGGGGTTAGAACTATAGGCCTATAACGCCCCAGTTAATCTGCATAATTTTTTTTAATTGAAATCCATTATTATCTTCCAGTGCGCCTCAAATATTTATAAATCGATAATTTTATGAAGATTTATAAAAAAAAAGCTGTAAAATTACTTTATTGTGTGTTGGGGTCTATGTGTGATAGACATAGTAGTTTATACTTTTTTTTATTGAAATGTTTTTCGATGCACCAAAATTTCTGAAAAATTTACATGTTTATGAAAATGTGTTGACTAGGACCAGCCTAGCTGGGCCCTGAGCCTGCTGCTGGTCGTCACTTTTGTATTTGTATTTTTATTTGTTAAGATTGTAAATTAATTTAAGGTGATCATAAATTTGGCGTGTATTAACACGAATCCTTCTTTTCCTGTGAAATATTATTTTTGTGCAATTTTTAAGCTGAAATTCGCATATAAATTTGATTTCTAATACATATTAAGTGCGTTAGGCACCCGAAGAAATAAACTAAAAATCAGGGTTTGAGTTATTTATTTTTTTTTTTTTTTTTTTTACGTTTTTAAAAAAAATAAATAAAGTGAACATTTTTTGTTTAAATCAAACTTTTAAAATCAAAACAGGATTTTCTCCAAACAGACTTTAAATGTTTTGGATATTTACTATGCTACATTTTATAAAAATAATGACATGTTAAACAGCATATTTTAACATGCCATAATAATTTCACAAGTTATTTTCATGGCAATACCTAATTTTTGATAATAATATACATAAACAAATTCATGGGTCACGCCAGAGGAAATTTAAGCCCGTTTTCTGGCACTTCACAAAATTCCAATCAATCAAAACGGACCCTTCACAAAATTCCGAGCTTCCAAATCGTACGTTTCACAGAAATATCTATTAAATAAGCTGCGAATACCAATAAAAAATTTTATCACTATGTTTAAATTTTGAATTTACACAAAATTATTTGATTTCTCAAAAATCTTTTTTTTTAAATTCACAAAAATAGGACCTGTTAAAAATGCTGATGGATTGACCCCTGAAATTTTAACACGAATGAATGAATCAGATCAAACTTCACCTTACTAAGAATATCCTTAAATACATTTTACATACAGAAAAAATGAAGAAATGTAACATGTTTTTTTTTTTTTTTTTTTTTTTTACTTTTAGAAGCGGAAATAAATCAAACAATTTTGTGCCATGCTACATAAGCGTGTGAGTTTCCCTATTTTACAAATAAAAAACATTGTAAAGAAAAATATCCGGTAGTGGACACTTTTCTCCATACTTTTCTCCACCAGACCCCTACCTGTTAGCCGAAGCCTTAGGATTGCTTACGCATGGGGAGAGGTAGTGGGGTCTACGGATTTTACATGCACATATCCCCAAGTATACATGGTGGTCTTCAGTGGGTATCGAACGCGCGACCTTCCAGGTGGAAGTCCGACGTGCTAACCACTAGGCTACCACATTTCTCGGTAGTGGACACTGCTCTAGTAGTGGACACTTAGGTCTTTAAGCTCCTAAAATAAGCGAATGTAACATTAAACTTGAATGAAATTATCAGAGCCTATAGCAAACGATTCCTAGCGCTGGTCAATAGAACTAAAGTTGGCGTGGAGTATCTATGCAAGTACATGGATCATAATATTTAATAGCTGCCTCCACAACCGTCAAATTTGCTGCTCTTCACTAAAGCCGATCCATAAGAAGGTTAGGGATTTGGGGAAAATATATGGGAAAAAAGCGTGACATCATTTATGTATGGTCCCTTAGTCATTTTTAAAATTATTTCTCCAAGTTAACAGCATAAAATAGATGATATTAATTTCTGTCCACTACTAATGCAAATACGTGTCTTATAAATGTCCATTATCAATACAAATTAAGCGTTTAGTAAATTTGACGTAAAAATCCTAATTTTTCATCAAATGACATTTTATAGGTAATTAATTTTTAGAGAAATAGTTGGCGATTAAGCTAAATATGCAAATATTGATGTAAGTCCCTTGAAAAAATTTTGCCACGTAAAAGGGTACGAAAATTTTCTTAACTGTGTTCACTACCGGGTCATTTACCTTAGTAGTGTTTAACGTACTTACTTCGTAATGTCAGGTGTTGAGTTCATCACTAAAAGCTGAAACTATATTTATTTAATGAAAATTTCAATAAAAAAATATGTTTAAAAAAAAAAACCTTAAACTTTTCGCCTTTCAAAAATATGATGTGTGGTAGCGCAGACGAAAAGTTTTTATCTTTGTCGCCTTTGGTGTGAAAGCAGTTTAAGGCAAATGCAATTTACTAAACAAAACATTCAGTTTATAGTGAAATCTCGTTATACCGAACAGCTGTACAACACTCGTTATAACAAAAATATTCTCGTTATAGCGAAATGATTAGTCAGCCCCAAACACAATATTTTCCGGCTAATAGACAGTGCTCCAACCAAGATACTTCTGGCAGCCAGAAATATCTTGATTAGACCACGGCCTGTTAGCCCGGAAAATATTATGTTTGGTAAGGTCACCGGCCGTGAAAGCCTTAGTTCCTAGAATAGTCAGTCCGGTTTTGAACACGATAACGAAAAGATATAGACCGGTATAACGAACATTCCATTACTTTTCCAGTCCTATAGAGTTCGTTGTAACGGGATTACATTGTCAATCCATTTAGAATACTAGATAGAAAATTCTACTCCAATTTCGAAAATGCATAAACAGGTATTTGAGAGGCAAAAGATAGTTTCACAAAATTTTACCCCGGAAAGGTTTTAATTTACCTGTACGGCTGCTTCTTTGCGTACCTACAATAAGTACAATGAAACAACATTTACAGAGAATGTCTGCGTTTACAACTTTTGGACATGTTTGATAAAAGTTCCAGTAGTTTCTCCTTTTTCCATCGTTTCTACAAGTGAAATAAACACGCAAATGGAATTCTTCACTTTTCGAAAGGAGTTCTTGACTTCGCCCAGCAATTTAATCATTAAATTAGATAAAAATGCAGAAAAAAAAAAAAAAAAAAAACACCAACGCTTACGCACTTCAAATTTTTATTTGCATTTGTTGAAAATTTAAGGAGTGTTTTATTCTCACTCATTAATCAAAAATGATCTTATAAAAGTAAATCAGTAGTTTATGCATTAAATTATATCCATTGAATTGCAGCTAACTAAGAAAAATTTAATTAAAAAAAAAAAAAAAAACGAGTTCTGCAAAAGTGCGAATGAAAATTTAAAGTATGTTTTACTTTTACATTTTCATGTATGATCAAATGAAAGCATTTAACGATTCATGATAAATTCACTTTATAAAAGAAAGTGATGTCATTTACAGATCTCTTTTGCTTAAAACGATGCATAAAAGGCGAGTCCTGAAATTGTAATAGCGGACATTCTGTAAATGTGGTTCCATTGTGCTTATTAATGTTATGTAAAGCAGCAGCTATACTGGGAAATGATAAAGTTTTTAACAATTTAGGGTTTTTTTCTACTGATAAATTATTTGTCTTCACAAACACTTCTTGAAAATATGCTTTAGTTATTTTTATGAAGATATTTATTTGGAGCAACATCTATATATATATTTCACTTATCGTGGACCAGTTACGATTAAATTTTGCGGTACGATACGATATATTTCCATTCAACATTCAATTTTTAATTTCTGATTATTTGTAGTGGCATCACTTTAGTTTGTTTATATCGAGCGATAGGTCTCATGTTTATATCTGGCGATACTGATACGATACGATACGACATGACATCATGCAAAAAAACAAACTAAGGTAAAACGGCATTTAAAATTGGTTTAAAAATTTGTATTTATCATCGCAACTTCCGACTTTAACGAATTAATTTCTATTTCCTGAAAAGTATTTCCATTCATAATCTAACTTTTTAAAATTTCCGTATCTTTGGAGTGGCAACACCTTAGTTTGCTTATATCGAGCGATCATTCTCAAGTTTGATTGTTGAACTTATAGCCCGCAGATGTTCTCCGAGGGATCATCTAGTTTCTGTTATTGTCTGAAAAATCATCAACGGCTTAATCAAGTCCGTTTCGAGGTCCAACTAGAAGGTAAAGATCGACTTCTTACGTTGTGGGGGATAAATGGTATTGAAATTCTTACATCATATTGGGTTTCATTAAACTAGCACTGAAAAGTTACAATGCATTACGATCCACCAAATATTGGGAATAAATTTAAATGTTGTTAATTAAATATCATGTTTCAAAACATTCAACATAATTTTCTGTATATCAAATTACTAGTTTTTTTTAAAAATAATTTATGCAATGTAAAACCTAATACAATTTAAAAAATAAATAAAATAACATAAAAACAAATGAACGAATAAATGAAATAAAATTTAAAAAATAATAAAACCAAATTTAAATAGAATGATGAACATTTCATCACAAAATGCATGGGCACATCGAATTAATCACAGAAAAATTTCGTTTTAATGCTTAAATAGCGGTAAGTTGCATCGAAACACCTTAGACAGAAGATAGTACAATTGATTTTTTTTTTATCACGCACACATTGGGGAAAAAGAATTCGTATGCTTTGATAGAAGCGAAGTTCCACGCTTCTATGAGATACGTTCACTTTAGTTAAAATGCTGCTTCTTAGATATTTATTCATGCTTTGGTTTCTGTTCAGAATAAATACGAATACAATTCTACCGTCAAAAAAAAAAAAAAAAAAAAAGAGAGCTCTGACTGGCAGAGTGCCAAGAGGAATCCATTCATGTTCCAGGGTGGAACTGCTGGTAAAAGGGAATGTGCCGTTTCTGTTCTCGGTTTAGTTCTTAGCGTACTTGATTTTGTCCGAACTGATGTTATATGCCAGTTTAGAAATTTAGTTGCTTTCAACAAACAGAGAACCAAACATTCTGATTCGCCTGTTAATAAACGCACCTGCAAAACGATCTTCCCTAAAACTCGAATGGATTCGTCTTTTTCTGTCATGCGCAGAAGCGTCCAAGTGTCAGAACTTCGTAGTAGATCTATACTGGTTTAGATATTCGTGGAAAGAACTGCGCAAAAATATGCGTATTGTGCATTGTATTTGCCTAGCTAAATGTACATCAAAAAAGAGCATCATAAGCGAGAAACTGAAATTAGAGAACGCAAGTAACTCCTTTTTATATAATCAGGGTTAATGTTATCAAATTCGGTTAATTCAGTCCGTTTTTCTTTTTTCTTTCTTTTTTTAATTTCTTATTTTCCTCTTTTGAAATGAAAATAAATTAAACAAGAAGTTCCGTCTAGAACTATACGAGCCTACTTTCCCGTATACACCAAATTCAAATTTATAATCTAGCTATCTTTTTCTCTCTCTTTCTTATTTATCTTTAGTTCTAATTATTGAAAATATACCTTTTTCAACGGATAATACGTATTCATTCACTCACTCATTCATTCTTTCATTTATTCAGCCATGCATTTATTCATTCATTCGTTACCTCATTCAAGTGTTTATTCATTCATTTACGCATTCATGTATTTATTCACTCATTTATTTATATTTTCATTTATTCAATAATTTATTCATTCATTCTTTTCCTCATTCATTTATTCATTGATTTATTCTTTCACTCTTTCATTTATTCATTCATTTATTATTTCACTCATTGAGTCACTGAGAAATATCCTTGAAAATCCCGATCAAAAAATTTCATAGCAAAATAGGCTCGTAAGTTCTGGATTAACTTTCTATTTCTACATGTTCTACGTTATAAGAGCTTTCCGATAAAGTTTGTTCCAAGCAAATCGGTCCGTTAGATCAGGATTTATATAGGGTTGAAATTTCCCCGTAAGCTCTGTGTTAATTTTTTGAACTGTTCAAAAATGAACAAAAACTGTTCAAATCAATATTTCACGCCGAGAATTCCTTTCAATAAGCTTGCAATAGGAACTTGGCTCTTGTGCCCAGAGTTTACAGAATTTGCTTCAATTTTGTCCATAGGCGCTAATGTTAAAATTTTTTGAACTGTTCAAAATTGAACAAAAAATTGTTCAAATCAAAAAGTAAAATATAGAAATGAGATGTCCTCGCCGAGATCTTTCGAATGCAAAAAGAATTTTTCCAATCGGACAATTCGTTCAAAAGTTATTAGGGGGAGACAGACCGACAGACAGACAGACAGACCGACAGACCGACAGACAGACAGACCGACAGACCGACAGACAGACAGACCGACAGACCGACAAACACACTTTTTCCCCATCTCAATACCCTACTTTCAAATTTTTTATTTTTCATCTTTATTTAATTACTTCACTTATTTTTGACTTTTCTTGATTTTTAACGATATTTTCACGATACATTAAGCCTTCTTTCATGCTTTATTATTATTTTTTTTTACTTTTACGGGAAAGTAGGCTAAAAATGGGTTTTTTTTTGTAACTACAACTTTGTTCATTGTAATCAGCGCCTCTGTTCAGAAGAGGAGGGCAGTTAGAAACTTGCGACGATGTATGTCGCCGGGCACTTTTATAAGTTTCGTAAAAATAGCAGGCAATCAACAATCCCCTTTTTTTTGCGTCAAGAATTAACTTATTTTTATTATGTTTTTCTTGTTACTGTTATTAATTCACTAAATAAATTCATTTTATTCTAACAACACATAAATAAACGTTGTCTGCGGAAATCAATAGCACTTTTATTTATTACAGTGCAAAAATATGCATTTTTCCAGTTTTAAACTTTTATCAATCCTCTCCGAAAATCCTTGTACGAAGTAGATTCATTCACTATCTGAGATGAAGTAGTAGCACATCGTATCCGATACAAAAGCGGTGTTAAAAGTAACATCTATAAGGGGGGAGGGGGAGGGAAAACGTGCGTTAGTACAAAAAGTAACTTACCCAGGAAGTTGTTTGTTGGTTCAACTTCTCGTATGTAAACTGATGTGGCGCCCACAGGAATCAACAAAATGTCATTGTAACCTATATAGTTAAAAGGAAATATTTCATAAATATTTTAACATCTCTCATGTTAAAATTAAATGCACCACAAACAAACAAACAAAAAATCCTAACTTTTATTATAATTAATACATAAAACAGAATATACACAGTGTGTCAAAGAATTTTTAAGACTAGGTTTATAAACAAAATAAAAACTATTGTAGAAGTTATATATTTAAAGTATTTTTATTCAAAATAATCTCCTTCGGCTTCAATACATTAGTTGCAACGGTTTAACAACGAACCGAATGCCTGTTCCAGCTCACATTGTGGGACTGCTTCCAAAACTCACGTCGAAGCTGCTCGTATAGTGTCAATGTCAACAAAGTAAAAAAAAAAAAAAAAATAGAAACAAATGAACGAAGGTTTTGGCAGTGGATCAACTAATAGTTAAGAAGTTTCACGAATGCTCGATAACACAGATAGCGCCTCTGTATGCTTATTTCCAGCAGTAGTCTTAAACATTATCTGACACATTGTGTACAAACGGCTTCGACGCGAGCTTTGGAGGCAGTCCCACACAGTGTTTCTTTCAGGCATCTCTCCGGGGGGGCATTGCCCCCTCGGAGCAAGTCAACTGCCCCCCCCCCCCCGGGAGAAAATTTCAGATCACAATTTCAGAAAAGAAAAGGAAGGAGAACGAAGGAAAAATTAAAATTTTTAAAATATAGAGGAGATAAAGTGGCCTCAGTTTTGGGTAGTCATTAAACTAATCTCTCACTGCCAACAAAATGTAAAAAGCCAAACCTCAGCTCCTTCAGAGAAGACGAGTAGGGTTGTTGATGGTATGGCTGATTCATGGGCTTGGTTCGGCGTTAGAGTAGTGCAGTGGGTAAAATTTTTCTGTGGTTAAGATGCAAGTGTAATGGGAGGTGGGGAGGGGGTGACAAAACTAATATGGGGTCCGCCTTGGCTCTCGGTGGCCTTGGTTCAAAATACAGGATAATCAATACAATCTCCAATATACAATCTCCATTTATTCCATTAAATTTCATGAATATAACTCCTTACTAAAAGAAGCTGCCTTTTATTATTTAGTACTGGTTCTTTTTTTTACATATGGTAGGAACCTTTTGATCCATACTTCTCTGTCATCCAAATTTATCCATATCCAATTGCAACGAGAGACGGTTGGCAATAAAAATAAAATCTTTCACTGTTACTTTGAAATTGAATTCTTTATTTTAGGTCAACATTAAGAGTACTTTTTTAAATTTTCTAGAAACATTGACAAATATCTTTTAAAAACAATGTACATTTTTATTTAAAAACATTTAAATCTAGATTCTGGTGATCTGCTTGACTGGTCAGTGATCAATGATCATCGTTTTGAAAGCCTACATGTGAATCTACATGTGTCCCACATTTTTTGCAATATTACATCTGTTTAATGTGAAGAAATATTCCAAAAATTGCGATTTAAGTCTTCAATTTAAAACATTCCTGGAAGAACGGTAGAATACCTTTCCTTTTCCCCTAATGGCACCAAAAAATAGCCGAAAGCTGCACTTTTTAAGACTTCACGTTGGAAAATTTTTCAAAGCATGGCCCGACTCGTCTCTTTTTTTCTTAAAGTGACCAAAAGATGGCCTAAAATTCCATTTTTAAAACATCAGTTTTGGAAATTTTTCGAGTTAGATTCTCTGGTTCTGTTCTCTCTTCCTTCTACATTCTCTAAGATACCATGAAATTGGTAATTGGAACACCGAAAACTATCAGTAGCGTCACCAAAAGTAGCCTAAAATATAAGACTTTTGCTCCGAAAAATTTGAGTAAATAGAGTAAAATTGCATTTTTAAGACTACTTTTGAAAATTTTCTCGGTGAAGAATCCCTGAACCTCTAACGTCCTCTAAGAGCCTAAAATTGCACTATCTGGACATAAATTGCAAAAAATTTCCGGGGGAGGGCCCCCGAACCCCCCGCCCCGAAAACCAGCCTAAGACTGACATTCATAAAATTTCAATTACAAAAATTTCAGACTCCTGTAACTTCGCCAAACATTGTCTAAAATTGCTTCTACTGTATATAATCAAGAATCTACCATATGTATATTGAAAAAATGCATATTATCTTAATTTCTTTTCATACCCTTAATATATAAAAAAAATGATTTTGGATCATACACCGCCCCTCCTAGTTCTTCACCTGCCCTCCCGGAGCAAAAGGTCTGAAAGAAACACTGGTCCCACAACGTGAGCTGGAACAGGCATTCCGGCTCACGTTGTTAAACCGTTTCAACAAATGTATTGAAGCTGAATGAACTTATTTTGAAGAAAAATACTTAAAGATATGAAGGGTCCACTGGAAAAACGACCTACGTCACATACTACTTTTTGAAATTTTCTTTATGTTTTATTCAATTATTTTATAACATAAATGTTAATTTTAACTAGACGAGCCTACTTTTCCGTAACACCAAAATTCAAATTTATAATACATATATTTATAACTAGTGGTGCCCACACGGCGTTGCCCGGGCTGAATTTTAAAAACGTCGCCTACGGCGCTGTCCTTGCTAAGAGTATAAAAAAATCGCCTGCGATATAAAGCATGCAGTATTTGAAAAACATCGTGCGTCTGTTTGTCAAAAAAATAAAAACATTAGACATTTTCAACGCTTGAAAAAGTAATATAACATGCAGAAGGATCAATTAAGAAAACTTAGGAACAATTCCATCAGTAGGGTCAGATTTGCCACCAGAATGGCAAAAATTGTAAAACTGCCAAATTGTAGCATGGCGTCACTTGTTGAGTTACTTTTCATCTGGAATGAGTCTTGGCGATGATCGTAGATTGATTGCAAGAATGAAATAGCGATATATCCTTTTATTCATTTGAAGGGAAATGAAATGAACATCATTTTCTACTTACCTACTTCGAAATTGTCTTGGTTAAAAACACCTTTAACAATTTTGCAACTGCTGCCATCTCCACCGCAGACACCACATTCATCTTCACGCGTTGTAGATTCAAGCACTCTGTCGCAGCCAACTGGCTAAAATACAGAGTAAGAACAAGAACAAGAACAAGATTTAAGAAATATTTCACATACTATTTAGTTATAAGATATCATCAATGCGAAGTGCGAAGCCATGACATCAGTTGTATTGATAAAATTTTATAGATGTACAGGATGATTGAAGAACGATGGCGAAGCCTTTAACACATGATAACAGAATCAATACAGGCAATTTTCATCAAAATATGCATTGGCTAACCCAGGGGTTCTCAACCTTTTCCGACTTGTGGCCCCCCTTATGTGTACCAAATCTTGTCGTGGCCCTCCACGTGTAAACTTTTATTTTTCATTATGAAATTGCTTTTTCCATTTTGATAGCTGGTTTAATTTGCCGTATATAAGAATTTCAAATCAACTGTTGATCTAATAGATATTACAGCATTCAACTGATATATCATTGAGTACAGTAAGCACATTCATACTTTCAGAGAAGAATACAATCTGTCGTATATTATAGATTTGTAATATATTTGATTAGAATAATTGCAATATTTTACCATTGGTTGGAATGTGGAATATTTATCAGTTTGAAATGATTGGTTTGTGGTCTCCTTTCGGAGGTTATGGCTTCCCCCATTTTACTATTTTTCCCTGTGGCCTCCAGAATTTTTCTGTGTCCCCCAAGGGGGCCATATGCCCCCGTTGAGAAACCCTGGTATAACCTGAAACACAATAGCTAGGGCGGTTTGATGTAAATGCTCCCCTTTTTTTCTTTTCTTCCAATGTGGGAGCACTTGCCTTGTTTGCGATTTTCAAAGCCACGAAAATTGCTGGCCATTTTTAAAGGGTCACCTTACTTTCAGAAAGGCATGCTCAAATCTCACGAAACTTTCGTCATGTTTGACGAAATGGCTTCGTGAAAAACTGTTCCCAGTACACCTTTCGCCAAATTGACGAAATTTGTGCAGTAACTTTTTTAAGTCACGTGATCGTGCGAGGAAAGAATAGTTGTAAATGACGAAATTTACTTGACGATTGTAGAATCCTCGAAAGTAAGAGCTCTATTTATGAGAGTGCTAATAGGCGACCAGCACTAACCCTAAAACGCTGAATGGCACCAACGCAACACCACCACCACCTCCCTTTTTAGACCTAAGACTGAAAGGGAGGGAAATTTTTCCAGCTTCCGGTACTCTCTGAACTGCCTCGGAACTTCAGGGTCCACGGTTTTTGCATATTCATATATCCAAGTGTAGATAAGGGGTCTTCAGCAGGTTGGGTATACTCCGTAAGCATTAAGAGTTCGGATTCCTTATAAAATAAAAAATAAAAAAACTACGCTCGATCCCAACGGCAAAAATTCCGTGACGTCACGTTCTCGTACTCTAGACTTCAAAATGATGTTTGGAGAGAGAGAATGAATGATGTTAGGGAGGCTTGAGATTGTGAGATGGAGCGTGGAGTTCTCCTAAAACCTGAGACTTAAAATGGCATTCTGTTGCGATTATCAGGAGAAAAAGAACGCCATGCATATAATTGTAACCTATAAAAGAAGAATCTGTAAATGAACTTGCATCACAGTGAATAAAAGCCGCTAGATACCCCTGTGAAATTTGTCCTGCGAATCTCCGTTCTAACAATTGCAATGTACGATGTAATGGCTTTTATTTAGTGTCAAACAGATTTGATTCTTCTACCCTAGGTTATTGAAGGATTTAAAAGTACTACATGATTTTCACGGCGACCGGGATGAAAACAATGCCAAGATTATCTCCAAGCTGCGAACCGAAAGTCAAAATGCGTGAAAATCAAGTAGTACCGATTTAAAAGACAAAGACTAGGAAATTTTAAAAATAAAAAATAAATAGATAGAAAGAAAAAGATAGAAAATTGGATGTTTATTGTGATTATAGGGGCACATTGCGAATCTGAGATCACGAACCACTATAATGTACGTAACTCTGTACAGTCCGTAAAAACGGATCATCTAAACAAGGATTTTGCACTAACGAAGAAAAATGTTATATAAGCACTCATTGCAAAAAAAATTAGACAAGTGCTTCGTGGTTACAAATACCTTCATAAATGGTTCACTTGGATTACTTACATTCCGAAACTCACAACTTTATGCAATTGTAAAGGAATTTTTTGCAACCCCTAAATTTGTGCCTGAAATATTTTTGCAATGTGTACTTATAACAACGTTGTTTATTTTTTTTTATTATTTGCTTTTTCTCCATGTACATAAAGATTAAGGTTTTTTTTCTAGAGCTTTTTGCATTTAATAATTTCAGTTGTGTTCCAAAAGTACAGGAGGAAAACAACGGAAAAATTGGAATTTGTCAATGAAAGAAAAAAGAACCTTTTGTGCATCTTTCTAATACTTTGTTAATTCTGGACAGAAGAAGAAACTCCAACAGTCCTCGAAACACCTAATTGCGGCATTTATTTAATTATTTGCACTTTAATGAATTTGAAACTTTCTTCGTATGACGTAAATTCTTTTCAAAAATTATCCGTTTGTGTAACACTTCATATTTCGCAAGTGTAAGTAATAACTACGCACATGGTGCGTTTTACAAGTAAATAAAAGAAGTAAAATTTAACATCGTATTTCAGAATGAAATTTGAATTTCTGATATGTCTGGCACATTTTCCGGTTCAGTAGTGAAGATAAAGCTATTTTAACGTGATTATTTTAGTTCTAGTTGGCTCTCTGCCATTGGAGAGGTGAAAGTACTACTGAATTAGTCATTTCTTAAATTTTATTTTAACGTGTATTCGTTTGAAGTCTCGTTTATTTTGTCAGCATTACGAAGAAAATAAAGACCAATATTCATTTTTTTAAAGATGCGAGTGGTGAGCTAAGATAAAATTTTTTCCACTAGAACAAAAACTACAACTTTAATCAACTGTTGCAGTTAAAGTTAAAAAGCAAGCACAAAAGCGACCGATTATTTATAATACAAAAAAGGAGCTCGCTTGTGTGTTAAATAGGGTCAGGTGGGGGAAAATGGGTCACTTTTTAGCTATTTGTAAATTTAAAGATTCATAGCAACAAAAGCAGAAACATTTCCAATTTCTTTTCAATTGCGTCTCTTAACATTGAATTCCTTTAGATCAATTTTATTAACCGACTTCACAAAGGAAGGAGGTTATACATTCATATTGTATGTATGTCTTTTTTTTTTTTTTTTTTTTTTTTTTTGTCCACTCATAACTTCGCACCGGATGAATCGATTTTCATTATTTTTTTTTCAATCGATCAGGGGTGGTTTCCCACAGGTCCCGTACCTTTGTTTGACCATATTCGATAATTAGAAAAAAAGTTATGGGCAGAAATGTAGTATTTTTTCTGTTTTTTCATCCATAATTTTTGACTAAATGAACCGATTTTGATGATTTTTTCATTAATAGATAGAGGGTCGTCTAACTCAAATATTGAAATTCAATTTGACTACATTTGTTTTCAGAAAAAACGTTACGGGTGAAAAATAAATATTTTTAATTTTAATTGGAAAGGCTTGGCTTGATTTTTCTTTGTTGGGAAATCTATTAATAAATATAAAAGCATTGTTAAAAACATGTTTGTTGTCATTGGCTATAATATTAAAAGAAATTACAGCAAGAGTTTGACTGAAGGCTTCTCTGTGGCAAAAATTAATCCAATCAGTTTGTTTGCTAAAATAGACTTCAAAAGGGAATTTATCATGCAAATGATTAGTTTTTAGTGCTATTAATTTAAAGAAGTTTTGCCCTTTGATATGGATTTTTAAAAAAATAGAGTATTTATATACAAAATGTATTTACACTAAAAAGAATAAAATAAAATAATTTTTATAAAAAAACAGAACCGACCTCAAATTAAAAATTGCGCTGAAAAGTAAAAAATAAATTCATTCTTTAAACAACATCGATGTGACTTTTAAACATAGTTCTAGAAGTCGGTGCAAAATTATGGGTCTAATTACCATTATACCATTTGCTACTTCATATTGGAACTGTTGCTAATTCTGCGGAAATATATAAATTTGTAATTGATTCATGATTACAAAATATTTTATCTATCCTAATTTTGCACCGACTTCTAAAACTGTTTAAAAGTCACATCGATGTTGTTTAAAGAATGAATTTATTTTTTACTTTTTAGCGCAATTTTTAATTTGAAGTCGGTTCTGTTTTTTTATAAAAATTATTTTATCTAATTTTAATATTTATTTTTTAATTATGAAATAGTTTAACTGAGCTTGTAAGTTGTGACCTGATTTACTCCATCGTGGGGTAAAATGGGTCATAATGAAAAATGCTGCTGAAAACAGTTATTTATTAGTTTGAAATTTAAAAAAAAAAAAAAAACGAAAGTAACATATTTAGCAAGATTTTGAATTCTGGTTGATCGCCAATCTTAGCGGTGTTGCAAAACTGCAAACAAGAATGGCGCCAAACAAAAACCGCCAATTTTGCGAAGGGGCACCCGAAAGTAAATTTTTAAACAAATTAAAAAAAACCGGAAATTTACACAGAACATAACACAGAAAAAGTTCTTTTTAAAAGTTTAATCTAATCTATTATAGTTTTTTAAATACCAATCTATTAGAAAATTTAATTTAGTCCCTCGTAGTTGTCCTTTTTTACTTTTGTTACTCCTCGGTTACTGCTGCTTCACTGAAAACTGGAATAAATGTTACTTGTGAGCCAGTTCCAACATCTTTTGAAGCAGGCTCTCAAGCCCCGCTGTTTCCTCCTATAAATTAGTATTATAAATGCCCCCATCACTCAGCCTCGTCTTCTTTCACGCGTGTCCAGTCTATCCTCAATTTCGGAAACAGATTCGGTTGAATATCCCGACAAAGAGCTGCGGGATCTGTTGATCGTTAACGATCTTATTCTTACTATGGGAGAATTGACGATAAATGGACTGTTTAAAATATAAAATTGTTGCATTTCTGGAGCGGTGGGATTCATTTTTAGTCAAAATTTAGACAGGTTTGAAAAATTTAACGGTACTGTTGTTTTTAAATGTTGGTTAAAATTCTATCTTTATTAGCACGGATTATCACTTTAAATAATCCGTGCTTCTTAAAAATAACTCACGCATAGCAACTGATATTAAGGCTGTTCTTCAGTCAGAGTTTCAAATTTTTGGAACCAATGCTAAGGTGACTAACTGCCTACGTTAAAATGGCCAATTTCATCAACAAAAAAAAATGATTTTTTGCTTATTACATTTTTCAAAAGAACATACTCTTAGGATACCAAACTTTTAATTTTTTGGTAATTAGAAGCAAAGTTTTGGCCAATTTAAATAACCGGAAGTGAACTGAAAACGTGTAAACGAATGTAAGCAATACATTTAAAGGGCGTTTTAAATTTTCATTAAATAAATTGCTATAAAATAATGTTTATATTAACAAAAAAAAAAAAAAAAAAACATACTGACACTAATTCATTTTTAATTTTTGAAAGAAATTTGTATGGAGTGGCAACCAATTTGATGTTTACATTGCACTGTTAAAAATTTCCGTAAGAAAATAGTAATATAACCATTTATTTGATTGTTATTTTACCATATTTAATTGCTACAGTTGAATAACCATTAAAAAGATGGTACTCAAACCGCTGATTGTGAAAAAAACCCGTTTATTCTCTGTTTCCCCTAAAGAACGTTTAACTAACCATAATATACAAGTGCCACTACGTTTCGTAGTCAATAAGAATCGAGCGCCCATCTTGGTTGTGGAACTTTACCGGTCGTACGTTGTTGTTAAAATATGAAAAAAGATTTATCAGTTCAAATCTGCATGCGTATATAAAAAAGAAAGAAAAAGTGGCTTAAGCAGTGATTACTAAATAGAAACACATACACAAGTAAATCCAAAATTGGAGACATCGGATTCCCGAACTGTTTGCGAATGAGCGAATCCATAATTTGAGCTGCTGAAGCTTGTTTGTATTTTTATTTTTGCAGCAAATAAAAGGATTTTCGTCAATATACAGTAAATTTAGACCACAAATGACTTTGGATCCAATCAAAAAAGGAAATTTCAATTTTAATGCAGTTTGCCTGTTGGAAAAGAAGATTTATTGGTTAATAAACGGCCACTTTGAGTGGTGTAGACTGCCGAATGATTAGAGCACAAGGTTGGTACACCATACACCCGGAGTTCTATTCCCGCACGTTTCGTTTACGGTTTCTACGTTTCGAAAATTCTACGCCTCGAAATGGTTCAAAAACCGTAAAAATGTAGTACTGAAACCATTTGTAAATGTTTATAAAACCGTAAACTTTTGTACTTACGACATTTTAACCAAGCTGGAAATGGTTTAGGTCCCGTAAAAATAGAAAAATGTTCTAAACCGTAAATTTAACGATGAATTAGATGAACAGACTGTTGCCGGCTATTTAACCGTAATTTCATGATGGAATTTCTAACAGTGCTAAGAAAGGTTTGAAACGAAACGCGCATTTCGGCTGCCCTTAATTAAGTAATAATAATAGTTTTGTCAATGTTCGTAAGTAAAGTTTTAAGATTGCAAATCTTGTTTTAACTTTACAGAAGGAAAAAAAATTGCAATTTTTGATCATCCATTTGTTTCACTTATTTATCTATTATTTCCATTTTTACTACAAAATTTTTATCACCAAAATCAGGGCCCTTAGAGACGGCCCTGATTGCCTTTTATTTAGTTGTTGTTGTTGTCTTGTCCTCGCGAATGGTGAGGAAGAATGGGTACGCTGCTCCTGAGTCTAACGGGGTCCTTGTCGGCAGGAGTCCGATTTCCGCCCCTTTGAAAGGTCTCTTAATTTTTGGCACCCCCAGAGGTATCGTTTCACTTGGAGGACATTGCAGCCACGACCTATTTAACTTGCACCAGCTCTCTTTAGCATGGATCGCCGCAACCAGCCGCCGAGAGGTTGTCACCCTCCCTAACACTGACCTCAGTCAATGTTGCTTCACTTTCGGTGCTCTCCGGGAACCGAGCTTCTACCGACTGGTCCACTGCGGGATTTTATGAAAGTTTAGTTGCTGATAAGAAAGCGACGGTCATCTGTTTGCTGACGTTCATATATACGTATATCCACAGCGCACAGCCGGATTATTCCGAAGAGGAGAAAAGATTTGTCTTTCAGGGTTTTTCAGCAGCTGAGAGATATTTGAAAGGTTATAGTATGGGAAGCACTGATAGCCCAGTGACTTTGATTGCCGAACAAAATTTATTTCATTCAAATATGTTTTTTTTTTTTGGATAATATTTTAAAATTTTATTTGTTTCAGTAAGAAGATTTGAAGAATATTTAACGTGGAAAAAAAACTTTGGGGGGGGGGGGGGTCAAGTGCCCCCTGGGCCTCCACATAAATCTGCTCCTGACAAGGGGGCATCAGGATTGCCATATTCAGCTGTTTCTGGCCAAGTTCAAGTTGAAAAATTTTTGCTCCAATTCAGATATCCAAAGTAGGCTTTGAAGTTTACATACATAATGAAATTACTTACAACACATTGTCCATCGACGCAAACGTCAAAAGAACCGTCATCCCGACATTTAGTTCCATCAATCACTTTCGAGTCCAGCTTGTCATAGAAGTTGGCGCCTTTTGGCCTGCAGTACAATTGACATGGACTTCGAGCTGAATACGAAAACAAAATGGTTACAATATTTTTTCTTTAAAACAATTTCCATCAAAATCACGGTTTATTCTTTAATAATATTTGTATGTTGCCGTGTTTTTTGCAAATGAATATTAAAAATTAAAAGAGGGTAGAGAGAAAAAGAAAAACGATAATAACCAGAAGAAACAGTCACAATTTCAGCAGTTTTATTATATCATTCATTTTACCAAATGAGAAAATGGAGTACATAAGATAACTTGAAAATGTGCCAAAGACGTTGTCACGTGGTAACTGCTGTCAGTTGGGAAAAATTATACTATCCCATCAGCTATAGCAATCATAAATTTGCTATTGACTCAACTTTACAAGACGCGTATCAAAAATCCTTTTGTAGTTTGTAGTATTACAACAAAGTTACAGTTCTACCATCAACCAACGTAATCTGCCTGGCAGAGTGCCAGGAAGAATCCATTTATGTTCAAGGGAGAATTCAAATGCTGGTTTAAATAAAATGCCGTTTCTGATCTCGTTTTATTTCGTTTAGCATACTCGATTTCTTTCGAGCTGATGCTGTCTGCCAGTTTGTAAATTCAGTTGCTCTCAACGAACAGAGAATCAAACATTCTGATTAGCCTGCTAATAAACGAACCTGCAGACCGAACTTCCCGAAAACACGAATGGATTCGTCCTTTTCTGTCATGCGCAGAAGCGTCCAAGGGCCAGAACTTCGTGGTCGAACTGCACAAAATTTGAGCGTTTAGGTAATCTCTTCACCGTTAAAGAGCACTTAGAAACTTTCCATTTTTTATTCTTGCTCAGAATTCTTTAGAAACTTTTCCTTTTTTCCCCTTCATGTTCTAGAACCAGAGAACTGCGGAGTCGGGTTGATTTTGGAGTAAAGGAGTCGGAGTTCCTGAAAAACTTGTCGACTCCGACTGCAGGTTTGTTTGTTTGCTTGTTTTTAATTTGGCCAAATACCGAATATTTGGTCGACCGCAAAAGTGAAAAATTTTCAAAGTTCATTAGCATCTAAGTTTTTTTAATTAAAAATTAAATACGAAGTGGAACATTAGTTTTATGCATTATTTAAGATGTTTTATCTAAATTTATGTTCTAATTAGCTTGTTCAAAAATTTAAAAGAATCTTAAATGCGTGTGCTTTTTGGACTGTTTTTAATACTATAAAATTCATAATTTCACTAATAATAAATGGAATACAAGTGACATATTGTAATGCAAACACCTGTACTATTTAAATAAATAATAATCAAAAACAAGCAAACAACTCTGGAGTCGGAGTCCGAGTCGACCCCTTTTTCAGTG
This sequence comes from Octonoba sinensis, assembly GCA_038502835.1. Lineage (NCBI taxonomy): Eukaryota > Metazoa > Arthropoda > Arachnida > Araneae > Uloboridae > Octonoba > Octonoba sinensis. The sequence goes on from CM076603.1 coordinate 45,225,399, forward strand.
CCTCCGACTCGTTGACTCCAAAATCAGCCCTACTCCGCAGCTCTTTGGTTCTAGAATGTGAAGAGAATAAAATTAATAAAATATAATATTAATGTAAAATAAAAAATTATTATTTTATGTACAGTAAAAAAATATAATTTATAAATTAATAAATTATAATTTTTTACTGGACTTTTACCCAAGGTTAAATTTATTGGGGGGGGGGGGGGGGCACCCTCCAGAACCCTTAGTTTTAAGTCATACTGCCAATTCTAGCATGGTAATACAATATACAAGACCAAATTTTGGTTGTACCACTGCTTTTACCTCTCGCGAATCAATTTTGTCAAGATCTCTTTAAAAATTATAAAAGATAACTATATTTACGAACTTCGCTACATTGCTGCCGATACGTATTACCAAAATTGAAGAAGTATTTCAATTTCAAATGGCTTTTTATTGAAAATTACAGATTATGTTTTTTTGCAATAACTGTAAAACGAACTGAAATAATGAAAAGCTTCAAGAAAGCCTGTCAAGAATGATTTAGTAACTGTTTCTTCTGCGTTGTCTTCAAGTTAACCCTCTGCGTACGGCTCAGTTTTTATACTTTCCGATCCTGAAATACGGGGCGATTTTTTTATATTTTCTTTATCTACATATGTTACAATTCACATCTTTATCAGCTGTTTTAAAATATTACAAGAATTTTAATAGCCTTTTCCGTTTCCAAAAAATATATAATACTGCACTCGGACCGCACACGGGGAAATGGCGGGATCCGTATTGAAATCAGATACCCCGCTCAAATCGCGGGAGCCGTACGCGGAGGGTTAAAGAGCACTTAAGTAATTTTTCTTTCTGTATTTCCCTTCATGAAAAAGAAGTTTAAAATTTTCAATGTCGGGATACAGTCAATACTATTTGGGAAGACAGTAATCCCCATGACTTCGAAACAAGCGTACGCAAGCTTAGGTTTATTCCGGAAAATTACATTACATTTCCTGGGTGAGTCTTATGCATAGGAATGTCCAATACACAAGACAATTGGGTTAATAGTTTTATAGCTGCGTAGATCTAACGTTGTTAATGCTTTTGTCACTGATGCCTCTCGGTGAACCTCGAAGCCACCTAACCCGGATGAAAAAGACCACCCGATTTCAAGGCTACATGAGCGCCCTCCGTTTTTTATATGAGAATCACAAGAGTGGAAGCCCGACTTTAGGCTCAACACAGAAAGTGTACTCGGCTGACACCAGATGACGCCACCACAAGTACACCACCTCTCTTTTCAGACCAAAGACTTAAGGAGAGGGAAATTCTCCAGCCTCCGGTACCCTCGGAACTGATTTGGGGTTCATGGTCCACGGGTTTTACATGCACGTATCCCCAAGTGTACATGGCGGGTCTTCAGCGGATCGGGTCCAGACCCTCCTGTGAGAAGTGCGACATCCTAACCATTAGGCTACCAAGACCTACAAAATTTAACGTAGAAAATGCAAAATAAAAAATAAAATCCTTACGATTATGGTAAGGTTCCCAGCTGTAATATCTTCCCTTATGAGGCACCGAGTTAAACCTCGCACACTGCTCGGATCGGAAATCCTTAGAACCTACGGGGCAATCCTAGTAGAAAAATAAAAACAAGTTAATTAACTGTTACTATTCGAAATGTTTAGTCTAAAAAGGAACGGCGGAGAAAACTCACTTGAATATTGCACGATGTATATTTCCTTGATTCTCCGATGCAAGAATGGCGGCCATCAATTCTAAAAACATAGGGGGGAAATAAGAAAATCTGTTGTAAGAAATGGGAATTTAAATAATAATGTTCTCTCAGAGTTGTAGATAAATGCATTCATTTCATACAGTTTGCAGTGAGATTATTCCAATAATACTAACAGGGATTTATGACATAAGGTTATTTGCTTCCAAGAGAGGTAGGAAACTAAAAGTTTTATTCTACTGCAACAATCCGAACAAAAAGTAAAACTTGAAAATAAAATATCTTAGTATACCACATACGGTGTCATGCCGATTCCGGACGGTCAGATGCGGAAAATTGAGAGGGTGGGTTATCAACAATGGGACAAGATTTGCAAGAGTCAAGGGTTGCATTCCACTTGCGGACAGATACGGGGGACCAAAAAGATAAATTTATCGCGTCACTCGGGTTTTGCCTTCATTTTCCCGCTGCATATTTTCCCTTACTCTTTTCTCCTTTCTCTACATAAAACTGATCTTGCGCTTTCATACTGCGGCGTTTCAGCTACAAAGTCATACCTTTTATTATTAATTTCCGTATTGCCATCGTTTTCTTGGCTTGGATTTTTGCTTTATTTGATGCAGAAGAATGAGCGTATTGAATATTTAGCTTTCATTTGTCCTTTTTGTCTTTTGAGCAAGCCCATGAAATGTATCTTTCGGTCTTCCGATGCATTCTATTCTGGCATTCGTTACAAGTAAAGAATGAACCTTTTTTGATAGTTGATATTATATCAACTGAGACAAACTCCATAGCAATACTGCTTTAAATCAGCATAAATGAAAAGCATTCTGTTTACTGCTCCACAATCAAGCACCAAATGAAGAGATGTTACACATGTAGTACTGAGTACCATAAACTAACAAGTGCGTGAATAGACAAATGCTGACCAATAAAACGTGTAAACTCCCCTTTCAACCGCAAATGAAGCGATTACCTCCCCCTTCTAGTCACCCATTAAAATGGTGTAACTATGTGAAATAGAAGTGTCTGCTTATCTCCCTTAATCCCACTGTTCATTGTTCGATTCCGCTGTCCGCATCTGACCTGTCCGCAAGTGGCATGTAACCCCACATACTCCCGGCAAGGGCGGCTGCAGGTAAGGCACAGGCCTCGTACGCCTAAGTTCGCAGGATCAAACCTGTCCGAAGTCGGTGGATTTTCAAGATGCAGAAAATCGACAGCGCCCATGTCGTATGATTATGCGGCGTGTTAAAGATCCCTTGAGTGTCCGTTCGGCGTGGATACTCTCGGCTAAATTAAAATTCCTAGTGCAGTTTGCATCCATTAGATCTCAGGTGTCCCCCTCTAGAGGGAAACTGAGCGTCAAAAAACTGCGGCAATGGTACCACACTCATTGTAATGACGCTGAAAGATTGGTACCAATTTGTGGGAACGCACTATGTCTGCATTGGTTAAACACCAACACTACGCAGCACATTCGGGAAAACAATATCCATACTTATTTAAGTACAGCTTGTAGTCATTTGAGGGCGAGGGGCAATAGCTCTTCCCTGGTCTAAGAAATATAAGGTACTTATACGCATTAGAGTTCGACTAGTGGTCGAAATTCGACCGCAGTTTATTACATTTTCCAAGTTCAGCCTGAACGTTTAAACAACTTTTGGACATTTTAGCTTTTCTATTCACAAGTTTGTTTTGTTAATTAGCTATAATCTCTGCTCAGTGCGACTGATTGACCACTGAGTTAGTTATCTTACTCAATACATTTGGTGACACATATTATGCATAAATTTTATCTTTCTGCATTCCTTCTCCTGTAAAGAAAATATAATTAAAACGTTTCATGCACCCCTATTATTAATATTGAATAAATTAAAAATACAAACACTCTCTTTCAATTGAATCAATAAAAGTCCGAAACGCTAATGTAAACCAACGATCTAACGAAACAAAGCATAGTAACGCGTCACCGAACTCATTACTTCACTTTATATTATATCAGACATTGCACTGTGCAAACAATCTGACTGACTTACTATATATACTAGCTGACATGCCCCGCGTTGAGCGGGATAACATTGCATCATTCCCAGGCCAAGTGACACATGTCCAAAATTGTGTTGGAAATATATAAGGAGAAATTTAGTTTAAAAATTCCAGCAGAAGATGGGCAACAGTCCTTAAAAATCCCATTTTAAACAGTAAAACTCCTTTAAAATCACGATAACATTAAAAACAGCAGTCTCTAAAAATTCCTTTTTTTGTACTAAAAGTAAGTCCGTAAAACTCAACATTAAAAGGCCAACAGCAGTTTATAAAAATTGCCATTTGAGTAAGGGCAACAGTAACTGAAATGCTCATATGCATCAGGATAATTGTTCCAAAAATGATACCAAGAATCCGTAAAAATCCCAAATACAAAATAGACAACGCCACATCAAAAATTCCCATTAGAATTAAAGCAGTATTCTATTTTTAAAATGCCAAATCAGATGAAGAACAATGGCCCTTGAATCTCCTAAAGCCCCCCATTTAAGTAAAGGCAACTATTCCTAAGCATTTTCCCTAATATAATAAGGACATGGGTCCCAAAAAAATCTCTATTAGAATACAGACGTCAGTGACTAAAAATGCCCGTTAGACTACAGACCTTTAAGAGCTGCTGTTTCTAAAATTACCAACAGTTCATCTGAAAATACCCATCAGAATGAGGACACCAGTTCCTAAAAATCCCGCTTGCAAAATCGTCAAAACATTTCCTAAAATTCAATAAAATAGCAGTTTTATACAATTCGGCTAAAAACAAAAGAAAGAAAAGCATTATTTCCAAATTCAAATAAACATGCACATTTCAGTTAGAAAATGTTTAGTACTGAGCCAATACGTGTGAAATATTTTTTTTTTCTTTCCAATGGGGCTGTGGTATTGGGTCCTACAACCATTGCAGACCTAGTGCTTTCCCCTGTAATGGTACCATCTCTTTCAGCAGCCCCACAATGAGTGTGGTACCTTCGCCGCATGAGAATTTTGACGTTCAGTTGCCACTAGACGGCGGTACCTGAGCTCTCATTGGTGCGATATGCACTAATAATTTAATTTAGCCGAGAGCATCCAAGCCAAATGTCTACTCAAGGGATCTTTTACATGCCGCATGTCGTAACAGAAGAATGGGGGCAGAGCTGGACCAGGCAATCGAATCGTTGTTAAACCACTGTGGCAAATGTATTGATGTCGATTTGCCGAAGGAGCTTTTTTGAATAAAAATACTTCAAAAAATATAATTACTAGTTTTTATTTTATTTTATTTTATGAACCTAGTCTTAAAACTTCTTTGACACACTGTATTTCTCTTACCTAACATCCAAGCAAATCCTTTCTTGGTAGGAGACACCTCCGCCGCAACTTCTAGAACACTGGCTGCTTTCCGTCCAATGCCCCCATGGTCCATATTCTGGAACTGGAACTCTCCTGGACCCGACATACGTCAGATTCTGGTGTATAGGAAAATGTGGTAACTGAGCAACATAAATTTGTCTCCTATGCCTAAGTTGCTGTTCGTTGCCTGATGGGTTCTAAATAATGATAAGAGGAAAGGTTAGTTAAAGGAGTATTAAACTATTTAATAGCATTCAATTAGAAATTATGTACTTCAAATTGAAATGTCGAAAACAATTTCGACAAGGAAAAAAATCTAAAATCAGAAATACAGTTCTACCGCAAAAAAAAAAAAAAAAAAAAAAAATCGGAGCTCTGTCTGGCAATGTGTCAAGAAGAATTTAGTCATGTTCAAGAGAGAAACTGCAGGTAAATGGAATGGGCCGTATTCTCTTCTCGTTTTATTCATTTAGCATACGTGATTTCAACCGAAGTGACGCTACTGCCAGTTCATAAATTTGGTTGCTTTCAACAAACCCAGAAACATTCTGGTTCGCGTGTTAATAAACACGCCTCAAACTGAATTTCCCTAAAATTTCAATGGATACGTCCTTTTCTGACATGCGCAGAAGCGTTCGTCAGAACTTCATGGTCGAACTCTAACTTCCTTTTCCACAAAGTGTTCTATTCGTAACTGAACGACGTCATCTAGTTTCAGGTCAACAGGTGCGGAGATTCCAGCTTTCCAGGCATTATGCTGAAAAACGAACGGATGGAATGGTTCTTGTAGCCTTCACTGAATCGATTGATACAGTTCTACCATCAACCAGAGCAACCTGACTGGCAGAGGGCCAAGAAGAATCCATTCATGTACAAGAGAGAAGCTACCGGTATATGAAAAGTGCCGTTTTTGTTATCGTTCTGGTTCGTTTAGAATACTTGATTTCTCCCGAACTGATGCTATTATGCCAGTTTATAAGTTTGGTTGCTTTCAACGAACAGAGAAGGAAACATTCTGATTCGTGACAAAACGAACTTCCCTAAAACTCGAGTGGATTCGTCTTTTTCTGCCATGCGCAAAAGCGTCCAACTATCAAAAGTCCGTGGTCGAACTGTAAAATGCTTTTATGCAGTTTTCACCCTTAAGACTCAAGATTGACAAAAATGAGATTTTTACTACCTATGTATCAGGAAACTCTAAACTTCGGTTGAATTATTCCTTTATTCGTATTCCGTTCATTTAAATTATGAATAGATTGCTGAAAATTTTATGGTAGTTATTGCACTCGAAACATGTAATTCATCGAAGTTCTAAAATGAATGAACGTACCTGTGGAAATGATGAAACGAAAGATAAATTATGCAGGAATGACAAAGCGCCGCACACAATGGGCAAAAGCCTGGAAAAAAAAGTTTTATTTGAATTAATGACTTGAAAACAAAAATATTGCTACAACAGAAAATATTTAGCACTAGCCCTTCTTACTTTTTTCTACATTCAGAGAACGCAGAAAAAAGTTTTGGACACGTGAAAATTTTCGAATTTTAATGGATTTTCACGTTTTAACGGATGCCGAAAATAATTCGAGTAGTTCTGGAGAAGAGATTATGCTGACCTGACTCTCCTCCGTCTTAGTGCAAAACCGCCAAACGTGGGCGATCGACATCCTCCATATTATTAAAATATATATCCTATGGCTTTATATTTGTCGATGCTACCATCTGAATTTCTTTTAATTTTATAGACCCACTTACAGGGTATTGCTCTTGACCCAACTGGTAGATCAGTCAGTTCCCCTGTCTGATTTTCCTTTAATGAACTCATTTCAGTGTTCATAGCTTTTATCCAATTTTTGCTATTTTTGGCGCTTACTGCTTCTTCATACGCATCGGGATTTTCCTTGTGATTTATATATGACTCTGCTTCCATAATATAATTCTCGAAACGTTTGGGTTTTTGCAGATTCGAGCGATTTCTTAGCTCTCTGATATAGGCTCTGTATAGTCCTCTTCACTATCGGTCTCAGCATCACTTGTTAGAGCTTCTTGGCTTTCACAACCTTGCTCAGTTTCTTTCTCTTCTATTTGCTCTTCTTGATACTTTCCCTGATTTGTTTCTTTTCCTGCTTTATCTTGTAATAATATTTCAGTGGGGTCATCATAATTTCCTGTTCTTTCCTGAATGATTACATCTCTTGACAGAACGCGATGCTCATTCTTTATCCAAATTCTGTATCGCTCATCGCCATCATATCCTACGAGATAGCCTTTGACTGCTTTCTGGTCAATTTTTCTTCTTCTTTGAGTTAGAATATGAGCATAACATGTAGAACCTATCACTCGTAGATGTTTGATACGGGGCTTCTTTATCAACCAAAGCTCATATGGACTTATACCTTCTACTGATGATTTCCCTGTTGAATTCAATATGTATATGGCAGAACAAATTCAGCCCATGATGATACATTGAAATTGGCGTCAGAATTTGCATATTTAAAAGTTCTGGCCATTTCGACTATTTTTCCTCATTTTACTTTCGTTCGCATCCTCCATTTTGTTCTGGGGTGTAAGGAGCAGAGGCGCAGCTAGGTGGGGGCAAGTAGGGACAGCTGTCCCCGGGCGCAGCGTCAAGGGGCGCCAAATTAAGATTAATTACTTTTTTTTTAAATGCGAAAAAAAAAAAATATTTGAACTGAAGAGGTGTGAATATGTTCGACAAAAAAAATGGGAGCATCGCAAATCATATCGGGAATGACCAATATAGCACAGGAGTGTGTAGGAAATCAGACAAATAATTTTGCGAAGCCAAAGTGTCCCATATTTAATTTAGAAGTGAATGGTAGCTAATTAAAATGAAAGTTAAAAGGGCTGCTTTTTAGAGCTATTTATCATTTAGGAAGCATAAAAGTTTTTTAATTCCCTTTAGGGGCGCCCCTAGGCCCCCAGGGTACAGGGGGGGGCGCAAAATCTTCAGTTGTCCCCGGGCGCTGGAAACAATAGCTACGCCTCTGGTAAGGAGTTGTCAACCTTTGCCTAATTCCTTTTGCATGTAGAATTGCAAGAACGCTTTCATTATCAAACTCACCACCGTTATCCCTGAAAAATTCCTTTAGTGAATGACCTGTTTCTTTGGGATGTGCAAGCATGTGGCCTAGCACATTCTCAACTTCTGACTTTTCTTTAACGAGGTAACCATAGCGAAACTTGGTAAAACTGTCCTTGAATACGACAAGATATCATTTCTTCTGAAAAGATTCATCGAATGGTCTACAGACGTCCGCTGAAATAAGTTCTGCTGGCTCAGAAGCTTTCTTTCTTGTGCCGAACGATAACCGGTGTGTTTTTCCATAAACACATGGTTCACACAATCCTTTGTCTGAATTTACGATGATACCTAGTTCTTTTTCTAGGATATTCTTAACGTGGCGCTTATCTTGATGACCCCTCTTTCATGATATAACTGTAGCAAGGAGCTGTCTTCTACAGCAGTATGCACTTCTATCACTTTTTTAGTTGAATGTCTGCCTTGAATAATGTACCATTAACATTTCGATGTCCATGCAAAAGAACTTCCCCTTTGACTTTTAACCAGCCCTCCGTGGGAGTAGACACAAACTTGCTGTTTTGATTTCTGTCTTGCGCAGAGAGTACTGCAAATAAATTTCTATCAATTTTGGGAACATACCAAACGTCTTTTAGAAAAACGTGTTTCTCTTTTGCACCAACGGTTGCTCTAACTTTAAGAGTTCCTTTTCCAAGTGCAACCAATGTTTCATTTAAAGCAGCTCTAATTCCACAAGGATCTTTGAACTTCAAAATCTGTAAAAGTATGTGGAACAATTTGTGACATGCTTAGTCGCTCCATTGTTAATCCAAAACGTTGCTGGACTCGTCTCTGTCGCATAAGCCTCTTCAGGAACAGACATCAAAGCTGTGTTTGTTGATTCATTAGACTGTGTTGTACATGATTTATTCTTTGATGGTCTTCCGTCAGAAATCCAATTTCTACTTTCTTTTATCCAGTGGCCTTTACGTTTACAATAATTGTAACGATCTTCCTTTTTTATTCTTGTCTTATTATTGCAATTCTGTATTTTCTTTTCTGATTTTGCCACCATATTCCAGTCTCCACAATATAGTCCCGTAAAAATTTCAATGTAAAGAGATTTTCTCTTTAAAATCGGGATCCGTAGAGGTTCTAATACGAAACTGTCTTGGGTAGACATGTTGATTCCTGGGCGAAATAATTTTACAGGCCATCAAATATGGCGGCCATTTTGGTTCTTTTCTCATTTGGCATTCAGCAACCAATCAACATATAAACTAAATTTTGGTTTTAAACTTTGGTTTTGGGGTAAAGAATTCAATTAACATATTATTTAGGTCATTAAAACACCTTACTATCTTTTTCAGTAGTTTGCGTGGAAATGTATCCAATAACTGTTGTTTCATATTCTGGTTGCAAAAATTGAAAGTAGAATATGAGAATTCTCAATAATATTAAGTTTCAACTCGTATTTATTAGAATTATACGTTCCTTTTATTGGTAGAATTATATAATAAAAGCAAAATGTAAAATCAAGCAATAAAAAAATCAATGAATAAGCACATGATATTTGATTTTGCATTCCTTGTTGGTATATTTGACAAAAGTGGTGCACTTTATAACAGCAGCTCTGCAAGAACATCTTTTGGAGACAGAAAACTAACTTTTGGTCCCACACAGGAGTTCCAGTGGCAGGAAATTCAAGCATTTTTTGGGTTTCAACACCCCATTAATTTTTCCCAACAAAAATGACATGAATCAGTTATTAATTGTTTATTTTCAAGAAGACGAATATTCCGTCTTGTATGCTAAAAAGCTCTTAGGATGTGCCTTTTAACTGAAAGTGATGTCATTGGAAGTCCACTCAGCGGCACTGACTTTTTGTATTCATTAAATCGTAGATAAATTTTTTCGCACTATTATTTAGATACTCAAAATAATAAAATAATCATAATAATAATGATAATTATTTTTATTAGTAGTATACATAGGATCAAAATACAATAACGAAACAGTTCCAATACTTAAAATATAGTTACTGTCGGTTGGTTAGGCTCCACACATTCATAATATAAATGAATGTGTAGAGCCTAACGATTAAATAAGTTTAACACACAGACGCAGCTAAAACTATCTAATTTTTCTACAAGATAAAAACAGAAGAGCTTCTTGTTTGTTTACTTGATAACAGAAAGCACCACAGCATACACAACACCAAGTTGGCATCCCATTAAAGGACCTCTTCTTAGATGTTTTTAAATCTCAAATTTAAGAGAAGAGGGGCACATTTTTAGACCGTGGGTCTATTTTTCGTCATTTGACGGCACGATAAGCTTCCAAATGAGGGGTAAATCATGGAATTTGATAACCAAATAAGGAAGACATCGACAGAAAAACAGGCTAGAGATCTAATGTATATAAATAACGTAGATGATGGGGAGGAGAAAAGTATATAAATGGGCCCCGATGGTGGTGCTAATTAGTTAAAGCTCCAACCGCACCAATGCGATACTGCTGCATTTCGAAAAGAAATGTAAGAATTCAAATAACAATTTAAATTTAGATAAATGTTGCTTTATTGATAGACATCAATTTTTTTCAAGAGCAAATTTTGTTATGGAATTTTTAGAATAATTAAATCTCGACGCACACGCACAAAGGAGTAAAAAGTAAATAATGTATTACAAGTAACGTAATGCACTGAACAAACATAATTTATGTATTCTGCAGGTTCTACTTATTAAAATTCAGTTAGATTTTTTTTCAATCTTACTCAACTTTTTAAGAATAATCTGTAGTTACGTCGAATTTAACTAATTTGTATGCACATGTTTAGATGTTCGAAGGATAGAATTCATCATTGTTTCTTCAGTGGACGGCAATAAAGCTATATATGATTAAAATAATGAAATATGTTAAGAAAAAAAGGCTGAAAAAATAGAGCGTTGTGTTACCAATAGCTGGAATGGCAACCACATAATGTTTGATTTTAATGTGGGTAAGTCGCACAGAGAAGAAATAACAACAATCTTTGGTTCCTTTTTTGAGAGAATTTCAGCACTTTTGGATCATTCATGAATGATGTCACGCTTCGAGGGGGAGGGGGGTCATGAGATTGTGACAAGTGGGGGGAGGGGGTAACAAAAGGTGGGACATGTGACAAAGGGGGAAGGGGGTCAAATATATGTTCAAAAAGCGTGACTTCATTTATGGACGGTCCCTTAGAGACATTTTCCCGATTTAATAAAGGCTGTAGCTTTTTCTATTTTTCATTTCAGTTCGACGTTTGCTTTTGTCGTTTTTATAGCGTTATTTATTGTGTCAATTTTTTTTTAAATTTAAATATGTCTCTCCCGAGTTTTGGACAAGATTTAAAGCATCAATTTTTTCAAGCCCTTACCATACTAGGAACGATCTACGTCGGTTTAGAATAATTCTCAGTTCCATTCCCACTCACTGGTAAAGGAATTCCTTCACTCTCATCAGAAATAGATCCCACTTTCGAGGATTCTTCAATAGTGAAGACAAATTTCGTCATTTACAACGATTCTTTCCTCGCGTGACCACGTGACTTAATTAGTTATATCAGGATTCAATTCTATCATATTCAATAGTTTCGTCAATTCGACTAAAGGTTTACTCGGAGCATTTTGCACGAAACCATTTCGTCAAATACGACGAAAGTTTCGTGAGATTTGAGTATGAGTATGTGTTTCTGAGAGTGTATCTTGCATCTTAACTTAAAAGCAACCCCTGTCCATTTCCAAACTTGTTTGGAATTTCCGTGTCTATTTTTAGCTTACTTTCCAGTAAAAGTAACCAAAAAAAAAAAAGGCTTTATGTCGCCTTTTTTTTTTTTTTTTGCAGAAACGCATGCTCAAGCATGCGTTTGAGTTTTACAGCAGCGAAACAGGTTGTAACGTTCGTTGCGAATTCCTGTTCTACCACACTAGTTTCGTCAATAAATAGTCGGTGCAAAGGTTTTCATTCACTATGTACTTTATGCCAAAAAAATCTGATTTCACCAGAAATAGAATTACACTCACCATGACCGTAAAATAATTTTCAGAAGGCGGAAGCAGAGGAAATGTAGCTACAACTTCCGTCCTACTCCATGAACAACCCATTTCCTGAAATCTCCTGATAGCCACTTGCATTTACAGATTAAAAGGTTTGTTTATTTTTACTTAGTGCGTGGTTGCACCAATAAGTGGGACAGTGGTCGAAAAAATGACCACCATATTCAGTTTCCCTTTGAAAATCTCTTGGAGTGTGTGTCCAAGGAATCGTGACACGAAAGGGAAATTGAAAGAAGGAAAAAGGCGGAAATGAAATCGTCTATTATGAAACAATAACTCTTTAAGAATATTCGAACATTTTCAGTCATGTCGAAACTCATTTCCTAATATCATTCGTAAGAAAACAAAAACAAAAAAATTCCCAGACGATAACTAAAATTGTCTGAAAAACATGACGTTTTGAAAAAGCTTCACAGACTTTAAACTTAGAAGCGTATTTTGATTAAAATTGGCCAAGGCTGAACTTGATCCAGTTTACTGTTTAGCGGCTACGATCAAGTTCAGCCTTGAATTGGCTTAGACAATTTTTTAATTTTTGATTTAGTCATTCATAGAGCCCTTGTTTCTAATGGCAAATTCAACACGGAATACTAACTTTATCTTGAGACTACAGCTAGGTCTATTGGTAAGAGAAGTGGCTAAAGTAATAAAGATTAATATTTTTAATTATTTAGACACATAAAACAGTAGTTTCTAGCATCAAATAAGAACTAAAAGGAAAAATTAGTTGTTTCGTTATTACATAAATGAGGTTCAGTAGAAAAAAAAATTTCACAGCAACCTGTGGCGAAATCGTGCTATTGTTTTTAAGCAGACACAGATGGCATAGTAGTTGAGACGTTTGCTCGCAGCACGCATGCTTTCTCTAAAGGGATAAAAAACCAGCAACGTTCATTGGGGAGAGATGATTGTTAATCCACATTTATTTTTGAACCACTGGAACTGATAGTTATGAATAGTTAGGCGAGGATGGGGTAAAATAGGTCACTTGATAAAAAACCCAAAGCAATAGAACTTGAAATTGAAAATTTTAAACCACTATTTTTATAGAAATAAAATTTCACGTTAAATTAAAGCACAAATGAGCATTAAAACGCAGACATATGTTTCGGGATTGCTTGGAATCCCTTTTTCAATGCGACAGGGAGCCTCTAGATGCAAAACATCCAAATGAAGCAGACAGAACAACAAAGACAAAGCTTATATAGCCTAAGAATTAACTGTAAACCAATGAGAATAAAGGCAGTGTGAAGTGGAAGTAGAAGTAGTAGGAAAGGCACCAATAAGAGAGCAACAAACGAATGCAGTTGGAAGTACAGGAAGTAAAAAGGAAGATCAATAAAAACAAAGCAAAAAAGACAACAGCGTGCATAAAAATGTGAAAATACATGAAAATTGCAAAAAAATAAAATAAAATACAAGGAATAAAATGGAAATAAAATAAGTACAGAAAATACCAAAAACAAAAATCAAAAACAAAGTACACATGCAAAAGAGGGGGAGGGGGGGGAGAGAAAAAAAATTGACACAAAAAAGGAAAACCAACAAGAAAACCAAGAAAGAACAACAAATTAAAGGAACTTATGCCAGACCTGTGAAAAATAAGGAGTTGAGGAAGAATCATTAACCAAATTAGAACTATTCCTGTTAATATGATAAGCTTCCCAAAAGTCAAGTTCTAAAGGGGGAAAACATTTTTGAATAATTTTCCCAGAATTGAAATCAAAAGAGTGGATGGAATTCCAACAATGTTGACCAATGCTAGACTTATTTAGCTCTTGCTTTCGTACATAACCTTTATGCTCATTTAACCGAATTTTCAGAGCACGTTTTGTCTGTCCAATGTAAGAAAGGCCGCAACGGCAACTAATTTGGTAAATACCCCAAGTATTAAGTTGATCGACAGGATCTTTAAGAGAAGAGAAGGAAAGTTTGTTGCTAGGAGCAAAAACAACTTGAAATTGAAACCTTTTTAGGATTTTAGCAATACGAAAACTTACGGAATGAAAGAATGGTAACACAACCAAATTCTTTCTAGAGACCATATGATTGGGACCAGAAGTTTTTCTAGAAAGTTTGTTATGAATAGAATCAATTAAAGAGTGAGAAAATCCTCTATCAACAGCTACAGCTTTCAGATAGTTGAGTTCAATCTTGAGAAGCTCAGGAGAAAAGCAAATATTAATAGCACGATGGACAAGAGCATTAAAAGCCGAATATTTTTGGTTGGGAGGATGAGACGATAGTCTGTGAGGAGGTAAAGAAACAGCGAAAGGTTTACGATAGACAGAAGTAGTATACTACTTCTGTCTATCTTTACCGATTGCTTTGAAATTTTGCCAATAGACAGAGTGATTCAAGAGGATGGTTTATAGAAACCTTAGAAAAAAAATCCGACAGGTAGTTCTTTTTTTTATTCCAATTTTACGCAAATTTCCATATAAATTCCCCAATATGGGGGTGAAAAAAACCTTGCACATATTAATATAATATATCGATCCAAAGCGTTGATTTTTCTGTACAAGATGGAATTTATTCGAAGCTTCTAAGTCAGTAAGAGCGAAAGCTATAAGCTTTTTAGTTCGATTTCTTAAGGCTTACTTTGATTTAAAAATAATAATTAGCAGTTTCCTCAACTCCAAGTAATATAAGCTATATAAATAACAAGAAGTTCCGTCTAGAACTATACGAGCCTACTTTCCCGTATACACCAAATTCAAATTTATAATCTAGCTATCTCTTTCTCTCTCTTTCTTATTTATCTTTAGTTCTAATTATTTAAAATATACCTTTTTCAACGGATAATACATATTCATTCACTCACTCATTCATTCTTTCATTTATTCAGCCATGCATTTATTCATTCATTCGTTACCTCATTCAAGTGTTTATTCATTCATTTACGCATTTATGTATTTATTCACTCATTTATTTATATTTTCATTTATTCAATAATTTAATCATTCATTCTTTTCCTCATTCATTTATTCATTTATTTATTCTTTCACTCTTTCATTTATTCATTCATTCATTATTTCACTCATTGTGCCCAGAGTTTACAGAATTTGCTTCAATTTTGTCCATAGGCGCTAATGTTAAAATTTTTTGAACTGTTCAAAATTGAACAAAAAATTGTTCAAATCAAAAAGTAAAATATAGAAATGAGATGTCCTCGCCGAGATCTTTCGAATGCAAAAAGAATTTTTCCAATCGGACAATTCGTTCAAAAGTTATTAGGGGGGGACAGACCGACAGACCGACAGACAGACAGACCGACAGAGAGACAGACCGACAGACAGACAGACAGACCGACAGACACACTTTTTCCCCATCTCAATACCCTACTTTCAAATTTTTTATTTTACAATCTTTATTTAATTACTTCACTTATTTTTGACTTTTCTTGATTTTTAACGACATTTTCACGATACATTAAGCCTTCTTTCATGCTTTATTATTATTATTTTTTACTTTTACGGGAAAGTAGGCTAAAAATGTAAGTGTCCGTTTGTTCATACAAGGCTGAACTTGATCCAGTTTACGGTTACGATCAAGTTCAGCCTTGGTTCATAACCTCAAATCTCCGTAAGTACTTCACCGATAGCTTTGAAATTTAATCAGAACATGTGTTTTTATATATCGCTTTTAATTTATTTCAACTTTGATTTAAGTATTTCGTTTTTTAATGTTTTATTAAGAAGAATGAGCCACTACAACTATTGGCAGGGTACAGCTATTTTCATTTTGATTTAATATTTTTTTTTGTTTGTACTGAAGTACTTTTGCACTCGAAGATTAAGGGGAACTTTAAAACAAAGATTACTTATTTTGAACGGCAACAGTTTAATTTAGCCATTTTCATTTTGATTTAAAATCTTTGTGTTTTTAACCGACTTCACAAAGGAAGGAGGTTATACATTCAAACTGTATGTATGTCTTTTTTTTTTTTTTTTTGTCCACACATAACTTCTTATCGGATGAACTGATTTACATGTTTTTTTTTTAATCGATCGAGGGTGGTTTCCCATAGGTCCCTTCAATTGTACCTTCTTTCGACTATCTATATAAATAAAACCAAAAGTTTGTGTGTGTGTGTGTGTGTGTGTGTGTGTCTGTCTGTCGATCGCCTCCTGGCGAGATGGAACGGTCTAGGAGTACGAAATTTTGGTTACAGGTACCTTGGGTCAGGTCCTCGTGCACCTCGAAGCATTTTTCCTGAAATTCGAATTTGTTCTTCCTTTATTCCAATTTTAAGCAAAACTGTTGATTTGGGTTTATCTCATCGAAGAAACGTCCCACGTATTAGTTTTTTTCAGCATTTGAATGCCCGTAAAAAACTGCACAAGATGATCTCTTTCTGCAATTCGTAGAACAAATAGAACACACGCAATATTCATTTAAAGTAGTTTTCGAACTTTAAAGCAAGGCTTACCTCTGAATTTATCTGCTCAATTTGCGTGGTTTCGCCAAAATAAATATTACTTTTGTCGCCAACTAGATGATTTCTGTTAACGTAAAATTGAAAAAAATGCTATTTTATCTTTATTCATGTCCTTTTATGAGCGAAATAAATTCTAAAAATTCATTTCATTTTTATACATATTTTGTGGAACTGCAGACGAATTTTAATTACTTTACCTTGAGGTTGATCCTCTTTAATTTTTTGACGATTTAATAGTATAGTAACAGTTCAACAATTGCATGAAATCTTATGGTAGAGTGTCCGCTTTATCAGCGAAACATATTCTGAAAATTCTTTTTATTTTTATGGATATTTTGTGGATTATTAACTGCAAGCGATTTTTAATGTTATTTTTTCTTTCTTTTTTGACGATTTAATATTTATTTCTTTGATAAAAGCTAGGTTGGAAGGTCTTCGATATCACTTTTTTTTGATGAAATTTACAATTCCGCCAAGTGGTGATAACTTTTTACTCGCCTCCTTCCAGTTAATTGTTCTCAGTATATTATTTTGCACTTCATAAATTTTCCAAGCCACGCCCAATAATCCTTATCAGTAATATTGTTCTCATTTAATTCAATACGTGATTTACACTGTAGGATCATGGCGTATTTCGAAATGCTTCCATTACTACAGTGCAATTTGGCGATCTTCTGCTTCATTTTAACTTTTTTACGTAGCGATTATTGATTCCATATTTTACACAAGTGATTTATTTTCTAACATTTATTTAATTTTTTTTTCTGTCTATTTGGCGCCATTTGGGAAGAATTTAGTTATTTCTTTCTATCAACTTAAATTTCACACGCCAGAATTTGTTCAGTACTAAACATTTTGTAATTTAAATGAGCACTTGCCTTTTGAAATAATGCTTTCCTTTCTTTCGTTTTTATCCGAATTTTATGAAAGTGCTATTCAATTGAATTTTCAGGAAATGTTTTGACGATTTTGCAAGTGGGATTTTTAGGAATGGGTGTCCTTATTTTGACGGGGAATTTAAGATGGTCTGCTGGGTAATTTTAGGAACAGTGTAGCTCTTGATGGTCAGTATTACACTTTTAGTCACTGACGTCTTTATTCTAATGGATATTTTTTTTGGGACTAATGTCATTATTATATTAGGAATGTTTAGGAATAGTTGTCTTTATTGAAATGGGGCGGAGGGCTTTAAAGAATGTTTTCCTTATTGTAGCAGAAAAATTCAGTAAGAGTTGTTCTTGATCTGATGGACATTTTTAGAGAATACTGCTCTTTTTCTGATGGGAAATTTTAGATGTATTGTGGTCGATATTTTAATTGTGATTTTTACGGGCTCTTGATATCATTTTGGCGCAATTATCTTTCTGCATATGTGCATTTGAGTTAGTTTCCCTTACTCTAATTTCAATTTCTATGAACTTTTGTTGGTAATTTAATGTGGATTTTTATGGAATAATTTTTGGTCTAAAAGGAATTTTTCAAGGCTGTTCGTTTTAATGCACTCGGGGTTTTCAATGAATTTTACTGTCTAAATAGGATTTTTATGGACTGTTGCCCCTCTCCTACTTGGATTTTTTAAGAAATTTTTTCCCTATACATTTACAATAGAATTTTGGACAAGCGTCATTTGGCCTGCGAATGATGCAATTTTATCCCGCGCAACGCCGGGCATGTCAGCTAGTATTCAATAATTAGAAAAAGTTGTGGGCAGAAATGTGGTCATTTTTTTGTTTTTTCATCCGTAACTTTTGACTAAATGAACCGATTTTGATGATTTTTTCTTTAATCGATAGAGGGTCGTCTAACTCAAATATCGCACATCAGTTTGACTACATCTGTTTTTATAAAAAACGTTATGGGTGAAAAATAAGTAATTTTTTCATTTTAATTGGAAAGGCTAGGCTAATATTTTTCTTTGTTGGGGAAGTTGTTAATAAAAATAAAACTCATTGTTAAAAAAGATTTTGTTGCTATTAAGATGTAATATTAAAAGCAATTATAACAAGAAATAGACTGAAGGCTTGACTACATTTGTTTTTTAGAAAAAACGTTATGGGTGAAAAATAAGTATTTTTTCATTTTAATTGGAAAGGCTAGGCTAATATTTTTCTTTGTTGGGGAAGTTAATAAAAATAAAACTCATTGTTAAAAAAGATTTCGTTGCTATTAAGATGTAATATTAAAAGAAATTATAACAAGAAATAGACTGAAGGCTTGACTACATTTGTTTTTTAGAAAAAACGTTATGGGTGAAAAATAAGTATTTTTTCATTTTAATTGGAAAGGCTAGACTAATATTTTTCTTTGTTGGGGAAGTTGTTAATAAAAATAAACTCATTGTTAAAAAAGATTTCGTTGCTATTAAGATGTAATATTAAAAGCAATTATAACAAGAAATAGACTGAAGGCTTGACTACATTTGTTTTTTAGAAAAAACGTTATGGGTGAAAAATAAGTATTTTTTCATTTTAATTGGAAAGGCTAGGCTAATATTTTTCTTTGTTGGGGAAGTTGTTAATAAAAATAAAACTCATTGTTAAAAAAGATTTCGTTGCTATTAAGATGTAATATTAAAAGCAATTATAACAAGAAATAGACTGAAGGCTTGACTACATTTGTTTTTTAGAAAAAACGTTATGGGTGAAAAATAAGTATTTTTTAGTTTAATTGGAAAGGCTTGACTTGATTTTTCCTTTTTGGGAAAACTATTGATAAGCATAATAGTCATTGTTAAATAAAAAGAGTTTGTTACCATTAAGCTGATATATATTAAGCACTTATAGCAAGAGACTGATGGCTTCTCTGAGGTAAAAATTAAATCCAATCAGTTTGTTTGGCAAAATTGATTCAAAACGGAATTTATGAAACAAATGATTAGTTTTTAGTGCCGTTCTTTCAAAGAAGGTTTGCCGTTTGATATGGATTTTTTAAATGAATATTTATGTAAAAAATGTATTTGCACTAAAAAAAATAAAATAATTTTTGGAAAATGTAGAACCGACTTTAAATTATAAATTGTGCTAAATAAGTAAAAAATAAGCTAATTCAACATCGATGTGAGTTTTAAACATAGTTTTAGAAGTCGGTGCAAAATAATGGGTCTAATTACTATCACACCATGCGCTACATCATATTGGAACTGTTGTTAATTCTGGGCTTTTTATATTTGTAATTGATTCATAATAACAAAAGGTTTTACCTATCCTAATTTTGCACCGACTTCTGAAACTATGTTTAAAAGTCACATCGATGTTGTTTAAAGAATTAATTTATTTTTCACTTTTTAGCGAAATTTATAATTTGAAGTCGATTCCATTTTTTTCCAAAAATTATTTTATTCCGTTTGTATTGAAGTATTTGTTAGTATTTTTGCACTCGAAGATAAAATGGAACTTTAAAACAAAGATTACTTATTTTGAATGTTAACAGTTTCATTTAGCTATTTTCATTCTGATGTTAAAATTTTGTGTTTTTTCTGTTTGTGTTGAAGTTTTTTTTTTAATATTTTTGAACTTAACGATTAAGGGAACTTTAAAACACAGATTATTTATTTTGAACGGCAGTTTTTTAATTTAGAATTTTTGTGTTTGTTTTTTCTCTCTGGATAAGGCTTATGTTGGAATTTTTCAATGCGACGAGCCAGACAATATCAAAATTTTCGCAGACAATGAACAAAAAAAATTGCCCTCAAGCATTGAGAAAAAACATAAAGCTCAAGACCAATCAATCAAATTGAGCAGTTTAGATCTTATCGTGTGTACAATTATACATTGCGTGTTCTAGAATGGGTAAATCGGACAATCTATATTTTCAGACAATGAAACAACAAGCATTGTGAAATGAAACATATTAGAAATATGTGCTTTTTCTTGCTTTTCCATAGAACCAGACTGAGCCACAGCAACGCTTGGCCGAGTACAGTTGAAAATAAATGGGAATTGTTTCTGGTTTTGTTGCTATGAAACCTTAAATATGAAAATAGCTAAAAAGTGACTCATTTTCCCCCACCCGACCCTATTTAACACACAAGCGATCTCTTTTTTTTTTGTATTATAGATAACCATTTTTTTTAAAGATGGTAATTAATGATTGATTCTAAACAAATGTTCGTAGAAATATTAATCAAGGATACAAGGAAACAGGTAGAAAAGAAAATTTTTCTATCAAATCACTAATTACAATTTCGCCTTTAAAAGCAAACTCTTCTTCGAGTAAACGGTCATTAAACAATTTGTTACCGTAATTGATAATCTTCTTCATACTTAATAATTATATGAGTAGAATGATGCTTTAAAAAACACTTTTTAACAGTTTCGAAAAAATATCTTTGAGTTTTTTTTTTTTTTTTTTTTTCAAGTTAGGTTTTTGCAGTTTTTAAACACCTACATGAAACATTTGAAAACCCTTTTAAAAATGTACTTTAAGTCAAAATGTTAAAACGAACTTTTCACCGATTTATCGCCAATGACTAATTGAAAAGTCAAATTGTAGCGTGTCATATTCGCCACGTTATTTGAAATCTAGAATAAACCATACGTATTACTTTTCGGGCGATAATTATTTAAATGCTATTGCTCAATCAAGGAAATTGTTAAATCGGGAAGACAATACTTTTATCAAGTTCAATCTCGAATTTAAAACCTATTGCTAATTTGAAAAAAACGTTAAATCGAAGGTATGCTTTATTATTGTTTTTCCGTTGATAACTAACCTGATGTCTCTCTATTTTGAAAAATAAGTTTTATATTGAAATCTAGCTAACACTATTCACCCGGAGCTAAGGAAACTGCTAATTATTATTTTTGGATCAAGGTAAGCCTTAAGAAATCGCACTAAAAAGCTTATAACTGGCGTTCTTATTGACTTAGAACAAATATAACCTCTGGACAATTGCTTAAAATTGGAATAAAAAAAGAACTCCCCCTTTAGGATTTTTTTCAGAAACCTCCGCAGGAGTGTACTCAACAACTTCCCAAAGTTTCAAGGCAATCGGATGAATGGTGTAGTAATGCATAAAGGACAGACAGACAGACTTACACTCATTTATCTATATAGAGATGATATTTCAAATTCAAATGTTTCATAATCTTTTATTTAGTTTAATGAGTCACTTTTGGTAGAGAGAGGCATCCTTTAAAATGTTGTTAAAATGTAAATATGCTTAAAATCATTAAAACACTTTAAAATATGAATGGATCATCATATGATTTTTATAAAAATAAGTCACATTTTCAGCATAAAATTATGCATTGGTTTTAGAATTTGTTAACATCTGTAATTTTCGTTTCTTAGTAGGAGTTTTGAAATCTTTTTTTTTTTTTCTATACAATAGTTCATTTAAAAAAGTATTTGTTGCAGTGTTAACCATAAACTTTGAAACTAACTCTATTGTGTGTTCATCCAAACATTCGTCATGTTCTAAACACTCATTGTTAAGAATAATATTAAGGGTAATTTCTTTACTATCTCTTTTCTGAGCACAAAATCAGTAGAAAAGTGTAATTCACACCACCTGTGAAAAATATTTTAAGTTTATTTTTTACTATTTTTATGTTTACATATAAATTTATTCTAACATTTTTGCAAATGAAATTGTCATCCGCCTCCCCTAAATAAACAAATAAAGCACAGACTGGCGTATTTTTTCGATACGAAAAGATGAAACTAAATGATTCGAGCACAAACAAGGTACTAAAATAAAAATATAGCAATCCTGTGTGTGTGTGTGTGTGTTTTTTTTTACTGTGCTTTAACACTTCAAATTACGCTTGCATTTAGTTATCCAATTATCGAAATTTATTTGCATTTGGAACAAATGAATATCATTCCCAAATAAGGCTCGACCGATGGCATTTTTTGGCCGATGGGCCAATGCCGATTGCTCTGAGAGCGGCCGATGGCCGATGGAAAAAAAAAATGAACATAAATGCATTATTCAAGCACTGTAAAACTGTTTGTGGGAAGTTTACATAATAATGAAAACTAGAAGAATCACTCGCGATTCTAGTAAAGTAATTAAACTATTTGGAGGTTAAAAAAAATTTAAAAAATGCTATATCAGAAGACTTTTAATTCTTTTTTCTAATCTTTACAAAAAACTCAACAACCATTGGATCGGATCGGGTCTAATTCCCTTTCCTTCAACATTTTCTCTTTGTAACACCTGCACTGCAAATGCCAAGTGTAGCTGCCTTTTCTTTCTTATTTTTTTCATGGAGAGGAATGCAGATCTTATAATACAGACTAATAAATAATGTGGGTTTGTATTTTTAACGAAATTGTCAACCCCCTCCTCTCAGATTTTTTTCATAATTCCACTCCCCCCCCCCCCGGTTTTAAAAGAAAAACGGGAACGATTACATGTTTATTTTTCATTATAAAAGTTATTTTAACTAAAAATAGCTCTTTTCTAAAATAAAAATAACATATTAAAAAATTTCGCTCGCAGTGAGACATAGTCGCATCACATTCATAACACATCGCAGTTCATAACCAAGAAATACTGAATATTGCTTTAAAAACATAAACGTGAGATTTTTTTGTCATTACAAATGAATGCTGGGTCTAAAATTACACTGAAATACTTGACATGTTCTTTATATTTTCAAGAGCACAATGTAAGGTCACCGAAATAAACCAATATTTTTGGCACTAGCAGTTTTCTGTTGACAAATAATCTTCTGAAAACACGCGATCGTTAATAAAAATTAAGATGTATTTTAAATATATATATATATATGTATATATTTATATTTACATTGTCAATTTTTGAAATTAATGAAATTGTTGCATTTTTATTAAGGTATTATTCCACCCTGTCGCGCGAACTCGTTTTTTAAGAATTAAAGTTTTGAAAATTGCAAGTTGAATTAAAATTTCGATCAATAAACATTTATACTGAAAAATTGATTCATATTTTTATCAATATGTTCAATGTTGTAAACTAACAATAAAATAGAAATACAATCTAAACTAGTGTATAGAATACAATCTAAACTGAAAGCAGATGCAACGAGATTGTTGTGCAGTAGCAGAAAAACGAAGTATAAACGAGGAAAAATTTAAATAATTATCGTATAAAAAAGGTTAAGATGTATTTTGAAAAAAAAAAAAAAATGCATTGATCAATCTTTGAAATAAAGAAATTTTAGCATTTTTAAAAGATGTTATTAAATCCTGTCGCGAGAACTCACATTTTGAGAATTCAATTTTTAAAAATTGCAAGTCGAACTTGGACACATAAAATTTCGATCAATAAACATTTATACTGGAAATTTTTTCCTTATTTTTGACCAATCTTTTCTATGTTGTAAACTAAAAATGAAATAATGAGAGTAACCGCACACTAAAAGCAGATGCAACGAGATTGCAGAAAAACTGTAACACGTGGGATCGAAGAAACGAAAAAAGAAAAACGCTAAGAGAAAAAAGTTTACGCTGGTAAAATTTAAAATTATTATCGTACTTCGATTGAGTTGACTTTTTATTTTTTACAATTTCGGAATAATAAGAAACATGACAAACTAAAAGCAGATGGTATAATATTATTGCACAATGACATCTAATGTTGTCATTATTAAACGAAAAACGGACAAAATGAGGTAACTATTTAACCTAGTGCGAAAAACAAATAGCACTCGTAAGACGCCTCTATTACTTTTACTTTAACATATTCTATTCCGCGAGCATTCTGTTCAAAGAGAAATACTAATTTTAATAATGAAGGTTTTCGGGCAGCAATCGCTTAAACTATTTTTCCGAATTTTTTATCAAATACCTAGTAGAGTGACATTATTTTTGTGCTTTTTTTAACTGATGTGCTGCCTGTTATTGTATGGAAATAGAAATCTAGCTATGGAGAAAAAAGAAAGAATGTTTTCTGAAAAGTCGTCCCTGCGGCAAACATCGGCCTTGCATCGGCTTTTAGATGTTTTTCAAGGCCGATGGGCCGATGTTTTTCTAAAGTTAACATCTGCCGCCGATGCCGATGGCCGATGGCAACTTTGTTGAACAATCGGCGAGGCCGATGCATCGGTCGAGCCTTATTCCCAAATGTTTTACAAAAAATGCAAATATAAGTAATTAAGAAAAAATCAGAGAGAAATTTCTGTTTGTACCCTACAGTTAAAATCCTTTAAATTAATTCTTTGAGAAAGGGTCAGCAAATCATCGTTAACAGGAACTTTATTTTTACTTATCTATTAAAATTTGAAAACGTTTTGGAAAACATATGAAAGCCCTCCTTTTTTACCCTCAAAAAGTGACCGACAACATTTCAGTTTAGAAACAGCGCAAAAGTGTACTTTTTTTTTTTTTTTTAATTTCTATCAAGGTGTTAAATTATGTCAGCTTGCACATGACTTAGAACGTTCAGTGGTGCAGACATATTCAATAAGAAAAGTTTGTTCATAACATCTTTTTCTCAGTAATTTCTAACTACCTTTTGTTACCTCCCTCCCCCCCAATTAATTTTTGCATTTCTTATCCCCAATATAAACTTGACGATTTTCTTTCATTGGCACATTTATAATTTTTATTATTGAAAAAATATTTTAAGGTCACTACTTTTTTTTTTCCATTTAATATTGGCATAATGTTTTAAATCTTTGGCATGCCGTTACATGAAAATACCATTGTTTCTTTTGCCAAGTATACAAGTTGGAAGTAAGATTAAGGTTGGAAGTAAGCATATTAGTAAATTTAATTATTTGAAATAATTTTAAGGAACGGATTTTTTATACGCCATTTCGAATTCTAAAATTACGATGTTTAAAAGCATATATATCACTACTTCTAAGTGATTTTACATTAGGGTGTACACTCTTGTTTTGTGTGCTATAATAACAAACATAGAAACACACAAAATATCCTATGCTTGCAAAGTTGCAATGTTACAGTAAATTTATGATTCAAATTTCTTTCCTATCTTGCGTAGTGAATATTTATAAGAGAATCTGTTGTACTTACATACTATCGCTAATGCTAGTGCTGACGACGCACATAAATAATTGTAGGGGCATTAAATAGAATTTTGTTTAAAATATTCAGTGCATCTTGTGAATAAAAATCAAATCTGGACTTACTCTAGACGATTTTTTTGGTTGGAAGCAGTTCCTTGGAATTAGATTCAACCATCTATCCAACCGTGATGGTTCACTTGGAAAGTTAAATATAAATATATTTTCGTTAAATCTATAATTTGACTTGCATCCAGGAATGCAACACATGAAGGGTATTTTTGAAACTAAATTATAAAGTACATAGCCGCTTCGTTATTATACAGTTCCAAAGAATAAAGAAAAAAAAATTTGCCATTTTTGATATTGGCAATAAATATTTGGTGATTAAAATAATTTTGGTTTAAATATAATAATGAAATGTTTCAAAGAGCTGTTATTGGTTGTTGGCGTTCGCCTACTAGTGATGACGTCAACATGAGATTACGCTTAAGACCTCGGAAAATAAAAGAAGGAGAAGAAAAATGCTGTGAAATCAAAGAGTTCAAGAGATAAAACTATGAACAATTATTTCAACTAACTTGGGATTTTTACTTTTTTAGCCTACTTTCTAGTAAAAGTTTTCAAAAAAAATTAATAAAGCCTGAAAAAAGGCTTAACGCATCGTGAAAATATCGTTAAAAAACAAGAAAAGTCAAAAATAAGTGAAGTAATGAAATAAAGATTGAAAAACAAAATATTTGAAAGTAGGGTTTTTCAGATGGGGAAAATGTGTGTCGGTAAGTCTGTCTGTCTGTCACCCCCTAATAACTTTTGAAGGAATTGTTCGATTCGAAAGTTTTTTTTTTGCATTCGAAGGATCTTGGAGAAGACATCTCATTTCCATATTTTTCTTTTTGAGTTAAACAATTTTTCGTTCAATTTTGAACAGTTCAAAAGAATTTGACATTACCGCCTATGGGCAAATTATGTAAACTCTGGAAGTAAGATCCAAGTTCTTATTAACAAGCGTATTGGAAGAAGATCTCGGCATGAAGTATTTTTTGATTTGAACAATTTTTGCTCATTTTTGACCAGTTAAAAAAATTTAACATAGCGCATACGGGGAAATTTCAATTCTATATAAATCCTGATCTAACAGACCGATTTGCTTGGAACAAACTTTACCGGAAAGCTCTTATGACTTAGAACATGTACAGATAGGAAGAACTAACGAGCCTATTTTCCTATTAAAATTTTTGATTACGATTTTTAAGCACATTTTTGAATGAATGAAAGATTAAATGAATAAGTGAAAGAATGAATGAACAAATGAGTTATAAATGATAAAAAAATAAATAAATGAACGGATGAATGAGAAAAATAAGTAATTGAGTGAATGAATATGTATTAACCGTTGAAAAATTTACATTTGAAGTAATCAAGAACTAAAGCTAAACGAGAAAGAGAGAGAGAGATAGCTAGATTATGAATTTGAAGTTGGTGTATACGAGAAAGTAAGCTCGTACAGTTCTAGACGGAATTTCTTGTTATGCTTTATTTTATCTATTTTAATCATTTAAACAGCAGCCCATAGAATCAATTAACAAGGGAACACCTCTTTCTAAATTTGCAAATCGTCCGTTTCACGCACACATGTTGCCAAACAATCCTGCTCAGCTAATAAATTAAAAAGTCATTGAAAGAATCAGGCGAGTTTAAAAATACTAAACATGCAAACGATTTAGATCTCTGTGTTTGTTTCGAACTTCCTTCCGTCATGAGATATTCTAGTCTATGGCCGTGGCATACATTAGGGAATGTGGTGGCCTGATCTTGTGCATACGTTAATGACCCAGAAGCTTCATTCATTTCGTTTCACGCCTTAAAATATTGTAATTGGGAGTTATTTAATGATCTAGAATTGTCAGAGTTAGCGGATAACGTGCCAACTCAGACAAACATTAGAGATTTTGAAGTCTGTTCTATTCTTTAAATTTTTTAAAGTTGCCCTGAAATAGCCATTTCAATAACTTAAGTATCGGTCATAATCTATCCTACTAAAAAGTTTTTTTTTTGCGTGATGATGTGTCGACCGCTCCCATCAATCAATGAATAAATCGTAAATCAATCTGAGCCTTTTCATCTTCCTTAATCTCAATTTAATAACTTATAATACAGGTACTATGATACAAGCCCGAGTTATATCTTAAAATTTGTCGGAAAATTACCTCTATTTTTCGACACAATAAATCTAAAATTATGTCAAGAATTTAAAAAAAAAAAATTTTAATTCAATCGTTTTCGAAATTTTGACACATGAAATTACGTCATCGCCATATTTATACAAATAATATTTCTTCTTCCTCGCTTTTCAATTTTATTCATTATTAAATGATCTACTTTTTTTCCGTAAGGCTAATTCCAAGCTATACTTTTTTGCAGTTATGAGTTTCTTGGGTCGTAAACATTAACGGTGCCGAATGTGGTCCCGATCGGTAAAACAGCCTGGGATTCTATAACGGACAGACAGAATAAGCCGCTTATATATAAGATGCATTTAAATGTAGAAGTTGAAATAGTTATGGGTTTAATAATCTTAATTTTAAAAAATGCAACTGCAGTAAAATTTTTTAACAACCCTCATTAAATAAAACATTTTCAGTTAGTGAAAAAAAAAAAAAAAGGTAATGTGAAAAAAATGAAAGTCAATTCTTACAATGAGTTCTCATCCCCAACCCTCCGAATAACCTTCAAAGGGTTAAGCATCAAAATACTAAAAATAACCTGGTTAACCACAGTAGACGGAAGAAGTCAGGCGTATTGGCCGCGGGCACCATGGCCACGTCGATCGGTCTAGATGCGCCTGCTGCTTGTGCCCAACGATAAAATATTTCAATTTTCCATTTTAAACTAGAGAATATTTAGAATCTAGAGTATATGAATAAAGTGCCATATAACTGAATAATCTTAACCCAATAATGATAAATGACAATGAATATCATACAATCAAAATATAGATTACGAGTTTTACAGATGAACACCTTGACGATTGCTTGCGAGCAGAAATTTCATCACATTCTCCCAATTTTGAAGCGCTGGGAAGTGAAATGCAATGCCAAAGATCATATTGACTGTATTTTATATATTTTATAAATAATTTTTATACTTCGTATGTTTTTCAAGCAATTTAGTAAT
The DNA here is from genome assembly GCA_038502835.1 of Octonoba sinensis. Classification (NCBI taxonomy): domain Eukaryota; kingdom Metazoa; phylum Arthropoda; class Arachnida; order Araneae; family Uloboridae; genus Octonoba; species Octonoba sinensis. Next base: position 45,254,182 of record CM076603.1, read on the forward strand.
CATTTATTTTACACAAGAACATTAATACTAATTATATTCATATATTTAATTAATTTCTAAAATATTTTTTTTTTTATGAATTATACGTAGTGTATATTGCTAACTATGTCGCACCAACTATAAAGTTGTCTAGAAAAAATAAATTGTGCACGCCATTCGACCGAAATTCTGGTATGTGCTCTTAGGTGCAAAAAGGTTGGGGACCCCTGTTCTAAAGGATCAAATTTTGTGTGCTAGTGCTTTAAAAATAGTGACCTATGGCTCCAATATTTCAAATGGAATCCATATAAAACTAAAATTAATAACGGTTAAATTTAATTAATGAATAAATATTTTAAAAAACTGTATTAACATCAAGTGACATCCACTACAACTTAAAAAGAATTTACAGGGTGGGGCAGAGTTAATGACCTGGTTTTGACGGGGTATATATATATATATATATAAAACTAATATAGTTTGAGACTTGAAACGGTTTTTATTTTGATCTGTATATAATCCCATTTTTTTACATAAAGGTTTGAATACCACTTCAGCAAGATGGCGCCCTTCAGCACCAATACACTGATGCAGTCCATTTCTGAAGTTTTGGGAAACCTTTCTGCACATTTCAAGAGCTATGGTGGATATTTCCTCGATAATTCGGCCCTACAGCTCTTCTAGAGTATACGGGAACTTACCTCCTTCAAATAACCCCACAAAAAAGGATCTTAGGAACCGTAACATTACGCGGGATATTGAAATGCACACAAAGATGCAATCTATTCTCTCTGCGTGGAAAAATAGACTGAATCAGTGTATTGCTGCTGAAGGCCGCCATCTTGCTGAAGTGGTATTCAAAACTTAATGTAAAAAAATGGGATTATATACAGATAAAAATTAAAAAGTTTGAAGCCTCAAATTGCATTAGTTTTTTTTAATACCCCCTCAAAACCGGGTCATTACTTCTGCCCCACCCTGTATTTGAACTTGAGTAGATGAATAAAAAGTGTTTTATTAACAATTGAAAACTTGAACAAGATATAGGGAGAATGAACTAATAGTAGGAATTGAAAATGAGTCAGTCACCTATTTAAATTCACAAGAGAAAATACCAATAATTACATATCCTTGGGTCATGTTCCTGAACCTTGACGAGTAGGCATCATGAGCCTTTTAACTGATAAATACCCGAGCAATATTACAAGAAAACTGCCACTCATCCTCCCCCCCCCCCTAATTTCTTCTTATCACGTAGAAAAAATGCACTTCAGAATCTGCAAGTACGGTGGAACTCGCGTAATACGAAATACGAAAAAATTCGCGAATGTGTTCGTATTAGCCGTTATTCGTAACAACCGTGAATTAGTAAAATTGTGCAAAAAATGCATGTTTACATTTTAAAGATAATTACTACTGTTTAAGAATGATTCGACGATAGAGGGTTTGATCCCTGAGCAGACTGACCTGTCCGAAAGCAAACACGTGTATAAGCTTTATTCTCTACCCAGAAAGATTCAACGTATGATTCGAAATACGTACTTGGTGGTTTACAATGACTCAAAATAACTAACAATAATATTAAATCGCCAAAAATGTTTTAAGTTACATGTTTTTATTTAAATTCAAAACATCGTTGCATTATCCAAACAAAACTATTGTTGCCAAGCGGCAAATGATAATGCTGATAATTTCCTCAGAGCCAAAATTATTAATTTTTTTTCCTAATTAACGTTATAATAAATTATAAAATGGATGGATTATTGTATTGTCATCGAAGATAAGCTTGTGTGCAAAATTTGAAGATAATTTATGCAGTAATAGTTGTCGGAAACCGCCTTACAAAATTCCGCCACAAGTCAAGTTAAATAAAACCATGTAATAAAAAAATAATAATTATATGCAATCGAGAAAATTTTTCGTGAATAGGTCAGAAATTTTGTTCGTCTTCGCTGAAATTTGTATTTTAGACTTAATAATATGCGTGAGATATTTAGTGTAAATAAATAGTAAACTAAACATAATGTACAAAATGTTCGTTTTAGCCGTGATTTCGTATTAACAGTGTGCGTATTAAGAAAGTTCAACTGTATTTACGTTTCAAACATTACGTTTACTATGACTTTTTACTGAACGTAGTTGCATGGTCAATGGCATGATCAGATAAAGGAGCACCACGTAAATAAATTGAAGCCTCCCCCTCAATTTGTTACGGGTATGGATTTAAATTTATGAATGCGATTACTTTTTATTTATATCATACGATTTTTTTTTTGTTCGATGGATATGTACAAGAGACGAAGATGTTGGTTTAATATGCTAGTTTTGGAGACTAATACTAAAAATAATTAAACGCAAAAAAAAATTAATTTATTAAGTCATTTTTTTAACTAAGCTGTTTAGAACATTAACTACTTCAACTTCCACTGTTGATAAAAGATAGAATGCGAAAAAACATTCAAGAGATTTATTTCATAATCCAGGCAAAAAGCTTTTCCTCATGAATGCACATCTTTGTTCACCAATGACATCACGTCTAGAGTTTGTTACATTTTCAACTCTTCTGCCGACCACCTACATTAGAATTAAAGAAGACTCCATCATAGGATTTTTCATTTCCGACATATATTATCCCCGATGTTTGTTTAGAATGTTTTCGCATACATTACATCCTCCTACAATTCTGACAACGGCTAATTAAAAATGCATCAACGCTCAACACTTCCTGACGAAAGTTCACGAACTAGCTGTTGTTAAGATTTAGTGCAATGTATTTTATTTCGGGAGAGGAGGTGGAGAGGGTTTCGTGAATTTAAAGTTCAAAATTGCGGTCATGCGCCATAAAAAAATAATAGAAAAAATTCTTAATAGTTGCTGAAAAGTTTGGGGGAAAAAATAAAATAAAATAAGTAAAACAAATTTAATGGGTTAATTACATTCCTTTTACTCCTTCTGCAGGGGTACGTACCTCAGCCCCTTACAATCAGCCACTGCTCGTTTCTAACGTGTAGAAATAAGATTTGGAAGACGAGATTTCTCGTCTTAGAGATGAAAGTCTTAAAATTACCAAACCATCTGATGAATAAAAATATAAAAAGTTTGAAAAATGAACTCATTAACCTCTTCAGACCCCAGAACTAAGGACAAACAATTTTGACGCAATTTTTTGGTTCTCTGATTTAAAAAAATGATTACAAAGCAAAATAACTAAAATAATTTTTTTTTAAATTTTAATTAATAATTAGTTTAAATAATAATTAACGTCCAATTTCCATGTGTTCCATGTTTAAAACAAAGTAAACTATGTTGACTAATTTCAAAAACAATTGGGTGTTTTAGCTTTCCAATTGCACAAACAGTAGTTAATAAACAGTATTTTAAAATGTACCCATGGAATTAAGAGGTTAAAGTAATGAAACGATATAATTAATCGTTTTGGCAGCACTATTATATGAGAGCTAGTACAGCAGGGATATTATGTGTGCTCATGACTTTCAAAGAACTGCGCAAGACGAAATTTATTGCGTAATCATTTCATCGGTGTAGAAGACCCGGAGTGAAAAATTGCTCCCTCCTTCATTTGCATATTGAATAGGAGAAAACCAGGAAAGCTCGTTGACGGCTAAATAACGTGTCACAGCAACCACCACCTCAGCTCTCTCAGTGACTGCAACGCCGGGATTAAAATTTCGGAATATATGCTTCATAGCCAAATAGTTTCCACTGAGCCACGCCAATCGGGTTGGACAACGAGTTTTTTTTAATTATTATTATTACTTGATAAAGAAGGTATTGGGCCATAAAATTTGCAATAGCAATTTTGCACACTTGTTTCGGAGTTGCAAAGAGCCCGTTCGTATATACGGGAACATGGTATTCTGAAAAACATAGTAGAACTGAACTTTGGGGAATGATCTGCAATCATCTGAGCCTTTTTTAGCCTACTTTCCCGTAAAAGTAAAAAAAAAAATAATAAAGCATGAAAGAAGGCTTAATGTATCGTGAAAATATCGTTAAAAATCAAGAAAAGTCAAAAATAAGTGAAGTAATTAAATAAAGATTGAAAAAAAAAAAAATTCGAAAGTAGGGTATTGAGATGGGGAAAAAGTGTGTCTGTCGGTCTGTCGGTCTGTCTGTCGGTCTGTCTGTCTGTCGGTCTGTCTGTCTGTCGGTCTGTCGGTCTGTCCCCCCCTAATAACTTTTGAACGAATTGTCCGATTGGAAAAATTCTTTTTGCATTCGAAAGATCTCGGCGAGGACATCTCATTTCTATATTTTACTTTTTGATTTGAACAATTTTTTGTTCAATTTTGAACAGTTCAAAAAATTTTAACATTAGCGCCTATGGACAAAATTGAAGCAAATTCTGTAAACTCTGGGCACAAGAGCCAAGTTCCTATTGCAAGCTTATTGAAAGGAGTTCTCGGCGTGAAATATTGATTTGAACAGTTTTTGTTCATTTTTGAACAGTTCAAAAAATTAACACAGAGCTTACGGGGAAATTTCAACCCTATATAAATCCTGATCTAACGGACCGATTTGCTTGGAACAAACTTTATCGGAAAGCTCTTATAACGTAGAACATCTAGAAATAGAAAGTTTATCCAGAACTTACGAGCCTATTTTGCTATGAAATTTTTTGATCGGGATTTTCAAGGATATTTCTCAGTGACTCAATGAGTGAAATAATGAATGAATGAATAAATGAAAGAGTGAAAGAATAAATCAATGAATAAATGAATGAGGAAAAGAATGAATGAATAAATTATTGAATAAATGAAAATATAAATAAATGAGTGAATAAATACATGAATGCGTAAATGAATGAATAAACACTTGAATGAGGTAACGAATGAATGAATAAATGCATGGCTGAATAAATGAAAGAATGAATGACTGAGTGAATGAATATGTATTATCCGTTGAAAAAGGTATATTTTCAATAATTAGAACTAAAGATAAATAAGAAAGAGAGAGAAAGAGATAGCTAGATTATAAATTTGAATTTGGTGTATACGGGAAAGTAGGCTCGTATAGTTCTAGACGGAACTTCTTGTTTTTTTTTGAAATGGAACAAAATGAATGCTCACGGAAAAGGAAATTAGAGTTTCTTGCAGAAAACAAAAGACATCAAGTACGGTAATTGTTAACAAGTTATGAGTTTCGTAAATGACAGAGCGCACGGTTAAGAACTCTGCAATGCTGAGCAAAAAACTCGTATTTGCAAGTTGGGGTAATTGAGTTATTGCCATCAGGTTACAATTCCTCCATCAAAAAAAGAGCGCATGCCTAGCAGAGCACCAGGAAGAATCCATTCATGTTCATGGGAGGAACTACTGGTATAAAGAATGTGCCGCATTCTGTTCTCGTTTTAGTTCGTTTAGCATTCTTGATTTCTTTTGAGCTAATGCTATCTGCCACTTTATAAGTTTAGTTGCTCTCAACTAACAGAGAAGCAAAACATTCTGCTTCATATGCTAATAAACGCAGCTGTAAAACGAACTTCCCCAAAACTCGAATGGATTCGCCCTTTTCTGCCATGCGCAGAAGCGTCCAAGTGCCGAAACTTCGTGGTCGAACTCTACACTGTTTTGTGGTCATACTTGAATGGGAAATAGTTTTAACAAGAAGTTCCGTCTAGAACTATACGAGCCTACTTTCCCGTATACACCGAATTCAAATTTATAATCTAGCTATCTCTCTCTCTGTCTTTCTCGTTTAGCTTTAGTTTTTAATTGCTTCAAATATACCTTTTTCAACGGTTAATACATATTCATTCAATCATTCATTTATTAAGTCGTTCATGTATTTATTCACTCATTTATTCATTCATTCTTTTGCTTATTCATTTAATCATTCATTACTTCAAACATATTCTTGAAAATCCCGATCAGAAAATTCCGTAGGAAAATAGGCTCGTAAGTTCTGGATAAACTTTCTACTTGTACATGTTCTACGTCATAAGAGCTTTCCGATAAAGTTTGTTCCAAGCAAATCGGTCCGTTAGATCAGGAATTATATAGGATTGAAATTTCCTCGTAAGCGATATTTTAATTTTTTTTAACTGTTTAAAATTGTACAAAAATTATTCAAATCAATATTTCACGCCAAGAACTTCTTCCAGTGAGCTTGGGAACTTGGATCTTGTATCCATAGTTTACATAATTTGCTTCATTTTCACCCATAGGCGCTAATGTTAAAAATTTTTGAACTGTTCAAAATTGAACAAAAATTTTTTCAAATCAAAAAGTAAAATATGTAAATGAGATGTCCTCGCCGAGATCTTTCGAATGCAAAAAGAATTTTTCGAATCGGACAATTCGTTCAAAAGTTATTAGGGGGGGACCGACCGACAGACAGAAAAGACCGACAAGACCGACAGACAGACCGACGCACTTTTTCCCCCCCATCTCAAAACCCTACTTTCAAATATTTTTTTTTTCAATCTTTATTTAATTACTTAACTTATTTTTGTTTTTTCTTGATTTCTAACGATATTTTTACGATACCATTAAGCCTTCTTTCATGCTTTATTATATATTTTTTTACTTTTACGGGAAAGTAGGCTAAAAAAATGCTGAGGAAATAGGTATTTGAGTCAAGTACATAGAGGTGCAACATTTTCTGGCGAAGTAAATTTCTGAAAAAGTAAACTGTAATCGTCAATTTCTCTGAGCTCAGAGGCAGTTACCCAAACCTTTTGCCTAAAGTTCTGCATCCGAAAATTGAATCAAGTAAGACTAGGGCAACTATGTTTTCGCAAAGAGTCCCACGAGGATAGTTACCAGCTTTCGCTTTTACCAACTTTCTGGCTGGGGACATTTTCCCACGATACTGGGGGAGAGTTTGCCAATCAATGCGGATAACATTGGCGTTCAGGTGCGCTATATATTTGGTGACGCATCGGTGTGGCGTGCAGAATTAATGAAATGGAGATGGGAAGACTGTTGGGCGACAGTTGTTCCACTGGGGAAGTTGGATTAATTCCGATGGAAGTGTGGAGAAAGAATACAAAAGGAGAGATCAGGGCATTAGCTGTCACAAGTGCAGAAATATCAATAGTATTTTCCATTTCCGTATGAAGGCCAAATCATTCGTACGATAAGCAAATCCAGTATTAATCATCATAACTTAAAGGGAGTTTACAAAAGATTTTTTTTTTAAACTTGTAATAATAATTTTTAAGACTAGGTTTATAATAAAATAAAATAAATATTAGTAATTACATTTTTTTCGTATTTTTCTTCAAAATAAGCTCCTTCGGCTTCAATACATTTGTTACAGAGGTTTAACAACGATTCGAATGTGCCTGTTCCAGCTCTCATTCTGGGACTCCCTCCAAAGCTCGCGTCGAAGCTGTTTGTACACAGTGTATCAGAGAATTTTTAAGATTACAGCTGGAACTAAGCTCACAGTGTTGCTGAGCAGTCGTGAAACTCCTTAACTCTCAGCTGATCCGCTGCCAAAACCTCAGCTCATTTGTCTATTTTGATGACATTGACACTATACAAACAGCTTCGACGCGAGCTTTGGAGGCAGTCCGACAACCTGACCTGGAACAGGCATTCGAATCGTTGTTAAACCGCTGCAACACATGTATTGAAGCCGAAGGAATTTATTTTGAATAAAAATAATTTAAAAAATGTAATTACTAGTTTTTATTTTATTTCATAAACCTAGTCTTAAAAATTCGTTGACACACTGTGTATGCACACCCTCCTACAAGAAGACATTCTACAGCACGGTTTCGCTTTAACACGACGAAATTTTTTCGAAAACCTTTGTACAACACCGTACTTCTACAATACTATAGTCTGTGTAATTAGAATCGGCGTGTCAAGGTCACACAACTCAACCTTTTTCCCTTCTGGTCGCCATGGTTTCCGTACTAGAAACTTTTCCCCCACGTTAGTTCGGCGAACGTGATAACTAAGTTTATTGTTTTAGTTATCATAATAATAGACGGATTCAAATCAGATTTATTTCTCCATGGCAAAAATAGATTGCTTCAGATAAAGTATTCTGATATTTTGAACCCATCTAAGTCTTATTCTAATATTTTGATGTGTTTCAGAAAGCTATTGTATAGATAATTTATAGTATTTCCTATTTTGTTCATGTTAAAATCTTATCCAAACATTCCAGATTCAATTTGTGAGATATTTAATTGCATTTACTTAGTATCAAAAATAAATAAATGGAAAATAACTTCTTTCTGATTACTTTTTATAAATTATTCTCATCTTTTGAATCGGACGTGTAGTAATGCCATTACCTCAACTGCAGTGCAAAAAAAAAGTCTGGCGCTATTATTTTTCTCGCAGTTGCCATGGTAACGAAGCAGGAAACGCGACCTTGATGCGCCTATTTTAATTACACAGACTATAACTACCTTGATTTCTGTTTAATATCTTTTAAAACTAAATTATACCTTCATATCGACAAGAAAGAAAAATGAACTGTAGTGCTTAAAAACTTAAATGTGAAATACATATTGGAAGGAGATATATATCTTTAGCTTAAATAGAAAACCTGCTTGAATTGTTGGAAAATGATATTGGTTCCTTACATTGAGGAGCAACAAAATTCTCTTTCTCTATACCAGTGGGTCGCAACCTTATAAACGTAATAAAAGATACACTGCTTTTTGTTGAATGTTTCGATAAATTATTAGAATTCATTTTAAGTCAATGTAGTTGAATTTTTTTCGTATACTACTTGAATATTTCTCTATATTACTTGAGTATTTTTCATACATTTCCTTCCTTTAAATCTTTTTAATATTTATTCTAGTCAGATATAAAGAAAACTGGCGAGTCACTTTAAAATTCCTTTGTATTTTGTAATTTATGCTCTTAAGTTTAGAACAAAATAATATTTAGTATAAGGAAGAGTCATTTTGTATATGTGGTAAACTTTTTTTCAATTTAAAATTAGAAATCATATGGCTACCTCTTGAAAAGTGAATTGCGTCCCCAATTGCGGTCGCGACCCACAGGTTGAGAGCCCCTGCTCTATACCATTAAATCTACAATAAACGACCTCGTAAGAACCAGCAGATAAACCAAAATTAGATTTTTTTTAGAGAGGATAAAATGTGCAAAATATCTAAATGAAGAAAAAGGACTCGAAGATTAAGGTGGTACAGTTCCAATATCAACCAAAGCAAGCTGCCTGGCAGGAGGCCAAGAGGAATCCATTCATGTTCAAGGGAGGAACTGCTGGTGTAAGGAAAACACCGTTTTTGATCTAGTTCTATTCCGTTTTACTTGATTTCTTCCGAACGGATGCTATGTGCATGTTTATACATTTAGTTGATTTCAACCAAAGAGAGAGAGAAGAAAGCATTCTGATTCGCATGCTAATAAACTCACCTGTACAACGAACTCCCCCGAAACTCAAATGGATTCGTCCTTTCCGGTCATGCGTAGAAACGTCCAAATGTTAGTGGTCGAACTTCAATCGAAAAAAGGCCTCGTTCAATTAGCAGTGTTTCTTTCAGACCTTTTGCTCCGGGAGGGCAGGTGAAGAATTAGGAGGGGCGGTGTATGATCCAAAGTCATATTCTTTTTTTATAGAATAGAAATGATAATACGGAGTTTTTTATTATATATAATATATGATAGATCCCTGATAAAAAACAGTAGAAGCAATTTTAGACTATGCTTAATAAAGTTTAAGGGAGTGGGTTTTTAGAGCTTCTGCATCTGAAATTTTTCTAATTAAAATCTTAAAAATGTAATGTCTAGACTGGCTTTGGGCCGGGGAGGGGGGGGGGGTTGGTCGGGGGCCCTCCCCCGGAATTTTTTTGAAATTTTAAGTCCAGAGAACGCACTTTTAGGCTCTTAGGAGACGTTAGGGCAAGGGGTTCAGGGGTTCTCTCCAGAGAAAACTTTCAAAAGTATTCTTAAAAATGCAGTTTTACCCGATTTTTGTGAACGTTACTGGAGACGGTGCGAGGGCTCTCCTCAGGAAACCTTTTGAGATCTAAGTCCTAACAATGAATTTTCATATACATTGTTTGGAGATGTTAGAGGATGCAAAAAATAGTTCAGGGACTCTCCTCCCGCAAATTTTTCGAAACTGAAGTCTTACATTTTAGGCTACTTTTGGTGACGCTACTGACAGTGTTCGGTGTTGTTCCCCAGCCCAGAAAGTGTTTCTGAAACAGAAGTCTTGAGCGCAATTTCATGGTATCTTAGATGATGTAGGAGAAGGAAGAGGAAAGAAGAGGATCTAACTCAAAAATTTTCCAAAACTGATGAATTTCTAAAAATAGAATTTTAGGCCATCTTTTGTCACGTTAAGAAAAAATTAATGAGTCCCTACTTTGAAAAAATTTCCAATCTGAAGTCTTAAAAAGTGCAGTTTTAGGTTTTTTTTTAGGGGAGGTGTCTAAAGTTCTTCCCGGAAAGTTTTAAATTGTAGCCTTAAGTCGCAATTTTTGGCTTTCTTCATGAGATGAAATATTTCAAAATATATGGAGCACATGTACATATTTATGTTTTTACTTGCTTGCAAAACGATGATCATTGGTCAATGACCCGTCATGAGTCAAGTAGAAGATTACCAGAATCTAGATTTAAATGTTTTTAAATAAAAAGGTACATTTTTTAAAAAAGATATAAGTAATCGTTTCTGGAAAATTTCCAAAAGTACTCTTAATGTTGACCTGAAATAAACGATTTAATTTTAAAGTAACAGTGTGAAACATTTCAGTGAAAACCGTCCTCTCATTGCAACTGGATATGGAAATATCCGTATAACAGAAGTATGGATCAAAAGGTTCCTACCATATGTGAAAAAAAGGAACCAATACTAAGGGATCATTCATAAATAATGTCACCCTTCGAGGGGGGGAGGGGGTTCATGAAATTGTGACAAAGTGTGACAAGGGGAGGGGAGGGGTAACAAGAAGTGTGACATCATGCATTATGCAACATAGCGTGACGCGTGACAAAGGGGGGGGGGAAGGGGGTCCACTGAAGTGTGAAATATTATGACAAAGAGGGGAGGGGGGTCAAATATATGTGAAAAAATCGTGACGTCATTTATGAACGGCCCCTAAATAATAAAAGGCAGTTTCTTTTAGGAAGGGGTTATATTCATGAAATGTAATCGAATAAATGGAGATTGTATTGTTTTTCCTGTACTCTGAAACAGGACCACCGAGAACCAAGGCGGGCCCAACGATAGTTTTGTCATCCCCCCCCCCCCCCATTCCACCTCCCATTATACTTACATCTTAGACATAGAAAACTGTTACCCACTGCACTACTCTGATGCCGAACCATGCCCCATGAATCAGCCATACCTGACACCCCTCTCAACAGCCCTGCTCAGAACCAGGTCTTCTCTGAAGGAGCGGAGCTTCAGCGTTTCACATTTTGTTGGCCAGTGAGGGACCAGTTTTATGGCTACCCAAAACAGAGTCCACTTTATTTCCTCTATACTTTAAAATTTTAATTTTTCCATTCTTCCCTCCTCCCCTTTTCTTTTCTTCTTCTTTTTGCTTTGAAATTGTGATCTGAATTTTTCTCCCGGGGGGGGGGGGGCAGTTGACTTGCTCCGAGGGGGCAGTGCCCCCCCGGAGAGATGCCTGAAAGAAACACTGTCGATTAGATCAGCGGTTCCCAAATTGTGGTACGCACTAGCGTTCCTCAAGTAGTAAGAGTGATGACAACGGCTACTGGGCATGCTCCCCGCCGCCATATTTTTACCACAGCGCCTGCGCATCGCCAAGAGGCGCTGTAAAAGCGGCGTTGCGCAGGCGCGTTGGTAAAAAGTTAAAACTGGTAAAATATGTTGTCGTCACTCTTATTACTAGAGGCACGCTAGTACGCACAGCCTGTCCAGGTGGTACGCGTGCAGGCGGATCTAATTTGCCTAATTAGAGTTGTGAACATTTTGGCTCAAACTTCAAAATGAATTCTCGTTATTGTCAAAAAAGCATTGCTGTTTTTTATTCCGTTTACAGCCACTTATTTTTGTGAAATTGCTTTTTCCAATATGATATTTATTTAAAATAAATATAGAAGCAAATTTAATGTCGACCCAAATTTGAGGTTAGAACTAACTTCACTGAATCAGACATCACCTCTCTTGTATCAGCCTGCAGCAGCAACCTCCTCATTAATTTCGTTTTTTCATTTTCTTTGTACTCAAAGACGAATTTCAAAAGTATGTGATTAAAATATATTTTATATATTTCATATTATACAATTTTATTTTAATAAACGCCTTTCTGTGCACTAATAACTATAAAAAATGGTGTAATTCTCAGTGGTACGCAAGTGGTTGGCAAGAAAAATGGTGGTACGCAAAAAAAAAAATTGGGAAACCGCTGGATTACAGGGTTCCCACTCTCATCTCCAAGTCAAATTTAAGGCCTTTTTAGGGCCTTTTCAAGGCCTCGTGTAACTTTTCTAGGGCCACATTACATATAACATTTAGAATGATTTTTCTTTGAAGAAATAAGAATGATATCGTATCTCGTGTGAATATAGTCAAATGCTCAACACTGAAATTAACTTAAAAAAAAATAATAAGAATTCTGGAAACGACATTAAAACTTTGCTATCACAACTAAGGAACTAATTTTTTTCCTCCAATGGATTTTAATGTACATTTAATGCATCTTTATGAACGATCAATTCATTGTTATGAATAAATGCTTTCCTCAGAATGATGATGAAGCAGCAACATGAACACCTTACTGAATAAATCTTTTACATTAAGTCAACTTTTTCAAATTTTATCTTAAATTTAAAGATTTATTCCTTTAATAGGTATATTTCCTTCAGAGTTATAAATATTATTCTTAGCTAACTTTTCAATCTATAAACCACAACCAGATTTTATTTTGCCTCCAACAACATTTCTCAGCACATAATCTGTAGTGCCGCAGTGTATTAACCAAATAATATGATTATGCCTTTTATGCATGTAAATCCATGCAACTAAAAATTTTGAAAGAGTAAAAACAACATATATTACGCAAATTTTGCAAAAGATTTTGAGGTTGCAATGAACCCCTTTTTCAATGCAGAAGAAGTGTACTTCTAGGTAAAAACCTCTAACTGAAGATGTATTGCCTTAAATCACTTTATCTGCTCAGAAGTATGACTTAAAATAAATGTGCCTTTTTCCTCATAAAAACGAGCTTTTAAACCATTATAAAGCAAGCAATAACAATGTCTGGAATCAATGTTCTTTCTGAAGGCAGATTAGTTAAAAAATAATTTAAGCATTGCATTTTAATAAGGTTACAATAATGAATACTAATAATTATCAACATGATCGTCGAAAGTTTGGGTTAAGTTAAAAGATAAGGGAAAAAATGCTGACTGTAGGTATGTTTCTTCACATTATTTCCCCATAACATAAGATTTCTCAAGCAATTTCATGGTATCCTTGATTTCTCTGTGACCACTTAGCTTCTGAGATAATTTGTAAAATTCCAAAACGATCGTAACATCAAATGAAAATTCACTTATAATAGAAAATCCATACAAGTTTGCCACTGTGCAGATGTACAAATATATATATATATATACATCAATACATGTAGATTTTCATCCCATTTACCAGTTTTGAAAAATCCATGTCATGAATGAATCATCAGTGTTCCATGACTATGACTTCTGAGTTGGAAAAGGAAGAGGGGAAATAAATTTAAGGCCTCAAAAATAAAAATTAGGGCCTTTTGAGAGTTTTTGGAAGAAAATAAGGCCTTTTAGGGGCCCCTAAATCAATTTCCAAATTTAAGGCCTTTTTAGGGACTTTTTAAGGCCGTGGGAACCCTGGATTAGATGATTATTATGAACAATGATGAGGAAGAATTTCACATAATAGCACACATTTATATTAAATGCAAATAATATTTTCTCTTCGTTTCGGTACTCACACTTTTATATATTCAATAAAAATACAAAATTATGTTTTTATGGAGTTTTTAGAATTTAACCCCTTTTTCACAGACTCCGGAAATAACGCGGTTACCTAGAATACGACTTTTTCTTGGAAACCTATATCTACCGTGTTACAGAAAGATAACGTGTTCTATAAATTACTCTTGAATCTGCCAATGGGGCTCTGCGCTCCATTTCGTTCCCTACCTGCTATGAATGTATCTTTGTATTCGATTTTTAGAAATTTTTGTTGCTAAGTTTTCAAATATCTGTGTTAATTAGAACCGTACATTATAAAACATGACTATGAGAAAAATGGCTGCTTTTCCTGCTGTGCTCATTTTGAACTGATACACATGTATCGGTATATTTCAGATTTTATTTATTTCAAGTGTTGGGGATAAGCGAAAATACTACGATGGATACTCGAAGTATCATCGCCCCGTAAGCCGTAACACCTTAAAAATCGTACAACACAGTGAGAAAACCATCACAATCTAGACAGAGCAACCATTCTTTACTCTTTCTTCTCATTGAGAGCGACTGAAGAATATCAGATTACGTGAATTCGACCTTTTAGTTTTATCCAATCGTCTTCGTCCAACATCTTATTTGTTAAGTTTCTTTCTACAGCGAGAAATGCTCGCTGATCAGCTGTAGTTAAAGACCTGCTACCTCTGCTTCACACAGATTGGTTTTTCAGGTCGGTCACGTGAGCTCGACGCTGTGCCATCGACTTCGCCCAGTTAAAGTGTCTAGTTTTTTCAATGTCTGTGGAGAAAACTTGTTACGTCTTCTGTTCTAATCTATTCCGCATCCAAAAAGAGTTAAAAGCTAAACTCGGCGTTTAGCAACAGCCAAAAGGCTAATGGTGTTGCCAATTGTCTAATGGTGCATTCAACATCAAAAAAATTTTCGATACGAACATGTTAAACCATGTACGCCATTTACTTTCATGAAGAAAAACCCATCTTTATCAGTTTTCTCAACGTTTGTCTTTGTGTGACAGCTGAATGGTTCACGATTTCTGCGGGCTGCAGAGATGAGCTGTTGAGCATAGGATTTTCATCGTGAAAATCAGCAGTAGAGACTGAAGCCTCAATAAGGCAGTAAGAAGCAAAGTGATGTAAGTGACAAAAAAAAAAAAAAAAGGATTCTGAGAAAAACGCGTTCAAAGTTTGGAGCTTATGGGACCTTTAGCGTCATTTTTTTTTTTCAAAACCGGAGGGCTGGGCGGGGCACCTGTTAGAGCTGTATAACATTTCTTCCCAATAGGATTTTCTCTATCATTTGCACTAGTTATCTCCAAATTTTCAATTTTGTCACTTACATCCCTTTGCTTCTGGGTGCCTCAAATGTTTCTTTTACAGAAGAATGATGTTAGAGCAACGGGAGTAGTCTAAATAATGTCACGTGGTTTTGAGAAGGCCATCAAATCTGCCATTGCAGTGTGTTGTGCCGCTACCGGCACTGTTGTATGTTTGTTGGTTATCGTTTCTATTATCTTCTTGTAATCAATTTTCAAAGTTTTAAAATGCCTTACAAGTGTGCCGTTTACGGCTGCAAGGGCAATTATGCAATTATGCTTCCGGACAGAAGATGTCAATGTCAAAGTTATGAAAAATCCAGTTCTTTTAAAAGTGTGGACATCAAAGACGATGAGCAACAACTTCAAACCATCGAATAGTTTCAGAGTAAGTAATTAAATTCGTTAATTTATAGTTCGCTTGAAGAATATAGAAACTGGAAATACATAAATCATGCTTTGCGAATTTGTTTCGTTTTTGAATTGTGTCACTGTTCTTGCCAGTGTGCGATGTGTTACATTATCATCATTCGTCATTAATGTTGTGGAATTTAAAGTTTTATGGTTAATAAATTTTAATTTTCATGAACGACTTTTATCTTTCTTCCTCCTGCAATTTGAAAGTATACCGACTTGATCTATTTGTTACTTTGTATGTCCTTTATGTGTGACAAGGTTATACTGTGCTTATCATATTTTATGAAGTTAGAAAACTTGATTTTGGTTCTTGATCGTTTTGCATACACATGACATTTAAGTTAAAATTCATTACTAAGCTGTTTTATTGTTCTTAATATTAATATTTATTAACTAAAATTATTTTTGAACGCTTTCGTGTACAATTACTTTTAACGTACTACTCTTTATTCATTTCTTTAGTGTTCATAATTTTGTTCAAGAGTACTGTTACCAATAATAAGTGTGCTCTGTTTTATCTATAATTTAAAGGTAGGTTACTCACTGTATTATATTGTGTGAATACAGCATAGGGATCATTCATAAATGATGTCACGCTTCGAGGGGGGGGGGGTTGTGATGCAGCGACAAGGGGAGGAGGTAACAAGAAGTGTGACATCATGCTTATGCAACATAGCGTGGCCTGTGACAAAGGGGGGAGGGGGTATGTTGAAGTGTGACATTTTGTGACAAGGGGGGGGGATCAAATACATGGGAAAAAATCCTGACATCATTTATGAACTGTCCCATATTGCTTTCTGGGTGATTCCACCTTATTTTTGTGTTACGTGCGGAACATTTTTGAGCAAAATTCTGTTATATTTATTTAATTATTTTTAATTATGAAAATATTAATGCAAAGTTTTCAAAATTTTTTAGAATATTTTGTACAGCTGGAGCCACATTTTGAATATTAAAATTTTGTTTCGCACGGGACATCATAAATGTCCCGTACTTTTCAAAATTGTAATATTTCTTAAATAATAAACTATTGACCCTATTGAAAAGAAATTTTGTACCACTGTTGGCTCCAAATGTAACCAACCTATAATGACTGTAATAAAAATTCTTGAAAACTTTTCATTAATATTTTCAAAATTAAATGCACCAAAATTTAGTTCTAATATTTCCAGTAAGTAGGTAACACAAAAATGCTGTGGAATGACTCTTCTATGTTTTATTTTAAAAGGGATTTCAATATTTTAAAGATTTTAGGGGCCGTTCATAAATGATGTCACGCTTTTTCCCCATATATTTGACCTCCCCCTTTGTCACACTTCTTGTTACCCCTTCCCCTCCCCTTGTTACACTTTGCCACAAGTTCACGAATCCCCCTCCCCCCTCGAAGCGTGACATCTTTTATGAATGATCCCTTACCCACAGCTCAAATACGAGTAGAACTCAAAAATTAAAGGGACTTTTGAGAAAAGAGGTATTTATTCTAATGATAGGAAACTGCAATATACCAATATACATTATTTTTCTACATAACCTCCCTCACAAGTTCATACATAGTCCAACGTTTCACAAGTTTTATTACACAAGGTACATTATATTTGTATAAAATGTATTCTTTTGGCTAGAAATCAGTTTAATATTAAATTGAAATTTAACAGTAAATATGAAATGGTTGTTTAAAACAAAAAAAAAAAAAAAAGAAAGAAAGAATCATACAGCTTGTAGTAAAACTTTTACAAACAATGTCTAAGTTTATTCAACACTTTTAAGAGTTCTGATAGAAATAGTACCGAATTTTAGGTTATTATTTTTTTACAAGTGTTAAGTATTAACATGAAATAAATATATAAATAAATTGAAAATTCATATAGAATGTTTGAGAAGATAATTCCTTCATGAAAATATATGAGAGAATGTCAATATAGTTATATTGGATTGCTTTTCAAAATTGACAGGATTTTATTTTTTCTTATTAAAGAAAAACATCATAGCGTAGATAAAAGAAAAAGGCTGAAGGTTAAATTAAAAATGAGTTAAGATGAAAAGTTATGAACTAATGAATTTAAGATGAGTGTTAAAAGAAATAAATAATGTACAAGATATTTTGGAATGACTGAATTTTTGGTGTATGTTTTTTTTACATAAATTCACAATTATTATTTCTAATTATTCTGGTTTTTTTTTTTTTTACAAATATTGATTTATTTTAAGTAGCAGTCAATTGAAAAGAAATAAGCGTGAAGCGAAGCGGTCTTTCTCACTCTTCGTGTTTAGCAACGCACACTGAGAGACTGGCCTTCTGCTGATCACGTGACTTGCCTGTTAACGAGCTTCCCGATGCAGGGGGCATTGGTTAGAGTCTTCTGTTTTTACCGACAAATAAAAAGGAAAAAAACAAATGACGCACTTAAAGAGATCAAAATTAGGGCAAAAAAATAAATAAAAACAAATTTTACGTTGCAGCAGAACACTTTTCAGGAGAAACAATGCCAGAACAGCGTTTTGGCACCTGACTATATCCATATACAAGTGAAACCTGTGTGAGTTGCCCACTCGTGCTGCAGCACCTTAGTGGTCAACTTATAGAGGGTGAGGTTGAGGGTAAAGGGCTAATTCCGTTCCTGACAAAAATGGTCAACTTAGACAGGTGGTCAATTTTAAGGTTTTACTGTACATACAGTTCGACCACAAAGTTTTTACACTTGGACGCTTCTACACTAAACATTTTGCGTTTAGTTGAAACCATTTTTGGTGTTTCTGAACACTATTTTTGGTGTTCAGTTGGTGGTTGGTGTAAAGTCGAAAATTATTCCTTTTTTTAAGTATTTTTAATTTTTTTAAGTATCTGTATAAAAAAATACAGGCAGAAAACTGTTGTTTTAGCATATGGTGTTCGTTAACATCTACGTATAGAAAGTTCATTACGATTCCTCACTTATCCTGTTTTCATAGACATGAGCAATCGTAATGAAATGTCGACATGTAACGGAGATAACAAATTTCATGAGCTAAGAAACATTAGTCTATATATTTTTCAGAAAAACACATAAAAATATTTAAAATATATCAAAAATGAATAATTTTCAATTTTACACCAACTGAACTCAAAATTTTTAGTGTACGCATGGCAGAAAAGGACGAAGCCATTCCAGTTTTAGGGACGGTCGTTTTGCAGGAACGTTTATTAGCACGCGAATAAGAATGTTTGCTTCTCTGTTTGTTTGAAAGCAACTAAATTCATAAATTAGCACATAGCATCAGTTTCGAAGAAATCAAGTATGCTAAACGAACTAAAAAGAGAACAGAATGCTGCACATTCCTAATAACAGCAGTTTGCTCCTTGAGCCTGAATGGATTCTCCTTGACACTCTGCCAGTCAGAGCTCTTTTTTTTTTTTCTTTCTTGATGATGGAACCGTACTTGAAATCTAGCTTTTTTAGAAGATGACAATAGGAAGTGAAAAAACACGCCTTAAAAATACAATCAACCTTTTCTCCTTGCTTTTGAACACATGTAGTTTAAAATAATAATAATAATAACCAGGGAACTGAAACAACATCATTTTTTGCGTTGCTCCGCTTCGATTCCTAATTATTCGCTCAACTCTATTCCAGGCTCCGTGTATTTTCAATATAAATGTGATTATTAATTAACTAATTGTATTTATGCTATTTTTATAAAGCGACAAAAATGTGTTTTTGTGTTTTATGTTTCCTCAGCCTCGTCTTTGATTCTTTCGAATAAAAGTATAGATAAAAATCACGTTTCATTCTTTGTCGTTGTTTATTCATAACTGGTTTTAATGCGATAAAAAGTTATTTTGAAAATGTTAATGAAATTCTAATTTAAAAAATATATCGTGCACGACACACGAGAACTTTCCAACGGCTCCACTTTGTTTCGAGCAAAATCTCACTGCACCACTGCTCCGTGGTTTTGTTTCGCTCCAGATTTCTGACAATTATTATGAAAATAATATATAACCTAGTAATAATAAAGTTGACTTTAAAAGGAGTGAATATTCTTTAAGACTACCACGTTCCCATGCAAAAGGCACAAGGCATTTTTTTACAAAACACAGCCTACATTCAACTCCTACCCTTGCATTTAGATTAAGAGGACCACGCGACAATTAAGTCGCTCAGTATGGATATAAATAATGCAATCTTAACGAAATAAAATATACAAATTAGAAGCTTGATAAACGGAAGATGAAGAGCAGGCGACATGAGTACCGATATCGTCCCCTTCCTCATACATCAGAAGAAGAGAGAGAAAAAAATATTCCTAAGGAAGTTTGGATCAAAGTGCGCTCTATGCAAAAATTCCTCAGGGAAAAAACGCTTCATTTAAGAGGATAACGAAGCCAAAAAGAAAAATTACTCCGCACGCCTGATGTTGAGCAGACAATCGGGCCGCCCACCCTCATCCGAAAGATTCCCAGAGCATCGGATGACACCCTGAGTCACCCCGCAAATTATTTTTCCTCCGGAGAGACCCACTCCGCGGTGACTCACAGAGGGGGGTCGTCTGAGTTGCTCGAGAATGCGTCTCGTCCACCTGCTACAGTTCTCTACCACTAGTGTTTCAAGGGTACCAATTAACCTGTTGACTAATTCTCCCCGGTTTTCATACTTGGAAAAATATAACCCGACAACCCATACCAATGGAGGTTATATTTGGATTAATTTTAGGGCCCCCAAACCATCGGGGACCGATTCTACAGGGGTACTTGCCCCTCCCCCTCCCTCGGAGAAAATAATAATAATATAACAAGAAGTTCCGTCTAGAACTATACGAGCCTACTTTCCCGTATACACCAAATTCAAATTTATAATCTAGCTATCTCTTTCTCTCTCTTTCTTATTTATCTTTAGTTCTAATTATTGAAAATATACCTTTTTCAACGGATAATACATATTCATTCACTCACTCATTCATTCTTTCATTTATTCAGCCATGCATTTATTCATTCATTCGTTACCTCATTCAAGTGTTAATTCATTCATTTACGCATTCATGTATTTATTCACTCATTTATTTATATTTTCATTTATTCAATAATTTATTCATTCATTCTTTTCCTCATTCATTTATTCATTGATTTATTCTTTCACTCTTTCATTTATTCATTCATTCATTATTTCACTCATTGAGTCACTGAGAAATATCCTTGAAAATCCCGATCAAAAAATTTCATAGCAAAATAGGCTCGTAAGTTCTGGATAAACTTTCTATTTCTAGATGTTCTACGTTATAAGAGCTTTCCGATAAAGTTTGTTCCAAGCAAATCGGTCCGTTAGATCAGGATTTATATAGGGTTGAAATTTCCCCGTAAGCTCTGTGTTAATTTTTTGAACTGTTCAAAAACGAACAAAAACTGTTCAAATCAATATTTCACGCCGAGAACTCCTTTCAATAAGCTTGCAATAGGAACTTGGCTCTTGTGCCCAGAGTTTACAGAATTTGCTTCAATTTTGTCTATAGGCGCTAATGTTAAAATTTTTTGAACTGTTCAAAATTGAACAAAAAATTGTTCAAATCAAAAAGTAAAATATAGAAATGAGATGTCCTCGCCGAGATCTTTCGAATGCAAAAAGAATTTTTCCAATCGGACAATTCGTTCAAAAGTTATTAGGGGGGGACAGACCGACAGACAGACCGACAGACACACTTTTTCCCCATCTCAATACCCTACTTTCAAATTTTTTATTTTTCAATCTTTATTTAATTACTTCACTTATTTTTGACTTTTCTTGATTTTTAACGATATTTTCACGATACATTAAGCCTTCTTTCATGCTTTATTATTATTTTTTTTTACTTTTACGGGAAAGTAGGCTAAAAAAGCACTTAGCAGCGAATAAAAAGCATAAGCAGATAAGCATACAACAGACAAAACGTAAATTGTGTCAGTTATATAAATCATCCTAACCTTCTAGTAACAAAACCGAACTTCCATTAACTTCCACAAAACAAAATTATTTTTTTAACAAATATAATTTTGGAAAAATCATATCATCAATGAAATATTTGTTTCATGTTATTTTATCGCTGACCAGAACATAATTTTTGATATTGCACCGCGTAGGGAAGATTATATTCCGCGAGACTAAAAACGCTGAAAATCAATATTCTAAGGCGTTTATTAAATTTATGTAGTTAATACCTGAGCGCATTCAAGCTAAAGCATTATATCTTGCAGGGAAGACAAAAAGGTTTTCCTCCTTGCTTCCTTGCTTTTACATTGTTTAAAAAATAAATAAATAAGCTAACCAATATTGTGAAACAACGCATTTTTGTTTGAGAAGCGTGCTTAATCATCAATCATTTTACCGAATGCTTGGTAATAAGACCCTTTAATCTATGAACAATTCTGTATTTTACACAAAAGGGGGGGGGGGGATGCACAAATATTCTTTTTAAAAGTTACCATATGACCGTTAAGTGTTATTCAATGAAATATCTATTAACTCTCTGACTGCTCCTTTTTTTGGCGAATTCTATTCGCCAAAAAAAAAAAAAAAAGGCCGTGTCATGGACACGGCCGTGTGCTGTACGTGAATACGTTTTGTGCAACGGGATATATATTTTAAATAAAATATTTTTATTTATGTATTAAGAATAAAAGCAAGGAAGCAAATAATTATTGTGTTACAATATAACTTTATTAATTAATAACTTCGTAGTTTTGGCCTTTCGACGCGTATAAGCCGACATTATCTATATATTTTTGATATTTTTTTAAATTCTAACACCTTATTATATTCAGTCACTACTCTAAACTAATGTTTTGTATACAATCGATAGATTTTGATGACAGCTGATGATTAAAACTTAAACGAACATCGTAGCATATACGAGTCAAAAGCTATACTAATTGCAAATTTCGATACGCAGCAAAATAACCTCAAAATGGCGTCGCTTCCCTCTTTACCCCCCCCCCCCCCGCGATGCGTTTCGAAACTACAACACCAAACTGTATCCTACGATTTTGTTATCATTAGATTTTTTGGATTGCTTCCGTATGGTAGCAAATTCAAAGACGTATTCACGTCAAAAAAAAAATCGCGGAAACCGTTGGATGAGCAATTTTTGCAAAATTTACGTTGCACGAGGAAATCGTGGGATAAACAGTCAGAGGGTTAATAACTATAGAGAAATTGTTTTGGAACAGAAAACTGCATATCAAACGAAGTAACTGTTTTACTAAGAGCGAAAAACGACCTAGTACAACGAAAACTGCAATATATTGCATGCACATGGGTTTTTTAGTTATAAGGAACGTTGTTCATTTTATTATTGTTATTTTGTTTTCAATATGAAAAATGTGCGCGCAGACAACGTCATTTAAGATATAAGGATAGAGAAACTGTACCCTCCCCCCGACTTCGGGAAGTATAAGGTTTCTATGTATGTGTGTAAGAATTTTGATGACTTTTTTAAAAATAAGTATATATTGAGTACAAACATATTTGCTCCCACCCCCTTCCCTTAGAAAATGTTGTTTCTGAGCTTCGGACGAACATCGATACCTGTGTATGCAATATACTTTGCAATTTGTGCCGTTTGCTCAACTATTAGAATATAGTATCATATTACTACTTTTTCCACCTTACAGAATAAACACCATACTCCCCACAGAAAGCTCGAGGAAATCCACACCAACCACAGCAGGTCCTTCACCTCTTCTTTTCCCAGGGCACGATTGCAACTTAGGGAATTAAACTCGGGACCTTCTAACTCCGGCTCCGAGCCACGCGCGTTACCGTCGGGCCACAAATCAGGCGTCAGAAGCTTTCAATTAATGAAATTCATTGGACTCAGTTCTTCTGTAGAGAAGCTTACATTTTAATCCCTTTCTTTTCACTCCCGTAAAAATGGTGGGAAGTGAGGTTGCGCCATCTATTTTTCGCGCCAGTAATGTGTTTTCGGACTGGAT
Source organism: Octonoba sinensis (assembly GCA_038502835.1). NCBI lineage: Eukaryota > Metazoa > Arthropoda > Arachnida > Araneae > Uloboridae > Octonoba > Octonoba sinensis. The sequence continues at coordinate 45,277,733 of CM076603.1, forward strand.
TGTTCAAAAGGAGACCAAAAGTTAAAAGCAATCAATGTCTTATACTTAGAAAAAAATTTCATTCATTACACGTCAGATTACTCATAATGTAATACGATGTGGATGGTCTATTTTATTTTACAATTTATGCATAATGCTTTTACAATTTCCTTGAATAAACAAGAAGTTCCATCTAGAACTCTACAGCCTACTTTCCCGTATAACACCAATAGTATCAAATTTATAATCCAGACATCTCTCCCTCTTTCTCATTTAGATATAGTTTTTAATTTCTTCAAATGCGTATTTTTCAACGGTTTATACATATTTATTCATTCACTCATTCATTCATTTACTCATTCATGTATTCATTCATCCATTTATTTATTCATTCTTTCACTCATTCATTTATTCATTCATTAAATCAGAAGTAGCCATAAAAATCCAGATGAAAAAAATTCATGAGAAAACGGGCTCGTTTAGTTCGAGATGAACTTCGTATTCTGTTCATGGTCTATGTCATAAGATCTTTCCGATAAATTTTGTTCCAACAAATCCGTCTGTTAGATCAGGATTTACATAAGATTGAAATTTCCCCGTAGGCGCTAACGATAAAACTTTTTGAACTGCTTAAAATTGAACAAAAAAATGTTTAAATAAAAAAATAATAAAATCGAGAGCTCCTTCGAATAAGTTTATTCAAGGGAAATAAAAAAAAAATCGTGCGACATTGCATCTGAACCACCTCAAGTTTTAATTTAAAAAAAAACCTTTCAATGAATTAAAGTGATTGAGGATGTTTTTATGCTAATAATATAGTTACTGAAAGTCTGTTTAGAAAATTGCGAAATTTATCAAGAACGTGTCCATTAAGAGGTTTTAACGCAGACTGGATCATTGATTTTTTTTTTTTTTTTTGTGGGGGGGGGGGGGGTCCGTAGTTTTTAAGAGGGGGTCCGCAATAGCTATGAGGAAGGTTGGGCACATCTGGGTTCTTGGGTTGCTAAATTTCATTCATTTGTTTGTTTTAGCGGTCATAAAATTTCAGAACCGATTCATCTTTCGAGTATAAAGCTGTTGAAGGGTACATTCTGCGTTGAGAATTTTGCCAAGGGCTCGATTTTGCGATAGGGAATTTTTTTTTTTTTTTTTTTTCAGTCATGATGTAGTGTAGAAAATTTTACTGCGATCACAAATTTTGTAACTCGCACTTTCCACTATTTATACTTTTACAACTGCTGTAATTCTTCACTTATAACTCGGCGCAAGGGAACAAACAAAGGTGACGCTCAAGTGAGAGAAGTATAAATGAAATTTAATTTTATTTTTGATCAAATTAAGTTCAAAGGTAAATAAATAGCAGGAACGTGTAAAAGAAAACTTGTAGCTTTAATGAATTAGATTCTTAGTGAAAAACGATGATAACAGACAAAAAAAAATCTAAATAAAATTTACATAAATTGCATACTTTCCCTAAAAGATTCGTGGAATAGAATTTCGATATTCATTATCATACTTTTAGAAATATTACGCGCTGACGAGATCTAAAGTAAAACGTCTCAGGCAATTTTTTTTAATCTGTGGATAATCTCTAAGAAAATAACTTGGCTAAAATAGTATTTAACACTCCGCGAGGCGCGCTTTAAAAGGTTGCATCCACAGGCACGCTGCATCTCTCAGATGCATCACTTCATACTTAAAATAAAAAAAAGGATATAATTAATAATAATTTTTTTTGTATGGATTGAATTATTATTAATGACATCATACTTATTTAAATTTAATATTGATTAAAGAAACAATCAAACATATGCAAATATTTTCTCTTTTTAATCCCGCCTCTTCTTGGTAAAACTCCTACGGGCGCACACATTAAAGGAAAATTAAAAACAGCGTCTAATAAAATGCCAAAACATGCTTCAAATTTGTCTCCAAAAGGTAGTGTCTTACTTATGAATTTAAGACAATTTTTAAAAAAGATAAAAACAACAAAATCGGCTGACATACTACATTCAAAACAAAACAAATTTAATAAATTTCTGGCAAAAGTACTCACCCGAGCGACGCAAAAAGCATGTTTTTCTCTCTCTAGCAGAATGACAAAATTCGTTTTAGAAAGCAACCCTCTGAAAATATTTCTTGGGATGTTCTGTCTCGTCTGATTGTCACGAACGCCTCTTGTTTTCTCACATAGCACACAACCACCACCGCTTCCCTTTCTGTTTACTGCCGAGCAGAGAGCTCCCCTTTTTGACTGTCGGCCGGCGCGCAATCTGACAAGATTTATCGCGGCCAATGGGGTCGTCGGATTCGAGGGGCAAGAAACACAAGCAGACGATTCTTTTGAGAACTGTTGGAAAAATGTTTAGATTGGTGAGCAGACGGGATAGCTCCTCTGTGGTGGGCAATTTGTGGAACCCCGGGGTTCTGCGGTACTTTGAGGGTTCCACGAGTTAAGGAAAGAATTCGAAAATATTTTTTTAACGCACTCACGATTGTTGACAAGGGACCGTTCATAAATGTCACATTTTTTTCAATATATTTGACCCCCTTCCCCTTTTGTCACAAAATGTCACACTTCATAAAACCACCCTACCCCCCATTGCAGTGTCACTTACCGACCTACCCTACTATTGCAGAGTCATAAGATCAAAATATTCCTTAAGAGCCTAAGACGTGGAAGTTTTTATCCTAAGTATTTATAATAGAACAAATATAAACAGAATTTTGATATAGTACTGACAATCAACATTACAAAATATTTAACAATTTAATAATTTTAGCAAGCAATAAGATGCCTATTTTTAAAAAATGCAAAATGGTCAAACAGTCTTAAATTGACCCTATTTTAGCACTCCAAAAGTTAACAGCAGCTGTTGAAGTTTTAAAAAAATGCTTACAAACATACTGCTAACTGATTTGTATAAGTTAAGTTGCATCTCAAGCAATAAAAAAAAAAACCCCGAAAACAAAACAAAACGAATTCAAAATAAACAAAGATTAGGGACCGTTCATATATGATGTCACATTTTTTTTACAATATATTTGACCAGCCTCGTCACAAAATGTCACACTTCATCATACCCCCCCCTTTGTCACATGTCACGCTATATTACTTACGGTTCAGAAACAGCACTGCGTTATAGGTCACGTTTCTAATTTTATTTTTTAAACTTTTCTTTGACATTTGTGAGCATAATAATAATAATGATTACATGTGTACTTAGTTTATATAAAGTGAGGTTAAGGCTTGCAACACAAAAAAAAAAAAAAAAATCAATATAGAACAGCAAAATATAAAAAGTGTTCGAATTCTGAAAAAATGACCCATCCAATTTTATCCTAAAAGTGTAATAACTGACATCAGAAAATTTCCTTTTAAACATTTTACAAGAAGTAAATTTAAACCTTAATCAGTATCGGCATTTACGCTCAAAATGATTAATGAATCTTTAAAAATAAAATTATGAAAATAAAAAAAAACTTTAAAAATAAATTTAATTTGCTAATTTTAAATGTTTTTATAGGAACCAAAGTGTGTAATGTCACACTCCTTATTACCCCCTCCCCTCTCCTTGTCAATTTCTCGAACCCCCTCTCCCCCTCCGAAATGTGACATCATTTATGTCATCCCCCCAAGTGATTATTAACTAAATTTAGAGAAGAATGAATATGAAAGGAGCAACTGCTGATAACATCAATAATAAGGCTAGATTTGACCAAGAGTAATTCTCAGTAAAACGAAAATTTTTGAACTTCATAAAAATTTTTTGAAAAAAGTTAGCACCACGAATATAAAATCAAAATTATATTCTAAGGTGAACCCTACAAGACATACTATGTATGTATTAATATGCACAAAAAAAAGAGAGAGAGAGAGAGAGGAAGAAGAAAAATTCAACTAATTGAACGGAAAGCTCTGTAATATTAATACTTTTCCAGAAATATATATGATAGTTTTAAATAAGTGCTAAATATTTTGCTTGTCCCAAGGTATGAAGAAAACAATATTATTCTTCAAAGAAAGATTAATAAAATTGAAATATTTTTGCAAAAACCGATTTATTTTTAATTTTCCTCGGAACAAGGGTTCTCTAAAATTTTCGGGTCAGAATCACGCATGGATTTGACAGTTTGTATTAAAAGTGCAAGCACAGCACGACCCCCCCCCCCCCCTCCTAGTCAATATACTACAAAAATTACAAGAACATTATTTAAGATCTGAAGTACGAGTTAATAATGTTTTTCATTAATTTTACGTTAAAATAGAGAATGAATAAATGATAATAATAATAATACAAAAAATGCTTCTAATTTTCTTTACATTAAAAACCAATAACATATTGATCTATTTCAAATATTATTTTAGTGATGTAGTTCTGAAAAAAATTTTGAGGGGACGCTTATATATAAGAAGATAAGCAATTGAAATCCTAAGTAGAGGGACGCTTATGTCAAAATGTAAAAAGTTTGGGGGGACGCTTGTATGAAAATAAAAAGGTAAGGGGATGCCGTCCCCCTGCATCCCCCCTCGACTACACCACTGAGTCTTCTAATGGTAACATAGGGATCCCGGAAAGAAAAAAGAAAATCTTGTATTTTAAAGGGGGTCGATAACGTTTGAAGACAATGGCTCAATGACAAAGGTCTTCAAGCTTTGTTTTTTCCGTTTTAAATATTATTTTAAGATTTTTTAAGGGTGAGATGGGGTTTCAAAGAAGAAACCTTGTAGGTTTAAGGGTTCCGTGAATCGATAAAGTTTGAAGACTACAGCTTTCTAACCATGGTCTAATTTTGTCGACTCGCGAAACCCCTAGAACTTGGAAGTTTTTTCAAGGAACCCCCAAATCCCCCTTAGAAAGATATACCTTAAAACTAAGTGTACCTTGAGTGATACCTTAATTTAAAGTGTATCAATATGTTACAGGATTTTTTAAAAAATATTTCTAATTTTTATTAAAAATTTTAACATAAAATTCATGGAAAATAATATTATCCCCCGATGTTTAGTTTTCTTATCTTAGGCTTATATTAGCGGACTAGCTTGAGCTTACACAAACTACATGCCTTTTTTGAAGTAATTTTGAAAATTGTTTGTATAGTTTTTAGAGAAAATTCAGAGATACCGTTTTTTTTCAGAGAATATGCAGAATCTATGCAGATTTTCTAAAAAAGCCGGCTTTTATTAAAAAAAACTTATTTTTCCCCCAAAAAAGTATTAAATAAAAAATTATATTTATATCAGCAATACAATTATCTTGAAATAAGAATGACAATTATTGAACAGAATGATACATTACAAAAATAGCAAAAAAAAAGTGCTCTTATTAGAAATTTATTTAGATTCCGTGTTCAGTTGGTGTAAAATTTAAAATTATTCATTTTTGATATACTTTTAATTTTTTTCCTATATGTCTCTCAAAAAAAAAAAAATAGATGCTAACTTTTCTTAGCACATGAAATTTGTAAACTCCGTTACGTATCGAAATTTCATTGCAATTGCTCATTTCTATGATAATGGCAAGGATAAAGAAAGAATAGGATAAATGAGCAATCGTACTGAATTTTTGATACGTAGATGAGTTAACGAGCATCATATACTAAAATAACCTTCTGCTTTCTGTACTTTTTTAGACAGACACTTAAATTAATTTAAAATACAGGGTGGGGCAAAAGGTATGAACCGGTTTTAAAGGAATGTAAAACAAAAACCATTAAACTTACAGAAATAATGTTCATTTTGTTTAATTCAGTACAGAACCTAGTTTTTTAAGTTGAGTTTTAAAGCTGATATCACGTAGGTGGCGGCCGTCAGCCGCGATGGACTCTCGAAGGCGAATTCTGAAGTTTTCAACCGTTCTTCTGCACATTTTGATGGGTGTTTCCGTAACTTCCTCTCTGATTACGTCCTTAAGTTCTTCCAGGGTATGTGAACGAAGTTTAAAACCTTTTTCCTTTATGTACCCCCAAAGAAAAAAGCCACAAATGCTCAAATCTGGCGAGCGCGCAGGCCACTCCACGTCACCCCTCACAGAGACAAGGCGCTGGGGGAGCCCTTGCCTCAATCTCCCCATTGAAATCCAAGCAGGGTGGGATGTAGCCCCGTCCTGTTGGAACCAGACGTCTCCCAGATTAGTTGCTGCATCCAGCTCAGGTTTAAAAAACTCTTCCAACAGGTTCGCCCATTATCCTCGAAAAAGTAAGCACTAATAATCCCAATTTGGGATACTGCACGCCATATAGTCACTTTACGAGAGTGAAGTGGCTAATGAATTTCCCTTGCATTTTTATTAGCCCAATAGCGAAAATTATGTTTATTAACAGCGCCACACAGGTGGAAGTGGCGATAACCGAACAGCCATTTTCAAAAAAAGTCACAACAGCAAACCCCCGATGCTCTCCCTTCCAAACCATGGTTGCTATTGAAAACTAGGCCCTTCCCCTTTTCCCACCAACACCACAGGACGAACGCCAGCCGATCAAAACCGGTTCATACCTTTTGCCCCACGCTGTACATCAAAAAATTAATAATTTTCAACGTTACTCCAACCTAACACCAAAAATGGTGTTCAGTAATACCAAAAATTTTTAGTGTGGGGGGGAAAGGGGCGGTACGCCATCTCCCTCTCGACTCCGACACTGGCCATATGGAGTATGGAATATCCTCCTCTTAAATGAAAGTTTATTGAATCCTTATTAAAGGAGGACTGTAGAATAGAGATCTTTGAGCGTTTCTAAAATACATCTACTAGATTTATGGAAATAGTACACAGAATCAAATAAATTATGAAGTTATAGAATATGCGGGGTGTCCGCAATTTTAAAAAGTGAAATATCATAACTTTTTTGTGACATTTTCGGGACCGTTCAGTGATGCATTGGATATTGATTCTGCCGGACATCTGGTGCCCCCTGTATGACATATGTATGTGCCGGATATCCAGCTCTGATGTTTGAAATGATTAAATTCTATACATATTTTTACGTATCCTACAGCTTCCAAATACATAATAGATTTGCAATTCATATTTTCAAAATATATTGATGAAATTTAAAAAATCAAATTTAATATGCCAGATAACAGGGTATTTCGTGCAGCAGATGGATTGGACTCGGGATAATTAACACTTCAGAACTTGTGCCAGTACCTTTAGCAAAATACTCACTCACACCCAGACAAAGAAAAAAGCCTATCTAATATTGTAAATAGTGCACCTATATGATTTGAAATTTGAAATATATTTTTGCATAACCATTTGGTGTTTAAAATATATAAAAACAATATTAACTTGAAAATATTTCATTTATTAACACTTTTTTTGGAGGATTTTCAGTTTTTTTAATGCGAGAAAATTTTTCATGCAAGAGTTCTCAAGTCACTGGAGTTCTAGAGGGTTAAACACCTGTCAGATACCAGATATCTGGTGTCTTCTGGGGAGGGGGATTGGGGTTGCATGAAAAAAATTTTGTGACCTACTCTTAATTTGCGTTACCAATTTTCAAATTTGCGACTTTTTCAGGACTTTCTTGACCTGTAGACACTCCGATTCCTTCACAAATTCAATCTCTAGTTTTTTTTTTTTTGAACACAACTTAAACAAAAGTATCAACAGCATGTGTGTAAGATGGCTATATTTTATGACACGGAAAATTTCCAGATGATTGGTTGATTAAAAATTGATTTAGAGGTTTTAAAATACTTTTCTCCTTCAAACTCCTGTGTTAGCACTAGGCCTTAGGGATACCTTGCCCTGGGCCTGAGGTTGTGGGGTCCAAGGATTTTACATGCACGTATCCCCAAGTGTACATGGTGGATCTTCAGCTTGTTGGGTATCGAACACCCGACCTTCCAGTTAGAAGTCCGACATCCTAATTCCTAGGCTACCACGGCCTAGGGTTTAAAATATTGACCTCAGCTTTGATGAGCTCAGTACCGAATGCCTGGCAACTTAGGGACCGTTCATAAATGTCGCGCTTTTTTCCCCGATATATTTAACCCCCCTCCCCCTTCATCACAAAATGTCACACTTCAACACTCTCTCTCCTATATGTCACATGCCATGCTGTTACATAAGCATGTCACACTTCTTGTTACTCCATCTCCTCCCTTTAACACAATTTCATGAACCCCCTCCCCCTCGAAACGTGACCTCATTTATTAATGATCCCTTAGTGATAACATGACTTAATCCGTCGTATTGAACCGGGAGAAACCATTGCAACCCCTTTTTTCTGCACAATTAAGGATGAAAACAGGGACTTGACCAATCAGTTCTCCTACTGGTTCTTCTACTTCGCTGTGCAATATTGGCCAAAAAAAAAACCTATTGGAATTTTTGAAACAATACTACACAGTGTCAAAGATTTTGAGTGAGACTGACAAAGGCACTATCTGTTATCGATCTACTTGAAACTCCTAAACTATCAGCTGATTCACTGCCAAAACCTCAGTTCATTTGTTTGCTACTCTTTTTTTATTTTGATGACATTGACACTACACAAACAGCTTTGAAGCGTGGTTTGGAGGCAGTCCCACAATGTGAGTTGGAACAGGCATTCCAATTGTTGTTAAATCGCTGTAACAAATGTATTGGAGCCGAAAGAGCCAATTTTGAATAAAAACACTTAAAAAAATATAATTATTAGTTTTTATTTTATTTTATAAACCTAGTCTTAAAACTTTTTGACAAACTGTGTATGGTTAAGTGTAATCATCATCAAACAAAAGCTTCTTAAAACAATTGCTCTTTTTTATTCTGTAATACCAGGTAATGTAAGCCTAATTAATTAGGAAACCCTTAGCACCCTTTTTTCTATAGTAGCACAATTTGTTAACTCTTCCTAATACGAGTACGAAAAGGTTTAATTACGATTATAGTAACTACAATGATAGAGTTTTATAGAGTAATTAGAAAAATACATCAAAAGATCTTGAAAAATTCTAAAGATAGTTAACTCATTACAGGAAGTAGCATTTAAATGCCTGGATAGTTTCAAAGATTGAAAAATAATTGCCAGTTACTGATTTCACAAATCAAGAGTTTGTCAATAAATGTTGGCACGGGCTCATTTTTTGTGAATTTTACTTATTTCGAAAAAATATGTATAGTTTTTTGAAATTCACTTTGGTTTGTAAATAAAGTATAAAACACAGTGGAACCCCGCCATTCATACAACCCGCTATTCATCAAACTTGTTCAAGTAAAATTTAACTCGCCATTCGAACTTGTCACACAATTCGGAAGGCGCTAGGGGATAGCTAGGTTGCCAGTTTGGCTTTTTTTAAGGGAAAAAAAAAAAAAAAATCGAGAAATTATGCTCATTTTGAACTCGTCTGGAAATAATTTGTTTGGCGTTTTGGATTTTTAAAAATGTTTTTAATATTTTTTGAGATTTTCCTGACAATTTTAACTTTCTACGGGGGCAGCAAGAGGAAGTGGTTGAAGAACTTTCTTCTTCAGAGGAGGAAAGTAGTAAGGAATGCATTTTCTCTGCAGAAATTAAAGAGCTGTGTTACCCCTGTGAGAATACACACAGAGTAGTGGAAAAACGGCATCCCAAAACTGCTGTGGTCAACAGCATAAACTTGTTCAACGACGATGTTATTGAGCATTTTAGAAAAATTCTGAACAATCATCAAAGGCAGACACATTGGACAGGTTTTTAGCCAAGATTCTTTTAGTGCCAGAAGAAAGAAAGAACAGCAGAGAGGGAAAAACACCTGAAGGGGTGTGACCTGATGTTTTCATGGAAGGCGACTGCTATTCCAAACAGTAACATCAACATTTCTCCTCCTCCTCTCATCATTCCACTCATGCCATCGCTTCACCTCAGTACCAGTAAAGTGCAGTTAAATTTTTATTTATGTAAAATTTCATGTACAGTACTGTATCTTTGTTTTTTATAGGTCTAAACAAGGAACCATCTGTGGGTCTGGAATGGATTAATCCAATTTACATTGTATCTTATATGAAAATATATTTGCCATTCGAACTGTCTCCTGGAATGAACAGTGTATGTTCTGTACAGTGAAGTTCCACTGTACAGAAGGGTAACCTAGTGAAAATTTAGCTATTAAATTGATGAACAAGAGTAATTTAAGCTTATAAAGGGTTCATTCACTGCAACATCTACTGGTATCAGTCAATGAATATTATTTCCATGAAAGGCCTATTTTTATGATCGAATTTTACAACAAAATAGTTTTAAAAAGACCCTACAGTAAATCTGCTACATTTCAGGTTTTGATGCAGTGTTAGAAAGACACAAGCAGTGCAACAGGTTTTCCATTTTGAATCAAATTTATTGTAAAATATAAATATGACTTTCAAAACTTTTATCACAAAGTATAAACATTAAAAGAATAAATAGATAAAATGCATCTATGAAATTTAAAACCTATTCCTACAGCATAGAAAAATACAAATATGTACATACAAATGTAATTCTGCACTATTTTGGCATCGATTTCTTGGCTTCTAAACCTAGGGACCGCAACACTGATGTGATTGCAATCAAAGGATCCGTGAATTCCCTTTTCCGTTGTTTACCCAGCATCCAGTCTGGCTCGATCTCGACACTTTCCCTCTGGGTACTTCTGCTCTTATTCTTGCAGAAGCTGGCTGATATCATTGTGCTGTTAGCAGCAGATGAAGCAACTTTCAAGAGTTGTCTCTTTTCCTGCATCACTTGTTTTCTCGAAAGCAGAAAGTGTAGACTGAGGAGTTGATCAGTAACTATTTCATTTCGTTTTATTAGCTGCAGGGAAAAAGAAACTAAATAATTAACATAGTATGTAAACAAAAATTACAAGTTATGTTTAAATTACAAAAAAAATACGAAATCTACGGAAAAAACCTAACAACAGCAGTACCTGACTTAAAATTTATATTAGGAGATGGCAGCAGTTCTGCAATGTCTCTGTATATACGTTAGGTCAGTTGATTCACACATGTTAATCCTTTTTTTAATCTTGCGTTTAGTTTGTCAGTTGGTTACAGGCTTTTTGTGAGCTCTGCTTTCTGTGGTAATCAAAATTCTCCCTATCAAACCAATGGCTATTTTATATACAGGGCAGTCATTTCAAAATTGTTCAAGAGGGAGGGAGGTGGGGCAAAGGATATATTTTCAATGCATATTATAGGTAATAACAACAAAATACATGAAAACATGCATAAATTCAATGTAGTTCTAAATATCAAAGGGGTCCATTGACATCCCCCGCCTCCGACCGCCCAAAGGATGGGCCTGTTTATATATGAATTTTCCAGTCTGAAAATGCCACTAAAAATAGTGAATCAGCTACTAGTTCTACAAAAAATTAATTGTTTTAATGATAAAAAAGGCATTGTAAATAGCTTGAAGACAGCTTTGAAACACCAGTGTATAATGGAACCTCGCTATTCGTACGCAATGCGTTCCAGGAGGCAGTTCGAATGGTGATTTGTACGAATGGCGAATTATTTTTTCCAAAATATACAATGCAAATCGGATTACTCCATTCCAAACCCACAGATGGTTGCTTATTTCAACCTATGAAAAACAAATGTACAGTACTGTACATGAAATTATATATAGATAAAAATTCAACTGCACTTTGATTGTTGCGAGGAGGAAGAGAAATGTTGATGTTACTGTTTGGAAGAGGAGTCGCCTTCCATAGAAACATCAGGTAACATAGTTTCAGGTGTTTTTCCCTTTCTGCTGTTCTTTTTCTTTTCTGTCTTTTTGCACTAGAAAAATCTTGGGTTTCTTTCACTAAAAACCTGCCCAATGTTGTCTGCCTTTGACGATTGTTCAGAATTTTTTCTAAAATGATCAATAACATTGTCGTTGAGCAAGTTAATGCTGTTGACCACAGCAGTGTTGGAATGCCATTTTCCTACCAATCTGTGTGTTTTCTTGCAGGGGTAAACCAGCTCTTTTATTTCTACAAAAGAAATGCTTTCCTAACTACTTTCCTCCTCTGAAGAAGAAAGTTCTTCAACCACTTCCTCTTGCTGCCCCCTTAGTAAGATAAAATTGTCAGTCTGTAAGCATCCCCCACTTTGTTCTGAAGAACTACACCACTGGCAACAGGTCATGATGAAAGGGAGAAAGAACAGAATGAAACAAAGACATTTCCATCTTGAAACAAATTAGAGAGAAGGTTTGTCTGGACAAAATCATCAAAAGAAATTTAAGAGCACATTTTGAAAATGTGAAAACTCATTAGAAAGTAAGAAATTTTCCATAGTTTAAGTTGAAAAAATGTTTTGGGGGTTTAACTTTCAATGTGCCTTGATTTTAACATCATACATGCATTTTTTTTCTTTGATATTACCTACAATGTCTTAACCTAAAGTTCTTTAGAAACTTTTATTTTGGAAAATGCTATACAACCAGTAATTTAGATGCACGGTTACCTTTTAATTTGATTACTACCAATAAGTTAACTGCTATTAAGCGAACTTTTTTTTATATAAAAGTATTCTTGCATGTGAAAAACAAAAAAGTTAATTTTGTTACAAAATTAGGAAAAATTTTTGGTTTTTCTATTAAAAATTACAAAATGTAGGAAAATTTTCAAATCTAAAGCTGATGTGACTTCATGTTAGCATAAACAACAAGATTCTGAAACTTACCTCGGCCTTTTCTGGATCTTGACAAAAAATCCATACAAGTGTACAACACTTGGTGAATATTTCAACTCCCTTTTCTCTGAAAATCTTCATTAGATGCAGATAAAGTTCCAAGGAGGGCATTTCTCTCCACAAATACTTTACTGTCTTGTTGTACTGTAAGAATAAATTGAACAAAATAATTTTAAAAAATTAACTAAAATATTTTCATTGAGTAAATTACTGACATATGGAGTTATTTCAGAAGTCTAAAAAAAGAGAAAAACTCATGTTTATTTTAATTTTGCCCTGAAATGTATGAGAAGCATAAATTACACTGGACAACAATGAAAATGTATCTTGAATGAAAGTGTCGAAATATTTATTAATTTAACTTGCTAATCACGAATATGGCAATACAAAAGGAAATTTGTGGTGTTGTTGTTATGTTGAGATATTACTTTGTATGATCGGGATAAAAGAATACAATAATAAAGCATTGTATGTCATTTACAATTTTATTTATAAAGAAATAAAGGTAGCAACATAAAGTACCAATACATAACTGTCTTACCAATACCTACAGTACATAATAAATGTGTACATAACAAAACAACATAAAGTAGTCTTACAAAGTTTATTGACGAAATCGTTTACATGATTGCTCTGCTCTCTCCAAATCATGGGAGCAGTAAATGGCATACCTTTTCTTTTACCAGTCACCCACAGGGAAAGTGCTGTTGCACAGATGATACAGCATACGTGGAGAGCTTATTTTTTAATCTTGGTCACCAATTTTAGAACCAAAATAGAGGAAATATGCCTTCTTGATTGTGTCAGTAATGCTCTGTTTCGGTGATTCAAATATTAAGTTACCGTAAATGTAACAAGAGTTATTGGGATCATTAAGGCATTTTTGCGACATTGCTGCAAATGAAATTATAAAATGACTACATGTAAATATAAAAGCTCAGCATTCAACGGAGTCCAGCCCCGCACTAACGAGAGAGCGAACACCTTCACTCTTTTTATAAAAAAATACACCAGGCTGTCACGTAATAAGTGATGTTACTTTAACAAATTGCAAATAGTTGTGTCATACATTCTGTGTGGTATTTCACTGGCAAATGAACAAATGAAACACAGAGAACAAATTCTTGTCTTTTACCTATGATATTTGTTTATTTTTTGAAATTCTTTTGCTTTTCTTGAAATGTTTATTTTATTACACGTTTTATAAATTCATATACTCACAGGGACTTCTACAAATTAAATATTACTTATAATGCACAACTAATCAGATTATTATTTTAAATGTTTTAACAAAAGTGACATTAAAGCATTAGGTACAGTATATCTTTGCATCCCTGAACCTCGGAAACAAGAGCCAAAACAGTTTTCATGGTGATATTCGTGTTCAGTACGTTGAATTCAATAAGAATTGGGTGTTTTCAATTTAGATACACGAATTTTGTCAAAAATTGTTGCCCAGTGTTATTAATATTGCAACTGATTCCATAATAAAGTATATCACTCAACGTTTTCCAATAAAGATCTAAAATTATTATGCTTAATTCAAATGAACGATCAACTTATCACTTTATCAACTTAATTTGTTTTCATTGCATGCTTTTGAGCGAACCACACCATGATGTTCTATGGTAAGAAACATAGGAACTTCCATTTTGTACCTTCCAAATTATTATTGTTAAAAAAAAAACAATTTTCGGGCAATAGTAAATTTAGATATTGCCTCCTAAAATAATCTGTAGTGGTTTATTTGCAGTCAATAAAAAGTTTTGGCTAGAGTTCTTCTAGTTTTGTTGGTTTATTTTTCCTGAAGTTAACTTTTCTGTGTCACTCTGTATTTTATTTTTTAACTAATCAAATCTATATATGGATTATAAATCATAATGAAACTGCAACAACAACACTGAACTTTTAATGTTTAGTATTAAGTTTTTAAAGCTGTTAGTTATTTCATTTTTTTTTCCACTTCAAGTTCTACCTTTTGCAAAGAAAGCTTATAAAAGCTTTTTTCAAACATCATTATTCTTAATATTTTAAAATAAGTTGACGTGAACAAAATAGTTACAAACATAGGAAAACTATAAGTAACTCAAAGATAGTAACTATTATCCCTAAACCTTGCTGATTATTCACCAGTTTCCCCCTCACCAAAAAAAAAAAAAAAAAAGCTCTAGGATCTGAAACTGAATTCCTTTTCAGGAAATGTACTGCAGAGTATTTCACACAAAAAGACTTATTCACCACTACTACTGGAAAGTGGTGTCGTAATTACTTATCAGAAAAAACTAGGGAAAAGTAAACTTTTTTTCCTGTTTGTAAATTATATTCTGAAATTACTGGTCAGAAAAGGTATTTAGCTGCTCTGATGACAAAGGAACTTCGAATTTTGGGGCAATGTGTGCAGAAAAAAAAGAAAAAAAGAGGCCAAATTCGTAAAATTAACAGAAAATCAACAATGAGCAATTGCTTTTCTTTTATAGACAAAACTTTACCGATTCTTATTATAGTTTTCTTGTTACAATTATTTTTTGCCAACTACATTTCCAGCAGAATTTTTTTAATTTAAAGAACATGTAAGGCAATGCTGTTTGCGAGAATAGACAGTGTATTTATTAATGTAGTAGCTCCCAGCAATAAAATTTTATTGTTTATTATTATCACTCAGTTATTGTTATCAAATCATTTTCATCCCAACATGATCACATTAAGTGGCATCCACAGTAAATATGCATGTATAAATTAACTTTAAATAACAACAATTAAAAAATACCTTTGCAATATTAAGGAGAATACTTGTTGTCAACTTGATGATCTCCATATGGGGAACACTTCTGTTACAAGACTGCAGGAGATTTAACAGAACCGCAAGGCTTCCGGAAAGCACTAAGCTCTCGCAACAGTTGGGAGATAATCGGGTGCATACATCTAAAAAGAGAAATTTTCATCAGTGTGAGTAACAAAAATTGCATAACTCGTACTGAGGAAAGTTTGATTGCAGAAATATTACGAGGGGAGTTGAATTTAGCATAGCTCTCAGGTTGTTAAGGAAACTTGGGCTCTGAGGCAATAAATATATTCCTTTTAAAATTCATTTGTCAAGATATCACTGAACGATTGTTAAATAGGACACTGTGCAATAAAATTTGTGCTTCACAAATGAACAATTACACCTGAAATCAAATCTTCTTGCTGAAGAAAATTTATTTTGCGGACGTTGTCTTTACTATTCATTATCAATTACCACTTCAATTGACCGATGTACGAAAGGTTTTTAAACCTTATGATACAAAAGAAATGGGATAAAACAGGGAATTATTTATTAGAGAAAAAGGAAATTAAGCTCCTAACAGGATTTTCTTTTTTTTAAGTGAAAGGGGTGAATGTTTCAAAAAATCATTTATATCAATAGAGAGACAGAGGAAGAAAATAGAGAGAATAATTTAAGACAGAGGAAGGTTCTATGCAGAGTGTCTAAGTGGAAAATGAGGAAAAAATCTTAATACAGGCATTTTTCATTTCATACTTCAATAACAGCTTTTTAGCCTACTTTCCCCTAAAAGTAAAAAAATAATAATAAATCGTGAAAGAAGGCTCAATGTATCGTGAAAATATCATTGGAATTCAAGAAAAGTCAAAAATAAGTGAAGTAATTAAATAAAGATCGAAAAAAGTATTCAAAAGATCTCCGTGAAGACATCTCATTTCCATATTTTACTTTTTGATTTGAACAATTTTCCATTCATTTTTAAAATTGCAACATAAGCGCCTATGGGCGAAAATGAAGCAAATTATGTAAACTCCGGGTACAAGATCCAAGTTCCAATGAACATGTTTTCTGGAAGAAGCTCTAGGAGTGAAATATTAATTTGAACAACTTTTTTACATTTTTGAACAGTTCAAAAAAAAAAAATTTAAAAAATAGAGCACCTACGGGGAAATTTAAATCCCATATAAATCCTGAACTAATGAACCGATTTGCTTGGAACAAACTTTATCGGAAAGCTCTTATAACGTAGAACATGTACAAATAGAAAGTTCATCCAGAACTAACGAGCCTATTTCCTATGAAATTTTTTGATCGGGATTTTCAAGAATATGTTTGAATTAATGAATGATTAAATGAATAAATAAAAGAATGGATGAACAAATGAGTGAGTAAATAATAAAGAAATAAACAAGTGAATAAATGAACTAATGAATGAAAGAATAAGCAAATTAGTAAATAAATACATGAATGAGTGAATGAATGAATATGTAATAACCATTGAAAAATGTATATTTGAAGCAATTAAGAACTAAAGCTAAACGAGAAAGTGAGAGAGAGAGCTATATTATAAATTTGAAGGTGGTGTATACGGGAAAGTAGGCTCGTATAGTTCTAGATGGAACTTCTTGTTAGTTAATGGAAATCCTGTGCAATAATGCATTTCTTTGGAAATGTAATGTTTGATAAATCTACAGATTTAAATACTTTAATGGCCTCTCTCTCAAAAATTAGTTAAAAATACCAAATTAAAACAACAGTATGTAAAAAGCAGATACCATATTATGAAAACTGAAAGCACTTTAAATCTAATAAATAATATCGAATTTTCACCTGAATAAATTAACTTTCCCCCCGAATAAATTAACTTTTGATAACTTTACGAAGCAAATTAAAAAAAAAAAATTAAATGCAGAAAAAGAAAAAAAAAACGAAAATGTTATTATTAATATCAAGCAAAACACTAAGTGCCAGCTCAAAAACAAAAGCTGTATCAAAGTTCTCTGATAATACAAATCGGGCAAATAAATCAGTTGCTGCCATTTACAATAAGATATGCCTACACTTAAAACAATTATTTTCATCTTTTTACTGATTGCCAATATTTTTCATAGTTTCTACTTTAAAGTTAGTTTGACTTAAGGAGGGGGGGGGGGGGGCGTTGGATTAAAAATAATAATATTGTAATTTAGGGATTTAAGTAGATTGTGTGATTGTCAACCTTTGTAGCTGTAATGATTGAGATTTTGGCAGTTTATTTCCTTTCAGGTACACCAAAACAACTTTTGAACTCACATGAGAAAGGTCCCCCCCCCCATTAAACATTTCTTTATAATTTGCTTAAAATAAATAACATGAAAAAAATAGAAAACTTACCAAGATTGTTAAGTGCAAGTATTATATTGTGCAATTTTTCACCATTAAGTAACATATGCAACGACTCCCGAGTACGATTTTTTAACTTGTTGGAGTCTGAAGAATCTGCAGCTTTAATTTTCATTTGAGCTTTTAGAATGTCACTATTTGTGATGCTACAACGCAGAACAAATCCACGCCATACGGCCTAAAACAAACAATAACTTTATTACCATAAGCATTGAAAGCTTTAAGTATCCAACTGTACCACATAATCTGATGCATGCTAAATAAGCTCATAGTGAAAAGTTTGTTTACTTGCATAAAATCCCAAACTTCAGACTGTACAATTTTATGAATATGCTTTGAAATGATACACAGATGGGGGACTCTAAGCGAAAAGAAAATTTTGGAAATTCAGATTTTCAGAAAAGGTATGCACAATCAATTTAAAATAAAAAATTATATAGTTGGGGGTTAAACATTGGGCCTTCCTCCACCCCTCAACACACAATACATATGCATATATGTATATAGCTCAAAAAAATTCCTTCAGGTAATTAAACGAAAGGTCTTATATTACTACCAGAAGTCTTTCTTTTTCCGTAAAAAGTTATTGCATTGAAGGTTTTTTAAAGTAGCACAAATATTTTGCTTGTCTGAAGGTAGAAAGGAAAGCACATATATAAATCGTCAAAGAAATCTTAAGATAATAAATTAAAGGAATAAATTACACTAGTTGATCCCCCGCAGAACATCTGCGGATCGGAAATTAACCATTTTAAAATTGTAAAAAATGCTTTATATTTCGAAAGGCTTCAGCAAAGATCTCTAGATATAAACACGCGCGATATAAACAAATTAAGGTGTTGCCACTCCAAAGAATCGGAAATTAAAAATTTAGTTATGAATGGAAATACTTTTTAAGATATAGAAATAAATTTGTTAAAGCCCCGTAAGTTAAAACAATTAAATACAAATATTATTTTCTTTCTTTATGGTAATCATTAAACAATTTTTTAAATGTCGTTATGACACAGCTTGGTTTTTGCATGATGTCTGTATCGTATCGTACTGCAAAATTTAATCGTAACCGGTCCACGCTAAGTGAAATATATATATATAGATCTTAATAAATAAGATTAGTAAACTAAAAAAATTTCAAAAAACTGATTTTTTTTAAAAAAAAATTTCAGAACAAGTGCTCGAAAAATTTCGGAAATGTCGGAGAATCAGCCATAGATACACATCCCATAACACAAAAATGCAAGGCATAACATTCAGTAGCACTGTATTTACACTAACACAGCAATATGACATAACATTAAAGACTTTAATAATCTTTTACAGCCACAATTTGGAGATTTTGGAATTAAGTTCCACAAATTTAGCAATGCAGCCACAACCTTATTATCACAGGGATAAACCTGTGTTGTTCCGACACCCCCAAAACTATTTCTGTAAAGCAATACTTGAGCTGAACAATAAATAAATGATTGCTGTCTTGAAAACATTAGAGCCAAGCCATTAACAAAATATTAGAGCCATTTATGCACAGGAATACCAGGCACTTAGCCGAGGCATCAAATTTTAGGATGCACATTTTTAATTTAAGCAATACATGATACAATTAAGCATACATAAGTATAAAATTGTTTTCCTGATTATTAAAAATTCCCATTATTAAAAAAGGAAAAATGTACTAATATTTATCAATTTTTTTATGAAGTATAACTAATCCAATAGTAAAGGGTAAATCAAGATAGATAATCAATTTTGTGGAGAAAAAGAATGAAATAAGAATACCGAGAAGACAAGAATTATTCGCCAACAAAATTCATTCCCAATTACAGTATAAAAACAATTCTGCAACATACTATTTCACAAAAGTAAAACTTCCTGAAAAGCCTACAGTAAACATACCTAATATCAAAATGAAATTACCTGTATTTTCCTTGCAGCCTCATGTCTTCGTAACTCTCTCTGCACGAACCACATTCTGACATAGGACTGTATCACTGTAGCAGCTTCTGTTCTTTTCTGCAAGTATGATCGAGCACATCTTTGGAACTTTACCACACTTTTCCTTAACTGTGAATACCATAGATGTAACTGGTAATCTTTCTGCAAATCCTAGAAATGAGGGAGGAAAATAAAGAATTTTTAAAGCCCATTTTAAAAATATTCATGCAACAGAAAAACATCAGCTGGACAAATAACAAGTTACTGTCACAATTTGTTTCATTTTACTAATGATGGATTCCGATATTTTTTATTGCTTATTGACATTTCATCTCTACAAAGATTTCCAGCATATTTCTACTTTATTGTGTGGGCACTACAGAGATGAATTTCATTCAGGAAATATATACAAAATGAACATTCATGACATTATGGTTTAAAAATCTCCTTTTTAAACTATATCATTGATTGATGTTAAAATAGTATCGATTAAGACATGTAATGTCCCGAGCTCAAATTCAGAGCCCATGTCCCCAGTTTTGAAAAAAGTTAAAGATGGGGGTTACAACCAAGACGGTTGGCCAAATTAGAATTTGTCTGCATTCAAGATCCATTTGTCAACACCAGTCGGCTGATTGGGGACTAAGAATAAAAAAAACTGGTCAAACATTTTCTTTCCCCTCACATAAATTTTAGTTTTTAGAACTTTAGATGGAATTTGAAGCATCAAACAAATTTAAACAGTCAATTTCCCCTCCCTACGGTAGGATTTTCTTTTCCCCTAAAAATATTTAAATTAAGATACCATTCATAAATACTTTTTTTCAATATATTTGACCTTCCCCCTCCCTTTGTCACAAAATGCCACACTTTTAACATATCCCTTAACCCTTTTGTAACATGTCATGCTAATGCTAAACAAGCATATGTACTTACAATTCAGAAACTCAGCACTACATTAGAGACAGATAATATTTCCAATCCAAATTTTTGAACTTTTAATGACATTTGTGAGCATAACAATAATTATTACATGTGCACTTCATTTGTATAAAATGAGATGAAGGTTTTTTACAAAGCATAATTTGTTTATCATCGTAAAAGAAATTATTGTCGGAATTCTGCAAAAATTAACCCTGCTATTTTGCCTGAAAAGTGTAAATGACCAAGATTCCTTTTAAATAGAACTTAATTTAAAACTTAATCAGCATCGATGCTTTCAATACAGTATGAAATCAATGAAAACATAAAAAATAATAAATAAATAAGATGAAAATATTGTTACTTTATTTAATCTGTTGGTTTTTAAATGTTTTTAGGTTAACCAGTTGTGCTGAAAAGACATGCCACGCATGTCTAATGCTTTTGTCACAGAATCGCTAATGACATGGTATGTACGTCGTCATGGGATTGTCATCGGAACAAAAATGACGTACGTGGCAATGATTGTTAATGAATAAATTTTATATTTATATTTGTATAATTTTCATAAATTTAAATAAAAATGTGCTCACCACTTCATTCGATACATAAGAAAGCCTCTTCTGCTTCCACAATCTAAAGTTCCTTTGGATAACAATGGCAGCTTTAATTCGATGATAACATCTTCGAACAAGGCATCCTCTGTAATAAGCCTGAATGATGACGGCACTTTTATGAAGAGTTGAAAGATACTTTCTGGCTTTTATGCCTCGACATAGCGCTTGCAGTTGAATAAAACCTTTGACCATTTTCAAATACTTTTGTCTTCCTGCAACCATTTTCTTATATGCAATATAATACTGCTCAATTTTTATCACAGCATGTTTCATTTTTAAGAATTTTGCTTTTAATCGATATGCACGGAAGTGTGACTGAATAAGGACTGCTGCATGTTTCATGTGCAAATAATGATGTCGTTGCTCTTTTGCTTTTTTGATAGCAAAAAAGTACCTCTGGATAACAATGACTGAATTTCTAACCTCATAGAACCTTTTCTGAGCAATATGTCTTCTACACAAAGATTGAATAGTTATGCATGAATGCTTAAGTGTCCTAAATTTTCTTCTAGCTAAACACATACGATACAAACTTTGAATACATATGGCAGCACTTTGTTGATTTTTGTAATTTTTCTTTGCAATGAACATTCTAACAATAGATTGCACTTTTATCGAGGCATTTCTGAACACTGTATATTTTTTTCGAGCCAAATAACACCGGATAGCAGCCTGCAATGTTACGGCAGCATTTTTCAAAGTCCAAAATTGTTCACGCATTTTTCTCATTTCACGATTTGCTCTATACTTTTGTTGCAAAATAATACAAGTCCTTCTCAATGTCCTATATTTTTTCTGAACAATCCATTTTCTCACGTATGACTGAATTAAAATAGCCCTTTTGTTGAGATTTGAAAGGTTTTTCCTGACAATCGATCCTCTGACTAATGCTTGCAAGCACAGAAAGCCTTGCTTCATTATCAAATAGTTTTGTTGATGAATGTGCATTTTGATACATGCTCTGAATCTCCTCTGAATTACAATGCAAGCTTCCCTTTTCTTTTTGTACTTTTTCCATAAGTTCCATCTTCTGAAAGAAGTTTGAATAATTGTTGCTTTTCTGTTGAGCAAAGCATAATGATTTCTAACCTTTATGCCCCTATAAAGAGCTTGCAGAGAAAGAAACCCAACTTTCATTGTTAAATATCTTTCTCTATCAGAGCACATTTTCTTATAACAACGATAATAGCACTGAATTTTAGTAGCAGACGATTTTAAAACCAAAAATCTTTTCCTTAGCAAGTACATTCGAATATATTTCTGAAGTAATATGCAAGACTCTCTTAACTTTCTGTAATTTTTCTGCACCAACCACTTTCTGTAAGCAGTTTGAATAGTCACTGCATTCTGGTTGCATAATTGAATATGTCTCCTGACTTTAGATCCATGATATAACGCTTGCAAGAGAACAAAACCTTTCTTCATTTTCAAATACCCTTTCCGGTTTTGAACCATTTCAACTCGAGCTCTATACCGTTGCTGTATGGTTATACACGCTCGTCTCATTTTATTGTACTTCTTCTGTGCCACCCATCGCCTGAAAGCAGACTGAATAATAGCAGCATTATGAATGAGAAATTCTTTATGCTTCCGGACTTTTGATCCTCTGTACACCGCTTGCAAACGGACAAAACCGTTCTTCATTTTCAGATACTCCTTTTGTCTCAAATTCATTTCCGTTTGTGCTCTGTATCTCTGCTGCATAACCAGGCAAGCTTGTCTTAATTTCTTATACTTTTTATGCATTCTCCAGCCCCTGAAAGCAGACTGAATGATGATGGCATTGTGGTTGTAGAAGGCAATTTGCTTCCTGACTTTTGAACCCCTGTAAATAGCTTGCAGATGAGTGAAACCTTTCTTCATTTTTAAGTATTTCTGTCGATCAATCCTCATTTTAATCTGTGCTTTATATCTCTGCTGTGTGATTATGCATGCTCGTCTTACATCCTTATATTTTTTATGCATTCTCCAGCCCCTGAAAGCAGACTGAATGATGATGGCATTGCGGTTGTAGAAGGCAATTTTTTTCCTGGCTTTTGAACCCCTGTAAATAGCTTGCAGATGAGTGAAACCTTTCTTCATTTTTAAGTATTTCTGTCGATCAATCCTCATTTTAATCTGTGCTTTATATCTCTGCTGTGTGATTATGCATGCTCGTCTTACATCCTTATATTTTTCATGCATTCTCCAGCCCCTGAAAGCAGATTGAATGATGATGGCATTATGGTTGTACAAGGCAATTTGTTTTCTGACTTTTGAACCCCTGTAAATAGCTTGCAGATGAGTGAAACCTTTCTTCATTTTTAAGTATTTCTGTCGATCAACCCTCATTTTAATCTGTGCTTTATATCTCTGCTGTGTGATTATGCATGCTCGTCTTACATCCTTATATTTTTCATGCATTCTCCAGCCCCTGAAAGCAGATTGAATGATGATGGCATTGTGGTTGTACAAGGCAATTTGTTTTCTGACTTTTGAACTCCTGTAAATAGCTTGCAGATGAATGAAGCCTTTCTTCATTTTTAAGTATTTCTGTCGATCGATCCTCATTTTAATCTGTGCTTTGTATCTCTGCTGTATAATTATGCATGCTGATCTGAACTCCACATATTTTTTCTGCATCACCCACCGTCGAAATGCGGATTGAATTACAATGGCATTATGCATTAGCACAGCGTTTTGTTTTCTGACTCTTAAACCTCTGTAAACAGCTTGCAAATGTACAAAGCCTTTTTTCATCGTCAAGTACTGCTGTCGGTCTACTCGCATTTTGACTTGTGCTCTGTATCTCTGCTGAAGGATCATACATGAATTCCGGAGTTCCAGATATTTTTTCTGAGCCGACCATCTTCTAAAGACAGACTGAATTAAGATTGCATTCTGATTAGCTAGGGCAATTTGTCTTCTGGCAACAACACCTTTATGCACAGCTTGCAATCGAGTAAATCCTTTCTTCATTTTTAAATAGTTCTGCCTATGAGAACGCATCAGAACCTGAGCTCGATATTTTTGTTGTATTGTTATGCAAGCACATTTCAATTTTTTATATCGGTTATTCAAAACCCAACTTCTAAATGCTGACTGAATTATAATAGCTTTCTCATTAAGTAAAACATTTTGTGTCCTGACCCTTGAACCTCTATATAAGGCTTGCAAGCAAATAAAACCTTTTTTCATTTGCAGATACCTGTCATTATAAAACTTCATAAGTAATTTAGCTCGATACTTTCGCTGTACGGTTATGCAAGCATGGCGCAATCTCAAATATTTCTTTTGCGCATTCCATTTCTTATAAAAGGCCTGAATTTGTGTTGCTTTCCCATTAAAAGCAATATACTGTTTTCTAACTCTAAAACCTCTATACAAGGCTTGCAAGCAAGTAAACCCATGCTTCATCTTCAAATAATGTTTCCTGCTGACATGCATTTTTCTTTGAGCACGATATTTTTGTTGTACTAGAATACAAGCTTGTTTCAATTTCTTGTATCTTTTCTCCTTTATCCACCTTCTAAAAGTTGTCTGAATGATGACTGCTTGATGATTCAGATGCTTTATGTGCTTTCTTGTTTTCAGTCCTCTATAAAGAGCTTGAAACTGGACAAACCCTTTTTTCATTTTAAGATATCTTTGCCTCTCCTCGAGCATTTTGACTTTAGCTCGATATTTTTGCTGAACAATAATACATGCAGCTTTTAATTTCTTATATTTTCTTTGAGCAACCCAACTCCTGTAGGATGTCTGGATAATAACAGCCTTTTCATTTAATTGTTTATGATGTTTTCTGACTCTAGTGCCTCGATAAGCAGCTTGTAAATGCACAAAACCTACCTTCATTTTCAAAAACCTTTGTCTCTGTAAGAGCATCATTCTATAAGAACAGTAATACTGCTGAATTTTTAATGCAGCTTGCTTCCACCTTAAAAACTGGTTCTTTTCACGGTATCCTCGAAAAGATGCTTGGATTAAGGTAGCAGAATGCTTCATTTCTAGGTACTTACAGCGTTCTTCTTGACCAATTTTTTTGGCAATAAAATGTTTTTCTAAAACTTGTACTGCGTTTTTCATGCGTAAATAGCTTTTACGTGCAGCATAGCCTCTGTAGCAGGATTGTATTACAATACTAGACTGTCTGAGTTTCAAAAATCTTGCTCTTTTGCATTTGCCCAATCTGTACAATTCAATAACAGACACCGCTTTTTTCAAATTCAAGAAACTTTTCCTGCAATGGCACATACGGTACCAAGATTGAATCTTGATCACTGCTTGCTTCAAATGTAAATATTCTTTCCTAATTTTCCGAGAACTAAGAATATTTCTGTACCACTCCTGAATACATATTATTTTCCTCTTCAACAAAGAGAAACTTTTTCTAGCATAAAAAGCACGAAAATGTTTTTGAATAACAACTGCAGATTGTCTCTTACATTTAAATGATGAAACTGCAATAAATTTTCTAACCGCAGATTGTACTAGTATGATTTGTCTACGCTGAATGGCATATGAAATTTGAGCTTGTTTAACAATTATACAAGATCTCCACCAAGATTGAATCTTAACCGCTGCTTGCTTCAAATGTAAATATTCTTTCCTAGTTTTCCGAGAACTAAGGATATTTCTGTACCACTCCTGAATACATACTATTTTCCTCTTTAACAAATGGAAATGTCTTCTAGCATAAAAGGCACGAAAATGTTTTTGAATAACAACTGCAGCTTGCCTCTTACGTTTAAATGATGAAACTGCAATAAATTTTCTAACCGCAGATTGTACTAGTATGATTTGTCTGCGCTGAATGGCATATGAAATTTGAGCTTGTTTAACAGCTATACAAGATCTCCACCAAGATTGAATCTTAATCGTTGCTTGCTTCAAATGTAAATATTCTTTCCTAGTTTTCCGAGAACTAAGAATATTTCTGTACCATTCCTGAATGCATATTATTTTCCTCTTTAACAAGTGGAAATGTTTTCTAGCATAAAAAGCACGAAAATGTTTTTGGATAACAACTGCAGATTGTCTCTTACGTTTAAAGGATGAAAATGCAATAAATTTTCTAACTGCAGATTGTACTAGTATGATTTGTCTACGCTGAATGGCATATGAAATTTGAGCTTGTTTAACAATTATACAAGATCTCCACCAAGTTTGAATTTTAATCACACTATTCTTTAGAGAAATATAATGCTTTCTGAATAAAAATCCACGAATCACAGCTTGAATTTTAACAGCAGATTTTACGAGTATTCTCGCCATTATCGCAGATCTATACCATTTTTGCAATTGAATAGCAGCAGCTTTCTGCCTTTGATACTGTTCTTGTACATTTTTGGTAAGAACAGTAGCACGATATTTTCGTTGAATAAAAAGGCAAGCTTTTCTTATTCTTTGAAAATTTTTTACAGCTAAGTAGGAGCGAACATTTGATTGTATTACAATAGCTGCATTTCTCTGTTTTTCAAGCATTTTTCTCAAGAAGAAGCCTTTAGAATATGCCTGAAGTTTAATTACAACCCGTTTCAAAGAGACAAATTTTAACCTCTGGCTACGACCTAAAACTTTTGCTCGATACTTTTGCTGAATTCTTAATGTTGCCTTTTTGATCTCTTGGAATTTAGATTTTAGAAGCCACATGCGTGCATATGACTGGATCACTACTGCAGAATTATGACACTTCAGAATATACCTCCTTGTAATATGTCCTCTAAAGCAGGCCTAAAAAGGAAAAAATAAATCAGTAAATTTTACATAAAGCTAGTATATCAGTGGTATCTGTATTTTTTTGTACAATTACAATTTAATAAACAAATTATCTTACTGAAAAAAAAAAAACTATTCTCAAAGTTAACCTTTAAATGCTACATGTTACATTTGGCAACGTGTCCAATTTAGTCTTCTAAAATACTATGAGAGCAAATTGAAGCTTTAATGTCTGCTGTTATCAACAAGTTACACTCTGAAGACACTATGGAATGAATTTTTACTTATAGACAGCAATAATAATAAAAAAAGATATATTTTTCAATCTTTGCTGAGTAGACGCCTTGCTTTTGCATGCTTGAGAATGCTATACTTCTTCAGGCTTCAGTGAGTGAAGAATAAAAAATGACTGCTTAAGCACAATAGTATTTCAACCAGTATTTATCAATATTTTAGGATATTCGACTGCAAAGTATTTCTTTTTTCAGTTAAAGCACAATGTCGCCAAACAATTTTTTAAACCATAAATCATACTTAAATTAAAACATGATATTTAAAGCATTTTTCCCCATAATCTAAATTTTAAAAAAATCCAAAAGTATTTTAAATGATTTCTTAAAAAATCCACCATTTAAAGGTTAATATGAAAAGTTGCCAAGTTCGTGATCTTCAACTGTTACTTTGAATAAAATCTTCTTTTTCTAAACCAATCACACAAAATTTGAAACTTTAGAATGGATGTGTAACACAGGTTCGTAGTCAGATTCGTAGAGGAAAACTTGTGATTGTTTAGCATGCCAAATGAGGCTTACACAATATGATTTTTAAACAAATGCTCTTAAAGTGATTATTATGGAGAGTTATTTTAATAAATTAATTAATTTGGGCTGTGAAAGAGTGTTCACTTAATAAGAAAGTTGTACAACACAGAATCCAAATAACGTATGATTCCTTAAACAATAAGTTTTGCATTAAAAAGAGAGAGAGAGGGAAACATTAGAAAGAAAAAATCTGATTGAAGAACCCCAAAAGCATGGATAAAAATCAACTCTTTTAATTAAGCAAAAAGATGTATTATAATTGTGTGACAAATTATTAATACCAAAATATACAAAAGCTGACATACCTGTATGATTTTAGCTTTCTGATTTAATAGTTGAAGATGTTTCTGTTGTTTTAATGTTTTAAGCTGCTTTATAGCAGAATATTTCCTCCAAATACTCTGAATCACAATTGCAGCTCTTACTCGCTTCTTCATATTTTCACGCATAACAAACTCCCTCCAAGCCTTTTGAATAACTATAACTGCAGAAATCTCAACCTGAAAAATTGAAAATTACAGATTAAAATGTGAAATTGCTGAACTACTTATTAACCAATTGCTTTATGTATTTTGTTAGAAAAATAATTAAGGAATTTCAAAAAAAGAGAAAGAGAGAGAACAATATTTTCTATAAAATCAATCTTGGACACAGAGAAGATAATTATCCACATAGTCCAGAGGTCAGCATAGCATGGCTCGTGAGCCACTTATGGCTCTTTGGCTACTTGAATGTGGCTCTTCAAAAACGTACTGTTTGAGGTAAGTACGTCTCGATAATCCCCCCGCAAGAGGGCGCGGATAGCTGTGCATGCGCCGCTCTATATTATACATTCAGTTAGCTCTGTAGTCTTGTAGAAACAACTTGTAGATTTTTGTGTGAGCATTAAATTTATGTGGTTAATGTTCAAAGTGTTAAGTTATTGTTCCACAACCCGCATGTCTCGTACATGTTCCTGGTCCGCCGAGCACTAGCATTTATCACGTTTGTGGATTTAAGCAATTCAACTTCTAACATTTTGGAGCATTCTAACTACCATGGATAACGTGAAGAAGAAACGGAGCTACCTCAAAGGTAGGACAACTTGCTTAACCAATATTATTAATCAAAAGATTAATTCAAATACTCTTACTATTGATGAACTCGAAGTAATTTCTGTTGATGCTGGAGAACTGTGGCGAGAAATGAATCTGCAAGTGGGTTAAGAAAGCTACTGGATACCATGAACCAATGTGTTGATACGTTGGAAATACTTAAGCAACCAATATCTCATTGGGACACTGTTTTGGTATATTTCTTAAAAAAGAAACTTGATTCTGAAACATTGCGTCAATTTACACCGAGTCTAAACAAATCGGAATCTCCTACTTTTAAATAATTTTGCGACTTCATCAAAAAGCGAGCATCTGCTCTGGCGTGTCTGAGTCAGAACAGAAGTGGAGCCAGCTCATCATTGCCTTCAAGGCCAAATACTGAGTGATCTTTTTCGAAAAATAAAATAGAATCAAAACATATCGCTCTTTCGAATTCGTGTTTATTTTGCAAGGCTGATTCACATGGGATTTATCAGTGTAATAAATTTAAAGAATTACCATTGAGTGCAAGAAAGAATTCCATAATTCAAATGAGATTGTCTCTGAACTGTCTAAGGTCGGGCCATTTTTCTAACGCCTGTAAGAGTTCTCATTGCAAGCAGTGTAATAGAAAACATAATACATTAATACATGAAACACCAGCTAGGGTGAAAACGGAAGAAGATAAAAATGAATCATTGGTATCAAATTATTATTCAGAATCTAATTTAAACGTGCGGAATGTTTTGCTTCCTACTGCTATCATCAATGCATACGATAAATATGGAAATGCACACATGTTTTGCGCGCTCATTGACTGTGCTTCTCAAGCAACATTTGTTAGAGAGGATTGTTTATAGCAATTAGGGATTTCACGGCAGCTGGCTAGTGTAACTGTTGCAGGGTTATCTTCAAATGAGTCAAATAAGATTTCAGGTGCCGCACAAATCAAGATTTCACCAGTCTCAGATATGGATTTAACTTTGACAGTCGACGCATTAATTATTCCGAAAATCACAAATAATCTTCCTCAGAAACAAGTAGAGGATTCGAAGTTAATATATTTCAAGCATTTGATTCTTGCAGATAGAAATTGCAATCGACCAAGCAAAATTGATATATTACTAGGTGCTGACGTGTTAGCAAACGTAATGCAGAGCGGACACATTGCTATTCCAGGAGAACATTTGATGGCTCAGGAAACAATTTTTGGATGGGTTATCTTGGGAAAAGTGGGAAACTCTCAAGACAAAGCTAATCAAGTTTACACTCACTTCACTCGTTGCGAGGAGTACGAAGTTCAGAGATTGTGGGAATTGGAAGAAATTCCGCACAAAAAAATATTTTCTCCTTCCGAACAGGAATGTGAAAGTCATTTTCAGTCCACACATACAAGGAATGATGAGGGTAGATTTGTGGTAAGGTTGCCTTTTCAAAATGGGAATCTAACATTGGGTTCATCTCGCGAAGTCGCAGAAAAGCGTCTGATTCAAAATGAAAAGAGTTTTGTCAGATATCCCGAAAAAATTAAACTGTACACGGAATTCATGCACGAATATGAAATGCTGAAACACATGGAACTGTGTTCTGGTGATGATAAATCTAAAGAAAATTTTTATCTTCCACATCATGCTATCATGAAAACATCTCAGTGTTCTTCTAAATTTCGCGTAGTTTTTTATGCGTCTGCTAAATCCTCAAGTGGAGTGTCTCTCAATGATAAACTCATGATAGGTTCAACTTTACAAGATGACATAGCAACTTTATTACTAAGATTTTGTAAACACAAAATCGCTATGACTAGTGATATTGTCAAAATGTATAGGCAAATTTTGGTTCACCCTGATGACACACGTTACCAACGGATACTCTGGCGAGATTCAGTAGACCCCAAAGTGAAGGAATACAACTTGTTGACAGTGACAAATGGCACGGCTTCAGCCCCATGTTTGGCTACAAAGTGTCTGCAGCAACTTGCTATAGAAGAAAGTGAGAAATTTCCACGTGCTTCTCAAATCGTTAAGTCAGACTTTTATGTTGACGACCTTATGACAGGAGCTGAATCGGTTGACGAGGCAATCCAGGTCCAGCAAGAAATAATTGACATGTTAAAGTGTGGAGGATTCGAACTCAAGAAATGGTCATCGAATGAAGAATCAGTCCTTGAAAATATTCCTCCAGAGAATCGAGCTACCTCTTTACCCCTGGAAATTACAGATAATGTAAAGACCCTTGGAGTTCTGTGGAACCCAGCTACCAATAGTTTCTCTTTCAAATGGAACGTCCCTCCTGTGTCAGACGTTTGCAGCAAATGCACAATACTTTCCTTTATATCTACAATTTTTGATCCTTCTGGTTGGACTTCTCCTGTTATACTCAAATTCAAATTGCTCATTCAACAACTCTGGAAACTGAAACTCAATTGGGACGAGAAGCTTCCAACACATCTACAGCAAGAGTGGAAATCTTCAGTCGAAGACTTATTTCAACTAAGAGACATCAAAATACCTAGGTACATTCTTCAACCTCATAGTGATATCATAAGAGTTTCATGGATTTAGTGATGCCTCGGAAAAAGCATACGTGGCAGTAGTATATGTACGATCGATTTCAAGAGATGGAAATGTAAAGGTACAAATGATTACTAGTAAGACCAGAGTAGCCCCCATAAAATTCATTTCCCTACCCCGACTCGAACTCTGTGGAGCATTGTTATTAACTAAGCTCGTTAGCTTCACAACTCGAGCTCTGCAGCTCAGATCAGTTAAAACATCATTATGGACCGACTCGACAATTGTTTTGTGTTGGCTATCTTCACACTCCAGTCGATGGAAAACATTTGTTGCGCATAGAGTAGGAAAAATTCATGAACTTGTTCCCGAAGCTTATTGGAACCATATCGATGGTAAATTAAATCCTGCAGACTGTGCCTCACGAGGAATGCCTCTTGATCAGCTAAAACATTTATCTTTGTGGTGGCAAGGTCCCGAGTTTTTATATTTGCGAGAAAACGTTTCTCAAGAACCGTTTCAATGCGTTGAAACTGATGAAATTCTCGCAGAAGAAAAGAAAACATCTCCTGTAAGCAACGTCGCAATGTCGACCACAGAAAACAATGAAAGCTGCAAATTATTACATAAATTTTCCTCACTTCCTAAGTTAAAAAGAGTAACAGCCTTTTGTTTCAGATTCATTTTTAATTGCAGACATTCAAAGGAAAATAGAAATTTCGGACCTTTAACGTCTAAAGAACTTGATCGTGCACTGACTTTCTGGATAAAACAAATACAAGAACAAAATTTCACTCCCGAAATAGACTGTTTAAAACCTTCCCGGACACTTCCTACAAAAAGCAAACTCTTGTCTCTAACTCCCTTTCTTGATGCTGAAGGTTTGCTCAGGGTGGGCGGTCGTCTGAGACATTCAAATTTGCCTGAAAAGCAAAAATATCCAATTTTATTACCCAAACGCAGTTTTTTGACAAATTTATTAATTTCCTCATTCCACATTACAAACTTGCATGCTGGCCCTCAATTACTTCAAGCTTGTATTCAACGTGAATACTGGATACTCTCTGCAAGAGATATTATTCGACAATGCATTAGGAAATGCATGATATGCGCCAAGATTAAAGCTCAAACTGCCAAGCAAATGCTAGGTGATCTGCCAGCTACACGAGTAACACCTTCCCGACCATTTTTGAGATGCGGTGTTGATTACAGTGGCCCTTTCCCCATACGATTGTCAAAGGGGTCGCGAGCTAAAACATGCAAAGCATATCTATGTCTCTTTGTGTGTTTCGCAACTAGAGCTATCCATTGTGAACTAGTAAGTGATTTGTCAACTAATGCCTTTCTAGCAGCACTAAAATGCTTTATTTCCCGTCGAGGTAAATGTTCGGACATTTACAGTGATTGCGGAACAAACTTTATAGGTGCAAAGAAAAAACTGGACAAACTTCATGCATTAATAAAGTCTCCGAAGAATAATGAAACAATTGTTCATTATTTATCTGATGAAGGAATCAACTGGCATTTCAACCCCCCAGCAGCACCTCACATGGAAGGCATCTGGGAAGCGGGCGTCAAGTCTGTGAAGTTCCATCTCAAACGCATAATCTCTAACGTAACATTGACTTACGAAGAGTTGTACACCGTCACAGTTCAAGTTGAAGCCTGCCTCAACTCTCGTCCATTGTCACCAATGTCCAGTGACCCAAATGACCTTTCAGTGCTCACACCTGGACACTTTCTCGTAAGTGGTCCACTCAACGCTGTTCCAGAAACAGATTTCACAACATCCAAGATCAATCACTTAACCCGTTGGCAACTAACGCAGCGCCTAGTGCAACATTTCTGGAAGCGTTGGAGTGCGGAATACGTCACACGCCTTCAACAATGGCCAAAATGGTTTTGCAAGCAACCTAATCTGCAAACGGGAGATCTTGTGTTGGTGAAAAATGACTGTCTGCCCCCGCTAAAGTGGCGTCTGGGACGCATCACAGAGGTTTTTCCCGGAAAGGACGGTTGTGTTCGAGTAGTGGCAGTTAAAACCTCCGATGGACGATTAAAAAGACCCATTTCAAAACTGCAAATTGCCATTAGACAATGATTAACTATTCATCATTGTACGTTAAACTTTAAATCAACATCTTTATTTTTCATATTACTGTTTTTTATTCCACTTTATATATTTCATATGTTTATTCATTTTTTCGTTGTAGTTTTGCTAAAATTGTAATTGAAACAAGATGTTCCAAGGTGGGCGGCATGTTTGAGGTAAGTACGTCTCGATAATCTCCCCGCAAGAGGGCGCGGATAGCTGCGCATGCTCCGCTCTATATTATACATTCAGTTAGCTCTGTAGTCTTGTAGAAACAACTTGTAGATTTTTGTATGCGCATTAAATTTATGTGGTTAATGTTCAAAGTGTTAAGCTATTGTTCCACACCCCGCATGTCTTGTACACGTACTGAAATTCAAAATTAGGAAAGGAAAATTAGTGCTGACTCCAGGATGAAAGGGTCGGCAGGGGTAACTCTGAAAAGGGAGTTGTCCCTTGAGTCGTGCTTAAAAAATATTATTACCCCCCCCCCCCCCCCCACAAAAAAATTCAAGCATTGAAAAAGCTTCAGGTTTAGCAAGGTTGCAAACTTTGCATGTGTATCTCAAAATATAGGTTTCCATTTTGAAAATATATAGATATAGGGTCATTCCACAGTAACGGCTGTTACATTTACACAGCATTTTTCAACTTCAACGAGCATTCTAACAAACTTGTTGGGTATTTTTTAGGTTTTTTAATTTTGGCTAGTAAAAGTACATGTGTTCTAAGTATGGAAAAAAAAATTGAAGAAATATATGTATTTTCTGTATGATAAAATTTTTTTTGAAATTTCATTACGTATGTTACCCGATAAGTAACACACGTAACGAAATTTCAGCATTTTTTTTAACAGACAGCAAATACATATATATCTTCAAAAAAAATTTTGCATACTTAGAACACATGTACTTTTACTAGCCAAAATTAAAAAACCTAAAAAATACCCAAGAAGTTTGTTAGAAAGCTCGTTGAAGTTGAAAAATGCTGTATAAATGTAACATCCGTTGCCGTGGAATGACCCTATATATGTATCATTTACACACATTTTCATAAGTATTCTGCTGCAAAATTATGAACTACTCAACAAAGAAAATTTTAGGTCTTGGTGACATTTCTCCCCGACCAGGTTTGGGAGAGGTGTACCAAAGTTCCAACAATTCACGACCACCACAAAAGTGCTCTCAACGTGGCTCGCACAAGTCTTAAGGCTGGCTCTGATTATTATTGACAAGTATTTCAGTTGACAGTAGGACATAACTCAGGGTTCGTACTCCCTTAGTAAAAAAAAATTCCATGACTTTTCCATAAATTCCATGACCTTCGTGAATTTGTTTTAATTCACGAGACATATTTCACTTGTTTTTGTGCAGTAATTTGAATGCATATAAACTAACATATCTTTAGAGTCTATCTCGGCTTCCAAAACTTTATTGCCGCCGATCGTTGATGACAAGACACTAGCATTTGGAGTTAAATCCACAACATTCTCTTTAGTAGCTGCTGTAGAACTAAAAAAGTTCTTTACGCTGGAAGATTTTCGTTCAGCATTTAACCGCTCACCATGTTTTTTTGATTTCGCATGGCTTGTAATCGCTGCTTCACCCATATTTGAAACGTCGAAATCCTTCATGCAAATTGAGCAAAAAGCTTTGTATTTATTGTCACCAGGACGAAGCCAATTCTCGAATTCTGGTTTATGACGCCACAAATCATTATAAGTACATTTTTCAGGCATTTTAGATGTATTTGATTGCTAAATCCCAAAACATTAAGCATCGGAACAAAACAACGTGGGAGAAGAACGGAATGTGGCGGCTACAGCGAATTTACAAACCACCGCTATCTCCTAACTACGCATTATCGTAATTGTCACGTGATCACGTAGTGCCGTCAGCACTACATGCAAATAAGTGGAGCATTAAAATCTACCAATCAGATGCTGAAAAATAGCTTTTTGTGTGACATCACAAGTGAATTCTCTGAATCTGATTGGCTGAGCGTGTCCTTGCTCTATATGACCAGAAATTTCATGACTTTTCCAGGATTTTCATGACCGTACGAACCCTGATAACTAGAGGGGGGCAGACGAAGCGCATGCCCAGGGCGCCAGATTACTTTAAGGGCGCTAAATTGAATAAATGTGGGTGCTTACATAAATATATATATTTTTTTGTGTACATAAGGGGGGGGGGGGAGATTATGCACTAAAGCCTGGTCTGGTCCCAGTTAGAAAATGACCTAGTTTCGTCCCTGGTGACAGTGACCTAGGATTTCAAAGTTGGTGCCATTTTAAACCTGTCATAGAACTTTCAAATTTTTCCTTAATCATTTTGTTTCTAATTCAAACATTTTTTTTTTCTTTTTAGAGGAGAGATGTGGTGGGAACTTTGGAGAAAATAGCTTTTTATTTTGGCTCAATATATTTTGTCCTTTTTACCATTAAGAAAGAAATTATATTAGGTGATAAAAAAATGCCGCACAATTATATGCAAGAAAACACTAAAATTAAATAAGATAATTTTTCACAGGGCAAATGGGAGCAACAATGCTAGTGCAATCTTTACTTCTTTTATTCTTCTATGGGCAAATGTTATGAGAGGAAAATAATGTGCAAATTGTGCTTGTATTCATCATTTTATTTAATTTAAATTTGTTTCTAATAGAGCCCTAATTTTTTGTTTAAACAGTTTTTTCAGCCATGGGGGGGGGGGGGGGGGGAAGAGTCAAAAGTCTTGGAGAGGAATAACTGTATTTAGGCCCAATAAGTGTTTTGCTGTTCACTGATTAAGAAATAATAAGAAATATTGTAAACCTAAAGCAGATGTAAACTGATTGGTACGTAGAGATTAAAACGTTTGAATTGAATTGAAAAGAAAAGAAATGCTTATTTGGCTTTGAAAATAGTTGAAATAAACTGTTTTGTCTTATGTATAGGTTTTGTGAAATGACGCCGATGACTTTTACTATTTTATTTTATTTCTTTTTTTTTCAGTGGTGAGGCTAAATGCTAAACAAAGAACAATTACACACCACTTTCGCGATTAAGAGTTCTTATTAATTATTGCTTTAATTCTAAGTTAAGGTCATTAAATTTTGCTTCTTTCTATTTTTCGTACTTTTATTATATTTATTATTCTTGTTTTCTAGACTGAGCACTAAATTTTACGCGATACAGCAAATTCGTAAAATTGAAATTCGGGCTTTCTTTTATTTTCCCGATAAGCTGATCTTTTATAATAAAAAGGCTTTAGTAAGCGGCTAGAGAATTTAAAATCATGTCAGAATTTGATGATATTCTTTTCTTGTATTGTTTAATAATAAGAGGTTTAAAAAAAAACGGGAAAATCTGGATTTTTCGATGTTTTGCCGCGAACGTAAGTCGACATTTACTTCGTTTTTTGTGCTAAATTTCTCAACTTATAAGAGAGAATATACTGTATTAAAAAATGCTATTAATGAATGAAATGCTAATGGCCAAATCTATGAGTTCTGGTGCTATTTACAAAATTTTCACACCCACGACCCAAAATCCGGAAAGTTTGCCGCTTTTGCTCAATTTTTTTTGTTTTGAAAAATCGGGAGTTGTCGGAATTGCTGCACATCATCGACAGGTAGCGGGTTGAAAGCTACCCATCCTAACTAAAAATAGCATAATTTAGTAAAAATAGCAAGTTGCAGACATTCATATTTATTTAAGGCTAAACACTTTAAAGACTGCAGGGCGCATAAAGGGAAGAAAGAGGCCGCCGAGCACAAAAAAGATTTAAAAGGGCCACCGGGCGCAGCGCCCTGTCAAAATTGCTTAGAGTCAGCACTAAAAATGCGCTGTGCTTTCAAAAATACATTCTTAATGTTATCAAAAATTTACAAAATAAAGAGGAAATTATCTTCAGCATAGTCATTCAGAGTATCTTTGAACCATGCGGGTTAATTGTGCATCTCGTCATATTTTTAAATATGTTATATTTGACTTTACAAAAAAAAAAAGGAAAAAATAGAGAAGGTCTTGTGCTGCACTCAGTTGGTTAGAGTTTTCTACTCTTAATTTCACAAATAAGTTTACAACGCTGTACACAGGTAATGCCAGGAACCCCCATTCATTACGATCTAGTTCAGAATAATTATATACAGTGAAACATCCAAACAACGGTCTCTATCGGGACTGATGCTGGAGGGTCTGAAATTTTGGCAAGAAAAAAAAGAAAAGAAAATCTTTTGATATTGTGAGCAACCCAAACTAAACCTAAATATGCGTTTTTAATAGTTGACAAAATTAAGCTGCTTTTTACATGCACAAAAAAAAAATATTTTAATTTATTTATTATTAAGTTTTTGGGATTGCTTTATCTACTTCTTTAATTTAATTAACGACCCTCTTTTTCACATGCATTATATTTTTAAAAAATAGTAGTAAATGAATTGTGCTCTTCTACTGTGAGAGAGAAAATTTAAATTAGAATGAAACCTCTCTAACCAACCACCTCTTAAATGACCAAAACTTGAGGGAACAGAATTTCTCCGCATTAATTTAATGCTAACTTGCCCTCCTTTAAGGGACCACATTTAAACACTCCCGTTCTCGAAATGATCACATTTTCTTCAAGAAAACAAAAAAAACCCTGTCACTTGTACTACTGTAGCATTCAATTGTTACAATCAGCAAAACTGTTTTATTATTCGTGTATTTGTCTACTCCCCTGCGGAGGACATGGTAAATTGGCCATTTTTCCAGAAATTCATCACTGAAGTTTGATAAGTAGCTTTCTCAACCAACACATGTACGCTGAATAATTCCTTCTGGACAAAAACACATTAGCCTAAACTGCCCAAACAAGCAGCACTGCCGCATGGTCCCCTTGATGAGACTAGATGAGAAGGGATAGAGTGATAGCACTGGTTTTTTACCAACACCCCCAGGGGTGTATTATTCTTACCGAGAAAATCTCCCACTCTCTCAGAGCCTTTAGATGTTGCACTTTTGTAAGCAATCAAGAAGCTGAGCGATTGATGTTGATAGAGTGGTGGGGACACGTGGCTTTTCTTTCAGTAGAGAATTCATTTTGAAAACAACATTAAGGAAGAAATTGAAAATAAAAAATCTTTATAATTTGTCAACTACTATGACAACGTATTATCAAGAACTCCAACAGCTTCTTTTTTTTTTTACTTTAATGATCAAGATTTCCCCCATGAGAACACCTTTCGATTATTTAGCTTTTCCTCATATAAAATCCCCATACACTGTGCTGTTGTGAAATGAAATTTTTTTAAATGTTTAGAAACTTTATTTTTCTGGTTCAAAGTTGCACAACTATATATTTCTATTAAAGTAATTCTTTTTAAAACTACTTTTCTGATGGGGTTCAAAGTTTCCCTAAATGGAAGGATCACTTTAAAACAGGTTAATATTTCATTTTCACTGGTTTTTATAACTATTATTTCTTAATTTTTGGTGACTATGCAATACTTTAGAAGTGCTTCTTCAGTTTTATGCCAGTAACTACAACATTATTAAAATATGAGTGGGGCAATTAAAAATAGAGAAAATGTGGATCAAAGTTACCCTGACTACCAAATCTTACTGATTAGAACTTGGATTCATGTTTGAAATTTACAACCACGTTACTTATGTAATATTATAAGACTTTAAGTAGCTGAAAGTTCTTGCTCATTAATTAATATATTTACTACTTGCAGGAAGTTTGATTATGACCCTTTTTTTACATAAATGTATCCTGATTAATCAACAAATTGTACTTACTATAATATTTATTAAAGTGTACTTATGGGACTTTCAAATTTTTTCCAACTTAGTTAATCAGTAAAATTGGCTCTTCAACTTTTAAAGTTTGCTGACCACTGACATAGTTTATTCAGCAAGAACTGATACTAAAAGTAAACAAAGAAACAAGGGCACTTGGCAAAAGTTGTTTGCATGGTGTAGAAATGATGAGCAACAGTGTGCTAATCCAACAAGCAAATACTTGTGTGTAACATTGTCAATAAATAAAAGTTGTGCATTCATCGAGGAAACCATAAAAGTAGCAAAAGTTTGAGATAAGATAGCAAACCTTTATATTTACTTAGTCATCAGTTCCCACAGAACAGACTATGAACTATATTTAATTACAATTGCAAAACTTTTGCAAAAGAAATTAAGTCAAAGCAGCACTAGAAAAATAGCAATGCATTTTATGATTAGAAAGTTAACTAATTTTTGAAAGAAAATCCACACTACTGCGAGAGCTGCTGAAAATAAAAGTTGAAAAAGTAAAACTCTCATACACACCACTAGGTCATATGTGGCACGAGAACTAAATGGTTTTCATGCAGAAACATGGATACGTATTAAGTATTGCCAAAACATGAAATAGCATAAAAAAGAATCATCTAAATATCAAATTTTACTTAATGAAGGAGAGAAAGCATCAGATTTATTATGTGTGTGTAAGGAGCGTTAGCGATCCTCATTAGAGAAAAATTCTGAACTTCAGAAAATTTTTTCGAAAAAGCATGTACTACGAAAAAGAAACATATAGATATGTGTATATATAATTAGGTGAACCCTACCACACAACAATACATATGTAGTTATATAAGCTCCAATAAAAATATAGAGATTAAATAAAAGTTCTATATTGATACCAGACATCTATTTTTTATAGAAACATTATTGCAAGTTGCTTGTTAAATGGACGAGATATCTCATCATGAACTGCAGGGTGGTTAAAGTATAGAGAAAAGCACAGGTATTATTCATTAAAAACATATTAAAATTATTTTTAAATTTGATTTTCGGAAAAAGTTTTAATTAAATTTTCAGAATAGGTTCTCTAAAATTGTCAGAAATTTTCAATTAAAATCACTGGAAGGAGATGATTATGATTCCTCCCAAGCCCTAGATTTTAAGGTTACAGGAAAAAAAAGTGATCTTTCACTTATTACCTAGAAAAATTGCTACGACTAATATACTGCTTGAAGGAAAAATGTAGACACAGCCAGAATTAGCTACAAGATAGGAAATTTCACAGAAATTTGTAAGCCATATCATCAAGCATTTCTATAGAAAAGCCTATTTGCATCCAATAATTTTCACACCTGTGAGTAGTAACCAGTCTTACACACACAAAATGACAACAGGATTACATATAAAAAAAAATAACTTAATTTGATTATTTTTACTTTGAGTCTGTCTTGATCCTTTCTAAGGTGCCATCTTCGCCAAGCATGCAATATTTTTCTAGCAGCACGTATTTCAACACTCAACTCCATTAAACGCATATTGACGTAAGACACCAACGTTATTATAACTTTTTCATCTGGCAAGGTATTCGACATGTGGGAAGGTGATGACAAAATAGGAATTTGACCAATTTCCTGAAACTAAATTGAAGGAAAGAATTGAAGGACACATAAATTGCAACATATATGTTACCAGCAAAGTATGAAGCACCGGCATTCTATACAATGCCAAGACGTATATAATGCCGGACGTTTTTAGGAAAGGTTTGAAATATGAGCAGTATTACATACTTTCCCTAGGCATTGTATGTTATAATACCTAGGCATTCTACAGAATGACAAATGCTATTTAGGCAAAGTAATGAAAAAAAAATGTTCTGATGAGGTTATTATGTAAATGATGTGCATTTCTCAAAAATAAAAATGTTGTTCTGAAAAAATAATGAGAGTGCATTAAAAAAATTGTTTTCCACAATCATCACATTGTAGTGATTCAGCATTTTATGAACGGGTTCCTTTTTATTAGTCATTTCGGCTTTTTGTACATTTATTAACTTCTGGTAAGTAGTTTCGGTTAAGAAAACACTATTATTTGCATCGTTAACTCTCATTTTGCACTTACAGACGGAAATTTTAGCGGATCGTATTTTATACTTTGCCGGTTTTTCATTTGGCATTCTAAAGACTGCCTAGGAAATGTGTGTAATATAAATTGTTTCATACATTGCCGGCTAGTTTCAGGCATTGTATACAATGCCTAGGCATTCTATAACAGGGTTCGTACGCTTTTGGCAAAACCAAAAATAAGGACTTTCTAAGGACTTTTTAAGGACCTACAAAAAATGTTAAGGACCTCACATATTTTTAGAAATATACAAACTGTTATCTTTATTTCTAAAGGGAGCATTATTGAAACAGGAAATTGATTTAACATCGTATTTTTATTAGGAACACAACACAAACTTTTATGGAGCTCTCTTTGGCTTGTTGCTTTTCTAATGTCCAATACAGTCAGGGAGTTAAATAATTATAGCAAAGCTCACAACACAAGTATTAATCATATATAAGCAAATTATCATGATATAAAAAATAATTTAAATAAAAAAGAATGTTAAAGAAAAATCTGCATTTTGTCTTGAGAACTTGTGTTTAATTTAGATTTTCTTTTTTTCATTTTACTTAACTTATG
The DNA here is from genome assembly GCA_038502835.1 of Octonoba sinensis. Classification (NCBI taxonomy): domain Eukaryota; kingdom Metazoa; phylum Arthropoda; class Arachnida; order Araneae; family Uloboridae; genus Octonoba; species Octonoba sinensis. Next base: position 45,319,587 of record CM076603.1, read on the forward strand.
TTGCCAGCATCTCAATTTCGGCTTACTTAATTTTTTATCTCTGCCACAAAATAATTTTTTAAAAGAATAGAAGAGCTTGCAAAAATTCAGAAAAAACTTATTCAACTTCAGAAAAATATTTCATTTTGAAAACAACATAAAAATAAAAATGGGGTTATTCGCTTAAAACTTTGTACATTAATTACCCTCAAATAGTAACTACCAAGATTTAACAAAAATAAAGTTTCAAAAAATTGAACAATTTTCTCTTAAACAAAAAATAAAATAAGCAGACTACAAGCTGCAAATACTAAAACAACTGTCAACATTTTAAATAATTGATATATTTACAGGATGCAAAAAGATAGAAGTCTCAAAAGCTGCGTTCAATTTTCGTCAAAGCACGTGCTAGATGTTTGCAAGTTTCCGAAAAATAAGCTTTTACATTTTCGCGTTATAAGTTATGAAAATTCATGTAAATTAATGCATGTATTTTTAAAATTTTCTTGTTTTGTAGTTCAATCCCTTTAGATAAAAATAATTGTACATCAACTTGAATAATCGGATCTTTTTGCAAAAAATCGAATTCTCGAAGTTCACAAATACAAACAGAAAAACTAGGGGAAAACGGAGCATTAGGCAATTACGGTGTATAGGTTGAAGAAGAGGTCGATTCCTTCAATTTAATGCAAATTAAGAAATTTCACGAGATACAAATTTTGATTAACGCAGCAAATATCCATCATCTCCCACACAACAAAACCCCACAGCGAACGATCGCGAAGCCAGATCGGTCGATAAAATTTACTAAATATTAAAACATTGCTTTAAAACAAATTTTCGATACAGGAATTTATTTGATCTAAAAAATAAAAAAAAAACAATGGGGGAACAAACTGTTTAGCGAAAGATCAGCTGAAAAGCGATCGGGAGAGTTGGCAACTCGGCGCTAATTAAAGTGTAAGACGTAAGGAAAATGATAATAAAAATAAATCATTCTTTTACCTTTAACAGTATAAATAAGTGATAATCATACAAACGATTGGTCAAACGCAAAAAATGCTGAAAGTTTTCGTTTTGTTCTTTTTGCCTACATGTTAGTTAAATGTATCTCTTTTATTGAAATAGATGTCAACAACATGCTTCTTTGAAGTATTCCCCCCCCCCCTTAAATTAAAAAAAAAGTTTCAAAAGCAATATTTATTTACTGATTACTTGTTAAGAGCTGCTCTTACTTTCCTTATTGATAATTGTTTAGAATTTAGATGATTTAGTAACAATTTTCATGCAAAAAAAATAAATATTTACTTTGCAACTAAACTTAATAAATAGTATCGAATCCCAAATTTGACATTGCATTTTGTGCAAATGCTTGGTGCTTTGAATCGACTTGTCTACTAATATTTCTCTTTTTTTTTTTAAGATGTAGCTCGATTTTCTTTTTCATACAATTGCAGGAGATATCAAATTGGGAGCTGCATGGTGGGTACAAGTTTATTTTAACTGAATTGGGTGTTGTAATTTGAAGGATTTTATCAAAATCCATGAATTTTTTTTTTTTTTTTTTGTAAAAATATATAACACATCAATTTAGTTACACCTTTTCAAAAAAGTTACTTATTTATCTACCAGTTGAGAAGCACTGCAATTTGAAGTAAAAATGCGTTGATGTTTATGTCAATCCGCCATTTTGGGTCTGTCTGAAATCCGCGATAGTACCGGTCCCGAGCAAACCAAATTTGAGGTTCGATTAAGTAGTTGAAATGAAAGAAATTTGATTCTTGTGAAGAATACAAAAGATTGCAAACAAATGAAGCACATGGCTACTTTCTTATTTTAACAAAAAATAAATAAATAAGCACCTGGAATAAAACATAAGGACTATTTAAGGACTTTTTAAGGCCTTAAAAATGAAAATGAACATTAAGGACTTTCTAAGGACCTTTAAGGACCGTACGAACCCTTAAGGCCTTAAAAATGAAAATGAACATTAAGGACTTTCTAAGGACCTTTAAGGACTGTACGAACCCTGTATAAAATGCTGGATTTCAAACTTGCCAGTAACATATATATATATTATTACAAATCGATTTAAGCATTATTATGTTATCTAAAATAAAAAGTCATTATGACAAACTTTCTTCACAACTCAAGCTGGGAGTTGTGCTCAGATTTAAAGGGATCACAATCAGGAGAAAATGTAAGACTCTTATAGAAAAAATTCTTTTATAAAATACAGAAAATTTATATCAATATAGGGGGAGGGCTACAAAATAATAGAGTACAAATAAAATAATGTTGCAAAGTTTTTAAAAAATGTTCTGTCTAAGTTATAAGGGTTTAAAGGTTAAGAATTCTAAGGATATGATGCACGATGTTGTTTCAACAAAACAAATATGTTTATAAAGTCAATGTGAGGACACACATATGTAAATGATGCAAACTTTGAGACTAACCTTTTGGAAAGCTAAACCGAGATTATGAACTTCATTTTTCAGCAGTTCTTTCATTGATACTGACGATTCTAGCCCTAGAATGAAAATGAACAAAAAAGTAATACCAAAATTACAGTATGGGACCTCAAATCCGGAACGCTCGGGACCACGATCTTTCTGGATTTCGGAATTTTCCGGATTTTGGGTCCTCATTCAAAAAATTTTGTAGGTAGCATCAGAGCCCATACAATTTGCTGTGGAACATTTTATTAGCATTTTGCTCATTTATAGCATTTTTATTATCGTATATACTTTCCTATAAGTCGTGAAATTTAGCACAAAAAACGAAGTTGGAATGGGCTTACATTTTTAGGCAAAGTATCGAAACATCTACATTTTCCCCGATGTTATTTTAACCTCCTTGATTAAACAATAAATGAAAAGAATGTTGTCATATTTCGATTTTATATCCTCTAGCCACTAACTTGTAAAAGATCAGGTTATCGGGAAAATGCGAGAAACGCTGATTTTCAATTTTGCGAACGTTCTGCATCGCGCGAAAATTAGAGCTCATTTTAAAAAATGAATATAAGAAAACTACAAGAAACTTAAAAAAGAGCAAAATTTAATGATATTAACTCGTAATTAAAGCAACAATTAAGAAAAACTAATCGCAAAAACGAACCCTTTTCAGAAAATCGCGAAATATTTTTTTTGAAAACAGCACATTTCCGATCTTAAACTCTTAAACATGTTCATTACTTTTTATTTTCTTTCTCTTTAAAACACCCATTTCCAAAAAAAGGTGCAAAACATTTCCTGATTTTTTTTCAAAAAAACAAAAGCTGCTTTTTTCAGCTGCCGATTTTTTTCGAAAAAGTTCCGGATTTTGGGTTTTCCGGATTTCGGGACTCCGAAATTGGGGTCCCATACTGTATATCAATTCCATTACAAAATGTAAGTCATAATGTGGTTTTAGAAAATCCAGGTTATTCCACTGCAATGCAACAGACATACATTACTTAAAGAATTTTGTATAAAACAGTTTGAAATTTAGTAAATTTACTGGTAAACATATGCATGTACATGGGGGTTAAAAAATTATACTGGTCACTAAACTAACAGGTCAGTCCATCAATTCACTAATTCCATACCTCCCATGTATTAAATGGTTTATGCACTGACCCTTTGACATTTCTTATCAAGTGGATTTTCCCTCTTGAGATTGTCAGAGAGACGTACTTTTACATAATAATAAAAGCTGCACTCAATGGTTTGCTGATGGCTTCAAAATATTCGAGCATGAGCACCTGTGCTAGACCTTTCTGTCCCAGTGATGGCACAGAATACTTTTGCCCGTTAGGCAGGCTCAATACTGTCTTCCAGGCTGAGGTCAATGCCATCCTGACATGTTGTATTTTGTGTTTGAAGAAGGGCTACAGCGAAAGGTGTGTTCATAGCTTCTTTGATAGTCAAGGGGGCTTAAAGGCCCTAAGTAAGGTATTAATTCCAAATTGCTTTCAGTTTTTCACTGTTAATACATACAATTATATTTTATAATTTAATTTTGAAACGACTACATTTCATTGCATAAACATGTTTTAAAAATGTTTTTTGCGAGAATTGATGGTTGATGCATTTTTTTTAATTCCACCTGTCCTCTTTATGTTGCAAGGTCTCACACACTGAACTTTTTTACACACAATAACCTCTAGCATAGTGCCTTAAGATGGCATGACTTTTTTCAAAAGAAAAATAAGTCCCCCTTGAGCTACTAATAAAAGAACGGCTACTAAATTAAAAGTGTCTATTTAGCACTGGCCACTAATTAAAAATTAATTTTCAGATCTAAAATTAATTCATTCTTAATTTTGTCAAGTTCTGCCTTTCTCACTCAATCTCATTTTCCTAAATAGTTAAAAGTGACTAGTTTACTAATCCTAATAAAACCTGACTAAGGTTAATGAGAACAGTGGCGTAGTCGAGGAGGGATGCCAGTTGAAGCCTTTCCCAGGGTTCATACTCAAATAGCCAAAAAAATTTCCGTGATTTTTCCAGGTAGATCAAAGCAGAATTCCAGGTAAACGTTCTAAGTTTGCGCTCATTTTTTTCTACTGCAGCACTAACAATAAAGTATCACAATACTTTATTGGGGATGTCACGCTGAACGCGTGACATCCCCATTTGTATTTTTTTGGCCCCATTTTTTTTGAACAATTTATTATTGTTTTGGTAATCTGACAACACAACGACCGTAGATTCCCTCCAAGGAGTCCCTGGTAGGGGGAAAAATCCCGACTTTTCCAGGTTTTTGTCAAAATTTTACGTTATTCCCCGACTTTTCCACGACTTTTGCAAAGGATATCAATTTCCATGACTTTTCAAGGTTTTCCATGATTTCCAGGTGGAATATGAACCTTGATTTCCCCATTTAGTGTTAGAAGCATCTGTAAGCGTGCCTTCACTTTTCCCCCAAGACTACACCACTGTTGCACAACTTTATCACAAAGATATGATTTTTACTTGAATGAAACATCTTAACACATAAGATGACAGATTGAATAAAAATTTTGTGTCGATTATTGAAAAAATAATGATTTAGTTTCAAAACTTGTGCAGAATAGGATATATTTTAAAACTTAAAGCACATTTTAATACTCCTCATAAGCCGAGTCTCCTTAGAATTCTTGCTGTGTTGAGTGCCACTGGGGTTTCTGTTGAGGTTAGAGAAAAGTTTTTGACCTTAAGAATGGCTTAAAACTTATCTCAGAAATAAAGCTAGTGAAGAAAGACTTACTGCTTTGGCATTGAGCCCTGTGCATAGAGATATAGAAATAGATAAAAAGATTGTGGCTCAATTTTCTGAAAAATCCTGAAAAATTAAATTTTTTTGAATGAAATTCAAGTAAACATATCATGTCATTTATGGCACAAAGGAGCTACTATTTGTTTTTAATATCATTCAGTGTCCTATGTTTTTATTTCATAAATATTATAATTTCTATTTCATATAAGTTTATATATTTTCCAGTTTTAATTAGAATACAAGCAATTTTTACAAATTTTTGCAAGGATAATTATACTTCAATTTTAAATTCTGTACTTAACCATTTTGTGTTAATAGCCTTAAGATGCAATCATGATCAAAGAAAGATCATAAAAGGTGCCATATTTTTTGAGTCTTCAACACTAAAGCAAGGGCTCGAAAATTATATTGCCCAACATGCCCGAGGCATGTAAAAATTCCGATCGGGCATGAATCTTCTACCCTTACTTGCCCGGTAGGGAATATAATTTTTTAATCAAATAATTCTCTTCTAAAGTATATTATTTTGCATTTCATTTAAAAATTGTTGCATTCTTAACAGAGCTCAAAACTAACATGTTGACGGACATGCATGTCAACAATAAAATTGGTAATACAGTTTAAATTTTGACTTGTCATGACCTGTTATGTAATATTTATTTGTAATGTATTTTTTAAATTATTGAGATTAACACTAAAATAGTTCTTTATTTAGATATAAAGCTGTTAATTTCATTGTTGCTTTCTAGGTTATCTCTGAGTAGTGATCTTAAATACTTGGTATTTGATATTTTATTTTAGAAAAAATGCATTTTTTAGAAAGAAAAAAAATGGCGGAAAACCGCAAGTTAAATGTTGAAAATTTCATATACTTTGAGCTTACATATGTTAAAAACTTCGAAATTTTATCTCATTGTTATATGCTTTTTAGATGCTATATTATTAAGTAGTAAGAACATAACAGAAAGTAAGAAGATTCGTATACTCAAAATGAGAGAAATGGGCCGTAACTTTAGCTAAAGGCAAGCTCAAAAACGAGCCGCTTAAAAACAACACAGCATGGTTGAATAAATGAGAATGAAGCACATTGTTGTAAAGTGAAAAGGGTTTATGAAGTCCAGGCAATTTACCTATTCGGCTGCTTCACATGGCACCTTGTTGCAAGACAGAAAACCAAATTTGCTGATTAAAATGTAGGAAAATAAATCTAAAAATTAATAGCTAAATTTTTGCAAATTTATAGTAAATTTCTGACATATCACACACAATTAGCACTTTGCTGTAGTTAAGCAACAATACTTTACCATTTGATTTTGGTTCATAATATTTCTCAGTATTTCCTCAATAGTATATAATACAAAGCATATTGAATGAAAATACAAAGCTATTTTCGGCAAAGTTCAAATATGATCCCCCCATTGAAGTTGCAGGTTATGCACCAGAAAAAACAGCATATGAAACTTCATGAGATATTCTAGAGCAATACATTTTATTCCATAAATAACATTACACTGAAACTCAACGCTCACCTTTATTGGGAAGGAAAGGACTACTGCTATCATCTGCTTCAGCAGCAATCATTTGCTTTTCAAAAAAAGTATAACTTGTTTCTGTTTTTATATTTTTGTAGGGCAACAAATTTGGGTGATAATGGTGCAACAGCAAGCAAAGAACTCTGCCATCAGAGAAAGATGAAGTAAAATTGTGAACCTAAGGAATATATTTTTGTATATAAATATAGAAGAGATCAATGCAGTCATAAATTTAGGGTGTAACTTAAAGTAAAAATATCTAATCTCATTAAAAAACATTAAAAAAACGTCATACTGGTTTCTAAAGTAAAATCCGTCTATATATTGGATAATTCCAGGAGAGATGGACAAACACCCAATGTGTGAGATGAACCAAATATTTTATTAATGTGCAGCTTCACCGATAGCACAACCTGGGGTCTATCCAGCCGTTTTAACAGGGTGCTGATTTTGTGAGTTTTAAGATACTTTAAAAATAAAATATTTTTTTTTAAATTCAAAATTTAAACATTTCGTAATAAAAAATAATATTATTTGCTGCTAATTTCATAAGTAATTCTGTGAAAAGTACAATTTGGTAGCTCGGAATTTTGCCAAATGTCCAAAAACGGACCTCTCTGGCGTGAATCCAGACAACTGTTTAACCTTGAAAGATATGATGTAAGGTCTTCAACCTTTTATGTCTGAGGGCCACATCAATAAGCTCATAAAGATTTACCGGCCATAATCAATCAAATTAGTAGCGAGAAATTTTAAGAATGGAAAGGAAGGTAACGCATTACAGTTAATTTTAAGGGGATGGGTGTGGTTAGCATTTTTTAAGTGTTCCAAAATTTCCTCTTTTTGTTTAAAAAAGAAAAACAAAACTGTTCAATGGAAGTCGAATAAATAACACTTTGTTACTTGTGACATGGAGCATGACAGGTGCTAAAAAACAACAATTGACCAATAAACAAAATAAATAATAAACTCACATTTCGGGATGGATTTCACTCACTTTAGTCTTAATGAGTGACTTGACATTATGTTTGCTTTATTAAAGTTTCAATATCCAGAAGAATTCGTGTTGTTCAGATGTGTAATGTATTCTTTTGTCAGGAGCAGAATTAGCCCTATATTATATAGGGAATCCTTTGTAGCTTGACCACCTGTCTAGATTGATCATTTATGTATGCCAAATTCAGGTGAGAGTATTATAAAAAACCCTTTGTAAATTGACCACCTAACTATTACTATATTTATTTGTTCATCTATTTTTGAAAAAAAGGTAAGCAAAATAATAACTTCTTCAGGATATTTTTTATTTGCATAATGTTTGGCCATTATTTGCTGGATGGGATGAAACATTAATATAAAGTTTGCCAAAACTTCTTTGTTGTAAGTCAGCTATTCCCAACCGGTGGTTCGCAAACCCCTAGGGGTTCGCGCAGTTCAGAAAGGGGGTTCGCGAAAATAATATCGCAATGGCGGATTTTTTTACTGCTAACGTAAATGAAAAAACGAAATGATAAATTTACATGCGAATTAGGAAGGAGTGCAAAAATAATTTTTTTAAATAAATTGTTTTCTAGATAATGCAGAAAAGTAATGAACTGGCAGAGGGAAGCATACATGCAAAATTTCAAATGCCATTTTTCTACTTTTATTTGATTTCTAATTTGATCACTACCAAATTTATCATTTCGGTACCAATTTGGATCACAACCAAATTTATCATTACGATACCAATTTGGATTCCAAATTGGTGCAGAAAGCTATTTATTGATTTATTTTAAATTTTAAAAGGTATTTTCTTCTACCATTTCCCACTTTTTTCTCGCAAGCGCGAAAAAAAGAGTCGAAAATACGAAATATAATAATGCACATAAAATGTACATTTTAAATTAACATAAAATGTACAACTTTTCATTATTTTTTACCCGAAGTTTTCATTATACAGACCCTAAAGGGGAAACCAGAAGATATTTATTCATTAATTTTTTATTTAGACTCGCATTTATCACACTTTATTCCAACTTTTCTGCATTATCACAATATCACAATTTTATAAATTACAAAATATGTAAATTTAAATTTTTCTTTGCCTTTCCAAAACTTTTGGGATTTTTCATATTTCAACCGGAAAGTGGAACCTATCGGGTGAATAATTTAAAAAAAATTTTTGGAATGTTCACTACCCTAATAATAATTCAAAGAGAACAAATAATAAAACAGTAATAATAAATAAATATTTGTAGCTGTATTTTAGTTTTTATTTAAACCTAGATGTTTTACAGTAATTCTGTTTTCATTTCTTGTTATAAAGTAATGTACACTGTGCAGAATAAAAGAGCTATTAAATTTTGCAGTTTTGTTCGTTACTAACGACTACAGAAGGGGGTTCGCCACTTTCTTTCACATCTTAGAAGGGGTTCGCAATTGGAAAAAGGTTGGGAAACACTGTTGTAAGTTAACCATATGGGCTATAGTATGAGCACTCTTTTATTCTTTAAATAACTTTTTTTTTCTTTCTTCTACTATCATATAGCCATTTTGAAAAATGTATTTTTAGGAAATCTTTACTATCAAATAAGTAAGTTACATAATTAATAAGATATTTAACTGAGTACTTTAATTTTAGGATACATTGTAAGTCTTTCAGATTAAATTTCTCTAATGATGATAGATAATTGTGATAATGATTTTAGGTAACTGTGAGAGAAAAAAGCTAATTACTATTTTAAAGCAATGTTAATACAAGAAGATATATTTTAATTAGTTATAAATAAATAAATGTATACTGTCAAAAAAAAAAAAAAATCTCCACCGTCTATAAGTTGACTGTAATTGGTCAACTTACACAGGTTTCCCTGCATATGGGCTGTAGAGGGCAAAGAAAAAAACATAGTCTATCTCTCTTGGATTAACCCTATGCATATTTCATACCAGAGCAAAAGAAGATAAGTCAAAAATTCAAATTTTCACAACCTCGAGATCAAGGAGAAAAGCTTAATTTCCAACACAAACATTTTTTTTTCAAAAACCAATTCACGATAACTTCACAATTTTTCAAAAAAAAAAAACTATTTATAGTACAAAATTTCCCTATTTGAGAATTTCCCGACTTCTGATGAAAATCTGGGACAATGGAATCTGCTTAATTGGACCACCAGATAATCGGACCAAATTCTAAAGAACCAAAACATTTCTTATGACACGAACTTAATATTATTTGCTTATTGGGGCCCAAAATCCATTTAGTCAGACCAGAGAAATGAAAAAATATATATAAAACAGGAGCCATAAGCTACCCGCATAGAACAGATTTAAAGCTGGTCAACAAACAAAAATAATTTATTAAACATTAATTACAATTCCTGTCTCTTTCAATAAAATCCAAAGATATTTACAGGGGAGATCTTCGACAAAATTCCCACTAGATGGTGGTACTATTAAAGCAAACGTCAAAGTTCAAGTGAATTTTCGAATTTACTCAGCTGAGCAGTCGGCAGGTACAATAAAATTCTTCGATTGTAAAATTCGTAATTCATTTTTTAATGAAAATTTTAATTGCAGTTGTGTGCTTTTTAAAGCTTCATATATAACATATAGTACGTCCGGGATTGTTCCATATTCGCATAATGAGACCAGCCGGTTAATAGGAACACAATCATTGCATCCCGATGTGGTCCGATTAACCAGAATCGACTGTGCGTGATTAAGGAGTTTAGGAGAAGTTGTCAAAATTCAGCACCCTCGTGCACAAATTGGAATAGTTAGCAACTATGAGCAACATACAACCACTCTTATTATTTCACTAGTATTTTTTTGATCACATTTATGCTTCCTGTTAAAAAAATGATAACGAATTGACAGATTAAAAAATTCAAACACTTAAGGAAACTTGCATATTAAAGAGAAACAAATCTGAAATGAGGGAAAGTTATACTTAGGGATACTCGTTATTGCTTCTTTAACTTTATGATCCTTTTAAAATAATGACTTTTAATCTATAATTATTAAAATTAAAACTAGTCACGAAAAAATTAAATGAAGAAAACGAAATGCACAAAAAATATTCTAAAAAAATATTAAGATCAAATTCTTGATCTAATAAAAGTGCATACCTTTAGACCATAATAGGCACAAACATTTTGACACCATTGTAATAAAAGCTGTAATACTTCATGTTCCTTGTACAATTTAGAGTCAAGGAAACTAGGCTGGGAAAACTCAGACTCCGTATTTGGATTCCTTAAAACTTTGAAAGCTGCATAATCCGATTTCAGTTTGAGATTTCTGCATAAAAATGCGTTTTCTTGTCTGAGTAGCTCCTTATTCAGAAGTTTTGATATCTAGAAAGAAAAAAGACTTAGAACATGTAAACATATTATTAACAGAAAAATAAAAATTCATTAGAAATTAGGTACCTGGGTTTTAAAGACAACTTGCCAAAGTAGATCTAATGTTTTTTCACGGTGGCCATCTACAAGATCTTTGGCACTTATATCATCTGGAAAAAATATTATAAGATATTCAAATCAATAAAATTGCAAATAAAGTTCAAGAAATTTTTTTTTTAATAATCAAACTTAAGAAATTGATTTTGAGACATACACAGGTGTGCTAAAAAAATTTTAAGACGAGGTTTATAAAATAAAATAAAAACTAGTAATTATATTTTTTAACGTATTTTTATTCAAAATAAGCTTTTTCAGCTTCAATACATTTGTTACAGTGGTTTAACGAGGATTTGAATACCTGTTTCAGCTCACCATTGTGGGACTGCCTCCAAAACTCATGACAAACCTGTTTATATAGCATCAATGTCATCAAAGTTTAAAAAAAAGTAAGCAAATGACTGAGGTTTTGGTTGTGGATCAGCAGATAGTTAAGGAGTTTCACGAATGCTCGATAACATAGATAGCGCCACTGTAGGCTTAGTTCCAGCTGTAGTCTTAAAGATTCTTGGACACTGTACAAACAGCTTTAATGTGAGCTTTGGAGGCAGTCCCACAATGTGACCTGGATTAAGGATTCAAATTGTTGTAAAACCACTGTAACAAATGTATTGAAACCGAAGAGCTTACTTTGAATAAAGGTACTTAAAAAGATAATTGAACCTTGTTCTCACGACACCGTGCAGACTTTCTACAAAGTGTCGTCATAAGCCGAGCGACATCTTAATCGGAATTGAGAAGGGTGGGAATCGGTATTTTAGAGGTGTCATTGATTAAAATGGTAAAAGGGTCATTTCACAGCATTCCGTCCAAACGTAGAGTCCACAACATGACACTCTTTTTGTTATAACTACTTAATTTATAGTTCAATTATCACTTAATTTTATTTTCAAATAATGTGTTGGTAGGACTTCCACACTGGCGAAAAACCATGCATTTTAATATCTTAATGTAATAAATATTCAGGTTCAAACTTTGTGAAATGTAGGGTCCGCAACATTCAAATATTGTAAAATGGCCCAAAAAAGAGGAAATTCGAAAATGCTGAACAAGAAGGGCTGAAAATAGTAGTAAGCAAGAAAAGATTGACGTCTAGGCGGTAAAATCAGAGTTAATATAAAGGAGCGAGTTTTACAAAAGCCGATGAACAGGATCTTGAAATTGGAAAAAGAAATCGGGACCAACGTGAAATAGCAAGAAAAATGCCTAAATTTTATCTTTAATCCATGAATGTTAGTAGGTATGTCATGTGAACTGCAGGAAAAACTTTTTTGGTAAAAAATGTTGGTAAAGATGATAAATCTTTTTTTTAATCAGAAAGCCGCAAAAATGAGATTTTTTGGTATTTTAGGGTATGGGCCTTTTGCTTTAGAAAAAATGCCATAAATTCATAAAACACCCTTTTTTTAACTGTGGTGCCCTTTTTTTATAGTAGCACCCCCTGACCTTTTTCAATCCTGGGAAAAGGTCTGGTCAAAGAAAGGTATTTTTCTACAACATCAATGCAATGCAAGGCCTCTGATTTTACTTGCAATCTCAGAGGCTATTGCTTCTCTTTCTTTCAGCTTCTGTTTCTCTTTCTGAGGACAAAACAATGGCTTGATCAGGTTCCCACACCTTTAAAACAATTTTGGCAATTGACGCTTCCCCTGAAGTTGACAATGACTATTCAACTTCAATTGCAGTTGAATAGCCATAGTGATACCCTACCCTGTCTTCCTAAACTCCCTCTGACTGGAAATTAAAATCTGTGTACGTACCAAGAATTTCAGAAACAAAAAGTAGAGTTTCGAAATGAATGCTTCCTTTCTCCTTTTATCCTTTTCTGAAGTACTGAAGAGTAGAGCTTTAATCCTACGAGCAATGTGAATGAAACTTGTCTTTCTTTTCTTGTGCCTGTCAATGTTGACAATTGTAAAATTCTTGTACTTCAAATCTTTACTTCGGAGAAGTTCAAGTAAACCTGCAGTGTAACTTTATCTTTCCACCTGTCGCTTTCAAACCTTCTGCGCACGCTTTATTGCTGGCTCCCGATTGTTAGCTACGAAGGGACTTTGCATTTTCTTGACTATGGGTTGATAACACTAGTCACTAATCCATTTTCAGGAATTCTAGGATAAACTTTTTGTGAAATCATTATTTTAATGAAAGGTTTCAGTTAAAAAAATTAAATTGAGCCCGTTTCAACATTTTGAAATGTCGTCATAAACGGAGTGGCACAATAAAGTAGTGGTGGAGTTATTTAACATTAAAATTATATGTTGCAAGTTCGGGACTTTGAAAAAGGGACGTGACATCCGGCTGTCGTGAAAACAAGGTTCGGCTGTAAAATTACTAGTTTTTAATATATTTTATAAACCTAGTCCTAAAAATTATTTGACAAACTGTGTACATATACAACAATAGATATTATACAAGTGCAATAATAATCAAAATTACTTCAAAAAGAAACAAAAAATATGCAACAAATGAATAATGAATGAAACTAGGAACATACGAAGATAAATAATAAGAACATAAACTTCAGAAAACATAAATTAAAATGTAAAATACATAAATAAACAAAGCCAAAAAAGCTTACTTTCAATTTCAATTGAAGCCTTTTGGAGAGCTTTCAGGATAACATCATTGTTGTGAACTTTGTTAAGTCTACTAGTTGTATTGATTCTCAATACCTTAGAAATAGTCCAGTCTTGGAATAGCAATTCAACTACACGCCTAAAAGAAATATGCTTTATGCAATAATTTATATGCTACAGTACTTGGAACACTAAGATAAAGACAGTCTGAAAAAACACTAGGATAATAAGCAATCCATATTTAAAAAAACAATTATTTTTCTCTTTATATTTTTTAAAATTGTGGGGATTGATTATAGCTTATGATTCAATAAGACCCACAAATTCAAAAAAATAATAATAATAAAAACTTTTTTCGAAATATCAAATGTCCAGAACTGTTTACTATAAGCACATCCATTTAGCAAAAAAAGCATGAAACATACATTTAAATACAGCTAAAAAAGCACTTATCTTTTCTTCTCTTTGTACATTCAAGCACAGAAAGATAGAGACTGAAATTGGGGGGTTTTTTATGATCTACAATTCACTTGTATAATATGAATCTTAATTTATCTCATACGGAGTTAAATTTTCAAGTATTTTCCTACTGAAGAAGATTTTGGTTAGTCAAAACATTTTATAGGTGGATGTATGAATATAGTTTGGATCTTTGCATACAAAAGTACTGGATTTATCATTAAAAACAATGTCTTGAAACTCAGGCGGAAGTAATAGTTACAGTCAAAAACAATTCAAGTCATTAAGAAATATTTTAAGCAGTCATGCTATGTTACATTCTTTGTCAAGTCAACACTCCAACATGCTAAATAGTATTCATTTTCTTCAGTAAATATTTTTTGTAAGTGTTGTCATGCCGCAATGCAGTAATATTTTTTTAATACATAAACAAAACACATTAAGCCAGAAAGCAGTTCTAAAATTTTGAATCCAAAAATAAAGCAGCCTGCCAAGCTCAACCATTTGTTACTTCTTTATACTTGCCCACTGACTGAATTTTATTTTTAGTTTTTTCAATTAAGTGTTATGGACGTCAGTCCATCTGCACTCTGTCATTTCTATTACTTAATCATGTTATAGCAGTGATGCATGGCTCTCAGGAGTCAACATGCAAGCAAACCTTTGTAACAATACATGCAAGAAATATTAGCAAAAAAGTAGCTGAACTAAATGTAATGACATATACAGTAAAACCCCGTTATACCACGGCTCAGTATACCGCGGAATCGGATATATCGCGGTGACTATCTTGTCCCCCGTCGTTAAAACCACCCTTTATCATTGCCATTGTAACCCGTAAATGGTAATATTCGTCTGTGAGGACGGATATGGTTTAGTTTTAGTCCTAATGAAAAGAGAAATAAATAAGTAGTAATAAAAAACTAAGTAAATAAGTAAAAGTAAATAAGTAAGTATGTAAAGAGAAGTCGTAAAAAATAAGCAGTAATAATGTATTTAAAAAAATCCTTAGTCTCATAGATGGATATTACTGGGCGTGTGAGTTGGAGAAATACTACCACTTACGGGTTAAAGGTGATTTTTTATTTACCACTGTAAATAAAGCCAGCTCAAGCACACAAATATTTTAGCCAAAGAACTCCCATCCGTAGAGATGAGATAGTAAAGGTCAAGACTTAGAAATTTTGGAAGTGGCCAGTGGCCACTAAACTCAATTAACTCAGTGGCCACCTGTGCATCATAAAACAAAACTGCAAAGGGAGGGGGGATGATGCATCAGTGCACTAAAATTCCTTATGTGTCCGTGAAGGAAATATAATATTTTGTCAAAAATATTAAATCTACAACACAAAATAAATAAATAAATGTGTGAGTAACTTTTAAACTGGAAAAAAAAAGGGGATGGGGGGGAAAAAGAATGAGGAAAAACTAACGTCGTTAGCGATGATAAATTAAGGAAATATGAATTTTTGAGATATAGTTTTTCATCTTGAATGTTATAGAGTACAAAAAATTTAAATGTAAAACTTTAATGTTATTGTTTAATAATAGAAACAACACATAACAAAGATCCCAATTGCGGAAACGAACTTTTACAAAAAATCGCTATCACACAGACCATTTTCGAACACGAGTATGAAAAAATGTATATTTTGAATAATAATTTTGTTCAGTACATTTTATTTTTATTCTTTTCAAAACTTCTTTTATTTATTTTTTTCCACTTTCACACCATTTCCAAAATGGCGCGACACTTAAGTCCGATTACATAAGTTTAAGTGAAAATGGCTAGTTCGATTACATAAGTTTAAGTGAAAATGGCTGATTTGAAATGAATGTGTTATGGCTGCAAGAAAAAGGAGACAAGATTAAGATTGTTTCCTTCATTTATGTAATAGATAGAAGAGATTCATATAATAGAGAGAAGAAATTTCAAAATAAATAAATATAAACAATAGCGCAATCGGAAACGTTTTCGCCATTTTTTTTTTTTTTGTGAAAGGGGGAAATAAAGACTATTGCCCGAAATTCGGTTACTTGAATGCCAAATTGATGCGTTTTTTGTGCTTGTGTGCATGAAAGAGGCAAGGGTCCTTAATTAGTTTAGATGCATTTGAAAAGGAAGGATTTACTTTGAAAATTTAAAAAAATGAAAGGTGGCGACCGCTCCTAATTTTTTGAATCGCCACTTTTTCAAACAAGGTCGCCACGTGGCGAGTGGCAACCACAAATCTTGACCTTTATGAGATAGCCTACTATTTTACCTCTATGCTCCCAACCTCCCACACCACACACACTAACAGATAAAGCTCTATTGTGATAGGCCTGATGTAGGCTTTTTCTGTCTTTCAACCTAGGACACTATATTGCTTGATTCAATCTCTCTGACTTGTTTCTTTGGACATGCGGAGCTAAATCTGTCAGGAACTGTTCAGTTCAATGCTTAACTATTCCAATTTTCAGAAGTCTAGTTACGTATGTATCACTTCTTTTATAGCGCTATGAACCTTTGTATTGCATTTAGCATTTCTGAAAAGTTAACATATTCTCCAGTATATGCAGGATTAAAATAT
Source organism: Octonoba sinensis (assembly GCA_038502835.1). Lineage (NCBI taxonomy): Eukaryota > Metazoa > Arthropoda > Arachnida > Araneae > Uloboridae > Octonoba > Octonoba sinensis. The sequence continues at coordinate 45,336,389 of CM076603.1, forward strand.
TGTTTATTTGAGAAGTGCGTTCCTCTCCTTGCAAATCTAAGTATTTCTTAAGAGCTATCCCCTTCACAATCTCATGTTGATAGCATAGAGTTTTGAGCCCCTTTTTTTCTCGGAACACGGTTTATAATCTATCGCTCTATAGTCTGATTGCGCAGTTGAGATGTGTGCTTCTTGCACAGCAATTACTTTGAATAAAATGGCAGCAAAGAAGAAAAGAAAAAATTATACTATAGGAGGAGGAAAAGTTACCAAGAAATTGATGAAATTACAAATGATGCAACAAAAACGAATATTATTTCGTGTATATGGTTCAGCCGTATAGTTTCACTATACCGTGGTCATGTTATAACGCAGGTACTAAACATGTCCCGACACCCATGTTTTAACGGGGGTTTTACTGTATCAAGAATTTTATATACTTATGTTATAAAATGAAATAGGAAATTTATTATAAATTATTCTTTGACAAATAACTTTAAAATTTTATTTTCTACCAAAAGAGCATTAATAATGATAAATACTAACAGTTCTCATGAACACATATATGAAGTAAAAGACTTTTCAAACATCAATTTAAAAAGCATTTCAGAAAAATATCCACTACACAGAGCTGTTTTACCTCTACCAGTCAGAAAGGGGAATACGAAAACAGGGAACAAAAAAAGAATAAAAATCTGGAAAGAAAAAAATAAATTTAAAAAAAAAATTAAAATATATAAAACGGAAAACTGCAGCTTTGCAGATGCTTTCAGAAGTTCCCAAATCCGATTCCGAATTCTGGATAAAATCCATGAAATCTGGAGTTTTTGACATCCCTGTTATTGTAAAACTGGTTATTTTACAGGTATTTTTGTAACAAAGAAAGGATAAAGTAATAGGTGGTACTAACAAGCACTCGACAGTAAGATTTTTTCCATTTTGAATAATCTTCACTTACTGATTCTAAAGAGTAATTCATTTGTTCTGTGCATTTACTTCTAATCTACTCTGTATTAAATAGGGAGGCTACTCTAGTTGAAACAGATCAGGGGTCGCGACCGAGGAAATTCGGGTCCGTTTTCGGACCCTTCAAAAAATTCAATATAATCAAAACGGACCCTTCACAAAATATTTTCAAGTTTCCAAATCATACTTTTTACAAAGCTTTTTATTATAAAAGTGGGCAATAATTAAAAAAAAAAAAAATTCATCTCTATGTTTAGCTTTTCAATTTTCCACAAAATTATTAGATTTTCCTAAAGATCACCTTAAAATTCAAAAAAAATTGACCCTGTTAAAAAATGCTGGATCGACCCCTGCAGATAATCACATATCACAGCAAAGAAAAACATGATAATAACAGAATCAAGTATTAAAAAAGAAATTTACAGCACTGATAACTCACCCCAATCTCAAACCACAGCGCAAATCTACAGCAATATTTTTCACAGAGAAATCAAATTCTTCTAGTGCTGTTTGTTGATGCGTTACTTTATAACCCAAATACCTCAGATGCTTAGTTATATCACCTTCGCCACTAAGATAATCTCGTGAAAATGCAAGAAGTAAATCTCTGCTACACTAAAAACCATAAAAGAAATTTTACTTTCAAAAACAAGTACAAAAATTTAACTTTATTTTAATTACAAAAGTATAAAAGAATAAAACTATACAGAATACTTTTAAAATCCAAAGAACTCATACAAGTGAGGAGGAGGAGGGGAGAGTCAATTTCACAACAGACAGCTAAGCACCCACTGCTGTTAGGATCAATATATGCTACTTAATTTTTCCGCATACACTGAACAAAATCTCTAATTTTTTGCCCCAAAATAATAGATTAGATAAACTTTGATTAAGACTGAAATGGAAAAGGAAAATACTTAGGCTTATCAATTAACTGTAACCTATAGGGAGAATAAATAAGTATAATCAATAAATAGAGAAATAGCCCACTATTCTTGTTGATCATATACTCCCCACAAAACGGGAAGGAAACTAAATGAGCATTTGCATTTTGTAAGAATACTACCCACAATGAATAGGTGACAAAAGTGATTGCTTACATTAACCCTCCAAGTAGCAAGTCAAGCATGTTCCTGTTACGCCAAGAAGTTTAAGATTTGTTCAATCTTGCAACATCTGGCACTCAAACATAAATACAAGAAAAAAAATTTAAATTAAATTAAAAATACAACAAAATTCTACAGCAGCAAATTCTATCTTTTCATTCATTGTTAAATGAAGATCTTTTTCTTAAAAGCTGCCACCATTCATTGAAATTTGCAATTAAATTAGCCTATACATATTCAGTTGGGGTGATCCATAGTATCATTTATGTTTGAAAAATAAAGATGACTTCTTTATATAATTCTATACCCAAATGTAATCCTTTCATACTAGGTGTAAGATTTCCAATTGTTTTTGATAATTATATACCAGAAGAAAAAAAAATTAATTGCAGTTTAGAAAATTTTATAGCTAAAAAACTGGGCTTAAGTCACATTCCTTAGCTCTATAGAAAGTCCAAATGGTTTTCGTACCACATGTTAACTACCTAATACTAGACATTCAAAGAGTCAAAACTGGGCTTAAGTCACATTCCTTAGCTCTATAGAAAGTCCAAATGGTTTTCGTACTACATGTTAACTACCTAATATTAGACATTCAAAGAGTCCACTTAATTTCACCACTTTGGAGTTCAAGATATCTTTGTAAAAAGCAGGAGCAAATAGTTCTTGCTCAAATATTACTCCATAAAAAAGGTTACAGCAATAGGCAGCTGAGTAAAACCAATTAAAAATTGCTCCACTGCCAATAGATTTCTAGTATGAAAATAATGTTAAAGAATAATGATAAAAAAGTGCTTGAAAAGAAAGAGCAAAAAACTTTTAATATAAGCTTTTTTTTGCATGAATAGTGATGAAATTAAATACTGGAAATTGTTCTGCTTTATTTATTTTGTTTCACTACATTTTTTAATTTATTTTGTCACCACATTTTTTTTTAATATCCTTTTCCCAATACTTAAATTCTCAAATGCTTATTTTGATTTTAGTAATTTTTCAGCTCTTCACACATAATGAGATACCCTCAATAAAATGCAGAATAAATGAACATGCCTTTAAACATTTACTATAAAAGCACTTCACTACTTCTTCCAGTTACAAAAAAAATTTCAAATGAAAGTTTAAAACAATTATTTCCCTAACTCTGGATAAACTAATGGTGACTTACCTTATACTTTGCATTCTTGGAGAAAAGACAAGGATCATTCTTTATAAGATGACCCACTTTAGCTTTATCCAAGAAATAAACTAGTAACAGAAATTTTTTAAGAGTAAAACGCTTTATCTCTTCTTCATAACCTAAAACATTAAAAGAACTCATTTATTACTCAACATAAAAACTTCCATAAAATGTAACATAGGTAGAATGAGTGTAATACCTGGCTTAAAATAATTGATTACTGCCACATGCGAAAATTTGGATGTAATTTCTGGATCACTCAATAATCGCCTAATTATGAATCTCGACAGACCAACAACATCACAGTTACTTTGCAACATTATTATTTCCCCATATATAGTCTACAAAAGAAAAAATTTCGTGTTATGTTGAAACACACAAAATATATAAAATTTCATCTATTCAAGAACTATGGTCCCATCAAGGTAAAATCTTACTTCTAAACCAATTCTAAGCCAAAGAGAATTATAAGACAATAGCATATCCAGTATTTCCTTTTTTATTCCTACAATAGAAAGAGAAATAATATAATTTAGGAGTTAGAAAAGCAAAATGTGAACGAAATAAATAAAGATAAATAAAACTAAATTAAACAAAAAATTCATTTTCAAGTACAATTATTTCCATTACAAAAATAATGTAATGCAACATTAAAAACACAGGTAGCCACAACATTTTAAAAAAGACAAGATAATACCAAATTTTATAACTCACTTGTTATTAATAGTTCTGACCACTGGATTTATTGATATCAAAATTGACAATTGCAAACAAGCAATCCTAACAGCAACAGCATCCTAATACTTTTTTTTAATAAAACTCAACCCAGTATTTATTTTAAGCAGAGCTTAATTTGCATAGGTACTCACACATGCAGGAGCTCAGGAATTTTTAACATAAATTAGGTTTAACTAAGATTATTTAAGTATGAAAAGAAGGTCTGAGGAAATGACTGTAATCTTTCTTTTGTTGAAAACTAAGCTCTAATTTTGAGTACCAATCTAACATAACACTAAGACAAATTATGAATTATATGAGTTATACCAATGAATTATGTGAGTGTACGTTGGGTTGCTAGAAATTTTACAAAAGAACTTCCAGAGTTTGCTAATTGATTCTAAGTAATCCTGCTATCTGACCCTGAATTTCAGTAGTGCAAATGAAAAATTCAGGAAATCATGCTTAAGATTTAAAAACTTTAATAGAGAGGGGGGGGGGGGAATTAATGTGTGCAATGCAGTAGGTAGTCAGTTTGCATGCAGATAATGCCCCTAATCAAGTAAGATGGAAAAAAGCAAGAGAGAAAACAAAACAAAAAGAAAAAAAATCAAATGTTAAGTAAAACTATAATCTTTTTTTTTTTTTTAATTTAAGCTTTTTCTAAATGCTTTATCAAGCACATCCTTTATTTCCTTAAACTACTGATGTACCTATTTCAATCATTGTAGTACAATAATTTTCATATCATTCCTAACTTTTGATTTCAGATATTTTTAATCTCTGATTATCTTCTGATAAACAGCTTTAAACAGTTGTTTTTGTAAATTTTCAATTTTTAGATTAATTTCCTTAATATAATCAGGGCTCCCACCGCCTTAACACAATTTGTAGCAGCTTTCGGAGCAGGTAAAATGTCCTTTCTGTATCAGTTTGGAGCAGAAGAAATCGACTTTTGTATCAGTCTAGGAGCCGAAAATATCAACTTTGTACCATTTTTGGAGGACTTTTCTTTATTTTTTAAATATTAAATGGCTGTTTTAAAGCAATGTTATTTTCATTCATCAAGGGTAAGAGCAGCTTCAAGTCCTTAAAATGATAGGAAACGTAAATGTCAGACATCCTTCAAAAACTGGATTATTTTTATATTTCTTAAGAAATTTTTCAAAACCTATTCAAAACGACTAATTAAAATTATAACCCTTATAAAGGTTTTTCAATACTTTTCTCAGGAAACGGATTATTTTTAAAAAATAGTTTTGTTGTTTTTTTTTCTTCTAATAGTTAAGAGCAGCTGGAATAAAGCTTAAAATTTTCTTCTTTAAAAAAATCTTTGCATTCTCTCTTTTTTTCTTTAATAGCTAAAACACTATTCTTTCAAGAAAATAAGCAACAACTAACTAATATGAAAGCTTCAACTATTACAAACTAATTATCACTAAAATTTGTTTTTTAAATGGTACTTATTTAGGTATAGCCATTGTGATTATAGTAACAGTAAAATTTTGAATGAATTAAATATAATTTCATATTTTATCAAAAAAAATATATTTGAAGTCGATTCTATTTTCTACCTACAGTAATACTCATTATTTTTCTGATTAAGAAATATTCCTGTAAATCTCAATCCTAAATACTCACTTAGATGCTCTGGAAGTAATTAATAAAACTAAAGTAAATTGCTGAGTTTCATAATTTTGCAGCAAGAAAATTCAAGAATAAAATTATATTTTTCAGTTCTATAATAGAAAGGCAAAATGTATTTTTAACCAACTACACAAAGGAAGGAGGTTATACATTCATATTGTATGTATGTCGTTTTTTTTTTTGTTTGTTTGTCCACTCTTTTGGTTGTTTGGTTGTGGCAACTCACAACTTCTTACCAGGTAAACTGATTTTCATGATTTTTTTTTAATCGATCGAAGGTGGTTTCCCATAGGTCTCATACCTTTGTTTGACAATATTCGATAATTAGAAAAAAAGTTATGGGCTGAAATGTGGTTATTTTTTTGCTTTTTCATCCATAACTTTTTACTAAATGAACCGATATTGATGATTTTTTCTTCAATCGATAGAGGGTCGTCTAACTCAAATATCACACATCAATTTGACTACATTTGTTTTTTAGAAAAAACGTTATGGGTGAAAAATAAGCATTTTTTTCATTTTAATTGGAAAGGCTGTGCTTGATTTTTCTTTGTTGAGAAAATTGTTAAACATGAAACTCATTGTTTAAAAAGAGTTTGTTAAAATTGAGATGTAATATTAAAAGCAATTATAACAAGAAATAGACTGAAGGCTTCTTTGAAGAAGAAATTAAATCCAATCAGTTTGTTTGCTCTAGTGACCTTTTGTAAGCCGATTTCAAAACGAAATTTATCATACAAACGGTTAGTTTTTAGTGTCATTCCTCAAAGAAGGTTTCCCTTTTGATATGTATTTTTTAAACATAGAGTATTTATATAAAAATGTATTTACACTAAAAAGAATAAAATAAAATAATTTTTGAAAAAAAAAAATAGAACCGACTTTAAACTACAAATTGCGCTAAAAAGTAAAAAATAAAATTATTCTTTAAACAACTTCGATACGACTTTTAAACATAATTCTTGAAGTCGGTGCAAAATTATGATGGATTTTGATGCATGATTCCTTTTTTAACTATGAATCAATTGCAAATATAAATGGCGTAGAGTTTGCAACAGTTTCAATGTAAAATAATGCATGGCGTAATAATATAATTACTGTCATAATTTTGTAGACTTCAAAAAATATGTTTAAAAGTCATATCAAAGTTGTTTAAAGAATAACTTTATTTTTTACTTTTTAGCGCAATTTATAGTTTGAAGTCGTTTTTTTTTTTTTTTTTCAAAAATTATTTTATTTATTATATGTTGATAATTTAATGTCTAATGATTTTTTCCCCAACAATTTATCTTTACATCTTTGAAAAATTGTGTAATAATTACAATTAAATTTTAAGAGTCCTTGGGTTACAGCAATTGGATGCCGAAAGAAACTAAATTGAATTAAAAGAAAAAAGAAATGCATGGTAATTTTATATCTTTCAAATCTAGTTTAAAAATTGAAACATTAAAAAGAGTACTTTTATGAGGTCGTTTATCCACAACAAAATTTCTACTTCTTCTAATAATATTGTTTAACATATTTGCCAAAGATCATCAATTCATTAAGATATACGTACAGGCTTTTTTAATGATTTTCTAACTTAGTTGTAATTTTTTTACTTATTTTGTTCTTTACATTTATGTTTTTTAATTGCTTGTGGTTATATGATATAGATTACAGAGCTTAAAGAGTAATGAGAAAAGAAAAAAAGCTGCAATTCAATGTTTAATTTTACAGCGTTTGAAAGTCTACCTCCAAACACTTTCGGGAACAAATGTATATTTTCAAACAATGTTTTTATTTAAAATAAAAATACATTTTATTTTTTACTTTGAGAAGAATCATTATAAACAGTTAAAATGAAAAAAATCCGATTTTTGTAGCAGATGCAAAAAGATTGTAGAATGTATGCGCTCCTTTGTTTACACGTGGAAAGTAAGCTTAAGGAATTTTAAGGAATCGTTATAATGGAGCAGCAATCTTTTTAACATCTGTTCTGTTATTGATTTTTCACACTGATTAGTATTTCCTAAACATTAGAAAACACAAAGAGTACTGAGGAAAAACACTAAGTTCCCCCCCCCCCCCCCCCCCCCCCACGTTTCATGAAATTGTAACCTTTTGTAAACTATCTATTTCAAGAAAAACTTACTAAATAAAATGTTCAACAGAAATAGTGATAAGAGGAATGATTTTTCTCTATAATACTACAAAATATTAGAAATCGTCTTATTGTTTCTTCTACAAGCGTGGGATACCATCACTCATTCTGCCCAATTTTCTCATCCATATTTGATGTTCTTAAGAGAGAGTAGAGCTAATATTCATTAATAAACTGCTTCAAAGGTAAAAAAATAGTTTACTAAAGGAAAAATGTAACAAATAATGTCGATTTTAAGGTTAAAAAAATAATATACAAAATTTTTTTTGATTTTTTTCCTGAAAATCGGGACTTGGCGCAAATTTGCGGAAAAAAACGCATTTTGTAGCAGAAAAATCGTTTTGGCGCAGTTTTGCGCAATTGGCGCAGCCGTGGGAGCCCTGTATAATTTATGCTAAATTTTCCTTCGGTTTCTTTTCTTTTTATTTTTTGCTTTCTTTTCTCATTTTCTGGAGCTTTTTTTAAGAGCTCAATCACCAAGTTTTTACCCCTGTTTCTTTTGCAGATACATATGAAACTTTGCCACTAAATTTCAATGTTGGGATGCAATTAAAGAATAAGTGCAGAAGGTTCAAGGAAAAATACCTGAACTTTGTAAGAGCAAAAGGGGGGGGGATCTGTCACTTTAATTACTTTTAATAAACAGGTGATATGTAGTTCTTAGTGGTGTGTAATACAGCTCTAAAAACTATCTTTATTATAGCAGGTACTAAATTCAAAAATCTTATTCGAGTAATTTTTTAAAAAAAAAGCTTTTTGCTCTTAAAAATGGAGTATTTTGAAATAAATGAAAATTACATTTGTTAATAAATATGGAAACGAATTACATGGGATATACTAAGCACAAATCCCGTAATATATACAATGAGAACTAATTCTAAATTCTAATATTTAACATTCCTATTAATAAAAATGTGTGCTAGATGAACCTTTTTGCTTGACGTGAAGTTAAAATAATAATTTTTATTTTAAATGACCTATTCATGCATTGTGATGGACATGCTTTAAATAGAAATAATTATCATTATGAAACAGCAACTTATGCATAGTCACCGATGGTGATTTTTCAAACAGAAGGAAAAATTTTATTAGTTTTATTCCTTATTTAATTATTTAAATTTGTATTTATACATTTTAATTTTTTGAACGATTGGAGACATTATGCATAGATTACAAAAGTTTAAATGAATTTGAATTCAGTATTTAACTTTATGATATTTGAGACCTCACACTCCTAACAAGCACAGAATTTCCTTAAAAAAATTTCAATTCAAGATTTTGCTGAAAATAAAAGCAAATTTAATAATTTGCCTTTTAACAATTCTTAATAAACAATAAAGAAAAAATTCCAATTCTAACAGCGGATGCAAAAGGATCGCATTTTTTATAAAAAGAATTTCCATAAGTAGAATAACATTAGGATAGCACTTTAATAGGGGCAGGGTTCGTGATTTTAAAAAAAAATTTTAAAAATATATATTTAAAAAAAAAATCGGATTTTTTTTTAGTTAAATTAGATTTTTTTGATTTTTAAAAAAGACCTTGAATATTTTGGATATTTATTATGTTACATTCAGAGAAACAACATGGCATGTTAATCAATACGCAAAAAACACGCTTTAAGCTAGTTGCACAGCAATAAATAGTTTTAATAATAATAATGATAAACAAATTCAAATACAAATGCATGACTCAAATGAAACTTAACCCTACCAGGAATAATAGTACACTCATAAGTACAGAGAAAATGAAAAAATTTAATCTGGATTATTTTGCTGTTGAAAGCTGAAAAAAAGTAACAATTATGTATACTTAATTTTTACATTGAGTGTACTTTAAGAATTTTTCTATTTTATAAATGAAAAAGCCTGAAATATTTTTACCCTATTAGTAAACTCATATTCTCACACCATTACTAAAAACTGAAACTTTTTGTTTTAATCAAATATTTTTATTGAAAAAATATTTGAGTTGAAATAAATCTTAAATATTGGAAAATATTTGAGAAGGAAAAAACCTTAAGCTATTAGGGGACATGGATGAAACTTTAAGGATACATATTATAAATTCTAACAATTGTTGTCTTAAACACTATTATTCTGAATTATTTATTGTGTGGCATTTATTAAATTGATCTAAAATGCTATTTTTAAGGAAAAAAAACACAGAATGGTTCATGATTATTATGAATTCTAATTTGAATGATTGAATGAGTTACTCTACAAGCATCGAAACAGCAAAGCATAAGAGTAATACTGTAAAATTAAAAAAATAGTAATTAGTTCTAAACCTATGAAATGTTATGCACACAGACAGATGGACCTAGGAAGTTTTGTTTGAAACAGTGGTTGTAATTGCAATACATTTCATTTTTACAACACTTTCTAACATTGTAAAATTAATTTTTAAAAGAATCACTTGATTTAAATCACGATTTAAATCAACGAACCCTGAATAGGGGTACAATAATCAATAGTAATAATACTGGCATTCTCGTCAAAAATTTGAAGTAAGTAAGTAGCTGGGAGTATTCTCAATGCAATCAAACACTTTAGCTATGGTCTTTTAGCTGTCTATACTATTTAAAGTCATCCAAATGTATGCATTAATGTTTAAAAGTTCTTTATGCCCTCTAAGCTGCTGAGAACTGTCAGATATATATTTTTTTTTTATAAAAATAAAAAATGAAATAAAAACCTTTCAACTTACTAAAATATTTTATTTCAAAAACAAATGCAAAAATGAAGAATTAAGAACTTATTCAGTAAAAATTTATTGAAAATTAGTAATAGCAAAAAAAAAAAAATTAATAAATAGAAAGTAAACTAAATTAATTATTAAAATAAAAAATAAAATAAGATAATCTAAGGTAAAATATGTTAAAATAACTTCTAAACATTTAAAGAAATGAAATATTTAAAAGATGTAAACAGATGGAATCTCAAATGTGGGAAGCAATTTTCAGCGAAATGACAGCTGCTCACCTAAAAACGTTTGTGATTGGTTATGTAGTTGACCTTGAAGAAAGGAATCAATGAGAATTGAAATAGCTGAGAAAAAACAAAATTCAGGACAATCAAAAAAGTTATGTGAACAGGAGAAAAAAATAGGAATTCCAACTGGAAAAAAAAGCCTTTTTTGAAAAAAAGTAGTGCTGCAATCCTTGAAGTTAGGAGACCACGAGAAATAACAAGAACAGAGTTTTCTGGAAAAGTCATCAATAATTGATAAGTATGCATATTAACATAAATGTTTTAATGATTTAACAGCACGCACACATATCGATGGTACAAGCATACCAGGCTACATTTAGAGAATTTGTTTGTCTAAATCTACTTATCTCAATCTGGCTTACAATATTAGAATTCAAGTAAACAAAACCCAGATAAAGTCATTTAACAAAATAGATGGGGAGGAGAATGTTATACAGAAAGTTTACCAAGATCAGCATGAAGAGCACGATCCTTTCGTACACTTAATCGCTTCATGTCGACTTCCTTTTCGATAGTTTTGACAACAGCAGAAATTTCATCAGATTGATAAAGCATACAGCATGCCTTGCGCAGCTGATTCAGGTTTTTGAGAGCTGTGTATGTCTTGAGGGACAACTCCTCTTTTGTTGGTGCCCTGACTGGAGCAATATCTTTGATACTTTCTATCCATATCTTAGCAGAATCAACTGAAAGAAAAAAACAACATTTAAGTTTTTCCGCTAAGAATCATGGAGCAGACATGTGACTCCCTGAGGGGAAAAATACTGAAATATCACGACATCACGACAAAATGTTGTTAGCTTAATAAAAAACCTTATATTACAAATATAAATTACTAAGCAATAGAATTATCAAATACAAAGCGAAGTTGAGTCTTACTTTACACTTTAATATAAAAGAGTAGGGGCTTAGTGACTAACAAAAAAAGTGCAGAAGTTCTACATCTTTTGAAACTTATATTCATATGTAGAGTCTGAACTAACGAAATAAACAGGTTTCCAAGCATTAACTTTTAAACTGAAGTAACAATGTCATATCTACCAACCATTAAAAACATTAATGAATAAGGTATGAAGTTAAAAAAAAAAAGGATTCCAAAGCATTATATGAGAAGATTATGAATACACAATATAAACATACTTGCGATTTAAACACACAGTACTTTTATTTGGAAATATGGTCTAATATTTAACTACCTGATTAATGAACTTCTAAGATCAAGTAGAGGCACTATTAAAAACCTTAGGCATATTTCTTTCTCAAACTTAACAATTGTTTTATAATATTGAAAAAATCACCTAACAGGCAATTGCTTGATTTTTTTTCATGCTTTTAAAATATATATTGAATGAAAACAGAAAGAATTGTAAATTTATTTTGTAACAATATACATTGAGTACTTGAAACAAAAACCCCCAAATGCTAAAGACCACTAAACATTTCAAAACTCATTTTAAATTACATACAAAGGGAATAACACAAAATACATACATAAATCTTCATGGCAAAAAGGGGAGAAGGCCTTCCAAAATGAAGGATTTTCACGGAAACGAAATTCTTAATTTCCAAAATTACCGAAAATATGGAATGCTGTAAAAATACGGGAAAATTACGTGTCTGATGGAGACAATGCAGACCTATTTCTCACATCCCCCTCCCTTTTTTTCTTTTGAAGCATCTGGCTCACGTTTTGTGTCTACAATGAGCCCAGCTTTTCTAAAATTTATAAATGCTAAGAGTACAAAAAATGCAAGAATACACTTTCAGTTATACTTCTTGATTTTCTATTGTAGAATATCTTACTCTGTATCTCTTACACAAATGACCAAGGCTAAGAAAGGTGATGGCTCTTTTCTTTCCAACCAGCCCCACCCCCTGAAATCCCAAAATTTTTTGCCAATGTAGCATATATTCCTCCCTGAAACTTTCCTCAACATAAGTGCTTCAAAGTCAGACCCCCCCCATCACCCCCTCCCGAAAAACATTTCTGGCTATGGCCTTGACCTTGTGGGTACATTCAATACAATTTTTATAGAATTTAAGCCAAAAATTTTCCAATTACAAAACTGCTTATTTTACATTCTGTTTTCCTTTTCTTTTAGTACAATGAAATTTCGTTACAGTGAACGTCAAAGAACTGGAATAATACTTTGTTATAACGAAACGTTGTAACGGAATATATATTATCCTACTGTGGTTTAAATGGGACAAAAAATGTGTGTCGTAGAAAAGGAAAATTTGTTGTATCGGTATTCACTGTAACAAGATTTTACTGTATATAAATAACTTATAGTTTTTAAACTAAAAACTTTGATCTCTAAAAAAATTAATAAATTATTACATATTTCTTGCTATTTATTCAATACTTTGAAGAGTATCCTTTTCTAAAAGCAATAACTAAAATTCATTAAGTCCAACTCCAAAGTGAAAAAATATTCTCGGCATTTGAATGCTTCGTTAAAAATATAAAAAAAGAAAGGGGAGGGAAAATTGTGTAAAGAATTGTGCATTACAGAGATGGGAAACCTATAGCCTTTTGGAGTTTTTTTAAGCAGCTTTCCAGTTTACATACATTTCCCCTGCACTTTATTTCATTCAAAGTACATAAATATGTTAAATTGGCGATTGCGGCTATAATACATTAATTAGTATATTTAGATTTGTGTGATATAAAGAAATATTTACAATATTTGTTTTTTTTTTTTTTGTTTTTGTCTATTTCACGACAGTAAATTAAATATAGAACACTAATTCGAAAGATTCTATTCTATTTGAGTGGCATTTAACTTCAGAAAGGATCTTTCTCTCCTGATTTATCATATTCTATGAGATATTATATTCTATATATATTCAACACTTAACAAACATGAGTAGTAGTAATTATAAAAGACAAATGCAAAATCTTTGCAAGGCAATCTGTGGTCACATAAAATATATTGAACTGACGTTCATAAAAATTCTTTAATGGAGTACCAGCCTTGCATGTAGTATGACATCCTGGTGTTACTCTTGCACTCAAATGCTTTTCATTTACAAAACTGCCAAAGAAAAGGCTATAAAAGCTAAAGGCATGGAAATGATCAAAATTTAACCTGTTGCACTGGCACAGAGAAATTATCTCTATTCATCGCATACCTCCCAAAAAGGAAGGAATTTGTACAGCGTAAAATAAATAAATAAATATGGCGTTTTAAAAATTGTTGTAACCTTTCAAAGCTTTATGATCATTTTAATGAAAATTTGTGTTTCATCTTGGGGTTAAATAGCAAGGAAAGCAGCTTTAAAAAACTTCAACTTACACTAAATATTTTTAAAGATTTTTACATTTTCAGGGTTCCTACTGTCCCAGTATATTAAAAAATATGGCATTTTTCAGGACAATTTATAACTATATATAGGGCTACATTTACATAGTGATACATTTAAAAAAATAAACATTTGGTACATACTTAGATAAAAGTTACACACATATAATTCATACTCTTCCTTTCACACATATTTAATGACCACAGGAAAGATTACAAGTGCTTTCCTTTAAAACATCAAAATTTCTGATACTTTTCATTTGTGCATCGATTACACTGGTCAACAAGTGTTTTGCCCCCAGAATGAATTTCACTTTTCCTGAAATAGTTTTGCACCAGGAATCCATATCTGGCATCTAAATTTTTCCATCATGTATAGTTTTTTAGTTATGAGGAAGGAAATGTTCGATTTTTACGTTTTTTCATTGTTTTTCCGATCATGCAGCATCGCTTTTAGTGAGATAAAGTACACAAAAGAGCTTAAATGTCAACTTTTAAATCATTGGTCACTTTATTTTACTGGAAAAAACTTAGTGGAGTGTCGCAAACGGCTCCTGCCGACCCCCGAACGGAAGTGCGTATCAAATTACTGCACTGGGTGCAGGTCTCGGTAGGAATTTCACGAGAATTGGGATACAAAGGCAAATTGGCAAAAGATTGATACTGTACGACACGTTTAATGAGCATGAGCTACTATTTTTTATCATAGAAGTCTCCTGTTGTGTGTAAAAATACTCCCTGAAAACATGGGAGCTGTATAACCGATGAACGTAGAGAGCGGTTCCATCAGGACATTTCAGTTATCGAAAAGAGATATCAAGGGAAGTGGAGTGTTAGCAGATTACCGCTGGTCATTAAAAAGGGACGTTTCTGAAGCAAAGTATGCCAGAACATGTCAAAATCAACCCTTTTAAGGTAAATAGAAAATTACTTGGTTTTTAGGTGGAAAGGTTTCTAATCTAAAAATTACAATGCCCTTAAAAAAAGGAGGGGTGTCCTAAGGACTTTATTGAATAATCTTAGAAGTATTTTCCAAGCTGAATTCGAAAATGAAAACCATTTTTCTTATCACTTAAGGGTTTTATTTGTAAGGTACTGCAATAATTTAGGGTAATTGTTATTAATGTCAACTGTTACAGCACCTTGCACGGAAAATCCCGACGTGATAGAGAAAAATGGTTTTCATTTTCGAGTTCAGCGTGAATAATACTTCTAAGATCAGTTAACAAAGTCTTTGGGGCAGAAAAAAAGTTTTTTTTTGTAGACCAGTGTTATTAATTACACGGGAAAGAAAAAATAATAGTGGTTTTCTTTTCGCCACGCTGCTGGTCGCACTTTTAACTAAATTATTTTGATTAAATTCGCATTATTATTATTAATTATAAGCATTAGAAAAGTATTATTTTAAATTTTTCTTTAAATTTTACTTATTATGGAAAAGCTTATCACAAAATAAAAACTGAGCTTTTGTAAACATTTTTTATTAAATATACAATTAATCGATAAACATAAAATTTCAAAATAATCCATGGGTAACATGCCCTTGCAAAAAACAGCATAACTGAGAAGATTTGGGAAAAATTTGAATTATTGGATAAGATTAGTTTAATTGGAACTCAAATTGGTCACTTTTTCCATCAATTTTAGCAATTGCTGTGATTCCACATTTAAGATTCAAACACAATACAATATGGGGTATTTTTATTCACATGATTCAAGTAAATGCTAAAACATAGGGCCTATGATTACATTTTAGGGCTTTTATCTACCAAATATGGCCTTTAGAGAGGCCCTTATAAACCAATCACAAAATTAGGGCCTTTCTATGGCCTGTGGGAGTCCTGATTTTATTCCACAGAAGGTGGCTAAATTAATACTGAGGCACAAGCACTTGTCAAGTAGAGGAGGAGGGGGGGGGGGCAACAACAAAAATTGCTGGAATTTTAAACTCTCTAACACCATTCTTAAATTAGGAAAAGAAAGTTCATTATGACATTCATTTGAAGAAGAAAAAAGAAAGAAACAGGAAAAAATAAAGCTTTTGTCACCTTCAACATCTGAAGAATTAAAACTATCAGCTGGAGTCAAAATATAATTCAACCAGTTAGTAAATGCAGTTTCTTGTTTCTCCATCCAATGTTTATCATAATACAAGTTTGAAGATGCATATGGATTACGATGAGATAAAACTGGATCTATTAAAAAAAAATTCACACTATAATTTCATTGTAAAGTTTCAAAATTCATTTAGCACTATAATTATTCTTAAGTCCATTTCCCCAAGTAATATAAATTTATCTTTACTTCATACATTACTAGTCAACTAAGATGCAACACCCGAAGGTGTAAGATATCAAAATATCTCAAAGCAATAAACCTGAAAAATTGTAGGTAAAAATAGAATAAAATTATTTAACCAATCACTATGAGGCAAATGTAAATATAATTATCAATTCCAATATAGAATTTTAAGTAAGAACAAAACTTTGGAAAAATTGCTTTAAAATTTGTTCGGTATATTTTGCACCGTTACTTGTTAAGGAATTGTGAGAAGGGATAAACCAAAGGCAGAGCTAAAATATTGCTACATAAATAATATAGAATTATACAGAAAGGGATCATGCTATGCTTATTTTCCACATCAAAGCCAAGAATACACAAAAATATTTAAAATATCAATTTTTAATACATTTTAATATTTACAGAATTAAAAAAAAAAACTATATTTAAATAAAAAGAACATTTGGAAAAAAAATGATATTTATTTTTCCCTCACTTTACTGACATGGTTTACTGCTCTTTTTTATAGCAGTGTTGAACTATAGAACAATTATTACACCTCAGTATAAAATATATTTAAAATGCAACATCTAAAAAATAAATGAAAAAAGTGTAAAACAATTATACTTTTGGATAATCATTCAACTTGTTTGTTTGAAAAGAGAGGAGCTCAACATTTTTACTTTAGAGAAAACTATATTTAGCCAATGAGAAGAGATTAATCAAACATAACGTTTTCTCCCATAAAAACCAGAATGCACTATAACACAAGTAAATAGCAGTTCAAAAAACATAATAACGACATAATTTCAAACATGTGGTGAATTTTATTCATACTACACAAACAGTAACTAAATTATCTAGAAAGTTCTGCTCTTATCATTAATTGTTATGGCAAGGAAACCATTCCACAGGTAGTTGAAAATATTTTATTCTAAGTGTTTGAAACAAGAATAATGAAATAATCAGCTTATTGGAATAAAATCCTATAAAAACAAATTTATTCTTGCAGATTCTTAATAATAGTCAACGGGTAAACTGTTAAAAATCATTTACAGTAGGGTTTCAAAATAAACTTTAGATTTTGAAATTATACTGGTATATGAGGTTTAAAATTAATGAATCAAAGATTTAATAGAAAACGATCCTTTTAGGAGGAGATTCATATCTCAGCATAGAGGGCAACACTGGAAAATTTCTCTAGTGGCCAGTGGCGGAACCGCCGCAAGTAGAAAAGAGAGGGGGAAAACATGTTGTGGGCCTGGTCCTCGCGAAACGGGAGATTTGTTAAGCGATGGAAAGCAACGCTGTGTTTCGATAATGTTTCGTTGCTTTATGAATAATTTCATTAGTTACATCGATAGCAAGTGTTCTTGCAGCAAAAGTTTTGTTCTTAGAATTGAACAGGAAACTTAAAAATGTGTTTTTGACTATGATAGCTGCATTATTTTTTTTATTCCACATTTTTATTTTTTAAGTGTTGAATTACTTCCTTTCAAAGTTTTAAACTTTGCCAGAGCCATGTTAGCCTACTGAAAAAAATTCTAGCGTTTTCCGCGAGGCTCCACGAGGAGGTATGGTTGGTCTTTGCTCTCTAGCCCCCCTCCCCCATAAATTATTTACTTTTATTATCTTTAAGTTAAATTTTAACTTGTTATTTTAAAATACAGATATTATTTTGCTTTGTTAAAAAATCAATAATATTTATATTATTCGGCAGAACTAGATTTCAAAGTCATGCACTTGCGTTTCTTTTCTTGATTGACGTTCGGTAAAAATAAGTCCTCGTGATCGCTCAAAAGAAACTGAAACATTTTCTAACTATTTACAGAAGCTTTCTGAAGTTCTGGATTGGGATGGGTTACTCGGCCCCTGGCGATGTCAAGGAAATAATTTCCTGTCATTTCATTTTTCTGAAGCTAAAAATGCAATACAAGAATGACACTGCAAGTGGTTTTTAATTTTGTAAGCCGCATAACCAGAAATATAAATAAATAGAGGTACATTATCTTCTTCCTCTTCGGTGTAAATACAAAAATCAACCCCATGAAAACTTATTTCTGTTCCATATTTTCATATTTTTCTTCGGAAAAATCAAGCAAAAATTCTGAAAGTGCAAACGATCCATATTTTGTAGAATGCAAATTGATAAAACTTATTAAATGCAATTTTTTTTCTGTTCGTATAACCTCTGAAATAGTTAATTTATAATTTCCCCCGTGGAGTTGAAAATATTGGTCTGATATGACGGAGACGATTAATAAAACCACAATCTTGAATGACCAAAATCATTTTTCGCGTCATTTCAAGCAATTTGTTTGCATTCATAAATTTTACTGGAAATAATCCAGCAACATCTTTATTTTGGAATGGACTGATGATATCATGAATTGCTTGCACACTTGTTGTTCTTTGGTGTCGTCTTTTATAAATGCTACTAACTTAACAACGTCAATATTTAAATGCACATATATCGATTACGAATTTATTAAAACATAAAATCTAGCTAGGGAGATCAGCTCACAAAAAGTAGATAATTTTCTAAACTCATAAAATATATTTAAAGTTCCTTTTCTTCCCATTTACCTTTAACTTAAATCAGTTTATCATGAACAATCCTTTAGACTATTACTGCTAATTACACGAACTAATGCATAGGAAAACATTAAAAATACTATTAATCGATAAAGGATTTTCTAATTCAAATATCGTACATCGATTTGATTACAATTGGTTTTTAGAAAGAACGTTATGGGAATGAAAAATGAGTATTTTTCTTTTAATTGGAAAGGCTTGCCTTGATATTTATTTGTTGAGTAAATTATTAGGTAGTAAATATTTAGCTCATTGTTAAAAAGCATTGTGAAAAATGTGCTAAAAAATCATGTGCTACTGTTATTGGCACATGAGATATGCAAAATTTAACCGATGAAATAAGCAGAAATACACGTAGTGCTATACGAGACGGAAGAAATTTCCCATCGCTTAGCATTCGTCAAGATGGCGTTTAACAGGTTTGGACCAGGCCCACAACGAAAAATTTCCCCCTTTCTTCTCTCCGCGGGGGTCCCGCCAGTGGCCAGTAGAGGTAGATTTTGTACTGGCCACTTTTTCTGAAGCAGTGGCCACTTTTCGCGATGAAAAATGCACAACAGTGTTTTAAACTTTTTGCATCGATTAGTAATGATATAAAATTAAATATCCCAATTAAATGCGCTAATATTTATAAAATTAAATACTTTTTTTTAAGTTATTAAAATAAAATTTTAATACTTTGATTTTCAGGGAAAACATTTTTCCTTTTCTCCCAATTACTAAAAACCATTGTACATTCATTAACTTATGCAAAAATGAAAGATCATTGTACAAAATATTGCTTACCACACTAAAACAGTTGATAAAAACTTAGCACATTTTGTTTTTAATATTAAGGGATTTTTGTCAATACTTACAGCAAATGAAATTATATATTAATATATAACTTATGAACGAAGATTAATTACAGAAAACTATGATTAACAATAAATATGGCTTATAGGTTTTGAAACTGGTTGCAAACTTTTTTTTTGAAATACAGTACCGAACCCCAAATTCGGAAAATCCTAAAATTCGGCACTTTTTTCCGATAATTTCCGATTTCAGAAAAATATTAATCTCAGAAGCTGTTAAATTAACAAATGCAGTAAATTTTGATTCAAAAAGAAGCAGCAATCCTTGTAGATGTATTTCTGATTTATATGAAAACTCAGGAAACCAAGATATAACCAGAAAACCCTATTATGTTCAAAAGTGAAAATCGGTTTTTTGGGAGTAGTTAAGTATCTTTTTTCAAATGTAGTAAGTATCATTTGTACAAATTGCAAAGCTACTGGGCGCCATTTATGACCACAGAGAAATAAATAGAGCAAATTCTTTTATCTTTCTTTCTCTTTTTTTTTTTTTTTTTTTTTTTAAGGGAATAAAACTTGAAAAACGAACTTTTAAGAACTTAAGGGAAAAAAAATAATTTTTTATAGGGAAAAAAGATGTTTAACTGAGCTCAAAAAATCAATTTTCATCTTTCAACATAGTAGGGTTTTTTTTATTTTATCTTGGTTTCCAGTTCATGTAAATCAGAAACATATATACAATATTGCTTCTATTTGAATAAAAATTTACTGGTATTTATTAATTTAACAGCTTCTTAGATTAAATATTTTTCTAAATTGGCCAAGGAAAAAAAAAATCGGAAATTTTTGGCAAAAGTGCCGAATTTTACGATTTTCCGAATTTTGGGATTCTGAATTTGGGGTTCGGTGCTGTAGTAACGTTGAGAGTATATTTTTACTCCATAGTTGAGGATTTAACATGCCTAAATTTGTCATCGGCAGATTGTGGCCCAAAAATATATTAGTTTTACGTTTGCAAAAATGACTTTTCTGCAAAACCAGTTTGGGACAAAATCAAAGCGGATTTCAGGTTGGTGGATTTGTGGCGCTCGACTGTATTACCTTCTGGAAAAAAAGGGTATCTTATTTATTTTCCAGTTAAGAAAACAGTGCAATTTGAAGTAAAAATGTGCATATCAGCTGTGATATTTACGCAAATCCGCCATTTTTGGTCCCTTAAGTTCGTCATTTTGAGTCGCGTACCGAAATTCGGCAAATTTCGAAATCCGGTCTAGCGTCGGTCCCAAGCATGGCGAATTTGGGGTTCGGTACAGAAAAAAAGATGGGAAAGGGAAAGCATGTGTTTTTGAACTTAGCAGTGTATTTCTTGGAAATTTTTAAGGGGAGAAAAAAGTGGCGACGAGAGTGGCGATTGTTAGGTAATATTTTAGTCGCCACTTCTTTTCATCTAGTCACCCTGTGGCGAGTGGCGACCGCTAATTTTGCCCTCTATCTCAGCAGGGTTCGTTGATTTAAATCAGCTTGATTTAAATCATGATTTAAATCAAGTGATGTTTTTAAAAAAAAATCATTGATTTAAATGAAATGATTTTTTTTTTTCAAAAAAATCATTGATTTTACAATGTTAGAAAGTGTTGTAAAAATGAAATATGTTGCAATTACAACCACTGTTTCAAACGAAACTTCTTAGGTCTATCTGTCTGTGTGCATAACATATTTCGTAAGTCTGGAACTAATTACTATTTTTTTAAATTTTACATTATTACTCTTATTCTTCGAGCATCGTTAAGATGCATCAATAATTCAAATTAGAATTCATAATAATCATGAACCATTCTGTGTTTTTTACGTTAAGAATAGTATTTTAGATAAATTGAATAAATGCCACACAATAAATAATTCAAATAATAAAAAATCCGATTTTTTTTTTATTTTTTTTTTTTTTTTAAACAAAAAAATCACGAACCCTGTATGTCAGACATAGAAACACAATGATAACTGACCTGGAACCTTTGATTTCTTCAAATTAAGACGGCGAGGTAAGAATTTGGCAGGATTTTCACGATGTTTAACACCTGCTGATGCTTTATCAGGTTGGGCTGGAATGAAAAAAATGTAATAAGTAGATGCATACACAGAAAATGAAAGTTAATTACCCTTGTATAAATTTTAAAGCATGACACACAGAAAAAAGATTTTCTTTTTAACTTTAAAGATTCAGTGATCATAAACTTATGCCTCATTACACTAGTTTTCAACATAAAGATTCTCTAATTTTCCCCATTTTTTAAATTATTTTATTCTTGATTAAAAGATCTTAGTTTGGATTAATGGTATTGATTGGGTATAGTTATTCTGATCATGTTTTATTGCTCTGCAACCCACTTCACACATTATTTTCTTTTCAACAATCCACAGGAATTTTGTGTTTGGCAGGTTTACCAAATATATTAAGAACACAAGACGGTCGGCCATTGTGTAGTAACTATCTAAGCACCAAAGTAACATGATTCACAATGCTGTATTCTTGAAATTTTTTAATAAAATCTCAATTTTAGTAAACATAAGATATATGGTAATAATTACAGACACATTAAATTAATATTTTAAACTACATATGCACTAAAAAATATTGTTAGGTTTCAAAGCAATTTAAAAAAGCAGATCCATTTCATATTCTATTTTAGAAAAATATATACATAAAAATTCAAACTTTTTATCGACCTTATTTAAAATGAATGATCTATACTCTAAACTTTAAAAGTTCACATTCACCTTTCATCTTGTTTTTAATAAGTGTATCCAAATGAGCTCAGGAATAAAATAGCTTTTAAATCACAACTTTCCTCAATAAGAAACAAATACAAAATTAATTTTCCAATGAGGCATCATATAAAAGGACTTTCATAAACTACCAGCTACGCACTGATCTTTTGAACAATGAAATAAGTTCAGCTTTAGTTTAAAAAAAGGGGGAGGAGATAATGAATTGTGAACACCTTGAAAACAGGCAAGCTCATATTAATTAGGTGGGGGATGAATACCATTTTCCACTCTTAAGAGAGTAAAAAAATGTTGATGTGCAGCAACAATTTGTAATTGAAAATTGTTTTACTGAACCTTTGCATAATATGGAATTAATTGTATTTATAGTAATGATACAATTTGACTAAAATTTAGTTTGTAATATTGAACTTTTAATCTACAAGGATGGATCAGGGGGGAAAAGTTTATAAATTTATTAACATTATTTTTTAGTAGTAGACATCAAGTACAAATAGGCAGTCAGAGGTACACTTGCCAATCACTTTTTCCCATAAACAATAATACCATTTAGGCATTTATATGAATACCGGATCAACTTGTTAAATCACAACCGGGACCATACAGCTGCTTCTCTCCAATCTCAAGGATTAATGCAGATGTCCATATATATATAGCCTCTCCCATACAAATCAGTTTATCCCCTAGTGACTAATTCTTTTCAAAATTCAAAGAGCACTTATTTGGGACAAGGTCCTCTTCAGCCAGTGATGCAAAAACATCTGCTGAGAACGGCTCAGTGTTAGTTCCGATATTTAGTTCCTCCTAGCATCCTAGCCAAGTCAAACTCATAGGCGTAACCAGGGGGGGGGTTTGGGGGTTCAAACCCCCCCCCCCCCCATTGGGTAGTGACTTATTTAGGCACACAAAAAAATTTCTGGCTATGTCCTTGCAAAGCACATATTTTTTTCTTCCTAAGAAAATTAAACACATACAGGGTTCACACCGAAGAAAAATACAAGGTGGGATTTCCCACCTTGACCAAAATTTTAAGTGGGATTTTTTAAATTTAAGGGCAAACTAATATATTTTGAGTGGGATTTCAAAAAATATTGCGGGAATCGCGCAATCCCGCGGCCTAGTGCGAACCCTGCACCTATGCATATGATTTTATTTCCTCTTTCTCTGAAGGGTTGCAATCATGACCAAAGTATGCAGCTCATAATAATAAAGAGGACTTTTCATCTGGTTATAATCAATCTCCTAATCACCTTGGGGGGAAGGTTTTGCAGCAAAATGTGGCTTCAATCACCGTACCACACACAGACAAACAGAGATCCTTTCAATCACTCCAGAGGGTTTTCTTTCCTTGATGTCTTTTTGACCCAAAGGCAGCAATTTGGGATGGAGTTGTTTTCTGATAAACCTGTTGTAGGCACTGGGGTCTAAAAATGAAGGACCCCTAGCCAACAATTGCCCTAATAGGTTAAACCCTCAAGGCAGGAAGGGATGCTCATCAAGAAACTTAAAGAGCAGTTTGTACTTATTTATGACTTCCTGTCCAAACACCCATTTTGGTAACATTTTTCTAGATGAGCCGATTGGAAAACTGATGAACTGTATTTGCATTGCATTCTCATTTACAGATGTTCTCTCATCTCTTATATTTTAAATGTTTTTTTTCTTATTATGGTCCATTGCTGATTACATTACGACTCTGGTAATCATCCGTTCAACGTTTCCAATCTCGCTGCTACGGTTTAATGCTGCATTTTAATTTACAATCAAGTATTATTTATATTTTAGCTAAATTTTTAATTATTTTCGATACATAATAATGTTTGCACTCCAGCAATGGACACGTTCGTCATCCAAAAAGAAAAGAAAATTTGATTCAGACGCGTTTTTAAGCTCTATTTGAAGACGTTACAAACTATTACATTACAAAAACATCTAATTCAAAAATTTTAAAAAATATAGTGAAAATGAGATTTTTTTCCTATTTTATCAAACTTTATGGCCTATGTGCGACCGGAAGATGTCAACGGATTTTGATAATTTCTTTTTTATTTTTCTTTTCTGTATAATTCGCAAGTTTTCCGCGCTATTACAACTTCGAAATTAAAAAGAAGGTTTTTTCGGCCCACTCTAATGGACATATTCTTTACACTCTTGAAATTTCAGGATAAATTTTCTAGCATTTTCTATATATTCGGTAAAACATTTGAAATCTAAAGAGACCGGTCATTTATGGCAATGCAGTGGAATTTAACGTTGGGCTCAAACAACAGCGCTACCTGGATCAATCACCGTACCACACAGACAAACAGAGATCCTTTCAATCACTCCAGAGGGTTTTCTTTCCTTGATGTCTTTTTTACCCAAAGGCAGCAATTTGGGATAGAGTTGTTTTCTGATAAACCTGTTGTAGGCACTGGGGTCTAAAAATGAAGGACCCCTAGCCAACAATTGTCCTAATAGGTTAAACCCTCAAACCAGGAAGGGATGCTCATCAAGAAACTTAAAGAGCAGTTTGTACTTATTTATGACTTCCTGTCCAAACACCCATTTTGGTAACATTTTTCTAGATGAGCCGATTGGAAAACTGATGAACTGTATTTGCATTGCATTCTCATTTACAGATGTTCTCTCATCTCTTATATTTTAAATGTTTTTTTTCTTATTATGGTCCATTGCTGATTGCATTACGACTCTGGTAATCATCCGTTCAACGTTTCCAATCTCACTGCTACGGTTTAATGCTGCATTTTAATTTACAATCAGGTATTATTTATATTTTAGCTAAATTTTTAATTATTTTCGATACATAATAATGTTTGCACTCCAGCGATGGACACGTTCGTCATCCAAAAAGAAAAGAAAATTTGATTCAGACGCTTCCACTTCTGAGATATGTTTTGCTACAAATTTAACAAAATTTTTGGTAATTTATTGTAGGGATGAGCATTTTTGTAGGGGAATTTGGATTTTTTTTCTCTAAAGTTCCACTATTTCCCAGTTTTAATATTATGAATGCTTGGACATATAAGATTGCTTAGCGCTAAATATTGAATTTTCTATCGCGTTTGATTTAAAAAATAAACTAATAGAATAGTAAGGAATGTTTAATGTTTTTGTGAATCAAGGCGGTATCCACAGGAGAAGAGGGACCCACGAGCCCCCCCCCCCCCCCCCCGAAATCTTTTGCAATGTATCATATATTCCTCCCTGAAACTTTGCTTAACATAAGTGTGGCGAAATCTGGGGCCCCCGAAAAAATATTCTGGATACTGCCTTGGCTCCGGTGCAGAGGGAGCATGTTAAGAATTAGGAAGGGCAGTGTATGCTTCAAAATCATACCCTTTATATATACATATATATATATATGACTAGAAATGATGTTAATATGATTTTTTTAAAATATATGATAGCTTTTTGATGTATATATAGTAGATGTATGTTTAGATCTTTGGTGAAGTTAGAGGAGTGGGTATTTGGGGCTTCCGCAACTTTAATTTTTGTAACGTGTCTTACATCTATAATGCTTAGGCTAACTCTGGAGACAAGGGTTCAAAGGCTCTCCCCAGGAAACTTTTTGAAATCTTCCTAGCAATGCAATTTCGGGATACCTTGGTGATATTTGAGGAAACAGAAAGGAGTTTGGTTATTCTCCCCTCTGCAATTTTTTTCAAAATGTCTTATATCTTTTAAGTTACTTTTGGTGTCGCTCGTGATAGTGTTCAATGTCCTTTCCCTAAAAGTGTTTCTGAAAGTAAAGTGTCTTAAAAGCGTAATTTATCTTTTCTTTCTTTTTTTAAAACTTGTGATCTGAATTTTTTGCCAGGGGGGGGGGGGGATTGATTTGCTCCAAGGGGGTAGCTCCCCCCCCCCCCCCCCCGGGGATGCCTGAAATAAACACGGAGTATATCTTTAGAGACAATTATTTATGACTAGTAAATTTTCAACTCTTTTACACTTCTTATTGGTGTTTAGTCTGTACATTTTTAGGGTGACCCCCCCCCCTTTCACCAACCCTAGTTACGCCTATGGTCAAACTTGATCCTATATTCAGATAAATGTCCAAATAGATTTGGTGATTATGTAAAATATTATTAGCAACTCCAAATTGTATTTTCTGTCAATTGAATAATTACAAGTTCTATCATTTAAGTTTCAAAATATGACATTACTTTGAAAATAAATCTAATGCACTAAATTACACAAAGATGCACTAAATGTGTTTACCTTTTTTAAGCATGGACCTTAAAGTTTTTGCTTTAAATGGTGAATGCTTGAGTTTCTTTTTATCCACAGAGGAAGAGCTTTTATGAACAGTTTCAGAACCCACAGAAACAGAAGGTTTGTCTGGCAAAATAGGTTGAAATGCTTTGGAAGACTCACCTGCTTCAGGCAAAGCTTTTTTTACATCAAACGGAATTTCAAAGTATGTTTCCCTGGAGTTCTTACACTCGGGAAATTTGAAATGTTCTTCATTGGAGCTTTCTTTAACTGTGCTTTGTTTATATGGTTTTTCACCTCCTACTTTAAGTGTACTGCATGACACGTCAGGAAGAGTAGAATCTGAAATTGTAGCCTTTTTATAAGAGTAATCTTCCTTCAACTGTACATTCCATTTGCTTTGTACTTGTTCTTGTTGTAAATTAGAATTAAAGTCGAGAAAAACTGCATCAGAATTATGATTTGAAATATTATTGGTTTTATCATTAGATATTATTTCATTCACATTAGAGAATCTTACACTTTTGGAAGTTTTCTCTATCATGTCTTTTTTTGCTACTTCTCCTCTATTGTTCTCAGACACTTTTTCCTCATCGACTTTTATAGTTGAGCATCTGTTAGAAATATCATTTTCAAGATACTTTGATAAACCTGAGAATGACACATCCAAATGAGAATCACATCTTTTAAAAACATCTGACAATTTAAAATTATCTTTTCCAGTATCATTCATTATTTCAGTGGAAAAACAATCAGACCCACTCTCAAAACTGCAACCTGGGTCTTTGGAAGAATTTTGCCTAATTACATGAGTATATCGTTTATCATTTATTGCTAAGCTTTCAGGAGAAAGTCCAAAATAGATATGTTTGTCAATAAGATTATGAACCATCACCTTATCCTCTGTACCAGATATTAAATGTGCATCAGAAGATGAAACAGACTGTTGTGAAACTTCAAAATGTTTTTCAGTTCTTGCAGATTTCACCTGTTCATTACAATCAGTTTTATTTTTCAATACATTGAAAGTTTTGCGCTTTAAATTAAATTTATCATCATCAACATTGACGACACTATATTTAAAACTGTCATTTAAACAGCTTGGTTCATGTTTCATCACATTAAACGAGTCACGTGAACAAAATGGTTTAAAATCGACTACATTTACAGAAATTTCATCTCTGCTTGGCTGTAAAAAGAATTGTTTTTCTGCTAAGATATTTTCGGCAGGCTTTTGATTTTGCACAGGTATTATCTCTGATTTTCGACCACCGATGAACATATTTTTTATGGAATAAGTTTGCCTACGAATAGGTGAATCGGGAAATTCTTGTTCATCACTTAAAGCAAAATAAACAGACTGCCGGCTTGGGAGAAATTTTTGGACCGATGTTTCTGATGTAGAAAAATATGTATTAAGAGTTACACCAGATTCTACATTTTCCTTATTAGATGTCAAAATAGATTTGATGCTTGGTTGAGAGTTAACGGTACCAGCATTGCAACCATTGGCTTTAATATTTTCTTTCAGGACTTTAGGACGAAGACTTTTATTTGTTTTCTGTAAAGAAAAAATAATTAGTTTCAATAATAAAAAACACTTACATAAAAGCATCATTTGAGTAGTTAAGAAATAAATTTTACAAACAAAATTGACTAAATCCATAAAGTTTTTGACTTAAAATTATTTTACATCTCTTTACAATAGGAAAAATTTCTTTATATAAATTATTTTAATTCATAAGCAGCCAAAGACATATCTGTGTATCATAATTAAAAGGCACTAGATCCAATTTTTATATCTGTCAATAAAAGTGCAAAAATTAAGAAAAACATGTAAAAGAAGCTTGAAACTGGCTCTCCTGAAAATTCACCATTTGCAACTAGTGCTTTTACATTAGGTGCAAAACATTGAAAGATTCTTTTAACAGCCATTCATAAAATGTTGCACTTTTATTTATTAGTCATAAAAAAAATGCACACAGGTCAATGTTGTGGCAAAGTTTTTGTCTATAATATTATTGCAAGAATGATTAATATGTGCAAGATAAGGAAACATTCACAGTTCAGGGAGAAAATTGTAAAATTTTGCATCATATTCAAGTTTTTTGTAAGAACTTGAATATGATGCAAAGTTTTACAATTTTTGGTTGAACTTCCTATTGTAAAATTATTATTCATTATCACAACCTCCCTGAAAATTCCCTCAAATAAATCAAGGAAAAGTATTTTAAATATGAATGTTAGACTTATATTTATTCCATTACAATATACTGTTACTCCCATTACAACATACAGTTTGCAAAATTCGATAACAATGTAAATTATTTAAAAAGAAATTCACCGAGATGCATAAAACACACTCCCCAGGTACAATATTAAAAACTGAACACACTTAATCTGAATTCTTTTTCTGAAAAAAAAAAAAATCACATAATTGTGCACTTAATTTTTACATTGAATGCAATTTTTCTATTTTATAAATGAAATAACAACTTGGATTTTTTTTTTTTTTTTAAATTTTTCCATTTAGTAAAATCATATGTTCACTCCATCCATTACTAAAACCTGCAACTGTTTATTTAAATCAGATATCTTTATTGAAAATTTCTAAAGTGAAAGAATATTTCCACAAGGAAGAAAAAACGTTAAGCTATTATGGAACATGAATGAAATATTTTAAGGATACATATTCCAAATTCTAAACAACTTTGTTTTAAACACTATCATACTGAATCATTTGTTGTGTAGCATTCATTAAGTAGAACTAATATATTATTATTAAAATTAAAACACATAAGTGGATCATGATTACTATGAATTGCAATATGAATTGTTCAATGATGAATTATGCTTTGATGTTAAGAGTAAGGATAATACTGTAAAATTTAAAAAATATTATTAATTAGTTCTAAAGTTATATTTATAATACACACAGACAGAGGGATCTATGAAGTTTTGCTTGAAATAGAGGTTGTAAATGCAATGCATTTTAAGCTTAAAATAACATTTTCTAACATGAAAATCAATTTTTAGAAAAAGAAAATATTACCGATTCAAATCAACGATTTAAAAATAATAATAACTTGATTTAAATTTCGATTTAAATCAACGAACCCTGCCTAATTGTGACAAAAAAGCTACATCTACAAGTGATGATGATATATATTTTTCATTTTACAGTTAAAAACTTAATTTCTTTAATACAACTTTGCTTTGTATCAAAAAAATATCAAAATCCATTTTTTCCTCAAATGTCAATATGCCTTCAATGTGATCAAACACAGTAAATGATACAAATTTATAGAAAATTGTATCTCATTTAGCCACAGATTTAACCTTCATTGCCATATATAGATATGAAAAATATAAGAACCAGAAACAACTTTCACACTGCAATATAAAAAATCATTAACGCAATATGGTAGAGTAGACAAAATATTATTTGAAAATTTGACAATACTTTTTCTGTCTGACAACTGGTTTGTAAATTTCGCTTGTGTAAGAGTCACTGTAAGTAAACAATTGTGTAAGAGCAACTGTACTCCCGAGGTAGCATTGTTGTTGTTGTAACCCACACCTGTGGGCATAGCAAAAAGTTTAATGAGAAAAGCAAAAGAAGGGAGTAAAGATTTCCAAGTTGCTCTCCCCATGGAGTCATAAATACTCCAATTTCTGCTTTGAACCAGAGTCCTGTTCTGTTAATATTTTATAGAAGGTTAAAAGCAAAATTACCCATCAAACAAAAACTTTTTAACCCAGAGCTATTTTAAAACATTAGAGAAAATTTAATCTATAGACAACAGAAACAAAAGCATTATTATGAGCTAAAGTCAGATGATAACAAAATGGTTAGGAATTTGAAAATCAAAACTTGGGAGCCAGCACAAATTATTAAGAGAATTCTCCGAAAAGTTATATTATTAAAAATAAATTGGGAAACATTTTAAGGCGCAATAGGACACACATCAGATATACACAAATCCCTTTTAGTTTACCTAGTAATCATTATGATGAATTTGTAAGTTGTGCTGATAGTCTCCAACCTGTAAATACTGAAGTAGAGCTACCATCACAGCAAATTGCAAATCCATCAATAAACCAAAATTCAAATAATATAAGTGTCACAAGAAGTGGGCAGGTTTCTCAGAGACCTTCATACCTTGACACTATGTATAATTCCATTTTGTTTAAATTAATAAATTTATATATATATAGGTGTGTTTGAACTACAACTTATGTAATGTTGTAGAAACTTGGAGAAAGGATGTACGAGCGACTGTAACTGCAAATTGTGTTAGAGCAACTGTGTCAACGGTAGCAGAAATCACACAGCACGGCAGCGAGCGCTGCAGATTTATCTTGATGCTTGCAGATTAGTCACTTTACAAAAAAAAATTTCATTTTCTCTTAGCTTGCATTAATTGTATGTTCAATTTTGGATTTTATTAATTTATTTATAAATTGAATACTTATAAATATTTGTTTATTGTCTGCATGTATTATTGTTA
Organism: Octonoba sinensis; assembly: GCA_038502835.1. NCBI lineage: Eukaryota > Metazoa > Arthropoda > Arachnida > Araneae > Uloboridae > Octonoba > Octonoba sinensis. Next base: position 45,367,604 of record CM076603.1, read on the forward strand.
TTATGTCAACTATTTTAAAATGTATAGTTTATTTCTTATGGTTGTAAATTTGGTTCTCCATCATTTGGTGCTGCAGACAAATTTCGACTTTTAAAACTTCAGCTGCAGATTGCTACAGAATATTGTGCTACTGGGACTGTGTCCACAACTGTACTCCTGAGGTAGCATGTTGTTGTTGTAACCCAGAGTCTTATCTGTTTATTAATCGTTTGTATATGTATGCTTCAATAAAATAATCTATAAAGAAGTTGTTTAATAATCAACAGACATGAGTTTATGCTGGTCCAGCTAGAATGGACCGAGGACAATTAACCACCTGTTAAAATAATCTTTTCTTTTCCAAATCAGAGAGAATTTACTAGTTTCATTGGGGAAATCATCTTTTAATTAATTCATTCATTTCAAGTTCATTTAAGTTTGCCTATTGTGAATTCTCTTTGGTCAAAAGTGGAATTTTTCGTAAGAATAACCCCCAGAGGGCTGACAATCATCATAGGAGATCAGATTACAAAATCTTTCTCTGCTCCAACAGTATCAGTTTTCAGAGCAATTAGCCAACAAATGTCACTGTAGTTTTGTTTTGTTGTGTCTATTGTTACATCGCTCAGAGGGAAAAAACTGTTTTTATCCACAAAGAGATCTTAAAGAAGGTCAAATAATAAAATGTTAATACAGAAAAACTCACCCTTTTAGGAGGAGAATAAGCAGCACCCAACAGGTAAGCTTGCATCTTACATCCAAGAGATGATTTGAATTTTATGGTCTCACGACAGTTGGAGGCCTTTTCAGGTTTCCACATTATGCTTAATGACTTTTCTTCATTGGCATCTACATAAAGTTTCATTTCCTCAGTAAAGAAACCATTCTCAAACGGAAACTTCTCAATTATTACATCTTGAGCAGTATCAAAAGGATTTTGTAAGTATAACACACGTGTTTTGGAAGATCCAAGTTTCACTTTATCAAAACAAACATGTGGCACAGGTGAAAATGGCTTCAGCAGCAATACAGGTTTTTCTTCCTTTTCTTCATCTTTGTTTTGCGATTTTGGAACGTCAATGGTGAACCATCGAGAACGCTTAGGCGGAGAGTTGGTGGAATCAGATAGCAAGCGCTTTGTTCTCACTTGACTATCCATTTTATGATTCTTTTCTAAATCATATCTTCAACTGGTACCTTTGTTTTCTGCAAAAGGATTAGATTAGTGCTTTTAAAAATTAGCATCACAAATTTTACGGAAGTTTACATCTGAATTTTATGATGATAGAAACAACAAGATCAAAATTAAAGAAATAATTTTAAATGAGTTATCTTGAAATGCATTTTTGAATCAATTTCCCTACGGTGAATTCCGTGGTTAACGGAAGGACGTTTTTTTACAACAAAATACGACTGTCCTTCAGTTACCATGATTTATGTCCTTCCATCACCACATGTTTATCCTTCTATTATCATGGAAAAACTCCTAAAGTTACATTTTTGAAAATTTTTGACTCTGCCTAGTTAATGCGAGCCATAAACCTGCAGTGTACAGAAAAACTTATCATTCTTGAACCATTGTGTTCCCAGTGAGATAGTTGATATAGTCACTTTTCGGTTATGGAAGGATAGGGATATTCAAGTTGAGTAATTAATACACTAACTTTTCCGGTAAGAATATTTTTAAAATTTATTAAATAAATGAAAAGATTAATAGAACGCCCAAGGTATAACAGTTAATCTTATTTATTAAAGTTTTAAAAGTAATAATTAATAGGTTAAATTGAAATTGTTATTTAGCTCTAAGAAGGCGACATAAAAGAGTAACTTTGTGAGCAGTTTTTAAAACTTAAATTATGTCAAATTCAAAAATTGTTTCTTTTTTCAAAATGTTAAATTATTTCTGAAGAAAACGACGCATTACAAGTAGTCCAGTACTAATTTGTAAAATTTAAGTGCTGTGAAAAGCTTAACCTTTTTCACAGAATTCACCCTACATAAAAGTTCAAAATTATTAACTTTATGACAGTAACAAATGAAATGTCATTAAGCTAAACTAGTTTAAGTAACTGTGAAGTTAGTACACTTTTTATTTAAAAAAAAAGTATTCTGTCATTCAACTAAACAATCATGTAATAAGTTTTTATTTTCTAATTATAGTTAAAACAGAATAAAAAGCAAATTTTCAGACATGTAAAACCACAGTAAAATGACAAATTTATTTAGTTACACTTAAATACAAAACCACCAGTAATTGTTGATGACATTTAAAATAAACAGAGCATGACGTTATTAGTAACTGTAATAAACTTTAACATTTTTTAAAAAACGCAAAGCGAGTTTTTGTAAAAAGCCCACGGAATAGAAAATACCAATAAAATATTAAATTCTTACCAATTCATAAAAAACTTTTCTCATGCTTATAAAAGACAAATAAGTATATTGCAACCTGCAAAACTAACATTTTTTAAAAACGGAGCCTCTCAAAACTCAAATATTAGACATGTTGCCATTTAAAAATGCTTAATACCATTAATATTGCGAACAGGGCGATAATCGATCCTGCTACAAGCGAGTTCAATAAAATACCTGGAGTGACTGAAATGTGCATCAGAGTTAAAATTGAAACTGAAGAGGGAACGCGATCCGAACAGAAGGACAAAAATAATTTCTCAATAAGAAACTAGATGCAAAGAGAGAGGGAAATAAAAGGCACACTCTGTGCAACAGTGGTAGTAAGAAAGTATGGTTGAAATTATTTTTTGTCTAAGCCAAATATGGTGAAATCATGCGTCCCAGATTGCTTGGTTTGGGCATGGCTGCCTACGATCTTATAGCGGCTGTCCAAACGGGCGAAAGAGTGCGTGCAAGCAGAACTTACATTTTCTGCCACTTCACAGTCATTTGGCGCTGTAAGCATGTACTTAAAAGTGGGGATTTAAAGGTCTAACCATTGCAATATCATCGCGTTAAAGGCTTGAATTTCAAGAAAGATAAACATTTAAGTGTTGAGGGCCAAAGAAACTATCAAAATACGTTGCAGGGTTATGTATTTGCCATTAAAACGTTTTTAATACAGAGGAAAAAATAAAAAGATTGTTTTTTTTGGTAGTAACACATGCAGACTTTGAAGCTGCTCGTTAAGATACAACTTTTCATACATACGTATACTTTTATATATAATGAACACAGAGAAAATTTTCTTTGCAATTGGCTGATCTTATTATACGTTCAGATTTATTTTTATTTTGAACGACAGTAATTGGGCATAATTTTATGAAATACATTTATCTTCTCATATTGTGTAGCTCAAATAAGTTGGCTAGCAGGTTTTTGAAAGTCGTATTGAATAGTCTTTAAATGGTTATTAGTTACTTTATTATATTTATGATAAAGTTATTTTAAATATATGTGTTAATTGAATTATTTCAATTCCATTTATTGTAAATTTAATTATTTTAGGAAAGTGGAACAGTTAGGTTGTGAAGTGACTTAACAAATGAAGATCAGATGTCATTAAGTAAATGATTAATGCAACAAATTTTACTGTTATTAATAGACTAATAACATAATACTAATAATTAGTATTGAATTGTATCGAAAACTGACCTTGAATGGATCCGATGAGATTCAATATTTCATTAGCTCTGTCAGGAATCAATTTAACGCATTCAATCATACGACATAAGTTCGATATCCGTACCTTGAGAGGTTGCAAGAATGCTCTGCGCTGATCGTTGTGGAGAGGAACACACATTACTCGTTGATGGTGTTGATAATATGCCAGTTTTTACGATTTAGTTCATACTGAAAACAACAAATCTGGAGTCTAACATGTCATTGCCACCAGAGAGTTGTCTGAGAGAGCTGAAGAACAATTCAATGGCATCACTTGAAAAATTTCTTGTGAACACAAAATGAAAACCATTTTCAAGTAGATGTTGGATGCATTCAATAGTTGATCTCGTCGTTATGGTTAATGCCTCGAAAGTCTCTGCGCTAAGAAAAACTTTGTTTTCTCTCTTTGAAATGTCATGAAGAGTTTGAATGTATATCAACAAATTATTTTCAAGCCAATCTAAACGCTCATCTGTAACATCCATAAAATGCTGTCGATCATTATCTTTCAATTTTATGTATTTAGTTTTATTGGAAATATTATGAAGAGAGAACCATTTCTGCATTGTATTCCATGAATTTTATCGTCGTTTTAGCTTGGGAAAAAGAATATGCGCTAGGATGAGCTGATGGATTAAGGTGCAAAAACTTTACTGCTGCAATGACTTGCGGCCAAAATATTTGGACTACTCGTTTCACATTCATCTTTTCGAAATTTATTGGCTCAATATGCTTTCTGGTTAAAAAAGGAACAAGCTTAATAACTTCTTGCTTTTGAAGATCATACATTTTTTTAATGTATTCTCCGTCTGCCAGACATCTGCTTTTCCAAAAAGAAATTACGGACATTTTTAATCAAATGCGACGGATCAAAGCTCAAGAACAACTTTCTTTCATCATTCAATGGATGATTAACTATATGGCTTAGTTTACCTCCTGATAATATCTTCATCATTCGAACATTAGCCTTGTGATTATCACTGACAATGCGGATGATGAAAAATCCAATTTTTTCAACTTCCTTTATTACTAATAGTGTTAAGGTGTGTAACTCATTTCCATCTAACTGTTTGCTAAAAAAATATGCTACTGGCAAGCGATAATTTGTAGAGAGCCCTTGAATGATAAAACATAACATGTTTTTTGCCACATGTATGCCTGTTTTCTTATGAGAACATTTTTGATCAATTGTTTGCACATGTGAAGAAACGTCTTCTTGCCCCAAGAAAGCATCTATCTTTTTGTCATATATCAATTGGGACTTAATGGCCATTTCATCGACTATAAGAGAAACATATTTTTCAGCTTCATTTAGATTTTCTATTTCCTTCTTGAGTCGCTGTTTTATAAGGGGTGTTATTCCTGTTTCACAAGAAATATTTCCAATGAAGCTAGACAATGTGGATTTGCAGGGAAATTTAAACATGCTATTTCGCCTTGCAAAACTGTATGCTTTCGGTGAACAAAATCTCAAACCTACACATTTAGTTAAGGTTTTTGCATCCCAAATAGGTATTTTTTGTTAAAATTCAAAATCTGTTCAATGAGCATTATAGCAGAATCATTTTCATCGGCTGCAGCTTTTACAATTTTTTGTACAGCTAATTGTTCAGGACTCTGCTCATATTTATTTAATTTTTCTTGAGCATTATCTAAACGGGATTGTAATTCGCGTAATTTTACATTTTTTCTATACATCTTAGCTCGCTGAGATGAAATCTGGCGTTTTAATTTAAAAAGTTCTTCGTCGAATTTAAAAGTAGTTTGACAACACGAATGCTTTAAAAAACATTGAGAAGATGATGGTGAAAAAGGTGCATCATTTAAATGCTCATTTCGAATGACTTCTGTAGAGCTCAAAATATCTGGAACTGGAGTTTTTCGCATAGGTAATGAAGTTGGGGATTTTCTGATAGTTATCTTCCTTGTAGATTTCACTTTAGGAATTTTATAAGACGGATATTTGGGAAATATCGACGTAACTGCAAGTGGTTTCAAGCGACGTATCTTCAAGCCCTGTTTATAATCAGAAGCTTGAAAATGCAAGCTGTGCACACAGCTTGAGTATATGAATTTGTATTCGGTGTGAAGTTATCACGTGAAATTGCTTTCATCCACGTTTGCCGAAGACGTAAATCAGAAGGAAAATCATGAAAACTGATATTTTTTTATTTCCCGCTTCGAGATGTGCAATACGGAACGCAGCAGTAAACCATCATGTTAATCGTGCCGAGAAATCTCCTAACGAATCTGGAAAGCCACCAGAGAGGTGATGAATACGTCTCGCCGTTTTACTCTACTCTGAGGACGGGTGTATCGTATACGTGATTTCAGATGGAATGAAATATTAGCATTTCTCTTCTCTTTGATACTAAATTTACCCTATGACTGTTATGGTGTAATATGTCGAGCCTGGAGAATGTTGACCTTTCTTTCCATAGCATTTTTTTAATCTTTTTTTCTTGGTTCGAGAAGAAAGGAAGGATTTATGATAGAGCAGCGGGGGCAATGAGTAATGAAAATAAACAAGCTGGCGCTTTAACTGGATCAGATGATATTAACACATGCAAATGGTTCGGATCATTCCAAATACTTTTATTTCTTTTTTTGCCGAGTTATAGATATTCAGTGGTTTGCTTCCTTGTCTTCGTTTCTATTCGGAGTTGGCTAGCGCTGCAAATGTTTTGTTATTAAAACGCAAAGAGGAAACTATATTTAAAAAAAGAGGAATACACCCAATTAGTGAATGATTCGTTCTCAGATAATGATGATAGTTTTGAGATTTCAAAGGAACTGGAACGTGATAGTGACTCTGATACTGACATACTATCAGACACAGAAAAACTTGCTGCATGCAGGCCTTCTACATCTCGCGACAGCAGGGATAATTTGTATCAAATGCTGCGTGAACTAAATTCTGTGCTTTTTTTTATCTCTTCTCTACGTAACTTTTTCAGGTAAATCAAGAATTTCATCATTCTAAAATTTATTTTATAGAATATTTTTGGAAAATATTATGGGTGAAGTTTTAAAATTAATTCTGATAGCTGACAACAAGTTTCTCTCATAATGTACCAAATTTTGAAGTTTTTTAGTTTTCTTATTAATAATATGATGTACAAATAAACAAATAAATAAATAAAACCAGTAAAGTTCGAGACATATGGGGAAAATGCAAATGTCAGCCCTCACAATTTCTATTTGTAGAGTAATTGAATAGGTGACATGAAGTAAAAAAACGATTAAAATATATGCATATAAAACCGAAAGTGAAATTAGTAAAACCCTAAAATTATAAAATGTATGAAATCACTAATTTAATGCTTAGAAAAACACTCCATTGCTTTCATTCGTTTTTATTTCATTTACGATGAAAAAATTCTTTAAAATAAATATATATATGTTAGACACAATTAAACATCGGGAGACATATTTCCGATCAGTAACGAATAAACTAAAAATTTACCAAAAAAAAAATCTTCATGATGCATGCTACAAACCCGACAAAAACAATGCTTTCGTAATGTATTTCCATACAAATCTAGTACATGCTTGCAGCACACCAGTGAGGAAAAAGATAACTATCGTTTGAACGCTTATTCCTTTGTTCTCGCTCCGCGTCTGGACAGCCGCTATAGGATCGCAGGCAGCCATGGTTTGGGACGCAAGACCAAAGTTAAAATTTCGCTGGCTTTTACCCTTACAGTATTCATTTCAGAATGTTTTTCTAACTTAGCATAATGTGCCTTGACAATAATGAAGGATTTTACTTTCCTATAATATTACTCATCAAATGTAAAACAAATTCGTCTTTTTAGCGTACTTCCTAAAGAGGAGGAGGTTATATACCGTATGTATATGTATGTCGCTTTTTTTTTTTCCATTCATTTTCTCAAAGTCATGGGAATTGTGACACGGAAGAACAAGTCAATAAACTTCAAGAGGATTTAAATAAAATTTCTAGGAGACAATTAAGTGGAGTATGGCTTGTAATATTGGGAAACGTCAAGTACTTCATTTTGGTCAGGGAAATAAACATGCAAGCTATTATCTACAAGTTTCCATCATTAGTGAAGCAGAAGCAGCTGTTGATCTAGGCGTATTGATGAGTCACGACTTCAAGTTTAGTCATCAGTGTAACATATAGTATACTATATGTTATACTGTACATCCTGTTATTCGTTACTTATAAGTAACAAATAACAGGATACTTGCGTTTATGATCAATAAGGCTATTTCGAAAATGCCTAAGGAAGTTATGTTGCCATTATACAGAAGTTTGGTAAGACCTCATTTGAAGTACGCTGTTCAGTTTTGGTCTCTTTACCAAAAGAAGGATATTACCTTATTGGAAAGGGTTCAAAGGAGGGCACTAGGTTGGTAAGTGGTCTTTCAGACTTAGATTATGAGGTTAGGCTTAAAAGGCTCAATATATATAGTCTTGAGCAAAGGAGAGTTAGAGGAGACATGATTCAGTTGTTTAAATTCATTAAAATGGGAAATGTTGATGGGCTACAGTTATGTGCTGAAAGTAGAACCAGAGGTCATTGTTAAGCTATTCAAATCTCGGGCTAATCTTGAAATTAGGAAAAATTACTACTTCAATAGGGTTGTAGGCAGTTGGAATAGTTTAACGAAAGCGACAGTTACTTGCAGTGCAGTAAAAACTTTTAAGAAAACTCTTGATGTTCATTGGGGACTGTTAAATTGACTAGGACCAGCGTAACTGGATCCAGTGCTTGATGCTGGTCGTGGTCGTCCCTTTTGTATTTGTATTTGTATAACATGTCACCGGATGGGCCGATTTTCATGATTCTTTGTTTAATCGATCGAAGGTTTTACTATAGGTTCCGCACCTTTGCCAGCTCTGCAATAAAGCAAAGCTTTGCCAGCTCGGCAAATTCCTATAGTTGCGCCACTGACTATTTCCCATTCCCATATGACCACAAAACAATGTAGAGTTCGACCACGAAGTTCTGGCACTTGGACGCTTCTGCGTATGGCAGAAAAGGACGAATCCATACGAGTTTTAGGGAAGTTCGTTTTGAAGGTGCGTTTATTTAGTAGGCGAATCGGAATGTTTGCTTCTCTGTTTGTTGAAAGCAGCTAAATTTATAAACTATCACATAGCATTAGTTCGTAAGAAATGAAGTATGCTAAACGAACTAAAATGAGAAAAAAAAACGGCGCATTCTTTATACCAGCAGTTCCTCCCTTGAACATGAATGTGTTCTCCTTGGTACTCTGCCAGGCAGATCGTTTTTGTTGATGGTGGAACGGTATCTCCTTTTCCGAAGTTGCGAATCATTTACAAGACGAAAAAAACATTTTGTAGACTATTTTGCGGAGAAGGAAGAAATCATATGCTGCTGTGATATAAATGCACTTTTTCAGGCATTGGGACATGAGCACAATTCCGCAGAGTAGCGCTTGTTTCTCAATGCACCTCTATATAAGAAAATTTTTTCCCACTTGTTCCTGTAGCATATTCTGCAAACAGAAAAGTAACTTACGAAGTTATGAGTGCTATACTGAAGTTTGGTGCGTGGTAGGCAAAAAATAATTCGTAAAAGTTGCAGCCAAAAATGCATAAGAAGCACACATTTTCATCTAAAGGACATTTTTCGTGTTGCACAATGTTATCAATCATCAATGATCTTAGGAAAAAACTTTGATACATCCAAACATAAAATTTCAGGGTATAGAGGCGGCATACACAGAAGGAAAATGAAACAATACAAAGGCAAGGGATAACGTAACAATAACATTTTAAATCTAAATACATATTCTAGTAATGCAGTTTGCTTCCCATTTTTTAGCAAAATGTATTGATATCAAAAGATATATTTTTTTAAGTTTAAGTTTCAATTCTTTGTCCCCATTGCACAATGTGCATGGTAGTTAAATAAAGTGTTGACAAGGTAAACTGCGGAAAAATGTAAGGTAGAACGAATGAAATTGAGATCAATGGTTGTATTAATTTAATATTTCAAAATATTGTTCGATTTCTGCTGAGTGCTGGCTCATTATGCTCCGTATTTTCTCCGCACGTTAAAATATTCGTAAGGTATTTAAGGAGGTGGCTGTGCTTTGACAAACAGAAGTCACATTTCGTTTCTCATATAGGCAAAGTAGAAGTGGTCTACTTTAACCTTCGACCTTGAGCTCAAATGCGACCTGAGGTTCCAAACAAACCACCTACAATGAAGCAGAGTGTTTCCAAAAAAAAAAAACAAAAAAAAAAAAAAACAGGCTAACTAATCATATTTTGATGACATTGTACCCAAGTTCTACTGTCACCGAGTGGTGACGTTCTCTAAAAGTGTGACGCACGTGCGTAGAAAATTGTTTTTGAGTCGCTTACTGCGTTTGGACTTAATTATTTTTAAAATATAGCCTTATCGAAGGTCCCGCAGTGGACCAGTCGGTAGAAGCTCAGTTCCCGCAGAACACCGAATTTGAAGCAACATCGGCTAAGGTTAGTGTTTTGGAGGGTGACAACCTCTCGCTGCTGGTTCCTGTAGGGCCGTGTATTCTAAAGGGAGCTGGTGCACGTTAAATAGGTCGTTGCTCCAATCTCCTCCAAGTGAAACGATACCTCTGGAGGTGCCAACTCCAGGTGACGATCTCTCATCTGGGAGCTGGTTCAAAAAAATTAAGAGACCACATGTAAAAGGGGCGGAAGTCGGACTCCTGCGTATAAGGGCCCCATTAGACTCAGGAGCAGCGCACCCCTTCTTCCTCGCTTCGCGCGAGGATACGACGACAACAACCACAACAGCCTTATCGAAGAACAAAGTTTTTTTTCAGAGGTGATGTTTATAGACCTTATGTCATCAAATGAAAATAAAACCAAAAAATCGAAAACTTCTCTGTTGGAGAGAGCGGAAAACGCTCCCGTGGCACTTTTCTTTTACAGCCGAATAAATGAAACAAAGATCTTCTGCCAATTTAGCATTTCTATGTTAATTGGAAAACTGAGAGGGAGTAGCTTCGTTTATATCTTAAGGCAATGATTCTCAACCTTTTCTTTGTCGCTGCAAACTTTTAACGAATTCAAAATTTGGCGCACACACTGAAAAAGATAAGTTTAAAAGTTGTTTACTTACTTCTAATGCACTGTGTAAAATAGTTTATGATAATAATTTTGAATGAAAAATAAAATAATATAATATACTAGCGGTGCCCGCACGGCGTTGTTTGGGCTGAATTTTAAAAACGTCGCCTACGGCGCTGTCCTTGCTAAGAGTATAAAAAAAAATCTCCTGCTGCATAAAGCCTGCAGTGTTTGGAAAACATCGTGTGTCTATTTGTCAAAAAAAAAAAAAAAAAAACATTAGACATTGTCAGCGCTTAAAAAAGTAATATAACATGTAGAAGGATCAATTAAGAAAACTTAGGAACAATTCCATCAGTAGGGTCAGATTTGTCACCAGAGGGTAGCACGGCGTCATTTGTTGCGTTACTTTTCATCTGGAATGAGTCTTGGCGATGATCTTAGATTGAGTGTAAGAATGAAATTGCAATATCATATTAATTTTATTTTCCAGCCATGGTGAAGTGTTATCTCGCTAACCGAAAGATAAGTTTCATAATTAAATGAAGTTTCGCTAGCGGTACCATAGAGATGAAATCGTAGGTGATAATATTTATAGTTGAATGATACTGTAAACATAGTTTGATAGTATTCTTTATCGCCGGTTTATCACAAACGCCTAATTAAAAAAGTCAAATTGTAGCGTGTCATCATTCGCCACGTTATTTGAAGTCTAGAATAAAAAAAATCTGGGAGACGGAACTTCTATCAAGTTCAATCTCGAATTTAAAAATTATTGCTAATTTGAGGAAACCTTAAAATCGAAAATATGCTTTATTATTGTTTTATCTTTATTAAACTGAACTGTTTTGAAAATTAAGTTTTATATTGAAATTAAGCATTTACCCGGAGTTGAGGAAACTGCTAATTATTATTTTTGGGTCAAGGTAAGCCTTAAGAAATAGAACTTAAAAGCTTATAACTGGCGTCTTATTGACTTAGAAACTTCGGAAAATATTCATCTTGTACAAAAAAATCTGGCCTTTCGATCGATATATTATATTAATATGCGCAAGGTTTTTGTCACCTCCATATTGGGAAATTTATGGGGAAATTTGCGTAAAATTGGGATAAAAAAAGAATTACATGTCGGATTTTTTTCTAACGGTTCTATGATTCGTCCTCTTCAATCACTCTGTCTATTGATGAAAACCGCATTCAAATCCGTTGCGCAGTTTAAAAGATCTCAGCGTACAGACACGGGAAGTGACATTGTTTTATACTCTTTTAAGATAATACAGAAACAACAGTACCTTTATTAAGGGGTTAATTACAAGGTAATAATAAGAATACTTTTAATGAGAAATTTGAGCTTGCAGTATTTTGCTAATTTCATTCATATTTTGTCTAAAAAATGACAATGCTACTCTCATATCCAGGGCCGGCAGGAAGCTGAGGTGGCGAGGCGCTTGTCTCCCGGCGCAACGCCCTTAAGGGCGGCAGCTTTTAAAAGCTAATTAATATATTACGCAATAATAATAAAATTACACGTTAATTTAAAGCAATAAAATGCAGACATATGTTTCGGGATTGCTTGGAATCCCTTTTTCAATGCGACAGGGAGCTTCTAGATGCAAAACATCCAAATGAATGGATGTTTTGCATCTAGAAGCTCCCTGTCGCATTGAAAAAGGGATTCCAAGCAATCCCGAAACATATGTCTGCATTTTATTGCTCATTTGTGCTTTAAATTAACGTGTAATTTTATTATTATTGTTTACTTGCACAAAGTTAAATTATTTTTATATTACGCAATATTATGTTTCTATAATGACCTTACAAAACCTGCCCTTCGGATATTTAATATTATTTAAATACATACGTTCGTATTTACTGACAATATTTTTAGTCTCTAGACTCTATAAAATTTATAGATGGAGGCAGAGAACAATTTTTGCTTTATGGCGCCACTTACACTTGCGCCGGGACTGCTCATATCGTCTTCTACATTTAACAGTTTCGATCTTTTTTTCGTTTTTATGCTGGTTAATACTTAAAATCCGAATTCAGACAAATAAAATGTAGAAAATTGTAATAATATTTTTAAAGCTTTTTTGGCTATCATGGGATCTAATGTTAATCTAAAATCAAGTAATTGATTCTTCCGAACATTTTAAAATTAAATCTCGATTTTTAAAAAGCGAAATTAGTTCTTCTTCATTCAAAGTTAATTCAAATACAGAACTATTCGTTATCATAAACGGATTACGAATCCAATCAAATTGTTTTATATCCAAATTTGGAAAATTCTTTGATATAAACAAACTTTACTCGGAATAAAGAAAGCATTATGATTTTTACTGTATACATTTCTTAAATTTGGCGGCACACTTTAAGAATTCGGCTCGGCGGCACACAAAAGTGCCAGGGCACAGTGGTTGAGAATCACTGTCTTCTAAAGGTCGTTGTAAATTTCTGCGTAATGCTGTATAATGTGGCATTCCTAAAACTGTGATGAATATAGACAACTATTATCCGATGTTTCGTGCAATTCGCAAAAAAAATTCACCAGCGTTATATTTTCCGCATCGGAATAGAGATAACAAGATAATACATAGGATAAGAAAGGAAAAATGAATCAAAGCTAAAAATAGCTTTTGAGTTATCATTTCAGATTTTAATACATCATTAAAAAAAAAAAAAAAAAAAAAAAAAAAACTTGTAGCATAGCCTTCTTGATTATGCTATTCCCTCTTTTCTTATCACGGATGTGAAATCAAGCGTATCAGCTTCTGTCATAGCGATCAATTTTTCACAGGAGAGATAAAATTTTTTCATTCCCAGAATTCGAGCATTGTTGCAATTCGTTTCCAAGATGTTAGCAACTGTGATACATTTTTCAAAGTATTTTCATTTACTATCTCTGTCTCAACATTTTCTCAAACTGTGCTCCGCGAAACACTTTACCAGAGCGCCGCGAAATGATACGTTTAAAATTAAAAGTATTGTTGAAATTTTAAAATCAAAAGCACATTTTTTCTGTTGCAATGAATAATTAGTATGGAAATTCAAAAATAATAAAAAAATAATTTGTAAAAAAATAAGAATAAAATAAAAATCAGACACCCTAATGTATAGGCAGTATTTATTATTATTTGTTCGGTATTTATTTGTTTTAAATCATACTTATTTTTTAAAAAAATTCATTCTGGATTTTTAAATTTTTTTTTTTATGTATTACGTTTGATTTTCCCCAGATTAAAAGGATTAATTGTTGATCAATAATTTCATTTGCAGGTATTCAGGCAACTTATTTAAACTTTTATTTGCTTCTCTGGGAAGGGGGGCGGATAACGTTTTATCACACAAACTTGTCAATTAAACTGCAATTTAATTTTTAAGTTTGAGTTATAAAAAGTGGCTTTCCACACAGAGGCGTAGTTAGAGGGGGGCAAAGTGGAACAGCTGTCCCCGGGCGCAGTGTCAAGGGGCGCCAAATTAATGCAAATTTATTTTATTTAAAATTTTTCTGTTATTAAAAATTTATTTTATTTTTAAATGCGAAGAGAAAATTATTTGATTTGAAGAGGTGTGACAAAAAAAGTGGAAGCACCACAAATCATATCGGGAATGAGCAATGTAGCACAGGAGTGCGTGGGAAATCAGGCAAATAATTTTGCAAAGCCAAAATGTCGCATTTTTCCCCTTAAAAGTGAATGGTCGCTAATAAAAATGAAAGTTAAGAGAGCTGCTTTTTAGAGCTATTTATCATTTAGGAAATATAAAAGTTTTTTTTTTTTTTTTAAATTTTCCCTTTTGGGGCGCCTCTAGGTCCCCAGTGGCACGAGGGGGGGGGGGGCGCAAAATCTTCATTTGTCCCCGGGCGCTGAAAACCCTAGCTACGCCTATGTTTCCACATCCAATAAATCAATGTTCTACTCTATTTAGAATTTAGTTTATTTTTATGTGTCTGGTGCATATATTCTGTTTTTGTTATCTTAGAAAGAAAAATAGGGGAATAAATTTTTAAAAAATTACTAAACAGAGCATGAAATATTAAGGATACAGAACATATCGTCAGCGTTCTGGCAAAAATCACAGTCCATTCAGCGTTCTTAAATTATGATAGGCTTACGAGATAATTACAGAAATTCCTAATATATATATTTCTATATAGAAAGAGCGTGGTTTTCATACGTACATGGTCAGAATTTAGCAAAATGTGCAAAGATTCCCAGTAATAGAAAAGAAAAGCAGAAACTGAACTCCCGTGAAATCACATGAATTAAGGGGCCGTTCATAAGTGACGTCACACTTTTTCCCCATATATTTGACCCCCCTCCCTCCTTTGTCACAATATGTCACACTTCAGCGGACCCCCTCCCCCCCCCCCTTTGTCACGCGTCACGCTATGTTGCTTAATGCATGATGTCACACTTCTTGTTGACCTCTCCCCTCCCCTTGTCACAATTTCACGAACCCCCCTCCCCCTCGAAGTGTGACATCATTTATGAATGATCCCTAAGCCCTGAAAGGATAGATACAAAAATGAATTTCGGAAGAGAAAAATTGCAATTTTTAACCTAATTAATGGTCATTTTTAATTCGATAGCAGCATCGATAGTTAATATAACTTTCGGAAATTAATTAATTTGTGCTAGATATTGATAGTTTAAGGGCATCATTTATACTAGAGTTCTACCAACAGTCGAAATTCGGCCGTGATAATTAAATTAAGCATTGAAAACATTACTAATTATATAATCATATATATAAGTATTATTCATGAAATTTGGCGCGAGTTTATTTTGATCATTCTCACTTAAAGCAAACATATTTTAATTCATCGTCGCTGCAGGGTTAATTGCGCTCATGAATGTAGCCGCTTGTACTTCTGCCGATTTCGCCCTAAGTTGAATAAAACTGAAAAGTTTGCTTCCATGCACTATTATCATTTTTCATTCCATTGTTTCAGAGAAGCCTTCTCTCAAACTCTCATTACAATTTCTTTTAATATTACTGCATAATGGCAACGAACTTTAACAATGTGTGTTATGTTTTATATTTACTGCGTAATAATTTACGCAACCAAGACATGTTGCCATCTGCTATCTATAACACTATAACATTACAATCATAAATGAGGCTTGCCTGACGAAAGAAAAGAGGATATAATTAACTAAAAATTCAATGATTCAAAAGTTTTTTAATTGATATCACTAAAACTCGTCAATAGTTACTGAGCAAAAAAAAAAAAAAAGTGAGAAAATCTGTTGAAAAACAGAGAAAAAAACTGGTTCTTAATTGTTTTGTCTTTATCTATTTATATATAGATAGTCCTGTATTTCATAAGGAGTGTAAAGACTCCAGGTCACATGTCATGAGACCATCAAGTTTTAAACCATATTTCCAATCATAGTATCTTGATATATAAAAAAATTATTTTGATCAGATTTGGTATAATATGGTAATGTAAGAAAGTTTTTCCTCTTCATGCTCTCGAACGAGGCCGAAAACATCCTTTGATAAATTAAGTTTCCTGTCTCCTAACAGACTCCTAACATTTATTGTTAACGACCTTGATTTTTGACATTTAGGGGCTCTGAGGGAGGGCGTTATTTTCGCACAGGTCCAAGGATGACCCCATCCAATAATTTAAGTTAGAAAGTGATCAACACTTGTCCGTCAAATGCCAAACCACTAGGAAGAGAGTAATAATTAAGCGCACCCCCTAAAAAATCAGTCTGAAACTGTCTCCGCGGTGAACGGACACACTTCTTCTGAGAAGCTCGTAGAATCAAGATGCTGTAACTGTCCTAGGGGTCATTCATAAATGATGTCACGCTTCAAGGGGGAAGGGAGTTCAAGAAAATGTGACAGTTTGTGACGAGGGGTTGGGGTAACAAGAAGTGTGACATCGTACATTTTGATTTCTATAAAAACATTTAAAATCATCAAATTAAACCTATTTTATGCTTATGTAATATAGCGTGACATGTGACAAAGGGGAGGGGTAGGGGGGTCAAATATATTGAAAAAAAAGTGTGACATCATTTATGAACGATCCTAAAAAAATTCTGGCTTTGTCACTGGTTGGAGATAATGGACATTGCCAATGCAATGATGTTTTCGAAAATTAAATTTGTAAAGATTATTTTTAAAGCCTCATAACAATAAGCCCCTGTGATGCACTATAAAAATTCCATCCTAAACACCTCCCCCCATTTTTTCTTATATTTTCTTTACTGACAGTCAATTTAATTTTTTATCCTTTCATAAAAAGATTCATTTTTCTGGGTGTCAAACCAATGCCATGTAATAATATGAATAGATAAGCATGATATATAAATTTACTTTTAACAGCAGACTTTACTAGCATTCTGGGTTTTCCCGTTCCTTTCTTTCTTTCTTTCTTTTTAATATTTATTTCTTGTAGTTCTCCTTTTTATTTTTACTTTGTTCTTTTTTCTCTGATTTGTAAAAGTCATGTTTTGTTCAATGACAAAGTAACATAAGCAATTTTGAGGCTGTCATCTGTAATTTATGAGATTTCTTGCTTTTATTTAATTTATTTATTTATTTTCAGTCATTTCCGTCAAGTGATATTGCTCAAATACATTTGCAGCAGGCACGTGGAACTTGGAATACATATTTCTCAAAAATTTATGTTCCTCCAAAGAACACTTTTTAGTTATTTAAAACCTTTTATGTCATATAAGATAAGGATAACAATTTTCCAGTGTTATGGTGAATCGTGCTTTAAAGCGCCAAACCTTCACTTTACCTTCCAACGTTCGACTTTTGGCGACACTATTACCTGTTGCTCACGCGCCAATTACGTCGCCATGAACGCTTCTCCTTTTGAAAGTTGCGAGTTTTAATTTATCAGCTGCCAGAACAAGTTTCTTTGCGCGTGTGCTCTGTCGGTGAACTTTCCATTCCCTCCTTCTATGACAAGATGTCGAATCCAAGCCCGACAATAACGTTGAACAAGGATTACATTAAGAGTCGAGCTGGAATATTGAGGATTTTCGAAGCAGTTGAGTGGAATTCCTTTTTTCCTTTAAAAAAAGATTCTATTTGTTTTATAGTTACTTGATTAATAATGCGAAAAAGTAAATAAATAAAATTCATAAATTTCTGTTCAACAAAAAGAGTAGGAGGATGAGAAGGGGGCGATTCCTCCTTCTGACTTTTTAAAAACGTGATATATACATCATGTATGTGTTTTGAAGTTTTTCTCATAATATGTATTTAGTAGGCACTCCCCCTGGGAAGCTTTGAATTGACAAGTCTGAGAGAGAAATTTTGCAGAAAAACCTTTGAAGTATGACAAATTTCAGATTAGAACAAAAAAAATCAATAATGAAATGAAAAGAGAAATTAACCATTTTATTCAGCTGATTTTTTAATTTATGTATTTATTTTTTTTTCTTTACACTTTTATTACAATTATAATTTTCATTCTAGTTTCAGCTGTTAAATATGTGCGTGACAGTTACTCGTATTTAAGATAAAATGCGTGATGGTTATTACCTGTTTTAAAGTTTAAAAAGCAAATTTAAATTGAAATGTACAAGTAGAAGTTATAACTTATGAAATAGATACATACGCAGCTCATAGAACACTTCTCTTAGAAATTTTAGTCTCAATGTTTCTTTTTCAGTGTTTTTGTTTTAATTAATTTCTGGGTATACCTAAAAATATATATCCAGCAAAATATATATATATATATATATATATATATATATATATTTTAATGGATATTTCAGTATTGATTTTTCTCTCATTTTTTAAAATCCATTTCTGAGTATAAATTTTGAACAATTCTGTTTAGAACATTTCAATATTGATTTTTGACCTTTTAGTGATTTATTTTCAATCATTTATCGCACATTCAAATGCGTTAAGCTGTTAATAATAATTACGAAATGACAGCTTTCATTGAAAGTAGAACCTTCATGTTCCATAATGACATTTATTACCGAGATTTACTACTCAGTATAATGAACGCATAAAAGTGAATTATCAAGGTCTTTGGTTTCAGGCGCAATCATTTGCGTTGATTTGTTGGGTTTCGTGTCAAATTGTGACGTTTTCTGTTTCGGGGATCCGATGAAGCTATTTCCTGCTCTCGGAATTTCATTGTTTTGGAAAGCATTTGAAACCACCTGCTTTCGGCGATTGCAGGCAGCCTTTTGTGGCCTTATACGTCAGGTTGTGTTTTCGCGTGGGATGTTATTACGGCATCTACTGCTGGTTTATTGGGGTGTTGGCTTTGAACTTTTACTTTAACGTTTTTTTTTCCGCTGCATTTTTCTCGTTTCTTCTTGTTTAGCGAAAAAGTTTGTGCAGGTGTTTTTCTTAATCCTCCCCCCCCCTTCCCCTATATATATGTATTTATATTTATATATATATATATACATAGCGTGTGTGTTAGCGCTCGCGTGTGTGGTTACTGGCAGTGGCACAGAGAGGGGATATCGCAAGGGGAAAATCCGCGGGACCCGACCCTGTAAAGGGGACCCTTTTGACAGTTTCATTACGAAACTGTCAAAGTTAAGTATTGAGATGTCATTTGAAAATAAAAGTAGCTTTTTTTCAGTTTTATTTCTATTTTACTAACTATCTCTTTTCGCAGAATGCAGTAGAATATTTCGTCATGTAGTGTTGTTGTTATTTCAAATGGGGCTGCGTATGGAACTAACCATTTTGCAGACCTAGTGCATTCCCCAGTAATCGGCATCCATTCTGTCAAGTAGCACCACGGTCGGTGGATGCCATTACTACGCTGAGAATTTGGACGCTCAGTTTCCCCTAAATGGCGGCACCTGAGCTCTAATTGATGCAGATTGCCCTAGAAATTTAATTTAGCCGCGAGCATCCAAGCCAAATGTCTACTCAAGGGATCTTTTACATGCCGCATATCATGCGACATGGGCGCAGACGATTTTCAGCATCTTGAAAATCCACCGACTTGTGCCAGGTTTGTACCTGCGATCTTGGACGTACGAGGCCTGCGCCTTACCACTACGCCACCCTGTCGACCGTAGTTTAGTGTTAAACGTTGTATTTCATGTACGAGCCCGAGCTTATAGCATGACAATTTAAAAACGAACATTAATATTTTATTTATATTGTTTTTCTTTATTTAATTTAATTTTTTAGAAATGAATATTCCAAATAATTATTCTAATAAGATGCATACATTTCCATCGATCTGTGAAAGCTCTCTGGGCCTCTGGTTACTGGATTGTGTTTAATGTGTGTTACATTATTTGGAAGTTATTCAACTACAATTATAAGATTGATAACGCGCATGCAGAAAAAAAAAAAGAAACAGATTTTAAAGTAATAATATTATGTTTTATACTAAGCATTTGGTCCCAAAATCTGGCAATAGTTAATTATGATGGAGAATATGATACTTTTATTTTGTTATTATTAACAAAGTGGAAGTCAGACTTTGTTTGGGTAGACTGATTTATTGTGAATATAAGGTAAGAAAAAAAATGTTAAGAGCCTAGAATACATCATCAATATCACAATAGCATAAATTATTGAGGTTTTTGAAAATAAAAATATAGTCCAGTTAAATGCATTACATTTTAATGTATCTTTTAAAAATAGGTACGTAAAAAAACCATAAAATAAAAATATTAATTATTCCTAATAACTTTTAAAGTATCTTGATAAAACTATTTTGAGCAAGGTAAAAGTTCACTAAGCAATGGTATTTCTTTAATTTGAATTAAATAATTAGTAAAATAATGATAATGCTTACTACCATAAAACCTGTCATTTCTATTCCACTTGTGGGTGAAATTCTCAGTTTTATTGCATTAAAAACAATACAGAAAATGTATTACTTTTAGATACTTTTAGAATTTAGATTCTTAACAAACAAGAATTGAATCTTACATCATAACTTAACATGTGTAATTGGTGTTTGACTTACTGAATACTTTTAAATTTGGCAAATACATTTTATTACAACGATTTTCTAGAAATTTTAATATTCGGCTGCCAAATGTTCGGTTCTCAGCCTAAGACATTCGGCTTCGGCTTGGAAGAAATGGCCGAATATTCAGCATTCGGCAATTCGACCAAACCACTATTCGTTACATCCCTAATTTTAATCACTACAATTCAAAAGTAGGGGATGCAGTAGTCTTTGGAAAAAGTAGAAAACCGTCATCCATCAGTAGATGGATGATGATGATGATGATAAAGATAGTAATTGAAACAATTGTTAGTATAAGTGCAATGTTCATTTTATTACATGTATTCGTTGCTACCATTTGTCGGATCGGCAACATCATAGGTAAATGCTTTTTAATAGGCTACATTTCCTCCCCGTCTCTCCCCCTATAGTTAATGGATTTTATAATCCTAAATCCATAGCGGAACAAAAAAACAAAACAAAACAAAAATTACGACATTGAAATTTTTCATGTTGATTTGTAATCCTGTCAGGGCCGATACAGCTTTATAACTTTGAGAAGAGTAAAATTCCTCTTCAAAGTTATTACGGATAAAATATTTTAATTCCAGGAGCAATAGACTTCTGGAATTACATCGGCGTTTTTGTAAAAGTCAATAACTTCACAAAATAAATTTGATAAACTTTTACAACGAATTAGAATTTGCAATCAGTTCTTTGCGCAATTGAACGTATTGTACAAATTAGGGGTTTGTAAAATAATTTTTTCTATTTTTCATAACAGTTTTAAACTTTAAATTGACAATATCTCAAAACAAGGAGTTGTGGACTTCGTGACTTTTACCAGAACGTCGACGATATTGTGTTTAGTGTGTGTGTGTGGGGGGGGGGGGGGAGTCTCTTTCTTTTCCCTTTCATTGCAATCTGCTTATGAAAATTAATTTCGGGTACCTCTGTTTGTAAAGTATAGGTTTTTAAAAATATAAAGATGACTTCAATCAAACTATTACTATTATTATTATTTTTTCTATTTTTGTATAGTTTTCACGTTTCTTTTCTGCAGCCCGTATGAAAAAAAGGGAGAGAAAGGGGGGAAAGAGGGGGAGAGAATACTAATTGTAACTGACAAGGGCTGATTTGATTAGAGCATTGTATTGAATCAGAAGTTCTTAACGTTTTTTAACTACATAGTAAAATAATAAATTATTAATTTTTTTATGTATAATTATTAGTGTTCGGCAACTACTCGTCAAAAAGTAGTTAACTACCAAACAACTAACTACTCTAAACAAAACTAGTTGCAACTAGTAGTTAACTGCTTTTTTATAGGACTAGTTGTAACTAGTAGTTAACTGTTCTCTAAAAGTAGTTAACTACTTTTAAGTACAATTCATTTGAATTTCCATTTTTGAGCTTATTCTTAAATATTTAATACTAATAATTCAACTCAATATTATTTTTAATCATTAAAACAATTTTAAAGAAATTAATGTAAAACATTCAAAGATTGAATGTTTCCAAATAACTCTGAACAATTGTTCAGAGTTTTTCGCTGAATTTAAACCCTTTTTCGCTAAATTTAAACTTCTATTTTAACATGTATTTGTTTAATAAAGTTAATAATTTGTGTTTTCAAGAAATAACAATTTTTCAGCAGTTGTTGTAAAATGAAGGAGTTTACCTTTGGTTTCAATTTAAAATTCTCCCTCTGCCGAACCCACATTCATTAACAAAATATCTTTGTAACGCGCATGCTTTAGAATTTAGATTATATCATTTCAACTTATGTTGAAGGCAGGGTTGGTATTTTTTTTTTATTTAAAAAACATTAATTTAAATAGTATATTTTTTTAAATTTAAATCAGATTTTTTGGATTTTTTCATCAAAATATGTATGCACACACAAATACAGTAACAAATTCACTTAAATATTTATGTCTTCAAAGAATTTTAAGATATTTCAGTTGAAATAATTATTTATTCCTAGTTCAAAATTAATTATTAATTACTTATATGAAAAATGTTTGCTAAATAAACAGAGAACAACAAGAAACAGAAGAGAAAGTTTATATTTCTGGACTAAATGTATTATAATTTCTTGAATATATAAACAGAGATGGCAAATATCAAATAAAATGTTTACTACAGCTTAATCATTTTTACTATTTAAATGTTTCATCAAGAATACCGGTTTTGATGCCTTGTCAACCCCCAATCTGTTTCTTAATTTTGAGTTTTTCCAAAGGTGCTGTTGATGCTTTTGCTGTAGTCAGCATATCCAAAAGCTTAATGTTCTCTGATAAAATGTCATTCTTTGACACCTTAACGAAGCTATTCCACATTTCCCTAGAGGACCAGATGAATTAAGGCTACCATATAGTGAGTTAAAATTCTAATGAATTACTTAAACCCAGAATATATTAAAATTTATAATAAATAATATCTATATTTTAATAACTTAGAAGAAGCTAAAATAAATTTTTTTTTTTTTTTTTTTTAAATCATAAAAATCAATATTTGTTAAAAATCAGTTTTTTCTTTAAAAAAATTTAAAAAATCAGTAGTTTTTTCTAGGGATGTAACGAATATTCGGCCACTATCGGTATTCGGCCTATTCGGCCCTTTGCCGAATACTCGGCCTGGCCGAGTAGTCATTTCATCACCCAGCCGAATATTCGGCCTGGCCGAATACGGGGTAAAGTCAAATTCGGCCTGGCCGAATATTGATGAACTATTCGGCCGAATAGTTCTGCTGCAGTAAAAAAGTAAAAAAACAAGGAAATTAGTAGATTTTAAACATTTAAAATTGTATTATAATAGGGAAGTTTCCACCTGCAGAATCTTCCTATTTTGATGCTTAGATATTGTTAAGACAGTTATAAAACTCAAGAATTCACCCATGTCGAACAAAGAAAATTGAACATTGATTTTTAATTAATTTTTAAAAATCCCATCCACAAAAAACGAGGCGGAGCTTAATACGTCACTGTCTGACGTCAGCGGGCACCTCGCGCCTCGCACTCCTCGTATTTTGCAGCGTTCATTCAACGATTCATTTAACTAAACGTGCGTCCATTTAATTAAACTACTGTCTATTTTTTATATTTTTCTTATTCATCATGGACTGTAGGATCACTTTTAGACAACAAGGTTTTTGATTACCCATTTTCGAGTTAAAATTCGTTTTATTTATTCAGTTACGTGTATTTTTGTTGCTTGGCGACTTTTTTGGTAATGTTTTGGTAACCCCAGTGAAGTTCATCATGCTATTTAGTGTAGTGCATATTACTTAACTTATCGCTTTCTTGGCAATGAATCTTATATTTTTGAAATGAAGAATATTATTATGCTACAAAGGATTTCCGATGTTTAATTTTTTTTTACTTAAACAAAATTCCGTTTTTTTATTTGCGGTTCAAGTGTGGAACTCAAAAAAAACATTGGTGAGGTTTTTGAATTGATCATGTGTTTCCTTTTCATGTGAAAAATCACCTGCAAACAATGGCGTAGCTGGACCTGGATTTCGGGGGGGGGGAGGGGGGTTCTTCGGGAGAAGTCTGCTAATTTCATTGTTTTCCAAGAAAAATTGGTCCAATTCTAGACAATCTTTACCATTTCGGGGGGGGGGGGGTTATTCCCAAAACCACCCCCTTATCTACCCCAGTGCCTGCAAATTAGCATAGAAAAAGCATTAAGCCAAACGATGTTGCAACTTTTATTGACTTTAAAATGCAGGTAGTGCAGTTAAATGCCATACAGAATCTTTTAAATTTCATTTCCCAATCGTGGTATATCATGTTTAACTTTATATTTTTCTGTTTAAGTCTGGAATCCCTTAAAATGCTTTCAAAAATTTCTTTTAAAAAGGGTTATAAATATTATATTTAAATTCATTGTATTATTTTGAAAAATACTTTAGTCCTTATTTAATCTTTCAAAAATTATACAGAGAAATGGCTGTTCATAAATGATGTCACACTTTTTCCCCATATATTTGACCCCCTCCCCCCCCCCTTTGTCACAATGTCACACTTCAGCGGGCCCCCTCCCCCCTTTATCACATGTCACGCTATGTTGCATAACGCATGATGCCATACTTCTTGTTACCCCCTCCCCCCCCCCTTTGTCACAATGTCACACTTCAGCGGGCCCCCTCCCCCCTTTATCACATGTCACGCTATGTTGCATAACGCATGATGCCATACTTCTTGTTACCCCCTCCCCTTCCTTGTCACACTGTTTTCACAATTTCAAGAACCCCCTCCCCCCTCGAAGCGTGACATCATTTATGAATGATCCGGAAGGTAATTATGATATTTTTAATAAATAGCTCTTGCAGAGAAGAATATATATGGTGATTCAGCTGGTGGGTATGTACAACTAAAAACGGCAGCAGGAATTAGCACAGTCAAAAGTCGTGTATGTCCTGGGCACAAATTAAAGAGCCCTAACCAAGTTGTTATGGTAGTCAAAGAAGCAAAAAAATTAATTTGAATCAACTGAGAGTTGCACTGCTGCCAAAGAATAATGTGTATTTCCTACTTGCAATAATACAAATTTCAATTTACCTAAATTTTTCGATGTCTTGAATCAAGTTATTTATGTATACTTTCATCACGTTTTAATGTAATTTTATACCTTGAACAGGAAAATTTTCTTTCTCGTTTTCGATAACTCAAAATATTTTCTACACTCCAAGGCCGTATCCAGAAGCGGGAAAGGGGGTTTCCCGAAAATGTTGGCAATGAAGCATATATTCCTCCCTGAAACTTTTCTTAACACAAGTGTGTCCAAGTTAAGCCCCCCCCCCCCCCCGAAAAAAAATTCCGGATATGGCTTTGCTGCACTCAAATTATTTCTTTCCGGTTCTGTGTTATTTCCATTGTATTGTAATTAATCAGCTCGTGTTGTTCTTACACTAATATCATTTAAATTTTAAGATAAAAATAATCCTAAGGGCCTTAATTATGCCATTTTTCTGTTATATGTATTATATATATGTATATATATTTATTTATTTATTTGTGTTTTGAAAACTATTAGGCACGAACGAAATGTAAACCGGTACTGTAATTTTTAAGTAGATATGTTGTTATGTCTTAGTTGTACTTACAGAAATGATCTTCACCGCAACGAAAATTCGACTTCATAGAAACATCGCTTCTGCATTTAAATAGCCACGCTTTTCGAACTTTAGTTAGGGTCCCTTGGAACATTAATGAAGCGTTTGCCTGTAGTTTTTTTAGTCGTTGATGTGCATCCAGGTACAAAACAATACTTGTAATTAGTATTTGACATATTGATCGAACGCAAATGTAAGAAAGAGCGCAACGACAAAAGTATAACACAAAGAAACAAGAAATATATTCAGAAAGAATATCTTGTATCCACATAAAATGCTTCAATTTAGCAACTAATAAATTAATAATAATAGAGTCTGTTCGACGAATTCATTCTAAAAAAATACTTTACGCAATGAATATTTAATTTAATATATAATTTTAATAGTTTATCTTTCAATTCCCCCCCCCCCCCCCCTGCACAGAAAAAAACGCCAAATAAAGCGCCCTTTTTATATTTAGTTTATCAAAAATCAACGGTGCAACAAAACATTTGCTGGAGAAAACACAAATTAAATCCTCGGGACTCGAACCACGGTTGAACGGTGTACAAGCTTTCTTCCCTAACCATTCGGCCATCTTCACTGCGTTAAGCGGGGTCTATGTATCAATAAATAGTTTTTTCCAACAGGTAAACTTCATTATAGTTGAGATTTTAGTTTCTAATCCAAATTCATTTTTGGCTAAATTTATTGTATATTGGCGAAATTCATTTTATTTTCTGCAAAAATTAAAACATAAACAAGCTTCAGAAGTTCAAATTATGCGTTCGCTCATTCGCAAACAGTTCGGCAATCCGATGTATCCATTTTTTGATTTACGTGTGTATGTGTTTTATTTAGTAACCACTGCTTAGGCCACTGTTTTTTAATTCTTTTTTTATATACATGCAGATTTGAACTTGTAAATCTTTTATCCAAATAGATGAGCTCCAAACGGCTTCGCTTCACATGGCTCGCTTGTGAATGGCTGGCTTTACGCTCGCCAAGCTATATACGTCATCCAACCTCTGACGCAAATCATGCCCGATGCGCAGAAAGTTTTTTCGGGATCCCTGACTGCGCATGAATTAAAAAAATTATTTAAAAAATAAACACTAATCGTATAACAAAATTTTTTGCACAGATGGTGTTAAAATATGTTATTCTGTAGATTAAAAATAAAATTAGAAAATCGAAAACTTCCCTATTATTCCAACAGAATACATTAGTCCACTATAGTTTTAATAAATAAAAATAATTTAGAATAAACTACTTTTTTTAAATCTTGTTTTAGGCTTGACTGAGCAAAAACACATTTTAAAGTTGTAATATTGTATTTTATATTTAGCATTTGCTCCCAAAAGCTGCCAATAATTAATTATAATGGAGAATATGATAAATTCATTTTGTTATTATTAACAAAGTGGAAGCCAGACTTCGTTTGGGTAGACTGATTTATTGTGATTATTGGGTTAGAGAGAAATGTAAAAAGCCCAGAATATATCATTAATATTTAGATAGCATAAGTTATTGTGGTTTTTGAAAATAAAAACATATTCCATTAGTGCATTACGTTTTAATAGATCTGTTAAAAATAGGTATGTAAAAAACCCCATAAAATAAAAACATTAACTTTTATAACTTTTAAAATGTCTTCATAAAACAGTTTTGAGCAAGGTAAAAGTTCACTAAGCACTAGTATTTCTTTCATTGCAATTAAATATTTAGTAAAATAATGCTAATGCTTATTACCCTAAAACCTGTCATTTCCATTTTGCTTGTGGGAGAAATTCTTAGTTTTATTGCATTCAAAACAATAGTGAAAATAGATTAATTCTAAATAGTTCTAAATTCTTAACAAACATAATTAAATCATACATCATAGATTGTGTGTAATTGGTGTTTGATTTTGTGCATAATTTTAAATTTGACAAATACTTTCTATTACAACGATTTTCTAGAAATTTTATTTCGGCCGCCGAATATTCGGCTTCGGCCTAGCTGAATATTCGGCTTCGGCCTAGAAGAAAGGACCGAATATTCGGCTTCGGCCTGGAAGAAATGGCCGAATATTCGGTATTCGGCTATTCGGCCAAATCACTATTCGTTACATCCCTAGTTTTTTCTAAAAAAAATCATAAAATCAGTATTTATTTCTGAGAAGCAAATCATAAAAAGTAGTACTTTCTTCCAAAAAACCCCCTAAAAATTAGTATTTTTTCTTTCTTTTTGTGTTTTATGGTATCCCAAACGCATGCATGGTACTGGAATAGATGTAAAGCTTCCCCATAATGATTTGCCCTTTAAATGAAACTTCATTGTGCACGTGCTGGGGCAGGCGCCATTTATTGACAATTATCAGAAAGCTCTTTCTAATTTGCTTAAATACTGCAATAAATATTACGATTTTTTATGAGTACTTTTTCATTATATAACATAATATAAAAAATACATTTGTAGGATTAATATTCAAAAGCTAAAAATTCAAATAATTTAATGTTTAAAAAAGTTATTCTTTCAAAAAATTGATTTAAAAAAAAATTTCGAAAGTAGTTGGAATTTTGAAAGTAGTTGTAACTAGTAGTTGGGAAAAAAGTAGTTTAACTAGTAGTTAACTAGTTCAAAACAAAAGTAGTTACAACTAATAGTTAACTAGTAGTTGCCACTCGTAGTTAACTACTTCCAGTTAACTACTGCAGAACACTAATATTTATAGTATTATTTATTATAATAAATAATAAATTATTTATTATTTATTACTTTCGGCATATTAACATTATGTCGAAAGCTCCTGCAATATGAAATTTTAAGCAGATCCGTCATTTGTGACTTTAAACTTGTAAAAAACACACATTTATCCCTATTCACACAGTTTCAATTTATTGGTTTTATTTGCTATTATTTTTTCGATAATATAAAAAATATTTTTCTACAAATAATTGGTGATTAAAAATATAGATTCAAATTGACGTACACCACTCTCAGTATAAATTGTATCATTATTTACAAACTTCCAGAAAAATATCTTTCAGGAAATCTGAAACCAATTCTTTGGAACACTGCCAGAAAAAATATCACATTAATTTCAAAATCTGTGTTGCACTTGACATTCCAGGAAGTGGACTCGTAATTTATTTATTTATTTTTAAAGCATATCTATTCAGTAATGTCGAAAAAAAAATTAAGCTTTCAATTTTATTTTGAATCTAAAATCTTTAAAAAAATGTATCTAAAATCACACATGTAACTAATACAGTCACGTTATCATGTTTTGCTGCAATGTCAAAGGTAGCCTTTTCTAAAATGGCTATTCTATGAGACCAGTTGCTAGATACTGTAACTGGCCCCTTTCGTTTTTTTTTTTTTTTTTCCTTTCTTTTTCCTCTCTTAGTTTAACTCTTAATTATACTCCGTGTACTTGCCTTAAAAAACGGGGGAAAAAATGACTTATACTACGTAAGATATTTAAGTAAAAATATTAAATTATTTCAACTGCCTATAAAGACAGAAAGATCATCACTGTCGTTCACTTAAAAGTAGGGGGCAGGACTTTCTTAAAATATTTCGCGATAGTCATAACTAAATTCGCTGTGAAGAACATTATTGTAAAATAAGAAAAGGAAAGGAAATGCTTTTTTTAAAAATACTAAATTAACTTTCGATAATGTTCTCATTAAAATTAGAATATTTTCATTTTTTTTTCTTTTTTAAAGCAGAAAGTATTTTATTTATCCATTAAAAAAGTGGTGAGCAACATAACTATCATTTCTTGTACCTTCTAGAAAAATGTATCAAATTTATTAATGTTACTTTGTTGATGTTAATTGAAAAAAATTCCAATTTCCCCACTTTTTTTTGTTTAATGCAGACCCACGGGATCGTTGTCATGGCAATGGTAGCACCGGTTTTGGGTGGGACGGCCCTGGGGCACAGACTAACTGCGAATTCAATATGGGCCTTTCAATGCAAAAAGGTTCCCCACCCTTAGTACACAACTTCGAGTTTCTAATAAAAAGTAATAGAGGCCAGTAAATGACCCTTATGTACACAAACAATTTCATTTATCTGATAAAGATCTGACTCCAAGAGCTTCACTTGCTTTTTCTAAACACATAAAACACAAAAGAATCTTGATGCGTAACGTTCTATTTCTGTTTAAAGAAAGATTGCTCTGTTGACTTATATTATTCGTTCACTTTGAAACGTGATAAAACGCTGTTTAAATGAAAAGTCTTTAAGAACAATAACTTTCGCCGTACAAAAATGGCGGTGCCTTTTTGCTGGTTTGTTGATTTCAAATTCCTATGTTTGGAAGGAGCCTTGAACTAACGAACTCAAAACGGAGCCAATTAATTATAAGATGCTTTGCGATGTTATCGTTCGTGTATGCCACTTGTGGAAAATGGCTCAGGCGTTTATACTACTCAATTATTAAAGAAAAAAGCTTAATCTTGTGTTCTTTAATTGCGCAAGTGTATTTTCTCTTTGATTGTTATTAGTTTAAGTCATCACAATACGTTTTATGCAAAAATTGTAAATGATTGTGAGGTTTTGCGAAGTGGAAAGTGGTTAAGTATAAGCATTAGGCTTCGGGTTTTATTGCATTGTTTTGTTTGATGTCTGAAACTCGCAAATCGATATTAATTTAAGGGATATTTATTACCACTGTTATTAACAGCGAGGTTTCCATAGTGATACTATTTACGAAACAATGGAAATGAAAAACATATGATTTTCGTGAAAGATGTTTTTTACCGACCACATTCCAACTGGCTGATTATAAACACAAAACAAATATTATATGCAGGATACGTAAATGTGTATGTGTGTGTGTTTTTTTTTTTTTTTTTTTTTCAGTTTTATCTTCAAACAACTCCAAATGGACAGCTATATATAAAACTCCAACAAGTCAATTCATTCCAAAACTGATGCATCATTAGCTTTTAATAAATAGAATGCTTGTAGAGGGCCTTAATTGCGGATGGTTTTGTTTTTTTCTTGAAAAGAAGAGGATGACTTTTATCGAATTCTTGAAATTCTTCTTGAAACTTTCCGGTTTTTATTTATGTTGTAGACTAAGTTTTTGATAGCAGAGTGTGCGAAGATTCAGTGGTATAACTTTTTACATCTTCTGCTACTCTACTTTTTCTTTTCTTTAGAAATTGAGAAGTTGGGTGAGAGTAAATAAATAAAAGGTCTATTTCAGTCCGACTTCTTGTTGGCTCTTTAAGCAGGAACGGACATTGTTATTATTATTTTTTTTTTTTTTTTCAAAAAGGAGCAAAGAAAGGAAAAAGAAATAATTTATTCTAAAATGTTAAAACCGGAAATATGTAGAATGTGTGAGCGCAAAATATACAAAAAAATATGACTAAAAACAATTTAAAAAATAATATATTTAATACCTACTGTCTGATTTCCTTAGCCGAAACTTTCCTCGAAGATGCGCATGCGTCAGGTTTGCTTCCATCTCATAGAAATAGGTGACAGGATGAATAAAGATTATGAAATGTTTAGTTTTTATGAAGAATAATAAAATCTATGTTTTTTCTTCTATATTTTGTGTTTTAGATTCCAATCGGAAATAGAATATATCATCATCAGGGAAAAGCAAAAAATGACAGCGCAAGATATAATTTCGAAAAGTGCCCATGTCAGCATCGGGTAGAATTTTGCGACGCGATGGATGGTGTCGGCTCTCGTAAACAAACAGTACTTTTTATTAACACAAAGACGTCTTACAAACACACATTATGAACATTTAAATTAGTTTAAAAATTTACAAAACACAATGGTAAAGAGTGCTTTAATTTTATTTTTTTTATCTTTTTTCTTTTTGGAGCTCTACTTTTCCATAATTATTTATCTCTTCTTTGTTCGGCAACAAAGAAAGTCATTATCTTTTATTTATCTACCCAGATAACTTCTCCGCCTACCGTTAAAGAATAAGATCAAAAGTAAAATCTTAAAAGTGTCGATTGAACTTAGTTAGTTGAAGAATATCATTTTCTTTCTCTAAATACATTTTCGAATCACTTTAACACTTTTATAAATTAGTTAAAAAGAAATTCTTGGAAACACACACAAAAATGTTTCAATGTATTTACGTTTATAATATGATATGAAATAAAACATTAATCGTAAACGGAAAAAAAAAAAACTTTCACATCTAATATTACGTCTGTACAGGGCCTGATTTCACACAGGGCACTCGGCCCAGGGCCCGCCGATTTTCGGGGGCCCCTAAATAGTTTAAATTCCCAAAGAAACTTTTTAAAAATTCAATGAAATGTTTATTATTACATTTTTTAATTTTTTTTTTGTGTAGGAGAAAGGAGAAATTTATTTTAGGGACCGTTCAGAAACCACATGACGAACTTAAGTGCGTCACGTGGTTTCTGAACAATCCCTTACTAACCTTTGCAAACGTTCATTGGTGGAAAGTGACATCATCAAGTTTTGATTATGTAGACACGATTATTTGGTGAATCGGATAGATAGGAATACATCTCAACTCAACTCATATAATATTTGCTGTCATTTTTTGAAAAAAACGCGTCTCTGCTTTTTTTTAATTTTTAAAATAAAAATGGGTCGTTCTGAACGACCCAATTTTTCAGTTTGAGCAACTTAGGGGGCCCCATTTTTTTCTGTGCCCTGGGCCCCAAAATTTGTAAGTCGGGCCCTGCCCCTGTATAAAACATTATTGTATTTACCTTGCCATACAGAGAAGTAACGTAAAAACTGCTAATATTAAACAAAAATGATGAAAGTTTTTATTTTCGTTTTTAAACTTATTTTAATGAAAATATGGAACTATAAATAAATATAAGTTGCTATGGGATGAAATATGATAACTGGTTTAGCTGCGACGTTGCATTATCTTCAAACCGGCAAGATATTTCACAAAAAAAATTAAATTAAAAGTCAGCCATACCGCTGAATGAGCATCATCAAGTTCCTTCCTTATGTATTTCGATAACGATACCTTTTATATCTTACGTGAACTCTTTATATCTTCTTGATATCTTACCACCTACGTGCATCCGGTAACAACCTACCATTATGTCGACATCCAAAACCGGTGTTTGAACGCCCACGATGGCAAAAAATAAATCGTTACTACTTCAAAACTCTTCGTATGCAGCGAGTAGTTTATTATGTTCCTGAGATTTATATTTCGATTGTAAAGTTTATTGAGGGAAATCTCTTGTTTCGCTCCTGTTAAATTTGTTCTTAAAATTATGGAGGTGTTATTTCGATATGCAATGATGATGAAACGCGAAGAATGAATCATTACGTGACTATGTTTTAGTGTTTTCAGTGGTGGGTAGGTGAAAAATGGGACCGTTCATAAATGATGTCACAATTTCTTTCAATATATTTGACCCCCATACCCCCTTTGTTACAAAATATCACTCTTCAACAGACTCCCTACCCTCTTTGTAACATGTCACGCTATATTGCATAAGCATATGTACTTGAAATTCAGAAACTACGCACTTACGTTGTGCATCACACTTCTAATGTTCTTTTTGAGCTTTTAATGACATCGTGGAACATAACGATAATAATGATCACGTGTGGACTTTATATGTATAAAAAGAAATTAATGTTTGCAACGAAAGTGTAATAGTAAAAAGCAGTAATTGTTCGAATTCTCAAAAAATGACCCACGCTATTTTATCGTGTCTAAGAAGATTTCCTTTTAAACTTTTATCTAGAAGTAAATTTAAACCTTAACAAGCATCGGTGTTTTCGATACAAAATGAAATCAATGAAACTTTAGAATCAAATAATGAAAATCAAAAAACTTTTTAAAATACATTTTATTTGTTGGTTTTGAATGTTTTTACAGAAACCAATATGGTATGATGCCACACTTCTTGTTAGGGATCATTCATAAATGATGTCACGCTTCGAGGGGGGAGGGGGTTCGTGAAATTGTGACAAGGGGAAGGGAAGGGGTAACAAGAAGTGTGACATCATGCATTATGCAACATAGCGTGACATGTGACATATAGGGGAGGAGGGGGGGTCCGCTGAAGTGTGACATATTGTGACAAAGGGGGGGGGGGGTCAAATGTATGGGAGAAAAGCGTGACATCATTTAATAAACGACCCCTTACCCCTTCCCCACTTTTCCAACACCTAAAGGCATGCCACCTAATGTGCACACGTACCGTAGACTCGCCATCTCTGATCTAAGGCTAAGGGATTATATTTTATTTGTAATAAAACTTTGTTTGAACTTTAACCTTTTTTGTGATGATGTCCAATTTCTTTTAAAAAAACATTCTGCGTGAGAGGGTAAGGATTGAGGAGTCCCGTTCGGTGCACCCCTGCATATCTAGAACAGCATATTTCTCAAGATGTATTTCATTATTTTTATGTGTACAGATTACAATTATTTTCGCCATATTTGGTCATAGCTGAGTTGATAATAAATAAAACGGCAGAGAAAGGCAACCACGGCCTCTAAGAGCACGATAGGTGATCGTATCAGTACTCCTTACTACACATAGGTTAGTAAGCGGTCTCAGAGCAAAAGGGTGAAAGATGTGTTTACCAAACGGGCTAGGTGTGTCGCCGTTGTTGACCGGAGCGTGAAAAGCCTTCCTGTGAAATGCCGACTCATATCCTTCCTGTTCTTATATTTACATTTGATGAAATGTTTATTTTCATTGTTTGACAGCTCCGTCGCAGGTTTCTTTACTGTTGGCAATTCTTTGAATCGCTGGTGTGAAATCTTTGGAAAACTCGTAACACAAAAATGGTATCTCAGTTGAAGGGTTGCTGCAAAATGCACATTTCCAAATTTCATTCCGGATTACGAGCTCTAATAACATTTTAAAATTCAAAAATATCGCGACATTATTATTTTCTTTTTTTGATTAATTGCTGTGTATTGAGAATATTGGAATCATTTCTGTATAAAACCAAAGTGGTTTTTATTTTTTAAATAGAAGTTAGTAAAGATAGATAACAAAATTTCTTAAAATGGAGCTAATCCTTTTTGCAGCAAACCTTTCACTTTTCTTTTGTAAGTATTGTTTAAACTTATGTGAATAGTAAACTAAAACATTATAATTTTCCCACTTCAAAACAATTTTTTTTTTGTTAAATCACAAAGAGTGTCTCCCTCGCCCTCCCCCTTCTTTTCAGAAAAATCCTATGTCCGCGTTTGTTTATGAGGTGCCTTCATAAGAAAGAGTATCTTTATCTTTATCTTAATGCGTTGCCGGCAGGGTGGCGTAGGGGGCCTCGTATGCCCAAGTTCGCAGTATCAAACCTGGCCCAAGTCGGTGGATTTTCAAGATGCAGAAAATCGTCAGTGCCCATGTCGTGTGATTATGGGGAATGTTAAAGATCCCTTGAGTATCCGTTTGGCTTGGATACTCTCGGCTAAATTAAATTCCTAGTGCAGTTTCGCATCAATGAGATATCAGGTGCCGCCATCTAGGGGGAAACTGAGCGTCAAAATTATCAAAGCGGTTATTGCATCCGCCGATAGTGGTGCTACTCGAAAGAATGGATGCCGATTTCCGGGAGTGCACTAGGTTTGCAAAAGGTTAGTAACCATACGCAACCTCTTTAGACAAAAAGAAAGAGAAAGCAGTTCCATTAGAAAGAAAGAACGCGAAAAAATATATTTCAACGTTTTTTTTAACAATTCTTTTCTATCTAAGAATTAGTTACTGGGTTCAGTATATCAGGAATCTAGAGCGGAG
Source organism: Octonoba sinensis (assembly GCA_038502835.1). Classification (NCBI taxonomy): domain Eukaryota; kingdom Metazoa; phylum Arthropoda; class Arachnida; order Araneae; family Uloboridae; genus Octonoba; species Octonoba sinensis. The sequence goes on from CM076603.1 coordinate 45,403,012, forward strand.
CGTGTAGCAGGAGCGCCGAGAGGTGGCGCTCAGGAAATTTTGCTCGAAACTGGAGCGGAGCTGGAGCAAAGAAATTTGTTGTGCTGCATTGTTGTGCTCGGATTTTTTTTATTTATCATTTTTTAAAATTTTTCATCATATAAAAAATTAGTTATTGGGGGAAAAGAAAGATATATATAATATAACCTATTAAAATTATTCGGAGTGTGGAGCTGGAACAAGTATATAGTCGTCGGAGTGGAGTAACTCAAAAACGAGCTGCTTCAGATCCCTGCTGTATTTCCACTGTAAAAGTTTTGCGTTCAATTGCCACACTTTTTGGTGTTGCTGAACACGATTTTTGGTGTTCAGTTGGTGATTCATTTTTTATGTACTTTAAATTTTTTTATGCGGCTGTCTAAAAAAACATAGACAGTAAAAATTTCTTATCACATGAAATTTGTTAACTTCGTTACGTATCGACATTTCATTGCGATTGCTCCTTTCTATGAAAATAGGATAAACGAGCAATCGCAGTGAATATTTGATGCGCAGGTGAGTTAACGAACATCGCACGCTAAAAAAACATTCTGGCTGTCTGTATTTTTTTTAGACACTTACAAGAATTTAAAATACATCAAAAAATGAACAATTTTCAGTGGTTCACTATTAATAGGGCATGTCGGGATTGCGCCTGTCTTCGAATTGTAAGTTAATTCTTGTCAGAACAAGTTTTGATGCTTATAAAATACCTACTTTAAAATTTCTAAAATAACGACTTTTTAAGTCGCATCAAAATTATACTAATATATTATTTCTTTTGAATTTGGTTAAAAAAAGCTGTTAGTTGTTTTTTTTTTTTTTTTTTAACTAAAACACACATGTGAAATGCAGTTACATTCTTGAATTAACTCCCGTCGAGAGCATAGTTAATGTGACAACTGACATTCCATATTATTCGAAGTTTTTTTTAGGTCCGGTGAATGGTCTGACAAACTAATAAACATTTTCTGAAGGGAAAATAAATTCGCCATCCAATTCAAAAGTTGTTTTATGTATTTTTTTAAACTATAAACTGTCCAAAAAGCTGTCGTGATCGATCGAAAATGGGCTCGCGATCGACAGGTTGCCGACCACTGATTTATATGCATAAGCATATGCTGGTATTTCATATTATGAAAAGCGCAACCGTAAAATTGCCTTCCAAAATTGAACGCTCGAAAATACAAGTAGAAAAAAAATACTAAAGAGCGAAAGGGAAGCTTTTAGGTAATGAAGACAAAATAATGCTTTGGTCGTTTGCCAAACTGTCAGATTTTTTCTCAAACGAACCCTTTACTACCACAGGAAAGATCTCTTTTTCGTTTTGTAAGCATGTCCTTAAAACTGTTAGGTTAATTATAGATTGGTTGCAGATTCCAGCCTGTTATGTAATTGTTTTAGCTTTCAAATTTAAACCATTTCTAAAAGTGCGATGCTAAATTTTGATGTAACTCATGTGAATACATCAATTTACAAAAAAAAAAAGAAACGGGATTTAAACACAGTTGTGTAATCTTTGGAATTCTTTTTATTTTAGTTCATTTTATTTATTTATTTTTAACAGCAAAATTATATTTTTAATAAAAAATGATGAAAATTTAAAAATAATTATAATGCTATTTGTTGATCTACGTATATTAAGGTTCCGTAAAGCGAACAATTTTCAAATTATATTTCATTTTAGTTTACAAAGATTAGTTTTGAGTACCATGTAATTCATAAAGAAATTTCTGTCTTGTGTAGGGCTACACAAATTTCTCAAAGTTGCGGAAACATGCATGATGCACATAATTTCGATTTTCCGAATATTTTTTCTTTTTCAGCAAAATTGTAATTTTTCTAAGAGTATGTAGTAGTTAATTTTTCAAAAAGGCAAATTTACAGAGTACTTTTATTGATAGAATTGCTTCAACTGTAAAATGAACTTCTTGTTTAGTTTGCTAAAAAATTGCATAACATGAGTGAAGTCCCGAAATCCGAAGTGACTGGAACTGGATTCTTTTCAAATAACAAATTTCCAAATTTTTCGGATTAAGAGGTTATTCTGAAAATAAAATTTTAATTACATAATAGCGTGTGATTATATATATATTATTGCATGGTCTGGGTAACCAAACGTCTAAACATAATCAAGTCTTAAGACGAAATAAGTGACAAGCAGAACCCGGAAGTTGTTGGTGGTAACTCATTCTTCGACGTTTTCACTGTTAATGAGCATTTTTTAGAGATTTTTACAGAATTTTTGGAATTTTAAAGTAATTTTACTGTTTTTCAGAGCATTTTTTTACGTATTAGTTATTTTTATTTTTCTTTTAATTTTCTGATTAGAATTTAGTTTCATTTCTTCATTAAATTTTTACGAAACACTTAAAAGGGTTGATGAAGGGAAGAATTAGTAAATCTATTGCTGTAAAACTGAATGAAGACAAAACAAAGAATCAAAGAGTTCTTGATGTTGAAAAAGGTTGCTGGAGTTTTAATTTGCAGTGTAAGAAAATTGACACCTGAGTGATTCTATTTATTTCAAATTTGCCCTAATTATGTCTGCATTGAAAGAAGTTTCTCAAACTGTAAAACTTACTTGCGGACCGTAAATAGGTCATTTTACAACAGGCGCAAGACCAGGCTTTTGCGCCCCCCTCCCCTGACAAAAAAAAAAAAAAAAACACACACACATTTATACACGTGCACACATTTGATCAATTTAGCATCCCTAAAAGCTGGCATCCCGTCCCCCTCTCCGTTACTTCCCTGCTTGCGAATGCGGTCTTTGATAATGTAAAACAACAGTTTACTAAAAAAGGTGTTAAAGTTGTTAAAACACATGCTTTCCAGGTTATTGGTTTTATTTTAGTTTTTATTTTGTTTTATTTATTTTTTAGCAAGTCGTTTTGTAATGTTGTTATTATAATTTCACAAGAAATAAATATTTTTAAAAAATGCTTGAATGAAATTTTGACCTCAGATCTTAAATGCATTTTTTCAACTTTAATGGCATTTTTTGTGTCATTTTTGGTGCAATTTTAGGGTGGTTTAAAAGAGTTTTTAGGTCACCAACTTCCGGGCCCTGGTGATAAGAGAGGGGAACGGTACCTAGCACAGTAATGTACACCTCCTTTATAAATTCGAACGGGATTAAACGAAGAACACTTTTTTGATGACCCCGTGGCAATTTGACTCCAAGGGGAAGGTATTCTTTTCTTTGGCAAATAAATAAACATAAAATAAAATAAATAAATAAATTATTAAAATGAAATAAATAAATAAACTATTAAAATAAATTTAAAAAACTACACGGTTTGATTAAAAAAGCTGCATCAGCTTTGTTATCCCTTGCTATTTCATTATTTCATTTTCCCTACGAATGTAGATCAATATTAAAAATTTTTGTTCTTTTATGTGTCAAATTTCTGTTAAAAGAAATGATCAGCTGAATTCATTGACTTACGACATATTACAAACTGACCATTTATTTATGTACATATAAACTACAGCTAAGTTAATTAGTTGATTCACAGATGGCGAAGCTGAAATCATTCGCGCTTTATTTTGAATGTTTTAAGCACTATCTGTAAGATATCTAGCAATCTAAATAGTTAAATCGTCTGCAATACTAATACTATTTTAAGATATGTTTTTTAACGTAAAAGTTCTTTATGGTTTTTGAAGTAACCATTTCCGCAGCTCAAAATAAACTTTCGAAAGGATAGCAAGCCAAATACTTCCAATGAACTATACCAATTTTAGATTATGAACATCAACTTTCCAACGTACGAGGGGTGATCAACAAGAGAGGTTACAAATTGAAAAAAAAAAATATTAACAACAGACAGAAAATACAAAAAGGAATTAAGAGGCACACGTGCCTGCACTTTTTGACATGATCAGCAAGTCTATTTAGACATTTATCAGAACGCAGAACCAACTCGTTTAACCCGTCTTAGTAGAAATCCCTGTCCATTGAGCCGGCGGATATTTTCACATCGATGTCCGAAGAGAACCGTGTGCCGGATAAGTGCTCCTTCAACCTCGGAAACAGGAAATAGTTACTGGGTGCCAAATCTGGGATGTATGGGGGGTCGGGTGACTTCAGATTTTCCACCTGAACCGTCGTAATAATTCCTGCAATGCGTTAGCAGTATGAGGCCGGCATTGTCATGCAGGAGGATGGCACCTTCACTCAACATGTCAGACTGTCGCTTGTCCAGATGCAGACACATTCTTTGCCCATAAAAATTGAATCCCGGCTCTCCACACGAGACCAATTTTCTAAGCGTCTTGGGTGGGGGAACTTTCGCTACCTACCCGCACACCAGCTGTATGACAAATAGCACACTCTGGTGAAACAAATTTCTCCACAATATGTAGTTTTCAAATGGCTGCGATTTGTAACCTTTTTTTTCTGATCATCCCTCGTATTTATAAAGGAATACCTATAACACGAATTTCTAAAATCTACACTGTTAAATCACTGAAGATTGAATTTACGAGCCTTCATGCAAGGCCCTATGTTAAAGTGCCCTCAGGGGAGCAGCAGAACTGAAGAGTGAATCACCTTCAAAATTATAGGAACGTGCTTTTTATAGTTTCTACGCTAGTGATGGCGAACCTTCGACAAGCTGACCTATTCTGGGTGACATATATCAAGCATTCCCAGGGCCGCCGACGGAGACAAAATATTAAATAATACAAAAAATTTAAAATCTTCTCAAAAAATAAGATAACCTTCATTTTTTTAAAGTTATGTTTATGACACGTCTGTTGTGAAAAAAAAAAGATTATTTTTTAGTTGTATTTTACTTTTCAGGGGTCGATCCAGCACTTTTCAACAGGGTCCGTTTTTCGTGAATTTTGAAGAGATTTTCGTGAAAAATCAAATTATTTTGTCAAAATTGAAAATTTAAACATTTAGTGAAAAAAAAAAGTTAATTATTCTTTTCCGCTTTTATAATAAATTGTGGTGAAAAAGGTACGATTTGGAAGCTTGAAATTTTGTGACGGCTCCGCTTTGATTGTTTTGAATTTTGTGAAGGGTCCGTTTTGATCAATAGGAATTTTGTGAAGGGTCCCAAAATGAAACCGAATTTCCTCTGGTGCGACCCTGCTTTTACTTATTTTTTCAATAAGAATAATATTTTCTACTACGGTGGCAAATACCAAAAAGTTATAAACTTGTCTAGATGTGTCTCAGCGTCGGAGTTGACAAAGTGATTTTTTCGCATTTTTGACGCGCCAAGATCAAAAGATTCGGCTTCGCTGTTATAATTGTTCAAGTCCTGATTTTTCAAAGACTTTTTTCAAAAACTGGCTCGGAAAATTGAAAAAAGTTGTTCAAATCCCAGTTGATCAGGATCTGGAGCGTGAAGTAGGAGCAAGGAGCAATTCGATTTTACCCAAAACTGTAGCGGAGTCAAAGCGAGGAAATTTCTCACTCTCCACTGCTCCGATTCTTTAAACTAAAGTTTCAATCAAAAATTTAAAGCATTAAAATTAATCTTGAGTGAACAATGACAAAGAACTAAGGACAATTATCTCCTCTGGAAAATTAATTACCTAATTTTAATTGCCCTGAAATCTATCTCCATCACAAATACATTATTAACTTAAATAAGTAAACTTTTTAATATGACTAGAGTTCGCCCAACTGTCGTGACAGAAATAATTAAATTTAGGATTGAAAGCCATTACGTTCCTTACATAATCATATAAGTATTGGTCATCAAATTTGGCGAGTATAACGTCGAGTTTATTTTAATCATCCTCACTCCCAGAGCAAACGTATTGTAAATCATTGTCGCCGCGGGGCCCAAATCTGCGCTCATAAATTTTCAGAGAAGCCTTCAGTGTCAAACTCTTATTATCATTTCTCTTTTAATATTACTGCTTAATGACTACTCTTCTTTTATTACACGGTTTTATTTAACTTGATTTGTCTCGGAAGTTTGTTAAGCGGTTTTCGACCACTATTACTGCATGAATTATCTTCAAACTTTGCACACAAGCTTATTTTCCGATGACGGTACAATATTCCATCCATTTTATAATTTATTATAATGTTAATTAGGAAAAAAAAAATTTTTATTTTGGCTCTGAGGAAATGATCAGAATTATTATTTGTCGAATGGCAACGATAGCTTTGTTTAGATAATGCAAGATATTATCTCGCAATCCTAAGACCTCGACTAAAAGTAGGGGGACTTTTATGCCATCCTCTTCCTCAAGGAAAATTCTGGCTGCGTTAGTGGTTGCAGTGAAATTTTCAATAACAGAAATGGAATCAGCTTAATTTTAAGGCAACAGTGATTTTTTTTTTCTTCTTCAAGAATTAGTAGCTGGTTTTGTTATCAAGAACTCTATTAATCTGTGAGACGTTTACTTAAAATTCATATCACGATTTTAGAATAACTAAACACTGAGAGCTTTAGAATATTCGAGAATTCTGAAAATAATAGAATTTTCTTCTATTTGATTGATATAATGATTCTATTTAAAATACTTTCACGCAAATTTCACTAAAATGTTGTATCTTAAAAATAAGAGCTTAACAGAGGCAAAAACTAATGTCACATTTGAATTCAGGGCGTCTAATTCATGTAAAATCCGTTCCGATTGGCCCGACACTACAGCTCAAAGCATTTGGAGAATTACTTCCAACCGAAGTTACTTTAATTTACAATGTATGTCAGATGCTTAAATATAATTTTTACACCTGACTCGTAAAAATCGTATTACTTTCGATCGTTTATGCGCATTTGAAACAGATCTTTAAAAAACTTCTTTCGAAGTATGTATTGCTTGCCAGAAAGAAAAAAAAAAGCAAGCATGTATTTTTCAGCACATTTTTTTCATGTGTTAAATTTTAACGGTCTTGAAAAAAAATTCGAGGATGAAAAAAGCAAAACCGTAATGAGAGGGCATTCTTGCAGTAGTCGAGCTGCGTAGTATGTTTGCAGTTCCTAGCAGGGGTAAATATTAGTTTACTTCAAGCATTGTGTTTGTACTGCCAACTAGAAAATAGCCCAATAACTACACTGAAAGATATCCCATTACGTAATACGAAAAAAAGTGTTTGCTGTATTCGAATCAATAAACTTAATTTCCTTGTCGCTGGACAATTTTCATCGTTATTATTAATATATTAAAATAACTCTCCACATCTGATCCGCAAACAATTTTGATTTTGTGTGTCTTTGAGCATTTTTGTTATTACCAAATTTTATCGATTTACTGAATTCTACCAGCTCTTTCTTAAATAAGATGCAGTACATAAATGCAGAATTTGGCATAAATTCACAATTTAGAACAGTGTTTCCCAACGTGGGGACCACGCCCCTCAGGGGGGCAATTTGATTGTTAAGGGGGGCAATTCGAAAATGAAATCGACATGAGTTTAACCCTTTCGCTCCGAGCCATTTAAATGCAATGCTAGATTTCGGTGCCAAATTCAATGAAAAAAAGCAAATTCTTAAATAATTGCGTTAAATAATTATTAGGCATAATTTCGCTAGACAAAACCAAAATATCAGATAAGTGTTTGGCGTCATCAAGGAAACTTCACTGCGGCAGACGGCATTAAATTAAAATAATAACTTAATATAAAAAAATTATTTAAAAAATTATTTGAAATTTGAATTTCAGTTTTTCGTTATATGTTTTGAAAATTTATTTACTGCGTTTCCTTAGCAATTTCCAAGTGATTTCTTCCTAAAACCTATCATTAAAGTTTCTTAAGTACATAATTCAATTTTTTAATATATTAAAAATTATGCGTGCTACATGGGGGGGCATAAGAATTTCATTCATGCTAAGGTGAGGCATGGCACAAAAAAGGTTGGGAACCACTGATTTAGAAGGTATTCACAATTTGGAAGGTTTAAAATAAACGGGTCTGAACATATGTGTCAAGCCTGAAATGCTTTAAAGAACTTTTCTCCACCAGACACCCGTACACCTCTTAGCCGAGGCCTTAGGTGCTGCTTTAAAGAACTGATCGCCAAACCGTCGATCGCAAGCTACTTGGAGATCGCGGTGTCATAAAGTTTGTGAAAGCTGGAGTTTGATTAAGAGCGGTGGGGGAACCATTTTAAAAATGGAAATCAATTGTGAAACCAATAGCGTGCGCGGAAAGTAGGCGACAAAAATTTCTTTGCCATTACCTAAAACGTCACCAACATAATGATATTCACCGGTTAAAGGGCCTACAGTACTAAGCTCGCCAAGAGAGACTTACATCGCCAAATCAAATGTAAAAAAAGCAATTATTTTATAACAAAGCAATTTTATTATTTAATTTTAAAAGGTGGTGGGTTTTTTTTTTTCATTTTTTTGCATTGAGAAATTTATTTTTAAGTTCCAAATTTTATTTATTTACTATAATACCCCCTTAACTTGTCTTACTTAACGTGTATTAGGAAAAGCAAATGCAATTGAAAGTTCCACTATAATGAGTAACAAATAATGCCAAATGGAAGCTTCGAAACAGCCAAAATGGGTGGTCTGGTAAATCTAGTGTTAAAGCTTCATAATTATTTAGCACTAGCTGACATGCCCGCCTTTGCGCGGGATAATATTGCATCATTCGCTGGCTAAGTGACGCATGTAAAAAATTCTGTTGTAAATACGTACGGGAAATTTTTCTTAAAAAATTCAAGTAGGAGATGGGCAACAGGCCTTAAAAACATTAAACAGTAAAAATCATTAAAAAAACACGATTGCATTAAAACGAACAGCCTAGAAAAATTCCTTTTAGACCAAAAATAACAGTCCATAAAAATCCACATGAAAATGCCAACAACACAGTTTATAAAAATTGCCATTATAGTAATTGCAACAGTAACTAAAATGCGCACATGCAGCTAGATAATTGTGCCAAAATGATATCAAGAGTCTATAAAAATCGTAATTACACTATCTGCCACAATACATCTAAGAATTAACATCAAAATAAGAGCTGAATTCTGTTTTAAAATGTCCATCAGATGAAGAACAACTGTACCTGAATGTGTCTGCTACAATAAAGAAAAAAATCCTTAAATCCCCACATTTCAATAAAGAGAACTATTCCTAAACATCCCTAACAGAATAAGGTAATTAGTCTCTAAAAATCTCCATTAGAATAAAGACGTCAGTGACTAAAAATACCCATTAGAATACTGACCTTCAAAAGCTACCGTTCCTAAAATTACCAACAGTCCATCTTAAATTCCCCATCAAAATAAGGACAGTTCCTATAAATCCCGCTTGTTCCTAAAAATCCTATTTAAACGAATTTTCAGGATTTCCTGAAAATTCGTTTAAATAGCACTTTTATAAAATTCGGATAAAAACGAAAGAAAGGAAAGAATTTTTCCAAAGGCAAATGCACATTTAAGTTAGAAAATGTTGGGTACTGAACCAATCCTGACGTGTGAAATTTAAGTTGATAGAAAGAAATAACTAAATTCTGTCCAAATAGTGCCAAATAGACAGTAAAAAAAAAATAAGTAAATGTTTTATAAAATAAATCACTTGAGTAAAATATGGAAAGAAAAATCAACCTCAAGATAAAGGAATTGAAAACCGCCTGCTGTTTATAATCCACAAAATATGCATAAAAATGAAATGAATTTTTCGAATTTGTTTCGTTGATAAAACGGACACTCTACCATAAGAACTAATGAATTTCATGAAATTGTTGAACTGGTACCATAATACTAAATAGCCAAAAAGCGAAGAAGAATCAACCTCAAGAAATAATTAAAAATCGTCTGCAGAATGCAAAAAAATGAAATGAATTTTTAGAATTTGCTGCAATCATAAAACGGCCTGAATAACGATAAAACATTATTTTTTCAATCTTCACGGTAACAAAAATCATCTAGTTGGCGACAAAAGTAGTATTTATTTTGGCGAAATCAGGCAAATTGAGCAGATAAATTCAGAGGTAAGATTCGCTTTAAAGTTCGAAAACTACTTTAAATGAATATTGCGCGTGTTCTATTCGTTCTACGAACTTCGGAAAGACATCTTCTTGTGCAGTTTTTTACAGACATTCATACGCTGCAAAAGCGAAAACGTGGGATGTTTCTTCGATGAGATAAACCCAAAATCAAGTTTTGCTGAAAATTGGAATAAAAGAAGAACAAATTCGAATTTTAGGAAAAACGCTTCGAGGTGCACGAGGACCTGGCCCAAGGTACCCGCAAACAAAATTTCGTATTTCTGGAACGTTCCATCTCGCCAGGAGGCGATCGACAGACAGACACACACACACACACACACACACAAACTTTTGGTTTTATTTATATAGATAGATAAGTACCGAAGTAATTGATGTTGCAATTTTGTTAAAAGAAACTTTACATAATTAAATGACTCTATTCATTCTAGATAACAGACTTTTAAAGGCTACAGAGAAGTTTTCTATTGCATGATCACAGTTTAATTTGCCAGAACAATGCATGAAATTAAGGAGGGCGACTTTTAAAAAACCGCTAAGGGATCATTCATAAACGATGTCCCGCTTCGAGGGGGAAGGGGGGGTTCGTGAAATTGTGACAAAGTGTGACAAGGGGAGGGGACGGGGTAACTAGGAGTGTGACATCCCTGCTTTTGCAACATAGCGTGACATATGACAAAGGGCGGAGGGGGGGCGGTCCGTTGAATGTGTGACATTTTGTGACAAAGGGAGGGAGGGGTGTTCAAATATGTGGGGTAAAGGCGTGACATCATTTATGAACGGCCCCAACACTATTTTTATTTTACAAAATAATAATAATAGTAATGATAATTATAACATTAATCTATCAACTTTTTTGTTTTAAATCAGGCCTTCACTTTAAAGTTTGAGAAAATAATTCCCATAGTTTGAAACAGCTGAAGTCGATTTCAAAAAATCGCATGAATATCAATTTACAATTCTACCATCACAAGGCAAGCATCTTTCAAAGCGGTCCAAAATGTCATTATCCTACCAGTTCTCTTTCCTTCAGCTCTTAACTTTCTCATTATTAACTGAAAGAAAGAAGCACGGCAGATATTTTAGATGGTGTTGAAAGCGGATGTTTGAGAATCCAGTGTTAAATTCCGAAAGAACTTCTCTCTCATTAATAAAACATTCGCCGGTGGAAGGAGGATGAAGTGAAGTGAAAGGCCGCACACGTGTTGCCACGAAACCCGGAAGAGTTTGTTTTCTTAAGATGGTATATTTTTATGGCGTCACACTTGCCTAATCCAAAGTAGAACTTGGAGAATTGCCAGAAGAGGGAACCTTCCACAACCTTGAAGTCGCTTCGGTTTCTGTTTGTCCCTGTTTACTTGCACTTAAAAAGCCACCATTAATGAACGCAAAATCATATGAGTACTACATTTATATAATACGAGCTGTACATGCGCAGAACACCTGCGCTCTAGTGTTTGTCTTTGGAATTAATGTCATGTTTACAGAGTGTGAGAAGTTTCTGTCGCTATAAACTATACTGTCGCCTCTAGAGGCCAGAAAATATGCAAATGTATATGTGAATATGCAATTGCATATTTTCGCTCCTTGTGTTCTCCAAGGATCTGGAACGGAACGTGGAGCAGGAGCAGTGACGCAACGAGATTTTGGCGAAACTGGTGCAAAGCCAGAGCAAAATAATTTCTTGCGCTCCACTGCTCCGATTTTGTTTTTAACTTATAAAATTTATCATATAAAAAACTAATTAACTTAAAATAGATAAATTTGTTGCTTCAAATTTACGTGTAAAAATTTTATTTTATTGTTTATTGCCCCAAACTTAAATAATTTTTAGATTTTGCTTGTTACTTCACAGATTTTTGGGTGCAAATCAAAACTTTGGTTGTTGAATATAACTATTGCCAGCGCAGGAAAAATAACATAGAGATTGATTATAATGCATCAGCCCAAATTTAATTTGTATTTTTTCAATATTAAATTCTAGGTTTTTAATAGTCTTTTTTTTCTTCACAGGAAAGAAAAAATAAATTAAAATCATAAGTAGCAACATAATTTTTTTATTTTTAATATAATATTCTCTTATTTCGACATCTTATTCTTCTTCCGGTATAAAGGAAGGGGCCACAAAGGGGGTAGCATATCTAGGGATGGAATATAATATCTTTTGCGCTTTTTTGGCTGTTCAGGGAATTTAAAGGGAAAAGGGACCCAAAAGGGGTAGCCACCCAGAGTATAACGGACCGTTTTGGCCCTTTACAGTAATTAACAAAAAAAGGGGGGGGGATCCTTCATAAAATGCCAATCAATGAAAACGGACCCTTTACAAAATTCCGGCTACCCTAATCGTACTTTTTACAAAATTATTTATTAAGTAAGCGGCAAAAAAAAATATATATTTTTTTTCACTCTATGTTTAAATTTTGAATTTTGACAAGAATATTTGGTTTTCTACAAAAATGTTTACAAAATTCACAAAAGAACGGCACTGTTAAAAATGCTAGGGTCAACCCCTGATAACACTAATTAGCGCTGTTTGGAAAAATATTTATAGTAACCCTATCATCAGATAGTCGGCAACTAGCTAAGGGGTCATTCATAAATGATGTCCCGCTTCGAGGGGGGGGGGGTCATGAAAGTGTGACAGTTTGTGACAAAGGGAGGAGGGGGGGGTAACAAGAAGTGTGACATCGTACATTTTGATTTCTATAAAAACATTTAAACTCAGCAAATTAAACCAATTTTATGCTAGTGTAATATAGCGTGACATGTGACAAAGGGGGGAGGGGGTCAAATATATTGAAAAAAAGTGTGACATCATTTATGAACGGTCCCTAACGATTATTAGAGTCCTTACACTACAGATTAACTACGAAATTCTTTTCTTAAGATTGGTGTTGTTGTTTCCAATGCCACTTGGGATATCCAAGCTCCCCTTCGCAGAGCGACTAGGAATTGATGCAGTAAGGAGCTCTTTCCGCTTACAGATGAGCACCACAGCGGGGGAAGTACGACTTGGCTTCATTATATACTAGGATGACACCAGATGGCGCCACCACGAATAAGCCACCTTAGGTCTTAAGATTGGTTCAGAATTTATATATTTTTAAAATCTTTTTTCTAATAATTATATGAGAAAGAACTGTACATTTAACATACAAACCCATAAAAAGCACAAGTCAGGCGCAGTGAAAAGATAATGCTTAAATAAAGAGCAACTCTTTACGCCTTACTTATTTTATATGTTGCTATTAGTTTATGAATTTACTAAAAAATGCAATTTTGAAGTATCGCTGACAACGTATTCAATATTAAAATAAAAATATGATGATTTCATGCGACACACATTCATCTCTGGATGACTCACGCATATACAGTCGAACCTGTTTATCTCGAACCTGTATTTCTCGAAAAGCTCCCTATCTCGAAAATTTATATTTTCCCTGCATTTATACCCTAAATTCAATGTATTTTTTCGTGTTTATCTCGAAATGTTTTCCCCCAAAACCTCCATATCTCGAATTCTGGTTTTGCTGCCCTTTTTTAATTCGAAGCCGAGTGACCTTTTAGCAGCTAACAAAATTGATGCGGAAATCGTAGAGAACGTAAAAGGTGATTCGGAAGTAGAAGAGGAGGTTGAGAAAAACAAAGATGTCGCGAAAGTCGCTGTAAAAAGAAGCAGAGAAAGCTGTTGAAACATTTACTTTCCTCGAATTTCAGGAAATTTTGGTCAAGGTGGATTTACAGTGATCGCTACCCTCAAAAGTATAATCGAGTCGAAAACAACCAGACAACAAAAAACACTAAAAGACTTATTCTGGTACTTGCTAAAAAAAGTAGTAGTACTTGTCTTGTTTTTGAGAGACTTGCAAAAGGGTATGCTCAATACTATTTCTTTATTGTCGATGCTATTTATACGAGTATAAAACTCGTTAAAAAAAGTTAGTATAATATTACAGTAAAATGCTTAATAATACTAAGGCAGAAGATTTTTAACCTACATTATATAGTCTTTGTTTCAATTGCAAATTTTAATAGTTTTATCAAAACCTCTGTATCTCAAAACCTCTTCATCTCGAATATTTTTTCCTTCCCTTGAAATTCGAGATAGACAGATTCAACTGTATAACGTATGGAAATAGGAAATTCACTTTTTTCATTTATTCATATTCTCTTCATTTTTAAAAGATCGTAAGAATTTCTTCAAAAATACAAACAAATGAAAGGAAACTTTAAGCAATAAAACTAAAAGAAGTGGGAAGTTTCGACCTAATGACTTGTGACATGAAAGCAAATGAAACGAAATTTAAAATAGGATTGCTTTGAAAATCCCGAAATTATTGATTCAACTAAAGAAACTAGTTTGTTGTAAACTAATGAGATCTTTAATGTATGCAAACGGTTGGTTCAAGACCTGATTCGTGAGAACCTGTTAATTTTCTTTTTTTTTTTATTTATTTTTTGTAGCAATCAAAGTACATTTAACAAAGATATATATGCTGTTTCAATTAAATGTTATATATGTCTTGAAATTTTAAATTGAGCCAGGGACGTTGTCAGAAATTTTTTGGGGGGAGGGTTTCATAAACAATCCTTATATATATATATATATATATAGTGAAACCCCGTTAAAACGCGGGTGTCGGGAGACATGGTTGGCACCCGCGTTACAACATAATCGTGGTATAGTGAAACTCTACCGCGGGAACCATGTTACGAAATAGTGCTTTCTTTTGTTACATCGTTTTCAGCTTTACCAATTACTCGAAAATTTTCTTCTATAGTATATTTTTTTCTTTGCTGCCATTTGATTCACTATAACTACTGCGCAAGAAGCACACATCTCAACTGCGCAGTCACAATCAGTATGTACCTCTTTGCTATCATAGCTTCAGCATATCTGATGCATTTTTGTTCTTACGATGTAGAACCAAGTGATGACAGTTCGTTCTTCTGATTGAATACTCCACGGGGAAAATCCTGAAATTCGTGATTGTTCTAAAACAGTGGTTCCCAAAGTTGACTGGGCTCGACCCATATAACAAAAATTTCCAATCATAGGACCCACCTCTTGGCTGTCTTAGAGAAAAGAGGGCATAAATATTGGTAATGCTCAGATCCCCTAGTGGCGAGTTGTGGAACTACTCAATGCTGTCTTATTTGTTCTAATTCAAATTTTAAAAAAAAAAAAATTAAGTGTTACCAATATGAATGCAAGACTGTTGAAACAAGAAACACTACTTAAATATATTTTTTTTATTAGTTAAATACCTACACCTGCAAGGTTTATTCCCAAAGTTATTTCAATGGAAAGGATGTATTTGTTTCTTATTTCTCTTCATTAAAGTTTTAGCATCAACTTCAACTTTAGTTACTTTTATTCGCAGACTTCCTATTTTTTTAATTCATGTGTACAGTGGCGAGGGCCCACTCAATATTTGCTCGCGACCTACCAGTGGGTCGCGACCCATAGTTTGGGAAGTACTGTTCTAGAACAATGGTCGGTACTTTGGAAGCTAATGAAATAGTTGAACCGTTTAAGAAGTCGGGAAAATTACATCGGGAGTCATAATTAGTTTTAATAAATGTCTTAATCTAACTTATTCAATAATCAATGTACTATAATGTATACATTTATGTAAATAATATATTCGTAAACAATTCACCTTCAAATAATAGACGTTGTAATTGATGAGAGAAAACATTTAGACCTTCTTAGAAAGTTTTTAAATATTAATATGTAACTTGTTTTTAATTTCAAGCATGAATCCAAGCTCTCATCGGCTCGATTTGGTACTGAAGATAATAAATATCCTCTTTATTATTTTTTTCTCTTTCATAGTTCTGAATTTCAGTACAATTGTGAAGGGTTCAATCAAGTGGCTAAACAGCCAAATTCGAACAGCGGTCCGCGATTTTCCGACCTCTGTCCTAAAAAAATGCAGATAGTAATGGGAAGAACAGCAATAAATTCCGGTGGAAAGCTGAAAATTAATTTTAGGCCTCAATTATCACATTTAGGCCAATAAATTTGAAGTGAAAGAGTTTGGAGGGAAGGGAAATTTGTATTCGTACGAGAAGGACCTAATATTTTTAGTAAAAGCACATACAGAGAAGGTCATTACAGGGGCCATTTAATTTTTATATCTCATACATATGCAAGGTTCTAAGACGAGAGGTTAACTGCGCATAAACGTCAGACTGCGCGGATGAGCAGGATATGTGCACGAAAGACGAAAAAAGAAAAAAATGATGTGTACACCACCTGACTCCCTTGTATGCCTATTGAGTAATATAATAAAATAATGTATAATTTTAAACAACTGAAAAAAAAATCATGCACGCTTGCAAGAAGTTATTCTTTCATAATTTTCATTTCAATGTGTAATTCTAGTTGAATAATATATCAATTTAATGCAATAATTTTCAGTGTATAATTTTAGTAATTTCTAGTTTAAGTTCTGCTTAAAGTACTCTTTTGCTCAAAGAAAAGTTAACTTTACCAATAAAATGGCAATTTACAATCCTTCACCTAAAACGAATTCAATAATCGATGTCTGCCGAAAATTATAGAATATTCAGATAGGCGAACCCAGCTTGTCTGTCAGTATTTCCTTCATTAGCTTACAGTGTACTTCATTTATGAACGTTACCCTAATTAACCTATAAAAATAATCGTATACGCCTAAGAACTGCAGCTGCGTAATATATTTGTTTTGCTTCTAAACCTAATGATTTGTTCAGTTCTTGTGTATTTTCTGAAAGGTGGTGTGGAAAGTCTGATATTTTTGTTGCAATCTGTTTAATAATTTCGATTTTTGTGTGGTAATTATTTTTTTGGCGACATAAATGTTTTTTCTTTTCTTTTTTCATGAACACGTACTAAAAACTCTGGTCACTAGAGTCCCTTTTTTACCAGGTGTATGCAAATGAAATAAGACTATTGTTTTTAAAAAAAACACAATAAATTTGAGAAAACTGTTAATATTTCTTTATTCGAAATAATATCCATCGCTAGCTACACATTTTCCCCATCTCTCGGGCAATTTATGAATACCACGCCAAAAAAATGATCGGTCTTTTGAGGCCAGCCAGTCATCAAGCCAAGATTTGACGTTTTCGTAAGAAGTGAAGCGCTGGTCAGCCAATGCGTGTCCCAATGATGCAAATAAGTGGTAATCGGAAGGAGCCAAGTCTGGCGAATAAGCCGCATGCGCTAAGGGTTCCCAGCCGAGCGCCTTAACGATGTCCTTGGTCGGTTTCGCACAATGGCTAAGTGCGTTGTCATCAAGGAAAATCACTTAGTGCTGCCGTTTCTTGTATTGCTCGCGTTTTTCGAGTATAGCATCGTTCAAATCAAGTAATTGTTGCTTGCAGCCATCAGTATTAACGGTTTCGCCGGGTTTGAGAAGCTCATAATAGATTGGCACCTCCTGATCCCAGAAAATACACAGCATTGTCTTGCGGCCGAAGCGATTCGGCCTTGCGGTCGATTTGGACGGCTGTCCGGAGTCAACATATGATCGATTACGCTTGGGATTCTCAAAATAAATCCATTTTCCATCGCTAGTCACAATACGATGGAGATATGACTTGCGTTTATAGCAGCAAGCAACATTTCGCACACGATGTTTCGGTTTTCCTGCTGACGGTCCGTTAGCTCGTGTGGCACCCATCTACCGACCTTTATTATCTTGCCCGTTGCTTTGAGACGACGGGAAACAGTTCTGTGGTCAACATTCAATTGTTCTGCAAGATGTTCTTGCGTTTGGCCATCATCTTCATCTAGTAATGCTTGCAATTCAGCGTCTTCAAATTTTTTTGCTGGTCTACCACGCCCCTCGTTTCTCAGATCGAAATCACCATTTTGAAAATTTTCAAACCACCTGTAGCGCTGCGCACGGCTCAGAGCATTGCCACCGTATGCTTCTACAAGCAATTGATGCGATTCGGCAGCATTTTTCTTCAGATGGTAACAAAAAATTAATGCTGTCCGCAAATCGTGGTCGGAAGGCATAAAATTCGACATTTTCAACACAGTAAAAAAAAACCCAATGCACGCTGAAACTCGTCCAAATCTAAACTAAACGCGAGTATCAAAGGTCAAACTATAAAAAAAATCACCTGTCACGGTTTTGTGATATTTGCATATATGCTTGGCGACATCTGTTAGCAATCGTCTCATTTGATATGCATACACCTGGTAAAAGAGTGCTTAAAATCCTGAATTATAAGTGCATTTTACGGCAACGGGTCTTATACAGCTACATTAATACATTAATATATGTACTTTTCTCCACCAGACCCCTACCTGTTAGCCGAGGCCTTAGGATTGCATACACACGGGGAGAGGTAGTGGGGTCTACGGATTTTACATGCACATATCCCCAAGTATACATGGTGGTCTTCAGTGGATATCGAACGCGCGACTTTCCATGTGGAAGTCCGACGTGCTAACCACTAGGCTACCACGGCCCATTAATATATGTACTTACTTAAAATCCTATTATCCAACTTGTGAAAAAATAAATAAAGAAATCAATACAGTAACGGAAGCAGCATGAAGTGGACACACGTATTAGAAGCATCCGAACATATTCAAAAGTCTGTGAGTTATGAACTTGTTGCATGGAAATATTTTTCAAGTGAAAAAGCAAGGCATGTTTAAACAGATGTTGTTCTTTGATATTAAGATAATTATTTATATAAAGAAAAAATAGTAGCAACTGACGCAGCACAATATAAATATAGGGTTTTTAAATAGCTTCGGAATTCCAACGAACATAAGGAAGTAATACTCGTTACAATTTTTCATTTTAATTTTTAACCAAAAAGTTCACTTTTGCAGGGAATTCACCTATAAAGAATACAAAACCAAAAACGTTTGAAGCTATAACGTTTTTCGTTCAAGAGAGGAATTTCAACATAAAATGTTAAGAAGCGCCACGAAAGAAGCAGAATTTTTGCAATTTCGTATTCTGGTTAAAATTTTCCTTCATCATGTCGTACATGAGGGGGGGGGGGGGAGACTGGATCAGCCTTTTTTTTATGCGTTGCTCCACTCCAGCTGCGCTCCGACTTTAGATACTTAACCCAACACTGCTCCAGTTCCGCTCCGTCCTCCGAGTAGTTTTAAGAGAACTGATATTTATCATCTTTATTTATTTAATTTAATAATTTTATTTATGTTGGTGGTAGAAGATGAAAAATATTTTTGGGGGTCATTCACAAATGATTTCACACTTCGAGGGGAGGAGGGGTTTGAGAATTGTGTGAGTTTGTGACAATGGGAGGAGAGGGGATAAACAAAAAGTGTGACATTACACATTTTGATTTCTATAAAAAAATTTTAAATCATCAAATTAAATTTACTTTGAAAGATTTAGATTTTCATTCTTTGATTTTAAAGCTTCATTGATCATTTTGCATTTTAAACACCGATGCTTTTCTCCTCCAACCTCCTTCCCTGTTAGCGCTAGGCCTTAGGATGATAAATACCGATGTTGATTAAGATTTAAATTTACTTCTTGTTAGAAACTTTTCTTACACATTTACACTTTTAAGACAACATAGTGTGGGTCACTTTTTCAGAATTCGCATAATTAATATATTTACTGTTATATTTTAATTATCTTTTGTGTTGCAAAACTTAACCTCATTTTATACAAATGAAGCACACATGTAATCATTATGCTCACAAGTTCAAAAATAAAATTAGAAACGTGATCTACAACGCAGTGCTTTGTTTCTGAACTGCTTGTACATATTCTTATATAATATAGCTTGACATGTGACAAGGTGGGGTTAGGAAGTGAAATGAGACATTTTGAGACAAAGGAGGGAGAGGGGTCAAATATATTGAAAAAAAGGGTGACATCATTTACGAGCGATCCCTTCCCCGTTCTTTGTAGTTGTCACTCTAAACTAATTTCAATGCTGTAAAACGTCGTTTTTTTATTTTTACTGAAAGGGTAATTTAAAAAAATTAGTCGACCCGTGCGGAATTCCGCACTAATTTGGGAGGAAGGACATTATGAAGAAGAATAAAAAAAAAGAGAAACGCGCGTTGGCACAAAAGAAGACATGTCATTGAACACCTCAGTACAAATAGCTGTTACAAATTTTTTCCCCACTGTTATTTAGGTATTGAAAATAATAAAATAATCACAATAAAAATAATAATAATTGTTATTATTAGTATACATAACATTAAAATGCAATAACGAAGCAGTTACATTACTTAAAATATAGTTACTGTTGGTTGGTTGGGCTCTACACATTCATAATGCAAACGAATGTGTAGAGTAACGATTGAATAAGTTTAACGCACAGACGCAGCTATAACTGTCCAATGTTCTACACAATAAAAAGCAGAGTTTCTTGTTTGTTTACTTGATAACAGATGGCGCCAGCGTACACAACAGCCATTTGGCATTCATTAAAGGACCTCTTCTTAGATGATTTTAAATCGCAAATTTAAGATAAGTGCTGCATTTTTAGACCGTGGGTCTATTTTTCGTCACTTGCCGGCACGATAAGCTTTAAAATGAGAGGTAAATCATGGAATTTGATAAAGGAATAAGGAAGGTATCGCGAACCGACAGGAAAACAGGGTACAGAAATAATATATATAAATCGGAGCAGTGGAGCGCCACAAATTTGCATTCCTGGGCTCCGCTCATGCTCCGAGCAAAAAATCGTTGCTCCCTGTTTCTGCTCCACGCTCCTTTTTAGATCTCTGCTAACATTTCTGTCATCGAAATATTTATGTTTGTTTGTTCAATACGAAAATAAAATTGAAATCGCCGAGGGGTGCCACCAGGGAGGGGGAGTAATGGCGCAGCTTTTTTGTGGCATTGAAATTGTTAGATGGGGCGGGGGGTGTTTTCAGGATATTTTTGAGATTTGGGAGCATCGTTTTTTGGGGTGTTCGTAGCTTTTTAGAGGGTACATCATCGCTCCGTGGGGGGGGGGGGGGAGCCCTAGAATTGCTGTTGCAAAAATGTAGCAGGTATCAGTAATGATATAACAACACCGTACTAATTTTGCTTGGTGATTTTCAAATTTGTTGACGGTTTGGGTTTGACACAATCTGAAAATTTTTGTTGCATCAAACATAAAAACTTGCCTACGTATGAATACCTAATAATTTACTTAATTCTGAGCAGGTAGTTTTTTTCGAGTTAATTTATTTATATTTTAGATATTTCAAAAAGTGTCTTGACAAGTGATTGTTTTTCTCATGAGTGTTACCGTTATTAAACTTTCTGTAAAATAATGCTTATCAATAATTAATCTAAAAAATCTTGTTTAAGTAATCTTAAATACTTTGTAATAAGTAAAAATAGTATTAAAATTGACATATTTAAAATTTTTAAACTATTTTAATTGCACTTTATCTCATGAGTGTTACTTTGTTTTCTTAAATGAAGCATATAACTTTCAATAAAAATATATTTTATTAAAAATAAATGTTTTCACTGCAGGTATAAGAAATAACTGGATAGACTTAACTAGAAAACCATTTTTTAATTATTAACTAGCAAATACATTAATAAAATTCTAATTTTTAGCTACAGTAACACTCATGAGAGATGGTAACACTCATGTGACAAACAAGCAATCCTCTTGCTATAAGGCACCAAAAATAATAATAGTAATAAAAATAACAATAATTATAAAATGAGAGATCAAAATTGAAATTATTTTAGCCCATTAATTGCTATGTTACATTAAAAATGTAATAAAACATCACTACTCTCATGATTCTGATTCAGAAATAGATGTTTTTAGACAGAACTAATAAAAAATTAATTTCAGTTTTAAAGTAGGCAGTAAAAATATCGAAATAAATAATTCTAATTCTGCAAACCATATCTTTAATTTAAGTAAAGTGAAGATAAGTAGTTTGCAACGTATCACTTTCTTGTTTACATAAAGTAACAACTGGAATACCCGAACAAATGTTTATTGTTTTTACTCATTTCTTTCTTTCAGTTTTTTGGGGGCAGGGGGGTTACAAGTACGGGATTTTTTTGAAAGAATAAAACATATCTTTAAAAAAGCCCACACAAAAATCATATCTGCCAACGTAAAAATGTTGTGTCAATTTGTCTTTTTTAAAAAAAATATATATATATATATATATATTTAAATACAATATAATTTTGAATAAAAAACAAATAGTTTGAGTTGAAGCTCAACAAATATCTATATCTGCAGATTTATTTATTATTTGGTTGTTTTCAATCATGATTGCTACTTCCTTCTCTTAACAAGTAACACTCATGAGTGGGTAACACTCATGAGATTTATTAAGAAATTCTTCACTAAAAAAAATTCTGACTGTATGCCTAAAAATTTAATTGCACCGATTGATTCCTCTACAAGAAATACACTATTGCTGAATTGCTTATTTTTATGCTGTAAAAAATATTGGGAAATAAATGGGTAACACTCCTGAGAAGTAATGAAAATACGCATCATGTTGAGTTATATGTTCCACTATAAGACATTAAAGGAATATAACTAACCCATTCTAGATGGTACGAGGTTAAAAGAAACATACGAGGCTTCCCTACCACAGAAAATAATTACAATATTTAAATATTTTGAAAGTTGAATGATAGGAACTTTCTCGAGGTAACACTCATGAGCTGCATGTCTGGACAAAAACTTTCTTTGAATTTTAAAATACTAGATAAACATTTCACTAAAATCACTTGCATTTTTGTTAAGTAAACACATATTACTTCATGTTTTATATCATATTGAATAAAAAAATTACTTGGAATAATAAAAAAAAAGACAGAAAAAGCCTACTATTTCACAACTTGGAAAAAATGTAATGAATGCATTTAATTAACAATGAAATAATGCTTCCTTACTGGTTTTTATAATGGCAGAATAATAGTTTTATCGACATGAAATTCAGATTTTATACTGCGGACAAACCGTCAATCTTTTTGAAAATCACCCTGCTACAAAATAAAAGATGTGACTTAGTTTTCATGAAGCAGTTAAGGGACCGTTCATAAATGGTGTCACGCTTTTTTCCATATATTTGACCTCCCTACCTCCTTTGTCACAAAATGTCACACTTAAACAAACCCGCTCCCCCTTTTGTCACACGTCACGCTATGTTGCATAAGCATGATGTCACACTTCTTGCCTACCCCCTCCCCTCCCCTTGTCACAATTTCATGAACCCCCTCCCCCCTCGAAGCGTGACATCATTTATGAATGATCCCTTAAACTTGTATCTTTTTTTTTAATGTTTGAATCAGAGAGAAATTCATCTCATGATCACAATGAAATTTGACTACCTACCTTATAATATATAAAATCATTACAAATTTTCCTTTCATTTTTTAATAATTACTTTTTTAATTCATATTTTTCTCATCGGGTATCACAGGTCAAATCAATGCACTCGTGCGTGGGTGTTGGGAAGTTTCATCATAAGAATGAATTATTTACAAGTCGTGATTAAAGTATAATTTCCTAATTATTGTTTCTTATAATTTTTCTTTTGTGTCTCAAGGACATTATAGAACAAATTTTAAGTGAAGGGAACATGACAACTTTTTCGAAATTAAAGCTGTCATTTGTAAGCAATTTTCAGTTTCAAATCATTACATTTGATTAAGTAACGTTTAACGCTAGGCACAGTAAAAATTTTATGAAATTTAAAGTAGGAGCACTTTTGTTGCAATAAATGAACTTAGAAAATTCTTAATTATCCGTCACGACACATAAGCTTTAATTATTTCAATCCAATGTGAAAAAATTATTAAAATTAACATTTTCTTATTATTACTTATGTAACAGAAGTACTCATTAGTTTAAAAAGTGAAGATATGCATAATTCATAGAAATTTCCTTTTTGTACCGAGAAACCCAAAAGCTCGGTTGACAAAAATGTCATTTCGCCGCAAATCGAAAAATAAAATTAAAAAATGAAATTAAAATTCTTTCTAAAATTTTGTTTTATAATTTAATTGTTAACAATGAAATGAAAAGAAAAAAAAAAGTCGGTTTTAATGAAAAGAGCTTCACTGTAATCATTTAAACTTCCGCCACGTATAGATTTGCCCGAAAGCGGCTTTGAATGTTTCTTTCTTTTTAATTTACTTATTTCGTTTGTTCTGAAGACAGAGCGGATACAGAAAAAGTTTCTGGAGGGAGCACGAGGAAATAAAAAGTGGTGTTCCCTCGTAAATATTTTCACAATGAAGTTCCCGTCAAAGTTTTTCAGTTATTTAGGATCCCTTAAAAATTAATTAATCTACTTTAAAGTGCAGAAAAATATGTAAAAATTAGTTAATGTAATATTTAGAATTTTTTTATTCCTGTTGAAAGGGCACATACCCCTCTCCCACCCAAATCTGTCGTTATGTTAGGGTTAGACTTGCATTTTTAGGTAACACTTGGCCTAATATCAAAAGCCAATTTTTATTTTGCAATACCATCAAATTACTTTTTCGGTGTACGACAATAGTATTTTTAAAAGCGCACGGTAAACAGTAACATGGAAAAATGCTTTGCGTCACGATTTAAAAAAAAAACGTTTTTGCACCATGAAAGCATATTTCCCTTTGTTATCATGGGCTACTTCATATCTTGCGTTAAACTTGTCATATCTTCTGTTTTTTTCTGTTCTTATCTTACTTTTCCCTATCTCTGGCAATGTATATTTTTCAGACCATCAGTGTATAGAATTTACAATTTCAAACACCAGAGCCGAATAACCGGTACGGATACAAGAGACACCGGATAACCAGTATCCGGAAAGATCGATATCTGGTTTAGCCATACTGCTGACCTTGGACCCTCTCAAAGCAAAATCAAATGTCGCCATTGTATATACACATCATGGGTGGTTCCGTACAAAAAAAAATTCTGAACTTCACACAAAATGTTCGGAAAACGTATGCTTAACAAATTTAAAATATAAATTATATAGTTATACCCACTTCCCTCTCCCTAGTCATACTTACGTATATATATATAAGCTCAAGAAAAAAGAGAGGGAGAGAGAAAAAAAACGAAAGAAAGAAAAATCAAGTGATTAAATGAAACTACTTAACATTAATACCAGAATTCATTTTTTTTTTACAGGTACGTTATTGGTTTAAAAGTATTAAATAATTTGCTCATTCCAAAGTAGAAAGAAAAGCACTGATATTATTCGTTAAAGATCTTAAGATTGATAAATTGAAAATTTTACAGAAAATTCATCTATATATATATATATTGTTTCTCTAGCCTGTTTTTCTGTCGTTCCGCGATATCTTCCTTATTCTTTAATCAAATTCCATGATTTACCCTTCATTTTAAAGCTTATCGTGCCGGCTAATGACGAAAAATTGACCCACCGTCTAAAAATGTACCGCCTCTCTTAAATTTGAGATTTAAAATCATCTGGGAAGAGGTTCTTTAATGGATGCCTAATTTGTGTTGTGTATGCTGGCGCCATCTGTTATCAAGTAAACAAACAAGAAACTCTTCTGTTTTTACTGTGTAGAACATTGGACAGTTTTGGCTGCGTCTGTGTGTTAAACTTATTCAATCGTTAGGCTCTACACATTCATTTATATTTTGAATGGGTAGAGTTTAACCAACCAACAGTAACTATATTTTAAGTAATGGAACTGTTTCATTATTGTATTTTAATGCTACGTATACTACTAATAAAAAAAATTATCTTTATTATTCTGATTATTTTATTATTTTGAATATCTAAATGCTAGTGGGAAAAAATTGCAACAGCTACTTGTACTGATGTGTTCAATTATTACATGCCTTCTTTTCTACCAACTCCCGTTTACTTTTTTCTATTCTTCTTCATAATGTCCTTTCTCCCAAATTAGTGTGGAATCCCGCACGAGTTCACTAGTGTGTTTTTTTTTTTTTTTTTTTCAGAACAGGTTGTCTAATATTCTCGGAAATTTCGGAGACATTCAGATCAGAATCACCCATGACACACATAATGTATAAATGCAGAAAAATGTTCTTTTTTTGCTGGGTGCTTACCGTATGCCGTTTCCCTGAAATTTTCATTACTAGCAATAAAATATTATTTGGACACGTACACATATATAAGGACTATTTATAAACCGAATTCTTCCCCCTCTTCTACCCATAGGAAAAAAATCGAGTTACTCCCCTGACCGACAGTTACGAAAGGAGAGAGAAAGAAAGAGAGCACTTACAGGTCAGCGTCAAGCCTGCGAATTCTTACTGAACGCTTTTTTTAAGGTTGAAAAAAAAAAAACTTTTTTTTTTTGTAAAATCCAACATTGTTTTTCCGGTTTTTATTGCGGTTTGTTTTCGTATTTTATTGGTTTGTTTATTTATTTTTTTTAGTTTTATTTAAGAGCGCCTTTTGATTCGCGGCCCGGCGCCTTTTTGACACAGCGCAGTCGTGCGCCGCACGACCTACTACATATGGGCGGCGCAGGACTGAATACTTGATTATTAGTAAAAATTTGGTCAAACAAAATAGGCCGGCTCATTTTGAAAAAGAAAGTAACATTGTGAACGTCTGAATTGTGATGTGTATTCCGTTCATTAAATATCAAGAGTTTAAAAATTCGTACTGAAAGAACATTTTAATGGTATCCATTGGCCGCTCCCTAATGATGCAAATAATTATTACATCTCTTTCAGTCGACCATTGCATTTGGGAGAAAGTCTTTTAGAGTTTGAAATAGTTGTCATATCTTCTGCAAAAAAAAGTAAGGTCAAATAAATTATAAAACGTTTTCCTGTGCGCTTTCATTCCAAGGTCGGGCTTGGCGATAAACAAGCAGTTCTACTGCCGCAGAGAAAAATCCTCGTGAAGAGGAAATAATTTCTACATTGTTTTTCGAAGTTATTTGCTTCTTGAATGACCAGATTCTTTTCCATTATTAATCATTTATCTCAAAATTTAATCACATTATTTCATTGGTTCATGTCACTGCAGAAAGATCCGACAACTATTTTCGGCAGCCATGCACGTATATATTTCTTCTATCGTAAATAAATTTCTTACCGAAAATGTAATCATTCGAATGAAAATAAGCTGAATTCATCCAGCTCGTACTCATTTGTAAAGTAGATATTATGGGCATTGTTTTCCTTCTTAATAATCAGATAATAAGAGCACATTATAAGATTCAATCTGACATCTGATTGTAGTTGGGCGCGTTTAGTTGAAACTAACTGCAGCATGTCAGCAGACGAAAAAAAAACATAAATTGAATCGTATTGTTAAAAGGCATCCATCATTGAAAAATTTTTTGGAGAAAACGATTTTAAAGAATGGTGAAAAATAATGATTGGAAGTGTCGTAACATTTTGTATCTTATATATTCCCATATGGCTGAAAGAATGCATTATTTGTCTGCAGAGGCGTAGCTAGGGTTTTCAGCGCCCGGGGACAACCGAAGATTTTGCGCCCCCCACCCCCCGTGCCCCTGTAGGCCAAGGGGCGCCGCCCCTGAAGGGAATTTTAAAATTTTTTATACTTCCTAAATGATAAATAGCTCTAAAAAGCAGCCCTTTTAACTTTCATTTTTATTAGAGACCTTTCACTTCTAAGGGAAAAATGGGACACTGGCTTCGCAAAATTATTTGTCTGATTTCCCACGCACTCTTGTTCTACATTGGTCATTCCCGATATGGTTTGCGGTGCTCCCACTTTTTTGTCTAACATTTTCACACCTCTTCAGTTCAAAGAATTTTCTTTCCGCATTTAAAAATAAAATAAATTAACATTAATTTGGCGCCCCTTGACGCTGCGCCCGGGGACAGCTGTCCCTAATTGCCCCCACCTAGCTACGCCTCTGTTTGTCTATACTACGAAAAGTCCCATCATTAACAAAATCTCTAATTCATCTCTTTTAGCCATTTAATTGTTGTTGACTTAAGAACTTTTAACATAAATAGGAGTTAAAGCTCAATATTTGATAATTTTTTAAAGCATTTTATAGACGAAATTAAGAAAAACGAATTCTTTTATAATAATACGAGGTCTTAACTAATGACAGGGAAAAAATCGACTTTTATTTTTCTCAAATGTCTTTTGATTTACTCTTCAGTGTCGTATGCACATTCGTTTTTTAAATTTCCTTGGGGATCATTCATAAATGATGTCACGCTTCGAGGGGAGAGGGAATTCGTGAAAGTGTGACAGGGGGAATGGAGGGGGTAAAAAGAAGTGACTCATGCATTATGCAACATAGCGTGACATGTGACAAAGGGGGAGTCCGCTGAAGTGTGACATATTGTGACAAAGGGAGGGGTGGTAAAATATATGGGAAAAAAGCGCGACATCATTTATGAACTGCCCCCTGCAGAATTGAAATTCATTATTTAAACATCTATCCACTTTCATAATAGTATTTTTGACTTTTGTATTCTTTATCGACACTCTTATTTTGTATTCGTATTATAAGTTGTTTATTATTTTTCATGACTGTCATGTATTGGCAATAAAACCTTTTAGGGGAGAGTGGGGATACTTGATCATATGGTGAAATTACTTGGGCCACTCCTCATTTTCTCTAGTGCGTTAATTTTTCTGTCTAACATTGACAACGCTTTAAAAAATATTTAGAATTCCACACATGTGCAAAAGAAATCACATAGCTTGGTCTATTTTGAAATTGTAGTGGTCAGTGGTTGCTTTTTTCCTATCTGAAGTAAAAATTCAGATCAGCAATTTTTATATATTTTTGTAATCAAAGTTCTGTTTTAAGCTACATCAATGTAAATACATTTAATGATTATAATTTCAGTTATATTTTGATTCAAAAATAGTTTAAAATTTTGCATGCTTTATTTAGTAAAAGCCTGATAAACAAAAACAGTGGTTGGGGGGGGGGGGGGGTACTTGTGCCACTGAGATAGGGGATATATGAGCCATGGCTCAATCATCCCTACTAAAAATTAGGCTCATTCAATATGTTATAGGTATTGTTTGAATAGTTCTTATAGAAAAAGGCTTGCTATATTTAAAGAGTGTTTGAAGTTTTAAAGAGTACAGCAGGGTTTCAAACAAAACTATTATCCATAGACACGTTTTTTCGTGATTAAAATTTTTGTTTTAAATGATGCCTCAAAAGACTTTTGCGTGCATGAGGGGAATGTTTTCCAACTATAAAAATAATAAATAATTTGTTCACTTACATTAATTTGTGTAAATTGTCCCATTTCTGGACCCTCAAGTAGTCAAACCATGGTATCTCCAAAAATAGTGCGATTCGCGACCATATCCTGAAGCCTTGCCTGGCATTATGAAAAAGGAAAGGAAAATAGCAAAATCAACTGTTTTAACCTGAACTCCAGGGAAAAAAACTAATTAAAGAAGGGCTACAAAAAAAAAAAAAAAAAAAACGAAAATTCCTTTTTTCAATTAAATATAATTTCAAAGTATAATTTCTACGTAAAGTTCTAATGGGGACGTTTGAAATTTATACCATAATATTTCAATGCATTTTTGAATACATACCCTTCATTCCAATGTACCCAATTGGGTACATTTTAAAATACTCTTTGTGCAATTTGAAAGCTAAAACACTCAATTGTTTTCGAAATTAATCAACAGATAGTTTACTTCGTTTTAAACATGGAAAACGTGGAAATTGGGCATTAATTATTATTTAAACTAATTATTAATTAAGATCTAAAAAAAATTTTTTTTTAGTTATTTTGTTTTGTAATCATTTTTTAAATCAAAAAATTGCGTCAAAATTGTTTGTGCTTTGTTTTGGGGTCTGAAGAGGTTAAAACTGCTGGTACAGATTAAAGATTTTCATCACTTGTCCATCGTGCGTGTTTCATATTCAACGGAAATCTACCAATCGAATAATATGCCAGCTTTGCATTTTTTTTTTCGATTTTAAGTGCATTATGTTAGTATTTTTGAGAACTTGAAATTAATATTCTCATGTTTCTGCTTAAAAAGCTCTTCTCTATACATGGCCTCATTAAGTTAGACAGTGGCAATACCTGTACCTAGCGTGGGCGCAGTTAAGAAGTTGTTTAGTGGCTGGTTTCCAAGCGAAAATGCTAAATCACAAGATTCTGCACTTAAGTTTAGAAGTGACTTCACGGTGTAAATGACCCACATAATTCCTTTGAAGAGGAGTTGTTTCCTTAAAAAAAATCCCAGTCTGATTGAAGAACTAAATTTCCTTTCCACTTAGTTTCAAATTTAGGTAAAATGGAAAATTTATAAAATCATGAATATTACTTCTTTTTAAGTAAAGCGTTATATTCTAAAAATCTATTGAATTTTTATTTAAAAACAGCCTAAAAAATTCTTCTTTAGATATTTTTAGTCTTGTATGAAATTCATTTACAAGAGAAAATATGCATCTATAATTTACGAAGAATATGACGCAGTTTTCTTCACAAAATTTAAATTAATAAATGCATAAATATGACACAATGGGATGGAGATCTTTTGAATAGACCTCATTTTTGAACAGGAATAAAAAATAAATCGCATGAACCTGCCCTTACGTTTAGAAATGATTTTATGGCGTAAAAGACTCACGTAGTTCCCTTAAAAGATTTTATTCATTGAAAAGAACAGATTGACTGTCAATAACTACTCTTCTTGAATTAAATTTTCTTTTCAAGAAGTGCATTTTTGAGCTTATATAAGAAGCAATCGTCTGCGTTTACAAAATATGGAATTATTTCTTTTGTAGCTCAGGGGGGAGGGGGGAATAAGGGAATTTATTATTATTATTTTTAAATCTTCAATTAACGTTCCTCTGTTAATTAAAATTATACCAGAATTAATTTAATTTTCATTTAACTAGCAACAAATGTGCCTTTATTATTTACGATCTTGAAACACCTAAAATGAACATTTCCAAAGTTTATTCTGTATTAATTAATCTTAATGTCTTTTGCATCAATAAAAGCGTAGTAGTGTAATCTTACTAGTTTAATATTCTAAAACAATGTTTTAACTTTTAAATATTATTACATTTTAACATTTTGAAAGTATTATGAAAACGTCAAATTTAATATCATTAAAATCATACATTCTAAGCAATATTTCTTTTTTTTCTTCTTATTTTAAATCATGGTTTAAATTAACATCATTTAAATGGTGATTGTTTTTAAAATCGTTTGACTTTTGGATCAGATGATTTAAAATTTTGGTGATTGTAAATGATTTTAAAGCTTTGTATGTATATCACACACAGTCGAATTGGATCACTTGTTAAATATACCAGTCACTTATTTGAATCGAATCCTAAAACTAGATAAGCAGGATGAAGAGAATCTTAGCGAAATTGACCTTTTTAACTGTCAAGTTGTTTTGATGATTTGGGTGCATATGTTGTCAATATTTTTATTGCAAAAATTAAATGTTTAGTACAAAACCAATACATGACATTTTTGAACACCAGTGCTGTGCCCGAGATAATTTCGGGTGTGACAGTTTGGAACACCAGTGCTTTGCCTGAGTTAAACTCGGGTGTGACATTTTGAAACACCAGTGCTCTGCCAGAGATAATCTCGGGCGTGACAGTTAAAAGGTTCAATTAATTGCATCAAAACTGATTACGGTTCCAATTGTAATGTGGGGAGGAAAATTTTCTACTATATTTTTTCAGAAAATTTTACTTTTTTCAAAAAGTTAATTTCTGTAGTATACTTTTAGTACTTTACAATAAAACTTTCCATGTTTCCGCAAATCAATTTTAGCATCATTCAAAACAAAATTTTAGGCTAAAGCTCTAAGTTTTTGTTGGACACTTATAAAATTAAGTTTGCCCTTAATTTTGTTATGTTTTGTATATATCTCTATTTGGAAAATACAAACAAAAACTTTCCAATGAATATAATAACAGATCATTAACAGGGGAAAAACCCTTCTCTTATTGGGTGAGAAACAAAAAAATAATATAATTGAATTACAGCATAACAAGAAAATAGTGATGGAAATGCTTACAGAACTAATGTGGTCTAAAATATTCACCAATATTTTGGCAAAAATTGACGTTTTCATTTTTTTTTTTTTTTTTTGATCATGTTTTCCAATTGTGCTCCAACTCTATCGGCTTTACCTTATTTACTTTACTAAACTTACTAAACAAGTGAAACATTTTAACATCTGTATCGCAGAAATTCTTGAAATAAAACGTATAAGCAAATAAAAAAAACTTACCGTTGTTCAGTATAGAAGCTTCATATTATAACCTAAAGGAGAAAAAAAAAAGAACTCTAAAACAAAGGTATTTTCAAACAACAAAATCGTCTGCTTTTTTCCTCGTAGCCATCACAGTTAACTAAATTTTAAATCGAGCATGGAACTTCCAAATAAAAAATTTACTGCTGTATTTCCGATAACTGTCAGGCACATCCAGAATGCATTGAGGGCCGGAGGATTCCGTTTCATTTATGAATTATGTTTTGCTCTTGATCAAGATCAAATATGAATCTTTTTCCTAAAAGTATCTTTCAAATTTTTCTAGGTGATCGGAATATGTGGAATCATCTGCGAGTCCGAAGGAGGCTATTGCAACTATCAAGGAATGTACAGTTTCTACAATTTTGTGGTTGTGACAACTCTCATTCTAGCCATCATCATCATCATTGTCTACTTTTTGAGTCTCGACAAAATGTGCACGTTTGTCAACTGTTCAATGACGGTCAGTTAATTTGTTTCCCCATCAACTGTCTAATTTTTAAAGATAACTTATTCAGTATTTGTTTCAGCCTAATGCAAAATATGTATTAACGAAATAGTCATCAATTAATTTTTAGCTACATCTAGGACGGTTAGGACTAAGCCACCAAGTTTTGCGAGTCGACTCATCAGGCATTTTGGTTCAAATTTTTCATTGTTCAAAAGTTAGGGTTACCAGAGTGAAATTTCTGGCATTATGTAACATTATCAAATTTTTCCAAATTGGGAATGGTTTAAACACCAGAGAGGATGCAACGTCATTACCAATCAAAAAGCGATACAAGCCAGAAATGGCGCAGAACACTCTCTCTGATCCAAAATGGCCTGTCTATTAGGGTGGGCCAGAAAAACTTCTTTTTTTTTTTCGAAATCGATTGTGGCATAGTGCGGAAAAGTTGTGTAATGGGTTACTTAGAACACACAAAAATGTTCCTAAATATTGCTCAATATTTAGTCAGTCCCTTTTGACACTACACTGTTAAAAATTTCAGTTCAACATTGAATCATAACTTGGTTCAACTGTAAAGCTATCCCCAAAAAAAGGTTCAACCAAAATTTTTCAGAACCATATTGAACTTGTATTTTGTGTACTTTTATGTACATTTTCTTTCGCACATATTCTATGTATTGTAATTTTGCAATGAAAAAGCAAAGATATGTACCAAGATATTTTAAGATACATTCATAGGTGTTCCTAAGTTTAAATCCCTAAATATGACTTCACACGTCTATCCTTTAATGGAATAAGTCATCACTATGAAATTCAAAATTTTTAGGCAACAAAATAAGAATACTTTTTAACAAATGGCTAAATTACTTAAATCACATTCGATAATAATATTAATAAGAGTGTTCTGAGATAATTAAAGTTTATTGAAAATTAAATTGGGAGGAAAATACTCATTTTTTTCTATTTTTATTATTAGCTATTTTTATTTCTCTCTTTTTTTCTTAATAATTGCTCTTCTTCGAGGTACAGCTAGTGATAAACATTTACAGTTTAATAATATTTATTAAAAATATGTTCAGAGCTGTGTATTATCCTGTTTAGTCTTAAGAATAATGCAGCATCAGTGACATTAAAATTATACTCACATTTGCCGCGGGGCTTAATTTGTAACAAAAGGTGGGCTTAACTCTATACTGGCGTGCTAAGTACAAAAGTCATTTGGAGAACATTTTGGCGAAATTGATTTATCACCACTAAGTGGTTCTTTGTCACTTGTTTTACGTAAATACAATGTTTTGTCGTCATATATATAAATGGCGTAACGTTTCAGTGTAGTAACTGTTTCTGCAGGGAAACCAAGATTTCTCTGGACTAAATTTTTATTCAACATTCCCGGCTATCTACAGGTATATACAAAATCTGTACATCAACCGTTATTACTGTCTACATTTATCTTGTATCACGGGCGTGACACACGTATCAGAGACAGTTTCTATACGGACCGGGGTATCTTCCCCGGATACAAACACATCCACCAGCTTAGTGGTGTTTTTGGAGAGCTCTTTCTTAGCGCC
Source organism: Octonoba sinensis (assembly GCA_038502835.1). Taxonomy (NCBI): domain Eukaryota; kingdom Metazoa; phylum Arthropoda; class Arachnida; order Araneae; family Uloboridae; genus Octonoba; species Octonoba sinensis. The sequence continues at coordinate 45,437,193 of CM076603.1, forward strand.
TCCGTCGACGACGGTCGCTCCAAGTCTTTTCCAGCAGTGCTTCCCGTGGGAAAATTCTGTCCGGAACAACAACAATAAAATCACAACTAATAACCAGAGATGAGGAAAGGAGCAGTGGGGTAACGCTTGGGGTGCTTGTTAATGATTGGAGCAGGACCCGAGTTGGGGCACAGAAATGTGTTCTGTGCAAATGTGTCACGAAGAATAATAGAACACTGATTAATAAAAATAACAAAAACTAAAGTACAGTTGAACTTTCTTAATACGAGCACGGTTAATACGAAATCACGGCTAAAACGAACATTTTGTTCATTAAGTTTGGTTTACTGTTTAATTACACTAACTATTTCATGCATATTACAAAGGCTAAAATACAACTATCGGCTAAGATGAACAAAATTTCTGACCTATTCACGAAAAATGTTCTCGATTGCATATTATAATAACTATTATTTTTTAGAAATTGTTGGTTATTTTGAGTCATTGTAAACCACTAAGTACGAATTTCGAATCATACGTTGAATCTTTCTGAGTAGAGAATAAAGCTCATGCACGTGTTGGCTTTCGGACAGGTCAGCCTGCTCAGGGATCAAACCCTCTATCATCGAATCATTCTTAAATAGTAGTAAATTTTTTTTTAAATATAAACATGCATTTCGAATACTTTTTTTCACAAAATTTTACTTATTCACGGTTGTTACGAATAACGGCTAATGCGAACAAGTTCGCGAATTTTTGACATTTCGTATAAATTCAATAAATGAAGATTGCAAAAAAAAAAAAAAAACATAACAAAAATAAAAGCATCAATAAATTCAATAAATGAAGATAAAAAATCAACAAAATAGCAAATTAAAAGCAAATAAAAGTGACAAGAAAAAGAAAAAAAAAAACGCGTTAATGCTTGAAGCAGGAGTCGAGTTGGAAAGGTAACAAGAAGTGTGACATCATCAGGGATGCTCACAGAGGGAGGGAGAGATCATGGCGCAAGTTGTGCCATCAAAATTGGGAGGGGGATTTTTTTCTTTGTATGCATCGGATATCCGGTATCGGGTATCCGACTAATAATCATATATCAGGAATCTTATTCAGTCTTTGCACAAAATATCCGATCCGGTTTATCCGCCATGTCAAATTTGACTGTTAAAATTTAATGCACTACCATGTTTCAAAAATTTATAAAAGTTACAGACCTAGAATATATGCGCATGTTGTGGTATGCTTAAAAATGTGAATAGAATTTAGATTTCATACATCAAAGCCGAATATCAGGTACTATTCGTCAGGCAAGGGATAACCGTATATCTGGTGCCTGGAAAAATCATTAAACTGGTGAGAGAACTTGAGTTATTGAACTTGGGTTAACCCCTGGATAAAAACATTTAAAATCAGTAAATTAAATTTGTTCTTAAAGTTTTCCCAAATTTGATTTTAACGTTCCATTTATTTCATTTTGAATCGAAAACACCGATGCTGATTAAGGTTTAAATTTACTTCAAATTAAAAGTTTAAAAGGAAATCTTAGGCATTTACATTTTTAAGATAAAAAAGCGCCGGTATTTTTTTGAGAATTCGAACAATTAATGTTTTTTATTATTACATACTTTATATTATCTTTTGCGTAGTAAACTTAATCTCATTTTACACGAATTAAGTACACATGTAATCATTTTTATTGTTATGCTCACAAATGTCAGTAAGAGTTCAAAAATAAAATTAGAAATGTGATCTGTAACGTAAGTGCTTTGTTTCTGAGCTGCAAGTACATATGCTCATGCAATATAGCGTGACATGTGACAAAGGGGGGTCGCCGAAGTGTGACATCTCGTGACAAAGGAGGGGAGGGGGGGTCAAATATGTTGAAAAAAAAGTATGACATCATTTATTCTTTCCTTCATGAGAGCTTTTGTTAAGCATTTCAATAACATCCGTGAGTTTATAATTGCATATACCTTCGTGAAACGTGGCGATAGCTGTACCATATAAAATTAAAATACCGAAACAAGCAAAAAATAAATCATTCGTCAATGCTGTAGTCCCTAAAACAGTAAAGTTGATGCATCTGTTGCTTACTTTTTCACACAAGCGTAACACTTTGATGGAATTTCTTCGGTTCACGGGCAAATGGTGGACAGCCGTTTCCACCTTTTTAGCAGCATTGCTCAAGGAATTGATAAAATATTGCATTACTATTAGCTGAAAAATAGCAGCCACAAACTTTTTTTGGTGCGTAGGCTCCAAGATAAACGTTTCGAATATGAAAACATACACGAATATATACACGTCAATTAAAATCATAATTAAATTCAAAAATAATAAATCTTGACATCCTCTTTTAGCAGCGAAAAATGCATCGGTAAATTTATTATGAACATGCAGTAAGTTATTAATGTTCACCTTTCGTTTATGTAAAGATTTAACCATATTGCGTGCGTAATTTTCCAAAGTCAGTCTAAGAACATAACATACACAACAAAAAAACAGCGCAAATATTTCTCGTATGTTTTTGAAAAGAAATGCACTCAAGAATTGGTAAAGACGCCCACTCATTTCGGGAGAAGCCCTGTACTGTTCAGAAATGACACTAAACGCTGTAGTTATATTAAAAGCAATGACAGCAATAAGAATATTTCTTTCAACTTTTTGATTCTTTGGCGGATGAGTAAGTTGGTATGCTTTTGAGATGTTCTTCGCCATTTTCTCCATTTGATCTCTCTGATTACACATGATGAAGCGAACGATCGCGTTTAGCACCATGCTCGCATTCATTGATATTATAGTCAATGGATCCAAAGCGAATAGTAGAATAAGCCAAATAAATTGATATAATGTATTATAAAACATGTTCCAAATTTCAAAGACGTAAAAAATCCAAGCAGCGTGTTTGGACATTTTCTTGTGGTTGTAATTAATAATCCCGTGGAGAGTGAAAGTAAGAAAGACTAGACGAAATTCAGCAGGAATTTTATGCAGCATGTCAAAATTTGCTTGAAAATACGTTTTATGTAACTTATTTATTATTATGACGGTTGGGGAAATAAAAATTCCATTACCTTTTCATCAAAATAGTCAGCAAATATTCTTCAAGCAAGAACTTTTACTTTATAGTGAATGGCTAAGTCATCAGACCTTTATGTGTAGTTAACATCAGTTGCAACGAATTTCTTCGATATTTATTTAATAGCTTGCTTCAGCCCAACACTAACATTGACTTAAATCTGCTTCCTTACTCCACTGTCTAAAAATATGTTTTTTTTTTTTTTCACTCGTTCAGCCAATATTACACTAATGTTGTTCATCCAGTGGTGTGTTTACTTGATAACATTTTAATGTTAATTTTAGCTTCATATAGAGCTTCATATATAATTACGTTCGTTCATTATGACATTTCTTATTTTTGTGCTCATTTTTTCCAATAAAAACACTTCTGCTAGGATAACCAAAATGTTTTACCATTGACGCTTCTATTGTGTACCTAAAGTTTATTTGCGCATGTATTACGCATACAGGACGCGAATGAAACATACATCACGTTGCACTAAATAATACAAGGGAAGTTCGCAAAGCTTCCAGGAACGAACAATATGACTGCATTTCACTTTTCTTCCACCACAAAAAGACGAAGATAACGAATAAACATCGGATTCTCATTAACATGTTGTTCAAAAAGGGATACATATGTACTGTACCATGATGTTCCCAGATGCCACTTCGTGAATGCACATTTTTTATGAATCTTTGCTTAGCTAGCACAATACAATTTTAAAGTTACTAGTTAATAATATATTTTGAAAACGGATATTGATTTCCGCGATGAATATTGAGAAAATTTATTCGATTTTTCATTCTCCGTTCATGAAAAGGCAGTTTCATTTACTTCTCCCAGTGTCCCAGTCGTTGTTTTTCGACCGTAATGCGCAATACATTATGTGCACGCAAAACACATAAGTTTTACATATAAATAAGACTTGATTCATGAATAAATAATAATGGATATAAATAATAAAATTGATTTGCTTAAAGGATTTATTTATATAGCTTAATCATAATACTATATATATATCTTCGATGACAATACAATATTCCATGTATTTTATAATTTATTATAACGTTAATTAGGAAAAAAATTCATAATTTTGGCTCTGAGGAAATTATCAGAATTATTATTTGTCGAATGGCAACGATAGCTTTGTTTGGAATTGTTTGGATAATGCAACGATGTTTTGAATTTTAAAATACTCAAATAATGGCGAAAAGAGAAACTGCGATGCAGCGGAAGAAATGCCTGGATAAATAAAACCGTGTAACTTGAAACATTTTTTATCTCGTATTATTGAAGCATGAAAATATAACCTTTTTTACCAAAAATTTTCTTATTTTTTATGAAAAAAAAAAGGAGGTACAGTTCGACCACGAAGTTCTGACACTTGGACGCTTCTACGCATGGCAGAAAAGAACGAATCCATTCGAGTTTTAGGGAAGTTCGTTCTGCAGGTGCGTTAGCAATGATGCGAATCAGAATGTTTGCTTCGCTGTTTGTTGAAATCAACTAAATTTATAACGTGGCATATAACATCAGTTCGGAAGAAATCAAGTTTACTAAACGAACTAAAATCAGAACAGAAACTCCACATTCCTTGTACCGGCAGTTCCTACCTTGAATATGAATGGATTCTTCTTGACACTCTGCCAATCAGAGCCCTTTTTTTGATGGTTGAACTGTAACATTTTAGCACGATCTAAAAAATTTAGTTTTGTTGTTGTTGCAACTTGCAAGTCCCCATTGGCTAGCAGCGCTAGACCAGGTCCATGACGTCATACACCCTCAAAAACTCCAGCACCATCATATAGGATGGTCGTACAATTCTTGCTTGGAAAGCCCCAGGCACATGAGGATGTGTTTTGGCGAAGCCGGCTCATCAGAACAGTTGTAACAGGTCTCAAAGATTTTGGAACCTTCAGAAAGTTGTAATGTTCTGAGGTGGCCACTCCGAAAGCCGGCGAGAGTAGTCTGTCCCTATCTTTTAAAGCCGTGCGCCAGGGAGCCTCCCGGACGAGAACACTGATACCATTAGCGCTCTAGGGAGAACAATCCATGTGGTTTTATTCTTCTTTTTTACTTTTGAAAATATTTCCAAAACGGTGAGAGGGGCCAACGGCTCCAATGCTTCACAGGTGGGTGCCGCTATAAATTTGAATTTGGTGTATACGGAAAAGTAGGCTCATATAGTTCTAGACGGAACTTTTTTTTTTTCACTTTTCGGGAAAGTAGGCTAAAAACGCATCGTTCAACGCTGGCGTGTGACATGGAAAATCCTCGAAAGCTAGTTCTGGAAACTGTCCTTCTTTGCACATTTCTTTCAAGGTTTTGTCCTTTATATGAATTTATTGTAGGTGGCTCTGTCTGTTACAACACAGTTTGTAGGACCACCACAGTTGTAGTATAAACAGCATAACAAACTAAGCGAGTATTATAAGATTATCTGACGAATGTATAATCACAAAAAAAGGTTTCCGGTGGTCAGCCATCGTGCGGGACTGAGTTGCTTGGGTTATTTTTAGTCCCACTAGAATATGGCAAGAAAGATACAATTCAAACATTGTTCGTCAGTACTTAGCTTTTTGACATCCTTCAGATCCAAACAGTCTATGCGATCAAATTTTTTTTTTCTTTCTAATGGGGCTGCGTATGGTCATTAACATTTGCAGACCTAGTGCGCACCCCGGTAATTCGCATCCATTTTTTCAAGTAGCACCACTGTCGGTAGATGCCATTGCCACTGAGAATTTGGACGCTCTTTGTCCCCTAGATGGCGGCACCTGAGCTCTCATTTGATGCGAATTGCACTAGGTATTTAATTTAGCCAAAGGCATCCATGCCAAACGTCGAGCATGTCAAGAGATCTTTAACATGCCGCACAATCACGCAGCATGGGCGCAAAGGATTTTCTTCATCTTGAAAATCCACCAACTTGAGCCAGGTTCGAACCTGCGATCTTGAGTGTACGAGATCTGCGCCTTACCACTGCGCCTGTCGACATACGACCAAATTTGATCACTGGATTTTTCTCACAATCTTTTAGAAGCAATCCAATAGGTCCAGAATATGAATATATGCTCTCTTTGAGCAACCGTCTAATTCCAGAACGTGGTGTTCGGTGGTTTGCCTTTTTCCAAGCTACCTCAGCTCAATTTCGAAGCAGCCGATTATATTTATTTAATTGATTGATCAAACTGTGTTGTAACAGAGTGACCTCTAAAAATTCATATAAAGTATTACGACTTGAAATAAACGGGCGAAGAAAGTTTCCAGAACTAACTTTCACGGTTTTACTATGTCACTTAATGAAAAAAGGTATCAGGTTACAATAAGGTACTTTCGTGAATTTGAATTTAAATATGAGTTATAATCATTATTTTTATGTTCTTACAATTTACTTCTCTCATTTTTTAAAAGGGTGTTTTTAGTAGTACATCCACTTTTACATCGTGACACGTTATAAATTAGAAGTTGACTTTTTTATTTACTTGAAAGTAATTATTTGTTTAAAACCGTACAAATATTTCAGGGGTGCTCATCCCCCCTAAGAGCTATGGCACACCCCCTAAAAAACTACATAACTGCCCCAATACGGGCAAGCTGCCCAAGACTCTAAAACCCCCTAATAAAAAGTTCAATGGCGCAGTTCGGTTGGCACCTCTGAATATTGCTAGATATGTGTTTATATTCAGATAAATATTATTCGTCTAGGATGTCTTTAGAAAATTCAAATTCTTCCACGGAGGCCACCCCTTAGAAAGTCTGGGAACCCCTGTAAAAGGAATTAAAACGTTTATCATTGTGCACACAGAAACAATGAACACGTACGTTGTTTTGATGACTAACATTTTTAATTCTCTTTCAGGTGTTCGTCAATGATGTGGTTTTTTCAATCCTGTATTTAATTGCCGCTATTCTCATGTTTGTAACAGTGTTTGGATGCAGGTTCCGACAAGTGGCGAGAATCTTTGCAGCAGTAAGTACTAAAGTACCTTACAAAAAGTTGTCACATAAAAGTGTCGTGTTATTTTATAACTTTCGAAATGGATAGGTATTTATGAAAATCAGTTAATTTGCATCAAATGCGCTGTAGAGAAAAAAATATTATAAAAAAGTAACACTTGAAGAGTTATTGGATGTCCTTGACGTGATATATGGATTCCTAGTTCTAATTCTGTAAAAAAAAAAAAAAAAATTCTAAATGTCACTTTAAATTTTTTGCTTCAAAATGCATTTTTTTTTTTGGTTCAATTAATTATTGTTATGCATTATTATTTAGTTGTTATGATTCTCGTTTTTTTTTTACAATGCAAAATATCACTATCTACTGCCACTTTGATCAATTTGGAGATTCGTTACAACACGTCAATCCTGAAGTGCGCAAGCGGTAACACATCTGACTCGGAACCAGGCTTGAAGTAATCGCGATTAGGTATTCGGAAGCTGCTGTAATCGATTACATTTTGCCATAATCGAAATCTGAGAATGGCATATTCTTATAATGTTTTTGTTGTTATTGTCGTGTCCTCGCGCGTGGCGAGGAAGAATGGGGCTGCTCCTGAGTCTAACGGGGCCCTCATAGGCAGGAGTCCGATTTCCGCCCCTTTGAAAGGTCTCTTAATTTTTGAACCAGGTCCAGGTGAGATACCGTCACCTGGGATTGGCACCCCCAGATGTATCACTTTACTTGGAGGACATTGTAGCCACGACCTATTTGACCTGCACCAGCTCCCTTTAGCGTACACGGCTCCACAGGAACCAGCCGCGAGAGGTTGTCACCTTCCCAAACACTGACAGTTGATGTTGCTTCACTCTCGGTATTCTGCGGGAACCGAGCTTTGACCGACTGGTCCACTGCGGGACATATATTCTTATAATCATAATCGAAATTGTGTGATCTTTTTCCTCGCGTAATTTTAAACGTAATCTAAAGGGAAAAAATCGGTAATCTTTTCTATGTTGATCACTAAAGTGCTGCACCGCAAGTGGTCAACTTACACAGGTTTCACTGTATATATAAATATATATTACAGAACCCCAATTTTCTCATTTCTGCAACGACGTCATAGCTCAAGAACTGTGATGTTGAAGTTATTTCATTGTAATTGCAATCATCATCATTACAGTTATCCCGTATTAAATCAAAAATTTAATCAAATATCATAAAATTTTAATTCGTGACACTGTTTCAAAAATGAAAGTCGCATGCATAATATCGGTTAATTTTTCGCTAGTCTAATCATAATCGGATGTCAGAATCGTAATCGGCTACATTTTTTAACTACTGTAATCGCTAATTTCTATTTTTTTTAGAATGGGAAAGTTACTTACGATTTTTGACCGTTTTTTTTTTTTTTTGTTTTGTTTTCTTTTTTACAATAAAAAAAGTAAAAATAAATATATGCTTATAATTCTAGTTCAACTAGAGCGTATATATATATGAAGAAAATGTGTGCTAAATTTGATAAGGATTGATCAAAAACTCTGCGAGCTAGAGTGTACGCAAATTCGAAAAAAGTAGTTTCGAGAAAATCGCGTTTGAAAAAAAGAGTGGTATTGAAGGTAAATTTAAGGCAGTAATGAATGATTTTTTTTATGCTTATAGATACTAATACTTATAGAAATTTCTATCCGAGGTCTTAGTTGTTACAAGAAATAAAAGGACATCTGCTAAGGTTCCCTAATACCCTTCAGGTCATTCATGAGGGACTACCTGCTCAACTGCTCCAAAAGGGGCGCTCGCTCAAATGCTTATAACTTTCAAACGACTTGGAATTTTGCTTTGAAATTTTCAGGGTATATTATCAAATAGTTGTAGAATCGATTCGCGTGTAGAAAAACTTTTTTCAATTTTTTGAGACTTTTACACGTATTTCTCCCCTTAAAAACTAAGAGAATAAGATTTCTCTGAAAAGCAAGTGTAGCAAATTATATTTAACCCTTTATAATGTAGTAATAAGTATTCTTACTACCAAATTCATCAACTTATAAGCATTTACAGTAAGCTATTTTATCCCCTGTGGTTGGCACAAATTTGTAAAGATTGTGGGAAGTGTATTTACCGCCAAATGCATCAATTTTTACATGTGTTAGTCATACCCCCCAAAGCGGAGGGAGGGAATCATGTTAAATTTATTCAATGACATAGCTGAATTGTATTTTTGAAACCAATCTAAATCCAAAAAATACTGTAATATACCACTGCTGGAAGAGAGCGCCTTATAAAGGGTTAATATGATGAAATAAAAGTGCATTCATAGCAGCAACAAGGTTTACCTATGTTGATGAAAAGTATAATATGCGTCATGTAAATATTATACAGCATTGGTGCAACCGGAGTTTTTTTCATGGAAAGTAATTTACACTTGTAAAATTTCTTACATTACTGTTAATGTTTTATAGCTTACACTTCACCCACAGGAAAAGAAGACAAGCTATTTGCACGCTAGTTCCCCCGCCTTTAAGCTATTTGTTTTACACCATGCTTAGACAAAAAGGAAAACAAGCTAGTTTCGCGCATTTACTGAAAATTTTGCTTTAGGGATCATTCATAAATGATGTCACTCTTAGAGGGGAGTGAAACTAACAAATTGTGACAAGGGGAGGGGGTAAGACGAATTGTGACATCATGCTCATGCAACATAGAGTGACATGTGACAAAGGGGGGGGGGGTCACATATATGGGAAAAAGCGTGACATCATTTATGAACGGCCCCGTTTTGTTTATATTGTTTTTATGTGAAAAGAAAACAAGTGTATCGCATTGAAGCAAATTTAGGAAGGTTGTTTATGATGAACTTCAGGTTTGAATAATCTTAGCATTTTAAAGTAATGTACAGTGAAACCTGTGTTAGTTGACTTAATGTTACTTTAAAATAGTAATCAACTATTTTTTTCCTACAATTATCTAAAGTATTATTAGATAAATTTAACCTGAATGACTTGCAATGTAGCCTAAACTTTAAAAGTAAAGTACTTAGTTAAAATAAAGATAAATATCTTATTAAGTGTGTAATTTACTTGCATAATAGTAAAGATTTCCTATAAAAATACATAATTTTACAAAATGGCTACATCAGATAGAAGAAAAAAGAAGAAATTTATTTCAAGAATAAAAGTTTTTTATAATACTCCCACCCAAATTTGGCGTACATAAGTGGTCAAAAGACAAGTGGTCAAGTTACAAAGGTTTCCCTACATTATATAATATAGAGCTAACTCCGTTATTGACAAAAATGTTCATCTTGGACAGGTGGTCAGCTTACAAAGGAGGTCAACCTTACAGGTTTTACCGTATGAATAAAATATTCTACACTGAAAGATATTTTTTTTGCGTAAAACTAAAAAATTAATCCAGTATGTTTTAGATTTTGCCTAGCTTTTGCTTTATTTTAAAACATTATAATTATCAGATGTTATAACTTATAATTAGGGTTGTTATTATGATTGTTGTTTTTAATGCTGCTGCTACTGTCATTTTGGTCCTGATAGTGATAATTGGAGAACATTTTAAAAGAAAAAAATACTATCGACATTTTTAGAATTCATTCTGTATCCATGTGCAGCAGCGTTTATTAGCAGAATTCTCTGAAACTCTAGTATTCCTCAAAGAATTGCTAAGTGTTCTGAAAAATAAATAAATAAATAATAATAAAACCTTAGAACAAGTTTTGGTTGTGTCCTTACAAGTCGTAATTGGTGACAATTTTAGAAAAACTCTAAAAATAACTTTAAACTTTTAATTCTTCTATTTTCCACAAACTAGTATTATATTGAACAAATTTGATGTGAATTCAAAATTACATTTAGAATGATATCGATTTATGTAATCATTGAATTTTTAAGTGATTAGAAATTATAAGTCTTATCATTTTCATACAATTTAAATATTGATTCTTAAAAATATATAATTATAAAAAAATATTTGCGTGGATTTCAGGATTCGCTGGAACTTGGACATCGATCAAAGGCTCCTCTGAGAGCAAAATGATGAAAAAAGTCTGGTGTATACTAGTACAATAGAGATAAAAAAACAAATATTCGGAACGTTCCGGGACCATCGCTATCTCGGATATCTGAATTTACTGACTTTCTGGATTGCTAAAAAACGTCGTTGCTTGATAGATTATCAAAATCAGTTTAAAATAAATAGTAATGCATTTCAAACTAAGAAGGAAACAGTAAAGAAATGCAAATAAATTCAGGAACATTAAAAGGAAATAAAAATTAAAAGCATAAAAATTGCTTTTATATAAAATTTTGTATAGATATAGCAAACTATAGCGATGTTTTTTTTTTTTTATGTATTACGAAACATTCGATTTAGTACTTACTTAGGGCGGAAAAATATGTTTTTTAAAAAATATTTCGGAAAAATACGCATTTAATCAAAAGTTAAAGTGAGAATGTGATCCTTTTTCTCGAAAATGGCGAAGAATGCATTTAAAATGGCGGAAAATCGAGTAGAAAATTTTCTCGGTTTTCTGCTTGATTAAAAAATTTCACCTAATTGTAGAAGATTTTTCTTATAATATAAAAAGAATTACGAAAGTTTCGCACGTGCGTTTAAGAAACCAGCGGTGCATTCGAGAGGGAATGCAGAGGGACAGCCGTCCTCCCACTTTTTGTCTTAACACAAGCGTTCTACACGTCTTTAATTACAATAACTTACACTCGTGCCTACAAGCGTCCCCCTTACCCCTTCCCCCCGGACTACGCCACTATATGAAACCTTATATTATGAATTAGTTTAAGAAAGTAGTTTAATATGAATTAAACTACTTCTGCCATTTTACCTGTATATATTTACTCTATGTTTTTGAATTGTCAATCGTTTATGTCAAAAAGAACATAATTTAACAAGCTATGCTTTTAACTTTTTTTTCTACTTTAGCTCTTTGGAGTTTGTGGTACTATCGTCGTAGGGCTTCTAGCATTCGACGGCTATCAACTGCATCGTGGCAGCCAATCAGACCCGAAAACAGATCCTGCTTAATTCTTTTGTGTTCTTTTCTAATTCTAATCACTGCCAAGAAAGACTGATTTGCATCCGTTCTTTTTTGACTTATTGGATTATGGAAAAAAAATTAATCCGAAACAATGAGAAAGCGGATTTTCTGCAACGTTCAGATATATTAATTCTATTTACGAAACTTCAAATTTGTAGAACGAATCATGGCAAAAACTATCATTATTTTAATATAAAATTATTAGTTTAATATGGAATTTGTATGTATTGAAATGAAGTACGGACACAGGGGGAAGGTAATGGAGGCAACTTCCCCACCCCGAGAATGAAGAATTGTATATAAAAAAAAGATCATATAAATAATGAATTAAAACTTTCCAATTTTCCCCTTTTAGAGCTAATTTTCTGGGATTTGGGTAAAACCAAAGAAATTGCCCCTCAATAGAAAAATCCTGCATCCACCTTCCACCTGATTGAAATTTGAAATGTTATTGGCATAGTGTAAGACAAAATACAAACATTTTGCATTTGAAAGAAATTAGTTTTCGCTAATTGCTTTCAGAAATAATGCTTAGCTGTTATTTCACCTAAAAGCCGATTAAAAAAAAAGAAAATATACTTGGGGATCATTCCTAAACGTCACGCTCCGAGTGGGGGAGGGGGTTTGTGAAATTGTGACAAAGTGTGACAAGGGGAGGGGAGGGATAACAAGAAGTGTGACATCCTGCATTATGCAACATAGCGTGACATGTGACAAAGGGGGGGGGGAGAGGGTTCCCTGAATTGTGACAAAGGGGGGAGGGTGTCAAATGTATGGGGGAAAAACATGTCATCATTTATGAACGGCCCCTTATATTGGTAACTAAAAAAATGTAAAATGTTTGTTTGTGTGTACTTTAGATTTTTTTAAATATCTAATAGTTTCTAGATGACGTAAACTTTCTGCATGTAAATATATATTATGTGTATATTAATATTTTCAAGTTTTTAATACACTTCTGTTACGTTTTTATCACATTATCTGCACAGGATCAATATCATTGTATAAATGCTATTGTGCTTAGCACAAATTTTAGTTTTGTTATTCACATAATATGTACACGTCCTTTTAAATGAATAACACTGTAAATGTCTGCATAATGCATGATTTAAAAAATATATATCAATACATCTGTTTCTGCTACTTCAATAAATTACTTTTGTTTGTAAATATACGCTATTGCTGCTCATGCTTAAATTTTAGAAAACACAGTACATACATAGCCTTCTTTTTTATGATTTGGACAAAATTAGGCACGCATTTTATGTCAATCATGGAAGTTGAAAGGAACACGATATCGCACTGTCACCCTCTCGAGAGAAAGAAGGGGGAAAAAAAGCCTAGTGGGTTGGGTGTCGGACCTCAAACCGGAAAGTTTGGTGTTCGGAACTCGATCCGCTGAACACCCACCATGTACACTTAGGGATATGTGCTTGTAATATCTGTGGACTCTGAAGACCTAAGGCTAGATTTTCCCTCTCCTTCAGTCATAGGTCTAAAAAGAGATGGCGTAGTGGTAGCACCATCTAGTGTCATTCAGGTACACTTGCTATATTGGCCTAAGTCGCGCTAATGCCCTTGTGGTGCCCATGCAAAAACAGAATACATTTTGATTGCTTTTGCTTTGCACTTCAAAAAAAAAGCTTGCTGATGCCTTTATATAATTCATGCAATTCTGATGAATACCGAGTTTAGTTTTTAGTAGAGTCAACACTTTTCATGCAGTCCCCCCCCCCCCCCATCTCTTAACACATTAATAAAGGGTTATTAGGAACAATGTAAATATGAAGTATGATATTACAACAAAGATGTTACGACAAAATATATTTTTATTTTAATTAAAATTCAACACAGTTGGTACATCTGAATAACATATTATATTTAACATTTAAATGAAGCTCCATGAAGAAAATCTGGAAAATTACCAAATTCAATAGGCAGTACTTCAATTTTACAGCAAAATAACTAAAAATTGTATAATACAATATTTACATTATCATAACTCTTGATATTTTTCATTATACTGGATAATATCTACAATTAAAACTATTAGAATTTATCACACATACTGCCAAGGGAACGTTTTGTAAAACATTCTATAGGTTTCTTTCTTTTTTTTATATTAATTACATTTTTACGATATTACAAAAAAAGAAAAAAAGCCTCTCAAAATTTTAGTTTTTCACCTTTCAAATTTATTTATTCTTTGAGTATTTAAAAAAATTTTATTTTAATATTTCTATTTCATCAAGTGAAATCAATGTACACAATCAATAAAGATTATAATTTTAAACATTAAATGTTTTTTATGGTTCCACAGACACAAAACCCCTTGAACATTAATACTATTAAATAACAAAGAAAAAATCAATTTGGTTTAGAACATTATACTCATTCTAGAATATAGAAAATTCTAATGTGCGCAGCACCTACAATGAGCTCCAATTAAAATGAAAGCTTTTAAAATAGTATAACTATCATCACCAATCAGGTGTTTGTCAGTAATTACACCAAGAATGATGTTGACAAAGGATATGTTATTTTTAATACCTAAATGAAATTGTTTCTCTAAAAATTTACACTGAAAGTAAAATACAAATGTGCATTACAAATATTAGTGCTTATAATAAAGCAAGGCTCCGTTAAAAGTATAAATATATTTACAAAGTTTGTACACATTTTTAGTAGAAAAAAGAAGAAAGTGAGTTAAAATAATATTGAATAGGTTTTATTACAGTTCACATTTACGATAAGAATAACTAAACCTTGCATTCTAAATCAGCATTTATGGGGGGGGGGGGGGATAAATAAATAACTAAAATCAAGCACATGTTTCAAAAAAAAAAAAAAAAAAGAACAGGTATACAATAAAAATAACACAAAATGCACTCATATCAAATAAATTTGCTTATAAATACTTGATATTTTTCAGTTGAAAATAATAACTTAAAAGGATAGAACATAAACAAAGAGCATTAAAGGTATTTATTCGATGAAGACTCATAGAATCCATAGCTATGTTCACCTCGCATATAACTGAAGGAAGGGGGAGGGGAGCAAGCTCAAGTTATGCCAAATTGTTTTAGCTGAACAGTTTGCTTCTCTTAAGTAGATCTTTCTCTAGGATATACTAATTTTAAACCAAACTATACATCAACCAAATCCCTATAAGGAAAACGACATTTTCAAATTCTAATGTAAAGATTACATTATTTGTAAAGAAGAAGAAATAACATCATAAAAATTTTAAAAACTCGGTCAACTTCAAAAGCTAAACTGTATAATTTTCTCCCAATTGAAACAGCAACAAAAGATGCCTATTGCATTTAACTGTTAATAAGAATAGCAGACCAACAAGGATTCATATATTCTATGTTATGTCATTGCACAATTAACATCTTGGTCCTCTGGCTTAAAGTGATTTTTAAGGATGACCAATGAGAAGCACCAGGGCATGTTAATTAAATTACAGAACCATAATGCTTTTAAAAAATAAAGGTTTTTCAATTTTCTTTTAAATGAATCAGGAAATCACAGAGTTTGTGCCATTTCCAAAGAAAATATATTACTAAATCACAGAATTAAGCTAACGTTCGAAAAATAGTCTCACATAGAAATATTTCCAACTTAAAACAACAATAATACTGAGTTTGATAAAAGTCCTCCATCCAGCCTCAAATTCTTCAAACCTTTAAACGAAAATAATACTGAACCTGACACACAAGACAGCAAATGAGGAGGATTGAAGATTATAAAATAAACTGAATAAAATATGATAAGGAATAAATAGTACACTGAAATTCTTTAGGTAAGCAGATTTTACTTTGTTACTAACAACTGTGAGCCCAAATATTGTGAGATAAAGGAAATGTATTCATCACAACTATAAATATTTTGAAATACACTATTTGTGGCAACTATCTGCAATGGAACCATTGCTATTTAATTTTATTTTTCCCTTGAATTTGATAGGAAAATGATCCCACTTTTGGTTGAATTAACATTGATTCATGCCAAAGGTCAGAAAGAGAGCTTTCACGTTTGGCCTGATTAGAGTTGAACAAATTAGAATTTACTTTTCATGGACAGCTACTGGACGACGCCTCATTCAATATGATGAAATTTTTTAAAACATGGCCAGCAAAAATAGGTAAATTAACAAAACCGTGACAGAAATAAGAGTTTCTTTCCGAATGTTTGAAAAGTAAACAAGAATTATATAAGCATCTATGCAATTAGTGTTAAATTATTACTATAGAGCAGCGGTTCCCAAACCGTGGTACACATACCACTAGTGGTACATGAAGCCTCTCCAGGTGGTACACATGCAGGCAAAAAAGGAGAGATAGACTAGACTGGAAGCATTGCATTGCTTTCTGTTCCGATAGTGCTCGGGCAATGAGAGGGAAACACAGAGGTGTTTTTGCCAAAATAAAATCTTTTTCAGAAAACTGCACGTTTGTTCATTGCAGGATTCATAAACAACAGTTGGCAGCTAAGGCCTGAGTCATTTAAGTTTCTGTTTTGGAAGTGCGCATTAAAAATATATTTTATGTATTTCATTTTATATATACAGCTTTAATTTAAAAATGCTTTTCTTTACATTATAACTATCAAAAATGATGTAATTTATATTACCCAGTCGTCCTAATATTTTTCTATAATCTATTATTATTTTATATAGTAATAAAGTTATATTCGCAGTGGTATGCAAATTTTTTTGCAAAAAAAAAAAAAAATAGTGGTACGCGAAAAAAAAAAAAAAGATTGGGAACCGCGTGGATAGTAAGTATAGTAACATACAAAAAGATAGTAACATACAAAAAGTAAACAAGAATTGTATAGGCATCTATGCAATTAGTGTTAAATTATCACAATAAAAAAATTAATCAGGAGAAAAATTTTAGTAAAGCTTTTAAGAAAGAGAATTCTTTTTCTCTTAGAGTCATTCTAATAAAAAATTTATGTGGAAAAAACTTTCGCACATTTGTATAAGGCACTAATCAGTAAAAATAGCAACTTCATTTCAACTACTGGCTGCAAGCTAAGTTACAGGCCTTTGCATAGTTTGGTAAAATAGGCAAAAAAATACTTCTTGATTGATAAGCACAGTTTAACAATATTTATTACACATACTTTTTTTTATGTAAGCATACTTGATTTTTGCAATTTGTCACAATTAAATAGCATAATATGCAATTTTCTCTCAGTTCTGACTTTGGTAAAATTGCATAATCTACATTTAAAATACAAATAGATTCATTTAACATGATTCCGTGTATTCAAAAGCACAAGTCTAATATTTTTAGAAGCTATGACAGAAAAAAAAGAAAATAATAATAATTTAACCTCAGATGGTATCACCATTTTGAGTTCCTTGAAAACTTTTATAAGGCACTGCTGTGCACCATGTATTGTTAGCTGAATTCATTAAATTTGGAGTCTATTCTTGCCTTACAATTTTATAGCTATCAAGGTTTTCAAGGGTCTTTTTGACATTGCTGCTTTTAGTTATTGTAAAATATGATAGCTGCGCAATCAGACTCTCATTTCATAAATAACAGCACCTGTCCCTTGGATCACGCCATATCCAGAAACTACTTTTGAGGAGAGTTCCTTTATGTTTTTTTCCGCCTAAATTTTTAGTTATTTTATATCACAATTTCTACCTTTCCAAAAAAATATCAATGGACGATATCCATTTAAAACTATTTAGAAAATTTGCAATTAAGATGCCAAGAAAGAAAAAAAGCAGAGGGAAGCATGCTTCTATGCCTTTACATCCATGCATGATTCTCAGTGCCAAAAAAAAAAAAAAAAAATATCTGCACTTCACCAAAAAATTTAAGCAAAATGTATGCACCAAGAATTAAAAATGTAAATTATATAATTAGATGAACACCCCTGCCCCCCAGCCATACTTATGTATGAATACATAAACTAAAAAAAAGAGGAAAATATATATTAATTACTTAAATGAAAGTACTGTCATATTAATACAAGAAGTCATTTTTTCTTGAAACAGAATTGTTTTTTAAAGCATTAAATATTTGCGCTTAACAACATTGAATAGAAAAGCAGATATTATTCGTCAAAGAAATCTTAAGATTAATAAATTAAAATATTTTTCGGAAACCATTCTCCCCTCCCTTCCTTTATCTTTTTTCACGCTTATCTTATTTCTTCTTCATTTTTTTTTTTTTTTGGAAGCCTCTCCAAAATTTTCGGATCAGAACCACCCACGCTTATGTCTTCCCTATTCCATTTTGGGTGACAGCACAACCAACAAATAAAAGTACTCTGGGTGAAAAAAAGGTTTCTAATGATGAAATAAATGGCAGCCAATCAGTAAACACAAGAGTGTAAACTAAATTATGCAGAACCAATGAAGTACACACAAAAGCTGACTGCGACTGCGATAAAAATAACAATATTTTTATCGTAGTTGCAGTCGGTGTGAAACCAGCCTTAGTCATCAGAAGCTTCCCTCTGTCATAAGGATTTTCTCCACTTCCATTATTATTTTTAGTCAGTTCTATGTTTTCAGTCAATTTCTATTTATTTTTCATCCCTATTGTTTCTTGCTTACGCTCGTTTGCACCCAGGGCAGTTTATTTTTCATTCAAAGTTATGACAAACTTCTGCTTAACTGTAGTTGCTCGATTTCTTGTTTTTTAAAAAAATAGTTGCATTTTAGTAATCTTTAATACATATAAAATGTACTTTCACTATGATTATTAGTAATACTGTTTCTAAGTAAAAATCTATCCAAATAGTGAAAATAGGAAAACATTAAATACAAAATATGGTGTACCAGCACCTGATAACACAACACCAATACTATCCCATAAAAATAGTGATAATACTGCTATACAAAATATCTGAGAGTACACGTAAAAAAGCTCATACATATATACACACAGTGGAGTATTGATTATACGATGCCAAAGGGACCATCGAAAAACGTGGTATCAACTATAACGTTGTACAATCGATTTACCCTACTGGCTAAATCCAAGAGCTGGAACCACACGAAAACCTTGTATAACTGTAAATGCCAAATGTACGATAATCTACTGTGTATACATATATATAATGTATATATTAAACACACTGAGAAAAAACCCAACAATCACACAAAAATTACCTTATGTAACACAAAAAGATTGCACAGAACAGTCGATTACAGCACGCAATAGGTGCGCCTCATCAAGCTGATTGCCTGAGACAATTATTGAAAGAAGACTTCACACACAATATATAAATAAGCTCAGAAATTACCTTTATGAAATTTACAGTGGAAATAACAATAAAAAGAAATAAAATTTTAATAATACTGCTGCACCACTTTTATCAAGATTTTCTAGTATACACAGAGAATACAATTCATTATGACCATTTTTTCTATTAATCACAGTAAACTTTCACTTAAGGATTATTGATTCAAATATTTCCTCAAAGTAGTGATAGTATTTAAAAGTCTCGGTTTGATTTTTAAGATTGTTATATTTCCCCAATATAACGATACCCATGATTTAACGATAGCATTTAACAGTCCATAGAAAATCGTTAAATCGAGGTTATAGTGTGCTTTTAAAAGAAATCGCAATATTTGGCAATATCAATTACTAATTACTCAAAACAAAATTGCGTAAAATATAGAAAAAAAAAGAGAAATGAGTTTTTGAACTCAGAATGAAAGTTGCTTCAATATGAAAATTATAATTACAGTTATGATGATAATGATTAGAAAAAATGCCATAAAAAGGTAAACAATTAACATTACACATAAATGATACTTAATTATTTAAGAGCACTGTATAATTTAATCTGGCAATTTCCTAAAATTAGCGATAATACATGTCCAGTCCCATACTGGATTTGATGAATATTATATCTTTCTGATTTAAGAACATCCTTGCGTTAATGATAGCATTTAACGACCCATACAAAATCATTAAATTGGTGTTATACTGTATATGCTGTTAGCATTAAAATATAATACATAAAAACAATTTTGTGAATGATTTAATTATCTTAACCAAGGGAAGTCTCAGAAATAGAGTATTCAAGAGAAAAGAAAATTTCAATCTGGAGATATATAGTATTTCTATTTTTTTAAACTCCAATATAAAATAAAGTATTTTATGAAAATGTATCTTATAAATTTGAACAAAATGTCATAATGGTGTTAGCTGGCGTAAAAAAAATCCTCCATTCTGTAGTGTTTTCTATAAATCATTTTTGAATTGACTCAACTCTTTCTCTTTTTAAAAATTCAATGTTTTGCAAACATTACTCGGATTAGAAATAATGACAGTTTTATGAATTTAGTATCAGTTCCCATCAAAATTAACTTGGCTAAAAAGCCTCTAAAAGTTGATGTGTTGATTTTTTGTACATATAGTAAAATGGAAAAATGTTCAATTTCAACATTTAACTATTTCAGTAACACAAAAATATTTCAATAAGTCTGGCAGTTTTAACCTCTTGGCTGTAAGAAGAATAAATAAAAACTTATCCAGCCATATGAAGCAAGGAAACTAAATTACACTAAGTACAACTACAGCAGATTATGATAGTCTTGGCACATGATAACCTGGTAGTTTGGATCTCTCAGGAAAGTAAAGAAAAATAATAACTAAAATTTTAAACCATTCTGTACTTAGGAGCAGATAGCTACTTTAATCTCACTGACCAGTTTTATACATTTGTGAGAAGACTGCAAAGTACCTTTACTTTAATGACTTAGATATTTGTTCTTTTTATGCCAATAAACACACTTAAAATCTCTTTAACCCTTTCGGGACGGGTGTGACGTATACGAACCGCCAGCGAGAGTCACCTCACAGCCGGGTGTGACGAATACGTCTCGCTGTTCTATAGAGTCTTGAGGACGGGTGTACCGTATACGGGATTTCAGATGGAATGAAATATTAGTATTTTTCTTTGATACTAGATGGGGCCCTATGACTGTTATGGTGTAATATGTCGAGACTGGAGAATGTTGACCTTCATTTCCATAGCTTTTTTTTATTCTTTTTTCTTGGTTCCACTTGGAGGGAAAGATTTATGAGAGAGCAGCGGGGCAATGAGAAAGTGAAAATAAACAAGCTGGCGCTTTAACTGGATTAGCTGATATAAACACATGTAAATTATTCGAATCATTCCAAGTACTTTATTTCTTTTTTTGTCGATATATAGATATTCAGTGGTTTGCATTTCCCTTTTCTTCATTTTTATTCGGATTTGGCTAACGCTCAGAGGAAATTTTATTTGTATCATTTGGCAAATACTTTATTATTAAAACGGCAAAGAGAAAACTATATTTAAAAAAAGAGGGAAAAACACCCAATTTTGTGAATGATTCGTTCTGAGATAGTGATAATAGTTTGGACATTTCAAAGAAACTGGAAGGTGAAAGTGACTCTAATACTGACATACTATCAGACACAGAACTTGCAGCACGCATGCCTTCCACATCCCACGACAGCGGGAAAAATTTTTAGCAATAAAATAATTTGTATTATTTTATTTGTAGCTATATGCAGCGTGAACTAAATTCTGTGAATTTTTTTTTTGGATATTTTCGTACATAACTTTTTGAGGCAAGTCAAAAATTTCATCGTTCTAAATTTATTTTATAGAATTTTTACGGAAAATATTATGATGAAGTTTTAAAATTAATCCTGATGAGTGACAACAAGTTTTTCCTATAATGTACCAAATTTTGAAACAATTGAATAAAAAATTAATTTTTTATGAATTTTTTTCCAAAGTTAGGCTTAGCAGCGCAAATCGCCCGTCCGCAAGTGACAACGTATTCTGGTAGAACCGCGGCTGGTGGCTGCAGCTTGCTGACTGCGGCGCCCCTCCCGAAAGGGTTACACTTTAGTTCTCATTTTAACCTTTTCCGTCACAAGTCGAAACATGTTTGCATGAATTTCAGTTTTCATAAAACAGAATCTACATCCCATGGCTATCGTACTAAGGGAAGAAATTGTCTTTGGATATTTTATTTATGTGGTTAGCACAGTGCCTGAAAGGAAATTTTGGTACTTTTCCATTTTGCCAGCGTAAGCCAAAAACAAAAATGACACAACAAATACCAAATGGAATATCCCTGCTGTCATCAATAAAGTTTGCATGTTGAGATTTACAGCAAATTTAAATTTTTTTATGCACAGTATGCTGTCGTCAATAAATTCTTCAAGGCAAGATTTGCGTTAGCAAATGGAAAGGTACCTAAATTTCTCCTGGTAGAAAAGTTGTACCAGCACTATAGGGAAAAGGTTAAAGGCTTTTTTTTTCCATATCCGACACATTTTTTTGCAATTGTTTACAAGACTCTACTGTAATTACACAATATGAAATTTTGCTTTTTGATAACACCATTATCATCCTGATAAAAGTGACTTTATATGAAGACTCAAATCAAAACTTCTTTAACACTAGAATTACGGAAGGGGTCATTTTGACCCCAAGCAAACTTTTTTCCTTAATAATTCTTCTATTTTTTTACAAAAACCTTAATCCTTTCATGACTTTTCCTAACTCATTCTACTGAGTGATAAAATGCAGTTTTTAAGAAAATCACATTTTATTTTTTGCCCTTTTAAAATACGGACAGGGGTCGTTCTGACCCCTTTGATAAAAAAAATATGTAAAAACATTTCGTTGCATTGTATGAATGCTGTTTCTTCTGTAATCTATTTTTGTTGGAAGCTATTTAACATAACAAAAAAAAAAGAAGAAAAGAAAAGGATGTTTGCATATTCTCACACCCCTCAATTATGTGATTTGAAATCTCGGAATATATTTTCTTGTGAAAGATTCATCGAAAGGATGTTACAGCTAAGAGAACGATTGTACTGTTTGAATTTTGCTTAAGTATTTTATTTCTTTATTTTTACGATTTTTGGTAAAATATTTTACTCATTTTTTTGAGTATTTTTCACATAAAAATAAGTAGATCAAGGGTACTAACGCAAGAAGAAACCATAAAATTTTTGCAAGAACTTTTAGATCCCAATTCCAGTTCTGAAATTGATTACAGTCTAATAGATAAAAATGGAGATGATGCCTATAGGTGGTTTGGAATTTACTGTAGTGAGTGACCCTGCAGTATAATTTTCTACTAGATGGGAAATTAAAAATAGATGAGCTTCTGTTAATTCAAGTTTTTACATAACTAGACGTCAAGACAGAAATTAGAGAAAAATCAAAAGCAGATATGAAATTCAGCGTAACGCAGATTTTTGAAAATTCAAGCTAAAAGAAATAAATATGGTTATTCAAAGTACACTCCATTCAGCAATGGAATTTTCATATAACGAAGAGAAAACTTTGGATGAGGTACAATTTCATAAAATTTGCGGTAGACGTTCTGGACTAAAGGGCAAGTCAATTCAGTGGCCAGCAAATGTTTTCTACAACATTTTATACTTACTGGTATAAATAAATGCGTGGATTATGTATAAAGAGAATACAAACGAAAGTATCAGTTGAGGGGATTTATTATCGTGTTGAGGAAAACTCAGAGAAGACTATGTATATGGAATAAAAAAATACATGTGCTGTCTCTGCTAGTGGTTCATGGATTTACAATATTTAGTAAAATCCAAAAACGGGAAAAAGTGTCCAAAGAAAACTGAATACAAAGGCAGCAAGACTGCTAATATTTGTGACAGTTGTGATAGATTTGTAAGTGGACACTGTACGCAGATTATTAGAAAAATAAGCTGATTGAGGTGCTATAATCCATTTTTTTTCTTTTTTTTTTACTCTTTGTGAAATATGTCTCGTACTAAATTATTTAAATATTTGGGTAAAAATTATTTTTCTGCAAAAAAATTGTTATTAATCATTCATTTTGTTATTTATATTTCTGAAATGTAACTCAATTTTACTGAAACAATGTTAAATATTTTACAGAATTTTTTAAATATTAAAAACATTATTACCTATTCTGAAAATCCATATATTCCACAAAATACACTTCTGTTATTATAAATTAGCTTATTTTACGTTATTTAAACAATATACATAACATTATGTAGGAACTAAGCAGTTTTTTCCCTGAGGGTCAAAATGAACCCCCTCCGTAATTCTAGGTATACGAAGACAGCCGTAATTCTAGTGTTAAAAGGGCAAAAAAAAAAAAAATTCTTCAGACTTTCAACTAATTTTTAAGTGTTCATTATGTACAAAAGGCCACTTTTATATAAATGAGGTCACTTTAAAATAAAATATTTTTAAAAAAAGTACTATGATATGCTTTGTACATGAAATATATTCTAATTACATCAATCGGGATTAATATCTATGCCAGGAAATTCTTCACTGACAGAGGCATCACTCAAGAGACCTTGCTCAGCTCTACGTTCCCAGTATGTTGCCCTCTGTAGGATGGATCGGGATATATGGCGGCGATTTTTTGCTCTGGGGGCAGAGTTGGTACTCGTATTGCTTTCATCTGAGGTATACCCATGAGCATTATCAGGTTGAGCAGCACTGAATGAATCCTGAGCTGATTCAGGACTGCAAAGACTGTCTCTCTCACTAGTGCCTTCCTCATAGGCTTGGGACGGAACTTGGACTGTCCTGTTCATAGGTTTGGGGAGGTTCATTTTTGCAAGGTCACGAAATTCTCTTGATAAACTGCGAGCCGTCAAACTGTGAACCTAATCAAAATATTTTTTTTCTTAATTCAAATTCTTTTAAAAACTCAACTTAGTTGATAGACAGCAACAAAGAGGAATTTGCTGAAATACATTTGCTGTTCAATAAAGCAAAAAAAAAAAATGGGCAAGTTATAGTTTATTAGTTGAATTTTTCAGTCAGAATGCAAGCAAATTGTCAGTATTTTGGTAAAAGTCAAAAAATCCATTTAAGAAAGCAGAAAAAAAAAAAGACTACAATAGTTTATATCTTGAAATAACTAATTGTTTCCAATTAGTTATTTCAAGATATAAACTATTTATAAAATTTTAAAAGTTTTATCAGTTGTATACTGCAGGAGTTGGGGGTCTTTAAAATGATATTTGCTATTTTTCGCAATAATTTAAAAATTTAAATTGGCTATATCTCAAAACTATCGACTCCTACTTGAATGTCAATGAAATGTTACGGAATGCAAGTTTTTCCACATATTGCAAGCTATAAGCTAATTTCAAATTTCTTCCCAAAATGACAAAGAAGGAGAAAAAATAGATAAATTCTCAAGTTTTCATTAGCTAAATTTAAAAAATCTCAACTATATAATAAGTAAAAATGGAAGAACTAATTGTAAAATAATATTTGATTAATAAATCGTGTAGCAAAGCAGTTGAGATGGCTTAGTTAAAAATTTTAAATATATTTAAAACAATGAAATTATTTGTAACATTTGAGCTAAATATCTCCAATTCTGAATAACAGTGCAGTTATTTCCAGAACGTCACATCATACAGTTGTCTGAATTTTTCCTCTAACTAAAATTAAAAGTAAAAACCGAGTCCCTTAATGAGGATCATAAACCGCCTCTCCCAAAAGCACACCAGTAGGTTCCTTTCAAATGCATTACACTAGTGGCCTCCCATTAAGTAACTTAAGTGAGGAATCTAGTAGTGATAGTCTGGTTTTTGTTAGAAAAAAACATGTTAGCTTTAACTATCCTGTTCAAAAATATAGGAAAAACTTTTGATGGTGAAATGACAGTTTAATGGCTAAAAAGAACACTTAAACCAGCAGTCGAGTAAAAAACTATCAAATGTCTAAAGCTATTAAAATTAAGAAGAAGAATTAGAATACAAAATTAAAATACAACAAAAGTTCAGTAATATAGATCATACGGAAATTTCGGTAATTTACCTTCATGCATGGCCTGCTCTTTTTGATTTTTTCATTTTCAGCTTTATTTGATGCAACCTTCAAACATTCCTTTTTTCCATTTACATCCTAATTAAGAAAAGTAGTAGAATCTATTAATTACGAAAATAAAGCTCATAAGAAAGAAAGAAAGAAACTAAAAATTTTCATTTTTTAAGTGAACCAATACTAAACATTTTAGGCGAGTATTACATGAATGGTTTTAATTGCATGCAACATTATTTTGGTATTCGGTTATCCAAAAATGAACAGAAAATGCAAAATCACAAATAATGAAGTTCCTATTTAATTCTATTACATATGAGGTGGTATGAAAGATACTGGTGTAAGACAAATTATTTTGAAAATTTAATTCAATTTTCAATTAAAATGAATTCAATTTTCCATGACATCTATCTTTATTTACAGTAAACTAAAGGAAACTTCAAAAATGTATCAACAGATGGCACCATTAGTTTGTTCTTATTAAATACTATAATATAAAAACCCATACCATTTTTCTCAAAATATTAATTGCTTGACTTATACCACTATGTTTCTCACCACCTTGTATACAAAATTGAAAGAGCATTTTTGAAAGAGTCAGCTCTTTTTTAAGGCTCGACCGATGCATCGGCGCCGATTGTTCAACAAAGTTGTCATCGGCCATCGGCCATCGGCCGGCGGCTGATGTTAACTTTAGAAAAACATCGGCCCATCGGCCTTGAAAAACATCTAAAAGCCGATGCAAGGCCGATGTTTTTCGCAGGGGCAACTTTCCAGAAAACATTCTGTCTTTAAATTTCTTTTTTCTCCATTGCTAGATTTCTATTTCCGTACAATAACAGGCAGCACATTAATTTAAACAAGAAGTTCCGTCTAGAACTACACGAGCCTACTTTCCCGTATACACCAAATTCAAATTTATAATCCAGCTATCTCTCTCTCTCTCTTTTTGTCCTTAATTACTTAAAATATACCTTTTTCACAACGGATAATACATACTCATTCACTCTTTCATATTCATTCTTTCCTTTATTCACTCATTCGTTTATTCATTCATTCATTAACTCATTCATGTGTTTATTCATCCATTTACTCATTCATGTATTTATTCGGTCATTTATTCATTCAATCATTCTTTTCCTCCTTCATTTATTCATCGATTCATTCTTTCACTTTTTCATTTATGCATTCATTCATTATTTCCCTCATTCATTTATTCATTGGGAAATATCCTTAAAAATCTCAATAAAAACATTTCATAGGAAAATAGGCTCGTAAGTTATGGATGAACTTTCTATTTGTACATGTTCTACGTTATATGAGCTTTCCGATAAAGTTTGTTCAAAGCAAATCGGTCCGTTAGATCAGGATTTATCTAGGATTGAAATTTTTCCGTAAGCGCTATGTTAATTTTTTGAAACTGTTCAAAAATGAACAAAAGCTGTTCAAAATAATATTTCACGCTAAGAGCTTCCTCCAGTAAGCTTGTTCATTGAGACATGGATCTTGTACCCAGAGTTTATATTATTTGCTTCATTTTCGCCCATAGGCGCTAATGTTAAAATTTTTTGAACTGTTCAAAATTGTGCGAAAAATTTTTCGAATCAAAAAGTAAAATATGAAAATGAGATGTCATTGCCAAGAACTTACGAATGCAAAAAGCATTTTTCGAATCGGACAATTCGTTCAAAAGTTATTGTGTGTGTGTGGGGGGGGGGGGGGGGGGACCGACAGACACACATTTTTCCCATCTCAAAACCCTACGTTCAATTTTTTTATTTTTCAATCTTTATTTAATTACTTCACTTTTTTTGACTCATCTTTATTTTTAACATTACTTTTATGATACATTCAGCCTTCTTTCATGCTTTATTATTATTATTTTTTACTTTGACGGGAAAGTAGGCTAAAAAGCACAAAAACAATGTCATTCTACTAAGTATTTGATAAAAAAATTCGGAAAAATAGTTTGAGATCGCTGACTGAAATTATTTCTCTATGAACAGAATGCTCGCGAAATAGAATATGTTAAAGTAAAAGTAATAGCAGGCGTTCTATGAGTGATACTTCATTTTCGCACTAGGTTAGTTGCCTCATTTTTGTCCGTTTTTTGTTTAATAATGATAGTGCATTAGATGTCATTGTGCAATAATATTATACCATCTGCTTTAGTTTTTCATGTTTCTTATTATTCCAAAATTGTAAACAATACATAGTCAACTCAATCAAAGAACGATAATAATTTTAATTTTTACTAGCGTATTTTTTTTTTTTTTTCTCTTAGAGGTTTTTTTTTTTTTTTTTTTTTTGCTTTTTCGATCCCACGTGTAACAGTTTTTCTGCAATTGTGCAGCAATCTCTTTGCATATTCCTTTAAGTGTACAGTTATTCTCATTATTTCACTTTTAGTCTACAACATAGAAAAGCATTGGTCAAAAATAAGAAAAATATTTTCCAGTATAAATGTTTTTTGATCAAAATTTTATGTGTCCAAGTTCGACTTGCAATTTTTAAAAATTAAATTGTCAAAATGTGAGTTTGCACGACTGGATTTAATAACATCCTAATAAAAATGCTAAAATTTCTTTATTTTCTAAGATTGATCAATGCATTTTTTTTTTTTTTTCAAAATACATCTTAACTTTTTAAAACGATAATTATTTTAATTTTCAACCGTTTATACTTCGCAATTTTCTTTTTTTTTTTGGCTTCTTTGATGCCACGTGTTAGACAGTTGACAGTTTTTCTGCTATTGTACAACAATCTCGTTGCATCTGCTTTCAGTTTAGAATATTTCTTGTTATTTTATTGCTAGTTTACAACATAGAACATATTGATAAAAAATATGAATCATTTTTTCAGTATAAATGTTTATTGTTCGAAATTTTATGTATCCAAGTTCGACCTGCTATTTTCAAAAATTTAATTCTTAAAAAATGAGTTTGGGCGACAGGGTGGAATAATACCTTAATAAAAATGCTACAATTTCATTAATTTCAACAATTGACAACGTATATATAAATATATATATATCAGGCTTGGAGTCGATTACAAAGAAACGTAATCGATTACGATTACGATTACAAAGGGAGAAATTGAGAGATTACGATTACGATTGTAATCCTTTGCCAAAAAGTAATTACGATTACGGCAGCGATTACAGTCGTTGAAAAATGTAATCGATTACGATTATGACATCCGATTACGATTTTGATTACGATTAGATTAGCATAAAATTATCCGATTTTATGCATACAACTCTCATTTTCACAATAGTGACATAAATCAAAAAGTTATGATTTTTAATTAAATTTCTGATTTAATAAGAGATAACTGAAATGATGATGAATGCAATTATAATGAAACAATTTCAACATCACAGTTCTGGAATTATGACGTCGTTGCAGAAATGAAAAATTTGTATTATATATATATATATAATCAGGAAAGGCACATTCAGTATTTTTCGAATATTTAAAACTCATGTGAGGGATAACTACATTGATCGTATTTTGTATATAAGCAAAGACGATGCACTAAATGTATATATAATGCATAAGTGGTTTACCTGCTTCATTGTTATTTTGTGTGCATACAATCAAAATTTAGTTGGCCGCAATTTCTGAAAATGTAGTATATTTCTCCATTGTATTTATTTTCTAGTTTAAATTGTGCAAATATTTCACATAACACCAATTAGTTCACTGAAAATAATAATTTTGTTTGATTCTCTATGAAATCACTTATAAGATGTGCATGAATTGCACGGGATAACAAAATATTCAGATAGTGTAAGAGATAAATAATCTTTTGAAAATAAATGCTGCATTTTAGAATAATTTCAAAAAATTTGAACATGAACATTCAAATAACTCTTAGCAAAATTAGTAATCGTTTAAAAGTAATATGAAGAGTAATTATTCTTCGAATGACTATAATATTTTAATATGACTTTTGTGTTTTTTTTTTTTTTTTTTGTTTCTTTTAACATGCACGAGCATATAATTTTTTTCCATGTACTAACTGTTTTAATAAAAAAATAAAGTGCAAGGAATTTTACAACGCAAATTTAACGTACAAGATTCAACTGAAATACAAAATTCTGTTGAGGTAATTTTAAGAAGAAAAAGATAATTAATTTTTTAAAAATAATTCCTAAATATTCATGCGTGTAAAAAACAATTGGGAGAATGTCTGAACATATATCACTTTTTCTTTTACATACCTATTAATTAAAAAGAATATTAGCATTAAAATATAAATAAATTTAAGATTCAAATGTATGTACATTTTTAAATATTCGAAGAACATATTTTAAAAAATAATAATAATCACATGTACCAGGGTTAGGATTTCATGCATCTTAAGCATAGAGCATCATGTAACGCCTCGCGGCGGTCCCGTCCAGACTCTCGCCTATTGCCCAACCGTTTGAATATGTTTTGAAGGGGTAATTAAGGAAGCAAAATGACCGATGCTTTTGGTCCTTCTATAGACACCTTCCCCTTTCTTATCTACCCCGAAATCTTTGATTACCGCTCTTTTACCGAAACTGGACGACGCAAGGAGACCAGCGACCCCCCCCCCCCCCACCCCTGAGAGCCCCAAGGCGATGCGAGTGACATATCCAGACCAGACTCCCTTTCTTCTCGGGCTCTCCAGCCATTCCCCGTGGAGAGTGGAGCCGCAATTAAGAATTCTGAGAGACCGCAACAAGTAGGACAACAAGCGTCTCTAGCAGACTATTATATGGTCCTGCCATCAAGGCTCTGCGACCGCCACACAGAACCTTTTATATTATGATCCCCCGTAGGCTACCTACAGACCGCTTAGGATAGGACTTCAGTACACAGTTTGAATCCTTTTTCTTGTAATCTTATCTCTTCTATCCAAGGGTAGCGCTAAAAATTTCAGCTTTCAGCAGGTCAAGATTACACGATTGCAGGACCAGCAGATTACGGATTTTTTCCTTAAGATTACGATTAAAATTACGGGAGAAAAAGGATTACGGGATTACACAATTTCGATTATGATTATGAGAATATGCCATCATCAGATTACGATTATGATTACGATTTTGTCAAAATGTAATCGATTACAGCCGATTACGATTACGTAATCGCGATTACTCCAAGCCTGATATATATATATTTAAAAATACATCTTAATTTTTATAAACGATCACTTGCTTTTCAGAAGATTATTTGTCAACAGAAAACTCCTGATGCTCAAAATTATTGGTTTATTTCGGTGACCTTACATTGTGCTCATGAAAATATAGCAAGCATGTCAAGTATTTCTGTGTAATTTTCAACTCGCAAGAAAAAAAAATGATAAAAAAATTAGTTCTTAAGACCCAGCATTCATTTGCAATGACAAAAAAAAAATTTCACGTCTATGTTTTTGAAGCAATATTCAGTATTTCTTAGTTATGAACTGGGGGGCGTTACTACGAGCGAAATGTTTTAATATTTTATTTTTATTTTAGAAAAAATGCTATTTTTACTTAAAAGAACTTTTATAATGAGAAATAAACGCATAATCGTTCCCGCTTTTCTTTTGAAAACGGGGGAGGGATTATGAAAAAATTCTGAGAGCAGGGGGTTGACAAATCGTTAAAGATACAAACCCACATTATTTGTTAGTCTGTTTTATAACATCTGCATTCCTCTCCGTGAAAAAAATAAGAAAATAAAGGCAGCTGCACTTGGCCTTTGCAGTGCAGGTGTTTTCAGAGAAAATGTTGAAGGAAAGGGAATTAGACCCGATCTGATCCAATGGTTGTTGATTTTTTTTTGCAAAGAGAAGACAGAAGAATTAAAAACCCTCTGATATAGCATTTTTAAATTTTTTTTAAACCTCCAAATAGTTTAATTAATTTACTAGAGTCGCGAGGGATTCTTTTAGTTTTAATTATGATGTAAACTTCCCCCAAACAGTTTTACGGTGCTTGAATAATGCATTTATGTTTTTATAAGCATAAAAATAAATAAATGTTTTAAATGACATTTTTGACAAGCATTCTACACGTTTTAATGGTTTAAATGGTTTTTTTTTCCATCGGGCATCGGCCGATGGAAGAGGAGAATAAGCGGCAATCGGCCATCGGCCGATCTTGGAACAATCGGCATCGGCCCATCGGCCAAAAAATGCCATCGGTCGAGCCCTACTCTTTTTTAATTCCCACTGCTTGAAATAAAACAATAAATCAAGTATCTCCATTTTTTCAACATCCTTTAGCAAACATGATGCTGCTTAGATTTGTCATGTTTAAAATTTTCTGTGCAGTTACAATTCTCTTTGTGTTTTTTTTTTTTTTTTTTTTAAGTAATGAAGTTAACAGGACCTATCGGTTGTGAAAGCCACAAATATCATACAACAGTGATTCTTCCAAAAGATAAATAAATCATTACCTTCCAGGATATTATACAATGATGTTTTAAAACGTTACTTAACCTTTTAATCACATTATATTGTCCCGTACAAGTTGACGGTAGAGCTTTCAGAAGAAACAGGAAAACATACACTGACACAAGTTAATTTGAGTTAACATTTAGCAAACAACATGTATCAGCTCAAGCTGAGAACTCTCTTACAACTGAGGAATCTTCCCTTTTATATATGTGTCGAAAGTTCTAGAACAACTAAATTACCATAGGAAAGAATATTCCAAAACAACGGAGTTTGCATATGAAAGAATTATCTAGAATAACTTAATTTACAAATAGGGAATAAACCGAAAATGCTTAACTTCGCATTACAGCAGAAAGTTAAATTAAAATAGCAGATCCTCCTCACCGGGATTCAAACACACAATCAACAGGCTTGGCACATTACCTCAGTCACAGATTCTTTGACTTAAAACGACGTATGTGGCAATACATTGACTAAAACCATTATCAATAGGTTTAAAACTAAGTATACTTACTTGAGGTAATCCATGGGCTTCCTCATGAATAAATTTCGTAGCCAGGCCCCTAACAGATGGCAGTGAACCTTCATCATTCACTAAATCATTTGCATCAAATGAAGATCCATTCAAAACAGGAGAATCAACCTTTAAAAAGTGCCAGCATATCTAAATATATTTCGTATTTTGTTCCATATCTTGATTTTAAAAACTGATTTTTGTCAGAAAAATATTGATTAAGAACTAAACTCCACATGATTTAATTTATTGATACAATTTATAAAAATGTCCATTAGCCTAATAAAAAAGTTAATAAAATAAAATAAAATTAAGAATTAAAAAAAGAGAACCTCCATTCAAAAGAGCAATATTCTGAAACTCATGATTGTGCGACTCAAGCTAAATTATGATGTAACTACCTACACTGGGCTTGGGATATAAAAAAACAAGCTAAGCAAAAAGTATTTTGCCCTTCTATATATATGAGTCTCTTATGAACAGTTCAAAATCCAAAAATCTTTAAAATCTGCACATTTTCCAATTTTAGTTTTATTAAATTTTAAAATGAGATTTGCTGCACCCAAGTTCCACATTTTGTCTGAAATGCAGTTAAATCCTTTTACTTGAATATCAAATAAATATGCACATATTCTTATGCTGTCAGAGATCTAATCAAAGACTGAGTCAAAGCTTCATATATTTAATCCTAACAAAACGGCAACAAGCTTCATATATTTAATTCTAACAAAACAGTAACAAGCTTCATATATTTAATCCTAGCATATACGGTGCAGCACAAATTACAAAGCATACTGTACATGGACATGTGTTTTGGGGTTACAAGGAGCCCTCTTCTCCTACACTAAGCATTGAACTTCTAGATGCTAAGCAACAGCCACTGCAACTGTTCTGGAAACTCAAAACTTGTTTCTCCCATGTAATCCATGAGGGGAAATGTTGTTTTTTAAGGTTCTCAGGAGTGGGGGAAGGGAGTTAATATTAAATTAAATGACTACAAAATCAGATATTTAAAATATGTGATTATTTAAATGGCTCCTATTCATGAAAAGTTGCAAAAAAAAAAAAAAAAAAACTGCACTAGTTTTAATGCTATGTCACACATTCAATAATTTTTACAGGGGTGCCCACAGGGTGGATAATGCTACAAATTGTGCCATTAGAATTTTTGGGAATGTATTTTTTCAGAAGTTTTTTTTTTTAGTATGCATCGAATATCCGGTACTCACTACTTTTTAAATATAGGAAATCTAATTTGGTCACTGCACAAAATATCCATTTATTTGGCATGTCAAATTTGATCATTAAAATTTAATTAATTAGCATGTCTTGAAAATATACAGAAATTACAAACTTAAGAAGTATTTGCAAGCTGTGGGGTGCTTAAAAATGAGTATAGAATGTACAGGCATCAAACATCAAAGCCAGATATCCGGTACATATTCGTTAGGCAAGGGATACTGGATATCCGGTATCTGAAAAAATCATTGAACTGGAGAAGGGGGGATTTGTGCCATTGAACTAGCGCAGGATGGGTACCCCCGACACTGTACGAGACAATTAATGCAAAAAGATATTGTTTGGCATATAACACAATTGCATCTGGTAATGTGGCATACACCAAAGCAGTGGTACAGATTAAGCATGCAAAAACATTTGCAATACATTAAACAAATGCTATGAAATGATGAGTAGAACAAATTTAACACTTCTCTTATTGATAGCAAACACGAAATAAACATACCTTAGGCACATTTGGCTTCACATATGATTGACCACTGGAAAGCTCTAAAGTTGGAGATGAATCCTTGATTTCACGCTCTAATCTTTTCACATGATTTTCTAAAGTGAAAACTTTTCCTGAGCTGACGTAAACCTAAAAATAAAGTAAATGAAAATGAATATTTTCATATATTTTTGTAGAGCACTTGATAGTTTACAAAAGTTTGCAATATTTGAATTTAAAAACATTTCCTCACAGATTTTTTAATGCTAAAAACAAAGGATTTTGTTTTAGGATGAGCATAACAAAAAACTTCATAATTTTGTAAATTTGTTTCTAATATTTGGTGCAATTTCCATGTATTGTAACCCTTTTATTACTATTCTCTTTGTTTCTGCCGTAATTATAAGTATTTTAGTCAGAACCCCTTTCAAATTTTTCCAAATAAATAGGGCAAGGAAGGATCAATGGGACATATGACCTACTGGTATTTTTCTGTTTATTATTATTAGAAGAAGAAAACAGTGTTACTCCTAAAACACAGAGAAGCATGCACACATATCTACCTCACATGTATTATCCAAACAACCTATAGGATGAAGGGGAAAATGCCTACAGGACATAAATGCTTCAGTGGTAGAGAAAAAATTAAGTAATCCAAAAGCACTAAATAAACTACAAGTTCAAAAACTTTTTTTTCCAATACAATTAATAAGTTGAAGTTTAAATATTCATAATTCTAATAAACTATGGTTTTGAAACATATTTCCAACCAATATAAAATAAAGAGCTTATCATAAAAAGAATAATAAGATTTTTTAAATTACAAACTGTTAAACATAATAAATTTGATAATACAGTTGAACCTTCTTAATATGAAATGCCAAAAATTTACGAATATGTTTGTATTAGCTGTTATTCGTAACAACCGTGAATAAGTAAAATTGTGTAAAAAAATGTATTAGAAATGCATGTTTATATTTTTAAAATAATTACTGCTATTTATAAAAAACAGTCAAATAAATAGTGAAAACAAATGATTTATTTTTACTAATATATATTTCTAAATCTTACTTGTGCATTGAGAAAAAGTGAACTTACCTTTCAAAATTTAACAATTTCGGAAAAAAACCAATGGTTAGTTATTTTTTATTTACATTAAATTTTAACACACACATACCTCAGTGCAAAATGCCTAATGCCATTTGTATATTGTCATTTTCTGGACACTAAAACTAATTTACAAAACGAAATAACATGCCTTATTGATGTTCTAGAAAAGAGGCCCAAAATAGGGAGAGGGGGCAGTCATTTTCTTTGTGCGAACCTGTTTCAATGACACCTGCTGAATAAACCTTTCGAAGAAGGATTCGAAGATATACGGTTTGATCCGTGAGCAGACTGACCTGTCCGAAAGCACTACATGTGCATGAGCTTTATTCTCTACCCAGAAAGGTTCAACGTATCATTCGAAATACGTACTTGGTGGTTTACAATGAAACAAAATAACTAACAATTTCTTTAAAAAAATTTAATTATATGCAATCTAGCAAATTTTTCGTGAATAGGTCAGAAATTTTGTTTGTCTTAGCCGAGATTTGTACTTTAGCCTTTGTAATATGCGCAAAATATTTAAATTAAATAGTAAAACCAAACTTAATTAACAAAATGTTTGTTTTAGCTGTGATTTCGTATTAACCGTGTTCATATGAAGAAAGTTCAACTGTACTTATATTCTACCAAGTCAAGCTCATTTTGTTTTAGAAAAACAAAAATCCCCAAAAAATATTTTTTAAATTTTCATTACGTTTTGAAACTCCAATCAGCTATCCAGTTTCTGCTTAAAACAATATTTTAGAAGGAATAACAATACAATAGCCACTATTTACATTAATCATAAAAATCTCAATCTCCAAGAATTAAATACAGCATGAAGATGTTGAATAGTTACCTTTTCTTCGAAAGAATTCAAAGCTTCTTCAGATAATGCACCAAAACAATCATCCTGAACAGAGTATAAATGTCTCGGCGACCTTTGCAGAGCATAAACATTAAATCCATCTGGATCATACTCTTTATTTATGTAATAGTCTCTTTTATATAAGTCACTATCGATAGATTTCGGACCACAATTTACTTTGCTCAAGGAAGTTTCTGACGTTTCGGATGAAACAGATAATTTTCGTTGAAATTCTTCAAAAGATGAAATAGGCTCTTTCAAAATATTTCTCTTGGAGCACCTTTTAGAGATGTTCTCCGCACTGTAGGGGTTATTCTTAAGTGGAACAGCGTTAAGCCATTTCTTATGCTCTCTTTCTGCAATGGTACCTTAAACAAAAACATCAACTTTCATTACACTGCAGCACAGATGCAACATTTTTTCAAAACAAATTTTGAAAAAATGATGTATCACAAAGAAAAAAACTTACAAATATATGTAAGTGATAAAACTTAATTATTCTATTTATCTAATAGGTCTTAAAATGTAAAATTAATTGGCAGTATAATGAATTATTTTTTCCCCACCCATTTTTTATATTAAGTTTTATTAAGGACTTATAGATTAGATAATTTACAAAAGAAATATGAGACAAAATAAAATTATGCACAATTTATTGAATAAAAAGAAGCATGAGCAACAAATTTTGATGGACACTTATCACCATAAAATTTTGCACACTAAGAAAGAGTTGTCGGAATGAAACGAAATTTTACATAAAGTACAACGTTGATAGGAGGAGGTGACTACAAAATCAAACCAAAATGATCATTTATTGCAGAAAAA
This sequence comes from Octonoba sinensis, assembly GCA_038502835.1. Taxonomy (NCBI): domain Eukaryota; kingdom Metazoa; phylum Arthropoda; class Arachnida; order Araneae; family Uloboridae; genus Octonoba; species Octonoba sinensis. Next base: position 45,474,531 of record CM076603.1, read on the forward strand.
ATTACAAATGAATAAAGGTTTTACTTCTCTCTTGGGCCACCTCTAGCTAAAATGCACGCTGCAATAAGGGCAGAGACTGAGGCATACAAGTACCATATGATGCTCTGTGGCATCTCGTTCCACTGTAGCTGTAAACTCGCCTCTAATTCAACGAAACTCGTAGGCGAAAGAGTAATAACACAAGTTCAAAAACTTTTTTCCCCAATGCAATCAATAAGCTAAAGTTTAAATATTCATAACTCCAATAATCCCATAAATACTTGATCTTTAGCAAATCTGGGGATCGAGCAGGCCAGACAAGAGTGGTAATGTAGTTATCTTTACTGTGAGTGGCCAAGCGTTGTCCTGTAGAGAAATTACTTCTGGGAGCCCTGCCATTGGTTGCAATACATAAGGCTGAATGATGTCACAAAGGTACTACTGGGCTACATGGTAGGATGGATCAATATTAGGGGTCTCCCTGCGTCATATGCGATTTCACCTCATATTATCACATGAGGTGTGAGTCTCTCTAAAGCAAAAGCAGGATTGAGACATTCCTCACGGGGCCACCACAAACATACAAAACAACCATCACTGCCCAAATTTAATCTGTGTTCGTTGCTGTAGATGACCTGGTTCCATTCTGTTGCAGTCCAGTCCCATTCAGCGGGACACCACTCTAAACAGAGGTGACAGTGGGTGGATGTCATCAGCAGCACTCGTAATGAGCGTTGAGATAGATATGTCCTTCTGCCGGGAACCTCGTGATGAAACTGACAGACACAGGGACCCATAGTGAAGGAGCTGCCTGTGTCCAGATGGCAGAAAATAAGACAGTTGGCGCAATGTGCCACCACAGACCAACAGTCTTCTTGACCGTTGGTCTGTTGAAGGCACCACGAGCCTGGTCGTTGTGTACATAACCTCTGTCTTGTACACTGCTCTCAAGACCCCTTCACAGTAAAGTCAGAATGGCCTAGGTGGCAGGCTACTTGATCAGCTGACCAGCCGGCTCCATTGTACCGATGATTTTTCCCCTCTCATACTCTAAGAGTTGCTTATACTGTTTTTGATGGTGGCGTAACAGCCATCTCTACTTAAATCATACCTCTGCGATAGATTCTACACACGCAACTAGCTCTGCTTCCCTACCTTACACTCCACAGATAATGAAGTTCTACACCCTCTAGTGGCATCATCCGATGTCCAATAAGGCTCTGTTTTTAACCTTTTGCATATCCTGCCTGACACGTACATTGATGCAAATTTTCGTTACAATCCGATGATCCAATAATTACTTCTCGGTGTGCAAATTTTAATGGTAAGTGTATTTAAGGAAATGCAAATACCAGCAAGGGGGGAAAGTGCAAAATCTATAAGAAAAATTTCATTAATCTAATGCACAACCACAAATGCTTGTACTAGCTAGATTTCAAATTTACCCTAGCTAGATTTCAAAATGTAAATTATAAGCAAAAACCAGGCAAATGATTTTTCTCTCCTAACCCACTCTTCCTTTTCTGTCTTTCTTTCTCTATCTCACCCCCATTTACTATTATTTTTGAAGGGTTACCCTTTTATTTATTTAATTGCTCTGACAAAAATGTAATTCACCCCTTCTTTTTCTTTTTTTCCTTTTTTGCTTTGTAGATTTTAAAAATTAGTTCCTTACACAGCTTTTTTTCCTTTATATCACATCACTACTAACTTCTACATCAATTTTATAGTTTGCTTCCAATGAGCTAGTGCTCTATTTTTAGATTTTTAGAGAAAAAAAACTATTCTGAGGATCTCATTTTATTATAGCACATTTAGAACAAAATGCCTTTTTGAATGTTTGAAAGTCTTTGTTGAATTATTTTTATTCAATCAGGAAAATAATAAAGAAGAAAACTAATTGAACGAGTCTTTTAAATAATCAAACGCTTCATGTTGTCAGATATTACTTGGTAATTACAATCTAATGACAAACTACCTTCATTTTAAAACAAAATATAAAAATATCTAGGGATTCCAATACTTTTTTTGAAGCTCAAAAAGAATAAAAAGGCTAAAATGACCCCCTTTGCTTTCCATAATTTCCTTTTAGTAAAAATGCACGTCAAATAGAGACATAATAAAATTTAAGAGTATAGAAATTTATACCTGGCTTTGGAGGAGATGCAACAAATTCCTCATGCACTTTAATAGTACTCTGAAATAAAAATTGTACTTTTATTACATAGAAGACTAAATGGTAAAAGCATTTTATAAACAACCAGAAAAAACAACAAAACCAACAAAATTTTCAACTCTTGAAATCTAACAATAAAGAATTTTAAATGCTAAAATCATCAACAATTTTTTTTTTAAATTCTGAATTGTAGAATTTATCAGATACACATTTACAATTTTAAAATAAACCAACAGGTAAATAAATAAGAAAATAAAAAAACTTACTTTTGACGAGACTTTACATCTTTCATCACACTTAGATGGAACATTTTGGTAAGGAGGGTCACGCAATCCTCTTGGAGACAGTTCGTAACGTGGTTCATCAGACTGCGATTTAGGTAAGTTTTGATCAGATTGAATATCTGAAATGAGAAAACTTTTACTTTCCACGTCAAAAAAGATGCACAAATCAGTTTAAAAGAATTAAGTAAAATTCTAAGAATGCTAAGTACTACTGCATTGGTATGCATTTTGCACTAATAGCATTAGAAAAAGCACAAAATTTTGTTCCTCTCTTTGACACTATAACTACAAGACACTTACACATTACAATTAATACTATGCTTCATTCGAAAATCAAAAGGTTTAACTTTGCAAGCTTTAAACAGTTACATTAAAACAAAACTTTTTCACTTGATTTATGTTAAAGAATCATCAACATAAGATATTAATAAGTATCTCTGACACTGACAATCATTTAACTAATTAAAATTAATATACTATAATGTAATTTCTTGCAAAAAGTTCTTGCCTTTCATTTTTAAATACTTTCTGAAAAACTGAATTACATATTAATTTAAATTCCTGTCAAAGTTTCTGGTTAACAAGATTCTATTGTAGCACTATTAACATAGGAAGTAGCTTTTAAGTGCTTTACAAAGTAATTGTTCGGTGACAGACTTGCACTTTTTGAAATAAAATAATTTCAAAACGTTGATTTAAAAAATTACATCTACCAGTTAAATTGTTTTTGCTTGAAAATACAATGTTACTGTATGGAAACTTGATGAATATGTGGTTTTAAAGGATGTGGAGACTCAGTTAATACAATATCTCTTTTTTTTTTCCTGCTGCAACCGCATGTGAGGTGGGGGAGTGCGGGGGGAGGGAGATAGACACTAACACTTCAAACATCTGAGATTTAAATTACTTTTGAACTTGTACATAACAGTTTTAAATAAAGTGCACAAATACAAAGTACAACACTTATTTGCTCGGCTAGAATTTAAATTTGAAAAATTCACAAAGATTTTAGATTCTATATGTTTACACAATCCATATATATATTTCCCTTAACGTGGACCAGTTACGATTAAATTTTGCGAAACGATACAGTACTGACATCATGCAAAAAACAAACCATGGTAAAACGATATTTAAAAATTTGTTAGCATAGAAAAAGTAACAATATTTATTTGTATTTATAATCGTAATTTACGAACTTTAACAAATTTATTTCTATTTCTTAAAAAGTATTTTCATTCATAGCTCAATTTTGAATTAAAAATTTGGAGTGGCAACACTTTAGTTTGTTTATATCAAGCGATAATCCACACGTTTATATCTTATCGCTCTTTCCTTAAGCTTTTCGAGTTTTAAAGCTTTTTTTTAAATTTATTTATTTTTATTCTTGAGCCCACAGATGTTCTGCGGGAGATCAGCTAGTAAAACTTTAAAAGTAACAACAGCACACTTGATAACCAAGCAGAAAAAAAAAACAAAAAAAGAAAGAAAAATCAATCAACTGCAATTACCATTCAATTGGCACTGTTTATTTCCCTGAGATTGAGAAATCATTTCAGACAATACAACAGGACTAGGATCAACAGGTTGTGTTGATATTTGCTGCACTGACTTGGAAAACGTTTCATTCTGCAACTTTATGGCTAAATCTGCAACTTTAGATTCTTCCGCAACATTATCCCTCATATCATCTGAATCTGTAGAAAATTCCAATGACCCAGCCGAGTGCGTCTCTGACAACTCAGAAGACAATTCCTCTAACTCACTGAAATAAAGTAGCATTTTAGCAATACAATTCTAACATCCATGCCTTAAGCATTATATTTACCAGTACAACATATAGTCAAATGTTTCCACAAGGTAAGTTTTGAAGAATCCCAGCTGTTTAAACAGGGAATTTGGTACATTTTGTAACCGCTTATAGTCATTTCACTGTCCATACTGCTTAGAGGGTCAATTTCAGAAATATTTTGTAAAATTAGCAATAACAATATTTTCCTTTCAAAAAGCAATCTAAAATTTTTCCAAATGATTATTGTGCTCAAAAATGCGTTTGAGCACAATGAAATTCAAATGTTGCTGTAGGCACAAATGAAGAGAATGACAGCCCATAATTTAATCAGATGTTCTCAAGGTATTAAACCATGTCAGGTGTCATTATAGAAATTCAGAAACAATAAACATTCATTTTAAAATTTACCGATATAAAAAGAGGAGTATTAATAAGTGAAATTGAAACAAAGATAGACTTGCCTAATTCAGTAATTCAAGGAATGAGAAATCTTTCAAGATCTTTGGCAAGCATGAAGAATTAGGAATGCTTATTTTACATTTTGCAGTAAATTTTTTCAATATTTTTTTAAATAAAGCAAACAAAATAACTTTATATCATATTACTTCTGTAAAACAATTTTTTGCTTTTAGCTTTATTTAAATATTGTACTCAAAATAACATACATCTAGGGGTAAATAAATAAAACTTTTTTCTTTTAATCAGATAAATAGTCGTAACTTACAATGAAGAAAATTTCCAAGAAAAGTAATAAGAATTCATAAGAATACACAACACCAAATCTTTTACAGAAATCAATTTTGCCCCAAATTAAACACATTTTCGAACAAAATTTAAAAATAAGTTTTTCACTGAAGTACTAATATATAAATACAACAGTTATTTATTAATTTAAACGAATATTGCTTACTGTTCACCATCTGTTAAACCAGATTTACCATTTCCTAAGCAAAAAGTAGAGTTTTTGTCTAAAAACCTTCTCAAAATCAAGTCAGCAAAACTTCTGCTCAAACCTTAAAAAATAGGACATAATGAAAAGAATATCTTTCCTAGTACATTTTTTAAAATGATGTTCCAAACTATGATCATCTTAAATTAGAAAGTGATCTCTTCTAAATATTTTGAAATGCACAATTTTGTTTTAAATATCAAAAATCTGGATTTAAAACAGATAGAATACCACTGCCAATAAACGGGTTTTCAAAATAAATTATGTATACAATAAAATACTTACAAAGCATCTGCATTTTCTGAAGGACAAGGAATAAGCATGCTGGGAGGCTCATCACAATATGTTAGAAGCTGGTATCTCAAGTTACTATAAAGAGGTAGACGCTTTTTCTTCCGAAACAGCCAGTTTTCTTCCCAAGATGTCACAGCGGTTGGATGGCAAGTAATATCATTGTTGTTTTTACTATCAACTTCATCCACTAAATCACAACCAAATTCTGGAAAGGGTATGGGTCCGTCATTCAGCAAATCTATCCCAAGCATCATATCAAACTCTGGATGCTTTGATACGCCAACTTCTTCAACACTCTGCAAGCTGTTTGACCATTTGCTAATGCTACTCAGCTTGTCATCTTCAGAGTCTGTAAATTCTTGAGTTATTTCTTCTATTTCTTCAATTTTCTGAAACAAGTTTAATAGGGAGTAAACATTTGAAGTAAAAGTTTTACAAAAATAAACAGAGAAATTTGGAAAAAATCTAACAATCTTAAAATATTGTTTGAATCCAACTAGAAGAACAACTTACTTTGAAAAAAAATATTTTACTTAATTATTATTTAACAGTCTATGTAGCAATTTACAGGGGAAAAAAGTTGACGATCAATTTTGCTTATATTCACAATTTTAAGAAATTTACCTGACCTGAAAACTCTTCTACTGAAAGAATACATTCGATTTTACGAACTCTTGATCTAACATTTTTCGTGATCCTAAAATCGGTTCTAAAATGGCACATAACACCACTACAGTTCAGATTAGATTTTTAGAATGAAGGTGCAGTTGTTACATAATTTTATTCAGTGAAGCAAGTATTAATTTGATAGAACTATCTATATATTATATTAATTAAAATCATCATCAGAGCTAGGCCAACTTCAACCCGGCCACCTCAAATTATGATAAAAAATACTATCCAGCAAAAAAAAAAAATGGTTATGGTTCTTTTATCTCAAAGACTAATTCTATGCATTGCCATTTGTGAATACTCCAAAAAGTTAAATGAAATTTAATTCAACATTCTCTTAATGTTTTAATTTAATTAGATTAGAGTGAAATTTAATAAATTGCATTTTTGATACATTTTGACAAAATGTGTTTTATGTTTTAAAATTATGGTGTACACCTAAAACTAGTTAAAGCAATATGATAACTTCATAAATAATCCGGAGATGAGTATTTTTAATAAATCTAATTTTCTTAATGCAGTATATTTATCTGCCAAATTTAATGGTTATTGACATACATGTAGTTTTAGAAATACTGATGAAGAGTCACAATAGATGATGATGAAGTAATTATTATTTTCACTTGAAATTCTTTGACATATATTTTAGTCTCATTTAATATGCATTTAAATTTGTTCACCATAAAATATTGGTGAAATCATTTACTAGTTTTTTTTTTCACTTAGCATGATTTTGAGTTTGACTTAATATTTAATTACAAAATTATAAATTTTCAAACAACACAAATATTGTACTAATTCCACTATACGAATTTTAACCAATCACTATATATTGGTTTCGTCTTTTGGGTGTTTAGTTTTAGTTCAAATAATTAGAACTCAACACACCACAACATATGGTGCTGTGATAAAAAAATTAATAATAAAATTAGAAACAAATTATCTAAAATGATAGGTTGAGAACCTGATTTATTAATAATATACCTTGTCAATTTTCAATCATTTATCCATCAGTGTGTAAAAGACTATGCATTGAATTGTCTATTTTTATATATATTGGTTTAATTTTGATTTGATGTGTGCATTTTCCCCCTCTAATATAGGAATTGCAATATTTTAACATGGGATATAACTTTGGGGAAAAATCTACATTTTTAAATATGCAATTTGGTTTTATCATTAATTATTTTGAATGATTTGAATTGCATGATTTTATGTATTGGTTTTGTGAAAAATTTTATTTTAAATTGTGGTGATTTATATGTTTATTACTAATTGAGGGATATTAATGATTTGCAGAGATAGTTAATGAATACTAGGATTAAGGCTAAATAATCAAAAGTGCTCAAAAAAAATTCAGAATTGAAACAAAGATCAGGATAATAATTTACCAACAAACATGTCTTTAGCAAATGCTTTAAATTGTTTTTCTACCAATCACTGTATATTGGTTTTGTCTTTTGGGTGTTGAGTTTTAGCTCAAATAATTCGAACACAACCCACCACAACAGGGGCCAAAATAATCTTTGCATTGCCTCACAGAGTGAAATTGAGAATAAACGAATTTAAATTAATTTTACCGTAGTTATTAGGGGCTACGGAAGTATGTAGAGCTATATGCCTGTAAAACATTATTAGCTAAAATGTAACATTGCAGTTTAAAGATACAATTAGTCTTGGGTTCAAATAAAATTAGAAAGGAAATTGAAATTTTAGGAGAACTTAGAAAAAAAATTGATAATGAAAAAATTAAAGTCTTATCATTTTTATTCAACCATACCAAAAATTCCAACAATGTAACATTTTAAAGAGATTTTGTTATTAAAAATACATTACTAGTGCAAAAATAGCTTAAAAAACAACAATAAAAATGCATAAAGTATTATTGCTGAAATTTTCCAATAAATAACTAAATAAGAGACAAAAAAAGTTTATTTTACCACACATTCCACAGGCAAATCAAAAGCATTAGTTGCAGTAGCAGCCACATCACTATAAATTTCCTCCGTTTGAGTAACCAATTCCAATTCATTAGAAGGTTTCGCATTGACAGCATCTAAAAATATAAAATGGAAACACAATTAATTTACGAAATTTCAAAAGATAGATATCCAATAAACTTTGCAAAGAAATTCATTATAGTTGTAATGATCACTTAACTAACCTAAGAACATGAAACAAACATTTTGCAAATTTTTAATGCTTTCCTTGGCAACAAAACTTACAGTTAAATTGATACTAAAGTAATTATAGCATTGTAACTCTATAAACTCAGCTTATGGATATAAGCTGCATTTAGCCTTAAAAACAAGAATTTTTAAAGAATCAATTTTGAAATCTAATTTGATTATAAAGTATAAAAGTACTATATACCCTAGAGAATATATGTTTTTAATTTCTATGAATTTTTCTAGGGCAGCATTTTTGACTGATGCTTTTTTTTTTTTTTTAGTTTCAAAAATAGATGCTAAATGTTTAAGGTGATCATAACAAAGAAAGTTTAGAACTCCTGCTTTAAAGAGATGTCCTGAATTAGCATTTTTATGTGATTTTTTTTTAGAAGGGAAAGAAAGAAATGAAGTTATTGAATTTTGAGGTAAGGTATTTTATATATTCAATGAATACAAAAAAAAAAAAAAAAAAACAGCTTTCTAAGCCTATTTCATTGTTGTTTTACCCCTGATTGGCATGATAGCTAAAAAAGTAAACTACTTATTTGATAATAATAAAATTACACGTTAATTTAAAGCACAAATGAGCAATAAAATGCAGACATATGTTTCGGGATTGCTTGGAATCCCTTTTTCAATGCGACAGGGAGTTTCTAGATGCAAAACATCCAAATGAAGCAGACAGAACAACAAAAACAAAGCTTATATAGCCTAAGAATTATCTGTAAACCAATGAGAATAAAGGCAGCGTGAAGTGGAAGTAGAAGTAGCAGGAAGACACCAATAAGAGAGCAACAAACGAATCCAGTTGAAAGTACAGGAAGTAAAAAGGAATATCAATAAAAATAAAGCAAAAAAGACGACAGCATGCATAAAAATTGCAAAAATAATAAAATAAAATACAAAGAATAAAATTGAAATAAAATAAGTACAGAAACTACCAAAACAAATGCAAAACAAAGTACACATGTAAAGGAGGGGGAGGGGAGGGAGGGGGGAAGGAGAAAAATAGACACAAAAAAGGAAAACAACAAGAAAACCTAGAAAGAACAACAAATTAAAGAAATTTATGCCAGACCTGTGAAAAATAAGGAGTTGAGGAAGAATCATTAACCAAATTAGAACTATTCCTGTTAATATGATAAGCTTCCCAAAAGTCAAGCTCTAAAGGGGAAGAACATTTTTGAATAATTTTACCAGAATTGAAATCAAAAGAGTGGTTGGAATTCCAACAATGTTGAGCAATGCTAGACTTATTTAACTCTTGCTTTCGTACATAACCTTTATGCTCATTTAAGCGAATTTTCAGAGCACGTTTTGTCTGCCCAATGTAAGAAAGGCCGCAACGGCAACTAATTTGGTAAATACCCCAAGTGTTAAGTTGATCGACAGGATCCTTAAGAGAAGAGAAGGAAAGTTTGTTACTAGGAGCAAAAACGACTTGAAATTGAAACCTTTTTAGGATTTTAGCAATACGGAAACTGACAGAATGAAAGAATGGTAACACAACCAAATTCTGTCTAGAAACCACATTATTGGGACCAGAAGTTTTCTTAGAAAGTTTGTTATGAATAGAATCAATTAAAAAGTGAGAAAATCCTCTATCAACAGCTACAGCTTTCAGATAGTTGAGTTCAATCTTGAGAAGCTCAGGAGAAGAGCAAATATTAATAGCACGATGGACCAGAGCATTAAAAGCCGAATATTTTTGGTTGGGAGGATGAGACGACAGTCTGTGAGGAGGTAAAGAAACAGCAAAAGGTTTACGATAGACAGAAGTAGTGTTTTTGATGTCTTTATTTCTAAGAGTGAGTCTGGTTTCACTACTTCTGTCTATCGTAAACCTTTTGCTGTTTCTTTACCTCCTCACAGACTGTCATCTCATCCTCCCAACCAAAAATATTCGGCTTTTAATGCTCTGGTCCATCGTGCTATTAATATTTGCTCTTCTCCTGAGCTTCTCAAGATTGAACTCAACTATCTGAAAGCTGTAGCTGTTGATAGAGGATTTTCTCACTCTTTAATTGATTCTATTCATAACAAACTTTCTAAGAAAACTTCTGGTCCCAATAATGTGGTTTCTAGAAAGAATTTGGTTGTGTTACCATTCTTTCATTCTGTCAGTTTCCGTATTGCTAAAATCCTAAAAAGGTTTCAATTTCAAGTCGTTTTTGCTCCTAGTAACAAACTTTCCTTCTCTTCTCTTAAGGATCCTGTCGATCAACTTAACACTTGGGGTATTTACCAAATTAGTTGCCGTTGAGGCCTTTCTTACATTGGGCAGACAAAAACGTACTCTGAAAATTCGCTTAAATGAGCATAAAGGTTATGTACGAAAGCAAGAGTTAAATAAGTCTAGCATTGCTCAACATTGTTGGAATTCCAACCACTCTTTTGATTTCAATTCTGGTAAAATTATTCAAAAATGTCCTTCCCCTTTAGAGCTTGACTTTTGGGAAGCTTATCATATTAACAGGAATAGTTCTAATTTGGTTAATGATTCTTCCTCAACTCCTTATTTTTCACAGGTCTGGCATAAATTTCTTTAATTTGTTGTTCTTTCTAGGTTTTCTTGTTGTTTTCCTTTTTTGTGTCTATTTTTCTCCTTCCCCCCTCCCTCCCCTCCCCCTCCTTTACATGTGTACTTTGTTTTGCATTTGTTTTGGTAGTTTCTGTACTTATTTTATTTCAATTTTATTCTTTGTATTTTATTTTATTATTTTTGCAATTTTTATGCATGCTGTCGTCTTTTTTGCTTTATTTTTATTGATATTCCTTTTTACTTCCTGTACTTTCAACTGGATTCGTTTGTTGCTCTCTTATTGGTGTCTTCCTGCTACTTCTACTTCCACTTCACGCTGCCTTTATTCTCATTGGTTTACAGATAATTCTTAGGCTATATAAGCTTTGTTTTTGTTGTTCTGTCTGCTTCATTTGGATGTTTTGCATCTAGAAGCTCCCTGTCGCATTGAAAAAGGGATTCCAAGCAATCCCGAAACATATGGCTGCATTTTATTGCTCATTTGTGCTCTAAATTAACGTGTAATTTTATTATTATTGTTTACTTGCACAAAGTTAAATTATTTTTATACTTATTTGATATACTAAAAAAGGCAGAAAAAGTATAATTTAAACTTTGGGGATTTTTTTTAAATATATTTTTTACAAATAAAGGAATAAATAAAATAAACTTTTAAATACTATAACAATTACTTTTGACCAACTTTTTGTAGTTCATTTTGAAGAGAATTTAACTGTACTGAAGGAAAAAACTTTGGTTCAGTTAAATAAGTGGATTAGTTTTTTAGCAATCACACCTACCAACCAGCAACAAGACGGCCATGAGATAGGGTTGGAAATGTGTTGTATATATATAGGAAGACAGATTTGAAAAAAAGTAAAAATGGAATAAATAAACACTTATCAACTAAACATGCGCAAAGCAGCAAAAATTAAAGTAAAGCAATATATAACAGAAATGTAGTTAACATTTGTGAAAGGTTTAGAAATAAAAAAAAAAGTTTTTTTGTAAAGGTCTGTGAAATGTTAGAAAATTCTAAAGCACATTATACATGGCAAATTTTATTTTATGCTTGGCAACATTGCGGCTGGTCGACTTTGCACAAACACAGATTTGAATTCCTCGGACTTTATTTAAACTTCTCTATAATGGACAATGACTTTGAACGGACTGATCAGTTGGACACTGATTTGGTATTTTTGCTTTGGATTTTTTGGGTAAGACTGATTTATTTTAATTATTTTGGGAGTGGGGCTGTTGGTGTGTCGGGTATTTTAGTCTTAGGACTGCGGCATAGACGAAAACATCACTTTTTGTATTTCAATTTTGTTTTTATTATTGTTGTGAACCAGAACTGTTGCACGCATCTGAAATATCCCCGCTTGACCTCCGACCTCGGCCGAAGGGGTTTTGTAGGGGACAGTGGGAGTTAGTAGGAAGAGAAGAAGCTGAAAAGGGGACTTGCGAGAGAGATCGTCCAGAGAACGGACGTGACACCAACTTTCTCTTATCCAAGATATTGCAGTACCTTTTTCCTGTATATATATTTTCTATATATATTTGTATTGTGTCTCACTATCAACATGTTAATAAAAGTCTGGGACTGAATACCATTTCATCAGTTATTTCACATCGAGTTTGGAACCATCCCAGTATGGAATACGCACCCAGCTGAATAAATATACCGCTCGGACACTTTCATATTAATCTCATGTGTGAGAGATGAAACTCTCATAATAAAGAGATCTCACTACAGTTATGTTTGTTTTAAAGCTTTTTTGGCCTACGTTGCTGTCGGCTCTTGTGTGTTTTTGCTTTAAATATGTAAGGTGCTCTGCATCGTTCATTCTTTGAGACAAGCCAACACTAATAAGTCCTAGTCTCTTTGTCAAATCTTAAAAAAAATTTATTTTTGATTTTTAAACCTTTCCAAAATGCTTTAACAACATTTCTGTTATATTATATATTTACTTAATTTTTTTTTCTTTACATATTTGTTAAATATGTATCAAACCACACCTCAAAATTCAATAACTTCATTTCTTTCTTTCCCTTCCAAAAAAAAAAGAAAAGAAAGAAAACTTGTTTTAAGACATTCTAATTCAGGACATCATCTTAAAAAGACAAATTTAACAGGTTTTTTTTAAAGCCAAAAACAGTTAATGGGATATTTATTAAGTAGTAAATATCTTAATGAAAGGCTTTCAATTGTAATTGATTAAGCATACGATAAGTTCCATTAAACTTTAAGTAACATAAATTATTCAAACAAAAATTTAAGTAGATACTCTTCAGGGAAATGTTCTTCAGGTGTTTACTTTTGCTGAAAAATTATTGCCAAAAAAAAAAAAAAAACTATTAAGCTTATTAAATAATATTAAGTTTAAAAAGAATTAAAGGATTGGTTTCATTTTTATTCATTTATTTCATTATATATATACAGTCAAACCTGTTTATCTCAAACCTGTCTGTCTAGAAAACCTCTTTATCTCAAAATTTTATATTTTCCCTGCATTTATACCCTAAATTCAATATATTTTCCATGTGTAACACGAATCCCCCCCTCCCCCCCAAAAAAACTCTATATCTCAAATTCTGTTTTTCTGCCATTTTCAAATTCGAAGCAGAGACCTTTCAGCAGCAAACAAAAAAGATAAGATGCGGAAATCGTAGAGAACGTAAAAGTTGATTTGGAAGAAGAAGAGGAAGTTGAGGAAAATAAAGATATTTTCGAAAGTCACTGTAAAAAGAAGCAGAGAAGGCTATTGAAACATTAACAACTTTCCTCGAATTTCAGGAAAATTTTGGTCAAAGGCGGATTTACAGTGATCGCTACGCTCAAAAGTATAATCAAGTCCAGAACAACCAGACAACAAAAAGCACTGAAAGACTATTATTCTTGTACTTGCTAAAGAAAGTAATACTACGGTCTTGCTTTTTGAAAGACTTGCAAAAAGGTATGCTGAAGACTATTTCTTTATTGTTGATATTATTTATGCGAGCATAAAATTTGTTTAAAAAAAAGTTAGCATAATGTTATAGTAAAATATAAATATATATATTAGGGGGGACCTAAACAAAATAAATTAATACCATAAAAAATACATCTTTTCAATATGTGTGAAGTCTTTCAAAAGGGATTCAGATTCTGGGAGGGGGCACAGATTTTACACTCATGTTCAATTGAAATATTACAAATTAATAAAATCATGAAATGAATTTAAGCAAATAAAAGATGTCAAAAGATCTATAATTGTAAATTAGAGTTAGGAATATTTTAAATAGCTTACTCACGAAGAATCCTGAATGAATATTGCTAGGGAAAATAGCATATGACATTGCAGCTTGCTAAGCAACTTAAAATCTCTTTGCACAATAATATAATATTAACACTGGCTAAACAATGCTTCAACAGGTAAGATAATTAATTATCAGAAAAATTCCAAGGCAAGCTTTTTTTAAACTTACTTTCTTGTTGTGAAGTTAAATTATTTTCTATAGTAGTAAGTTCATCAATTTTAAATCTCGACTGACACTCTTCCACTACCTAAAAAACAAGCATTCATCACATAAATATTTTCCAACTCCGACAAGGAGAGATACATGAACTCAAAACAGAGTTCTTATAACAATAGCAAAATTTTTAGAGAATTATTACAGAAACATTGTTGAATTATTAATATATTTCAAGAAACTTTTCATTCAATAGGATAAATGCAACAAAATGTTTTGCATCCTGGAATAATAAATCTTTTTGCAATGGTGCTTCTTTCGATTAGTGTACATATAGCTAAGAAGTTTTAATTCATTTCATTAAGATAAAATTACGCAGAATCTAAAGCTCTTTTGCATTAGACCTAGGAAACAGCTAGAAAATTTGTGAGGAAAGAAAAAATTTGTATTAACAAACATTACGTATGTTAAGCACAAAATTTATTAAAAGAATTCATATTTCATCTTGCCAAAATTGTCCCCCCCCCCTTTTCTTGCTCCTTTACTTTTTAAACTTAAATTTGTCAGTTGTATTTCCTTTTTTTCTCTTTTTACTATTTTTCATACTCAATTCAACTTGTTTTGCTTAAAAATAAAATAAATAAATGAATTTTAATATACTTTACATTAAATTTGAAAACCATACAAGCAATCATAAATTTAAAATGATTCCAACAAGATACCTTATTTATAACAGCTGCAGCAACTAAGCTGTCATATGAGGAAAATACATCTGTAAAATCTGGTATAGAATTAAGACTTGTGTCAATTTCTTTTTGATCAAAAACCTAAATGAAATAAACAAACAATTTTAAAAACACAATCAAAATTAATATGTTCAATATTTGTAAAATCTTTTAAAAGAAATTTAAATTCTGATAAAAAAAAAACTATTCACACAGATTTTACACTCCTATACTGCCATGCAAAGCACGAAAGTTGTATCTGAACTTTCTGGAAAAACCAAGTTATTGCCACCAGGTGGTTTTCCCTTTCTTATCCATATACAGTAAAGAACCCCAAATTCGGAAAATCCTAAAATTCGGCACTTTTCCCGAAAATTTCCAATTTTTTTTTTTTTGTAAATTCAGAAAAATATTAATGTAAGAATCTGTTAAATTAATCAATGTCAGTAATTTTTATTCAAATAGAAACAATTTTGTAGATCCTCCCCAAAACACGAATAGATTTGTCCTTTTCTGCCATGCATAGAAGCATCCAAGTGTCAGAACTTCGTGGTCAAACTGTGCAATACTTTGTGCTCATAGGTTGTGGGAAATAGTTTTAAAAAACTTCTGAAAAAATAGATATTTGAGTCAAGTACATGGAGGTGCAAAGTTTTAATTGCCAATATCTTATTTTGAGCTGATACCACATTTATATTTAGCATGTTTCTACGGTCCTGTGAGAAAAAAATGATAATTTGGTATTGTTAAGATTACATGATTTAAAATATTTATCCCCAAATTAAAAATCTACATGGCACTGGTGCAGCATAATAAATAGTGCAGCAAACAATCTAATTTTAAAAAGACTTTTAGCAACTGTCAGTAGACTTAGGTTATAGTACCAAATATTGAAATTAAAATTACAACATGAATGCCAAAACATTGATGTGAGTTCATTTCTATTCTTTATTCTGAAGAACTGCGTAATAGCCTTCAAAGATGTCACAGCTAAATTTTAAAATTTAGCTAGGAAATGAAAATGGAACACATTGAGGCATGTTCAAAGGTATGCAAACTTCTACTTATAAGCCTGATATATTTTAGCATTTTGCTAAAGCTTATTTTTTTTTTCGTTTCGGTTTTTAGATTTTTTTGCTAAAGAACTTTAAGGCTCTGCTTTTTCCTTCTGCCATATCCAATTTTTTTTTTAATGTATGGATTGTAACAGATATGTTTGTGTATTTTTTTCACCTTTAAATGCTTAGGCCATTATTGCTTTTACATGGGGATTTAGTCTTTTGTAGCAAGATATTAAACACTCTAGTTATTTATTCTAAAATATGTTCGGTGATGCTTGAGTACACAAGCTTTGTAATGTAACTGCATGATAGCTTTTAACGCAACTAATTTCTAAAAATACATTCACCGTGAAACAACTCATCTAAATAGTTTTGAAAATAGTTACTTACAATTAGATACCAAGTGAGTAAGCAGCTAACTACTCATTTATCATTTTTATTTTTTTTAACAGTTTAGTTTTTACCAAGTCATTTCTGTCTATGTATTCTATTTTCAGTGAGAAATCAGTCTAAAGTTTACAGATGGTATTTTCCATTCAACCCAGGTGATAAGATAACACTTTTATACATATCCATTTTCCCAAAATGATAAGAAAAACTGATTAGAAAAAAAAGTGGCTTTTAAATTTAAAGTGTCAGCTCGTCACTTCAAAACAAATTGAAAATTCGAGTTTTCAGGCATTCAGCTAAATACTATGTTTGGATTTATGGGGTAGTGACGGCATTGCAAAGTAACTTTACATGATTTTCTTAATGGTAGACTTAAATTTGTCATAAAAATAATGAAACAAATGCATTTTTTGAAAACAATTTTAAAACTAACAGCATGTATAGATATAAACATTGTTGATCAACATTTAAAAAATTTTACAAATGAGATCCTCTTTTTCTGCTTAGTGATATCCCCAGATTGTATCTTAAAAGTACTGCAGTCTCCCCATTGTCTCATATCTAAATAGCAATTCTGGAGTTTGACCTGGCAACATCAGTGTCAAGATTTAAATATAGCATAACCTAACACAAAGTTGCAACTCCCGCTGTTTTGCCTCATCTCTGCTTCCTAAAATGGCAAATATGTCTGTAAAAGAGAGATAGAGAGAAAGAAAATAATTAAACAACCAAACCTGCAAAAAAGGCAGTTCTTGGCACTCTTCAACAAGGGTTGAAATAACATTTTTTAATGCAGCATGAGCAGAAGTGGGCGTAATCCCATTTTCAGAGGGTAAATCTGGAAAAATTTATAAGATGAAACTTTTGCAACAGTACTTCAGCTTTAAAATTTTTAGCTGTATATAATATTACACATTAGAAATAAAATTATAGGTACATTTCAAAAAATTACAAAAAAATGAACAAATAATGACAATTATTCAAGTGCAGTAGGACCCTGTTAAAATTCCGGTGTCGGGGGACATGTTTGGCACCCGTGTTATAACATAGCTGCAGTATAGTGCAACTGTACCAAGTACCATATTCACGAAATACACTAGCTCTTGTTGGACCACTTTTAATTTCATCAAATACTCGTAACTTTTCTTCTATTATATAATTGTTTCTTTTCTTGCTTGCTACCATTTTATTTACTGTAATTGCTGTGCAAAAAGCACAAATCTCAACTGAGCAGCGGAGTGCTAGGTTATTCAGATTAGTTTTCTGCTTTTTCAGGTCTCCTAAGCCAAGACCATTTCAACCGCTTAAGCATAAGACAAACTCTTCATTTGCGAGTGAAATTAATTGTGCTCCGAGAAAAAGGGGACTTAAAAAGCTCTCTATGTAACCAACATGGAATTGCGAAGGGGGAGAGATTCTAAAAAGAAGTAGATATGTGTGAAAGGAGAGAAATGCACTTCTCAAGAAACAATGTTTTAAGCCTTCATAAACTGCTCAGACTGGAGAATATGTTTAATTTTCAAGAATTTTAAATCTGGAATGCAAAGGTAGATAACGCTATAAAAGAAGTTACACAGAGATGATCAAATTTCTGAAAATTAAAGATAGTTAAGCATTGAACTCAACAGTTTTCTGAAAGTTTGAGGGCAACCCAAGTCAAGAGAAACGAGCCAGAGCAATTGCAACTGATTTTGGAATCAAGTTATAGTGTTCTACGTTGAAAGATAGACAAAGCGTGAAACAGGTATACATCAGGCTTCACAATAGGGTTTTATATTTGTTACTGTGTGTGTGTGGAGAGAGAGAGAGAGTACTTTGGCTAGAATATTTGTTTACTCTGAAGAGAATTTGTTGGCTGGATTTCTTTACAATGAAAATAAAGGAATCACCTATAAATGAGAATGACAAAAGCTGGTTTAAATGTTGGGGGACATAGTAGCTGTTACATCCAATCCTGCGATAAACTGAGGTGCTGTATAACGGGGTTTTATTGTAATAGCAGCTGGATACTCAAATAAACTGTACTGATATAGGAGTGGCTACAGAACAATTTGTTTCAGAATAAGAAAGCAGACATGGAATTGACTTTCAGGCCAAAATATTTTTTGTATTACAGTTGGTCACATAATGCCTGATTTTTATGCACATTGCTACAACCATTGCAATAATTGGATCTATTTTTATAAATTATATAGTTTTAATAATAATATGTTTAAGTAAGAAATATCCATAAATGTGCATTCCTGTACACTATATCATTGATAATTGGCACTTGTGAGACATTTGTTCCCAAGCAATGAAACATGCAAGGATATACAAGTATTGAAAAAAATACTATTTGTTGACACAATCAAAGCTCACATTTAAATATCAAAATAATGAAGTTTCAAAATTATCAGGTAAATTACATTAAAATTGTGCACTGATATTGATATTAACAAAACATTTTCAGTTATTAATACAAAATACTAAAGAATATGAATTACTTGTCCTTTACAGGTGAAACAAACAAGAAATAAAGGAGAAATGTTTTAAGGAAAAACTTAAAGAACTTAATTTCTGATCAGGAAATAAGAAACAGGTCTCCAATTCAATTGTCGTCCACTAAAATTTGAATACTTGCCAGGTATTTTGATTCCGATATGGTATCACAAATACGATTAAAAGTGAGTCATTCTTTTATTAATATTACACATTTTAATAATATCAATTGAGACATTTAAGCTGGATAAATTTTTGTAAATACTTTTCCCCAAGAGAAATAGGCTTTAAAGCAAAACATTTTAATGGTCTTAATGATACTTGTAAGTGATGTTTATAGCTAATAATTTATTTAAACCTTAATAAGAAACTTTACTTTAGAACATCTCACAAGGAAATCCTTCTTAAATGGGTGCTAATAGGAAACATTTGCTGTACAAGTTATTCACAAGACATATACAGCAAACTTATCCCAAGGTAAAAGTCCACAAGAAACAAGTAGTCAACGGATTGATGGTATGAAAAACATTCATTGCATTGCAAAATAATGTAAGACTATTAAAATGTCAACTAAAATTACACTCATATAATAGCTTCTAAAATATAGTTTTGAAATAACTATTCAAATGAGACATTTTTAAAAATTCAGGCTGGTACTTACTATGTAATGCCTTTTGCAATGCTTTCGACAAATTCTGGATGACTTCAATAAGCTTTTTATGGTATGAAATGAAAATATTTAAATCTAGATGAAGAAAAATGCAACAAAAGGTATATTAATATTAGATGAAAAGAATATGCAAAACATTTGGTGGAAAAAAATTTAAATTTGTGGTGAAACATACACAAGAGTGAGTTTGGATAAAGATAATCAACAGATGCATCATCTAGAGTTCCTCCAAGCAGACCTTCTAAAATTGTTTCGATGCTGTGATGAATCTCAGCTAGCTCCTCTTCATCACCAATATCATCATCTTCTTCTTCACAATCTTCATCATGTGATGATAAATCTATATTCAAAAAAAAATCTTAAATATGTAACTAAAAAGCTGTTTTTTAAACATATCTGGGAGTTTCTTTAAAACAACTTTTTGCAAGTAACAAAAAAAAAAAAAAAAATATTTTTTTTAATCATACCATTCTTATTATAAAATCTAGAGGGAAAAAAAAGCTCATTAGTTTACAAAAAAAAAATTTTTTTTACTCATTTAGATTTCAAAATTTTCACTCCGCTATCAATCATTTTTTTAAAATTAATTTCATTAATTTTTGTATATTTATTCATTTATTTATATTGTCATTATCTTGACAAAATGAAAGAACAATCACAAGAAAAGTTTTAATAGTGGTGGTAGTTTATCGATTATCTAGAAAAGTGATTGTTAAGTTGATAAAATATTTTAATGCATTGTGGTTGCAACACAGTAAATCACGACCAAACATGTGACAAACATGTGTATTGCTACATTAGAGTACCGCCATTCCAAACCCCGCTATTCTGAAAATCTGCCTGTTCCATACAGAGTCCAGAAAAATACCGATTTTTTAAGACTTAAATGCAGGATAAATTTCAGGAGTTTGTGAAAAACACCTACATTTATTGAATACCTACATTTATTGTTATACAAAGAAGTTACATAGAGACATATATAGAGAGCCTAAGCTTGATGAAAACACTTGAAACCAAATTAGAATGAAAGCTGGTTACTTACAGTGCATGTCAGCTACATTTATACAATTCTGTAGACTCATTTTTACACACTTAAAAAAAAGTCAGTCTTTTGTTTTACCGAAGATTACTAGCAGATGTCTCCTCACTTAATTTATGCCTTAACAAGACAATACTTAGTTATTACTGATGAAATGCGCCTATTTTGAATACACCATAAACATAAGTGTTCAGTCAAAAATAGTTCAGAATATTGGGACTCTACTATATAGTGCTGTGATTCTTCCTGTCATGTTAAAATTAGAACTTCTAATTTTCACTTTATAAACATTCTTCAACTATTTTAAAATGTAAAGTGTGATAAAGAACATGAAAATATCAACATTAAGACTTAATGATTAACCTTGACACATGTCTGAATACTTTTCAAAAAAAAAAAATCATAATCGTGTTTTTACGTATTTCTTTTTAATCCGTAAACAATAATGGGGGTTATAATGGTATTTAAGATAAAATACGTAATAAACAGTACCAGTAACTTTTAAAAGGTTTTAATAGCTAAAACTTCAACTGCTAAATATTTTTTATAATCATTCATTCGAAATCACACATAAAATATTAGGATAGCCAAAATTGTTCTGATGATTCAATAAATTCAAATGAGCAATCCGACTTTTTTTTTTTTTTTTTTTAACTTAAAATTACCAGTCATTACTTACCAGCCATTTTCAAGTCTTTATTTATGGATTGAGAACTTAGCAGCTTCATCAAAGGTATAAAATCACTATTTGCTCCATATCCTGAATCATTCTCACTATCAGCTAAATGAAAGAATATTAGTGTAAAGTAAATAGTTGTAAACCAGAAAAGAGCTCCATGCTTTAAAATATTTTAAGATTGAAATAGCAAAATATATAAAAATAATTTATTATAAAAATATACAGCTAACCTATTTTCTATACAATGCAAATTTGTTTTCACTTGTTACACAAATTGAGCACAAAGCCTTGACCAGATTGCCAAATATTTATTACCAAATAATTGTTGGATATAATAATGTAATTTTTGTGTCATTGAATAGCTCGTTTTTTTTTTTTTTTTTGGCAAAAGATAATCTTACTGCAGTGATAATTTTTTAAGGAAGAGACCATTTTTGTACAAAATGATGTTGATAAAGAAAAAGCAAGATGTGTGCCTAAATTTTATGAAATGCAACTGCTGATTTAAGTTCAGTTAATGTTATGGATGCAATCTATAAGTTAGAAGCAAAAGGGAAGCGGCTAGTCAAAAATAAAATGGAATAAAGTTTTTATAAATAGAAATAGATCACAGTAAATTTCAAAATATGCTCTGAAATAACCCAATGATTTATTTAATAGCATTAAATAGCACTTACATATTTTCCTAACTCTACAAAAATTTTGTAAAATTTTAGCAGATCCAAAAGTTCCAAAATGAGTCTTTATATGACTGCAAATCCAAGCACGAGATTCCGCATTTAGAACCCTAAATTAAACATTTAGCACGTTACTTATTATATTTTAAGCATATTAGAACTTCAAAGAGAAATAGTATAAGTACATAATTTTAATGCAAGACTGTGTATTTTCACAAAGGGAAAAAAATTGAAAATAAAAATAACAAATGCTAAAAAATACATTAAGTTTGTACATAAACATGCTTCTAAAACTTTATGCATTAATGCAGGATGTGGAATTTCTACTCACAAACTCACCATTTACACAGTGCCGTAACCATACTGTTGGAGGCCCCGGTGTGAGTGATTATTTTAAGGCCCTCCCGTACACAAATCATTAGTCTAGAAATAATGGATGGATGGGAAGGGAAGATGGGCCCCCTATCCCCTGGGCCCCGGTGCAATGCACCGATTGCACCTACGGTTTTTACGGCACTGCTTACGACTTAATATTAAACATGGCACGCAAGTTTTTTCACTTAAAATAATTGTAATAAAACTGTATATGCTCAGGTATCAATATTCTTTTATGGTTTGTTACTAAAAAGTTTTTATAATGCTTCAGGAACCGTTTGGGGAACACCAACATTCAGAAGTGAATTTTAAGCAAAAACAAGTGCATGATACACAATTAAATAATTTCTGAAATTCAATGATAATACACTAATTATCTTCATTTCATTACATTACAATTGCATTCTTTGACAACATCATTGAATATATCATTAATAAAAGCAGTAAAAACTTACTTCTGTTTTTCACACACTTTGCATATCCATTGTTTTGTTGAATTACACCAGAATGAACAGGATCTACAGACAAAGAACTGACAATCTTCACAATGTACTTTTCTTTTAAATAATAAATTGAATGTGGAGCAGCAGAGAATGCAGTATCTATCGTTGAAATCTTTTCTTTTTGACAATATGTTCCTTTGGGCAATGAGTTCAGCCAAGTCTTCTTGCAATTTGCTGGAAAAAGAATATTTTGAAATTCATCATTGTATGTTTCATCATTTACATCATACTCAACATAAAAATGCAAGTAATATACAATACAGTAAAAAGGACATCAACACAATTATGTATGCACAAGAATTAAAACACAATGCAGCCTTAACTTTAAAAATAGAAAGGCTTATTATATTTTTGCTTCAGTTAAAGCTCTTTTAACATCACGAAAATCATAATATACTTAATGAAAAGATATTTGATTGGAACAGAAAAAAAAAGAAAAATATGATGGTTTATGCTGAAACTTCTCCGCCCATTTGTTTGATACATAAAATTTTCTATGCAAAAATGTTGAGCAAGGGAAATTGCTTTCTTAGACATGAGAAAATTCACAAATTGTTCTCTTTCAGCCAGCACAAATCATGAAACAAAGGTTTCCAAAGATCAATTAAAAGTAAGCTTTCCTGGAGCTTTAAACTTTGAAAAACTTTTGACCGGGGGAAGGGGCCGCAAAGTATAAACTCAATGTGTATTGCATTAAAAGAAACAACAAAATACATATACCTACATACACATAAATACATTGTTCCCCCAAGCCAGGGAGGGCAATTAACCCCCGGACCACTCTAATCAACGGGCCTGTTTTTGACCATCAGCAATGCAGTTTTAACTGCTTATGATAGCTGATAATTATGAATAGCAAACTTGTGAAACTCAACTTTTTATGCTAAATCTACCACCTAAACTTAAGCTTTCACCAACAAATATAAATCTCTCACTTTTTTCAAACTACAGAAAACTATTAATTGTTTTTTTAATCCCATTCTTTGTTGTTGCAGAAAAACTTTTCATTTATTTTCAACGTGATGAAACAAGATACAACTGAATTTTAGGGGAAATACAAATGAAATTATTTAACATTAATATCTATTTAATTCTGCTGGAACGACGCAAAAACACATATAAATGATAAAAACATACGTGAGAAAGAATGGTATAAACAGTGCTCCAAAGCACTAATAAAACAGAAACATACAATTTAAAAAAACAAACCTTAAAATACTGTCTTCTTGCTGCCTTTTTTCATATTCATTTTGGATAGAATACAAAATACTACGACATTCAAATGTTGTATTAATACGTGGTTCATGAGATTTTCCCATCACTTTATGACTTAGGAGCTATGATAGCTGTTCTGCTGAAACAAAAGAAAAATATTAGTTTATTCTTGACTAAGGGAGGAGACTAAACAGTTTCAGTTTCATTTTGATAGTAATGTTACATTTTTATGGTTGGGATATTAATACCCAAAGGAATAAACATTGTATAACGACAATTGAATATAATCTTTGAATACTTGGGAAAGTTACATATCAAATTATTAAAGAATCTTTAATTTATTACAAACTAATATGTATGCTAGGAAGCTATTGCTTCCTGCTCGCTAACCTTTATAACTGCTTATGCAAATATTTCTAATTTTTTTTATTTCTGAACAAAAGAAAGCAATCAGGTAAATGCAGCTCTATTTATTATGATCAGCTTTTGGTTTTGAAAGAGACATGTATAATATCAGGGGATCAAGCCAGAGGAAATTCGGGTCTGTTTTTAAACCCTTCACAAAAATTCTGAACTCCCAGCTACTTTTAAGAATTTTGGTAATAAATAAGCGGCAAATAATATTTTTATTTTATCCCTATGTGTTTAAATTTTGAATTTTCACAAAAATCTTTTTAAAATGCACAAAGCAGGACCTTGTAAAAATTGCTGGATTGACCTCTATTAATAATATAAAATAAAAATATAAATAAATAAATAAAATAAAAAATGCACTAATAAAAATATGTTTAAAGAAAACATGCATAATACACTACCTCTCTCTTCTCAGTTTTCATGTAATGATCCATGTTTTTAATAAGCTTTAACTCTAAACTGAAATAATAATACATAATGTTATAGTCTAAGTTGAAAAAGCATGCATATTTAACATTAACTAAGCATTATGACACAAGCTAGTCTTTTTTTTTAGTCAACATTTAAAATTTGAACCAAAGCCATTATAAATCACAATATGTAGAAAAAGTGAAATCTGTTCTTGATATAACACATCAATAGAAATGCATTAGGAAAAGGATGTTAAAAATTATTCATATCTTTTAACTTTTCCAAAGTTTACAATTTATAAATGCAGATATGCAGTGATGATATTTGAATGTTATATGTTAAAAATATATTCATGAGCATACAAAAAAATTTACAGCCAATTTTACACCAAATAATCTTTTAGAATTTTAAAAATCAAGAGTTTAATCCATTAATCATCTCAAATTCAAAAATACATTTTTGTGTAATGAAAGTATCTATTTCAGAACCCCATACAAGTGATTCTCCAAAAATCTGATGTTTCTAATAGCTAATTCTTTAAAAAAAAAGCATTACAAAACTATTTTAAATGGCAAAAGAAAGTATAAGTGAAATTTTAAAAAGGAATGTATAAATCATAGTGGGTGAAGTTAAAACAAGTAATAGTTAGTGCAAGCACATTTAATAATGATAATTGCATTACACAAGTAAAAATTTCATAGTTAAACACTAAACAAAAAACTTTTTGACGCATATTCATTTTATTAAGGATCATGACGTGAAATAAATTATAAAACTATCTGTCATGAAATAAAAATTGTTATTATGTCAAATATTTCATCTTCACTTTTAAATTTACTTTCTCACTACGCAAAAATTCATACACTGAACTTCTAAAATGGCAGAATAATTAGTAACTATATTCAAGAAAACTACCACTACTCTCAAAACAAATCATACAAACAAAAGATAAATGAAGGTGAACTATTGAAAAAATTCTCACGTTAAAAAGAGTCCCTGTAAGCAAGTATCAATTTCATTTAGTTGATAGAGTTTCAAATTAGAAAAATGTATTGCTGCATTTATAATAAAGGGGAAAAACAAGAAATAGTCAATAACATTCCTTGTTTTTTGTTGCAGGAAAAAAAATCACTTAGAATTTTTAAATGAATCTATCTATATATAAATACGTTGTCAATGAAAAATCTGAGGTTAATTACATGAACTTATTTAGTTTTAAATAAGTCCTGGCGTTCAATTGTGTGTCCTAAGTCGAATAAATTAAAAAACTTACAAATCACAGTATATGTTTAAAATATACATTCTGAATTTCATATGCATAAATAACAGGTAAATATGCTACCTGCGCCGAAAGCGAGGACACGTACCTGTCAGATTCGAAGTTACAGTTAATCTATAATTTTGTTTGAATCAAATTTTGGCGATTTCCTGTTACAGTGCATCCTTAGATCTAAATAGTCCTATTTTCTTTTTAAATATACAATTTCATTTCACATGTTAATGTATTTTTAAGAGATAATAATAAACAACTTTTTCTAGACGAAAAAGAAAAAAGACGGAAGCTGGCATCACTGATTAGAAGTGTGCTGCTATTGTAAACAAACAAAAACTGCGTACTTTTCATTTGTCTTTTAATATTGGTTTCACGTTTTGTATTTTTCCTTCCTTATAAAAGTAATCATGATATCTGAAGAAGAAACTGAGTTGCGAGATTTAATTGTCCACAATTTAGAAAATTGTGGGTTTTTGAATAAAATTAAAGCCGAACTTCGGGCTGGCGTTTGTTTAGCTTTGGAAGAAGAAACTGATTTCAAGACAAAAATTCCTCTGTTGAATACAAAACTAAGTGATTTTATAGATACACCCGAAGGAAAGCTGGTGGTTTCAATTGTTCGGGAGTTTCTGGAGTATTTTAATTTAAACTTTACATTATCGGTGTTCGATCCTGAAGTATCATGCAAAATACCATACTTCTCTCGTTCTCAGCTATGTGATAAATTAAAATTGAATATCACAGATAAGGAATCTGTGATATCAAATTTTCTGAAACTTGCTCATACGGGGAATAGAAAAGACTTTTCCGACAATCCTTCCCATAATACAGACTTCGTAAAATCAAAAGGCACAGATATATCAGCTTCAAGTGGAGACATTTCTGGAAATGTTCCAGCTGTTGAAGAAAGCTTTCCCAATGCAGTGCAGAAAGATCTAAATGATGTTGAAACCCAGTTTAGCAAAAATAAATTCTCTGAGAGAGGCATGGCATTAGATAATGAAAAAGTGAAGCATGTAGATGCACTAATTAAAGGAGATAAATCAAGAAAAAATGATCTTTTTTCAAAAGTTGATTCTTCAAAATTTCAAAAATCAGAGTTTAACATGGATAGTTTTTTTTCAAAAGAGAAGTCTGTTTCTCCCTTGGAAGAGGCAAAAGAAATTTCTGACATCACTCACGATTCATTTTTTGATGAACCTCTCCCTTCTGCAAAACCAACTTATTTTAACTATGGAGAAGGTGTCATTGGGACAAATCTAAAAGATAACTCTAAAGCTAATATTTTTAAAGACAAAAATAATCTGTATAGTACAGATAATAATAGCTTGACATCCTTGAAAGATTTACCTTCTTTAACCTCTAAAGAATGGTCATTTAGTAAAGACCCTAAAAGCATGCATCCTAGTTTAGATTCTTTGAAATCAATTTCAAGTTCAGAAAATTCAAATGAAGAAATTATAAATTTGGATGAGGAACATAAGAAAGATGCAGATGCTACAGAATCAAATGAAGACACAAGTGAGAAACAAATTATTTCTGAAGAAAGTATTGAAGAAGAAATCGATGAAGATTTGTCTGGTGGACTAGATGATTTATTAAATAGTAGTTTGTCTCTAGCTGATGATGCAACTACTGACCAAACTGTGTCACAAATTAGCATTGTTCATGGAGTTGATCATGTTGAACCATGCAATTCTTTGAATTGATAAGAGTTGTTCTACTAGAAACATAAAATAACTTTCAAAGCTATTTTTAATAAAAAATAATGGGATTTCTAATTGTTGTAGTAACCTTTATTTAAAGATTCAAAATTATGGTCAAAATCAGCTTCTAAAATAATCATTACTAAATTCGTAATAATTTTTGTATTTTCTAAACTAATCTTTTAATGTTCTTCATGGGATATGCTAAAGCAAAAACCCTCATCTTGCAACGATTCAGCTTGCTTCAGCTTTGGTAATTTTGTAAAGCATGATATTATTCAAAAGAACATATAATAAAGACTTTCCTATTATAGCCTTTATGATAAATTAAAAATATTTATCACAAGACGACTGACAACAATATCAATAGTTGACGTCAGACAAGTCGTATTAATTTATTAGTTTTTAATTAAAACTTGGCAATAATTGAACATTGAAGTGAAAACTAAATAATTGCAGCTGTGATAATATAGAAATGTAGACAAAATATCTAAAATTTAATATTTTTATGATTAATATTATGATAACTCAAAATTTAGAGAATAATTAGTAATCAACTTGGTATATTTTGGAAAGTCTATAAAAATAATCATCATTTCACTATTTAGTATAGATTCATAATGTATAAATTTTTGTTTGAAATGTATATTAATGATGTTCTGTTTTCCTTGTATGTATCGAATGTGTCAATAAATTTCATTCTTGAAGTAACCAAGTGCTTTTCTCCCTTCTCTTAGAAAAGAAACAATCTGCACCACATTCATTGTTTAAAGTCAGAAAACAAAGAAAAGTATTTTAGGTCTGCTGTTGAATGCTTATTGTGAGCTGTTAATGTGTTGATAAAAATGAGCACAACAAACTGTTCACATGAAAATGTGTAATTGAAGATTAGCATTGCTTCTTTCTTAGTTTTAAACATGAAGATTGTGATTTTTGCATGGAAAGTTGATTTTCAAATTCATATTAACTATTTTTATATTTATTGGATTACTTCTCATTATAAAAATTTTTTTATCATCAAGCTCTCTAAACCTTAAAAATAATGACATTATAAAACTAATTTTAATTCCCAATATAATTTTGCTTAATTTATTTTAGATTAACAAACAAAACAAACTCAAAATTCACTCTAGTTAAAGCAAAATTTGAGAGGATTTCTGAACAAAACACAGAGAAGTTTTATCATTTTTTAATGTTCACTGTAGGTTACAAACCTATCTATATTGGTTTGTTAGAGTTGAAGTTCACAATATTTTATTTGTGAACTATTTATGCACAATTTTGTAATACAGTAGAATCCCTGGAGCATTGTGGAATCCGAAATACCTTAAGCAGTGTTGGAAATAAGCATTCAGTAGGTGTATTTTGCAACCAAATGTTTCATTATGCTGTTCTCTTCAATTATCAAACCTTGATGCCTAAAATTTTAGATCACATCAAACTCCCCTCAACTTTTTACACAAAGGAATCAAAAGAAATTCTTCAATTTAAAAAATATATCATATAACATATATATCATGTATGTATATTAGTTCTATTTATTGGAATTTTTCATACCCTCATTTGATTAATCAAAAATGGTACCTAGCTTTTTCCCTTTGATGCCAAGAAAACTTGATCAGTTATGACCATGATGCCTAGATTTAAATTGTTATTTGTAACACTAACTCTAGGTAGCACTTTATTTCCAATTATTTAAAGGGTTATTTGGAAATCCTATTTTGTTCAACTGATGAAACCTAGTTTTTTATGCAGAACACTTTTTATTAATAGTATTATCTATTTCTATATTTTCAACTCTCTATTTTAAAGAAGGAAAAAAGATGTTCATCCAACCCGAGTTTCCATTGTAAAAAGGCTCTTTTGTGAAGTATTATGTCTTACTAAGATGACAATTTTATTATTAGTTTTTATTTTGGATGTAGATAGTTACATTTGATGCGTCTCTAAAATTATTAAATATTTTTGCTATAGACATTACTTTTCAAGAACGTTGAATTTCCAAATTTAGGTTAAACACTGCTTGAATCAGGTTCATCATTTGGCCAATAAGTGGGGCTCAGATGATCTCTCCCCCCACGCCCCAGCTTTTAGAAATGCATTGAATTTATAAATTTTTATGCAGTTTGTTGTTTTTTACCTATAATATGCATTGAAAATATACCTTCTGGAACACCCCTCCAAAAAATTTTGAAATGATGGCACAGACTTGAATGCCATATTTGATAAAACAGAATTTGAAAAGACGTGATCTTTTTCATTTATCGACTATTTTTTTGTTGAAGATAATGAATGAAGAATGAATACTATTTCTTATAAAGGAACCTCATGATCACTTACGGGTAGGTAGCAGCTCCCTCTTCCCCAGAATATTTTTTTGCAATTTTATTTGAACACTTTTAATTGGCAACTAACTTCAAATTGCTGTTTGAAATTAGTTATAAACTTATCCAAAAAATTCATTTACGAGTTACATTTGTGTGATATTTCAAAACAGACTAAAAATTTTAAAGCTCCAAATGTAAAATTATTTATTTTTGTCTAGAGATTATAACTTTGATGTTACTTGTTTACAGTAAAGTCTCATTTGAATGATTGCAAATAAAACCAATGTTTCATAGGTTTTATTTTTTCTTTTGATAGTCTTATGAAATTCCTGTCCCTAAACTAATTCTGTACAAAGAGGATAAAACAAGTTGGAAGGTTTAAAATACTGACTTAGTTGTTAAAACTACTGATCAACTTCAACATAACACTAAACGATATTGCGAATATGCCTTTCATTATGTAACATAAACGCTATCATGAAACAATTTTGCTTTAAATTTGTAAGGTATATATGCATAATATTACCATTACTGCATAATACTGTAAACTTTTACTACAGCTAGGAAAATACATTTAAAAATCTTGCAAACATTCTAGATACTATAAGTTATTGAGGACAGTTCTTCAATAGCAATCATATAACATTTTCGTGTAAAATTTCGGTTAAAATTTTCATTAAAATTTTTTGCCTTCAAAAGGATTAAATACATATTATGAACTGTATTCTTTTTGTACAAATCAGAAGTTAAATAATAAATCATAGAGAAAAATCAAAACTTACAATTTTATTCAAAGTGAAATATTTACAACTATTTACAGCCAATATCAAAATGTGCAGAAAACGCTAATGTGGTACTTTGATATTCCTCATAGATTGTTTTGCAGCTTTCATTTTTTTCCTCCATTCCAGCCATTTCGCATTATGTGGCTGCCGTGGATCCACTTTTTTCTCCAGCTGCGAGTAATAAGCCTCTCTGATGACTCGGAATGCTCCAAGATTTGCAGATGGTTGTTTAGTCAGTGGATCAAGGTATCTGGCAGGGAGTCTAGTTACTATACATGTACTCTTAGTAACAGGTTTGGGTTTTTCAAAATTGAATGTTTCTTTCATTGTGTTTTCATCAGTAAATGTAATAAAATTTCTAGAACATTTTCCAACCGTTTTGGTTTCTTTCCGCCTGAAACATAATTTACATTATTTCAAGTGAATGAGACACAAATATAATTTTGACAACTTTACCCAATATGTTGTAAATATAACTCATAATATAAGAAATGAAACAAAGATACATAACTTGATTTAAAAGGTTCCATTTCATGGTATTATGATGAAATAGTGATAACTTTAAAAAAATTAATTATTACAGATGTGAAATATTGACATCTTCAACACCAAGAACAAGCACACCATGCACACATGCCTTTGCACTTTGCTAATGCATGACATAAAATTTGCACTTGGTTCAAAAAGATGGATCGATTACAAGCGGCTTTGCATTTCAAATATCACACACATGACATTACAGTACATACTAATATGTCTTGTCTGGTGGATTATTTGACGCTGTTCAAGAAAATGATTTAGAAGAATGTGTTCACCTTATTATTGAGCAACATCAGTTATCGGCTACTTACTTGTTAATAATATTAAAATTAACTTCCTTTGCAACCTTTTGCATTTTGCATTTTAAATACTGGTCCTTGAAAGATTTCCATGAATCAACATAAATTGCAAAGCAACAAAAAAAGATAATCCCCTCTTTTAATACAAAATTTTGTTGCAACATCATGTGTCTCTCTCAGTGCATAGTTTTGATCAATACATACAACACTTAAAGTTATTAGAAAAAAATTTAATTAGCTTTTAACTGTGGCTTGCATAAAATTTGATCCTTGTTTTATAATGCTTTTTACTTAGAAAAGTTGTAGAAAATAAATGTTTTACCTTTTTTGTTTTATGCCCTAATTTAGACTTTTAAAACACAAAAGAAAATTAAAAGATAAAAATTGAAATGTAATTTGAAATATTTATTTCAAACATGAAACTACAGGTAATTTGCTCCTGAAGAATGTTTAAAAAAAGACAGAGAGAGAGACATTCTATTTGGAGAAAGAGACCAATTCTACATTACAAAAAAGAGACATTTTAATAACACGTAAAAGGATTTCCTACACATGTACCACTTTCTTTTTACATACAAGATAGTCTCAAATATGAATTTTTTTCAAATTAATTGCTCTCTGTTTTAATTTGATAATGGGTGAATTAAGTGACATTACATAAAAACAACAGAAAATACCTCAAAATAATAAAAATTGGCACAAAAAATATAGGACTCTTTAAAAATTTGGGACTAGATATTCTAATTTGCAAAAGACTATGCAAAAACTATATATATATATATATATATAAAATATGAGGGTTCATAAATCAACCATTTATACCTCTTTTTGGCTGCACAATACACCAATCTATATACTGCTGCAAAAAAGAAATCTAAACAAACATCACTGCTTAAAACCATCCCCATTTAAAACTATTAGGGATAATCAGAATAATTACTGAATTACATACCTTTTATTCACATTTTGTATCAATACATACCCATTTTCCGTTTCCACTTCTTCAAGGAGTGGCATTGTAAGAGAGTGAAATCTTATAGCTGGGCCTGTAAAAGGGCGTTTTGTTACTTTTGTCTTCTTTTTTTCAAGTTCCAAACGCTGAAACATTTCTAGAAGAGGGAGAGAAAAGTAATGTCATAAAATTGTTGTATGAATGAAGAAACTAACACAGAAATATTTCTTACATCATATTCTTCATTTTTTTACTTCATTTCATTACTTTATATATACTAAACTTTTGCATAATCATGCAAGATGTCCAAAAACAGCATAATTTTTTTTCTTTCAACAATAAAAAAAACTTGTAACTTAATCTATAACTACTAAGAATTAATGCTAAATCATTATAATAATTATGCAGCTAAAAATTAGTGTCAAAAAATTCTTTTTAAGCTAGTGCTTAAACTTAAAATTGATACATTCCGAACCTGTTTATCGCTTCCAGCCTGCCTATCTTGAAAACTTCTCCGTCAAAATATTTCAACTTCTCTGCATTTGTAAATTCAATGCTCTGTTTATCCAAATGAATGTTCCTAAAATCTCTATAAATCTCAAATTCTGGCATACTGATATTTTCTGATTTTAGGCCCAGCGACCTCTATCAACAGCATATAAATTAGAAAACTCGAGACATAATGCATGCAATCAAACAAAATTTGGTACAGACATAGATTCTGATGGGAACAGGTGGTGATTAATTTTTTATGCCAACTGCTGTAAGAGGATAATACAATCATGCTTTATTGCATGATTGTATTACCTCCTTAGAGCATTTTTTGCACTAAGAGTTAATCTCAAAAAGTAAAACACAAAAATTCAAACAAAAATTGGTATGCTGGCACACTGCTACGGAAACAAGCACTGGTTTTTTAATGATAAAAAAGGGGAAAGATTGGAATTTCTTATTTTCCCTATTTCTAATTAGTAAAAAAAAATAGTGTATACATAACAAAAGTTCTCAAATTAAAATTCACTCATACAAAAAATTTTCAGTCCAACTAAACCATAATTTAAAAAATATTGTATTAATCTACTTGATTTTCCCCTTTTTCATTTCTTGAAATATTACCTAATGACTTGAGATTTTTCATCTCTGTGATTTTTGCTTCTTCAAGAAGTTGTTCCTGAGTCAAGTGATCTTTTTCCAATGGTTTTTTCTTTTGTTCCTGATTTCGGAGATTTTCCATGGCTTGAGTCCTCTGCTTTACTTGCAATGATTTTTGAGTAGTTGATTCTCTCATCCTCTTCTTCTCTGAAATATCAAAGACAGACACGTTACTTCAGTTACTTTTTCTTGCAACTATTATTTGCATCAGTTTCGACTTAGAAAAATATTCAAATTACCAATATTTGCCACAGTGATAGCTGGTGTACTAGATGATGCTCTGGAAACAGGCTTTTTTACTGTTTTTTCAGTCTTCATTTTTTTAGGTTCCTATAAACAAATATATTTATAATGAAACAAACATGTAAAAAAAGTAAGAAAAAAAGAACTAGTCACAGCAAAAATAACTTTTAAAGCAAAATCATATTAATCATTACAGAAATAACGTTATTGCTTGCTAATGTTCCTGTTGATGGTGCTTTGACTTGCCTCAGGAACAGGCTTTCTGAATTCCATTTTACTTCTGTGGAAACTGAGGAATTAGTTTTTTTTACTCGTGTGTGCTTGCAACAGAGTACTTTTGTATTTAATGGTAAATTCTATGCTATGGTAGATGGCCTGGCTATGGGAAGTCCTCTTAGTCCTATTTTAAGTGATTTCTATATGCATTATTTTGAGGAGAAACTATTCCAGAAATTGCAATTTCAATTTTATGTTCCTTATGTGGATGATTGTTTTGTCCTAACGGACAGTAACTTGTTAGGTATTGATGATGCTCTTTATGTTATGAACTCCATTGATCCTAATATCCAGTTTTCTTGTGAGAAAGAACTTAATAGTAGCCTCGCATTTCTTGATGTTTTGATTTCTAGGAGTGAGTCTGGTTTCACTACTTCTGTCTATTGTAAACCTTTTGCTGTTTCTTTACCTCCTCACAGACATCCTCCCAACCAAAAATATTCGGCTTTTAATGCTCTTGTCCATTGTGCAATTAATATTTGCTCTTCTCCTGAGCTTCTCAAGATTGAACTCAGCTTGAGATTGAACTATGAAAGCTGTAGCTGTTGATAGAGGATTTTCTCACTCTTTAATTGATTCTATTCATAACAAACTTTCTAAAAAAACTTCTGGTCCCAATCATGTGGTTTCTAGAAAGAATTTCGTTGTTACCATTCTTTCAGTTTTCGTATTGCTAAAATCCCAAAAAGATTTCAATTTCAAGTTGTTTTTGCTCCCTAGCAACAAACTTTCCTTCTCTTCTCTTAAAGATCCTGTCGATCAACTTAACACTTGGGGTATTTACCAAATTAGTTGCCGTTGCAGCCTTTCTTACATTGGACAGACAAAACGTGCTCTGAAAATTCGGTTAAATGAGCATATAGGTTATGTACGAAAGCAAGAGTTAAATGTCTAGTATTGCTCAACATTGTTGGAATTCCAACCACTCTTTTGATTTCAATTCTGGGAAAATTATTCAAAAATGTTCTTCCACTTTAGAGCTTGACTTTTGGGAAGCTTATCATATTAACAGGAATAGTTCTAATTTGGTTAATGATTCTACCTCAACTCCTTATTTTTCACTGGTCTGGCATAAGTTTTTTTAATTTGTTGTTCTTTCTTGGTTTTCTTGTTAGTTTTCCTTCTTTTTGTGTCTATTTTTTCTCTCCCCCCCTCCCCCTCCTTTACATGTGTAATTTGTTTTGCTTTCTGTTTTGGTATTTTCTGTACTTATTTTATTTCCATTTTTTCTTTGTATTTTATTTTATTATTTTTGCAATTTTCATGTATTTTTACATTTTTATGCATGCTGTCGTCTTTTTTGCTTTGTTTTTATTGATATTCCTTTTTACTTCCTGTACTTTCAATGGATTCGTTTGTTGCTCTCTTATTGGTACATTCCCTGCTACTTCTACTTCCACTTCACACTGCCTTTATTCTCATTGGTTTATAGTTAATTTCTTGGCTATATAAGCTTTGTTTTTGTTGTTTTGTCTGCTTCATTTGGATGTTTTGCATCTAGAAGCTCTCTGTCGCATTGAAAAAGGGATTCCAAGCAATCCCGAAACATATGTTTGCATTTTAATGCTCATTTGTGCTTTAAATTAACGTGAAATTTTATTTCTATTACAGAGAGATTGTTAATAGAAGAAGCTTTGTACTTTATGACTTAAGCACAACAAGTTGATCGAAGACAAAAAGTTAAAAGTACTTTCATCAAATTCTACGCAGATTTTGCTAATATTTAAAACCAACTAAAAATTATTTAAAACAATAAAGTGTTTTTTTTTTTTTTTTTTTTTTTTGTGGTGTGTGTATGTTTGTTTAGCTGCAGTAAAAATAACAAATTCAAACTAGCTGAGAGGGGGCATGTTGTATGACTGCATGTATACTCCATATGTTATGGTAGTATGGCTCATACGTATGCCTGCATATGGAGGCTTTAGTATAAACATCAAGTAAGTAAGAATAGCTTAAACCTTGTAAAAGCGCAATTAAAACTACATAAAACAATTTGCTTTTGAGAAGAGTTGTATTTTGCATTATAACATCTTTTTTTTTACATAAGTAATTCTTTGAAAATAAGAATGATGATTGTGGAATGTAACACTGCAAAATGTTTAAACAAATCAAAAACCAGAAATCTGAAAAAAAATAAAAATTACAAATTGCTTACTCCTAAGCTGTATGGATTTGAGGGAGATGACTATATTTTATTGTGTAACATACACGAAGTTTACCTTGTAAGCTTTAGTCACAACTCTACGTTTTCGCTTTTTGTTTTCCTCCTCTTCATGATCAGAAACTGGTTCATCATTTTCATCAATGGAAATATCTGAATCGGTTCCTTCACTTTCCTCATCTTCTTCTGAATATTCAACATCATCAGCTTCCTAATGGAAAAACAGAATGAAATTCAAAACACTGCAAAGTAATAGAAATGCAAACCAATGTTAAGAAAAAATTATATAACAAAAATAAATATACAAATAACAATGCAGCACTAGTACAAACTGAGTGGCAAAATGTAATTAGGTACTAGCTGCGTCGCCTGGCATTGCACGAGCTATTTCAAATATTGCATCATTTCCTGGATGGGGAAGTGGTGTAGTCAAGGGGGAACACCGTCTCTCTACTTTTTTGTTTTCAAGCATCCCCCCAATTTTTTAAAAATTTTAACATAGACATTCCCCCGCTGTTTCATTTAAAAAACTCAAAAGTGTCTCCAACTTTTTCCCAGGACTTCACTTCATTACAATTCTTAAAAACGGATACCAAATAGTTATTTAATAATATTCCTACCACCACCTGATTTGCAAATACATAGGGCCATATATACAATAGGCATGCTATGCCATATATACAATAGGCATGCATATAAAAATGCATAATGCATATAAAAATTTACAGAATGTCAAAAAAGTAGAAAAAAAGTAACAGTGATTTTACCCCCCCCCCCCCCCCCACACACACACATCAATTTAATTGAGTGATGCCTCAAAAGGCTAAAAATGTTGGTTGTAATTTGATTTGTTAAAATGACAGCTGTATTGTTGAAATAGCAACAATGAAAATAAAACAAAACACTGCTTTAAAAGTTATTGTGTTTTTAATTAATAACTTGGCTCATTAAAGTCTAACAGCAATGTGAATAGGAAATGGCTTCCTTAGAAAATTTCAAATATTTGAAATAATATTATACCTTACTCGACTTTTCTCAGCTCCATATAGATAGATACATATACATACATATGTTTGTTCACCATCGGATTTTAATATACAAGATAAATAAAACCGTTTTATGATTCTTGTCTCTTGACTTCAAATTAAAAACTTAGACAAATGAAAACCAAACAGAAGAGCTAAATTTTAGAAATCGGAGCTAAAAATTTTCCAAACCATATAATAATCAAATTAGCAATAAAAGTACTGAATTACTGCATCAGAATTATGTCAATAGAGCTGCATTAAATAAAGATTTTAACAGTTAACTCAAAAAATAGTACAGAAACAATGGTAAAACTTACATCCTCAAAGCCCCCATAAGCACTTGAATAAAAATCATCTGCATCTTCCTTTTCCAATAATGAGGCCATACGATTGCCAGCATTGGCTCTTTTTTCTCTGGTTACTGACAACATTTTCCAGATTAATGTGAATGCTCAAATCTAAAAAAAGAAATGCATCTTTTATCTTTTACACTCAAATAAACAATATCAAAATTTATGTCAATTTCCGAAATAGAGGAGTATTTAGAACTTGCCAGGCCACTGTAGGGAGGAGAACCCCCAATAGTCGAGTTTTTCTAACCCCCAAGCTCTTTTGGTGAACTTAGCATGGTAGGATCTTAAAATAAAAAAAACAAAAAATTTATACCGGAATCCTTCTCTGACAAACCACCTCTGTTAAGCCGCCCCCCACTCTAAATGACCAAAATATGATCAAACAGATTTTCCTCCTATTAATTTAATGCTTAAGAAAGACCTTAAAAATCTAAATGTCCAAAACTAGAAAGAAAAAAGAAAGGGTTTTGGAGGAAAATTGTTAGGAAGGCCATGGTCTAACACGGGCAGTAATACCAGATAATTAGTTAGTTTAATTTACTGCTAACCTGCGCTCTATTGAGCGACGACTTGAAATAGCTTCCCTCTCAAAGTAACATTTTTTTAAAAAATTGAGCTATTTTTGGTACTACACCAGAACCTTTGATAAAAATCTTAACTTTCCGCAAATGTGTAAATGACTTCAGTAAAATATATATATGTATCTTATATGAAATAACATACGTAAAAAAAAAACATAAAAAAGCTCTTTAATTGGACTAAAAAACATCAATAAGCAAAACACTATTTGAATTTTAATAGTGTAACCCATTGTCATGTTTTCCCAGTTGGAATTCCACTACGTTGAGAGGTGAAAAGAATAAACCAACGTAAACGAACTGTGATTAGTTAAATTGGTCAAACGACAAAAGATGACCCTTTGACTTCGATCGAACACGTCAGGTGGCATAAAGCGATAGATTTGTTTCAGATGAATTTTTTGAAAAATGAAATGTAATACCTAATGTGTAATTGTGTATTTATTTTCAATGCTCATCACATACGGATATTTATATAACCTAAAACACAAGCCAATTTATACAAGTTTCTTATCTTTTACAAAGAACAACATAAAACTCAATCTGTCAATGAATGATATCTTTCAGACATTCACATTAAAAACAAATCGGTAATCAAATTAAGGATTTAAACGAACACAAGCATCTGGTTATAAAGTTAATGCTGGAAAAATTCATTTTGTAGGGATACTTTTCATGAAAAACCGAACAACGATTTTATAGCACATATTAACTTTCAAATTCATGAAATGCCAAATGTAAGGTTTCTATACAAACAGAGTGATTTTAAACCTGTTTCTCTACTTTTCGATGTAAGGAGCCATCAAAATAAATTCTTTGAAAAATGAAATTTGCAATTACTCCGACTATAAATAAAGGAAAATGTAATTTTACTCACTGATTATAAATTTAAAATTAATTCTAGTCTGCTTTGTTGATTTTTTCGGAAAATAACGTTGCTGTTGCCATACTAAATAAAAGAATTTTAAAATAGAAGTTACAGTGAAGAGATTCATAAAACCATTTATTTCTCCTCCATGGTAGTTATTAGGGAATATTTTTGGGGTTAAACCTCTTCCATTGCAGAAATGGAAAATAAAACAAATAAAAAAGTATGTACTTTAACCTGACTTCAATTTAGATTCACAGAGCAAGTTCCTCGTTTCTGCAATTTAAAATTCTTCTTCCCATGCTAAACAAGGAAGAAAAAATGTTGCTATTTCTCGTGATAAGTACTTATATGAATCCGCCGTTATCAACAGTTATTAATAAATTTATGAATCCGCCGTTTCATAAATTCATTAATAACTGTTATAAAAGGAAGACATTCTCTCAAAATGTTACGCGTAATATCTTTAGCAGTTCCTAGTTGTTCACTTTTAAAGCAACAATTTTGATGCAGCACATGTTGTCAAATTGCAATTATAAAAATTCTGAAAAAATAAAATGAGGAGTCGCATTTGTTCCATAAGGAATAAAATATTTCACTTTTAAATCGTTACCAAAAAAAAAGGATTTTTATATTGAAAATAAGAGATTTTTATTTCTGTATTGATTTGAATTTGAATCAAGAATAAAAATACTTTAGAGCTGTTTCTTTTGAGAGAGAAAGGTGTATTATATTTCTGGAAATTTGTTAATTGAATTAATTTATGCAATTAATTACAAATAACCTTCTTTATTTTTGCCTTTAACCCTTAACTTTCCTAGTTTTTTCTAGAATGAAACCAATAAATTACTAAAAATATAGCTTGAATCTGAGCAAAATTCAAAAATTTTGTAATGCAAATATTTTCTTTCTGGCGTTATTGGTTTTTTAGATTAAAGGATTTAAATTTCTCCCATAGGACTAAAGATTTAAGGGTTTTTTTCTCTTCTCAAAATATTTTGGAAATAAGAAAAGGAAAAAAAAAAAGAAAGAAATCCTTTTCTTTTCGATTTTTACATCAACAGTCAGTGCCATTGAGAATCAAGGTTAGCGACATAGTAAGTTTTGTTATCTTTGGATGTTGAATTAATACACACATATTTTAAATGTTGTAAGTTATAAAA
Organism: Octonoba sinensis; assembly: GCA_038502835.1. Taxonomy (NCBI): domain Eukaryota; kingdom Metazoa; phylum Arthropoda; class Arachnida; order Araneae; family Uloboridae; genus Octonoba; species Octonoba sinensis. The sequence continues at coordinate 45,515,166 of CM076603.1, forward strand.
CTGCCGCTAAAGCGCGTCATAAAACTGCCGAGATATCACTTCCTCAGAACTGCTCGTTTACGAAAGCCTTTCCTGCCATTCGCGGATGGTTCTATTCGGCAAAAGCTGTTATACGCTGAGAGTGAGACCATATAGAGATAAAGAAAAGAGAGATATAGAGATAAGGCCGTTCAAAAATGATGTCACGCTTTTTTCCCATATATTTGATCCCCCTCCCCCTTTGCCACAATATGTCACACTTCAGCGGACTCCCTCCCCCCTTTGTCACATGTCGTGCTATGTTGCAAAAGCAGGAATGTCACACTTCTTTTACCCCTCCCCTCCCCTTGGCCGAGGCCGACGAGATTGACGAGTCTATCTCGTCGGCCTCGCCTTGGCACACTTTGTAGCAATTTCACGAAACATCTCCCCCCTCGAAGCATGACATCATTTATAAATGATCCCTAAAGAATCTATTCTTAACTTTATGGCTGAGACAGGCACTTTCAATAGTTATATTTTAGGTGCGGATTTGTTGTTTCTTCCAATCTTGGACATAGGCGTAACTAGGGTTGGGGAAAGGGGGGGGGGGTCACCCTAAAAATGTACAGACTAAACACCAATAAGCAGTGCATAAGAGTTCAAAATTTACTAGTCATCAATACTTGTCATTAGAGATATACTCCGTGTTTATTTCAGGCATCTCTCGGGGGGGGGGCTACCCCCTCGGAGCAAGTCAACTCCCCCCCCCCCCATCGGCGAAAAAAATCAGATGACAAATTTTTAAAAAAAGAAAGAAAAGAGAAATTACGCTTTTAAGACATCTTAAGGCCTAATATTGAATTATGAGTTGTGCTAGTATTGCTGCTGAAAAGAATGTGTATTTTCATATTTACAATCTGTTCTTAGTCCGAAACGCGCGTTTTTTTGAGTTGTGCCACTATTGCAGCCCATGAGAACCAATCAATTCAGATCTTTTTTGTTCAATGTACATTTATGATTAGGCTAAGTAACAGTGTAATTTTGTCACGGTATTTTTCACCTTCGCAATGTTATTATAAACGCTCTATGGGACCATTCATAAGCAGTGTCACACTTTCTTTCAATATATTTGAGCCCCCTCCCCCCCTTTGTCACAAAATCACACTCTCCAACACACCCCTATCCCCTTTGCCACGTGTCACGCTATATTACATGAACACTTGCAGTGTGTGCAACGTACTTGCAGTGTTGCAGTTCAGAAATAAAGTACTTACGTTAAAGAATCACATTTTTAGTTTTATTTTTTAACTTTTAACGACATTTGTGGGCATAACAATAAATGATAATGATTACACGTGGACTTAAATAGCATAAAATTAGACTAAGGTTAAAATAGAAAAAAAATAATTAGTGTATAATAGTGAAAAATAATTAACTGACTTCTGAAAAATGACCCGCACTTATTTATTTTAAAAGTAAATACCGAAGAAGAGTTTCTTTTAAAATTTTAACTAGAAGTGACTTCAAACCTTAATAAGCATCCGTATTTTCAATATAAAATGAAATCAATTAAACTTTAAAATCAAATTATGAAAATAAAAAATTATCAAAAATAAGTTTAATCTGCTGGTTTTTTACACGTTTTTATAGAAATCAAAATGTGTAATGTCACACTTCTTGTTATCCCCCCCTTGTCACAATCTCTAGACCCCCCCCCCCCCGCCGCCCCACCCGAAGTAGTGTGACATCATCCCCTATGAAGTTAAAAAACGAAAAAAGGAGGATTAATTAGCAGTTTCTCGGCATGGGAAGAAGAAATAAAAAGTTGAAACTAAAATTGCAAAAAAAAAAGAGGAGGGGGCAGCTAAAATATTATTTCGAAAAAATTACATAAAAACAACCATACCTCTCCTGCTTCAGGGTTTCTTCCCAAAATAGGACAAAATACGTTCACCTTTTCTTTTACTCATAATCAAAATTTGTGCGCAGGCGAGCAAAGGAGACTTTTGCAAGACCACAAAAACCCACTAAATTCCCAACTGCCAAGGTCAATCAAGGTCTCTGTTTTATTGTGCAAAATGGTTGGGAAAAAAAGAGAATATGATTCGAGGAGAGGCATCCGCAAAGGGGCAAGAGCCCTCCCCCCGCCCCCCTTGTCGGAAGCGTTTCTATGTTGATTTGATTTTACGAATTGCTAGTTTAAAAAAGAAAATAAAAGAACTAAGATTTGTTTCAGCAATAACAGCACAAACATCCATATCCCGCAATCGTAGAAGCAGGGGTCCATTAGGCATTAGCTTACTTCCACAATATGGGTAGTTAGAGTGTCGCCATTTCCACGAATGTAACCTTCTTGCAAGGATGGACAAAGCACCAAACTGTTGTACGTATATTTATGGCAGATGTGGTTCCATGAGGCTCGCATTTTGCGAAAAAAGGATCACTATATTTCCTGTTTTTGTGTGGTCGGGTGATTAGAACCATATGCAGTCCTTAGGCAAGGAATCAATCCGTTATCTGTTGATGACACGCGGGACCTATCCTCTGGAGAATTGAGAGAAAAAAGGGTCTTTTTTTGAGTTCTCGTTTGTAGGCCCTAGATCTTTGAAGCGCCGTCTTGTCGTTCCCCCATTTGTAAAACAGAGGACCCCCCTCCCGCTCCCAAACAGGTTGGTTCAAAGAACAAAATCTAATCATTATTTTTTTTTTGTTTAAATTTTTTTTTTCAGACAGGTTAAAAATTTCGAAAGTATTTCGGGGGAGGGGGACTCGGGTCCATTGCCCCCCCCCCCCCTGCTTACGGCTTTGCCTACAACACCAGTTTATTAGAAAACAAACCTCCATCAAAGAGGAGAATATTTTCCAGGAAACTGGCGCGATTGTGTTCCCAAATTGCTGCCTTTGGGTAAAAAAGACATCAAGAAGGTAAGAAAACCATCTGGAGTGATTGAAAGGATCTCTGCTGTCTGTCTGTGTGTGGTACGGTGATTGAAGCCACCTTTCGCTGTAAAATTCCTAAAGGTGATAAGGGGGTTGATTATAACCAGATGAAAAGTCCTCTGTAATATGAGCTACGTACTTTGGTCATGATCACCCTTCAGAAAAAGGAAATAAAGTCATATGCATATGTGTTTATTTTTCTTAGGGAAAAAATAGATATGTGCTTTGCAAGGCGTAGCCAGAATTTTTTTTGTGTGCCTAATAAATGTGCCTAAATAACTAAATACAAAATAGGGGGGGGGGGGGTTGAATCCCCAAAACCCTCCCCTGGTTACGCCTATGGCAGAAGTCACTTAAAATTATGTTTATAATCCTTTAATATTACTGTTATTAAACTGAAAAGGTAAGTTATTGAAGGAAAATGCTACGCATTTTGATACTAAATGAGTGATGCATGAATCTGAATTTTTCAACTGTAGAAACTGAAGCACATGGCTCTCACAGCACAATGGTAAAAAAGAAAAGAAAGACATTGCACATCTGTAACTATTTTGCGATTTTCTTTCAAGCTATAGACGATACAAAAGGCTATAACGTTGCGTCTTAACCCCGCCCCCCCCCCCCTTCCCAACAAGTTTACATCCCTCGGTTCTCTCGGAATTTTAGAACCAAAAGAAATAGCAACCCCTCCACCAATTCCGAGAAACTCCAGTTCAACTTTGGCTACAAGTGCAGACTCGCCCCTAAATGACGATTGACAGATGCATCCCCCCTTATCACATGCATCCCCCCTTATCACGTGACTCTCCGGTTCAGTTTCAGTTTCTCACGAATGTGAACTAGTGGTGGACCGTGCTCCAGGCCCCGAGAGTCTTGCCCGTTCTTCTCCTTCAACGTCCATCTCCACGATTTTGTCCGAGGAAAGAGATGAGGGGAATTCTACAGCTTGTCTATGGTCATTGTTCTCAGAAATATGACGAAAATATTATACAAAGCAGAGTTTCTTAAGCTTTTTAGCGTGGGGACCCCATAATACTGACGAAAATTTTGTGGAACCCTGTCGGTCTCTTTCTTTGTACTATTATATTCCATTGCAGATTTAGGTGATTAACTAATTTAAATTTTAAGACATACTTAGAACAATGAGAATCTATATATACTAGATAGGAAAAGTCAAAACAGTTAAGAACCATTTTCTCCTTTGCTTTTCAACCGATTTCTTTACTTTTTTTTTGTTTAGTAGCTATTGACGAGTTTTAGTGATATCAATGAAAAATTTTTGGAAACAGTTTATTATTAGTTAAATATTTTCCCGTTTATTTTGTCAGGAAAGTCTCATTTAATTACAATGTTACGTTGTGAAAGATAACAGGCAGCAACATGTCTTGGTTGAGTAAATGATTTGGTAATAAACCCAAAACTTATTGTTAAAAGAGTTTGTTGCCATTAAGCAGTAATATTAAAAGCAATTATAATAACAGTTTGGGTGACGGCTTCTCTGAAACAATGGAATGAAAAATGAGAATAGGGTGTATGGAAGCAAACATTTCAGTTTTATTCAACTGCCGCTCAGTATGAAATCGGCAGAAGTACAAGCGGCAACATTTATGAGTGCAATCGGCCCTTCGGCGATAATGATTTACAATACGTTTGCTTTAATTGTGGATTATCAAAATAAACTCGAAGTTAAAACCTTCAAGTTTGATAAATAATACTTTTTTATTATATAAATTGCATAACGTTTTCAATGCTAAATTTAATGATTACAGTCGAATTTCGACTGTTGGGCGAACTCTAGTTTTTTTTTAAATAAGTGACAAATTCAAAAATATAATACAATAATAAAAATAAGTTCAAAAACTTCGGGAAAATCGAACATTAACCATTAAGTGTAGCACTTAGAAGGTGAAAGTTTACCTATTGAGAAAACTCACTCTTACTTCTAACAGAGTAACAGCGAATAGGGGAGTAATGAAAGGTTGCACCGGTTTATTTTTAATCACAATTATGAAATTTTGGCAACAACACTACAACGCACTTTTTAAATACTGCTTTAGATTTGACAGACGCATTGACTTCATGGTGGTTATATATGCAAGGTCGTGCGACGTACGGTGGCGCAGTGTCAAAAAGGCGCGGACCACCAAATCAAAAGGTCCCTTAAAAATAAATAAGTAAATAAACCACGAAAAATTATGACATTGGGTTTTTCAAATTAAAAAAAAAAGGTTCTTTTTAACCCTAGAAAAGGGAGTTCAGTGAGAATTCGCATGAATTTCGCAGAGCAGGTCTTGGCGCGGGCCCGGCTAAGGTACTGTAATTATTATTTTATAAAACATACAAATCTAATAATAAACCTAAAGTATTAATACTCCATTTTTACTGATTGAACTTATTTCTGTAATTCAACACATTTATGCAAATTGTAAGCAACTGACAAGGTCAATTTAAAAACTCAATTAATCTGCAAGTTCTCCATCCATGGAACACAGTTTCTCTTAAAGTGAAATACATTTCACTTTGTATATAAAGAAACGGTTTACATCGTTCTAAGTAATGTCCCTGCATTTTCCTACACCAGAGTTTTTTAAACTGTCTGTCGCAACGCCAACTGAGGGTCGTGAGACCTGGGGAAGACAAAAATTTTAGCAATATTGATATTTCCTTAACTTATTTTATAATAATTTTACAATTATCAAAAATTTTTACACAATGTATCTGAAAATAGATACAAATAAAGGAATACAGACAAAGGATTTATTTTCCAAATCATCAAATGATTCGGGCTTGAAAATTGAGAGTTCTTTGAATTTTTTTGGCTTGGATAGTCGCAAAAGAATTTCCAACGGTTTCTGAAACTACCAAACTGCGATCAACTTTCTTTCACATTTTTCTACGACATATTTGTGTGAGACACGGATATTATCGTCTTTAAATAGGGAGCGCGCGGGCCTGTCCGTAGCATGTATATTGAAAAATATAGTAAAGTAGGGCAACAATCCTTGAGATTTGCTCCGTACAGCCGCCAGCGGTAAGTAACTATAAATAATGTTTTTTTTTTTTTTTTTTTTGTCAAGCTGTAGCGTTTTTATTTGTTTATTTATTTATTTACTTATTTTAATCATTGTTATTATTATTTTAGATACTCATGCAAGATTTTTTATTTCATTCATTCTATTTAGATTGCCATTCAATTACAATGAAAATGAGTACATTTTTCTTTCTGTATGGAATCATAAAAATGAAATACCTAAAATACGCTGTTGTTAACGATAAGCATAAGCATTCTTACAACAAAACAAACACAACAAATCAACACGCACAACGTCATTCTTCAACAATGAACAGTTCCTGGGTTATTCTTTAACAATGAACAGTTTGGTGTAGACTTTTCAACAATAGTATCTTAAACAATAATACAAGAACAAATAGCATTTTATAAAGACTTAAATATTCACAATTATCTTTTTTCTTTAACCATAAATAGTTTCAAGAATAATAGTACTGTTCAACTATTTTTCCTTTATGAAATAGATTATCACACATAAAATAGAAGTTTTCAATAGTTATTTTGATGATATGTTTTCTTAAAATGGTAAAGTGTCGTTTTTGTAAAATTGTAAAATTGTACAATAATCTTACACCACACTGTATAAAATTAATAAATATTTGAATGGACGTTGCTTTAAGAATGAAAAAAGTAAATGCTAAATGAATATGAGTATTGCAGACGACTTTTTAGAATCAACAGAAAATTATTTAAAAGAAATACGTTATTATTTACTGTGAAAAATATGTTAACTAGTAGAAATAAAACCTTATTATCGTCATTATTACTATTATTATTATTTTCAACATTAATAAGCATTTTAGAAGGCTTAAATGTTATTTTTTGATTAGGTGTCAAACCACCGCAGGAAATATTTATCTTTTGAAATTCAATTTATTTCTCATAGTTAAAATTCACATTTGATGCAAGAATTATGGCTTATTGTGTACATAATTTTACAGATTTCAACACCAACTTCATGTGTTTTCCTCCTGAGTATCCTTAGCACTGTTCAGAACTTACCATTCTTTAACCAGTTTGAAAACAATGCCGCAGACTTGGGAGCAAAATTAATGGAACGTTTCGAAGAGGTTGCATTAGATAATAATGTAAATTCGACAACTGCCTCCATCACGCATTCCGTCAACGAGAAACGTGATACAGACCGATTGCGACCCATTGAACATGAAACAAAATTGACAGAAAATATTACAAGCCGCCGTTTGATAAGGTACGTAAAAATTATTTTTCAATTCCCTGTCATTTCTGTCTTCGTTTCTCCCATTTTTTTAATGCATGTCGGACACATTTCATTACTCACCGTTGTTTTTGAACATACTTAGTAACGTCTCGATGGCAGGATAATAAGTAACCTTTTCTGTTCTAGAACTTAATGCAGTAACCCCTCGTTAGTAAACTCCTAGGAGAGCCCACCGCTTTTCAAATCGCCAATTTGGCGTCCATTTCGAAGAACGATAGAAGCTGGGTTTCTATCCTTTCGGGGTTACCAAGATTGCGTACTTATCGCCAACCACACCAATGGGGTATGCTCTTCTAAGATCCAACCCCCTCGTTATATCGGATCGCTCATTCGGATAATATCGCGCATTTTCTATGTCTCCGAAAATTTTAAGTTTGAGTTCTCGAAAGTAAAAATATTGCATTTCTGACTGTAGCCGTTTTCCCCGCACTAAACAAAGCCATCGAACAGGAATGTTTTCCTTTCTTCTGAATCTGCTGCTATTAAAAGCCACTCCCCAACTTACATGACTGCAGAATGATTTTACTGAAACTAGTTGACGTTTTACTTGTTCTTTTTGTATTGATCCTAACACCCATTAATAAATAAAGCAGACAGATGTTTACTGCTAAAAGAGAGAAAATACCCCGATTTCTGGATACCTTTTAGTACAGAAAGGATTCGCACACTTGGCTGAACAAATCCAAATTATACAATCCCCTTAATCAAGAAAGGGAGAGTGATAGGTAAAGGAATTTTATGGGACGAAAATTGTCACCTTTATCTTTGACGTCGTTTTCACATTATGCCCTGGTGATATGCACAGGATCATTCAATTCGCTTTTTCGTTTTGACTTATTTATAACGACATCGGTTATATCGCGCATTCGGATATATCGCTCTTTGTTGCTGCCCCCCGACAAGCGCGATATAACGAGGGGCTACTGTATCCTTTTTTAAACAAATTTAATAAAATTAGGTAAATACTAGCCCCACAGCAGACCAGTCGGTAGAAGCTCGGTTCCCGCAGACCACCGAAAGTGAAGCAACACTGAGGTCAGTGGTTTGGGAGGGCGACAACCTCTCGCGGCTGGTTGCTTTGAGACCGTGTACGCTAAAGGGAGCTGGTGCAGGTTTAATCCGTCGCGGCTCCAATGTCCTCCAAGTGCAACGATACCTCTTCTGAGGGTGCCGGCCCTGACGGTCTCTCATCTATGAGCTGGTTCAAAAATGTAGAGACCTTTGAAAGGGGCGGAAGTCCGACTCCTGCCTATAAGCACCGGGTTACACTCAGGAGCAGCACACTCATTCTACCTCGCTTTGCGCGAGGACACGACAACAACAACAGAGTATAGATGCCATGTTACCAGCAATCTCCAAGAATGTAAAATTTAGTATTCCAAAAGAGGACACCTAGGTTACAGAATTAGTAGTTTAAAAATATAAAATGGTAGACCAGAGTTAAAAACAACAATAATAATAACAAACATAAGTATACACTTTTAAACATGCATTTGAACTGCGTTTATCAATATCTTCCGGCCATAACACTTTAATTTTTATGTAGTCCAAAGACGAACGGAGTAATGAAATATAGAATTAATAAAATATTTTATAGCCGACGATCTCGTGTCCACGCTAGTGATTTTGGCGACATTTGTTGGTAATGTTAATAAACCTAATGTTAACAACAATAGTAATAATGGTGCTGTTCCTATAACTATTAATTTGATTTTAATAAACTTTAACAGCAGTGCAGCTTCAACCAATCATATCGTCCTATTTTGAACTCTAGGGATTGTCAAGACAGTTAAATGCTAAATTCAACCAATTTTTAAAAATGTTGCTGGTAAAAATAAAAAGGGTTAGAGTTTATTGAGGAGTCTTTAACGTGCTCTACGTCTTTAATGCTCTAGCATTTGGCGGAATTAAATAGGAACTCCCACGGTCAGCAGAAAACGGGGGGAATTGATAGTTTCAAAATTCATAGTGTGTTATTACTTTAACTATTTCTTTAATGAATTAATTTTTCAGGGTATTAACAGATCTATAATCAAAGTATATGTCCATAAAATAAAATTGCATTTCAAATTTTATTAACCGTTTTTATTTAAGCTAGTTTTGTTGTCAGTTGTTAGATTTAGTAAATTTCACCAACAGCATTAAAATGCTGCCTTCAATTCAGCACTCTCAGAAACCCAAACTCAAATCTCACGAAACTTTCGTCGTATTTGACGATATACGGCTTCGTGAAAAATGCTCCGAGTAAACCTTTCGTCAAATTGGCGAAATTTGTATGGCAACTTTTTAAAGTCACATGATCGCGCGAGGAAAGAATCGTTATAAATGACGAAATTTTCTTGACGATTGAAGAATCGTCGAAAATGAGGACTCTATTTTTGAGAGTGTAGTTTTGTTCTCAGTTGTTAAATTTATTAAATTTCACAACAGCATGGAAAGCCTCCAATTCAGCGCTTGTGACCTGCTTTAAGTATTTCATCTTTGCACACGATACGCGTGCGCAAATCCTGTGCGACATTATTTATATTGCTGTTGCTCCTGACATGAAACTACCATTTGCTTCACTCTTTGGCTCAAAGAAATTCGAGTGGTTTTTCCAAATTTGGTTTGAAGTCACGGTCATTCTGTTCCATTACTTATGCATTTTGTTATGCTTTAGGTCCAAGGATTTTTCGTTAACTCCTCTCTATCCCTGTGATCGCTTTATTGCTGAAGAAAACGTATGCATCAATGCACGCCAAATCGGAACAACTTTGACAGTAGGATTCCGTATAAAAACAGCAAGACGAGGGGACAAATTCCGTGTAAGGTGGTTCCGCTTCTTCAGCAGACGCAATATTCTACAAGAGTTAAAGGAAGAGTTCACTAAAGGTATTCAGTTATTATCATTATTATTATACATTATTAAATTTAAAATTTTTGAGCAGTTTAATATTTACTTTTTCAAGAAAGACATTTCACAATAGCGCTATTTAGATTTGGACTCATGTGCCCAAAAAGGGTTTGAAAAACAGAGGCTTAGCAACTTGGTTTTTGCTTTTCTAGAATCCATAAAAGCGAAAACCCTGAGACGTTAGATCATTATTATTATTATTATTATTATTTTTATTATTATTATTATTACATGAGGGATTATTTTCTAACCAAAGTTCATTTTATTATTGTTTTATAAGCTCCAGTATTGCAAATTGTTAATATATATTATAATTTTTGAATTATAAATATTACATTGCTGTGATTTAAAACTGCTGTTTAAATCTATTTTTTTACCCCCTCCCCTTTTACGAAATGGATTATATCGTCGGTGTTCGAGTAAGAATCACTAATATTTTAGTTTCGAACTGATTGCGACTGCTATGTAATCTCTGTTGCATCCTTTCTCCCCAGGCCCTTGGATGTGTATGCTATTGTCAGCACGCACTCCTGTTAACTGTGAAGCTTACTGAGTTGCTGTAATTTATTCCATCATTAGATATTACTTTACTAGGAGAACCATGATTTGTTGATTGCCTTATGATGTAAAACGGAACAGGAAAGCTCGCTATGCTATAACAAGAGGGGGAAAAACAATGTATTCTATGGTGTCACGACTGGTGTGAAATCAGCGTGAATGTAAAAGTTAAGTTTTAAGTTAATTTAAACTTTTGAATCATTAGAAAATAATAATAATAATAACAATAATAACACTGAAAAAACACCCAGTAAAAATTGTTTTATAATTTCCTGATGTCTGCAGCATGTTTGTGGTGGATTTACATCAGTTGCGGCAGTGACTAGCGGTAGACTTTCAGCACACGTCATTGGCTTCACACCCAAGCATAGTCAATGGTTTCCTCGATGGCACTTTTTACTCCAGCATTAAAAATTATTTTCATCCAGAAATCCGTGGTCAGTTGATTGCACTGTGACATCATTTGAAAAAAATAAATCCTAGCTGTTATTTTGGTATCCAAAGCAAATCTAATCGACAGATGTATTCTGTCACTTACAATGAGTGAGAATCTATCATTATTATATCTGATGTAACTACATTACAATCAGTTTGTATCATGCAATAATTAATTGAAAATTTAATAGGCTGCAGTAGAGCGTCGACAGTGTTTATAGACTTGCCGACTTTTGTCAGAAAGCTCGCCGTTGAGAAAAATATGACGAAAGGCGGGATGAATGAAAGATAGCAGTTCCAAACTTTCCCACCAAAAATGTGTTAGTAACCTATTCATCCTTTCATTGTTTCTTCACAGATGCAGCGCCATGGAATATAAATATTGGAGGCGAAAACAACGAATTGCGAATTTCCCCAGTCACGGAAATCGATTACAGTTACAATTACTTTTCTGCTGTCGTCGAAAAAACTAATCGAGAACGTGAGCATTCCAAAAAGGCCAACACGCTAAGCATGAAATTTCGAATAGAACCAATAGATATTAGTAAGTAGAAATAATTTCCTTTACGCTAACTAATATGTAAAGTTTAGTGACTAATTCGAACTCCGCAAAGAAACAAAACACGATAGAACTGGTTCACAAAGTTGACTGGGCTTCGACTCATCTAACAAAAATTTCCAATCTTGGGACCCACTTCTTAGCTGTCATAGAGAAAAGAGGGCATAAAATATTGGTAGTGCTCAGATCCCCTAGTGGCGAGTTGTGGAACTACTTAATGCTGTTATATTTATTCTAATTGAAATTTTTAAAAATGGTTTTTTTTAGTGTTAGCAATATGAATGAAAGACTGTTGATATAAAAAACACAACTTAAATAGGTTTTTTTTACAAAGTTATTGTAATGGGAAGGATGTATTTGTTTCTTATTTCTCTACATTAAAGTTTTAGCATTAACTTCAACTTTAGTTACTTTTATTCGCAGACTTCCTAGTTTTTTTTTAATTCATGTGTAGTGACGAGGGCCCACTCAATATTCTCTCGCGACCCACCAGTGAGTCGCAACCCATAGTTTCGGAAATACTGCGATAGAATATTGGGTAAAGAGAAATATTTAACACTAGATTTACCCGACCAGTCATTTTGACTGTTTCGAAGCTTCCATTTTGCATCATTTGTTACCAATTATAGTGCAACTTTCAATTTCATTGGCTTTTCCCAATACAGGGTAAATAAGACAGGTTAATGTGACTGCAAGTTTTATCATAATTAGTAGCAACTTGGTGTAAAATGGAATTTTAAAAATGGTTGAAAACGGCCTGGTAAACCTACTTAATGATCTACTGATGAAAAATAACTTCAGGATATTCTGGATTTTGGAAGGTAGGGTTTAGAAACACATACTGCATTACTGATAATCGGAAGCCCAATAGAAGAAAGAATCTTCAATTTCTGCAACAATAGGGGCCCTAAATTGGTCCTGAGTGTGTTTGCATACAAATATATCTACATTTTCTTTTTGTACAAATAGGGGAGGGGGCTGGCTAAAGCCTGGTCTTTCCCCTGTTGGAAAATAATCTAGTTACGTCCCTGCATCCACGAATGTAACAGCCAGGGTAGAACTGAAAATTATCTCATTATTCTCATAACGAGTTTTTAGAAGCTAAGAAACAAAAGTCTTGATTTGTGTGACGAGGTAATGAAGAGGTTAAACATGAATACACCAAACTTTTTCAATGTAGCTTTACTTGAATTATAAAGGTCGAGACTAGTGGTCGTCAGTCGCCATTGGCGACTAACAATTCTTATTGGACGACCACAAAATGTCATATCGGTCGCCAAAACTGGCGACTTGCTGTTTTTTTATTATCACTTTGGCTATTAATAATGGCCATCAATTAAAGCCAAAAAGGCAAAAACGAAAATTTTTTGAAATACTTCTTGAAATGTATTATTATCTTTTATTATTAGAAGTACAACTTTCACGCTATGGTAAACAACGGAGATGAAAAATTTATATTTTTAGAAAAAGTTTGTAATTTATTATATTTTTTAAATACGACTTTTGTGTAATTTTGAGGAAAGTGTATTTTAAGGTATATGTATGTTTCTGTTTCTATGAAAAATGTGGCCCCTGTTGGGGAGGGGGGATTAGTTTGAAACATGGTTCTAAGTGGCGACCAACAGTGTCTAAGCGGCAACGACCAAATTTTTTTAGTCTCAAGCATTATTGAATTACGTACTAAAAAGCTTTGATGACATTTTCAATATCAATTTCAGACATGGGACTTTTGTATTATGGGGAAGAGATTGCTCTGAATGCTCGATCTTTCATGGAGTTGCCTAAGAGTTCGGTGCAATTTGAATGGGCCATCAGCGATCTGCAAAACAGAGTTATTCGCAATCTCCCAAGCAACATGCAAGTGATCCTTGATGGAAGCGCTGTTGTCATCAAGGAACTCAGCAATACAAATCAGGACATACTGATCTGTGCAGTATATTCTAATAGAAACGTACTGGTGGCAAAGAAGACCTTCTTTTTTCCAAATATAGGTAAGTTTATTTTTACACAAATACCGCAAAAAAGCTTCATTTCAAACCATATGACTCGCAATGACTTAGTCCCCGGCTGAATTAATGGACACTCTGCGACTTTTCGTAATTTCATTCTTAACACTCAGTCTGACGCAATAACCCGTTATTAACCTATTTTCCCATAAAAAAAAAATATATATATATATATATATAAATAATAAAGTACGAAAGAAGGCTTAATGTATCTTAAAAATATCGTTAAAAATAAAGAAAAATCAAAAATAAGTGAAGTAATTGAATAAAGATTGAAAAATAAAAAAATTGCATTGCACAGTATTTTAAAAACCGTGTATTTTTTATCTCCCTTTTTGCCAACAATCCAAAACCTTATATCGAAGACAGTCCCTGCATTGGCCTTAAAAGAAACATATCCCAAACTTCACACATCAAAAACTAAACACCAGTTCTCTATTCTAAATGTTGAAAACATATTAAAGAAAAAACATCCAAAATATGAAGTGTGCTATAAACTGTATCAGCAGCCAAAATGTAGACAGTTACAGTGAGCAATATCATCGTTGTCAGAATTAGAATTCAAAAATTTAGTATGCTAACGTTAATTTATTTTACTGATAGCGAACTTTTAAAAATTTTTCAGTGAAAAGATTACGCCGAAAACTGGTAAAAGTTGATAAGGGTTTGAACAGAAATAAACGTGAATCGGTTCTAGAAGACTTAGAGCCTGAAATGGAAGAAGTCGACAGAAGCTACAGCTCTCCCTTACTGCAAGAAGAAGAAGACACGAACTTCCCAACTTTCTTTCCAAACTCGCATTTCATAACAACTGAAATAGTTGCAAATATTCCAGAAAATAATCCTGAACTCGCAGAACAAACTTTTGACAGAAGTCATTATAATTTTCGTTCTGACGCTGACAGGAAAGAATCTTCAGATTTAGAAACTCATTCGAACGAGATAAAATCCTCAAGAACTGCTTCAGATTTTGAAAATCCGGTGGATAACAGTCAATTCCTCCTTGAAAAGCTGATTCAAAAGTCAAACAGTGAAACAAAACCTTCAATAATGGGTGTTTATGGATCCTCTACGGAGCAACAGGAATTTTTGGCAAATGCATTATCATTTGATGACGTAGAAGCTAGGTTAATATCTGACTGTAAATCAAATACTGACTGTTCGGTTCATGGCTCATGCTATATCAATAAGAATGAAAATAATTTTTGCAGATGTAAAAGCTTATATAAAGGCAATGGTATTTTCTGTTGGCCTTTCGAGCAATGAAGATGCAATAAATTTTGTGCTGCGCAACGATGTTTGTCTGTTCGAGAGAGGCCTGAGGGTGCATTCACATGAACGGCGACGGAGACGTTTTCCCTAATAGATTGTTGTTCTGGTTATCAAACTAACAGCGATGGCGTGTGTCTTCCACAGCGCAGTCAACAAATCCCGATCGTCTGAGTGAAGGTCACTTTTAATGACGCAACGAAGAATGCCAATCAGTCAATACGAGGACGTGGTTAACAAGTTATGCAGACCCAATGGAAGGTGTCGTCTCTGTTACGTTCGGTGTGAATGCACCATGAGGGAGTTGCGTCCAAAAAGTTAATGAATAAATGAAAATAATAATAATAATAATGCTAAACTAAAATAAATAAATTTATTTAATTAGAAATAAATAATATCAGCAATAATTTCAGTCTTCTAAAATTTGAGTAGTAGTGGAATAGTTTAATAGACAAAAATATTTGTGATGGATTCTTAAGCCATAAAGACTTAGACTAGGTAAATTTATTGTGTAAGGGACGGGAACTCAAATGAAATAACACATGGGTAGTCAATCGATCGGGAGCTTTGAAAACACTACACACATTCCCATACGATGTGAAGAGCAATTAGTTCTAGTCTGTTATCATATGAGCGAGATATTTTAGCACAATTACTTTCCATCATATAAAACCACATAGATTTGTGAACCCGCCGACAGGGTGGCGTAGTGGTAAGGCGCAGGCCTCGTACGCCCAAGTTCGCAGGATCAAACCTGGCCCAAGTCGGTGGATTTTCAAGATGCAGAAAATCGTCTGCGCCTACGTCGTATAATTATGAGGCATGCTAAAGACCTCTTGAGTATCCGTTTGGCATGGACACTCTCGGCTAAATTAAATTCCTAGTGCAACCTGCGTCAATTAGACCTCAGGTGCAGCCACCTAGGGGAAACTGAGCGTCAAAATTCTCAGAGTGGTACTGGCATCCGCTGACAGAGGTGCTACTTGAAAGAAGGGATGCCGATTTCCCGGTATTGCATTAGGTTTGCCAAAAAGGTTAGCAACCCCGTTGGAGAAGAAAGAAAAAAAGAAGAAAAAAAAAAAAAAAGATTTGTGAACTAGGGATCTGGAGTGGAGCGTGGAGTAGAGCAACGAGATTTTAATTATTTTTTTTTATTATATAAAAAAGAAAATAAACTTTTTAAAAAAAGATTACTAATATAATTTAATAAATTTATTCGGAGCATAGAGTGGAACCGGCGCAAGTATCTAGAAGTCGGAGCATAGCTGGATTGGAGCAAGTCAAAAAAGTGGCTGCTCCAGGTCCCTGTTATGAACAACTGATTTTTCTCTTTTCAAACACTGAGCTTCTTGCGAAAACTGTTTGGTGCATCAGCAGCGTGGTAAACAGTGGGGGAGCTTTGATGTAACTATTTCCATTAGCTGTAAAAGCGATGCATCTATGTTAATCGAAATTTTAAATTCTTTATTGGGCTCACAAACGAGGTTAAAAATGGGATTGAGAAGAGAACATGTCATGAAAGTTGTTCTTACAGAGTTCAAAAAACATTTCGAAATTAGATTTTCGACTTCCTAAATTTCAGTCAATTATTTAATTCATTTTTTGATTGAAATTTTAAATTATTTATTGGCTCAAGCGAGGTTATAGTTGGGGCGCCTTGGCATTAGCGCAGCGGTCGGCAACCTAAACTGACTGAAGATCTACTTTCCAAGTTCGGCGAACACCAAGATCGACTCGGAGGACGGGGGGAGGGGGCTATACATTATTAATAGGGCATGTTGGGATCGCGCCCGTCTTCAAATTGCAGGTTAATTCTTGTCAGAACAAGTTCTGATGCTTATAAAACACCTACTTTAAAATTTCTAAAATAATGGTTTGCTAACACCATTAACTCGCCATCAAAACAATACAAACATATTATTTCCTTCGAATTTGATAAAAAAAGCTGTTAGTTTTTGTGACTCATGTGAAATGTGTACATTCTTGAATTAACTCTCACCAAGAGCATTGTTAAAGTGATGACTGACAATCCATATTATTAGAAGTTTTTTTTAGGTCCGGTGAATGGTCTGATAAACTAATAAACATTTTCTGAAGGAAAAAATAATAATAAACTCGCCATCCAATTCAAAAGTTATTTTATTTATTTTTTTAAACTATAAACTGTCCAAAATGCTGTCGCGATCGACCGAAAATGGGCTTGCGATCGACCGGTCGATCGCGATCGCCGGGTTGCCGACCACTGCATTAGAGCATGATCAAAAAACGTGTTGCATCGATCCATAGCTGTGGCTGTGGGATTCGAGCTCGGGTCTACGTAGTGATATTTAAACCGTTAAATACAGGTCATCGAGTTGCAATTTATCAAGTAAGGGATCTCCCATAAATGAAGTCCTGCTTTTGTTGTTGTTGTTGTTGTCGAGTCCTCGCAGGTGGTGAGGAAGAATGGGTACGCTGCTCCTGGGTCTAGCGGGGCCCTTATAGGCAGGAGTCCGATTTCTGCCCCTTTGAAAGGTCTTTTAATTTTTGAACCATCTCCCAGATGAGAGACCGTCACCTGGGATTGGCACCCCCCAGAGGTATCGTTAGTCCTGCTTTTTTTCCCATATATTTGACCCCCTCTCCCCTTTGCCACAAAATTTCATATTTCAACATACACACCTCCCCCGTTTGTTACATGCCACGCTATGTTGCATAAGCATGATGCCACACTTCTCGTTACTCCCTCCCCTCCCTTTGTCACAATTTCACGAACCCCCCTTCACCCCTCGAAACGTGACATCATTTAGGAATGATCCCTAAGATATATTACGTGATTTCATTAAAAATATTTCTTACCTTGTTGCATGATTTCAAAATTTCCCTCTTGGGATGTAAATAAATTTGTAAGGAAAACTACTCATTTTTCGTAATTTTTTAGTTTATGCACTAAAGTTTGTTCTCCCTAAAGTTAAATGAAAACTGAAGTTATACGATGAAACTTAGGATTGGCAAATGTCATTCCAGTTAGTTGTATAGCTCAGTGTATACAACTTGGGCTTCCATTACACTTACAAAAAAGAAAAAGCCAATTATGGCATATCATATGCACTCAAAATTATGACCCTACCTTGATTCGGATGGTAAAAAATAAGCATCAAGTTTAAGTACACATAAAGTCGGGAATTTTTCCTTTCAATGATAATTATTTGTGAGTTTATTTTATCTTTATTTGTCGGGAAACAAAAAGATGTGGGTGAAGAGGGAAAAGGAATCATGATTTTATCTTTTATTGTTGTCTCTGTTTTCACTGCAATCGTCTGAGTGTCCCAAATATTGGTATCTTTCACGTTCATTTGACCTATTTCCAAAAAGGCCATATTAAGAACATTTGAGGAAAAGCACTTATTTATTTTCAATATGCACGTGTGGTGCATAGATTCAATTTTAGTATACTGAAACCTGTGTAAGTTGACCACTTGCGGTGCAGCACTTTAGTGGTCAACTTATAGAGGGTGAGGATTTTTTTTCTTTTCTCTTTTTTTTTTTTTTTTCCATTTCTTACACTATGCGTTTATTCCTTTTTCACTAATTAAAATATAACTTCATGTATTAATGTTACTTTATAATTAGTAATTAGGTACTGCTTTCACAATTATCTAGAATATCACTAAATATAACCTGAATGACTACTTACAATGTATCTTATACAATTTTAAAATAAAAGCACTTAGTTAAAATAAACATAAATATCTTATTAATTACGTAAGTTACATGTTTGATGGTGAGGATTTCCTAAAAATACATAATTTTACAAAATGGCTAGATGAATTAGAAGAAAAAAGAAGAAACTTATTTAAAGAATAAAAGAGCTCATGATCGTTTTCCCATGTTGCCAACTATCAAAGAGATTTAGGCAAAATTCATATTGATGTTTCATCCATCCAGACAAATGATGGTCTCACATTATAGCATAAAAAATATCCTGGAGAAGTTATTTAAGTTTTCTTATCTTAGCGAAAATAGATAAACAAATAAATATAGTAATAATTAGGCGGTCAACTAACAAAGTTTTTTTTTAATAATACTCCCACCCAAGTTTGGAGTACATAAGTGGTCAATGTAGACAGGTGATTTAAGTTTTTTTATCTTTGCGAAAATAGATAAACAAACAAATATAGTAATAATTAGGCGGTCAATTAACAAAGTTATTTTTAAATAATACTCCCACCCAAGTTTGGCGTACATAAGTGGTCAATGTGGACAGGTGGTCAAGTTACAAAAGTTTCCCTATGTTATATAATATAGGGCTAATTTCGTTCCTGACAAACGTGGTAAACTTTGACACATTCCCTGACTATCGCACCGGCATCCGGGGCCTGTGCCGACACGCCCGGAACTGCCTGTGCCCTGGGAAGGAACTTCGCGAAGGGCAGGAAATTTTTCTATAATATCATTTAAATTTCTTTTAAAAGGAAATTGTAATGAAAAATAATTGGTTTAGTTAATATTACCCGCTGTTAATTTTTCGTAATAATAGGTTGTTCTTAGTTAATTTACTTAATTTCACATTGACCGCAGCACACATACACACAGACACACCTGCATATATATATATACTAAGTAAGTGAACAATTACCAGGGGGCAGGAAAAATTGAAAGTGGCCTGGGCATGAAAACTTGCTCGTCAGGCCTGGCTTAGACAGGTGGCCAGCTTACAAAGGTGGACAACTTAACAGGTTTTACTGTATATTAATCTGACTGAAATGTTCTAAAATTACACAATTGCGATCGTTCGATGTAATTTATTATCAGAAACATTACGCTGCTTAAAAATCCTTAAAAACCCCAAAAGTTTTCGGTAAAAATTTTTTAGATCGTAAAATTTTCCAAATATTATTTTTCCAAACTTTCTCAGTACCGATTTGAAAGGCTTTGTACTGTATTATAGTTGCTTATTCCTATTTTGTGCCAATCGCACAAGTATAACTAATTATACGAAAAATGTTCAAGAAATGAGTCTAAATTTTTCTTTTTAAAAGATTTTTGTTATTATTCTTAACACATCCTTTAAGGATGCATGAAGGATTTTCTGCATACTTACGTAAAATCCCACGTAGTTTACCTCTTAAAAAAGAAAAGGGGGAGGGACAACTTTTACTTTTCTTTAAATAGATTTTAGAATTTTCTAAAAGATGGCAATGGAAAAAAAAATATGATTGCATAGCTATAATTTTCTTTCCAAGTTTTAAGGAGTAAAATGGAAATATCGTAAAATCAACAATTAAAATGTCTACTATATTGTTCATTTTCAAAGATTGGTAAACGCAAAATATGTTTTTCTATAAATTTTATGTAATAAATAAATAAATAAAAAGGACCTCTCTCAACTAGTCACATCTGCATTAGAAAACAGTAATATTCTTAGGCCACGTTAGCGGACAGTAAGAGTTTTAATCATTTCAAAAACTATGCAGACATTTTATTATTAAACTTAAATTACAGCAATATTCAAATCTTAATGAGTGCAGAGCGTTTGAATCTTACTCTTCTTTTCTGAAGATTTTCCTCTTATTAGTGATGTAGAAGTGGGATAGCAATCTAATTCAATGTCTTTTTAATTTCTCCTTAACTCGCTGCTGTTCTAGGCGACAGTTTATTCCTCCCGCCATTACCCGCTGCCCAGGACTGCAAATTTGGTGCTTAATGTGACCTTTTGTTTTTATTTAGTTGAAAACCATTGTTATAATAATTTGCAATGAAAAAAAAAAAGTATTTTGTTCTGTTTTGAAAGTAGAGCGCGCTTCAACAAAGCAACAAGTCTTTATTTATCAATTATGTCCTCCACCGAACGCCCAATGCAGCAAACAAATTTAAAAATAGAAAAAGACTACCCCCTCAGTAATGCCTTGCAAAGAATGTAGTTTCAAATAATGTATAATAATTAAATTCGAATAATTAAATCAGTGTTTATCTACTCTAGCGATGCTGTGGCTTTTCAAATTCCCAACACCAACTAAAATTCGATTCAGAAATAAAGCGGCCATTGATCATGTTTTCAAAATACTTCACTAGATGTCGACACCATCATTTCTCATCAAATCACTTTCGTCCTTCGTAGAGGTTGCGAAGTCAAGGTGATAAAAAGTACGAGCGTTAGTTTTGAATGGGGAAAATTTGGAATGCGCGTAGTGTGGGTGCGCAAGGGAAAGTGCCCCGCCCCCTTCTTTTCTTCACCTGTTGTGTTCCGATGATACCGCACGCGGTTAAAAATTCATTTTGTCAATATCTCTGAATGGGCGAACAAACGGATATTTCGTATAACTACTTCAAAAAAGTTCGCGTAAGTATTTTCTATTTCCTTGTTTTTATTTGCAGTTTCAATGCTTTTCTGTAGAACTGGAATTTTCGATTACGTTTTCGTCGCTAAAGGGAAAGTTAAGTCTAGGGGTTTAGCGTTTTCTTTGGGGGCTCAAATAAGGGTCTGTTCCGTAATTCCTTAAAATCAACATAATGCAACATTTCTTAAATTTTAACGCGAAAATATATTTGGTACGTTTCCTCCATTATTTATTTTAATGAATTTTAATATTTTTGTTCCTTTTGAGGGGGAGGGGAGGGGGATGGATCTAATAAATAGAAAGAAAAAAATATTCAATTTTACATTCTAACACATAATTCAAAAAATTCATACATAGGATTTTTTTTAAGGGCGGGTGAAGACAATATATTTTAAGCTGTCAAACTTTTTGCGCTACTCCGAATCATTATTACGAATGTATGTATGTATGTTATCAAATTGTATTTTGGTTAAAAAAGAGAGCTCAGCATGCAAAATTGAATTGATAAAACTAATTTTGTGCATGAATTTATTTGACAACAGGTTTAGCATAAAAACAAAATAACGCGGAACCAGATCCGTCATTCTAAACTATACAAAAGGGAGGGACGGGGGGGGGGGAGCCAATGGGTTATGTACTCAAAATACAGATGTGAGCACTCTCGTAAGCATGATGGTGCCCTCTCCCCCCTTTAAAAAAAAAGCCTTCAAAACGATGACCCCCCCCCCCCCCCCAAAAAAAAAAATTGACTAAAACCCTCTGAAAACAAACTCCCTAAAAATTTCAGCAGCGCAGCCTGCGCCATGACCCAAGGCCGTATCCAGAGAGGGGGCGACGGGCGCGGTCCCCCCCCCCCCCCGAAATCCCAAAATTTTTCGCAATGTAGCATGTATTCTTCCCTGAAACTTTCCTCTACACTAGTGCTTCAAAGTCAATGTACCCCCACCCGAAAAAAATTTTTGGCTACGGCCTTTCCATGACTCCTAACCCCCCCCCCTCCTGCTGGGCAATCCTGCTATATGTAAATGCTGAAAAATATTAAATAAATAATTAAAAATTAAATAAATAATTAAAAATTAAATAAATAATTAAAAATTAAATAAATAATTAAAAATTAAGTAAATAATTAAAAATTAAATAAATAATTAAAGACCAGGGATCAGGAGCAGCTACTTTTGAGTTGCTCCGCTTCGACTTCACAGAACTTTCTCCCGTTCCGTTCCGGCTCCGCTCTGTGCTCCGAATATTTTTTATCAATCAGATTATTTATCTCTTTTTGTTAAGTTGGTTAGTTTTTTATATGATAAAAAAATCGGAGCAGTGGAGCACAGCAAATTTTTTCGTTCCGCTACAGTTTCGAAGAAAATCTCGTTGCTCCACGCATCGCTCCAGATTCGTGATAAGGCTGCATTTAAAGTTATTAACGATAACTTTAAAACTATGATTTGCGGAAAAAGACGAATGCCTCCAGCGGGTGAAAAAAAAAATGTTTCGGTGGAACCATGGAATTCTGTAAAAAAAGTTGCTTCTGCTAGCAAGCTGCAAATATCACTTCAGTTTCATAGAAATAAGACAAAAGAAAATTACGCTCGCACCTTATGATGTTTAAATTTCATCAAATGAAGTCATCTGCGCAGAGCATTATGGGGTGTTGGTAACAAATGTAACGCGCAGAATGTTGTGATATGAAATTCTACCATTAAGATAGCCTTTACACGCCATTATATGCATTAACAAATTAATATACTTGTCTTGTTGCGTTCTGAATACTCATTCTTTGTTTGTTTCGTGTGTAATGCCTCAAGAGCCGCAGATCAGCTTTGGGAAAGCTACCTTCCTGTAGAACTTCTTAACCCACATTTACGTATTGAATATAAGGAAACCAGGAAAACTCTTCTTATCAAGCCACTTGATGAGGGTCACACGAACTTGTAAAACAAGCTTCTTATCTCTTTATTCCTCAAAACACAGCGACTGCAATACCGGGATCAGAAGCCGAGCCAATACAAGGGTGGTTATACTTAAAATACCTACGTTTATATCTACGTAGAGATTGTTCCAATGTATACGCGTTATTGAAACTTGGTACATGCGTTATACGGACATTATATAGCACAGGAATAAATTGAAAGTCTCTTAAAATTATGAAAACTCGTGCTCTCTTACAAAACAATTTAAAATGATGAATCTTATTATAATGCTTATGAAATCAATTCTTTCGTCACAACACTTAAAAGAAATCATTATTCATAATTATCAGACAGTTGCCATTCCATAAAATGTAAATAAAAATAAATTCGTATTACTTGCTTTATAGAATAGGGAGGTTTCATAATAGATGTTTGTGCAGAAAAAGGTATTGTTTGTTTGTCATTAAGAGAGGGGGAAATAAATCATAATCAGCTTGACTTTTTTAAAAATTATTTTTATTTATATTTATTTATTTATTTTCTTGTATTTATTAATCAATTCATTTCCAAATTGTTATTATAATATATTTTAAAGCAGGAATATGAAAATAGTTACACATTAATTTTAGTAATACTACTTTTTTTTTTTTTTCGATTTTTTTTAAACATACTGATGCAATATTTTTGCCTGGCAAAAATGGTGAAGGGCTAATTCCGTTCCTGGTGGTCAAATGTGGTCAACTTTGCAGGTTTTACTGTATGCCCCTTCGAAATTTTTCGTTTTCCCCCGTAATGTTCCAAAGTTCGCCTTAAAGCTCGATTTTGTAAACATGTAACTGACAGGTAAAGAAACAGCAGAATTTCTACCGATTCCAGGAACCATCAGAGAAGAAATATGCGCAATCTGAAATTCGAAGAAGATAAGATATGCAGTTGGTTTTTGTCCTGTTTTTTCTGTCTTGCATGACGGACGGGAAGCCTCCAGTGGCTTTTAGATTGCGAAAACACGGAGAAAAAAATCATTGCATGACATTTATTTCCTTGCCATGCTAGGCGATAATGGACTGTCGATAAGAATCGTCACGTGCCGTCATTTTGGTGACGGTGTGTCTTTCGTGCGGGGAGATTTTTTTTTTGGTTTCCTTATTAGAAAGGAAAATGCTAGATGACGATTTTCAAATCAAGTGATGAATTTTATTTGTTTTCTTAAGGTTGTCGATTAAATTAAATTGAAATGTGGGGCACTTTTGTAGAAGACCTCGGATTTCCTGCAGGAGTCTTAGAAAATATAGGTTTATTGTCAATAATGATCTGGAGCAGGAGCAATGGAGTGGTGAGATTTTGCTAAAAACAGAAGCGGTACTGCAGTAAAAAAAATTGTTGTGCTGTACTGCATCAATTGTTTTTTTTTTTTTTAAATTACATTCAAAAGCTTAAAAATAAATAAGTGAAGTTTTTTTTCTTTCCTGTTTTGTTTCTTTTTTTTCCTTTTTGCAACACAGCGCAGTTGAAACATTATATAGTTAGGGATCATTCATAAATGATGTCATGCTTCGAGGGGGGGGAGGGGGGTTCGTGAAATTGTGACAAAGTGTGACAAGGGGAGGGGAGGGGGTAACAAGAAGTGTGACATCATGCATTATGCAACATAGCGTGACGCGTGACAAAGGAGGGAGGGGGGGTCCGCTGAAGTGTGACATATTGTGACAAAGAGGGGAGGGGGTCAAATATATGGGAAAAAGCATGACGTTATTTATGAACGGCCCCTTATTGATAAATAAATAGTCTTTAAATGACTTTTATTTCTCATCACATACATGCATGCCTATTAATAGGTAAACTAAAACAAAAAGATTAATATAATCAATTAAAATTATTCAGATCACGGAACGGAGCAAAAGCATGTAACGAGAAGTCGGAGCAGGTATGCTCCAGATCCCTGATGATGATAAGATGAGTCAAACTCAGTCGATAAATTCCTTTGTACATTAATGTTCGTAATATAAGATGGTGTGTGAAATCTTAAATTTTAAAATATGTTTTAATTCGTTGTCGCAGTGGGTGTAAATCCACCATAACATCTCTTTGCCACGAAACAGCTTGGTGTTTCTCCTACAGAGGTCGCGGCAGAGGAAATTCAAGTCCGTTTTCGGACCCTTCACAAAGTTCCAATCAATCGAAACGGACCCTTCACAAAATTAGTCAATCAAAACGACCCTTCATAAAATTCCGAACTCCTAAACCGTACTTTTTACGGAATCATTTATTAAATAAGCAGCAAAAAGAAAAGAAAAAGTAATCAATGTACGAGTATGTTTGAATTTTCACAAAATAATTTGATTTTTCCCAAAAATCTTTTTAAAATTCACAGCCCCGGAAAAACGGACCCTGTTAAAAATGCTGGATCGGTCCCTGTCCTATCATTTGCACTAGTTATTTCCAAGTTTTCATTTTAATCACTTAGGGATCATTCATAAATGATGTCCGCTTCGAGGGGGGGGGAGAGGGTCGTGAAACTGTGACGAGGGGAGGGGGTAACATATGTGACATGATGCTTACGCAACATAGCGTGACATGTGACAGAAGGGGGAGGGGTGTGGTGAAGTGTGACATTTTGTGACAAAGGGGGAGGGGGTCAAATATATGGGGGGAAAAGCGGGACATCATGAATGGACGGTTCCTTACGCCCTTTTAGCCTCTTGGTGCGTCGATAGGGAAATTTAATCTATTAAATGCCAGTTCGTAAATTTGGTTGATTTAAACAAAAATGGAAGCATACGTTCTTATTCACGAAACGCAACTGCAAAACGAACTTCCCTGAAACTCAAATGAATTCGGTCTTTTCTGCCATGCGTAGAAGCTCCCAAGTGTCAAAACTCTGTGATCGGACTATATACTAGGGATGTAACGAATATTCGGACACTATTCGGTATTCGGCCCTTTGGCCGAATATTCGGCCGGGCCGAATAGTTATTTCATCCCCTAGCCGAATATTCGGCCTGGCCGAATACTGGGTAATGTCAAATTCGGCCTGGCCGAATATTGATGGACTATTCGGCCGAATAGTTCTGCTGCAGAAGAAATGTAAAAAAAAATTAAAAAATTAGTAGATTTTAAACATTTAAAATTGCATTATAATTATTGCAAAAAATACATTAGTATATAGTTTTAATAAATAAAAATTATTTAGAAAAAAGTTCTTTTTTTGAACCTTGTTTTAGGCTTGACTGTTCAAAAACAGATTTTAAAGTTGTAATATTGTATTTTATTTTTAGAATTGGCTCCCAAAGGCTGGCAATAGTTAATTATGATGGAGAACATGATAAATTAATTTTGTTAATATTAACAAAATGGAAGTCACACTTTGTTTGGGTAGACTGATTTATTGGGAATATTGAGTATGAGAGAAATGTGATAAGCCTAGAATATATCATGATTATTTAGATAGCATTTTGGGGTTTTAGAAAATAAAAATATATTCAAGTTAAGTGTGTTAAATTTTAGTAGATCTTTTAAAAATGGTTATGTAAAAAACCCCATAAAATAAAAATATTAACTTTTATAGCTTTTAAAATATTTTCATGAAACAGTTTTGAGAAAAATAAAAGTTCATTAAGCAATAGTAATTCTTTCATTTGAATTAAATAATGGGTAAAATAGGGATAATGCTTGCTATCGGTAAAACCTGTCATTTCTATTCCGCTTGTGGGGGAAACTCTTAGTTTTATTACATTCAAAACAGTAGAGAAAATAGATTAATTTTAAATAGTTTTAAATTCTTAACAAACAGAATTAAATCATACATCATAGATTGTGTGTAATTGGTGTTTGACTTTGTGAATAATTTTAAATTTGATAAATACTTTCTATTGCAATGATTTTCTAGTGGTTTGAAACAATGATTTGAAATTTTAATATTCGGCCGCCGAATATTCGGTATTCGTCCTAAGACATTGGCCGAATATTCGGCTTCGGCCTATTCGGCCTAGAAGAAATGACCGAATATTCGGCTTCGGCCTGGGAGGAATGGCCGAATATTCGGTATTCGGCTATTCGGCCAAATCACTATTCGTTACATCCCTACTATATACCTGTAAAGCGTAAAAATGAGAAAGTTTCTATCTTTTTGCTAGAAGTGATCGCTTCGCACATCGGACCTTGAAATCACGCGCGAGCTCTATTCAAATTTCCGACATTATTTTCGATAAATTTTTACAAAAAAAATTTTTTTTTTGTTGCTATTATTCCGTTATGTTGCAACAGCATCAATTACATTCTGGTAGCATTTCCTATTTGTTTTGACATTTTCAAGCAGAATACGTCATTTTCTCAAGGGCAAGACTTTCTCCGCATTGAAGACATTGTGTAATTTCAATATTCATTCTTTTGGACTGAAAAGTTCATGAAAAATATTTTTTATAAACTCGAATCAAGCGTTATTTTTAAAAATCTTCTTTTAAAGTGACTTCACTGGTAACGCATGTATTACGTGTTGTTCAAAAAAAAAAAAAAAGCCGGAACAGAAATGCCAAAATTAATAAATAAATCAATAAAAATAAATAAATAATGTTTTGAAATTTAAGTAAAAAATAAATGAAAGGACATCTTTTCAAACAACTTCAATTATTTAGTAGTTGCATTTCATTGCTATACTAATATATTTTTATAATAATAATAATAGTGAAGAATAAAATATAAAAAAACTTTAGACATTTCAAGATTAAAATACGATAATGGAACAAAAGACAATTTTAAATTTGAAAAAAAAAAAAAAAAAAAAAATGCGTGAAATGTTTTGGCGAAAATTCCTTTGCCTCATTGAAGAGTATTTTGGAAATCCAGATTTTTTCATCGAATAATAATGGATCACTCTTAAACTTTTGCATACTTCAATTCTATGACTGCGTATATTTATAATAGATACCGCCTTTATGCGACCTAAGAAAGAAAACTTACTTTTAAAATTTATACATAAAAATTAACGCAATGATTCATTTTTTTACTTCGGAGGGAGAAAAACTTGATAATTTTTACCAAAACATTTCATAAGTTTTCTAGTTTTCTGATACAAAACTAATTAGTATTTGTCATTTCTCCACATTTTTAATACTCTAACAGATGACTTTTAATTGATATTCTTTCTTCTCATACAGTAAAATTGTAGTTTTCCAATACATTTTTTCTATAAGATTGGCAAATCATTTGTATTTTTCTATGAATTGTTATAATGAGGATAAATTGCTTGTATTTTCTCGATTTTTTTAAACATCGGAATAAATAAGTCACTTGTTTTCTCTTAAACACATTGGTTTAAATATTTCGATTTCCACCTATTTTTTCCTTCCTATTGCAAATTAATTACTTACATTTTATTATAAATTATTTGTATAAATATATATCTAGTTCTGGCGTAAGTTATTCGTATATTTATATGAACCTCTTTCAACCGAAAAGTAAATATTTTTCTCACTAGTTCCGGATTTTCTCGGAAGCAATATGTCCACATTCCTTAAGCATTACTAAGGTCTTTTGTAACTCAAATTTCAAGGTATCCTGTAAGCTCCCGAAAGAATGTGCATTGCATTCTGCTTGGACTAGTTTCTAAATCTAGCCCCTTCAAGCAGGAGGGGCTAAACGCATCACCTGAAGCGGAAAGTGTTTATGTCAAGGGACAATAGGTGTGGACAACATTTGGCGTCCACTCATTCTTCTTTTTTGTGAACCCCCTGCCGTGGCACGTGACCAGAGTCGCGTGCCACGAAATTTTGCGAATTTCTACATCATTTAAAAACGTGACCACAGAAAGGAATGTGTCCGCTATTCTTCGTTCTACAGGGCCCTGCAGACTCGCGTGTTTCCATGCCCATTGCAATTTCAACTTTTCCCGCCCCTTTTGAATGGTTGATTTACTTTATGCATATAATATATAATGTCTATAGATATATGTATATGGGTGTGCTCGGAACAGAAAAAATAAGTGGAAGTTACCACGCTGTAGTAAGGTCTATTTCGAGTGATGCAAGTTTGTTCGCAATTTGGCCTGAAGTTAGATCAGTGGTTCCCAAACTTTTTTGTCTCGTAGAGCCCTTGCCATGTTTTTCGGTTTTGGATAGACCCCCTGCTTACCTGATATTGATTTTTTGTAAATTCATCAACTTCAAATGTATTTCTGACCGATGATATGGTGCTACTCACTGTGAAATATTTAAATTACAAACTGTAGTGAAGTGTACTGTGAAAAACTTAATAAAAACACACATGTTAATTTTATACATTTATTAATTAAATTGAAATTAAAACGAATCAAATTAAAATTTAGTATGCTATATAAAATAACTAAGCAATAAATAAATGCTTTTAGGGGGAGGGATGAACCTGATGCTTTAATAATAAATTATCAACAATTTGCACCAATTTAGTTAGGTTTAATCTCAAATCTCCTCGGTTAATGTTTATTGATGTCCAGTCTGTTTTTTTTTTTTTTTTTTTTTTTTTTTGTTAGAAGATTGGTAATTGAGCTGAAACCCCTTTCCACTAAGTATGAATGTTATAAAACAATTAAAAACTGTCTCGCGATATTCCATAATACGGGATAAGTAACAGGTATGTTTTTTAAGCCAGAATTGCTGATATCCGATTCAAAACTGTACCGTAAGTTCTTCGTTAGTGCTTAAAAATTTTGCAGAGTCATTAGCTTATATGACATGCACTATCGTTGACTCTCATTTTCAGTGCATGGACCCCCAATTTTTTTTTTCACTTGACATGGACCCCTTGCATGTTGTCGTCGACCCTTGGGGGTCGATATAGACCACTTTGGGAATCACTGCGTTAGATGAGCTTGGAAAAATGTATTCTTCTTTTTTTTCTTTTTCATTTCCTGTGCTTTATTTTTCTAAGATAAAAATGCTGGTTTTTTTAAAAAGAATTTTCATGATATGAAATTCCATGCTCCGGGTGCCGTGCGATAGTCAGGGCTTGTGCAGGGCCCCATTAACCCAAAGTAGGACCCAGTGCCGAATACTACTTCAGCCCCCCCCCCCCCTCCATGCTCCAAAAAATAAAAATAATAATAACACATTTATATATGTTCCACTAAGTTCTTGAAATATATAGAACCAATGATTCGAGCAGACGTTATTGAATTTGCATAATTAAATAAAACGCTTTGTTGGAATCACGTACTGATTGGCTGTTATTTATTCCATCATTAAAAATTACTTTCGCTCGAAGACCACAGTTTGTTTGCACTGTGACTTTTTTACTGTGTAATAGGGACGACGTTGTGTCTTTTTATTTTGTGCATTTGAAGAGTGAGTATATTCACGACATTTTTATGGATTGGATTTTTTTTTTTTTTTTTTTTTGAAATTTTAATTAAATAACACTGAAACTCCTCTATAGCGGTCACCAGCGGGACAAAAATATCTGTCCGGAATACAGAGATGTCTGCAAAAGAGGTTTATTTTTAGGCTCAATACTTTGCTGGCGGGTAATTAAAAACTGTCCGCTTATGAGCGGCGTCGGCATTTGAGGGCTGCCCGTTAGGAGTCTTGTTGCGCACGTTCTTAAACTCCTCGAAACCCTTTTTAAAATTGAGCCGAGTTATTGAATTTGTTTGAGTCGTATGAAAGACATTTAATTTTAAATATAGCAAAAAAGGAAAATCAAAAATTAGAAAAAGATTGAATTTTTTAAATAACTATTTAGCTATCCACCTATTGGTAGCAACATATCTATTATAACTGCATTTGATCCGAAATTTTATAGAACCAGTTCCGAAAATGGAAAGAAATACGTTTTCCGAAACTTTTTCGATTTATTAATCTTAACATTTCTTTGATGAATTATGTCTAGTTTTTTCCTACCTTGGTGCAAACAAGCAAAGTATTTAGTGCTTTAAAAGAAGTTTGTTTCTGGAAAAAATTGACTTTAGGGATTAATGTTACAGAACTTTCATTTAATTAATTGATTTTTTAAGTTTTTGTTTATTTACTTATTTTGAGCTTTTTATACGAGTCGTCTAGACTCAAAACCAGATACATCCACTTTTTTACACTTTCTAATAGTTTAAAGTAATCTTCATATGGTGTTTTTTTTTAAAGTTTCTAAAGCAGCTACATCATGCTAAAAAGTGTGTTGGAAATTTGCCGGTTTGTTACAAAACCAGTCTCTCCCCCCCCCCCCCCCCCAACGACCATGCTTGGCAGCTCTTCTTTTTTCCCCTCCAAATATCTTCTAAGAAAAAATTATTTTTGTGTTGAAATTTCAGCAAATCAAAAGTCTATCCTAATGCTAGAAATTCGATTTTCTTAGAAATTAGTTTTTTGAACGCCGTGAACAATTTCATTTTTTGGATGTAGCTGGTTTTGAAACTAGACGACTCATATATAGACGTATGTATTGTGTGTAAGGGGGCTCTGACCTATTTGTCGTACATACCTTTTCCGAAAATTTTGTGAAGATCAGAACTTTTTTTTTTCTACTAAGAATCACCCATGGTTATAATATTAGCAATGTTTATTTTTAATCGTATCATAAACAAATATAATTTGGGAAAACCGCTGATATCACTCAATTGCAACCCGCGACGTAAGTCATTGCCGTTCTTCACTCTTTTGCCGAAAAGCATTTTCTCTCCCGCTAATCATCGTGTTTCGTATGCATCGTGATTGCACAGACCTTGGCTGGTTGTCCAAGAAAGAGGAAGAAATGCTTTTGGCATTGTGCTGCTTCGTAATTTCAGTGGTTTTCATTCTCTTGGCGTGGATGAACGGCTTTAACGAATTTTCTGCCTTCGGTGTAAGGAGGGATGATGCCATCAATTGGTGTGACCTTCCCAGACGATATCATGCCGCTTAACGATAATAATAAATATCTGACTGGCTCAGAAACGGATTTCTTCGGAAAAATTCTCATTGTTCTGACGGATTTTAGTTTTCTCGGAATAGATATGATATCAAGATTGCAGAGAATGTGATTTTGGAATGCTGTTGGAATTTTTCTTCGAATAATTAAATGACACTAGGATGTTAAGTAGATTATTCTGGTGAAGGTTGTGAGGATTCTAGAAATAAAAAGGGCAGCAAGGTAAA
Source organism: Octonoba sinensis (assembly GCA_038502835.1). Taxonomy (NCBI): domain Eukaryota; kingdom Metazoa; phylum Arthropoda; class Arachnida; order Araneae; family Uloboridae; genus Octonoba; species Octonoba sinensis. Next base: position 45,547,422 of record CM076603.1, read on the forward strand.
AAACATTTTGAAAAGGGTGTTCTTCTCCGAAAGGGTATTTTTTATGTCGCGGATCGACACTTTTCAAAACACCTGATCGTAAAAACTGATCCTTATAAGACAATCACGAAAAATACCAAATCTGTGTTTAACGACTTAGAATGGACTGACCAGTTGGACACGGATTTGGTGTTTTTACTCGTATTTTTTAAAATTATTTTGGGAGCGGGTCTGTTAGTGTGTCACTAATTTTAGTCTTAGGACTGTGGCATGGACATAAACATACATTTTGTATTTCAACTTTTTTTTTTGCTTATTTTGAAGATTTTCAGGCCTACACTGCTGTCGGCTCTAGTGTGTATTTGCTTGGGATTTGAGAGGTATTCTGCATTGCTCATTCTTTGAGACAAACCAACACTGATGTGTCCTTGTCTCGTTCTGAAATCTTAATTTTTTTTTTTGTACACTTTTTAAAAATATTTTACTACATTTCTGGCTTATTGGTTTACTTAAATTTTTGTTGCTTTGCGCATGTTTAGGTGGTAAGTGTTTATTTTTTCCGTTTTCACCTTATTCTTTTATCACAACAAATTTTCTTGCTCTATCTCCGCTTCAGTTTCGAGCAAAATCTCGCAGCTCCTCGCTCCGTTATCCTGAAATATTTTCGACACTTTCATAATGCTTCACAAAGTCGTATGATTAAATAATTTGACAAGTATACTCTTTTTGTTTGTTTGTTTGTTACCGGTAGCGAAATTGTCTTCACGCTTGAGTGACTCAGACCTGTCTTGAGCGTGGAATCGCCGCATTGTCTTCGTCAGTGAGTGAATTATTATTTTTGCAGTTACGCCACGTACGCGACGAATCATCGAAGCTGTGAAACGGAACTTTCTCTGCTCGAGAAACGGAATAAATTATTGATGACAATTTATTGCTTTCAAAGAAAAACTGATATTTTCTTTAGGTTCTCTGAGTTCTTTCTATTCTAATCTCTATTCTCCATTCAACGAAATCACTTGCTGATAAAATCAGCCGCTTATTTCGTTCAAATATTATCAGGAGTAAAATAAAAACTTCTAAAACGGGAAAGACTGCAGCTTAATAAAATCAGAGAAACATTTCTTCAGAATTCCCAAACGTGCCTGCGTTGTTCGATCATGTAAGCAAGATAATTTTTAAATCCTCCCCCGATTTTTTCTTTATTTTTTCCTGCATTACTGTGGCGTAGCTAACTTAGGTGACACCCGGGGCGAGTATTGATGGTATTTACTGCTAATTACGGTCATACTGTACGTAGCATCTAGGCCTTCACAGACTACCCCCAATACGAGGGGGTGCTACCGCAGCGCTATCCTCCTATTCCCCCCATAAACTCTGACACCAGCACCGGCCATAAAGGGCTGGGCTGGCAGAGCGTTTCCTACCTGCTTTACCGTCCCGGAGCCATAGTCATACTACAAAGTAAGTCTTACGTCACCCGGAACAGATATTGGTATTTTAGTCGCCTCTTACGACACGCATAACTACGTCGGCGCTATTCTACGCCGGCCACAGCACGAGTATTGATGGTATCACCCCCCCCCCCCCCCAAAAAAAAAATCATGTCAGGGTGAAACATGCATTTTAATATATTTTTTTTTAAAAGAGAAGGGAAAAAATCCATTCGTACCATGGGCGTTATAATATTTAAGATATTTTTTGACAGCAATGGTGTGTTTTGCGGTTAAAAACCACTTCGAATATATTTTATTAAGGAAACACTCTGCTCAGCTAAAAATAGAAAAGAAAATGATAGAAAAAATATCCATTTGAAGGCATTTGCTTCATTGTATAGAGCTTTTAAAGGTTTATTGTCTCCCCCGTCGTGACCGGGTGACACAGTGACACCCGCGGCGGCCGCCCCCTCCTCTACTGCTACCTGATTTTGCAAATTTGAATCTCAAAGTGATTCATTGATTTATTTTAAATTTTAAACCTATGTTTCTCCTCTGTTTCCCAAATTTTCCTCACTAGCACGAAGAAAGAGTCGGACATTTGAAAGTTTACTAAAATAAAATTTTTCACTATTTTCGGTTAATTTCTCATATGCAGACCCCAAAGTGGAATTGGAAGATTTTATTCATTAATTTGAAGTTGTTTACGCACATGTAATCAGACTTTATTCCACCTTTTGCGAATTTCGTATATTTCGACCCAAAAGAGGATCCAAACGATATTTAATGATTGATTCAAAATTTTGTACTCATGCAATTCCACACCTTTTTCGCACTGTTAGGAAAATAGTTTTTTAAGATATTTTTTACGAATACATACGTTTACTGCCCTATAGATAATTCAAGAACAACAAATAATTAAAAAAAAGAACTGTGGTTTTTATTTAAACTTAAATGTTTTACCATTATATTTTCATTTCTTGTTATGAAATATTGTGCAACATGGAAAGTAAATATGCTAGCAAATTTTATAGTTTTGTTACCCGTTAGGTTACTAACGTCTACAGAAGGGGGTTCGCCACTTTCTTTCGGATCTTCGAAGGGGTTCGCAAGGAAAAACAAAAGGTTGGGAACCACTGAACTAATGTACCTCGGTTAACCTGGGTCAGTCGGGGCTCGGTTAACCGCTTAAAAATTTAAACATTTAGTTTTTGATTTTAAATAAATAAATATTATAATTATTCTCCCAAAAAAGTGAAATTTTGAGATTATTAGATTACTTTATCTGGGGGAGTTTATTCGTTTGTATGTTTAATTTACTTAAGTATGCATATTCGAAAGTGGAGAAAGCTACACAGCAACACACTTCACTTCATTTGCACCACACGAAGCTGACGGAAGGGCAATTAAGCGTATTCGCTTCGCTTGACTAAATACTGCTAAGATGATCTGTAAAGATGACTTTCCTGAAGGCAGGAAGATTAAAATGTGGTCAGTTCCAAGAATGTGGCGATATACGTTTTTTTTTAATTTTTAATCTGGTAGAAATTGATCGAATATATTTACTACCGAGGGCAAAGAACCGGGAAAATCTAAAATGATGTTCTTTTGCGCAACTTTTTGTTATTTTTTCATCGGTAAAATATCGACTTTGGGAAAAAAAAACGTAAGATCGTTGGTTTAAAAATATATATATATAATGAATAACGACAGTGTTTGACCATTCAACAGAATTTGGAACAATATTCTGAATAATATATATTTTTTCTTTTTTGGATGTTCTATTGTCCTTTCCCTTAATATTTAGGCATCAAAATTCTGAACAAAAATATAACATTGTTTACTATTTATTTGTTGTGTAATAATGCATATTTACCCGATAATAGTACGCTGTCACTCAAAATGCACTTCCTTTGTCATATTTCTAGCGAAGCTATATTGCTCAATGAATTTCAATCATTTGTACTTATTCTCTCGATGCAGATATGTGCAGGGCCTTATTTACCATTAGGCCCGTGAGGCAAGGGCCTAGGGGGCCCCTAATTTTGGTTATTGTTATTATTTTTTTGTAATTTAAAATTTTTTAGAAAAATATTTAAAAATAGCGTCTTTCAAAAACAAACTGTTAGTGTTCTGTTGCTTCACAGAAAATTTGTATTATTAAATTATTTTACAACCACCAGGAATTTTCACTTTGGGGGGGGGGGGGTCCAAATTTTGGTCTGACAATTCAAAATTTGAAAAAATCGATTTTGCACTTTGGGGGCCCCCAGATATTATTCAAAAATTTTGTAATTTAAAAACAAAATCATTTTGCACGTTGGGGGTTCCCAAATGTTAGTCTGACTCTTTGACATTTGCAAAACAAATTAGTTTTTGAGCTATCGGGGCCCCCAAATTTTGGTGTGACTCTTTGAAATTTGAAAAACAAATTAGATTTTGCGCTTTGCGGCCCCCAAAATTTTATGTTTAAAAAAATTTTGTTGCGTGTGGGGCCCCCAAACATGAGTCTTGCGTATAGTGATTCAAAATGTAAATCGGGCCCTTGATATGTGTGCAGGCTCGTTCTTCGTAATTCCATAAAATTTGGAGTTTCGTTTTGTAAATTAAAGCTCCCCCTTCAAAAAAATCGGTGCTCGTATATTTGAACGACAATTTTTGCACCCCTAAGTGTACGAGGGATGCAAAAATTGTCTTTTGCACATACTAGCATGAGTGCTTTTTTACTTTAATTTATTTCTTCAAATATCCCACAATGCACTTCGTAAATGCAATGTTTTGTGGTCATATATAAATAGGAAATGTTTTCAAAAAAATTTTGAAAAAGTGGCATCTGAATCAAGTAACATGAAAGGGCAAAACTTTAAGCTTCAATGTCTCATTTTGAGCTGAGCTACAATCAACATATTTCTTTATTTACGACCATTTCAGGTCACACACATTTCGAGTTTATTTGACTTTCTCAATGTATATGCCTCAAACTCTCGATCCAATGTGACAGGTAGAGCAAGACAATACAAAGAGGGAAATTACAAGAATACACCCAGGGCACTAGACGGGAATCGAACCTATTTCCATCGCCTCTTCACTGTGTGCAGGCATCAGGTACCGGAAACGGTCGCTTTTACCGCTCAGCCGCTGAAAATCCAATTTGTAATTACTAAATTATTTTTAAACAGGGCTTGAGGCACCGGAGGATATGAATGGATTCCAATTGAAAAAATATATAAATAAATAAATAAAATGTAAACAATATGCCTATAAAAACACTTATTTCCAGCCTCGTGCATAAAGTAATTTCGAAAAAAGTTTTTTCATGCACTTTTCGCAGTTTACAATCGGCCCATAGGTAATCTTCTTCAATTTATTGCCCTAATAAGGAAAATGAAAGGCTATTTATATTTCCAATTTTTGCGGCTAGTATGAAAGCTTCTTGAAATTTCTTGATTTTTTTTCTATCAATTGCATGACTCAAAGAGAAATAACAATCAAACATGACGAATAGTCGGTTTGTTGTGTGGCAGCGCCGCTACTGATTTGGAAACGCTCTGGTTATTGCCTTGTTGCGTGCGGTGTTTCGCTTTCCGGTTCACCGGTTCTCAGGAAAGGGTTCCTTATGAGCACTTGCCGACCGCATTCTTTCCGATAGCGTTCAGACAAAACTATGGGTTTTCTTTTTCTGCAGCTGAGCCCGTTGCTTTTGCAGTTATGGAATGACGGAGCGAGCTATCTACAAGAATCATGAAGTTGGTGAGGTTGTGCAAGTGTGGCAATACGTCTTATGTGTGAAATTGGGTACTAGTTACGTGTGACAGTAACCAATTTTGTGTTGAATATGGGTGCATTTTGATTTTGTCATTTGTGGAGTGATGCGTAGATTATTTTGCTACCTATATCGAATATCTTGATCTCTTCTGATAGGTGAATTAAAGTTATTATTGCCTCGTGTCCATCAATAGCACTTGGAATAAGTTTTGATGCGCAAGACAACAGGAAAAACGACATGAGATATGTAAATTTCCATCACAGCTGAAGTTATGTCAGTTGAATAATATTGCCCCAGTATAGTTGGATAGTATCTGAATTTTGCTTTTTGGATACAGTACGGACTTGACAAGAGTGTAAATCAATTTTAATTCAGCGTGTGTGTTTCGAAATCAATGTGAAATTGAGCTTAGATTTTGTTTGTGTGCTCAAGACAAATTCGTCAAGCGTCTTCAATAACAAGTGTGCACCAGCTTTTCGTTGTCGATTGTTTCTCCAGGACGTACTGGAGCTTAAAAATTTCATGTGTGTCAACTACAAAATTTGACAGTTTGAGTTTAGCCGAGTACAAGGAATTTGTACTGATAGATGCATGTAGCTCTGCAACTTTGCATTTCCAGTTACGTCCATTAATCAGCTTGTGGAAAGATCTACGATTCCGGATTCTGTTCAGAATGTTCGATATCGGGTTTGCTAGTTGCAATTAGAATATGCTAACGGAATTTTTAATATTATTCCCTTAAAACACATGCATACAATCACAACAATTATTACATTTATAATCGCTGTAACTGTTTCTTGATGAAGGAAAATATTGAAAAGTATTCATTCAAGTAGTTCCAAGAACCATTTTCATGCGTTGACTCGTGTTAATAAATGCGAGATAGGAAAAGGCTCTTAACCTGTATTCGAATGCTCAAGTAAGGAAAAACGCGCGTTAGAATTTTCTATTATTTTTCATGTACCGTGGGAGTATTTTTACTTGAATCAAGTAAGTTACAGCATTGTTTTGAATTTTATTCTTAATCATTTTTGAAATCGCATTCGATAGAATGAATTTAATTACAAGATCATGCTGAATCAGTCCTTTCATGCAGTGATTTTATGCAGAAAGTTGTCTTACAATTTTCTGTAATATTTTAAGCGTTCTTTTTTTTCGCCATTATTTTGCATAACAACAAAAATACCAATATTAAAGACAGATCACAAAAGACAATATATTCTCCTTGTGTGATTTTTTCTTTAGTTGAATGAAACTTTTTAATTTCTTATCTTCAATAGAAATGTTTTAACGTTTCCTGTATGCAGCTATTTAGTAAGCGCCAGATAGTACGAAGAACGTAATGATTCTTTCAACTATATGTTTAGATAGCACTAAGCGGAATCTGTTTATAAGCCGACATCTAGCATGGAAATCCAATGCTAGGAATTTCAAAATTCTGAATCGTGATTTCAGCACATCACCATTTTATTCTAGCATGTTTATATGAAATACCGTGCTCCCAGCGTGAAAACAGGGTAGATAGTGAAATCGCTGCACAAAATCGCAATAAATTGTTAAGTTTAATCTATAAAAAAACTGTCGCCACTTCTACTGCTTGAGTTATCCATTTTAAAGCGGGAAAATACAATGGAATATAAATGAAGACAGTTTAATGGATTGAGTGAAATTTTTATTGTGGAGTGCAAATCTTCTTCAAAGGGGAATTATTTTGCATCCCAACAGTGATGTAGTTTAAGTTAAGCATCGCCACCAAGTGATTTAAGATCTCGTGGCTGCTTGAGTTTTATGCATATTTTCCATCACTCAGTGAAAGGATTTTAAAGTGTATATCTCATATTTCATTGCATTGTTCAACTAGAATATTAAAAAAAAGCGTTGCTCAATCAAAAACCACTGGAGAAAATAGATTTAAGATATGCCTATGCAGTGTAGTCTTCATGTGATAACTATTTCAGAAATGATTGTTGGAGACATTTTTTATGTGCATGTATCGTAAAATGTCCAGCACTGGGGTTCATATTTTCATGAAAGTTTGATTTATGATTTTGAAAGTTATAAAATTTAATATTCATCTCATTGTAGATTTTTCGTCAACTAGATGCAATGAGTTGCTAATCATTTTTGTGATTAAAAAATATTTCGAAAAGTTGTTGAGTTAGGTTTGTAGTCCAAGTCTTCGAATTATTTTTGTATAGTAAAAATTAACAAGAAAATGTGTTTTTAAATTTTCCCAAAATGTCTTACTTCAAGTTATTGGGCATTATGTTTATCACAGAATGAATTAATAGCTTCTGAACAAGAAAGGAGCAACTTTATGTTATAAGAACACCAAAAGACTGGAATAACATTGTATATATAAATTATAGTATCATATTGGTTCGTTTCAGTTATTATTAATTTTTTAAAAATTCTACGTATATTTCTAGACGTGTGTTCGTGATTTAAGAGCACAAATATCAAGCGTGACTTATAAGAAATTAGCTGTTGTGGTATTTTAAACCATTCTTCCTACTGGAAATTAGTAGCAGCGACTTTTATTTAGTTCTTGTTAAAAGAAATGTGAAAATCCATCAAACAACAAGAAATATAAAATCAAATTCAAAACTAAATAGGATTTGAGATACACAAACTTCATATTATGTGACATGCAAAAATTTAAATTAGAAGATAGTAAACACATTACATTACCGGATTTCGCAAATTTTATTCTACGAAACAAACTGCATAAACTTCATGGAAACAAAAACTTCGTAAGAAAAGATATACGATATAGAAACTTCATATTACGAGACATCAAAAGCGTCTTATGAGACATTGCATGCGAGGTATCACAAACTGTATGTTATATATGAAGTTTATAATAGAAGACATTTCAGACTTCATAGTACGAAATGTTAGCAACTTTTCATAGATATTACAAACGATAAACATACTTAGCAGACATTCTCGGTGAATGAGATAGGTACTCTATATTGGCGCAATAGATAATCACCATAGACTCTACAGACATTTGTTATAGACAATGATTCTTTTTTATGAATATCTTTATAATGAATAATCTCGGCAAATAATCTGTTCATCAATAAATATTTTACCATTTCGAAGGAATTTGATTTTGGTTGTTCGGACGGAAACCAACATTATTGAAGAAATTTTACTTATTTGACTTTGGTTGTCCGGATGGAAATCAATCATTGAAGAAATTTAATTTTGATTATCCGGACGGAAATAAATCATTGAAGAAATTTGATTTTGGTTGTCCGGACGATAATCAATCATTGAAGAAATTTATATTGGTTGTCCGGACGGAAATCAATTATTGAAGAAATTTAATTTTGGTTGTCCAGACGAAAACTAATATTATTCAAGAAATAACAACAGTAATCTTCTAGGGTAGAAAAATACCCAAGACATACATTCATTATCAAAAACGGCATTTTTCCGCTTTGTTTACCATCCGTCACAAACAAGTGTCATATCGGCGATCTTCGGAAATCTTGTATATCTGGGACTGGAGTGTGGGAAAAAATAACTTCACCTGATTTTTCCGATACAAATTGCGGAAATAAACGAAAAGCAAAGAAAATAGATAGTTTACGTGCTATCGAACTCAACTGTCAGGAAGCAATGTGAATGATACGAGCTCTGCTCTCTGTTGACACAGGTTGCTCTTGGATAACTCCGTCAGATAATGCGCAATACGTTGTAGCGCTCTTGTACTGGTGACTCACTAGTGCTTCGGGATGATGCACGACGAGACAGTGGAACAGGATGAGGAAGTAAGTTGTATTTTTTTAATGTTTGAATATAGTTATTGTATTTGTTTTGTCAAACTTTACTTGTCTAAAAGGGTTAGAGCATTCAGCTAATTCGGGAGGTTAGCGAAAGTTGTTTGCTTGAGCGATTATGGTGAAGAAACTTTGAAGTTGAGCCTTTTAGTCGGCGACGTCGATGACAGATGAATGGAACATTTGTGAGCATTGTTGTTTAAACGTTTGTAAGAAATATCGCTTCAATCGTCTGCTATAATAATTTAAATTCTACCAACGTCCTACAGTTTGTTCGTTGTGACAAAATTTTCCCAAAAAAAAAAAAAATAGCTTTTGTGGATTGAATTTATGTAAACTGCTTGAAATTGGAATACTTTTTTTACTTATCCTGTAGAAGTCGAATCTTCACGAAATTACTATTTCCTCTTATCTGTTCAATGTTATAATCTTTGAAGTTTTCTATATAATTAGAGGTAAAATAGGTAGAAGTGAAAACTTAAATAGAACCAGATGGATGAATCCAGAAAAATGGATTCCAATTTTCCAAATTAAAAAACGTTGGTAAATTGGTAAAAATAAATGTAAATAAATGAAATAGAAACATTGTTGCCGGAACTAGTTACATTTCTTCAAAATGACCAAAAAAAAAAAAGTTTTAATGCAACCACATATTTAAATTTAAAAATCCCAAAATCATTTTTCCTTATAAAAATGATAATGTTGCTATAAAAGGCTATCATATGACCATTGATTTTTTATAGTTCAAATTTCGAAAACATACGGGATTCATACCCTAAATTGTTAACGTAAAATTGTACTTTCTTATATGTATTATTCGTTTAATTCTTTATGTTGTCATTTTGCAGCAAGATCTTGATTTTTCATGCAGTAGAAAATAAATTCCTTAACAATTCGAATTAAACATTTATTTTCCATTGTAGTAACATTTTCATCATAATTCTGCTTTTGTAGAAATCCATATTATGTGCAATAAGGTAACATCTAGTATCCGCGTTGATAATCAAGTACTTTAAGCTTTAAGCTAGAGTAGGCGTGGCTAGAGATGTTTGCATCATACGTTGGCATTTTGAATGACTTCTATTGGCCTGTTATCAGAAATTAGAAAGAGAATGTTTATAGGTCTTAAAAATTCTTCTAAAACTGCACATTAATCCGTTTTGCTAAAAGAAGAAACCGGAAACGGCATTTTAACTTGCTTAATCTTGGGTCAATCGAACTTTTTGGTAGCGATAAAATGTTCATTTATTTGTAAATTCGTTTAAAATTTATTACTAGCTAGAAAAATTCAGCTAAAAGAAGACAAAGAAAAGTACTTCAAGCAGCAACTTCAGTCAAAAATATTGGATTATAATTTCCAAATGTATGAAGAGGGAATCAAATCTGGGTGCGGTCTTTTTTTCGCTTCCTGGTTTACTTTTACTTTTTCTATATTATTAAAATTGATCAGACCCGGCGCAATCATAAGCGGCGCCATGAGGGGCAGCAAAATACTCTGCAATCCTATATTTACTTAGAAGCATGTAGGGGCCAAAATTATCACTAAATACGCGCAAAAGTATTTAAACAACATTGAATATTCATAGAAATATTTTTGTGAAGCGTAATATACTACATTATAAATCAGCTGTTAATAGCTGCCGCCCTTATGGGCAGTGATTCAAGCGCCTCGCTGCCTCATCCTCCCACCGGCCCTGAAATTGATGATATTGTTTGTATTATTCAGACAGCGTTTCTCAACCTTTCAGTATTCGCGGCCCAATTTTCTATCATAATTTTCCTCGCCCCCCCCCCCTTACCATAAAATGTAGACAACAATAATGTATATTAAGTACTCATTATGTTTTTGAATTATTTTTAACTAACTGCCAAAACAAGAGCAAAAACGAGTAATTTAGTAATAGAATTAATTTAGTAATAAATCACTATTTGAATTTTGGGCAGGAGTAGTGGATAATTGTTCTGCACTAAAAACAAGGCCATTTCGCATTCTTCTACCATTTTCAACATCCTCAACAACTTTTGTGAAATTGGATTTTCGGCTGTGGCTTCTTTGAAGACACAAACTATAGATCTCGGCTAAATGTAGAAACAACCGAGAGTGGATATTTCAAAATATTAAGCCTTCCTTCGAAAAACTTTGCATTGAAAGACAGGCCCAAGGAAGTCACTAATAATTATTAAAATTGTTTTAATTTAGTGTGTTTTGATTAAGAAAGTTTTAATTTAGTAGTTTGTTTTACTTTAATAGGTTATTAAATATGTCGAAATGTATTTCGTTTTCTATGTGTATGTTGGCTTTCCTTTCAGTCAGTTAATCAATTTTTTCAAGTAATGTTTTCTCTTGGGATATTCTCGCTCCCCCCTTCTTGTGTGCTCGCGCCCCACAGGCTGAGAATCGCTGTATTAAGAAGATATATTTAACAAAATTAAAGACTACTACTTAGTAAGGAAAACTGTTTTTTATTTGTCTTTCCCCTCTTGAAAGGTCAATGACATTTTTACAGATAAAGATCCTAGTCTCCTTCACTTCTTGAGCAGACAATGCTAAGAAATTAACAATGGCTGGGACGAAAGTGGTATCGCAATTCTTGGCAGTGACATCATACGGTATTATTGTGTTTTAGGGAAATGGTTAAAAGGAAAACAGTTGGCACACCGTCTATCCGAAAAATTTCAGATGCTGCAAATTTCTGGTTATTCTAAATGCAGTGGAACCTCGCTATTCGTACACAATTCGTTCCAGGGAGGCAGTTCGAATGGCGAGTTATTTTTCACATAAGATACAATGTAAATTGGATCAATCCATTCCAGACTAGAGATGAGTTCGGGCTCGTTTTTGCAGGCCCGAGCCCGAAGATTTGAAGTCCGAGCCCGAGTGATACTGTTCTGTGTCAAAGCTCGAGCCCGCCCGAGCCCGAAATGATTTTATAAAGTGTTGTTAATACATGGGGTGCTACATCGATTAAATGTAATCTTTTTGTTGCCATCGCAATTGGTTCAAATGATTATTCAAATGATGATCAGTGCAACTCTTGCAGTTAGGAGACCTACTAATAAGATGGGTCTCTAGTCTTGAGGAGCAAATTGAAAATGAAAGTCGACACAAGACTACCAAAAAACCATTAGTCCGGGCTGTAGGTTGATTTATGAATATTTTACCACGAGCCCAAGCCCGCCCGAGCCCGAAAGTAACTTGAAAAGGTAGAGCCCGAGCCCGGCTCATCTCTATTCCAGACCCACAGATGGTTGCTTATATAAACCTATGGAAAACAAATGTACAGTACTGTACATGAAATTATAGATAAATAAAAATTTAACTGTACTTTACTGAGGTGAGCTGATGGTATAAGTGGAATGTTGAGAGGAGGAAGGGAGTCCCCTTGGAAGAGGAGTCCCCTTCTATAGAAACATCAGGTAACACCCATTCAGGTGTTTTCTACCTTTCTGCTGTTCTTTCTTTTTTCTGTCTTTTTGCACTAGAAGAATCTTGGGTTTCTTTCTCTAAAAACCTGTCCAATGTTGTCTGCATTTGACGATTGTTCAGAATTTTTCTAAGCCGGTCAATAGCATTGTCGTTGATCAAGTTAATGCTGTTGCCCACAGCAGTGTTGGAATGCAATTTTCCCACCCCTCTCAGTGTTTTCTCGCAGGGGTAACACAGCTCTTTAATTTCTACATAGGAAATGCTTTCCTTACTACTTTCTTCCTCTTGCTGCCCCCTTACAAACTTAAAATGTCAGTAAAATATCTAAAACTTTAAAAAAAACCCAAACAAATTATTTCCAGACGAGTCCAAAATGAGCCTAATCTCTCGATTTTTTTTCTTAAAAAAAGTCAGACTGGCAACCCAGCTGGCCCCTGGCGCCATACGAATCGCGGGACAAGTACGAATGGCGAGTTGAATTTTACTTGAACAAGTTGGACGAATAACGAGGCAGATGAATGGCGGGGTTCCACTGTAATATAAAAATTTTATTTAATCTTTTCTAATTCTTGGCGATTCATAGTTACGTTATTGTATCTATCATCATTACTGAAATTAATAAATGTCATGATTTGGGGGCGCACTGACGGAAGAGAGGGGGGGGGGGGAGAGACGACGATGTCCTCCAGAAGGCATTGGATAACCGCTATCCAACCGATTTTTTAAATCTGCGGAATCCAACCGTCCTTGCACGAAAAGATCCCGTTATCCGGTCTGTAAAATTTAATTTTTAAAATTTGATTAATCAGTATATTTTGAAAATGTACGTGAACTGAAATCGAACTACGTAATTGAAAGCTATAGGATGTTTAAAAATGTGTATAGAATTTTAGAACTTACAGGTTTCTAACATCTCGAGCTGGGACCCTACCACGAAGGTCCCGTCAACTACTCGTGGCGTCTAGTTCTCCCTCACGGAATCCGAGATACGCCGAGAAAATAGTCGGTTGACCCCATTCGACCCTACCACGACGGTCTCGAGTGACCATTTTCTCCCTTGCTCTCGCGTCTCGCAAGTGAAAAGCGGTTGACCAATCAAATGATAGCTCCGTCAACGGTGTTTTCGCTTGCCTTTTCGGAAATATTTGTACGTGCGCGCTCGCTCGCTGCTCCGCCTTTATATCAAATAGAAAATACTAATTTTTAATTATTTTAGATGAAATGTAGAGCAAGCCTGCGAACGATCTCTGATATATCTAAAGATATCATTTTATTTGTATAAATTATCAATTAGAGTGCGTCAAAGATTGCAAAAATGTTTTTATCAAGTCTTAATACCAAGGAAAAATTACAATTTGGGGCGATTAAAAAGGCGTAAAAAGACTCAAAATTAGGTAACAAAAGGTCTAAAAGCAGCAGAAAGAAAAATGTGTTAAAGAATTATGTTCAATCTTTAGTCAGATGGCAGAAATGCAATACTCACTTTTTTAGCGCAAATGATATAATTACGTACTTGGGGTCTTGGGGACATTTTAATGAAATTTATAAGGTAGCAAAGTATAATATACTATAAGGTAGTCGTAACGTAAATAGATTATCCGATTTTACATCGTGCAGAGAACTTTGAATTTGTTCGCCTCTAAAATTAACAAAAACGCAGATCACATTTTGCCATCTGACTACAGAAATATTCATTACAGCCTAAAGTAAATTGATATTAAACATTTAAATTTGTATCGAATAAGGGGGGAATATTAATCTGGGAAATTGTTTGTAACGGTTGTGATCTAATTCATTTCTAATTCGCACATTAAACAAACCGCATCATCAAGCTGCTGTTAGTGATGCAAGAAGCTTATTATAATTATATTACTCATAATTTTATTTAAATATTTTGCTGTGCTTTTCTACATGAGTCATTATTTTTTTTCCTTGAAGGAGCATCGAAAAAATCGAAAAACTGAATTTCAAGAGGGATCCCCCCCATGAGGAAACTCATGATTTGGAAACAATAGAATTTTTTTAAATTAGAACATTTGCAGCAGATAATAAAAAATAATGTAAGTGCAACATGGAAATAATTTTGATTTTTGAAGATCGAAAGTTTCCATAAGCAAGTCTGAACAAAGCCCGGGGGGGGGGGGGGGGCAGCTCCTGATTCTAAAAATAGCATTTCATGCTATAAATTAGCTATGACTTTTTAAACTCAAAATTTTAGAGCTAGCACGGTGCATAAAACTCTTATCAACTCGGTATGTTGTTAATCCGACAAAAAGGTATTTAATTATCTTAATTATATATTTCATTATAATTGTATTACTCGACATTATTTCAGTTTCTTTTTCCTAGAAGAAATACGGGGAGAACTAAATTTCTAAAAGGGAATAACCGCCCCCCCCCCTCCTCCCGCCGATGCGAGGCACATATTTTGAAAACAATAGAAAGTTTTCAAATTAGAACATATAAAACGGGTCATAGAAATGTACTTTATATGCGATATAGAAAAAATCAAAATCGTTTAACATTGAAGCTGAATAAGCAGTTTCAAAATGAAGGCGTGTACTCGACCCCCCCCCCCCCCCCCACTCAAATTGTGCGGCGGGTGATTTGAAAACTATTTATAAAGTGTTAGATCATTTGGAAGGGATTCTGAAAATGCACTTCTATTGCAATATAAAAATATTAAAAAGTTTAAAAGTTCCAAGCTAGTTTGAGCAAAGATTTTAATATCGAAGTGGGAAAGAGGGAGGTCTTTTACGATACTAAAGTTACCAATTTACTTTTATAAATTCAATTTATCTATTAAGATTTTGCATAACATAGCACGTAAACCGATACTACTTGATTCTATTAAAAATTGAACGAAAAGTATTACTTAAAGCAGAAAACACCTTAAACGATATAGACATAAGTTAGTGAATGAATATAAATGTTGGAAACTAATCAAATTTGGTATTTTTGATGAATTTCAGTACGGCGAATGCGAGGTTTTTTTTTTTTTTTTTTTGTAAAATATAGGAAATATTAAAATCAAATCATCGACTGGACAATCAAACAGCTCATTGAATACACACCACAGCTTCTTCTCATCTTTTAACTTTATAAGCATTGCGGCACTCAATTCAATTAATGCATTGATTCTCGTTAATGAATACGTTCTGTTGTTCGAAAATAATAAAACTTCATTCAAAAATCATTTTTTTTCGTTGTTGCATATAAATAAATCTTTTAATTTCAAAGTACAAAATTCTTACTAGTAAATCAATTTCGATACTTAGATCTATATTACGCTATCACTTCTTGTATAAGGCAATAATCAATTTTTCCGCGCCTTCAAGATTCAATTTTCCGCCGCAAAATTCAAAAATCGCGTGAATAGCAAAACTACTCGCTGCCGACAATGCGAACTCACCCGCTCCTACCCAGGCGACAAGTTTTCGGGAGCACTAGTCGGCAGCCAGACCCTTCCCGTGAGCTTCGTAGTAGCGTTTACTTGCGGATCCCGGAATGTGACGTCACGCGGGGAGAAAAACTGGTTTTTCGCCTAGCGACTTTGTTTCCGACAGGTTTCCGAGACTTTCGTGGTAAGGTCCCTGGATACACAGTACGGATCCGCCAGAAAGGAGCACCGGATATCCGTTATCTAGCAAAGTCAATATCCGATGTCTTCCTAACCCTGACCTTTTCCCCCTCCCCCCGAAAAAAGGAATACATAAATAAATAAATAAAGCTAAGTCCTGGGTGCACTACTAACCATGATTAGACATTTATTTCTGGAGGCTAATGTCAAAAAATGGTCTTGCTTACAATGGATTTTGTGTTTGATTTAATTATGAGGTCTCTTTATTTATTCATCAGTTATACCATTTTTTTATTTACTTCAGTTACTATTTTATTTTTACAAACTTAATTCATTACATAAAACTATTCAAACGGAAAATTCTGTATTTAGTGGCAAATATTCATATTTTGAGCGTAAGAATTATCTCAGTCCTTTTGCTCAAACATGTCATTGATACTAATCGGGGCCACTGTGCGTTTGTAAATAACAATAAAATTGCACATTATTTTGCAAGGGTACCCATGGATGTAAAATTACGTTAAGCATTGATATGGGCAAGAAAAAATATTTTTTCAGACTCCGAAAAGGCTTTGCTTGTAAAATCTCAAAGCATGGAATCTGTTACGCTAGTTTTTTTTAATAAATCGTCTGCTTCTTTATAGCCATTATTTTTGCCTCCGTAAGCAGTAACGGAAAGAAGGTTTTTTGCATTTTTACGGTTAATGAACTTTTCGTGTACTCAGTTGGCAGCAGAAGGGAAAACCGCAAAATCTGCATGTTTTTGTGCGGGGGGGGGGGGGGGAGGGAATTTATTGAATTAGTCAGTCATGTCTTCATATTTGCAAAGCGTGAATTGCAAGTTTTTGAATACGTAAGCAGGCGAGCTGTGTTTGCTCCTGGTTTTCTGAATGAGTGAACGCTCATTTCCTGGTAATTGGTTACGTGCTCCACATGTCATGAACGGGAAAAAGAGTCATGATAATCAAGGTAAACAAGAAAATTGAGGCGTTTTTAAATTAATAAAAACATATATATACAGTCGAACTTGCTTATAACGAGCTCGGATTTAACGAGGGAAGCCAGAATATTTGGTTGGATCAGTGTTAAGTCTATGGAACGGAAATCGCTTTTAACGAGCAAGACCCGGTTTTAGCGAGCAATATTTTTCTGTCTTGCAATCTTTTTCTCATCATCTTTCTAGCCTTTCTGTCTTTTTTTTTTTTTTCTTCTCTGCGGTTTAATACTTTTGTAGGAAAAATTCCTCCAGCATTCCAACGTCAATAGGGAGGGTTCACAAATCCGGTGCAACAGGTGGGGCTTATTGTAAACAGGGGGATGGGGGAGAAAAGGTGGACCTGATAAGTGTAGGGGTCAAGTAGGTAGGAGGGTCAGATGGTCATTCTTTGGCCTGAGTTCGTTGAGTACACACGACAATTTTTATTTAAGGCTGTAGCGGAACTAGAAACGTTTTCCTGGTTGGGGGGGGGGGGGATAATTGTCATTAAGTTAAGAAAAGTATTTAATTAAATTAATTAATATAATTAAAGTAAGTAAGAATCAATTAAATTTTAACTAAACTCAATCATTTGACCACACAAGACCATGTTTGGTCTTGTGTGATCCCCCTTCTAGTTGCACGCCAGCCTTAAGGGCCCGTTTATTAGCACTCGGATTTAACGAGTAAATGTTATGGTCCCTTTGTGCTCGTTATAAACGAGTTCGACTGTATATATATATAGTTAGCTTTCCAATGGGACTGCGTATTGGTCACTAACCTTTGCAGGCCTAGTGAGGCTCGACTGGCCACCTTTCTTTCAAGTAGCACCACGATCGACGGATGCCATTACTACATGAGAATTTCGACGCTCAGTTTCCCAGAAAATGGAGGCACCTGGGCTCTGAGGATACGAAAGTGCACTAAGAATTTAAGTTGGACGGGATTATCCAAGCTATCTAAATTGATACTCCAGGGATCTTTATCATTACGCATAATCATACGACTTAGACACTCACTCTTTCTGCATCTCGATAAAATCTACCACCATCCGCCAGGGTGAACTCGCCATCTTGGGCATAAGAAGCCAGTATCAAATCCCTTTGCCACCGTGACGACTGTTTATTTATATGGATATTAAAAACATATGTATCTTTCATAAAATGAAACTCATAAATTTTGCGTAATTTAAATTAAATCTGTCCTCTTTAGAATGTGCTTGCACAAGCGCCTTCGAGAGCTAAATTATTCTACAGATGCTACAAGCAGGCTTGCCAAGCAAACTTGCGTGCATGTAGCCACCTTTTAAATCCCATCAGATTCTTATAGTACTGCATTATTTTACCCAGGGCTTAATTGCTAAACAAAGAAATGCAGACACTGTATATGCTCTTCAGAACTGATTTTCGATCGTAAATAAGCTAAATTACGTAAAAAATGCAAAGATTCTACAAAACTGAAAAGAAACCCGGCTCCCATACAAAATAATCCCTGGACTTTGAAGTCCAGGGGGAAGTTTTAAATTCGCTAATTCCTTACCGCAGTGCTTTAAAAATGCTTCTTTATTCTTAAGTATTTAAAAAAAAATTGTGGAGAAGCTCCTGGAAGCTCTATTTTTTGGATTTAATCTAAATCCACAACCCCCATTGCTAAAGCTCTTGCGTATGCTTTTCTGACGTTCCATGCCAAAATTCTTCAAGTAATTTCCTACTAAAGCGAAGACTGATCTGAGAGCCTGAAAAAAATTTCCGTTTTCATTACAAACCGAAACTCATTCACAGACATCTGCGATTTCTATGCAGCCTCTGCGCAGCCTTCGAAGGTTGTTGAACCACGTGTTTAACGCAAAATATAAATGCACATTTCAGAAAATTACCCACCAACTTCTGACGCCATTGCCAGCCACTGAGATTAATCACTTCAACTTCTTCGCGTGGCGCAACTTTTCAGCCACTTCTTTTCATCGCAAATGAAAGAAGACATCCAAGGCCTCGGGATGAAAAGATAACGCATACGAAACGGAATCACAATGGACATTAATTTTTCTCTCTTCTTGAATCATGGGGTTCTTGTAATCGGTGTCATTTGCATTTTGTGGCTTCAGCTCACGCATTCTATTTCTGTGGTTTTTTGCTGTCACTCTCAGAATAAGAAGTTCTACATTCTTCTTATTCTTCATGGCATTACTGGATCAGCAGGACCAAATTTCGAAGTAATATTTGCACCGGATTTTGGTGACACAATTTTACGGGTGACAGATTTTACTTGTAGTACAATTTTTACTCCTTCTGTCCAGGGCTACCCCGCAATGTCCCCCCCCCCCCCCACTTCAATGGCACAAATTCTCTCCCCAGTTCAATGATTTTTCAGAATACTGGACATCCGGCATTCTTTGTCTCAGGAATACGTACTGAATATCCAGTGCGCTTGTATTTTAGCCATGGAAGTTTTTTACCATCTGCACTACTCCGATACCGAGCGGGACTCCTCCAAAAGCCGGACCCAATAAATCAGCCATGCCTAACACCCTCTCGACGGCCCTGCGAGTATCCAGCTGTGATTTTTGAATCTTGTAAATTCTATAAAAAATTTTCAACGCCCCACGTCTCCCAGCTTGCAAATGCGTAGTAAGTTTGTTGTTTACAAGTAATTTCAAAACCTTGCTAGTTAATTAAATTTTAATAATCTGATTTGACATGTTGGATTACGGGATATTTCGTGGAATGACTGAATCATATTCCGGGTATTTTAAAATTAGTCGGATGTAAGATATCCCGAATATACAAAGGAAAAAAAAAATAATTCCCCTCAAATTTTTTTATTGCGCAATTTGCGCTATGATCCCCTCCCCCTGGCGGGAACCCCTGCCTCTGTCAACAAAATATTAGTAAGTTTTTTTTTTTGTATTTTTTGCTTATTATTAGTGTTATTTACTACCATTCATCTACAACTAGTCTGTTGTTGGTTATCACGAAAGTTTCTATATTTCTATAGTCTATGCCAAGCTCCCGTCTTAATATCTTACGGTCGGTGCAATGGGCCGCATCTGATAGTGCACGAGTTTAAGTTTCTATAGCCTGCTTTGTTCAGAGAGAATCGTCATTATCCTCCCATAAAATCAAATTTTCAACAAATGAAGTATTGTACTCCTAAAACTCCTTCAACCGATAAAGATCTTAATATTCTTTTGCTTTTATGACTGTCTTTTATTTCTGACATTTATTGCTGAGAGAGCTTGATAGGTATTTTTAGAAAACTGAATAATTTTGACAGCAATTTATTGAAAAGATAAAATAAAGGTTGCGTGTTCCACTGAATTATCTTGCGTTCTTGGGAACATGATCAAATACAGAAAATTTTTTGAAGTTATGGGGGGGGGGGGGGGGGCAGACAGTTAACCAGAAGTGGATCAGTTTTTATCTGTTCATTTTTTTCTTCTTTTTTTTTGTTTTAAATTTAAATTTTTTAATCTATATAAATAAAACCGAAAGTTTGTGTGTCTGTCTGTCTGTCTGTGTCTATCTGTCTGTCTGTCTGTCTGTCGATCGCCTCCTGGCGAGATGGAACGGTCCAGGAGTACGAAATTTTGGTTACAGGTACCTTGGGTCAGGTCCTCGTGCACCTCGAAGCGTTTTTCCTAAAATTCGAATTTGTTCTTTTTTTCTTCCAATTTTAAGCAAAACCGTTAATTTTGGGATTATCTCATCGAAGAAACGTCCCACGTTTTAGATTTTTGCAGCATATGAATGCCCGTAAAAAACTACACTAGGTGAATTTTTTTGCAGTTCGTAGGACAAATAGAACATGCGCAGTATTCGTTTAAAGTAATTTTCGAATTTTAAAACGAGGCTGAACTCTGAATCTATCTGCTCAACTTGCATGTTTTCGCCAAAATAAATAGTACTTTTGTCGCCAACTAGATGATTTCTGTTAACGTAGGATTGAAAAAATGCTATTTTATCTTTATTCATGCCGTTTTATGAGCAAAACAAATTCTAAAAATTCATGTCATTTTTTAGCATATTGCAGACGATTTTTAATTACTTTTTGAGGTTGATTCTTCGTTGTTTTTTAGCGATTTAGTATTATGGTACCAGTTCAACAATTTCATGAAATATATTATTTCTTATGGTAGAGTGTATGGTTCATTTTTATGCATATTTTGTGGATTATAAACTGCAGATGGTTTTCAATTACTTTATCTTGAGGTTGATTTTTCTTTCCATAAATTACTCAAGTGATTTATTTTATAAAACATTTACCAAATTTGTTTACTGTCTATTTGGCACTATTTGGACAGAATTTAGTTATTTCTTGCTATCAACTTAAATTTCACACGTCAGAAAATGTTCAGTACTGAACCAATCCTAACTTAAATGTGCATTTGCCTTTGGAAATGGTGCTTTCCTTTCTTTCGTTTTTATCCGAATTTTATAAAAGTGCTATTTAATTCAATTTTCAGGAAATCTTTTGACGATTTTGCAAGCTGACTTTATAGGAACTGTCCTTATTTTGATGTGAAATTTAAAATAGACTGTTGGTAATTTTAGGAACAGTGGCTCTTGAAGGTCAGTATTCTAATGGATATTTTTAGTCACTGACAACTTTATTCTAATGGAGATTTTTTGAGACTAATGTCCTTATTCTATTATGGATGTTTAGGAATAGTTGTCTTTTTGGAAATGGGGGCATTAAGGATTTTTTTCTTTATTGTAGCAGAAATATTCAGGACAGTTGTTCTTCATCTGATGGACATTTTTTAACAGAATACAGAGCTTATTCTGATGGGAATTTTCAGATGTATTGTGGTGGAAAATGTAATTACGATTTTTATGGACTCTTGATATCATTTTGGCAAAATTATTTGCTGCGTGTGCGCATTTTAGTTACTGTTACAATTACTCTAATGGCAATTTTTATGAACTGTTTTTCGCATTTTAATGTGAATTTTAATGGGCTGTTATTTTTGGTCTAAAAGGTATTTTTCTAGGCTGTTCGCTTCAATGCAATCGTGTTTTTAAATGATTTTTACTGTTTAAATAGGGTTTTTAAGGCCTGCTGCCCATTTTCTACTTGGATTGTTGTAAAAAATTTTTTCCTTACATATTTACAACAGAATTTTGGACATGCGTCACTTAGCCTGCGAATGATGCAATATTATCCCGCGCAAAGCCGGGCATGTCAGCTAGTCTTAAATAAGATAAATCATATTTCAAATTGTTAACTTTTGAGTGATTGCGATTGCCCAATCCTTAATTCCAAGAATGGATCCATCGCGATCCACATCATATAGTTTTCTCAACAAATTTAATTTGACTTTCTATGTGTTTATTTAACAATCTACATAATTATAAGTTTTAATTTTTCCTATTTTTATCCTACTTTTCCGAAAAAGTTTAAAAAAAATAATAATAATAAAAGTACGAGAGAAGGCTGAATGGGCGGGGGGGGGGGGGGGGGGAATAAAAATATCGTTAAAAACATAGAAAAGTCAAAAATAAGTTAAATAAAGATTAAAAAATATAAAATTTGAAAGTAGGGTTTTGATATGCGAAAAATGTGTGTCTGTCTGTTCCCGTTAATAACTTTTGAAGGAATTGTCTGATTGCATTCGAAAGATCTCGACGAGGACATCTCATTTCCATGTTTTATTTTTTGATTCGAACCTGTTGAAAAAGGTATATTTTAAGTAATTAAGAACTAAAGCTGAATGGGAAATAGAGAGAGATGGATATATTATAAATTTGATGTTGGTGTATACGGGAAAGTAAGCTCGTAAAGTTCTAAACGGAACTTCTTGTTATTTTAAGCATTTCCATAACTTTACAAGGTTTTATTTAGTTTCACGACAAATGCTCGAAGGCCAAATTTTAGGATTTTTAAAGCGAATGGATAATTAGAAAACCGGATAATCCGAACACGGGTTTAATCGGAAGTTTAATGTACAGATGTATAATTTAATGTGTGCTGGAAAGGAATGCTTCTTGGGGATCATTCATAAATGATGTCACGCTTCGAGTGAGGAGGTAGGTTCGTGAAATTGTGACAAAGTGTGACAAGGGGAGGGGGAAACAAGACGTGTGACATCCTGCTTATGTAACATAGCGTGACATGTGACAAAGGGGGGAGCTGGGTCCGTTGAAGTGTTTGACATTTTGTGACAAAAGGGGGGGGGGTAGGGGGGGGGTCAAATATGTGGGAAAAAAGCGTGACATCATATATGAACGGTATCCTGAATTACAGTTTCAGCTCCTCATGTTGACGCAGGATGACGATAAAGGATGGGGACATCACAGTATTAGATCATGGAATACCTCCGAATCTTTCTTCATATTATTCCCACTCTCAACATAAATCGGAATCTCCGGAATACATTTCCCAAATCAGCGCTTTCTCGCCAAATTTACACGCCAACGAAAATGTCCCACGTGACCTATTTCCATCTCAGGATCACCGTTCTCATCTTCCGTTCTCCAGCCTCCGAGTCATTTGAGATGAAGCAGACGGCGAACTCTGACCTTGCGCGCCTCATTTGCAACAGTCGTCTCTTGAAGTAGAATTTACTGCTAACTTCCCCGGGGAAACGAAAAATAAAAAATAAATTTCAGGAAGGAGAAAAAACGACCCCACACTTTATTTGAAGACTGATAAGTGGCAGACGATGCTTACTGGGATAAACAAATTGGAAGATAAGTCAGTCATTGAGACAACTCTGAGTTGCTGGGGGCCAGAGACAGGGACAGACACCGACTTTGATTTGGTACAGTGCCGATCTTAAAGCATTATCATTTTATGATACAGTCCCATTTTCTGCGTGCTTGTGGGTAGATTTTAAAAATATTTCCTGAAGAATAATATATTAAATTTGATTTTTTTTTTGTGTGTGTGTGTGTGTTGGTAAAAAATAGAATTAATAATAAGATTTATAACAATTTTATTGATCTTCAAACAGACAGTAAAACCATCCAATAGAGAAGAAGAAGAACATAAAAGAAATAATCTAAAAGAATAATTTACATTATTTTTGTGAACCGTTTTGGCTGCTTAAATTTGAATTCTGAATGTTCTTGAAGAATAAATGCAGTTTCCCTTCGATAATTCAAAGCTGAAGGGACCGCAGCAAATGTTCGGATTATCGAAAACTTCTATTTATAGAAGGGAAATACTCTTAGCGGGCGCGTCACAATTCGGCCATAACGCAATGCATTTCCACCGAAAATTTTATCCCCCGCTTCCGCAGTCCTTAATCCCGCCTTTTTCAGGACAGTTTCGCCGAAGGAGTTAGGAAAGTAAGTTTTGACGACGAAAAGTTGGCGAAATTTAAATTAGTTTTGAATCCATTCGGGCGTTTTACTAACATGTTGTGAAATATTAAAAAGAATTCCTATTCCGGGGTGTTTAGAGGTGCAAATTTTCTCATGTTCATCTTGTTCTGCATTACTTTAGCTCAGTAAACAAAATTTTAAGTTTAATAACCATTATATCGACATGTTTTTAAGTATGAGTAATGATCAACTTAAATTGAATTAATTTTACTAAGAACGTATATTTTGGGATTTTATGAGGTTTGGAAGAAAGTTCTTACTTTAACTCTTAAAGTAAAACTTGTGACTTACTACTATCTTTGAGTTTAACTTCTGAAGGAGCAATTTTTTCTCTTAAGCATGTACTAAGGATGAATTTCACCATTTAAAAGTAACCTGCACCCTTTATGAAATCGTACAGGATTAGTTGCAATCATAGCATTATATAAGTTTTGTTTTAAAAAAACCTTTTTAAGATGTTGTTTACTTTTATAACTCATAAAACTTAAAAAAATATCTGAGGAGCATTATTATCGAAACAATTAATTTTAAACTAAACACTACTGATATTACAGAAATATTCTGTAATATTTCGGACTTGAAGCTACTCAAGTCAAGTGTTATTAAGATAAAAATTTGAGTCCAGCATATAGTTCAGAAAGTACATACGCTTTTTTTTCCTTTTTACTTTCTTCTGTACCTAATATATAGAAGAAAGTATTGGAAAATTTTCGAATATCGACGGTTTTATAGGTTTTGAGGTGCTCTCCATTATGTAATATAATTTAGTTCATGAAATGAACTTTCGTCGAAAATTTAAAGTGAGTTTTGAAGCTAATAATTATTGTAAATATTGTTTTCACAAACCAGGAAAAATTACATTTTGAAATTTAAAAGTACGATAAATTTCTAATACCATTAATTGTAAAGTTATTTTAATAACAATGTGAAAACTTAAATTATTATTTAGTTATTTTTTAACCTTATAGTACACTATTAGATTTTCTTTGAAAAAGACTGCACTGTACATAGTCGTATTTCGCGAAAATATATGCATATATATGTGTGTGTGTATGTTTACACACAGCGCTCAAAATCATGATGTTCGGCTGGTCCCAAATCAATTAGGAAGTGAACCACTGCAAAATAAAACTCAATAGTCTCCCGTAGTCGAGTCACCGTTCCTTATCAATTATAGCCTTTCACATATTATTTACATTAAAGTAAACTTTTCACAAGTATAAGATCAGTTTTCAATGTCCAATTAAGGCTACTTTATTCAAAAGTTATTTTAATTTGCAGCATTGCTGTATTGTCACAAAAATGAGGATGTGACCATAAAAATGAAAGTTTTGAGCAGGTAAATATTATCAACTCATATTCATTCAATGATTCATTTATTCTATTATTCATTCATT
This sequence comes from Octonoba sinensis, assembly GCA_038502835.1. NCBI lineage: Eukaryota > Metazoa > Arthropoda > Arachnida > Araneae > Uloboridae > Octonoba > Octonoba sinensis. The sequence continues at coordinate 45,573,096 of CM076603.1, forward strand.
CACTCACTCATTTAGTCATTCATTTGTTCGGAAATATCCTTAAAAATCCAAATAAAAAAGTTTCGTGGGACAATGGGTTTGTTTAGTTCTGGATGAACTTTGTATCTGCACATGTTCTACGTCATAATATTTTTTCGAGAAAACTTCTTTCAAGTAAACGCACGCTAAAATAAACCAGTCAGTTTAGATCAGGATTTATATAGGATTGAAATTTCCTCGCATGCATTAATGCTAACTTTTTTTGAACTGTTCGAAAATGAACAAAAATTGTTCAAATCGAAGAATAGTCCATGCTGAGAGCTCCGTCAAAAGAGCTTCGTTAAAGGAACTTGGATCTTATGCCCAGAGTTTACCTAATTTGCGTCATTTTTGCTTATATGCTCTTATAGGTTAAATTTTTTTGAACGATTCAAAATTGAACGAAAAATTGTTCAAATCGAAAAGTAAAATATCGGAATGAGAAGTCCTCACCGAAATCTTTCGAGTGCAAAAAAAATCTTTCGAATCGGACAATTTCGATTCTAAATTATTAGAGGGCTGTTTAGTTATTAGCGGACACCGACAGACACCCAGACAGACATTTTCCCGATCTCGAAACACTACTTTCTAAGCTTTTATTTTTTAATATTTATTTAATTTGCTTAACTTATTTTTGACATTTTCTCATTTTCAACGATATTTTTACGATTCCTTAGCCTTTTTTCATTTTTTCCCCCTTACTTTTACGGGAAAGTAGACTGAAAAGGCCACTTTTAGTGATAACTTGCCAAATGTGGTGAGAGCTGTGTGTTTTTGTGAAAGAAAACCCCAACACGTGCGAGTAATTAAGTTTGAAAATTTGAAGAACGCGAAGACAAACTCTTTGAATGAATAAGTCGTTGTGAGATTAATTGCTTACCTTCCTATTGTTAAATTTTGCTCTTAGGCACAAAAACAGCAAAAGGAATGTCTGCTTGTCCTCAATCGTGGGCTTAGGATTGTAATTAAATTTTTATATAAATATTTTTTTTCACACGGAAAAATTTGGGGACTGCATTAATGCATTTTAATTCAAGCATAGAAATTTTATAAAATGTGGTATTTTCATTTAAATATACTTAAATTGTATGTAATTTAATACACTAAAGCACAAAAAAAAAAAAAAAAAAATTCGTGCATGAAAAATATTTTATGGCCAAATTAATGAGCAAATTTTTTAGTTGAATAATTGTATTATAGTCGAATGTTGAATATTTTTTATGGAAAGTTTAGAAACATTTTGGATGCAAATGAACTTGCATTTGCGGCACAAAAAAATCGTGTGGTTTCTGTACACTTTACATAATCTACTCAGTGATCGCCAAACTTATAAAGCTGCTGAGCAAACGTACCGTTTTCGAATTTGCTGAGTTTATTAGCATACGAATCAGAATGTTTGCTTCTCTGTTTGTTGAAAGCAACTAAATTTATTTACTGCCATATAGCATGATTTCAGAAGAAATAAAGTATGCTAAACGAACTAAAAGTAGAACAAAAAACGGCACATTCCTTACACCAGCAGTTCCTTCCTTGAATGGATTCTTCTTAACACTTTGCCAGTCAGAGCTTTTTTTTTACGTTAAATCTACACCATCGGTTCTCAACGTGGGCGATAACGCCCCTTTGTGGGCGTTTAATACTTTTAGGGGGCAGTAAAAGACCCAGAGAAAACTAGGGGGCATTGAGAAGACACGGAGGGGTATGGGCAAGATTAATTAAATATAGTCTAAAGTAGACTAAACATGCTGATTATGTACTAACAAAAGTATTAGTTTTATGATCGATTGTTCAACGATTTCTGATAGATTCCCATCTTCATATTTAGTTGAACGTGGCTATAGTGCTGTAGCACCATTGGTTACAAAATGGGAAATTGGCTCCATATTATTGAACGCGGAGACTTGCGATTGTTTTTAAGTAAAATCGAGCCTAGTATTAGAAAACTCCTTAAAATGCATCAAATTCAAACTTCTCATTAGTTAAGTTACGAATTCGATGTCTGAAAATGTTAATAAAAAAATACTTTTCAATATAATTAAGTATGCATTTTCATTGCTCTCATTAAAATAGTCTTCCTTAAAAACAGAAAGAGGATAGTGTCATATCCTACTACGAATAAAATGTATAATATTACACATTAAAAATATATTCGAGGGAATAGCTATTTCAGGTTCGCAAGTAAAAAAAAGGGGGGGGGGGAGGTTTTAGAAAAAAATATTCTCAAGGTGGGCAGTGAGCAGAAAAAGGTTGAGAACCTATGAATCTACACCATACTTCAAAATAAAATCGTACGTTAATTAAAGATCAATTATTTAAGCAATCGTTTTACCATCTTCTCTTTTAGGAGAACATTCTTCAGAAAAATAGAATTATTTATGTATCTTTTCATTACTACAATTGTACAATTGTTATTTAATTTAATTTTATTCAAACGTCCGAAACATTTTCAACCCTTTTAAAGCTGTTACCCGATGCATAAAATAAAGGTTTGAAACGAAGGGACTTATAAATGACTTTATATCTATGAAAGACGGCTCGTCGGAACCAGTGACTAGTTCGTAAAAATGGGCATGTGGTCACTGACTAGTTCGTATTCGTAAACCGGAGATTTGTACGAACAAGTGCCTATTTAAAAAAATTGCAAAATATCATAAGTTGAACTACAGCACTCTCTGAAGCGCATGCTCAAATCTCACGTAACTTTTGCCGTATTTGACGAAATAGCAGCTTCGTAAAAAATGATTTGTGTAGTAACTTTTTTAAGTCACGTGATCGCGCGAGGTAAGAATCGTTGTAAATGACGAAATTTTCTTGACGATTGAAGAATCGTCAAAAGTGAGAGCTCTGTTTCTGAGAGTGAGTAGATGAATAAAGTGCAATGAAAGGTTTTTTTGTTCGTGAATGAAGACTGAAAAAAGAAAAAACTGCTCTTTTAAAGTAGACAAGACTGAGAGTTGTATTTCCAATGAAAAACATGGTCACTCATTTCACTTAGATTAAAAATGGTCTTAGGTCCTTTTACCGGTGTTGAAATAGCTGCTTTGATAACCGAGGATGATTGTTGCGACACGTTGTCTGACATTCATCGAATTGCCTGATAATGGCTTTCCTGGTTTTCTCTTATTCAGTACACAAATACGGGGCAGCAAACCATGTAAGTCCGCCAGGAAGGCAGCTTACCCCCCAAGGTGCACTGCTCCGAAAAAATTATGAGCTCGGTCTAGCACATCACAGTTTATTGTGTGACTCTTGAAGGTGAAAGCGAGCATTATAACTTCTTTGTAGTAACAATAATTGCCAAAAAAAAAAACTTCCTTAAAAAAATTAATTTAAAAATAAAACGAGAGGTTTTTTTTTAAAAGAGTAAGTTAAGTTTTACTATTATTAAAAATGTCATTTGAATAAAATTTACTGTGCTGTACAATTGTAATATTTTCGACTAGTCGACCTGTGCGGAATTCCGCGTTAATTTGAGAGAAAGGACATTATGAAGCCCTTTAAAGTGCACTACCCGTTAAAGTCGGAATTTCGACAAGAAATTTTATAGACAGTCTATTTAGGCCTAAAGGAAAGTACATACAAAATTTTGTGATGATAGCATTTACCGTTTTGATTTTATGGGTGGTCCATTAGGTGGACCACTGCGCCATCAGGTCTGATAAGTGCGTCTAAGCAAGCATAGCAGTGAAGCGCGCAAACAATCGATTTTTTTTAAAAATGCAGTAGAAAACATTGTATGATCCCTTCGTAGCAGATTTAGAGTTCCCCAGTGTACACCACGAGGAGGCCTGCTACTTTGCACCCCCCCCCCCCCCAAAAAAAAAAAAAAATGAAAAAAATGAAATATTTGCAATTCCTATGAAAATATAAACAATTATTATGATAAAAAAGTATAGCACTTAATTTTTTCCCTCATGGTACCTTTGGAAACAGGTAAGGCCTTTCTGATAGAAGCATAAGCTAACATCACAGGTTTTGTACGAGTAAGTTGCGCGGTATGGTTTGGCCTTTGTGCTGCCGTACGGAGGATATTTCGGGAGCATATTCCTCTGTATCGCTCGTATCCTGCTCCGATTCACTACCTGAAGGCAGTTCTTGCAACATTTTCAGTGCATCAGAAATACTAAGTGCACTTCTCTTCGCCATTTTTGAAAAATTTAACAATATTTAAAAACTGATTAAGATTATATTTACAACAAAAATTAGCGACACAAGAATTATTTATCTATCTATCTATATCTATATATAAATATATATATACAGTCAACGCTCTTTATAACGACCACACATTATAAAGACTTTTCCATTATAACGACCAGTGGTAAAAGCCCCAACTTTATCCCTATGAACTCCATGTTAATTTGCTTTCGGTATAGCGACCTTTCTGAATCGTCTAATCCAATACAGCGACCGTACTAGGTGTCATGTCAGCTCAGACGCTCTGCTTCCAGATGTGTGAATGTAATTTTTTCCCTATATTTTCTACTTTAAAATCTGTTAATATTTTGCACTGATAATTTTTTGAAATTCCAATGATTAAAAATAATTTCAGCATTTGATTGAATTTTTTTTTAATTACCAATTTTAATGGAAATACTGAATATGCATGATGCATGCATGTTTAAAAAAAAAATTATTCCTTTTATAGCGACCACTCGTTATAAAGACCTTTTTCTGTGGGACGCAGATGGTCGTTATATCGAGCGTCGACTGTATATATATATATACACACACACGAAAACTATCCAGACGATTGCGAAAATCGAAAGACATTGAAACTTAGAGAGAGAGAGCAAAATTTTCATGCAGCTCTAAGTGAAGATGAATTGAGCCTACTGATAAAATCTTTCCCTAAAAACTTCCCACAAAATACTAGAGGTTCCCACTAGGGTGTATACATTTGTTTATAAGCAATCAACCTTCCCCCACACCCTTTCAAGAATATACCGTGGGGTGAAAGACTCCAAGGAGAGGAAAACGGAGAATGTAAACAGAGAGGATCTGTCTGGGCGCACGTGAATCTGTTGCGCAATATCAATTGCCTAGAGGTGCAGTGGTCCATTTTAGAAACCACCTCGCGTTTTTCGACAATTATGAGTACGCTTTTTATTTGAAAAATTAAAAATTATGTTGAATACACACTTTAGCATACAGTAAAGAATATAACACACTTTATTTTCATTCAATTAATTTTTTTCTATTTAAAAAAAAATGCAGAAAATTTCTTTGAAAAAACAGTGTATTAAATAACCCACTATAGTTAAATATTATTAATCCTCCTGTGATGTGGTGCCATCTATGATTAAAAAGAACAGTTCAAAGAATATTTTAAACCAAATTTCATCGATTTATTGATAAATCCAACGGTTTGAGAAGCAAATGAAGTTAGGTGGTCCATTACGTGGATCACTGCGCGGCAAAGGGTTATGAAGAAGAATAGAAAAAAGTAAACGGTTGTTGGTACAAAAGAAGGCATGTCATTGAACACATCAGTACAAATAGCTGTTACAATCCCCCCCCCCCCCGCTATTATTTAGATATTCAAAATAATCACAATAATAATAACTATTTTTATTAGTATACATAGCGTTAAAATACAATAACGAAACAGTTCCATTAGTACTTAAAATTAGGGATGTAACGAATATTCGGCCATTATTCGGTATTCGGCCTGGCCGAATAATCATTTCATCGCCTAGCCGAATATTCGGCCTGGCCGAATATTGATGTACTATTCGGCCGAATAGTTCTGCTGCAGTAGATATGTAAAAAAAAAATAAAGAAATTAGTAGATTTTAAACATTTGAAATTGTATTATAATTATTGCAAAAGGAATACATTAGTATAAAACTTCAATAAATAAAAATAATTTAGAAAAAAACTATTTTTTTTAAACTTAGTTTTAGGCTTGACTGAGCAAAAACAGATTTTAAAGTAGTAACATTGTATTTTATATTTAGCATTTGCTCCCCACAAGCTGGCAATAGTTAATTATGATGGAGGATATGAGAAATTAATTTTGTTATTAATTACAAAGTGGAAGTCAGAGAAAAATGAAAATGCCTAGAATATATCATGAATATTTAGATAACATTGAATAAAATTGGTTTTTGAAAATAGAAATAGATTCCAGTTAAGTGCATTAAATGTTAATAGATCTTTTAAGAATAGGTATGTAAGAAACCCCCATAAAATAAAAATATTAACTTTTATAACTTTAAAAATATTTTTATAAAACAGTTTTGAGCAAGGTAAAAGTTCACTAAGCGATAGTAGTTCTTTAATTTGAATTAAATAATTAGTAAAATAATGCTAATGCTTTCTACCATAAAACCTGTCATTTCGATTCCGCTTGTGGGTGAAATTCTTAGTTTTATTACATTCAAAACAATAGAGAAAATATATTTATTTTAAATAGTTTTAAATTCTTAATAAACATAATTAACTCATGCATCATAGATTGTGTGTAATTGATGTTTGACTTTGAATAATTTTAAATTTGACAAATACTTTCTATTACAGCGATTTTCTAGCAATTTTAATATTTGGCCGCCGAATATTCGGTATTCGGCCTATTCGGCCTAGAAGAAATTGCCGAATATTCGGCTTCGGCCTGGAAGGAATGGCCGAATGTTCGGTATTCGGATATTCGGCCAAATCACTATTCGTTACATCCCTACTTAAAATATAGTTACTGTTGGTCGGTTAGGCTGGCTATACACATTCATAATATAAATGAATGTGTAGAGCCTAACGATTGGATAACACACAGACGCAGCTAAAACTTCAATTTTCTACACAATGAAAACGGAAGAGAGTCTTGTTTGTTTACTTGATAAGAGATGGCGCCAGCATACACAACACCAGATTGGCATCCATTAAAGGACCTCTTCCAAGATGATTTTAAATCTCAAATTTAAAAGAAGTGGTACATTTTCAGACCGTGGGTCTATTTTTCGTCAATAGCCGGCACGATAAGCTTTAAAATGAGGGGTAAATGGAATGTGATAAATGAATAAGGAAGATCTCGCAGAGCGACAAAAAACAAGCTATAGAAATAATATACAAAGATAGATTAAATTAATTGTGGGTCCGGGAGAATTTGAGCATTGCCATTTTATTTTTGTATTAACAGTAATTTTTAAAAAATCTTCTTTTAAAATTTTTTGTATAAGATAATTTTTACAATTTCTATTAAAAACGTCGCCTTGAAAAAAATTACTATGTAAAACAATTATATAATTTTTGGAAAAATTAATCGTGAGGGACGGGAGAATTGGAGGATTAAAATTCGAAAGGGAAGATCGATTACTCATAGACACATAAAAAACCAAACAAGTGTTCAAAGCAGATTCATTTTCACTGTACTCTGTTTATTTTCAACATTCTCATGCCGTCTTTTATGCGCATTCCGTGTTTGTTATGACACTGTGTTAAATAATTATCTGCATTATTGTCGATTTTATTATTAATATAATGTTTTTTACTGAATTTGATTTTGTGCTGCCTGTGATGTGTGAAATGATGCACCATCGCTCCCGCGAAAATTTACTCATGAAGGAGAAGGTTTCTTCCAGAAAGAAAAGGGTGGGGAGAGAATGATTACACGCATCAATTACCTTGATTTCTACCTGTGTCCAGAAACGAAATCACCCTTTGGCGACGCTTTTACAACACATCAAGACGCTACTGAACGGGCGAGCCCTGCGGGAGATCCATAGTCAGATCTTGGCGACGTTCAGGTAACCCTATTTCGCAAACTGGACAAAGAGGTCAGTGGGCCTCTCTCCGCGGCACTTGGCGAAATTTCCCCCCTTTCACATCCCATTAGCAGTCGTCTTTTCGTTTTCTACCCTCCTGGGTTGTGTCTCATCCTCTCTCCCAAGAGAAGAGTGTAAACAGTGGCACTTTTTTTCGAGGCACAGCTGAGAGGACTGGTTCTTTCTCTGGGATTCTTATTTAGAAGCACGTGGTAGAGAGCAAAAAATGTTGGCCACATACCGGTTACCAATAAACGAAAGGAAATGGAATGAAATGTTCCTCACCAGCTTGGTAAGCGAATTTTTTATTATTGTTTTTGTTTACTTGCCAAATTTTGAACAAAATTATCCATAATTGAATGACGAATTTTGTTTTGATTCCTTGATAATGATATTTTATATCTTCCAATTTCAAATATGCCGATATCTAAAGGCATGGGAAAGTCCCGTTTCCGGCATTCTAGGCATTGCCTGGTATGAGACCAGCTTTGGTGGATACAGAATGACATTCTGGAGGGGGGGGGGGGGAGTCATGTTCAAGACTCGGGAACGATAATTTTCTCGAAATGTTTAGGGAATAATAAAAATCGGCAAATCGACCAGCATACTGCGTTTGAGACTTAACAGTCCGCCGCCGCCAGGCAAAATTATAACTAATACGAAAAGTTATAACCACCAGCGCCTTATAACTTTAATTTAAATGCGAAATAACTAATACGGGGTCATACGGCGCCGAAAGGCTTACCGAAAAAAAGTTGTATAAACGAAGACGTGAATAAACGATATTCCACTATTTTCAAATTTTATTAATTAATTTCGTGGAATTTCATCCATTTTACAAAATGGTTTACGGGGGTGGGTCATGACTCTCATGACTCACCCCTTGTATCCGCCCCTTTAATGAGACCCCGGCATGTATAGAATGCCGCACTTTATACATAGCCGGTAATCCGGTCATCAGCGGTTATCCACCACTGGTTGCAGGTTTGCTCCAGTTTTTAAAAATATACTACGATTTGCTGCTTTTGACTTCCAGTTGTCACCCTCGACATTCTTACTTCGTCAGACCATTTTGATTGCATATGGCTACGATCAAAATACTACGACTTGGTGTTTTTGATTTCCAGTTGGCACCCTCAAACATTCTTACTTCGTCGGACCATTTTGACAGCATATCGCTCATCTGCAAGAAAAGTGACACAATTCAAAATTGACAATTTCTTTCAATTCCGGGATTTAATGTTTCTCCATATTCCATTCTTCAATGAAAAGTGACAGATTGTTCTTTCTATCATTGCTTTATTCTTCTCTCTGGATTGTAAGAGGTTGTCAGTTTTTAAATGTGTCACCTTTCTTGTGGGTGAGCGATATGAGCCCTTCAACGCACAAATCGATCAACTCCACTTGGTGAAATTCTCTTTACATCCCTGCTAGCGGTTTTTGTTCGCCAGTTCTGAATATCTAATTATAAACGTTCATCAAACGATTTTGACCGAAACGTTTGTTTCATGTAATAATTGAATTTCCCTGAATGATTTTAGGGCTCGCGGTTTTTTACACCCGAGGTGCCGAAATGAATTCCTAGAGGGCTTCTATAAAAATAAGAAAAAGTGTCAACAATCATGGGATCTTTGAAAGTTGTGGACCTACCTGCTAAAAGGATCACTCAGGGAATTTGGTGGATCTTTGGGTCGTTACAGTGCTAGAAAGGATTAGAACCTCCCAAATATTAATTTTTTCCTGGAAAATATTTCAAAAGCTACATCTTAATTTTTACTCTGCAACAAGTTTCTGTAGCTACTGCTTTGAGAATGGATTAGGCGTCGTGGTAAGGCGCGGGACTCGTGAGCCCCAAGTCAGAGGGTCGTGCCTGGCAATGTCGGTGGATTTTGTAGATGCAGAAGATCGTCTGCGCCCATGTCGTGTCACTATGCGGCATGTAAAAGATGCCTCGATTTAGATATTTGGCTTGGATGCTCTCGGCGAAATTAAATTTCTAGTACAATATCGCATCAACAGAGTCCAATTGGCTGAAGCCAACAGCAGCTCATTAGGAAAAAAAAATAGATTAGGAGAATTTAATCAGAGACTAGACAAGGAAAATTCGTATAATATTGTTATTTATCTCCAAATGTAATCAAGTTGCAAGGGAAAAATATAAATTTTATTCTAAGTTTGATTTTCAAACTTTTTAAAAGATTTTTCTACTATATTTTAAAAATGTTTTGTTTGCCGTATTTTAAATATGCAAATGTATGCAGGGCACCAAACGTTTTTAGTGCTTAGGAAAGGAACTAAATTTGCATTTCCAAAAAGAAAAATCTAAACAATTTTGCCCACACGAATCAAGTTAAAGCTCCACTAATTTAATTATCTATTTTATTGTTATTTAGTTCTGCTATTATTTTTTCTTAAACAAAAGAAAGTAAAACTCTAATTTTTTTAACTATTACTTTTAGCAATAAAAATTTAGCGAAAATATTAATTCAGTAAGAATTACATTAGAAAATTTTAAGAGGGATATATGTTATTCAAAGTGATTATATTTTTGCCAATGTATTTCAAAGTGTTACATAAAAACGTTACTTTCACCTACTTTAAAGAAAAACATGTATTGCATCGTGTTTAGTCAATTAATATTTTTAATGTGTTTAAAATCAAAACTTTTGTTATGAAAAATGCTCATTTCATATGTTACTTAAAACCTAAAGAAAGGGAACTGAACGTTATTATCGAGTCATTTGATACAGCGACCATTTGATGCACTGTAAAAACTTTTTGCCCGAAAATACATGCGAATCCCCTGGAAATCATTTATCTAGATTCTGACGTAAAATTAGAGAACTAAAAACAAGAAACTACAAAGCCTTTGGAAAAGGAAATTGCTGAGAACAGAAAACTGAGAACATTCTGTAAATTGATAGCAACAGATAATATGCAGCAGTTGTGGCGCCATCTTTGAGTATGATGAATTACAAGGTGAGTTCAGTGGAACCTATGTTGTTGTGATTGCTGAGCCTTAGGCCGCGAGGCCAAAGATGCCTCCGGAGTTATTAGTAGGATTTGCGCCGCTGAAAGTTATTTGGCGCAAAAGAGATGGAAATAAACAGTATGCGTGCAATATATAATTCATTTCTTGAACATTTTTTAACTGGTAGATCTCAAGTGCTTAATTATGTATTTGTTTACAATTTTTGAACTGGTAGTCACATATTTCAAGCGTTCAGTTACACGTAACTTCGTAACTTAAGAGATCTTTTTCTGTAGTTGTACACAGGACGAAAAAACAAGAATTTCTTCAGAAACTGTTATCAAAAAACTTGATAATTTTATTTAAAACTAGGTAAATGGACACAAACATTTAGTTTTCTTTCTGCCTTTCTAGAATTTTTTTTACATCCCAATACTGAAAGAATCGTTGTAACTGGAGTCGACTGTATTTGCAACAATAGAGCTGCTCACAGTCGCCACTTAGAAATTCTGGACGATGCTTTCTTCCTATTTTATGAGTGAGTGCGTCTTTTGTCAAATGCTAAAACCTGACATGCCCAGGAATCGCGTGAGTGAAAGTAAAGTTAATCCAACCAGAATCTCAGTCTCCCAATCGCCAGCAGACAAATGTGGGATTAGCCAGTTAAAATCAAAGGCCCACGCGTGCTGTCGGAGTGTGGAAGTCTGGCATAGCATGTTTGCACTGCAAATGGAATGTGTTGCTTATGCTTATCGATTGTCTCCTTTTTGCTTCTTTTCTTTCCATTTCAAAGAACAAGTGTTGCTGAAAGACAGATGTCCAGTGGATACTGGGAATTTTTTTCCTGGTGAATTGGCTAAGAAAACAGTTAGAATTTTTAAAATCGCATTTTCTGCGTATCTATTTTAATTTTACGCAAGTAAAAACATTGTATCATTGAAAAATATTAATGAATATAAGAGAGAGGAGGGGGTAACTATAAGCAATTTATTTTTCCTCCTGGAGAGTATTTTTAAAACTCTAAAGCTCACCTACGCAAAACTCAGTTTATTGAATCATAAATTTTAACAATTTTTTTACGTCACGTTTTAAAATGCAATTCGTTAATCCCTTGAAGCACGAGTTTTTTTTTTTTTTTTTTCAGAAAAACTGGTAAAAACTGACCGAGTTTTTTTTTTTTTTTTTGACAGTAAGAATATATAGGTATAGTGTAAATTGTTTTTGGAAATTTCAGTTGTAGGGGTGATTAGAGAGCGGGGATGGGATAAAAGTTATGTAAAAAATTATTATACAAACAAAAGTGCAAACGGATCTCAGAGGCGCATTAGAAATAAAATAACGCGTGATACAAGATCGCCCGTGTGAGACACGGGCAGCTGCAAATTTGCGGGAACTTTCGCCCGTGTCAGACACGGGCATATGTTAAGTGGTTAAACACTAGTTTACAAGATAGCGCGGCAGTTCGAGGCGTATGCACGACTTACGACGTCGTGCACAAAAGTTTGTTTTTGTTTCTCCTTTTGCACACGTACTTTTAAAAATATTTTAAAAATAAGTACTTTTTTCAAATGACGGTTTTATGCATTATTCTATCTACTAAAACTAAAAGGGAAAAGAATCAAGAACTCTCCTTGCCTTTTTTTATATTATTATAATTATTTCAAAGAATAAGTACTCCAAAAATTGTTTTCAGCTTCATCTTTTACAAAGAATAACATCTCGAACTTTCAAATATGCGTACTCCAGCTGCAAAGGAGTGCCCTCAAAGACAAATGTAAATAGCAATAGTCTTAAATGTATAATTTTTCGTTACCCTTAACTATTAATTCAAAAAAATATACACATAAATATTCACTTTTGACGAGATTTGTTAAAATGATTGTCTTTTTTTGACAAAAAAAAAAAAGAAGTAAGGGCACTTTTTCAGAGTTGGGCTAGCTTATTTTTTTTTCAAATGGATGCTACTCGATATGATATCTTAATAAAATAAATAATGGCTGCCTTTCTAACACTTTTATTTTGATAAATTATGGGCAAAGTAACTCGATAAAAAAGTATTTCCATGGGCTGGTCTCCCGAAATGTGAAAATCCGTCACTGATAATCCGCACCGCACGCACGTTTGTCTTCGTTAATTTAATAGAAAAACTTCGTATGAAAATGCTTAACACTTTACCGACCGGCCGTCGATTAATCGACGTTTTGTTCTCAGCGCATACCGACCGGCCGTCGATTATTCGACGTACAACTTCTTTTTTCGACAAATATTGTTATATGGATTATGGTATATTTTATGTAAATAATAAACTTAAACGATTGTAATAGATAAAATAAATATTTTTTAACCTTTTATATGATTGAAGTAAAAGACTATTAAATTTCGTTACCCAACAATAACACGAAGCGTACAATTTTACCAGAGTTTAAGAAAAACGGATCCGAGCCGGTGTCTCGGACGATCTGCTGCTGAGCGGGCGGTGAAAGGGCATAGTATGTTCGAACCGCTACCGGTCGGTAAAGTGTTAAGATTAAAACAATATGTTATTAACACATTTGAAGTGAAAGAAAACCATCAAGCAACAAAGCTCTTTTAATCTAAACAAGTTATAAGCCCTTGTACTTCTCTAACAACCACGAGAAAACTTGATTGGTTTAAAAATTCACAGTTTGACAGTTAGGAGATTGCGGTTGTAGTTGGTTGGAAACGTTGGATACTCATCATAAATATTCTTAGCCTTTGTAAGGCGATTGAAATCGTGAACACATTTTCGATTATTCCTAGTGTCTAGAATGTGACTCGAATCAGTAACTAACTGAATTGTTATCATTGGTCAATCTCTTTGTAATACATTTTAAAATCTGCAGAAGACCAATTACAAGCAATAGGCAGAACGCGTGTGGTACCGATACCTCCGAGACTGGGACCTCCTAGTCTCGGAGGTATCGGTGGTACATGAGAAAGTACCCTTAAACAGTGCTTTACTCTGCGTTACACAGAGGCTTGAAAATTCGAGTGAAACATATTCATTGGTCAAAGGTTTAAATTGTTAGCCAATTACAAAAAAATTCCGCCCTAAAATTTTTTAAGGCAAATAGAACTCCACTTTAAAAAAAACTTTCCGCTTCAATTTCTTTTCTTAATTTTTTTTTTTTTTTTTTTTTGAGTTCTTTCTAACGAAACTACTTAGTTTGTTGAAAAAGAAAAAGCAGCAGACGATCCATTGTTGAATTGTTGTATCCTCAATAATTCTTTGATTCCTAGATTTTATGTTGAGTACATGTGTTTTGGTTGATTTTCCTGATTTTGAGGAAGCTCAAAACGACAATTCTATTGTTCTAGAGTATAAACATGCATGTTAGTGAGCATTTATTTAATTAAAATGTCATAAGGATATGGGAAAAGGGTGAGGTATTTAAATCAGTACAATTTCGTTTTACATAAAAAATGATGTTTAGTTCGATTCTTTATTTTACTAACCATAATTCACAAATTTTTATGAATTTCAGTTAAATTGAGAATGGCAATAGAAGACTTCCAAGTTTGTTTTATACATTTTTTAAAGGCTACTAGACTTTTTAGACAGAAAAGAGATGGACAAATTCCCGTTTTTATGCTATCAGTTTCTTGTTTCAGTATGTAAACGCTGTGTGTTTCGTCTGGGGCTTGTTTGGGGAAAATCATTATGAAAAACTGATGTGTCCACCACCCGACTTCCTTGTACTATACTAATTACATAATATACCTTTTTAAGAAATAAAAAAAATGAGGCATTATATACGCACGTTAAAAGTTTTAGTTCTTAGTTTCATTATTTTGTAAATAAATTTTTAGTTCACTTTCATTTTCCTACCTATACAGTGTGTAGAGAATGACACTTTCAGGAAACATTAAAGGAATTTAATGTTTTATCGGCGTGAGAAATCCGAGATGAAAACAACAGTAACTTAACGGAATTTGCAGAAGAGAAATAATATTAATAAATAAATTTAAAAAACTTAACCCCACCAGTTTATTGAAAACCGAAGGAGGGAAGACGAATATCTCATGAATAGCCAAACTGACGCTTGAATTGGCTTCTCTATTTGACTCCAAATTTGGCAAAATATTCGGAAGTTGTCGTCAAATGGGCGCCAATACAGTGGATCTGATTTCAGTAATGCCTTCGGGAAAATATCTTGGTATGAGAAATGACTGGAAGTTTGCATGCAATTCACAAAATCGCCAAAAACATTTTTTTTTTTGGAACTTTTGATTGCAACCAAAAGGGGGGGGGGGGCAAAACTGGACCTTGTACAGGTCCCTACATACGAAATTTCTCTCTTGTACTACTTACTGATTTTGAAATACGCACGTACATACGCACATTCAGACAGCACGACAAAACTCGCAAAAACGGACCCGGGGATGGCCAAACAAATGTTTGTTCTATTTGTCCTTTTTTAAATTTTAAAAAATGCTCTCTGGATTTGTATCAATCTTTGCTTAACGCTGAATTCCAGATAAATTCGATGCGTTTAAAAATTTAAAGAGTTTTAATAGAGTTTATAATTTTGAAATGAAGTAGAATTTGCTTACAAAATTTCTGATTTAAAACTCAAGAAATACTTTATAGATCACTAGACCCTGCATAAGTGCCCCTTCCCTTAGTACTCGAGTAAATGATAGAACTCGTCACGGGTAATTGTCAAATTTGAACTCCAAATTTTAATTCTCAACTAAATTTTACTTGAAAGTCAAAGCAGCAGGTGCTAGTAGTGGTGGTGAGGGGGGGGGGGGGGAGGGTTCAATGTCTGGGTAGCATTATATTCGCATCTAATGGATCTCCAGACAGCTAAGCTATACAATAAATTAAATAAATCAATCAAAAAGAAAAGAACAGTGAACTAGAGCGAAAGTTTTTTAGAGTTTCTGTGCTCCAACTCCTTCCAATTATTTGCTCCAAATCTGGTAATGATGCGCTCCGTGCTCCTTCCTAGTAGATTTAATAGGAATAGCTCCAGCTAAGCTCCATATCTTAAATATATACTCCAACACTGCTCATGCTGCGCTCCGTGCTCCTAGTAATTTTAATGGGAATAGCTCCAGCTAAACTCTGACTTCTAAATATTTGCTCCAACTCTCTCCTTGTCCCACGCTCCGTGCTCCAAGTAATTTTAATAGGATTAGTTCCAGCTAAACTCCGACTTCTAAATATTTGCTCGAACTCTGCTCGTGCTGCGCTCCGTGCTCCTAGTAGTTTTAATGGGAATAGCTCCAGCTAAACTCCGACTTCTAAATGTTTGCTCCAACACTGCTCGTGCTGCGCTCCGTGCTCCTAGTAATTTTAATAGGAATAATGATTTATTTATTTAATTTATTAACATTCTATTTATGTTATTTTCACTAGGCAGTGCACATATATTTTATATTTATGCTTCACTTTGATTCTTTTGAATAAAATTACAGTGATTTGGCCAGATGAAAAATCATCTTTCATTTTTTGCCGCTATTCGTTGGAAACTAATTTTAAAGTTCCTTTGAAAGTTTAAATAAAAATTCTAATAGAAAATATAGGAGTGGTGGAGCATGACAAATTTCCATTCTCCTGCTCTGCTCCTGCTGCGTTCCAGATCTCAGGAAAAGAGAAAAAAAAAAAAAAATTAATTGAAAAACAAGAAAAAGGAAAAAAGGGGAGGTTTCGAGGGTCTATAAATTAAGGCAGCGAAATATTCCAAATGTGTCTCATTTTGATGCAACGAGAGCATCAACTTGATTTAAACTTATCTCTACAGACGAGCCATCACCTGAATTTTAACCTCAAAGCCATGCCGCTCCGAGCTTCCAGCCAAGACACGCGCGATTTTCCTCACAAGTTTTCTAATTACTCTATTGGCAACAGCAAGAAATGAATAAGTCATATCTCACTCATCTCGATTGGCATCAAAACCCAATTAACCGCCTTCAGTTTCCGTAGAAAAGAAACTGGACGAAGCGATATTGATTAATTACTGTAGAATTCGTGCTCGGTGCATTAATAAAGGCAGAAAAAAATAGGTTACCCGTTTCCTCCAGTGTTTTGTATAAATGAGAGTGGCGCGAAGAGAGCTTGTTTCTGCCGCCCTCATTTTCACATTGTGTACATTTTGTGTTTCCCATTTGTTTGGCTTTTTTTTCTCCTTTGGTTCAGATTTTGCTGGGCATGGCTTGAATCGGGGTGAAAAACCAACCTCGACATTGACCGCGATAGATAAGTCTGATGTACTCTTTAACCTTGAATCGCGCAAAATCGTGGCGGTTTACTTTTGAAGCGTCTTATAAAAATTGAGTATTTCGAAGAAAAAAATGAAACAGCCGCTGGGCTTCTAACGTGCTTCGGCTTTTTTCGTCTTAAAAATGTGTTTTATAGTCGAATTTAATTAATTTTTTTAATGAATTTTTGTGGAAGTTTTCGAAACATTTTGGAGGCGAATGGAGTTGCCATTTGCGGCAAATAAATCGTGTGATTTTTGCACTCGTATTTGTGGGCTATGCAAAGCCTGTTCTTTTTAATGTATTCATTTTTTTTACTTCTGGTAAATCTAGCAAAATGCTCTGAAAAAAATAGTGACATCAATTGTGATAAAAGCTTTTTGAGCAAGCAAATGGTAGTGTAATTCATGTGGGCTCTTTTGAAGGTAGAGCTCGATAAAGAACGGGCTCGGGCGTCTAGATTTTCAGCGTTGGCAACTGAAAATTAGAAAATAAAATATTCTACAATTCCGAAAAATGTTTTAAATTAGTTACCCTTGCCCAACTTTATGATATCTCTACATGTATAAATAGGCAGAGACTAAACAGTTAAGAACCATTCTGTTTTTCAACCGATTTTCTTACTTTTTCTTTGTTTGGTAGACACTGACGAGCTTTAGTAATATCATTTTTAAAAAAATTGAAAACAGTTTATTATTAGTTAATTATTACCCCTTTTATTTGGTCAGGCAAACCTCATTTATAATAATAATGCTATATTCTTATAGATTGCAGATGGCATACATGTCTTCGTTGAGTAAATTATTAGGTGATAAATATAAAACTCATTGTTAAAAAGAGTTTGTTGCCGTTAAGCAGTAGTATTAAAAGTAATTATAATAAGAATTTGAGTAAAGGCTTCTCCGAAGGAGTGGAATGAAAAACGCGAATACGTATGTGGAAGCAAATGTTTATTCAACTGCCACGCAGTATTAGTATACGTATATGGAAGCAAGTTTTATTCAACTGCCACACAGCTTGATACAAAATCTGGAAAAGTACAAGCGGCTACATTTATGAGCGCAATTGGCCCTGCGGAGACGATGATTTACAATACGTTTGCTCTAAGTGAGGATCATGGAAATAAACTCGACGTTATAATCGCCAAATTTGGTGAATAATGTTTCCATAATTATAGAAATAGCCTACTAATGCTTTCAATGTTACATTGAATTATTACGGTCGAATTTCGATTGTTGGGAGAACTCTAGCAAATGTAAATAAATTTGTTGAATATCTGAGATTATTAACATAGGGTTTTCGCTCGGTTTTTTGAGAACCGATTCTTTCAATTTCTTTGTTGCTCTAAACTGTGAGCAGTACGGAATTTCTTCAGAGTAGGCGGATTTTATGTAGGAATGTAACGAATAGTGATTTTAGCCGAATACCGAATATTCGGCCATTTCTTTCAGGCCGACGCCGAATATTAATGTCTTCGGCCGAATATCAAAATTTCTCGAAAATCGTTGTAATAAAAAGCGTTTGCCAAATTTAAAAGTATTCACAAAGCAAACACCAATTCCACACATTAATCCATGATGTATGATTCAATTTTTGTTTCTTAAGAATCTAAAGCTATCTAAAATTAATGTATTTTCTGTATTGTTTTAATACAATAAAACTGAGAATTCCACCCGCAAGTGGAATAGAAATGACAGGCTTTAATTTAAGCATTATTCTATTTTACTAATTATTTAATTCAAAGAAATACTAAATTTTAATTAAAATTAAAGAAATTTTAAAAAATACTAAACTTTAATTAAAATTAAAGAAATTAAAAAAATACTTTAATTAAAATTAAAGAAATACGTTTGCTAAGTGAACTTTTACCTTGCTCAAATTAGTTCTATGAAGCTATTTTAAAAGTTATAAAAGTTAATATTTTTATTTTATGAACTATTTTATATCCATTTTTAAAAGATCTATTGAAATTTAATGCATTTAACTGGAATATATTTTTTATTTTTAAAAACCCCAATAACATGCTACCTTAATATCCATGATATAATCCAGACTTTTCACATTTCTCTCTTACTCAATATTCACAATAAATCAGTCTACTCAAATAAAGTTTGACTTCCACTTTGTTGATAATAACAAAATAAAAGTGTCATACTCTCCATAATAACTAACTATTGCCAGCTTTTGGGAGCAAATGCTAAGTATAAAATACTATATTATGGCTTTAAAATCTGTTTTTGTTAAGTCAATGTTTAAACAAAAAATTTTTTCTTAAATAAATTTTATTCATTAAAACTATATACTAATGTATTCTTTTTCAATAACTATAATACAATTTTAAGTGTTTAAAATCTACTAATTTCTTACATTTCTACTGTAGCAGCACTATTCGTCCTGGCCGAATTTGATCTTACGGAGTATTCGGCTGGGCCAAATATTTGGCTAGGTCATGAAATGGCTATTCGGCCAGGCCGAATATTCGTTACATCCCTAATCAATGAATAAAATACTGATGTTTGTAAATACGTACAAAGATGTTCAGGGCTGCAAGTTATCACATCCCTGAGGCTCATGTCTTTGCCCTAATAAGAGACTTCTCCGTTCTCCCACATTGTTTCCTCCTACTCTTTCTCCCACAATTAATGTCAGCCACGGGTAAACATTTTATTCTTTTGATTTGGTCTCATCATTAAGAGTTATTAGAGACTTCATGTATAGTTTGAGAGATAAGCTGCCGTCTTAAGCGGATTCAACTCATACTTTTATACTTCTTGCAGATAATGCATAAATAACTGAAAGATCTCTCTTAAATGTTGGTGCCACAGACTCACTCTCATACTAATGTTTAACATTATATTTCACGTACTTCGATTTAAAAATTCTTTTATAAAAGTAAAGATTTGATCTTTCAAAAAAAAAAAGTCTTGGAGCCTTTCTTACAATTATTTTACGAATTTAGGGATCGTTATATTTATTTATCAGAATTCTTTCCAATAAAAGCACTGTAGAGGGGGGAATGTATGTAATAACTCTCGTTATTTCAAAAAAAAAAAGTGTCATAAAAATAAATTATATTATTAATTTATTCATTAAATAAATTATATTATTAATTTATTAATTAAATAAATTATAGTATTTAATGAATAAATAAAAATCGAAAGTTATAAGGTAGGGACATGTGTTTGTCCGCCCTGTTTATAAATTTTGAAGGAATATTGGCGATTCGTAGAAAACTTTTTGTAGTTCGAAAGAATTTTTACCAGACGCATCATTTCCATGTTTCATTTTTTAATTTGAAGAAAGTTTAATTGAACTTTAAAATAAACTATTTTTCGTATAAAAATTCGTCTTGAACAAACAGCGAGAGAGAGGGTAAGATCTTTTTTTTCATCTGCAATTTTATTCAAAATAATCAATGGGGAAGAATGAATAAATAAAAATACCATATCTTTGGGCATTTTTTCTGTCATTTGTGTTTTGTATTATATATCAAATAATGGTGTAGACTGCGAATTTTTTTTGATAGCCAGTGGCTACTAACCCAAAAAACTTTGGTAGCCACTTCAAATTTTTGGTAGCCACAACATTAATTTACTGGTTTAATGCGGTTTTTTTGGATTTTATCTAACACAACGGGAAATGCGAAGAAAAGCAATTTTAGTTTTCCAATCACATACATTAATATAAGTAAAATTAACTTGGTTCATTTAATTTTAATGTTTTATCACAATTTGAAATTTAGTGTCTTTATTTTTCAATTTTCTTAAAAATCACTATTGAAAAATATGTATGGCTAAGGAATTCTTTTATCATGTTTTGCTAATAATGAATAAATAGTATTTTAAGGCATTAAACATATCAAGAAAAGTTTTAAAGTACTTATGAGAAAAAAGAATTTTCTTAAATATAAAATTTCAATTGCAGAATATTCTCATTCTCAGGGAATATTTCCTAATCACATCAAGTGCATTTTTGATCAGGATTTTTCTTTGGTTGGCTAAACTAAAACTAAAATATTAGGTAGCCACAAGATTAAATTCGTAAATTATCTTGCCACCTGTGCACGAAGCTATATGTTTGATATATAAAAAGTTTATTTGATAATGGTTAACTTTAAGTTATACAAAACGTATAAGTGTATATTACAAAATTTTAGTAGTGAAGTCACTTTTAATCAAAGTTTGTTTCCCCCCATCCCTTTTTGTTAAAGTAGAGAAAAGAAATGTTTTTAAATTGTCATAAATAATTAAGATTTATTATGCAGCAGTGGCGAAATATGACATCTTTGCAGCACCTCCCTCTTGGGCCTGAAGTATTGCACCCCTCAGTCGTAAATTATGTATTTGAAACTTGACCCCCCGCCGCCAAGTGTCCCTTAATTTCCTGCACCTCCTCCTCAGTTACGGCGTCTGCTAGTCGCTAGTTACACGACTGATATGTTGAACCAATCATTACATAAAGCATCATAGTGTCAAAATACCTATTAAAATGCAAAGAAATATTAATAAATTAATTCTGCCAATTGCAGACCTAGTGCGTTCCTGAGAGGTACCATCTCTTTCAGCAGCACCACAATGAGTGGTACCATCGCTACATGATAATTTTGACGTCTGGTTTCTCCACCGGAAACGCTGAGTACCAGGACTCTGGTGATGCGAAATTGCACTAGGAATTTAATTTATCCGAGAGCATCCAAGCCAAATGTCTACTCAAGGAATCTTTTACATGCCGCATAATCATGCGCGATGGGCGCAGATGTTTTTCTGCATCTTGAAAAATCCACGGACTCAAGCCAGGTTTAGTCTGCAACCTTGAGCTACAAATTTCTAATTGATACCTGCTACCACGAGTTTATAGCATTGTTGAGATCAACCGTTAAATTCAATTTTCAATTTTGCTTTTAGTTTCTAATTCAAGATTTTAAAAAAATTATTTGAAGTAATATACTGCATATTTACTCCTGTCTCAACTTTTGCTCTGTAGTATTAAAATTTTAAGCTTCTAGGAGGGTACCCCTGTTGATACCAAAATTAAGTCAAAATATAAAAAAGGTATATCTATTACAACATTCAGCAATTAAATGCTTATTATGCATTTAAATTTTTGTATGGTAAATATCAGTGTTAAACTTTGAGGCAAAAAGGCTTTTAAAATTAAGACGATTGGAAACGCAGGGCATTTAATATTACAAAAGCAGTCAAAGGAATCTAAAATTTAGTGAAAAAATAAGAACAACAAGAATTTGTTTTAAAAGTTAAAAATTTGAGTACATTTGAAGAACATTAAACAAAAATCTGTCATTCACATTCAGGCTGCAAAATCTTTGCATCTTGAGCCACCAGCTATCAAGTTTTAATTGACAGCTGCTACTGGCACTATGAGTTTATAGTATTAGGGAAATGCTAGCTATTTTTTGACCATTAAATTTAATTCTATCTTGCATCAAGTTCGTGTAATTCGTTTTTAAAAGAAATATTTTAAGCAATATATATTTACTCCTGTATTGACTCTAGCAAATATTAAGGTCATGGCAAAATATTGGGATCTTGTTTAATTATGCAATTAAGTGCTAATTCATTTAAAACTTAACTCTTTCCCAAAAATAAATACTACAGACCAAAAATAAAATAATCAGTATCACGTTTTAAAAGTAAATTGAATTAAAAAAAATTCTGCTTTTGAGTACCGTGACTTAAAATCACTTACAACCTTGCAATGTAATATTTTTTTATCTGAATATGATAATTGGTTTCGAATCAATTACCATCTTGAGGATCGTGGAAAATTATTAAAGGCGCCATTTTGCGAGTTTTGATGTTTCAAATTTTCAATGCTAAAAGCAATTCTTTTAATTTAAATGACAAAAATAATTTGCATTTACCTTTTCTATGTTGAAAACATTGTATTTTTTGCTTAGTTTTATGTTTCTTCGATCGCCATGTGTCACGCGCGATATTAGCGTTTTGCCGTAATTGTGCTGCAATCTTTTTGCATCTGTTTCCGATTTTAGATATTTCTTATTATTTTCTCCTTAGCTCATAAGTTAAAGTGTATTAATCAAAAATATTAAGCTATTTTTTTTTTTAGAATAAATATAATATTTGGTACAAATATAGTGATCTGAAGCAACCTGGTCGCCAAAGTGGCGATCGGCAATGAAATTTTTGGTCGCCATTTAAAACGTTTTGGTAGCCAGTTGGCGAGTGGCGACCGCTAATCTGAACCATTAATATCAAAGCTAATTTTAAGTTTACTTTTTCAGTTGATTTTGTTGTTATTATTACCAAGTTGAAGTCTTAAAAAATCCCCAAAAATGCTCTAAAAATTTACCATAAATGACATAAAAAATGCACTTAACTTTTTGAGAAAGTGCACTTATAGATCTGAGGTCGAAATTTGATTGAAGCAGTCTGAACATTTGCTTTTTGAAAAATTATAGAACATATCACCATCACCATCACCAAATGATTTTCTAAAAAAACAAATAAATTAATTAAAAAATACAATACAACCAATAATTGGAAAGCGTGTTTTGACTATTTCAATATCTTGAATGAGAGAATCTAAATTACTTTGAAAAATTAACATTTTTTTTTTACATTAGAAAAGACCGCATCCGAAATTAATAAGTTTATATATTGAAAAATGTTTTTCAATGCAGTTGTAGTTGAGACAAATTTAAAGTAAATAAACAGAAACACTCATGTAAAATAGTTTTTTTTTTCAAATTAATACTAAATCTCTTCCTTTTAAAACACCAGCAAGTTTTTTCACCATCAAAAATTCTTTGCTTTCTTCAAGTTGTTTTCGTTCAGCTTTTAGGCAATACATTCGCATTGCTACCCTTTACCAACCTTTTAAATATTTTTTGAAAAACTTAATGAATAAATCGAGTTATATTATAATCAGAAATTAAAAAAAAAAAAAAAATGTAAAACGTAGAAAAATGTTCTGAAAAATGTAAAAATTGTAAACATCTTTTAAAAAATGCTCCAAAACAGGAAAACATTAAAAAAAAACGCATTTTCTCCCGTTGCCTGATTATTTTCATACTGAACTTGTGAGCACTCTATTTTTGTTACCATGACGTCACTTCAGGGCAAACTAGTCCGTACAAATAGTTTATTGCATTATTTTTATTTAATATGCATTTTTACGTCATAAATATGAAAATATTAAATAATATTACTAAAGCTTCTGCGCACCCTTACGGGCTTACGGTTACGTGACGTCCTGTTGCCCCCCCCCCCCTTCGTGCTCTATAAAATTGGCCACCCATCTTGTTTTTAAAACCTAAAAACCGCCAATTCATCATCACGATTTCAAGTTCAGCAAAATAAGCAACCGCACAAGATAGCAGAAGAAAACCAATCGAATGCTAATTTTGAAAAACCCACACTCGCCGTTCGAAACCGGAACCATATTATATTCGATTTCGATTATCAACCACTTGCCTCCTCCTCTTCATATTATCGGATATTAATGGATCTGTTTATTTACTTGAGCGGGTATCTCGAATAATTTTTAGGACAGGGGAAGAAAGTGACGACCTCGATCTACTGACATGGTTTATCATTATCGAAATCACAGAAAATAAGAAGTTGGTCTGATTATAATAAGACAGCTGTTGTCGCGCGTGTGAGCCTGGAGCGTCTCTCAAACGAGTTCCCGAGAGCACGAGAAATCCAATTACATGCAGCTGCGGGCACGTGTTGGCATTGGCAATGGACTGTTGAAAGAAAAAGATGAAAAAAAAAAGAATTTTTTTTTTCAGAGAATCTGTTATGACTAAAGTGAATTAGGAATTTTTTGATTGGGTGCTTTTCTTTGAATGGAATTATCGTCCGGATTATTTATATTTGACTGAACGATTTTTCTTTGACCTTCAAATTGCCATCAAATCTATTTAGACCTAAGCAAAATAATGGTAGCGAGTTTTTTATACATATCGTTCATGGGCTGCAATAGTGGCACAACTCAAAAAACACGCTTTTTGGACTAAGAACAGATTTAAATATGAAAATACTCATTCTTTTCATCAGCAATACTAGCACAACCCCTACTTCAATGTAAGGCCGTAAGATGGCAGCAAACTGAAGCGTTTCTTATGCATTTTCCCTAGCAATGAAAACTTTAAACCCTCTTATCTCAAAACATGATTTTTTGAGTTGTGCCGCTATTGCAGCCCATGATCGATATATTAGTCAAGTTTCGATTCAGAGTTTTTAACAGGGTCCTTTTTTTGTGGATTTTAAAAACATTTTGTGAAAATTCAAAATTTAAACATGCAGTGATAAAACAAATTTATTATTTTTTGCCGCTTATTTAAAAAAATAATTAATTGAAAAGTACAATTTGGTAGCTCGGAATTTTGTGAAGGGTCCGTTTTGATTGATTGGAATTTTGTGAAGGTCCCTATTTGATTAATTGGAATTTTCTGAAGGTCCCTATTTGATTAATTGGAATTTTGTGAAAGATCCGAAAACGGACTTGAATTTCTTCTGACGCGACCCCTGTAGTGGTTGCCCAGTGTTCGAAATTCGACTGTAATTCATTAAATTTTTAAATTTGAGCGTTATTGAGATTCGAAATGCAAGGATTTCCTTTCATCTCCTACAAATGCAATGCATGCGGTATGAATGTTACGAACTCTTCATAATGTTCGCTAGCATTTTAAAGCTGGTCACGTGAAGAATTTAGGATCTGATTGGAGATTACAGGGTTCCCACACTGGCCATGAAAAGGCCCTACTTTTGAGACTGGTTTATAGGGCACCCTCAAAAGCCATATTTAGTAGATAAAATGCCTAAAAAGTAATCAAAGGCATTGTTTTTTATCATTTGCTTGAATCATGTGAATAAAAATACACCATATTATAACAATGTGTGAATCGCAGCAATTGTTAAAATTGATCAAAAAAAGTCGTCTAATTTGATTCCCAATTAAACTAATCTTAACGAATAATTCTAACTTTTTCCAAATCTTCTCGGTTATACTCGTTTTCTTGCAAGGGCATGTTACTCATACATTATTTTGAAGTTTTATGTTTATCAATTAATTGTATATATTTAGTAAAAAAGTTCACAAAAGCTCCGCTTTTATTTCGTGATAAACTTTTCCATAAGTGAAATTTAAAAAAACATTTAAACTAAAAATATTTTTCTAATGCTTTTTATTAATAATAATAGAACAAATTTAATCAAAATAATTTAGTTAAAAGTTCGACAACCAACCTATCAAAAAAGTAAACGGCTGTTATTTTTTCTCTCCTGTGTAATTTACAATCGATGTAAAATTAAAAGTATCAGAAATTTTGATATTTTAAATGAAATCATTTGTAATCTTTTCTGTGGTCATTAAATATGTGTGAATGGGAGAGTATGAATTATATGTGTGTAACTTTTGTCTAAGTATATACCTAATCTTTATTTTTTTTAATGTATTACTATGTATTAGTACGTACAGTAGCCCTATATATATAGTTATAAACTGGCCTGAAAAAGACCCTATTTTTTAATCTGCTGGGACAGTGTGAACCATGAATGCTATTATATCACGTGACAAGTCAAAGGCGATAGCGAAACTAATCCGATACGGGCGATAATAAGGCTGTTACCATGAAAGGCCCCAAAATTGTCGTCAATTAATGAATAGTTTTTCAAAATTATCAATACTGTTAGTTTTCCTTCATTTTAGTGTTATTTTATTAATCAGTGGAAATATGTAAATATGTTTCATGTTTATCCACACTGACGTAGATAAGGGAAACTTTGGGAGTAAAACCCCCCCTAAAATGGTAAAGATTGTCTAGAATTGGACCAATTTTAACTGTAAAACAATGAAATTAGCTCACTTCTCCCGAAGAAATCACCCTGAAATGGTGAAAAATGTCTAGAATTTGAGCAATTTTTCCTGTAAAACAATGCATTTAGCTCACTTTTCACGAAGAACCCCCCTGAAATGGTGAAGATTGTGTAGGATTTGACCAATTTTTCCTGTAAAACAATGAATTTAGCTCATTTTCCCGAAGAACCCCCCCCCCCCCTAAAATGGTGAAGATTGTCTAGGATTTGACCAATTTTTTTCTGTAAAATAATGAAATTAGCTCACTTCTCGCGAAGAACCCCCCTCCTCCCCCCCCCCCCAAAAATCCACTACTCTTTTTCCATATTCGTATTTTATTCTTTTCAATAAAATGGACAGGTGCAAATAGTTCTCTTGATATCACTACAAGGAGTGGAGCACGTTTCAAGTATTTATTTTAAGCGTTAATGAAATAAAAAACACACTTAAGAAACTCGGTCATGCGATAACACTGAATGAACCGCAGATAAACTTAAATGGTAATTTGTGAATGAGGTAAAAATACAAATTCCAAATCATAGCTGAATTTCGTGCGCGGGCTTGTTGGTATTATTGAAAGAGTGATTCAAAATAGGAATTGTCGATATAGATTATTGTATTTTTCTTTGATATGACCCAGAAATTCTGAAAATTATACGATAAAGTGAATAGGTTTTTCGTTTATCTTATCAATCAAATCAGAGTGAATGTTCTCCAAACTGATGTATTTTTGTGATAGATATAGATAAATACGGTAAATATCATTTTAAAATGTTTATTATGAACTCAGAAAGTTAATAATTATGCAATTGAGGCATTACTAATAATTACACGATTACGGCATTATTAGTAATTGCACAATTTGTGCAGGAAATGAAAGAGATAATAAATAGAATGATAAATTTTATTCCTGTTGCAGTTTCTATGAAAATAAATACTTAGTTTAAAGAGATCAAGGAATACTTAGAAAGAAAGATTTTTGATCAGAAATAAATCAAAGCAAAATTCAATTAATAATTCCTTTTTGCCCTTAATAGACATTAAATATATTAAAATAATTCAACAGTAATACTTTGTATATGTATTGCATGCAATTTTGTTTTACCCGTTATCACTTTCAGAGACCACCTGTCTCCCTTAACGGTTGGGTAATTTTCAAGAAAACGGTCATAAAAGGGTCTATTTTTTTTTATCTCTGAAAATTATATAAAAATATGTGTATCAACAATATATATATTCATTTTTAGTTTTTGATTTGTTTTTATTTTGAAATTTTAAACACTCCAGTCCGAACATGTCACGGGAGCGAGAAATAGAAGGCGAAACCTCAGCCCGTCATTTTCACAGGAGCGAGAGGGAAGGGGTTAAAGCAATGGCTTCCTACCTTTATTCACATTGTAACCCCATTTTTAATAACTAATACGTAACCTCCGACCCCCAACATATACATAAGCATTTTCACGATGTAGTTTGACGTAAACAGGTATTCTCCCTAAACGCCAAGCCGTTTCGGAATCCAACCTCACTGTAAATGTGCTTATTTTATAATGTCCAAAGACTGTAAAATAAGCAAATTTACAGTGGAGTTGGACTGAATGATTGCATTTTTACTTTAACCCTTTTCTGTGTCCACTATAACTGAAAATATAATACTAGGACTGGAACTAAATTTGATACACACATGGACTCTAACGAGAAGTGGTGCTGATTAGTTTTTGCGGTAATCCCGTCAAGAGGGATGACTCAATTGAACGTTTATTTCGTTAAGCGTAACTGCTCTCAAGGATCATTCATAAATGATGTCACGCTTCGAGGGGGGAGGGGGGTTCGTGAAATTGTGACAAGGGGAGGGGAGGGGTAACAAGAAGTGTGACATCATGCATTATACAACATAGCGTGACATGTGACAAAGGGGGGGGAGAGGGGTCCGCTGAAGTGTGACATATTGTGACAAAGGGTTAAATATATGGGAAGCAAGCGTGACATCATTTATGAACTGCCCCTCAAGACTAATGCAAGGATTCGAACAAAAATTGGTTTTCGCATTATAATGAAAAGACACTGCGAACTTTGAACCACGTCATATTTTTTAGAATAGTATTTGGCTTAATAATCGTGACTTAATAAAATTAACTTATAATAATTTGACATAATAAAATTAAGAGTAGAAAACTGATTTTAGAACCTATTTAGCAGAGTGCAACATTGGACTTTCTAATTTCAATTTTGTACATTGTTAAAAAAAAAGCCTAAATTTTCAGATTGTTTTTCGACTGATTTTAACGGAAGATTTTCGTAGTGCTCCAATACATGGTTTTCCCTCCCAAAAACGGAAATATCACGTCCGGAAAATACGAGAACGGAATTTTTCCGTTTTACGGTTGCTGTATTTTCACAACCTGATCTGGATTAACGGAGAAAAAAGAAATGGAACTTCTGTCAAATCTCGGGAAAATATTATCAGAAACGGAATATTTCCGGAAACTCTGCTGCAGTACTTTTTCCGTTATTTTCAGAAGATTTTTTTTACAGTGTAGTTGAACATACTAAAAGATATAACATGGTTCAAGGTTGCCCTGAATGACTCATTCAAACAAGCATAATTCGAAATTCAGTGAAATTTGAATTTCAAATTGTGTTTCTTTCAGCAAACCGCGATCCATTTTCGAAACAGGGCGTTCGCTCATCATCGATGGGCTAATGAACAAATGAAACATCAGAACAGAATTTTCTTATCGGTACTGTGCACTGTAACGAACCCATTAAGGACATTGATAAATAACCCTTCTCGTTAACTGTAGTTATTTTGAAATCGCTACCATTCATAAAGATTAATCATGAATCAATTGCTGCTAAATTTATTTTTGCAGTCATTGTTGCTGTGCCATATTTCCTTTTGTCTTCTCCTCGCTATCATTAGTTCCAACTAAATGGTAGGACTCTTTTTGCTTCTTCTTCTATGCGCAACCTTTGTTTCGGCAATGCTTTGATAATGATAAAGGCATTAGAAACTGATTTAACTGTTAAGTACTTTTTAATTTAGCTGCTTTTTTCATGTATTCTATTTATATAATAAGAAAATAAGATCTGGTTCATGAAATATGAAAAGAGCACGCTGAATCGCTGAATACAAGGCAAGTTTCACATGCATTAAGTTTTTCTGACAATTTGCAGTGTAGTAAATTTTTCTAACAATTTGCAGCACAGTTTGTAGGGCGTTGTGCAGATCTAGGAAAGTTCTGGGACATCTCGAAAAACTGAAGGGAAAATGATGAACAACTGGTTAACATTTGAGGATTTAATCATTTATTTTCCCAGTAATATTTATTCTTATATTAGTATCATATTGTGAAAATTAAGGTGACAGAATACGTTAAAAACATCGATTTTTGGCCTCAAGGTTGAATTTTTTTTATTTGCGTTTCTGATATTTTGAATTTTTCTCTTTCTAAAACTGTTTTTCTTTTTTTTCTATGTGATTTAGGAAAAAAGTTATAGCTATTATAAAACATATGGTCTGCTGCTATTAATGTAATTCCAGCTTGTTTTTGAACGAACTGTAACTTTCAACTGCAATTTTCTCGAAAGTTATTTTTTCGCAAAACCCACTTACCGTTATCATGATATCCGAAAACATAATCAATGTATTCTCACAAAATTTTCAGTGTTTGTTTTAAATAGTATCAGCTATCATATGAACTACAATTTTTAATGTAAATAAAATATTTTTTTATTTACAAGGGTTTTTATGTGGATTGCCAGGGTTGCTCGTTAAAAATCCCGTTTTTCTTGTTATGTTCTTGTTAAACATTTTTTCTTGTTATGTTCATAAATTTTAATATTTCTCTTTCATTTTAGTTCATTTTGAACACCATTGTTATTTGTAACTAATGGCAGAAAATAATTAATATTGCAGCGATATTTTTTCTTTTACAGTGTTGACCGTTTTGATAAAATTTAACAAAATTTTCCTCATTTTACCCATTCAATCAGAAACTGCAGTACATGTGGATTTTTTAAAAATATTTTTATATTCATAAATCATTATTTAACAAAAAAAGTAAAAAACATATGCAGAAATTGCGTTTAAAAAAAAAAATTGTTCCGCACGTAGTCGGTCACCTTTGGTTCGTCTTAAAAACACCATGAATCATGTAAATATAAACATAACAGCTAAATATCCACTTCTCCCTTAATTGCGGGTGATCTCCACATATATCTGCAGGCGACAGGTGCAATTTGGAACATTGGATTTTGCAAGAACACCTGTGTTCCTGAAAGCCTGGTCTTACTAGCCACTACACTAAAAAATTCTAGCACAACCTTTCACAAAAAAAAAAAAAAAAAAAAATGGAAAAAATGGTTAAATTTAGCTGAAACCAACATTTGGTACTAAGTTGGACCATTATAATGGTTCAACTTTAGTACCAACATTGGTTGCAGCTAAATTTCACCATTTTCTTTTTGGTGAAAGGTTGAGCTAGAATTTTTTACAGTGTAGCCAGTCACAGTCACTTGGATATAGCGAAAAACCAAAGCCATCAGCATTTATTACCGTTATTAATGTCAATGTTACACTTCAAACTTTCTAAATCATAGAACGTACCTGATAGACTTTTAATAACATTTATTTTACCAGATCCCAGATGAGAGACCGTCACCTGGGATTGGCACCCTCAGAGCTCTCGTTTCACTTGGAGGACTTTGGAGCCACGACCTATTTAAGGGATCATTCATAAATGATGTCACGCTTCGGGGGGGGGGGAGGGGAGAGGGGGTTCGCGAAATTGTGACGAAGTGTGACAAGGGGAGGGGAGGGGTACAATAAGTGTGACATCATGCATTATACAACAAAGAGTGACATGTGACAAAGGGGGAAGTGGGGATCCGCTGAAGTGTGACACATTGTGACAAAGGGGGAGAGGGTCAAATATAAGGGCAAAAAGCGTGACATCATTTATGAACGGCCCCTAACGTGCACCAGCTCCCTTTAGCGTACACGGCCCACAGGAACCAGCAATCCTAAGGTCTCGGTTACCAGGAACGGGTCTGGTGGAGAAAAGCCCCGAGAGGTTGTCACCCTCCCAAAAACTGACCTAAGTCGATGTTGCTTCACTTTCGGTGTTCTGCGGAAACCGAGCGTCTACCGACTGGTACACTGCGGGAAGCACTACACTCTTTTAGATTATTGGACTACGGTGATTTCCATTCGCGACACTAAGGTGCAGGCACACCTCTAATAGATGTCCCTGACTGACCCTACTCGCTGTTAAGAATTGCAGTACGATTGTGCTGTCCGCAAACGGTACATACTGATGAAACAGTTTGCAGCGCATTTCTTGCGTTGTATGTACTGTTACAACGCACTGGTAAAGAAAATTGCGAGCAGAAAGCAGCTACCGCTGGATAATCGTATTGCATGTATGAACAATTAATGCACATACGAGGATTCGATAGTTATATAGAATAGATAAATATAAATGTTGCATCAGCATCACGATGGTGTCATGTAGCGTGCCTCTAGTAATAAGAGTAACGACAACGGATTTTACCAGCTTTAACTTTTTACCAACGCGCCTGCGCATCGCCGCTTTTACAGCGCCTCTTGGCGATGCGCAGGCGCTGTGGTAAAAATATGGCGGCGGAGAGCATGCGCAGTAGCCGTTGTCATCACTCTTACTACTTGAGGCACGCTAGTGTCATGTGGTCTTAATGTAACACTTTCTTCATACTATGCTGCGGGTATGTCGATGAATTTCATTTGGGGGAGTACTTTTACGTAGTTAGTCGCTTTACTCTGGAAAATTCTACAAACAATATGCCATGGATAAAAATTGATGACCTTAAGTCCATTCCAAGAAATTCTAAAGTTTGACCTTGAGATATGTGTACTGTCATGACAAAAGAACAGCTTTAAAATAGGGACCGGTTGGAAATTGATTTTGGTTGGCGAAGAAAGATGTCGGCAAAAGGAAGATATGTCCTGAACATCCACACATCAAACGCGAAACAACTAATTGCAATTGTAATCAACAATTTTTTCTCCAAGTCGATAACAGGCCCCCTAAAGTTGTACCCGAGAAGTGAATATAGGTACATGTAAATGTGTACTTCCTTGCCAAATTGTACACAAACCCGATTTTTGCCTTTATAATGTTAAGTTATTACTTAGACTTATCACAGTGAGTCTTACATCGTTTCATAGACCTTCCGATACATTCACATTACGAGCAGCATTATTAACGCTTTTCTTCAATGCGTTTCCTGGGCATTTTAAATCACAGAGCAATAATAAACTGTTTTAAATTGCACAAATGGTAACAACAACAAATTTCAATCCACAAAAAGGAAATTAAAAATTAAGTGTTGACACTCAATGTATTGCAATCTCAATTGAAATAAAACATTATGGTGGATAATGCTTGTTCATTGTTACAAGTACCTCATTTGCGTTATTAAAACAAGAAGTTCCGTCTAGAACTATACGAGCCTACTTTCCCGTATACACCGAATTCAAATTTATAATCTAGCTATCTCTCTCTCGCTTTCTGTCTTTCTCGTTTAGCTTTAGTTCTTAATTGCTTCAAATATACCTTTTTCAACGGTTAATGCATATTCATTCAATCATTATTTATTAAGTCATTCATGTATTTATTCACTCATTTATTCATTCATTCTTTTGCTTATTCATTTAATCTTTCATTAATTCAAAAATATTCTTGAAAATCCCGATCAAAAAATTTCATAAGAAAATAGGCTCGTTAGTTCTGGATGAACTTTCTATTTGTACATGTTCTACGTCATAAGAGCTTTCCGATAAAGTTTGTTCCAAGCAAATCGGCCCCTTAGATCAGGATTTATATAGGATTGAAATTTCCCCATAGGCACTATGTTAATTTTTTTTTTGAACTGTTCAAAAATGAACAAAAATTGTTCAAATCAATATTTCACGCCAAGAACTTTTTCCAGTGAGCTTGTTCATTGGAACTTGGATCTTGTACCTAGAGTTTACATAATTTGCTTCATTTTCGCCCATAGGCGCTAATGTTAACATTTTGTGAACTGTTCAAAATTGAACAAAAAATTGTTCAAATCAAAAAGTAAAATATGGAAATGAGATGTCCTCGTCGAGATCTTTCGAATGCAAAAAGAACTTTTCCAATCGGACATTTCGTTCAAAAGTTATTAGGGGGGGGGGGGGGACAGACCGACAGACAGACAGACAGACAGACCGACCGACACACTTTTTCCCCATCTCAAAACCCTACTTTCAAATTTTTTATTTTTCAATCTTTATTTAATTACTTAACTTATTTTTGACTTTTCTTGCTTTCTAACGATATTTTCACGATACATTAAGCCTTCTTTCATGCTTTATTACTATTTTTTTTTACTTTTACGGGAAAGTAGGCTAAAAATGGGGTTTTGTGTAAAATCTCGTTTTATCGGGCAAGGCACCTATATAGGTCAACTTAAAAAATAAAACCTGACCGAAATACAAAATTTGATCCAAATCGTTAGAGCCGTTTCCGAGAACGTAATATGTATTTAATGTTTACGATCCGAGAAACTCATTGCTGCAAAAATGAAAGTTGTGACTCAATTAGTTTTTTTTTTAATTAATTTTTTAAAATTTTTCAATGATTTTTTTGACTTGCTTTATTTTATTTTTGCGTTGTTGCCGTCGTTTCTAACAGTATAATTACAGTTGCCGTGTGAACAAACAAATCAAGGCAGTTGCCATTGTTATCGTAACAAATAGACTAATAATAATCGAAACGTTTCCCTAGCATATTGAGTGAGGCTTCGCTGTATTTGCAATCTCCGTTAAAATTTAATGTATACGCGAATTTAATTTAATCCTTCCTTTCTTTTTAATTTATTTATTTATCGTCTGCACTTTTTATATTTTTCTCATTAGGGTGGCAGCGCTCTTTTTGCGCAGCGTTTCGTGTTAAAACTTTTGTTTTGAAAAGCAAATAAAATTCTGAATAAGTTCTTTGGATGGTAAATATATTTTTCACAAACAATTTGATTGTATAGTAAATAAATATATAGTAGTGTGGGGCAGTAAGCAAAGGGGCGACCTCGCCGCTTGAATTGGGTAATTTAGTTTGAATTAGAAGACACTTTGCACAAATCATTTTCTTACAATTTATAATATCTAGAACAACGGCCATTTCGTATGACCGCCGGGCTTACTAGTATATATATGTATATATATATATATATATATCAGGCTTGGAGTCGATTACAAAGAAACGTAATCGATTAGGATTACGATTACAAAGGGAGAAATTGAGAGATTATGATTACGATTACGATTGTAATCCTTTGCCAAAAAGTAATTACGATTACGGAAGCGATTACAGTCGTTGAAAAATGTAATCGATTACGATTATGACATCCGATTACGATTTTGATTACGATTAGATTAGCATAAAATTATCCGATATTATGCATACAACTCTCATTTTTACAATAGTGTCATAAATCAAAAAGTTATCTCTTATTAAATCAAAAATTTAATTAAAAATCATAACTGAAATGATGATGAATGCAATTATA
The DNA here is from genome assembly GCA_038502835.1 of Octonoba sinensis. Lineage (NCBI taxonomy): Eukaryota > Metazoa > Arthropoda > Arachnida > Araneae > Uloboridae > Octonoba > Octonoba sinensis. The sequence continues at coordinate 45,608,484 of CM076603.1, forward strand.
ATGAAATTATTTCAACATCACAGTTCTGGAATTATGACGTCGTTGCAGAAATGAAAATTTGTAATATATATATATATATAATCAGGAAAGGCACATTTAGTATTTTTCGAATATTTAAAACTCATTTGAGGGATAACTACATTGATCGTATTTTGTATATAAGCAAAGACGATGCACTAAATGTATATATAATGCATAAGTGATTTACCTGGTTCATTGTTATTTTGTGTGCATACAATCAAAATTTAGTTGGCAGCAATTTCTGAAAATGTAGTATATTTCTCCATTGTATTTATTTTCTAGTTTAAATTGTGCAAATATTTCACATAACACCAATTAGTTTACTGAAAATAATAATTTTGTATGATTGTTTATGAAATCACTTATAAGATGTGTATGAATTGCACGGGATAACAAAATATTCAGATAGTGTAAGAGATAAATAATCTTTTGAAAATAAATGCTGCATTTTAGAATAATTTCAAAAAATTTGAACATGAACATTCAAATAACTCTTAGCAAAATTAGTAATCGTTAAAAAGTAATATGAAGAATAATTATAATACGAATGGCTATAATATTTTTAATAGATTTTTGTGGTGTTTTTTTTTTAACATGCAGGAGCATATAATTTTTTCCCATGTACTAACTGTTTTAATAAAAAAATAAAGTGCAAGTAATTTTACAACACATATTTAACGTACAAGATTAAACTGAGATACAAAATTCTGTTGAGGTAATTCTAAGAAGAAAAAAATAATTAACTTTTAAAAATAATTCCTAAATATTAATTCATGCATGTAAAAAAACAATTGGGAGAATGTTTGAACATAAATCACTTTTTCTTTTACATACCTATTAATTAAAAAGAATATTAGCATTAAAATATAAATAAATTTAAGATTTAAATGTATGTACTTTTTTAAATATTCGAAGAACATATTTAAAAAAATAATAATAATCACACGTACCAGGGTTAAGATTTCATGCATCTTAAGCATAGAGCATTATGTAACGCGAGCTCCTAAATTGCTGAAGTGTAAATGTGCTATTCTTTAGAAAAATTCTTCACTTCTGCCGTTAAAGAAAGGCGAAAACGCAAAAGGCATTTCGTATCTCTTTATGTGAGTAGGTGATAGTACTCTTTCCACTAGATTTTCAGGGGGCAGTCTGCTTCGATTATTGAACGGGACCCACGCGGAGAGAAGAAAGGGGACACTCTCTTTTACTCGCGGCGGTCCCGTCCAGACTCTCGCCTATTGCCCAACCGTTTGAATATGTTTTGAAGGGGTAATTAAGGAAGCAAAATGACCGATGCATTTCAGGGCCTTGGTCCTTCTATAAACACCTTCCCCTCTCTTATCTACCCCGAAATCTTTGACTTGCGGACAGATTACCGCTCTTTTATCGAAACTGGACGACGCGAGTAGACCGGAGACCTCCCCCCCCCCCCCCCCCCCGTGAGAGCCCCAAGGCTATGCGAGTGACATATCCACTCTCTTTCTTCTCGGGCTCTCCAGCCATTCCCCGTGGAGAGTGGAGCCGCAATTAAGAATTCTGAGAGACCGCAACAAGTAGGACAACAAGCGTCTCTAGCAGACTATTATATGGTCCTGCCATCAAGGCTCTGCGACCGCCCCACAGAACCTTTTATATTATGATCGCCCGTAGGTTACAGACCGCTTAGGATAGGACTTCAGTACACAGCTTCAATCCTTTTTCTTGTAATCTTATCTCTTCTATCTAATGGTAGATGGTAGAGCTAAAAGTTTCAGCTTTCAGCAGGTCAAGATTACACGATTGCAGGACCAGCAGATTACGGATTTTTTCCTTAAGATTACGATTAAAATTACGGGAGAAAAAGGATTACGGGATTACACAATTTCGATTATGATTATGAGAATATGCCATCGTCAGATTACGATTACGATTACGATTTTGTCAAAATGTAATCGATTACAGCCGATTACGATTACGTAATCGCGATTACTCCAAGCCTGAGATATATATATATATATATATATACAAGAATTGCTCGTTTAAATATATATAACTATTATATTCTATTTCATAATTAGAAAGTACACGTTGTAAGTAAGGGTCACCTTCATTAGAAAGATTAAAAATGGTTATGAAATTCATGAAAAATATTATGTTTTTGAATTTGAATTCTAGGTCATGCAAGTACGTGATATCTTTTATTCATTATTTTCCGTCTCGTCTCGTAATTAATTCTTGTCACATAGGAAGATGCGAAGTGCCGGCATTTTATCCCAATCATAAATGGCACCCGTCCTTTCCACGGCCAAATCTTTCAGCAAAATGCCTTCACTTCACTTCTATTTTTCTGGCTGTACTGCAAAATTATATTTCCGAAAAGTTGCTTATTGAACTTTAAAGATTGTTTCATCTACTGTCTAAGGAAGGGAAAGCAACTAATAAATGCCATTGTACAAAATGTATAAATGGCATTTATTAGTTGCGTTCCTTATACGCCTACATAACGGGGCATTCCTTGTATGCCTACATAACGGCCTACTTATTGTGGAAAATGAACATATATCCAACCCATGGAGTCAAATTTCTTTTCTTAGAAGTTAATACATTGATAAACCTTTTTTCCTGAGATTGCACTGAGATGCCAAGATTGTTATGAAGAAGACTGATAGGGGAGAATGATTTATATATTACTTATTCCACTGTAAAGTTTGGAATTTGAGATTACCTATTCTTCCCAACAATGAGTCATACCTGCTCTAGCGAATTTGTTTTATGATGTACGTTTTCCGCATTTTATTCACCTTCTTATCTGAAAGTGTCGTCTCCAAGTCTGCACGGGGTTAATATTTGTCTAATATCAAAATGACAATCTCAGGCGTCAGAAATATGTCCTATCCACAGGATGTTTTTATTTGGTTAAAGGTTCTCCTGCACTTGTGTGGCAAATTTAACTTGATATGAATAAGGGACCGTCCATGAATGATGTCACGTTTTCCCCCCATATACTTGATCCCCTCCCCCTTTGTCACAAAATGTCACACTTCAAAGGACCCCTACCCCCTTTGTCATATGTCACGCTATGTTGCATAAGCATGATGTCACACTTCTTGTTACCATCTCCTCTTGTCACAGTTTGTCACAATTTCATGAACCCCCTCGAAGCGTGACATCATTTATAAATGATCCCTAAATATCTACGTGTGACTATTTTTACTAATTTTTCTTGTAAAAAAGCAAAATTTAGTCTTGGCAAATTTCAAATTTATAATATTGTCATATTTCTTATACTTCTTGTCTATAAATATTCATCAAAAGTAAATTGTTCTTTGATTTTAACCCGACGACCAGTGTGCAGTTATTTTCTTTGGGACCTACAGAATAAAGTAGATTCCGAACCCTTAGGAGACGATCTGAAGAAATGCTACGCCAAACAATAACATTCGTGGCCTATGCTGGGTTTTAACTGAAGCCCTTGGGGTGGGTGCCTTGTGCTCTGTCCGTCTGGGTCACACAAAAGTAGATAAGATAATGTATCAGAAAGCAATGTTGCCATAAGGCAATATATTTCATTTACATCCCATTAGATCTCGTTGTTTGATGAGGTCTGCGAACTCAGCTTCTCACCTCTCTTTTGAGTACTACATTATTTTGGGTGGTTCCCCCTCATACTGTTTGAAAAGGAGGGGGAAGTTGAGTACTATACGTTCGTAGGGCAATTGGGGGACTGATCTGCATTTGTCGGTGTAATAAGAAAACTAGTGAAAGTAACGTATTAGTTCCCCCAATACATAAAGTTAGATTTGTGATTCAGAGTTGACCAAAAATAAATATACATTAATTTGGTCTTAAGGTATAAAACACATTTCTCATTGACAATAAAGAGTTTCAATTAATCTATTAATTAATATGCAAGAAGAAATAATAAAAAAATAAAATATTTACGTCTTAATGTATTTTAAAATGCAATACGGAAAAAAAGAAAGCAACAAAAATAAAAATAACAATAAGAATAACAGTAATAGTGGTGATGATGAACGTCAGAAACTATAAAAAGAAAAAATTAACATTCCATGCAGAAGGAGGATTGATTAAATTCTATTAATGCCTTCCGTAACTGCAATTAAATTTCCTTCCTGAGATTCAAATATTTACGTTACAATTTTCTTCTTTTTTAATTAATTAATTAATGTGCTCTATTTTATCATTAATATTTTCTGGCAGAGGTTTGTTTCTAAGTGCAAGTAGTGTTAGCTTTACGAAAACCAAATCATTTTCTATAAGTATTTTTAGTAGTTCAACAGTTTCTGTTAAATTCTTAGCTCGTAATATGCGTGAGACATTCATTAAAGTAATTTATCTGCTGTCTGGTTCTTTGCTAACATGGAGAAAAATGGAAGGTTTCGAATCATTAGTTCTTCAGTCCAGGCATAAATAATTATACATGAAAATAGCGAATTGAATATGAATTATAGAGTAAGATCTCATAAATCATTTTTATACGTAGATAAATTATAGGAAAGTTGTAGTTGGGTACAAAAACCAGGCAAAGTGTTGGGGTGGCTCGTTAATAGCTCAGTGTCAGCAAGCAATGTCTAAGAGAAAAATTTCTTTAAAAAAAAAAACACACACACACTTTTTTTTTTTTTTTTTTTCTGCGTTCATTGAGACGCATAATAGATTTTTCCCTCCTCTACCCCTCTATTTTATTTTTATCTTTTTTTATTTACTTCTTTTTTTCCTAAAAAAATAAATAAAATAAACACGTTTAGATATCAATTAACATAAATACTTTTTATGCATGTCAAAGTACTTTACTTTAGTTGTGGTTTTACAGCTATACGTCTGTATACGCTCCTATAATAATAGTACTTAAGTGGATATGACGGTTATAATCTGTTATTAATGTTTTAATTGAATGAACAAAACTTCGATAAAAAGGGGGTGGGGTGTTATAAATTTTATCTGTACTTGACAAGTATTGGATTAAATATTTTTTGCACAAGATACTTTTATTTGTCAGTCAGGGCCTTGATTCTGTTCCTTTCCAAATGTCACTTCATAACTAAATTTGCATCTCTGTAAATTAAGAAAACGCAATTTTTAACCAACTATTTTTGTGTACGAAAATTTTATTTTTTACACGGTTTTATTTCGGAAGTTTGTTTGTTACGCGGGTTTCGACCACTATTACTGTATAAATTATCTTCAAACTTTGCACACAAGCTTATCTTCCGATGACAATACAATATTCCATCCATTTTATAATTTATTATGACGTTAATTAAGAAAAAAATTATTATTTTGGCTCTGAGAAAATTATCAGAATTATTACTTGTCGAATGGCAACGATAGCTTTGTTTGGATAATGCAACGATGTTATTCAACTTGGTTTGTAGCTGAATCTGGTGGCGCAGAGGTTATAGCGTTGGATTGTGCCATCGGAGGTCGTCAGTTCTAAACCAGTTCCCGCTCTCATCCATTCCATCCCATTCAACTTGATTTGTCACGGAAGTTTGTTACGCGGTTTTCGACCACTACTACTGCATTTTATTTTTTTTTTTAAAGTAAAACTGTAACTTAAAACATTTTTTGGAGATTTAATATATTATTGTTAATCATTTTTCATGCGTAGAGTGTAATTCAATTTTAACGACTATTAAAAACGTTTTGGCGGAAAAACCATCTTTGGACAAATCAATTTCTGCCACTGTATTTCTGCGCGGTAGAGGTTCTTTCTGAAGTCGAAGAGCGCTAAACTTTGATAGTTTATTGTGCGGAACACTATATCAATAATTTTAAAACAGGGCTCTTTTTTTTTTTTGCATTCGAGGATTGTGAAAAGGATCAGATGTTTTTCCGTCCATTTTCGTTTCATAAAAGTGGCTCATTGAAATATTTTTCTAATGATATTTTCTTTTGAAAAATGTTCTTAATTTTCTCCTGAAATATACTTGAAGAGTCTTCCCGGAGAGAATTTCTGCTATACGAAAAATAGTGCGTGGAGTTCCTCCGCGCGGAAGAAGTGAAACTTCGTAATGGGGAAATGAAAATAGGAAGAGGTAGAAATTAATTTTTAGTGAAATCATATTGTTTCTTTAAGACAAACTTTATTAACATTGCTTACAATTCACAATGTATTTGTATTAATAATGTGTGTGAATGTGCCATGATGTAATTTCAAAAGCGAAAACCTAACAATTAATTGATATTCACAAGAGACGTACCTTGACATAACCTTAAATCCGTCGCATTGTTCGTGGGATTATTTTCACTCATTTTTTACAGTTCTTATCCACTAAATTTGAAAATAAAAAATACTACCCTATTAAATTATATGTGTATCAAATCAAACAAAAAAAAAACAAGAAAAGAAATAATGAATATTATAAATTAAATTAGAACAACAAGTACGTATTTCAGCTAATTTCACGACGCTCACACAGTTTACTTCGCTGCATAGCAAGAATACTACGCGCATGTGCGATTGGTAGCGTTAAACGTTTAACGCAACCTTGTTGGAAGTCGCATTAGAAGTTTCACTTCAAAAAAAAATAGGTAGGACGCCTGAACGTTAACGAATTCTAAGAAAGGTGTATAAAAGATGTGGATGTGAAGTATGCAGGAGATATAATATTGTTTCACAAATTTAATCGTGTATTTAATTTTCTCACGGAACACTTAAAGAGACTTCATGGGACGCGGACCACGGGCTGTTCCTCGGATTACGGATTGGGAACCACAGCTGTACGAGGCTGCTCCTGTAAATGGATATATTCTAAGAAAAACTTACAAAAGATGTGGATGTGACGTACATATGAGATATTACATTGTTTCACAAATTTAATCGCGATTTATCTGAAGAGTGAATATTTGCGATGTGGGCATTATCAGTGAATTGCGTAATAAATCCACTAAACCAGCGCCTAACTGCAGATAATTTTAATTTCACAAAGACGTCATTAGATAAAAGCTTTTTTAATATCTGAGAAACTGTACTCTATAGTTACTGTTACGCTGGAATTATGTTAGAGAATCCAGATCCTCGTAAAAACAGACGTGAACGGAGCTCTGTAGAATTCAACTGTAACATCTAAACGCAGTTTTTTACCATAAATTATACCAAATTTTTATAAACTCTTTCAGCCTTAGTGATGCCATTTGGCATCATCATATTCTATACCTTCCCTTTTTCTTGGTTCTTCCTCTAAACTGCGTATACCAACTGAGCATCAATAAATTTAATGGAATCATTACATTCATTATTGTTTTGTTTGCCAAATAAACTTCATAAATCTTAATAAATTTTTAAATGTCTTGGGTCTTTTCGTTTATCCATCATTGCCTCTGCCTCATAACTGTCTAGTACCAAAAGACCAAGTTTTTATATCAAAGCTCACTGTTATAATACGCATTTTCTCACTTCTTATAAAGTACAAAGCCCTCCATTTATCTCCAAGCCACATAGAACATTTTAATATGTATTATTTACGCATTTTAACAGGAATGTATTTTAACAGGTCGACGTATTATCATGTCGACCATTATCGCCAAATTAAAAAAATGTAGAGAAAATGCCGTATGCCGCCAACAACGGAAAAGCATGTTATTTTTATAGAAGCTGTTACTTTTAGTTGTATTTATTTGTGTTTAAATTTGGCTTTGGCGTCAGCCGTTCTTTTTTTCTTTTCTTTTTTTTTTTTTTGAGCCAATTTGTTGGTTGATGGGATAATACGTAAATACCCAAATGCGGTCGAAATATTGACATTAATCGTAGGCCTAATAATTCTTAAGAAAATTGATTCATTGATAAAGGATCCCACAGATGTGAAAAGGTAGCCCTAAGATAAGAGCCCGACAAATAGGAAGATCGTAACAGACGCCCGCTTCTATTGCCTTGGGTAATGTAATTTGTTCCTCATTGAACTGCGATAAAATAAAACTTGGCCTGATAGTCGCGAACCGGATACCAGGGAGTAAATTTTTATCTAGTGTAGTTAATAGTATACCAAAGAAACTGAAACTTGGAAACATTGATTTTTATTTCCATCTTTTTTATTTTCTTTCGATATATCTTCTACTCTAAAAATTATATTGTCTAAGAATATCTAAAGTACAACTAGCCCTCTCCATCAATTCGCTTGCTGGAACGTACAAAGAACTCATAATTTACCGACATTGAAGTACATTTTATTTTCACACAATCTGACTACATCCGTGGCAAAAGTAATTTTTCATGTATTCTAAACTCCGAGTCAAGGCCAAAAGCAGAAAGGACTCTGTTAATAATTTTCTGATGTTTTTCGAACATCCGCTTATTACGCTAGAACCCCAGAAAAAGAATTTTATTTATATAATGTTGCTTTTTATTATTTTTTGTGTTTCTTTTGTAGTGGAACTACGCATCCAAAATTCCAAGGATGTACGAGTTTTGTTTTGACTCCACTTTGACAGATTAAAAATGTCGGGAATGATGATTTGACGATGTGTAAATGAGATTTGTCCTTCGGTTTATAACAGCCTCTTTTTTTTACGGTGGAATAAAGCAAAGTTCGCTGTTTTTATTTCTAATGTACTCGTACATTCGTTCAACTAGCTTGTAGTTTTAGCACGTGATATTGCACTTATTGAAGTTAGACCCAGACACCAACTCAGCTGGTTCCAGCTTGAACGGAGTTTAAAAATCACAATGGGTTTTAAAAGGCATAATATTTTATTATTATTTTTCTTAAAGATGATAGTCGAATTTAAGTAGTAGAAGAATTCAACATGACGATATGAAAACAACATTAGTAATCCCTGTATACATTTCAAATTTTTCGGTTGAGTCAATGACTGATTTTAGATGTTTTGGAGGAAATTTCGCTTCGTATTTTTCACAATAACCCCTATTATTTTTCTTCTTTTTCTTTTTGCAGTTCAAGAAAAAAACATTGAAGAAATGAAGAAAAAACGTTTTGACTATTTTCCATTGTTTCGTAGATACCTAATACTATATTTCCAACATTCCAAAATGCTCACGGAATAATGTTGGTCCAAGTTCTAGGAAACCCTAATGTTCGTGCCCTATTATTTGTTCAAAAAAGTAAAAGTGTTGAAAGAGAGCGCTAATTTCCTAAACGGTGAAGACCAGGCCCGTCATTTCAAAATTTTCCTGGGGAAGCAGAGGGTATAATATAAACTCAATGTATATTGCATTAAAAAAGCAACAAAATTCATGTACTGTACATACATATAAATATATCATATTTCCCAAGTCAGGGGGGTGGCTGGATCCCTCTGCATGACGGGGCCTGAAGGGGGGGGGGGGTATAAGGAAGTTATGTGGTGGACACATCAGCTCGTTTGAAATAGTAACACCAAATTTCAGAAGGCAATATCTTACTACACAAATTTTTGGATTTAAACATTTTGCGATTTATTGGAATAAAAATGATTAACCCCTTCCCTCCCGCTCCCGTGAAAATGACGGGCCGAGGTTTCGCCTTCTATTTCTCGCTCCCGTGATATTTCCGGGCTGGAGTGTTTAAAATTTCAAGCTAAAAACAAATTAAAAATGAATATATATATTGCTCATACACATATTTTTATATAATTTTCAGGGATAAAAAAATAGGCACTTTTATGACCGTTTTCTTGAAAATTACCCGCTTGTTAAAGGGTTAATGTATGCAATTTGCTACGCAAATAATTATGAATACATATTTAATGTTTTAATGAAAAAATGCAACAGTTAAAAGGATAATCATTTTTGAATTCAAATGGGACAACTTTTGTCTAGTTAAAAAAAGTTATTATATAGTGCACATTTTATGTATTTTTAGTGCATATGTGCATGCATATTTTTGGTTTAGGGATTTTTTAATTTATATAATTCAAGCTCTACTCATAGATATTGTTTGTTTTTTATTGCATTGTCATTAAAACAATTTCGTAGTAATTTGATTTTACCCTATTTATTTTACATTTTTTCGTCCCGTGACATAAAGAATCAGCACTAAATTTTGAAAAGTTTGCAAGCAAACAGAATTTTATGAGTATATGCAATAACTCATTTTATCATAGTTTTATACTACTATCCTATGTTATCCTTTGTTTTATCGCATCAAATAACAATGTTTTTCTTAATTAAATTAATTGCTTCGAACGATGCCGAATAATTTATGTACTTCCTGAGATTTTCATTCACTTCTTTTTCTCCCTGCAGGGTTCGGACCCGCGTCTTGCAACATGTCGCGGCAAGTTGCAGAGTCAACGAGCCAAGCTCAACCAAGAAATCAACAAGCAAATAATGATCCGAAATGGAGCAGAGAAACTCTACAAGTAAGACCCTTATTATTCTTCCGATCTACTGCAGTTCGAACACGAAGTTCTGACATTTGGAAGCTTCTGCGCATGTCAGGAAAGGATGAATCCATTCGAGTTTTAGGGAAGTTCGTTTTGCAGGTGCATTTATTTAGTACTAGAATCAGAATGTTTGAATCTCTGTTTGTTGAAAGCAACCAAATTTTCAGACTGGCAGGTAGCATCATTTCGGAAGAAATCAAGTATGCGAAACGAGCTAAAACGAGAACAGAAACGGCACATTCCTTATACCAGCAGTTTCTCCCTTGAGCATGAATGAATTCTTCTAGGCACTCTGCGATTACGAGCTCTTTTTTCTTGGGTATGACTGTACATTGAAATCTCGCTAGCGCGAATACTGATACAACGAAGTAAATATCCTTTCAAACGTCATCGGGATAACACATATTCTATAAACCAAACAATCCGTTGCTACGCAGTATTTTTGCGGTCTTTTGGAGCTCGTTGGAAGAAGATTTCCCTGTATTTTGAGCTTTTACTCATACAACATACTAGTTTTGTAGGATCCCCTCCTTCCCCGAAATTATTGAATGAAAGTTATGCTTCAGTCAGGCATATTGGTATACGTAACCATAAGTTTTTTAAATTGAAATCCATTCATCACTTCTGAGGCCCCAAGCGCTTTTAGCATGATTTTATGAAAATTTATCAAATAGTAATTTTTTTCACGAAATTACTTTTGGCGCAAGTAATAAGTATTATTTGCACATTTTTTAAGATTGAAATTCATCTATATCTTCTGGTAAGGGGCCGTTCATAAATGACGTCACGCTTTTTTCCCATACATTTGACCCCCCCTCCCCCCGTTGTCACAATATGTCACACTTCAGCGGACCCCCCCCCCCCTTTGTCACGCGTCACGCTATGTTGCATAATGTATGATGTCACACTTCTTGTTACCCCCTCCCCTTGTCACACTTTGTCACAATTTCACGAAGCCCCTTCCCCCCTAGAAGCGTGACATCATTTATGAATGATCCCTAATCCAAGACCAGTAAAACACATGAACAATTCACATAATTTATGGAAATGTCTTTGTATCTTAAATTAATTTAAAATGTTAATAAAGTTGACGGAGAATTAAAACTGATCCTTTTTTTCTCAATATAATCGATCATTAAATTACTTTTTCTTCTCTTAATTTGTAATTCGAAATCTTCAAAAAATTCGATTTTTTAACACATATCCCTCTCGTTCTCGAGAACGTGACCGGTGAGGTTTCGCCTTCTATTTCTCGCTCTCGTGACATGTTCGGGCTGGAGTGTTTAAAATTTCAAAATAAAAACAAATCAAAAATTTAAAATGAATAGATATATTGTTCGTACACATATTTTTATATAGTTTTCAGGGATAAAAAAATACGCACTTTTATGACCGTTTTCTTGAAAATTACCCGACCGTTAAGCGCCCAGGGGCACCGGAGAAAATTAATTAAAACTGAAAAAAAATAAATTATGTGATCTCGTATGTTTGAAAGGTACTTCAAAAGTTGCTTTAAACTAGCTGCTTCAAAAAATAAAAAGGTCAGCAGTGTGCTTCTAAATAAGTCAAAAATCATTTTACACAGTGTATCAAAGAATTTTTAAGACCAGGATTATGAAATATAAAAAAAATTAGTACATAATTATATTTTTAAAAGTATTTTCATTCAAAGTAAGCTCCTTCGGCTTCAATACATTTGTTACTGCGGCTTAACAACGATTCGAATCCTGCCTGTTCCAGCTCACCTTGTGAGAGTGCCTCCAAAGCTCGCGTCGAAGCTGTTTGTGCAAAGTGTGTCGAAGAATGTTTAAGGCTACAGCTGGGACAAAGCTTACAAAGGCGCTATCTGTGTTATCGAGCATTCGTGAAACTCCTTCACTATCAACTGATCCACTGCCAAAACCTCAGTTCATTTATGCACTTTTTTTTTATACTTTGATGATAAACAGCTACGACGCGAGCTTTGGAGGCAGTCCCACAACCTGAGCTGTAACAGGCATTCGAAACGTTGTTAAACAAATGTATTGAAGCCGATGGAGCTTATTTTGAATAAAAATACTTGGAAAATATAATTACTAGTTTTTATTTAATTTTATAAACCTAGTCTTAAAAATTATTTGACACACCGTGTATCACCAGATAAATATTCTCATTAAAATTCAATACAAATGCTCAGAATGATTTTCCTTGTGCCATTCGCTTCCTGATCAAGAAAGACGGGACTGCAAAAATAGCATTATTTATCGTAGGGGCAAGGTCATAAAACCTGTTGCTGTAATTTTTGAACACGCAAGGGTCTGGCCAACACAGACGCGAAGAATATTAAATTATGTAAGAATCTATAAAAGCGCGGGAAGTTGGCATATTATTTGTTTTTTTTTTTTTTTTGCAATTCTCCGTCTTTCTTGATTCTGGGTTTTCGAACGGTCTTATTACTATTATCATTCTTACAAAGCCACAACCACATAACTATGATCAATACTATAAATTTTGGGTGTGTTTCAAAAAGTTTTCTTTTTTCAAAAATTAAACAAAAAGTTCCTTTTTGCTTTTTTTTATACGAACCTAGTTTCCTGCATACACCAACTTCAAATTTATAATCTAGCTATCTCTTTCTCATTTAGCTTTAGCTCTTAATTACTTCAAACATACCTTTTTCAACGGTGAATGCATATTCATTCATTCACTTACTCTCTCATTCATGTATTTATTTACTCATATATTTATTTCTTCATTTATTCACTCATTCAAGTAGTTATTCGCTCATTTATTTATACTTTCACGTATTCACTCATTTGTTCATTCATTCAAGTAGTTATTCACTTATTTATTGATACTTTCTCGTATTCACTCATTTTTTATTCATTCTTTCACTCATTCATTTAGTCATTCATGTAATTCCTTCAAAAATATCCATAAAAATCTTTAGTTCTGGTTGAACTTCGCATCTGTACATGTTCTACGGCCTAATATCTTTCCGATCAAGTTTTTTCTAACTGAATCCGTTTGCTAGATCAGGATTTATATAGGATTGAAATTTCCCAGTAGGCGCTCATGTTTTTTTTTTTTTTTTTTGAACAGTCCAAAAATTAGCAAAAATTGTTCAAATCAAAAAATATTTCACGTCGAGGCTCCTTTGATTAAGCTGTTTAAAAGAACTTGGATTTTATGTCCAGCGTTCATAAAATTTTCTTCATGTTTCCCCAATATCGTTAATGTTAAGAGTTTTTGAACTGTTCAAAATTGAATGAAATTTTTAAAAATAAAATAACAAAATATAGAAATGAAATATCTCTCCGAGATCTTTCGAATGAAAAAACATCTGTCGAATCGGACAATTCCCTTAAAAGTTATTGTAGGGGGGGGGGGGGGCAGACCAACAGACACACATTTTCCCCATCTCTAAACCCTTACTACGGTACATAAAAGTTTTCATTTTTCTATCTTTAGTTAGTTACTTCAGTTATTTTTAACTTTTATTTGTAACGATATTTTTACGTTACATTAAACCTTCTTTCATAGTTTATTATTGTTTTTATAATTTTGCTAAATTAAAAGTAGGGCTAAAAAAAGCTAAGAATAGACTTGCATTTTATTTTGTCATGCATCATTGCTTCTGAAACTGCTCAATGTATGTTTTCAAAACTTTGCTAGAATTCACTGCTGAAAAATGACTCGAATGGGGTTTTTCAACCCCCCCCCCCTTTTTTTTCTTTTTAATAAATAAATATATATATATATATATATATTTTATTTCAATCTTCTGTTTACACTTGAAAAATGTTTTTTTTTTTTTTTTTCAATCTGAATAATAGCTGGGTTGCTCCTTCGAAATATTGGAATCAATATTTCACTGCAGAACATCAGCACTTTGCTCTGATTTGCAATTAATTGCACCCCATTGAATAAACGCTTCCCAGTGAAAGCGACTTTCTCCCAACAGCAGTCATTTCCCCAATAACTCCGACTTCATATGCTGCAACACTAATGATATGAGTGGCTGGAAAGCGACACTTGACAAGGTCACAACTCACAAAAAAAGCTGTTTATCGTCATTTCCAAAGCCACGTGGTCGCTCGCTCGAAACAGCGGGAGTACAGCCAGCAGAAGCATTCCCTTTCGCGCATCAAGGTGAAGTGAGGTGAACGGAAAATATATGTGTGAACGGAAATATTTCTCTGTCGAATTGTTGGGATGACATTCGTGGCAATTTTGTAATGACTCAAAGTGGAAACACAAAGTGGTAGCACAAACTAAGCTTGAGTCTTTCTGGTAGGTGGAGGATTATGCCTAGCCCAGGGCTCGACGTGAAAGTTTTCATGTCCAGGATTCCAACCAGGACACCTTCCCTTTTTCCTTACCCCCTTTAAGCGCTTGATTTACTTTACATATATGCACAGTGTGTCAACGAATTTTTAAGACTCTTTAAACTAAAGGAGAAAGAGAGACATTATAAATTTAACATTGGTGTACACGGGAAAGTAGGCTCGTATAGTTCTAGCCGGAACTACATGTTTTTATTTGCTGCGCTGAAACTCTTGCAGACTATATTGGTTCCCCGGGTGATTGTCTTCTCCACTTTTTTCTAAATGCTGAGATCCTCTGCTTTAGATTTCTACTTACTCCAGCAAAATTTCCTTACATCATCTTGAGACTGTTATTCATACTACGTTGGCATTTGGTCAGATCAAATGGATTGTTGTTTGAAGATCTTCTCCACTTTTCTCTTAAAAACTAAGATCTGCCACTCGAGCAAAACTTCTTTAATTTCTGTTTATTTTTTTTTCCTAATATAAAAGTAACAAGAAGTTCCGTCTAGAACTATACGAGCCTACTTTCCCGTATACACCAAATTCAAATTTATAATCTAGCTATCTCTTTCTCTCTCTTTATTATTTATCTTTAGTTCTAATTATTGAAAATATACCTTTTTCAACGGATAATACATATTCATTCACTCACTCATTCATTCTTTCATTTATTCAGCCATGCATTTATTCATTCATTCGTTACCTCATTCAAGTGTTTATTCATTCATTTACGCATTCATGTATTTATTCACTCATTTATTTATATTTTCATTTATTCAATAATTTATTCATTCATTCTTTTCCTCATTCATTTATTCATTGATTTATTCTTTCACTCTTTCATTTATTCATTCATTCATTATTTCACTCATTGAGTCACTGAGAAATATCCTTGAAAATCCCGATCAAAAAATTTCATAGCAAAATAGGCTCGTACGTTCTGGATAAACTTTCTATTTCTACATGTTCTACGTTATAAGAGCTTTCCGATAAAGTTTGTTCCAAGCAAATCGGTCCGTTAGATCAGGATTTATATAGGGTTGAAATTTCCCCGTAAGCTCTGTGTTAATTTTTTGAACTGTTCAAAAATGAACAAAAACTGTTCAAATCAATATTTCACGCCGAGAACTCCTTTCAATAAGCTTTCAATAGGAACTTGGCTCTTGTGCCCAGAGTTTACAGAATTTGCTTCAATTTTGTCCATAGGCGCTAATGTTAAAATTTTTTGAACTGTTCAAAATTGAACAAAAAATTGTTCAAATCAAAAAGTGAAATATAGAAATGAGATGTCCTCGCCGAGATCTTTCGAATGCAAAAAGAATTTTTCCAATCGGACAATTCGTTCAAAAGTTATTAGGGGGGGACAGACCGACAGACCGACAGACAGACCGACAGACCGACCGACAGACAGACCGACAGACCGACAGACACACTTTTTCCCCATCTCAATACCCTACTTTCAATTTTTTTTATTTTTCAATCTTTATTTAATTACTTCACTTATTTTTGACTTTTCTTGATTTTTAACGATATTTTCACGATACATTAAGCCTTCTTTCATGCTTTATTATTATTTTTTTTTATTTTTACGGGAAAGTAGGCTAAAAAATGATTTTAGACATCGCTCTTCTTCCAGATATCAGATCACGTGTGATGTCTTCTATCCAAGACATGACGACTTTATTTATCTCAATTGCAAATGCACACCCGCAGTTTATAGGGTAATTTGTCTCTTCGCGACGCCTCTATTGTGTAGAATCGCGTGTGCCTCCATGCCGTGACTTGTATCATTTCCTGTGGCTGGGGATAAATTTTGCCAGAACGGTTTACCCTAGACCTGTAAAGATGAAAATAAGGTTTGGAGAACTAAAAAAAAAAAAAAAAAAAAAAAAAAAAACGTTAAATCCGAAGGGATTGCCTGCAACTTTATTTTTTCAAGTGCATTTTCAAGTAAAAGTGTTTATTTTATTCACCATTGTAATTTACCAAGTGTGTAGGGGCAATGCAATGAAAGGACTGGGGAGGGTTGCCAATCTACGCCTCCCTCCGACATCGATTTTCCTCCCACTATGTCACTCGTTTCAGTCCCAGTTTGGACCAGATACCAAGGATCTATCCGTGGTAATACGACGCAAATGAGGATACTTATAAGCCACCAAAATCCTTTTCTGAGAAAAAATTTTGGCTGAGTTTCTGACAAAATAAATTATAAAATACAAAAAGAAACAAAAGTACAACTTTTGATGCAAAACGTGTGCAGAAAATTCAAACTCTTTTCATCCAAACATCAGTAACTGAAGAGTACTATTTTTTTTTCTTTTCAATATTTTTGAAATTTTATTTTATTTATTTATTAATTATTATTCGTTTTTTTTTTTTTTTTTTTTGTAAGTACTAATACTTTTGATTCAGAGTTCGCAAAAAAAGAAAAATATCTTAACTTTTCCCTTATGAAGGCGGCTTTTTTTGGCTAACAATCTACGATTTAACAAAAATAATAATAATAATAATAAAAGGAAACAGAGAAGAACGCTTTATAACGCGACGGATGTCACCAGCATTGATTAACATTTAAAATACATTAAACCGGAAAAGTTGTTTGAGTTAAAATTTCACCGTAATGGCAACAAGATAGACTCCTTACAGAACTTAAAATTAATTAGTATGAACTAGTCGACCCGTGTGGAATTCCGCACTGCGTACAAAATCGTTTTGGGTGGCATTCCATTCTTTAAAAATATCAGAGAAGGGACATTATGAAGGATAGAAAAAAGTGAACGGGTGTTGGTACAAAAGGAGACAGGCCATTGAACACATCGGTACAAATAGCTGTTATACAATTTTCCCCCGCTATTATTTAGATATTCAAAATAATAAAATAATCACAATAATAATGATAAATTGTTTTTATTATTAGTATGGGGGCCGTTCATAAATGAAGTCACGCTTTTTTCCCATATATTTGACCCCCTCCCCCCTTGTCACAATATGTCACACTTCAGCCGACCCTCTCCCCCCTTTGTCACATGTCACGCTATGTTGCATAATGCATGATGTCACACTTCTTGTTACCCCCTCCTCTTGTCACATTTTGTCACAGTTTCACGAACCCCCCTCCCCCCCCCCTCGAAGCGTGACTTCATTTATGAATGATCCCATACATAGCATTAAAATGCAATGACGAAACAGTTCCATACAGTTTTACACAATAAAAACAGAAGAGTTTGTTTGTTTACTTGATAACAGATGGCACCATCATACACAGCCCCAATTTGGCATCCATTAAAGGGCCTCTTTTTAGATGATTTTAAATCTCAAATTGAAGAGAAGTGGTACATTTTTGGACCGTGGGACTACTTTTCGTCATTAGCCGGCACGATAAGCTTTAAAATGAGGGGTAAGTCATGGAATTTGATAAAGGAATAAGCAAAATCTCGCGGACCGACAGAAAAACAGGCTAGAGAAATAATATATTATATAGATAGATAGATAAAAAGCTGACATCTATAAAGAGAGAGAGGAGTTCAAACTTCTACATCACAATTCACAATACCTGCTCATAAAATGTGTGGCATCAGGCCACACACACAAAGCTTCACATAACTCACAGCTGACTATCGGAAACGACGCGTTTAATTTCCTTCCGAGAAACACCGAAATCCGAAACCGAAGAACGAAAGGAAAGTCACCCATAAAAAACCGACTCTATTGACACTCCTGCTCGCTCGAGGGTTTCACACTCTTGCGATTTCACCGAAAAAGGAAAATTGAATGTGTATTCTCCGTTGTGAATCTGAAGCAGTGGGGCGAAACTTGGTTCAGTGACACTGTCAGGTGTTTAACGGGATTTCACTGCTGATTTTAAGAATAAGTGTGGTTCATGAGGTCAGTGGCGTAGTAAGACATTTTTCTTTGATTGGGGACGGGAGTTCACTTATAAGGGACCGTTCATAAATGATGTCACACTTTATATTTGACCCCCTCCCCCCTTGTCACACTTCATCATACCCCCTACCCCGTTTGTGACATGTCACAATATTACATAAGGGACCTTTCTTAAAAATGATGTCACGCTTTTTCCCCATATATTTGACAGACCCCCCTTCCCCCTTTGTCACAGAATCTCACACCTCAACGCACCCCTACTCCCCTTTGTCACATGTAACGCTATGTTGCATCAGCATGACCCGGGAGCATCTAAAACTCCGATACGCCAGACAATGGCAGGCGCGGGGGGTCTCCGGGTGCTCATGTCACGCTACTTGTTACCCCCTCTCCTTGTCACACTTTGTCACAATTTTACGAACACCCCCTCCTCGAACTCGAAGCTTGACATCATTTATTAATGATCCCTAAGCATATGTACTTACGGCTCAGAAAGAAAGCACTGCTCTATAGATCACGTTTCGAATTTTATTTTCGAATTTTTAATGACATTTTGAAGAGCATAATAATAATGATGGTTACATGTGTGCTTGATTTGTATAAAATGAGGTTAAGGTTCACAACACAAAAGATAATGAGTATAGAACAGCAAAATATATTTAATTGTTCGAATTCTGAAAAATGACCCACGCAATTTTATTTTAAAAGTGTAAGTGCCTAAGAAAATTTTTTTTTAAACTTTCAATGAGAAGTAAATTTAAACCTTAATCAATCAGCATCGGTGTTTACAATACAAACTGATCAACGAAAGTTTAAAATCAAATTCTGAAAATCCGAAAAACTTTTAAAATAAATTTAATTTGCCGATTTTAAATGTTTTTATAGAAACCAAAATGTAATGTCATACTTCTTGTTACCCCCTCCCCTTGTCACAAACTGTCACAAATTCTCGAACCCCCCCTCGAAGTACGACATTATTTATGAATGACCCCTGACCAGGGTTGTCAGACGTCCCAGATTTTACGGGACATTCCCGTACTTTGAGGAATTGTCCCACGTCCCCGGGGAACTGATATACGGGACGCCTAAACTCCCGTATTCTTGCGAAGATATGAATTGTGCTAGATATCGGATATCTGGTGACCCTTATGTGACGAGTCCGTACCGAATTTCCGGCTCTAATGTGTGAAACCTGTAAATTCTGAAATTTTTTTAAAAATCCCACAGTTTCCAAATACGTGATAAATTTTTAATTTACATATACTATTTTCAAAATATTCTAATCAATTAACTTTTGAAGGTTGAAATTCACATGTCGGATAACCAATTCTTTCGTGGAGTCGCATAATAGCCGGATCTGATTCCGGATATTTAAAAATCAGTCAGATACCATCCCGTCGTGCGCCCCTGCTTATAACCCTGCTGTATTTGGAGTTTTTAGATTTGGCAACCATGATTATAACGTGCGCACAAATGGGAGGACGAACCGGACCACCTCCTCCATAGAGCCATCGGAAAGCCGGCATCCGGCTGGTTTTTAATTATCCGAAACCTGATCCGGCCACTGCACGAAAAATCCGGTTATCCAGCATGTAAAATTTGATTTTAATAATTAGTACGCTTTAAAGATGTATTAAAATTAAAAATTGTCAACATATTCGAAAGCTGCAGGTTGTTAAAAGACATGCATAGAATATTAGGTTTCAAATACAACCGAATATCGGGTACGGATCCGTAGACAAGAGATACCTGTAACAGTTCTAATATCAACCAAAGCGATCTGCTTGGCAGACTGCCAGGAAGAACCCATTCATGTTCAATGGAGGAACTGCTGTTCTCGTTCTAGCTCGTTTAGCATACTTGATTTCTTCCGAACTGATGCTATATATCAGTTTATAAATTCACTTGCTTTCAATAAACAGCGAAGACATTCTGATTCGCGTACTAAATAAACGCATCTGCAAAACGAACTTCTCTAAAACTCCGAATGAATTCGTTCTATTCTGCCATGCGCAGAAGCGTCCAAATGTCAAAATTCCGTGATCGCTTCAGTTTTCCTTCGTCGTGGGAAACAATCACAAGTGACATCTTTCAAATAGATTGAGGAAAGAACTCGTCTGAAAAGCGATTACGTAAAAGAGTTTTGTACCTTTTTACATCAGCGAAAAGTGCTTCAGTCGTTCTCACTTGAACTAACGTCTCGTCTCAACAATTGTTTTCAAAACAGACCTTCCGAAACTGTAGCCGCAACTGTTTGTTCCTTTTACAATTGCGACACGGAAAGTTTGGACTCTCGGAGACTGTCGGAAACGGGAGAAATTATAAATTGTCTTTATTGTGTCCGTTTTGTCGAAAGTGATGTGTCACAGCTTTATTGCGCATTTCCGAACATTTCGTTACTTGCTCTTAGGAAAGATTTAGTAACTTTAATCTTTGTTTTAAGGTTGATGTGTGAAGTTTCTATTTCGCTTGCATTGATTCGTTTCACCCTTTCTAAGGCGGTGAGAAGTATGCTTCTTACCAAATTCATCAAATTATAGATGTATTTATAGTAAGCTATTTTACCCTTTCTGATTGGCAAAATCTTGCAAAGACTCTGGGAAATATATTTACCACCACATGCATCAATATTCAAATATTATAACTATCCCCCCTCAAAGGGGGGGGGGAACGGAAAAACCATGCTAATCTTATTTACTGTCGTATATGAATTTCTTTTTTGAAACAAAACAAAATCTGAAAAATATTTTAACATACAGATACTACAAAAAAAATAGCCCTTTAACGGGTTAAAGCAAGTTTGGTGAATTTTCGGTAAGTTGTGGCCTAAACTTATAAATCTCAACGAAATCGCGGGCCACAAATAATCGGTATCTGGGGGGGGGGGGGGGGAGAGAGAGAGAGAGAGAAAAGATATAGTACGTCTTATTTTGTTTTATATGTTTGCAAACTTACTAAAAGTAAAGTTACAAGCCGGGAAAATAACAAGATACTCGATGTTGGGATCCATTCCTCTAATAGACAGGTGCAGAATATTTTCAAAACTTTCATTTGTAAACTCGGTGCGATACTTCGATTTATTAGTTAACATTTATTACTTTTCTTATTGTTAATTAGGGATCATTCATAAATGATGTCACGCTTCGAGGGGGGAGGGGGTTCGTGAAATTGGGACAAAGTGTGACAAGGGGAAGGGAGGGGGTCAAATAAATGGGAAAAAGCGTGACGTCATTTATGAACGGCCCCTTATCTGAAGACGAACCGATTTAGAAAATGTTTGAAAATGTTTCGCGGGCTGGTGGGCTACATCCGGCAAGCGGGCCAGACGTGGCCCACATATGGTTCATGCCCTTTATTTCCTATAGCCGAAATGTGTAGAGGAAAAGAATGGAATTGTGAGAATTTCGAATTTTGACAAAAGGAGCACTTTTTAACCATTTTTTGGAGAATGAGCTGCGGACACGTCATTTCAGAATTTTCCAGAGGGGTGGGAGGGACAAAGGGTATATATTCGTTGTATATCATAGGTAAGAAACAACAAAATACATAGCACATGTATGAATTGTACGTATTTCTAAAAGTCTGGAGAGGGAAGGGGGCTGCAGTTGATCTCCCCTGATCGCCCAAATGACGAGCCTGATGCGCTCTGCCTGTGAGGGAAGTTTTTGGCGGGCATTGAAACTGAAAAAGTAGCCCAAGGACTAATCGAACGAAATTCTTTCGAAACTGGTATTTAATCGATATTAAACGATCATGTATTGGCCAAGGGGACAGTTTTAGGGGTTAACCACTCCAATTGAAGAAAAAATAAGAGAAAGTTTATCTAATTGAATCGTTTATTTCGAAAAGGTGACAACTCTTAAAAACAAAAATTTTTTCAGGAGACCAGAAAAAAAAAAAAAAAGAAGAAAAACTGGCTTATGAACAGTTGGAAAACTTTACGGGTCTGATCTCTTACTATTTTATTTTAGTAGGTAATAGCAATGCAATATTGGTAAATTAAAACGATTTTTGGTTAATTATGCCATAAAAATTAATATTTTAATATTAAGGGTTCTTTCTTTTTCAAAACGGAGATGTTACCTTTTCGAAATAAACGCTTCAATTAAAGTTTGAGTGAGTGAAATTACAATACAATGTATCCCTTTACTGCCTTTAGACATTTTCCGTCTTTACAATAAAACCTAATTTCAGAGAAATTAGGGGATATGCCGTCAAAGAAGTTCCTGAAATCATCCCTTCCAACATCCTGGGTTCGGGCTTACGACCATAAGTTGAATTTTTATGTTAATATCAGAAATCTCATCTATAGTGGTGGTGTATTGGTATCGCAACCGGTGGGTTCGCCAAAAAATTTGAGTGATCCTTCGATCCGTTCCGTGAACTCCTCACGTTTATAACAAAAAGTTTTACAAGCTTTTAGTACTTTATAATCATTTAAAATGGAATTAATGATATATACAACGGCGAAAACGGAGCATTCTGTTTACTGTATTATGAGCAAAGTATTTTTTTTTTCTTATTTCGCAGTGCAAGTTTTTCGCTCTAAAATATCAATGCTCCGTCGTTATATAAAGGGATCATTCATAAATGATGTCACGCTTCGAAGGGGGGAGGGGGGTTCGTGAAATTGTGACAAAGTGTGACAAGGGGAGGGGAGGGGGTAACAAGAAGTGTGACATCATGCATTATGCAACATAGCGTGACGCGTGACAAAGGGGGGAGGGGGGTCAAATATATGGGAAAAAAGCGTGACGTCATTTATGAACGGCCCCAAATACTGTCTCACTGTCTTTTTCATTTGTCCACTCAGTCATGATAAAAGTCTGCGCGCTCCTTTATTTCGTGGTGCTGCCATCTACAATCTATTTGAGAAACTAATTTGAAATTTGAGGCGCTTGAACGTTCTTAATAAAAATATTATTTCCTGAGATTTCTCTATTTTTAAATCTTGTAAAAATTTATTTCTTAAAAAAATATGCACTCAAAAAAGAGTATTTATAAAACAGTAATAATTTACCTATTTTTAAGCATAATCTGATACCAGAAAAAAATGTCTTTGAATAAAAAACAATTAATTTCGGTAAAGCCTAGAAACATTTTTTTAAAAAAACTTTAAACGTATCACCTATTTTCTATAAATTACATAATTCTAAGCATTAAACACGTTATACTAACTTCCAAATTTTGAGAACTTTAAAATTCATAATATTTATTTTTCCAATATATTTTTCATTCTAGTCCAAAAGTAGCCTACATTCCCTGAAGCTCACTTAGAAAGAAGCTCGAAACCATATTGGATTGTAGTAATTAAATGACTCACCTGTTGAAATTTCTAAGACTTTCTGTCAAGAAATTGCATTGTTTAAGAAGCTGTAAAATTAAATTGTAAATATTTGCTCAATAGAGCTTATTTAATGTATGTACGCATAACTTTTTTAAAATTTATACTGACCTTTGGGGTAGCAATACTCTTTAGTATTACTGTAGTATTTCTGGAAAATGTTATAAAATTTATACGATACAGCTGCACAAAAGCTTAAAGATGATTATGATTTTTTTTCCATATGGAGACAAAATGCATGGGGATTTTTAAGCTTATCTATGTTTTCAAGTATCTTGCAATATGTGTTTCGCCAATTTAATAAATATATTTTGACAGTATATTTAAATGTCGCCAGAAACAGAAAATCAAATAGGTTTTTTAATGTCTCAAAGCTTTTGCATTGGCTGAACCAGCAAGTGGTGAACCTAGTATGGGTGTCACTCGGTGTGGTAATTTGTGGTGAGACCCCCCCCCCCCCTCCAAAAAAAAAAAAAATTCTTGTGTTATATAAATTTGTAGTTATAATATTTTCAGTGGAGAAAAAAAATAATAATAATTTTCAGAAATTCCATTTTCTTTTTCGTTGTAACTTTCATTTAACTACATTTACATTCACTAATGCGGATCCGTTGAAATTGCATGAGCTTCTAGATGCAAAAACATCCAAATGAAGCTTCATTTGGCTGTTTTTGCATCTAGAAGCTCCACTACTGCATTGAAAAAGGGATTCCAAGCAATCCCGAAATATATGTCTGCATTTTAATGCTCATTTGTGCTTTCTTAACGTGAAAATTTTTCAGTTTTACTAGTGCACAAAATTCTTTTTATTTCAAAAATTGCATAGTTCAAGTTCGTGCATTTTTTTTAAAACTAATTCAGTTTGGGTGTCACCACACAACATCCATCCCCCAAAATGGGTGTCCCCCAGGGAGGACCCCCCCCCCCCCCACCGCCGTGTGCGGTGGCCGGTGTAGAATAGCGCCGACGTAGTTATGCGTGTCGTAAGAGGCGACTAAAATAGCATTATCCGATCCGGGTGACGTAAGGCTTGCTTTGTAGCATGACTATGGCCCCTGGTCGGTAAAGCAGATCGGCAACGCTCTGCCAGCCCAGCCCCTTATATCTGGTGCTGGTTGTCAAGTGTGTCAGAGAGTTTGTGGGAAGTTCGAGGAGGACAGCGCTGCAGCCGCACCCCCTCATTCTGGAGGGTAGTCCGGGAAGGCCATTGATGCTATATACGGTATGGCTGCAGTTTGCATTGATTACCCCCCCCCCCCCCACAATGAGGCTACTGACCGGGAGTAGGGTGAGTGAACCCCCCTCCGTTGGTTTTAAGCGTTATTGCTGCTTATCGTAGTCTGGTAATGTTCTGGTTGCACCACCGGACCATCACAAACATAGTACTACTAACATTCAGTTTCTTTAAAACTATGCTTATATTTCTCCAAATCCTGAAAGCTCTAAAGCTCATGCATCTCTTTGTCATTTTCAGAGTTTCGTCGAACAAAAAGTTGAGAGAAACAGTTGCTTTGGAATTGAGCTTCATCAACTCAAATTTGCAACTTCTAAAGGAACAGCTGGCAGATCTGAATAGCTCCGTCAACATCTACCAGAATAAAAGGTAAGTCGATCTGATATCATAGTTTTCTTAGTTCCATCATGTAAATTGCTATAATCATATATTCACCCACGAATTTTTATTGATTTATTGGTTTAAATTTCGAATGTACTTGTGTCGAAAGAAAAACTTCGTTTGATTTAGTCCCGAATAATAAGGTTTTCCTCGCAGTCAGTAGGATTTTCCTCCCAGCTGCTAAAATTTCTGAACCCAGAAATATTTTCTTAGGTCTTTGGACTTTCATCAATCGATTTACAATTTTGTTAATTCACTTTTTCATGTGACTTTGTAAGAAAAATTAATGATCATGTGTGACTCAAATCTGATACAATGGCCAAACTAGAATAGTAGTTAAACTAAATATTTGCAGGTTCTGTTCCTCTAGTATGAACGTATTGGCGGTATCTTGAAAAAAAAAAAAAATGTTATCATCGCTGTTTCATACAATCCGTTGATTACAAACTAAGTTTCAAGATTCTTTGATATATATATATATATATATATATGTATGTATGTATTTGTTGGGAAACTGTTTTGTAAAAAAAAAAAGAAAATTTGCATCCCCCTAAGAAATGTTCAAAACGTAAAACTTTGTTATAATTTTGAAGATCAATGCTGTGTATGTATTTGGCTCATTCGGAAGGTAAATTTGCTTCTTCCCTACCAGGGATTGTATTTTTCAATCAACTTCATACTTAAACCGCATATTCGCAGCTGAAATAGCAAGGCTAGTTTGTGAAAAAAGTTAATTCTGTGAAATAATTTTTGTCCTGTCAAATATGAAAAGCTGAAAGGAGCTGTTTCAACACATTTTAAACAATAGAAAGAAAAATATTCAATGTGTAGGAGAAGATGCATTGACAGAATGTCGATGTGGAGGGGAGGGGGGGGGGGGCAATACTCGTTTTCAAAAAAAAATTGTCACTTCAAATTGATAAAGGGTTATGCAGACCGCCGAATAGCAACTTCTGAAATAAGAGATTTAATGTGCTAAATTCGACCAGTCATGATCACGTGAAACACTTGGGTTTCATTTCAAAACTGAACTTATCGGTTCCACGTGTTTTTTTTTTTTTTTGGGAAAGAAATTTGTTCCCTCCAATTGCCATCTTTGATTTCTTTTTACTCTACTTTCCCGTAAAAGTAAAAAAAAAATAATAATAATAATAAAGCATTAAAGAAGGCTTAATGTATCGTGAAAATATCGTTAGAAATCAAGTAAGGTCAAAAATAAGTTAAGTAATTAAATAAAGATTGAAAAATAAAAAAATTGAAAGTAGGGTTTTGAGATGGGGGGAAAAGTGTGTCTGTCGGTCTGTCCCCTCCCTTTCCCCTAATAACTTTTGAACGAATTGTCCGATTCGAAAAATTCCTTTTGCATTCGAAAGATCTCGACGAGGACATCTCATTTCCATATTTTACTTTTTTTTTTGATTTGAGCAATTTTTTGTTCAATTTTGAACAGTTCAAAAAAATTTAACATTAGCGCCTACGGGCGAAAATGAAGCAAATTATGTAAACTCTGGGTACAATATCCAAGTTCTAATGAACAAGCTCACTGGAAGAAGTTCTTGGAATATTAATTTGAACAATTTTTGTTCATTTTGAGCAGTTCAAAAAAAAAAAAAATTAACATAGCGCCTACGGGGAAATTTCAATCCTATATAAATCCGGGTCTAACGAACCGATTTGCTTGGAACAAACTTGATTGGAAAGCTCTTATGACGTAGAACATGTACAAATAGAAAGTTCATACAGAACTAACGATACTATTTTCCTATGAAATTTTTTGATCGGGATTTTCAAGAATATCTTTGAATTAATGATGGATTAAATGAATAAGCAAAAGAATGGATGAATAAACGAGTGAATAAATGCATGAATGACTGAATAAATGCATGAATGACTGAATAAATGCATGAATGACTGAATAAATGAACGATTGAATGAATATGTATTAACCGTTGTAAAAGGTATATTTGAAGCAATTAAGAACTAAAGCTAAACGAGAAAGAGAGAGAGAATTTGAAGTTGGTGTATGCGGGAAAGTAGGCTCGTATAGTTCTAGACGGAACTTCTTGTTAAAATTTTAAGAAAATGATCCATTACTGAAGTGAATCATACGAATGGTTTGTTAACAATGTTACCACAAGAGGTCATGAAGTAGAAAAAAAATGAAATGCATAATGCTGTCTGTTTAGTGGCATTTCAAAGTAATTGGTTTTTAAATATTTCTATCAGACAATACCGCAATCAATTCTAAAGTGTACATCAACTTAACAAACTGAGCAAGTTACTCAAGCAAAAAAGGCCAGAATTGACCAATAAAAAGGTATAGTGTTCGACCAATATAGTGCGATAAACCTCTATAGTGTGAAAACTCGCCAAAAGCTTTGATGGGATGTATTCGCTACATCCACCAGATTTGGCACCTTCGAATTATTATTTGTTGCAATCTCTACAACATTTTTTGGAAGCAAAAACTATACTTCAAATAAGTATCTCAAAAATGATTTAGATCAGCTTTTCACCTTTGAAAATCAAAACTTTTATGAGCTTCGAATCTTGCTATTGCTAGGAAGAAGGCAAAAGTTACTGGATAAAAATGGTGAACCCCTTCTCAATTGAGTAAAAGATTTATACACTTTAAGAAATCGTCTTCGATTTTCACCAAAGAATTAAAATTATATTTTTAGCAACCCAATAATTTGTATATCGTGAGTATTGTATACAGTTTGTACGGGATGTGTGATGGGTTTCATTGAATCTGTTAATTATAGCTCATACGAAGATTGTTTATATTTTATACGAAATATCATGTGCTTTCAATTGGAACGCAATCTACATCGTTTATGTGTACGCGTTGTTTATCATAAGGAATAGGGAGGGGGGGGGGGGTAACTTTATAGTTTATATTTTAGTTATGGAAAGTTTAACAAAGAAGTGCTCATTTGTACTACTAACATTCATGTTCATTCATTATTTTCCTCAGTTTTACTTTTGCTTGCGAATTTATGCTTTCAGTTCTACTGTTGTTGAAGACACGCTGTTTATTAAATTTGGATTTCTTTTTAGTTCTGCTCAACTTGTGCCAATGATACCATTAGGTTTGAAAGAAACGAAAGAAATTGATTTCAAAGAACCATTTAAAGTAAGTTTCCTTAGTTCCTGAAAACATTTTAATACATAATCAAATTAGTTATAACAATTTCTAAAGTCCCTGAGACGAGAGGAGTGTTTCTTTGTCTATGAAAAAGGACCTCTTCTGGACTTTGTCAGGAGAGAACTGCTTTGAACAGAAATAGCTTTTATCAGATATGATGGATGAGGCATGCGCTCCTGGTTAAACGCATAAACTTGACGAAGCACTTAAGAAAAAATATGTAAACGTTGACAACACAGTCAATCTGGCTATCTTTGATATTTGAATTTCTCTATTTTTTATTGCCCCCATTCATATATTATTAGTGTTATTTACTGGTATGAAACTGAAAAAGAACTAAAGTATTGCGTAGTCATCAAACAATTAAGAAATAATTATTATAAGACCATTTACAATTAAGTATTAACCCCTTAACTGTTAGGATTTTCATGCTATTTTTGTCAAATTTTAAACTTGCAAAGTCACAAATATTCCATCATCATTGTAACACATTTCTCGATGTTAAACATGTGTTGCATAACATCATAAGATGACGATGCTTAATTGCGATTGGCCGGCTTTTTAACATCGGGAAATGTAGAATGGAATGACATGCATATTCTTGACTATTTATAATCATGCTTGGCCAGATAATCTGTTCTGGCTATTCGCTTTGTGGTACAGATTGTTCTGTCAACCGAGAAAGCCGTCAGGTCTCGTTGGCCGTTATGATTTTTTTACCGCCACGAGAACAACTTCAAATTTATTTTTACTTAATTTAAAAATCCTATCTGCAAATATATTCACCAAGGCCATCCTGTATATTTTCCCCGAGGAGGAATGAACTTAAATTAAAATGAAGAAATGTATCTGTCTTCATGTGTCTGCACAAACTCCAGGAAGAAAGAAACATAAGGAAGTAACAATGCCATTTTGTTGCTGATTTTCTGTTAAAATAATAAAATAAAGTATTTTTAATTCTATATAATTAATTCTATGAACCGTGATTGATAATTTGTTCTCTTTTATTCCAGGATTTTATTTTGGAGCATTATAGCGAAGACAGTAGTAAATATGAAAACTCAATCAAGGAATTCATGGACATCAGACAAGTGAGCATGAATGTTTCTCTCATAAATTGAAACTTCGTTCTAGAGCAAAAATGGCATAATGCTTTTTTTTCTTAAAACGAATTACAACGTATGGGGTTACCATTTAATTTTAGGCTAGTCTGTCTAGTGACTTAACACACACACATAAGCACATATTCATTTTTAAAAAGTCATTTCATAATTATTTTTTCAATATGGTACATGACAGTAAAAACCTTTTTACTGATATGTGTAAATATTGTAAAAAAAATGGGGGTTTTTTAAATAGCACTGCTTCAACTGTTTTTTTTTTTTGGGGGGGGGGGGAATAAAAAGTGGTACAACAAACAAGACTAGTGATCAGTGAATGAATGTAATTCTTTTTAGTTAGATTTTGATTCTAATAATCCCTCAGGTGTCAGATAGCTTGAAATCGCATTGAAGGACTGTTGTCAATACAGTAGAATAAAATGTTTTGAAGTCTTATTTTCGAAAAAACTTACAAGCTGTTCATTTACAGGGATGTGTTCATTCACTTGTCAGTTTACCCTACACAAGACAGTACCAATTTTTGAAACACTGACGGTACATTCCCCGGTAACTGGCGCAACATTTGGAAGCAAAAAGTTAACTTTTAATGGGTTAGAATACACTGTTAGAAATTTCATCATGAACTTACGGTTAAATAACCGGCAGCAGTCTGTCCATCTAATTCACCGTTAAATTTACGATTTGGAACATTTTTCTTACTTTACGGGATTTTCCATCACGGGAACCATTTCCAATCAGCTTGGTTAAAAAGCCGTAACTACAAAAGTTTACGGTTTTATAACCATTTAAAAATAGTCTTGAAACAAAATTGTTACCGTTTTTGAACCATTTCGAGGCGTAGAAACCGTAAACGAAGCTTGCGGGAATCGAACCCGGGTGTATGGTATACCAACCTTGCGCTCTAGTCATTTGGCCATCAACACCACTTAAAGCGGCCGTTTATTTATCTATAAATCTTCTTTTTTTTTTTTTTTTTTTTCCCAACAGGCAAACTGCCTTGAAATTGAGATTTCAGTTTTTAATTGGATCCAAAGTCATTTTTGGTCTAAATTTACTGTATATTGAAGAAAATCATTTTATTTGCAGCAAAAATTAAAATACAAACAAGCTTCAGCAGCTCAAATGATGGGTTCGCTCATTCGCAAACAGTTCGGGAATCCGATGTCTCCAATTTTTCATTTACGTGTGTACTGTTCATTTTCGTTTCGCAGACCTAGCAAGGTCGCGCGGTTCCACTTCAGAAAGGGGTGATAGGGTTCGTGGATGGGCACAAGCGTGCACTTCTTATCTCATAGTTTTTTTTCTCTTTTTCTTCCTCGATGTTACTTTAATTTCCTTTTTTTTTTTAGTCTGTTTCGTTTAATGCGAGTCCAAATGCCTGGCGCTACCAAAAAAGTTCTAGCGGGGATTTTGAGTTTCTTTGCTTCATGCTCAGAGTAATTTTAATAGATAATATTTTTTATCATTTTTTTTAAAGTTATTATTTTTTTAATGTGATAAAAAAGTAAAAAGTGGAAAAGAAAAATGGAGTACTGGAGCGCAACAAATTTCTTTGCTCCGGTTGCGCTCCAAGTTGGAGCAAAATTTCGTTGCTCCACTGCTCCGTGCTCCTGCTCTACGATCCGCCCCAGATCCCTGTTTTATTTTGGGGGGGGGGGGGGGTTGTACCTATTTTTTTACACATGGAAGTTTTTACTGTAGTTGGGGAAAGGTGAAAAAGAAGGGAAAATAACGTAAATTTCTCAGAGTAATAATCTGCAACCCCTTTAAATATGATAGGTTACTATGAGACATTACGATTAGTGTTTTGTTTTTTCCTTTTCTTTTTTTCTCGTATAATAATTCAGCATAACGGGCGTTTGTTTGCGTGGATGGTTTTTTTTTTTTTTTCATTGGTTTATTTTTTTATTTCCCTTTCTAAGCGGATCTTGGAAAATTATATAAAACTTTTCAGCAATGCTGCCGCGATGCATTTTCTTCATAAATAATTTCAACTTGAACTTCAAATATTTATTATCTTTTTAATGGTGCGAACTGAAACCCCGGAAATTTTACTGGCCTGTTTTGGATGAGTTACCGGAGTATCAGTGGCTCAACCAGAAGGAGGCATAATGGGGGCCCGTGCCCCTCGCTGTGACAATGATGATTTGAAATCTTTTCAAAACTGTTCTTTTTTACTCAAGAGCATAGATCTGGAGCGGATCAGTGGATCAACGAGATTTTGCTTGGAAACTGAAATGGAGCAGGAGCAAAGAAGTTTATTGTGCTCCACTGATCGTTTTTTTTAAAAATTATCTAAATTTTTTATTAGGCAATAAAATTAATTAACTTAAAAAAAGGAGATAAATAATACAATCTGTTTAATTTGTTTGGAGCACGGCGCAGCGATGACCTGGAGTGGTGCCGGATCACTTATTTATAAGTTGGAGCGGAGTGACTCAAAAAAGTGGGCTGCTGCAGATCCCTGATCAGCGGTCCCCCTCCTCCCAAGGTCGTATCCAGAGGGGGGCATGGGCTCTCCCCCCCCCCCCCCGAAATCCCAAAACTTTTCGCAATTTAGCATATTCCTCCCTGAAACTTTGCTCAACAAAAGTGTTTCAAAGTCTGCCTCCCCCCCCCCCCCGAAAAAATTTTCTGGCTATGGCCTTGCGCTTCTCCTATCCAGTTCAATGACTTTCCGTGTACTGTATTCTCAATATCCCCTTGCCTAACGAACATATACCGAATAACCAGCTCTAATTTTTGAAGCCTGTAAATTCTGTACATATTTTTAATACCAAAACCGCACAGCCCACAGCTTGCAAATACGTAGTAAGTTCGTAATTTAGATACGTTTTCAAATCATGCTACTTAACTAAATTTTAATAATCAAATTTCGCATTCCGGATTGCCTGATATTTCGCGCAATGGCAGAATCAGATTCCAGTTATTTAAAAATTTGTCGGATATCAGGAATCCGGTTCATACAGCAAATAATTATCTTCCGCAAAAAAATTTTTCCTCAAAAATTCTGATGGCGCAACTTGCACCATGATCCCCCCCCCCTCCTTCCGCGGGCAATACTGTTCCTACTCAAGAGAAGTTATGGAAGCATGTTGGTAAAAATAAAATTATTTTATTCAGTAAAGTATTAAATTGTAGGCAAGGGGAGGGGCGGAGGGATTTTAATTCCTTTAAAATATAAGAATTTTAAAGGGGTAGCAGATTATTATTCTAAGAAATGTACGTTATTTTCCCTTCTCTTTCGCCTTTCCCCAACTACAGTAAAAACTTCCATATGGAAAAAAATAGGTACAATCCCCCCCCCCCCCAAATAAAACAGGGATCTGGGGCGGATCGTAGAGCAGGAGCACGGAGCAGTGAAGCAACGAAATTTTGCTCCAGCTTGGAGCGTAACCGGAGCAACGAAATTTGTTGCGCTCCACTACTCCATTTTTCTTTTCCACTTTTTTATCACATTAAAAAAATAATAATTTTAAAAAAATGATAAAAAATATTATCTATTAAAATTACTCTGAGCATGAAGCAAAGAAACTCAAAATCCCCGCTAGAACTTTTTTGGTAGCGCCAGGCATTTGGACTCGCATTAAACGAAACAGACTAAAAAAAAAATAGGAAATTAAAGTTCCATCGAGGAAGAAAAAGAAAAAAAAACTATGAGAGAAGAAGTGCAC
Organism: Octonoba sinensis; assembly: GCA_038502835.1. Taxonomy (NCBI): domain Eukaryota; kingdom Metazoa; phylum Arthropoda; class Arachnida; order Araneae; family Uloboridae; genus Octonoba; species Octonoba sinensis. The sequence continues at coordinate 45,641,925 of CM076603.1, forward strand.
GCTTGTGCCCATCCACGAACCCTATCACCCCTTTCTGAAATGGAACCGCGCGACCTTGCTAGGTCTGCGAAACGAAAATGAACAGTATATTTTACTGTCTTACACAGCTACATTAATACATTAGTATACGGCCTTATTTGAAACCCTGTTATTCTATTCGTAATGAGAAAAAAATATTACAGTAACTGACGCAACATGAAATAGACATATGTACTCTAAAATGCAGAACGAATTCAAAAATCTGCATTATGAACTTGTGACAAGGAAATTTTTATTTAAATGAAAAAGTAATGCATGCTTAAAAAGATGTACACTGGTGTTATTCATTGGCGTTAGTCTAATTATTTATGCATGCTTAAAAAGATGTACACTGGTGTTATTCATTGGCGTTAGGCTAATTATTTATGCATATTGCATACAAATAATAGCAGTAACTGACGAAACACGTAAAGAAAAACGGGCTCCTAATATTCCTCTAGTGACAGCCAAATTGTTTATTGTGAAGAAAAAATATCAGAAAAAATACTTGTTAAATTTTTTCATTTTAATGTTTCCCAAAGATGTCCACTTTTACATGGAATTCACTTGACAAGTTTCTGATCAAAGAGCTTATAAGAAAAGGGAGAACAACACGGAAAGCTGAGCTATGGGTTGCTACAAAAGTTGTGAAGTATCGTTTATACGATGCCGAAGGGACTATTGAAAAACGTCGTATAAACGATAACATCGTATAATCGATTTATCCTTCTGACTAAATCAAAGAATTGGGACTACACTAAAACGTCTTATAAATGTAAACGTCGTATAAATGATCGTCGTATAAACGATACTCTACTGTAAAAGTTCAGTGGAGTATCGCTTATACGACGCCAAAGGGACTATTGAGAAACGTCGTATAAACGATAACGTCGTACTCGTATAATGGATTTACCCTTTTGGCTAGATCAAAGAATTATCAAGAAACATTCGTTTATACCAAAGAACATTCGTTCTCATTCATTTAATGAATGTTCCGCTATCGAAATTCGATCACATTTGAATAATAGTTTAGTTAGAGGGATCATTCACAAATGATGTCACGCTTCGAGACTAGAGCGGGGTTCGTGAAATTGACAAAGTGACATTTTGCGACAAAGGGGGAGAGGTCAAATATATCGGAAAAAAGCGTGACATCATTTATGAACGGTCCCATAGTGGTTTATTAATACTTAAATAAAATTAATAAAAATTTGTTTTTGATGGCGAAAGAACCAAAGCATTTCTCATATTTAAAAAACTATTATATCGATTTAGCAATTCGCTTAATGAACGGCAGTTAACCAGTGGAAAATGTTTTATACAAAGTCTTCCTTGCATTATTTAAAAGTTAATTTCTTTAAACAAAAACCAAAAAAGAACTGGTGCTCATAATATTGTGCATTTCTGCTATAATTTTCTGTTGTAATTTCATGATGCCTGCAATTAATGCGCGTATCTCTTTATTTTTTAGGCTGTTCGAACGCCAACGAGAGATTACAATGGCGTGAAACTATTGTTCGGCTACTATAACCTACTTTATTACATCGACAGGAGGTTCTTTCCTCCACACAGAAATATGGGAATATTTTTTGAATGGTAAGTTTACTGCCTGTGTTTCATCTCACGAGGTTCAGCTTTAAAAAAGGCTTGATGTAAGCGAGTGCGAAATTTATAACCCTTAGTGACCATCTATACACCACGAAATTTCGTGCCCGAAATTTTGTAATATCCTAATATACAACTTTAAGAATCTCACTAAACTGTTTCTCTCTTTCTTTTAAGGTTCGATTCATTAACTGGAGTGCCAAGTACGCAGAAAACTATTGCTTTTGAGAAAGCTAGTGTCCTTTTCAATATTGCTGCTCTTTACACACAAATAGCCGCTAAACAAGTAAGTAATAATAAATGAACAATTTCAATTTTCTCTACTGGAAATACTAAACGGAAATGCCGTCGATGTACACGAGTTGCTCCAGTCGGGAAAAATTAAATAATAATCTAAACTATACGACATGAGTTTTGTTGACGCGTAAGGCGTACCTTCCTTTAATCCCAATATTCTCCAAGTACATTTGAACTTTCTTAATACGAACACGGTTAATACGAAATCACGGCTAAAACGAACATTTTGTTCATTAAGTTCGGTTTACTATTTAATTATACTAAATATCTCACGCATATTAAGACTAACAAAATGTCTGACCTATTCACGAAAAAAATGCATGATAAAATTTAATGTACCTAAAAAAACAACTAACCATTAAGGATTTTTTCCAAAATTGTTAAATTTTAAAAGGTAAGTTCACTTTTTCTCAATGTACTACACTCTCAAAAACGCATGCTCAAATCTCACGAAACTTTCGTCGTATTTGACGAAATGGCTTCGTGAAAAATGCCCCGAGTAAACATTTCGTCAAATTGGCGAAATTTGTGCAGTAACTTTTTTGAGTCACGTGATCGCGCGAGGAAAGAATCGTTGTGACGAAATTTTCATGACGATTGCAGAATCGTCGAAAATGAGAGTTCTATTTCTGAGAGTGTAGTAAGATTTAAAAGTGTATATTAGTAAAAATAGATCATTTGTTTTCACTATTTATTTTACGTTTTATTATAAATAGTAGTAATTAGTTTTAAAATATAAACATGAATTTCTAATACTTTTTTTACACAATTTTACTTATTCACGGTTGTTACGACTAACGGCTAATAAGAACGAATTCGCAAATTTTTGGCATTTCGTATTAAGCGAGTTCAATAGTATTTCTAAAGATGTAATATGAATTTTTTTATGCCTTGGCATCATGGGTACAAGATCTTCGATTTTCGGACGGATTTCTGTTTGAAGTTGACTGTGATAGAAATAAAGTCGGAGAAAGAGGGAAAGAAAAAATGACCAAATTGGAAGAAAAAAAGCAGTATCTGGGTGTCGATAAGTCTCGAAAGTCCCGAAAGTCGCTAATTTATAAATCGGCCGAGAAAGCAACAAAAAAATCACGAAATTTACCAATACGTTCACGAAAAGTTTCTTTTTAACGGGACCGGTCCTTTCCAGAAACCATTGGATATCCGGTATCAGGTTTTTAAATAGCCGGAATCTTATCCGACCACTGCACAAAATATCCGCTTGGGAAATTTCCATTTTTTAAATTAATTGACATGTTTTGAAAATGTATGTAAATTGCAAACTTACTAGGAAACTACTATTACTACTATTTGGAAGCTGTGGGATCTTTAAAAATGTGCATAGAATTTTCAAGTTTCAGACATCAAAGCCGGATATCCGGTACGTATACGTCATGCAGGGGACTCCAGATGTCCGATATCCCGTGAATCACTTCACAGAAAACTGTCCCGAAAAAGTCACAAAATTTCGTTTTTGAAAATCTGTAGACCCCCTGTTGTAATGCAGGTTCGTTATAGCGCTAGTCGACTATTAGTATTGTCGAATTCAGATCTTCGATAATTATATTTTTAACATTTTCATTCATTTTTCAGAAGACAAAAAAGAATATTGTCAAATATCCTCCAAAATTTGAATTGCAGGAGAATATTCTCCGAATATATTTTCCTTCTAACTGAATCATTCTCTTGTTAATATTCTTGACTCGCATCTCTAGTTGTGACATAACGCGGTAAAACGAAATTTATTTTTCTCCAATATAAAGTAATGATTAATGTAATGCAATACTAATAGACAATGAATTCTAAGCAAAAGTGCTAGACTAATAAAAGACGAAAGGTTTCTCCCAAAATAATTATTTCATAAGCAAATCAAAGAATGAACTTAAATTAGAAAACTGGCAACTTTTATTTTATTTCCCTGGAACATTTAAGAGTTTGGAGTACAGAAATAAAGATCGCTTATAGAGGCAGTTGGATGGGCAAAGCTTAGCTTAGTGACTAAAAAATGAAAAAGAAAAAAGGATTTTTTGATTAAAATTCTTTAAAATATTGGACAAAATGTAAAGAGCTTAGTACCGAAGTACGGCATAACTGGGTTCACTGTATTTCCTTTTTTTTAAAAGTGTGTTCGTCATTATCTAACTCATGCATAGTAAAAAGTTTACATGTGTGCAGAGATAATGAATAAGAAAATCAATGTAATAAAAGCAAAAATTGCTAAAATATTGTTGTTGTTGCTTATGCCACTTGGATATTCAAGCTCCCGTCGACAGAGGGACCTGGAATTTAGGCAGAACTTAAGGCGACCTTCTGTTTCAATATGAGCACCAACGGTGGAAGTAACTTGGCTCATAATGTACTTGGATGACACCAAATGGCGCCTCTACAAATACGTCACCTTCCCTTTTAGACCTATGGGTGAAGAGAAGGGAAAATCTGAACCCACCGGTACCCTCGGAACTGCCTCGGGACTTCAAGGTCCACGGATTTTACATGCCGTAGCCCCACGTGTACAGGTGGGTCTTCAGTGGCTCGGGTATCGAACCCGAGATCCTCCGATCCGAAGCTCAATATTCTAACCACTAGGCTACCACGGCCTAAAAAATCCAAAATGTGTAAACTTATTTGAAGTTCCAAAAGAAAAAAAGGGTTCCTTGAAAGACTCCCCAAATTGGGTAACCCCGAATATAATATTTTTACAATTTGTGTTTCGATTACTTTTGATTATTGTCTCAATCATAATTCCACCTGTGCATGAATCCCTGCTTAGCGTCAGAATCAAGTAGGGATGAACCGACTAATCGACCATGCTATGCCTCTTTTTGGCAATTAATCGATAGAAAAATTATTTAAATTTACTTTTAGTATGCCAAGAGCAAGAAACATTGTTGACTAAATTTATTGATAAGTTAAATTCTATCTTTACAGAGTAGCGTAGCGAGCAAAAGTTGTTTTCTCTGCATCGACACTGCACTGACAAAGAAATATATTTTACAGAATTCAAGTTGGGGGGGTATGCGAGGTACATGAGCTGGTCTAAAACCTGCATGAGCTGTTGTAAAAACCTGGAACATAAGCTGGTGTAAAAACACATCAGGTTTACCCTGCGGTGTTTTTTCATAAATTTTGCAAATAACTAAGTGTAAACATTTGCTAAATGAAGTAAATAATTTGGAATCTTGCCACAAATAGTTTTTTCACAACTGAAAACGTCTTAATTTGTCCAAGTTCGTACTCTGTTCGCAGTGTTGTTAAAACGCAGCAGTATTTACTGTAATTAAGATGACGCATTTAATGGGTAGTTTCATTTTCACCATGCAGGATCGTCTGACAAGCTCTGGTGTGGATTCGGCGGTGGACAACTTCCTGAGGGCTGCTGGAATGTTTCGATACATACGAGACAACTTCAGCAATGCTCCTAGCATGGACCTCTCCACTGATACGCTAGACACGCTCATACAACTCATGCTCGTAAGTGTCCTTTATTTACTTCTCCTATTTAAGTAAAATTTTTATTAAGTAATTTTCGATCAATCTATCCCTTTAATTTCAAGTTAAGCATGTGGGACGGGCCGGCTGTAGAACATGAATGTTCTACAGTCAGGCGCGTAGGAAAGGGTGGGGGGCTCAGAGGGCTTAAGGCCCCCCATTAGAAGTCAGGAAATTTTCATTTTAATGCCAAATGAGATAAAGCTGCTTTTAAAGCGAAAATTTAAAAATAAAGACAAAAATTTGGGGACTTCTTGCACTTAAATTTTAATTTTAAGAACTTCGAAGTCTTATTATATTCTAAATAAATTAAACTTTTATTTTCTTTTTTGACAAGCAGTTAGCTTAACACACCAAGTAAAAATCACGAATCCTATTTTTTTTTTAATTTTTGTTTAAAATCCATATTTTCCTCAAATAAATTGAGGAACAAATGGATTTTTAACCTCCTTAGTGTTTCTACGAGTAAATTTTAGTTGCTGCAGAAATCTGTTTTAATTTCGCACCTTCAACCAATAGGCAATGCATTTATTCCTACTAATATATCGACATATTCTATTTTTTTAGGCGCAAGCAAGAGAGTGCCTCTTTGAGAAACTAACGCCTGGCGTTGAAAAGTTGGGTCTGCAAACATGCTTGGAAGTCGCACAAGAGGCTCAAGAGGTGAGAGGTTATCATTTATTCAGTCATTTTATTTTGGAAGGCTCAATCGATTACTTAAGTTTTTAAAGTTTATACACTCTCAGAAATAGAACTCTCATTTTTGAGGATTCTCCAATCGTCAAACAAATTTCGTCATTGACAACGATTCTTTCCTCGAGCGATCATGTGACTTGAAAAAGTTACTACACATATTTCGCCAATTTGTGAAGGATTTGCTTGGAGCACTTTTCACGAAGCTATTTCGTCAAATATGACGAAAAGTTTCGTGAGATTTGATCATGCGTTTCTGAGAGTGTAAGTATTTTCATTGCATTAATATATGACATATAAGTACAGTACACGTTGTGAATAAAATTAATGAAATAGATGTTCTTCGTATGAGCGAAATTCCCGAACGTAAAGTCATGTGACCTATGATGACGTAGAAAAGGTTAATTTCGCTCTATAATATAGTTAAGTTTTTTCTCGGTATGCGATTTAACTTGAAATAAGGCACCTTCTAGATATGCTTTCCCGTTAAAGAGATTAAGTTTTCAGTCTAATATTTTTTTAGTCGATGTGTTGTTATTGTTAAGTGTAAAAATCAAAAAAATAGATTCAAGAATTTCTGTATCGAAGAACATGATCTGCATGCACGGCGTATTTGAAATACCGTATTTTTCATGGTGTGCTCGAGGTCCGAGAATTAAATGTTTGATATATTAATAAGTGCGGAGATTATTTTTCCCATTTCACTTGGATACATCGCTTACACTGTTAAAAAAAAAAATAAAACCCTGAATTTTCAGATTGTTTTTTTGACTGATTTTAACGGAAGATTTCCGTAGTGCTTCAATACATGGTTTTTCGCTCCAAAAACGGAAATATCACCTACCTCACGATCCTGAATGAAAGTACGAGAACGGAACTTTTCCGTTTAACTGCTGCTGTATTTAAAAGGATCAACGGAGAAAAATAAATGGGACTTCTGTCAAGTCACGGGAAAATATTATCAGAAACGGAATGTTTCATGCAACTCTGCTGCCGTACTTTTTCCGTTATTTTCAGGAGATTTTTTTACAGTGTAGAGGACTAGGGGATTCGTACCTCCAAACAACTGGATTTCTTTTTTGCTGCATTGACCAATGGAAGAGCTATATATTGACTTCAACTCCCATTGGTTGAAATTGACCGACAAACTACGCGTCTCTAAAGTTAAAATCCAATCGATATGAATGAAATTAGAGCAAGAATATTTTCTCTTTTCATGAATTGCTTCCAAAGTAATTTTTTGCGTACCATCGCGCGTCCCATTGCTAGCACAAGTTTAGGACAATTTCATTCAAGATTTACATAAAGCAAAAAATTCTGAGAATAGTGGTACTGCAAACCTTTAATTTTCGCACGCCAAAAATTGAACTTCTAGAAAAATGGAAAGCAAAGCTTAAGATTGTTAGAATTGCGTGAAAAAAATTAAATAGGGAATTTTATTTGTTAATAAAATATTGTAATGCTCAAGCGAAAGTGATTACGAAAATTTTTATACTTGCTGAATCTAGAAGAAAAACCATAAGAACTTGCAATACTAAACGAAAAGTTGCGAATTCTGCATCCAATCAAACAATTAATGCTTCGAGTTTTAATGATGAGAAGCAACCCTCTGCCCTAATGTTTTCTCTCTCTTATGTCCGCTCTAATACACCATTAAAATAAACTTTATTTAAGTGGAATTTTTTTGTTCTTTTTTCAGGTGTCTGCCGTGTACTCGTCAGTTCATAAAGTGATGAACAACAGTTCCGTAAAGGATTACGTGCCTTATTCTTGGATAAGTCTACTTTTGGTTAAATCCGAACATTACAGAGCTTTAGCACATCATTATGCAGCTGTTGGTTTACTTGAGCATAATGGTACGTTTTGATGAACTCGGTGATAACTTTGATTTTTTGCTATCTTCAATGTAGTTGAGCGCCTATGATCCGAAGTCTAATTAAACAAACTGTCCTATCATAGGAACACGCTCTCTCTCTCTTTTTTTTTTTTTTTTTTAAAGATTTAGTACGCAAAAATAAATCTGAGCTCAGCTGTAACAAGAGAATAAGGGCTAGGGAAAAGGGGTAAAATCGAGGGCAGGATTTTTAGAATTTCTGACACAGTGATTCTCAACCACTAAGCCGCCATATTCTTAAAGTGTGCCGCAAAATTTTAGAACTGTATGTAATAAAAATTATAATGCTTCTTTTTATTACGAATGAAGTTTGTTTAATTTAACGAAAAATACTCTAAAAGAAAACTGTTTTTATAATTAAATACTATATTTTTAACTGTTTTTATCTTCGATAACTGTGACCTTTCATAATGTGAAATATTTTCAGGATTTTCAGTATTAAATAGGAATGTAACGAATATTCGGCCACTATTCGGTATTCGGCCCTTTGGCCGAATATTCGGGCTGGCAGAATACTGCGCAAGGTCAAATTTGGCCTGGCCGAATATTGATGGACTATTCGACCGAATAGTTCTGCTGCAGTAGAAATGTAAAAAAGTAAAGAAATTAGTAGATTTTAAACATATAAAATTGCATTATAGTTATTGCAAAAGAATACATTAGTATATAGTTTTAATAAATAAAAATAATTTAGAAATAAATTACTTTTTTTAATCTTAGTTTTAGGCTTGACTAAGCAAAAACAGATTTTGAAGTTGTAATACTGTATTTATATTTAGCATTTGCTCCCAAAAGCTGGCAATAGTTAATTATGATGGAGAATATGGTAAATTAATTTTGTTATTATTAACAAAATGGAAGTCAGACCACACTTTGTTTCGTAGACTGATTTATTGTGAATATTGGGAGAGAGAGAATATACTATGAATATTTAGATAGCATAAGTTATTGGGGTTTTTGAAAATAAAAATATATTCCAGTTAAGTGTATTAAATTTTAATAGAGCTCTTAAGAATAGGTACGTAAAAAACCCCATAAAATTAAAATATTAACTTTTATAACTTTAAAATATCTTCATAAAACGGTTTTGAGCAAGGTAAAAGTTCACTAAGCAATAGTAGTAGTTCATTCATTTGAATTAAATAATTAGTAAAATAATGCTAATGCTTACTACCATAAAACCTGTCATTTCTATTCCACTTGTGGGTGAAATTCTTAGTTTTATTACATTCGAAATAATAGAGAAAATATATTAATTTTTAAATCGTAGTTTTAAATTCTTAACAAACATAATTAACTCATACATCATAGATTGTGTGTAATTGGTGTTTGACTTTGTGAATAATTTTAAATTTGACAAATACTTTCTATTACTACGATTTTCTAGAAATTTTAATAGTCGGCCGCTGAATATTCGGCTTCGGCCTGGAGGGAATGGCCGAATATTCGGTATTCGGTCAAATCACAATTCGTTACATCCCCAGTATTAACCAACATTAAAATGAAGAAAAATCGAGACTGTTACATCTAGAAGGCAATATGAGAGTAGCAATGTCCTTTTTACCACCAAAAATAAAAATATTAGTATCTAAAAATATCAAGCTCAAATTTTTCATTATAAGTATTCTTGTTATTACCCTTGTAATTAATCCCTTAATAAACGTATTGTTGTTTTTGCAGTACATATTATATTATTTTGCTTTATTCAATCATAAACTATTTTACACAGTGTATTTATAGGGAAGTAAACAACTTTTAAACTTATCTTTTTCTTTGTATGCCGCCAAATTTTAAAATCGTTAAAAGTGTGCCGCTACAAAAAAGAGGTTGAGAATCACTGTTCTAACATCTGCCAGCTCTAAGTTTGGAAAATATTGTATATAAATATACAGAGGGGTCCAGTCAGTTGTTCAGCGGTATCGACGATGTTTAGCTGATAATGGGGATTACTTAGAACACATGTAATTGTAAGCACATTTTACAATATTAGCTAAAAATTTTGTTACAGAACGCTGAAATTTAAAAATTATGTTTAAAATAAAGATAGTCACTGTCAACTAGTGTATACATGTTTTTGAACCCCTCTGTTTATATTTTTTATAAATCACAAAGAATCAGGTTGTATAATACTGCTCGTTTGCTGCAACAGTCCTAACTCGAATAATAATTATGGTTTTTGAGCTAATACTGCAGCATAAATCCAATCATCTGCAATTACCCTTATAGTATTAACTCAAAAATAACAATTTCTCTGGTTATAACGTTGTTGCATTAAATGAGTATAATTAAATAATTATTAAATGAGCAAGTTTTTTTCAGCTTTGCTACTTGTTCCTGACAAAAGCTTTACAATGGCTGGGAGTCCTCAGTACTTCTTTTGCTTCTCTTTAACTTCTTTCTGCAAGAATGAGCAGTAATGTTACCATTATTACCAAGTGCTGTAGCAATTTTTGAAGCTTGAGAATTGATAAAAATTGCATCCCGCCTATATTGTTATGGATTTTTTTCTGGCTAGGAAAATAACTGAACTCTCACCGTAAAAATTATCACAATGCTACCCCCCTGGATGAACAGAATTCAAAACATTTGGAGTATATTCGAGAGTGTCAGAGTGACGACAATAGTGGCTCCTCAGTATTCAAGCGCTGCTGCAGATTCCGTCCAAATTAGCGGGCTTTGATTGGATCAATGTGGAGGAGGCGGACGATTGCGCAGTGAGGGGAATCGCCGCTACATTCGTCACTCTGATACTCAAGGCACTCCAACCCCAGCATTCCCTGTGCGTTTTAAAGTTTTTATATTGTTATTATCTTTGAATGGCTTTTATTTTATTTTTTTAAATTCATCTTTTTTGAAGGCATATGATTATTCTTGCCAGGGGATCTCAAAAACAAAAAGCACACTGTTACAAAAACCTGAATTTTCAGAGTTTTTTACTGCTTTTAACGGAAGATTTCCTTATTGCTTCAATACATGGTTTTTCCTTCCCAAAACGGAAATATCACGTAATGAAAATACGAGAACGGAACTTTTACGTTTTACGGTTGCTATATTTTCACAACCTGAAATGGATTAACGGAGGGAAAAAAATGGAACTTCTGTCAAATCGTGGGAAAATATTATCAGAAACGGAATATTTCTTAAAACTCTGCTGCCGTACTATTTCCGTTATTTTCAGGAGATTTTTTTTACAGTGCAGTCCTACAAAGGACGTAGGTTTTTTGGGTAGGGGGGATGACCCTGGCTGCTCTACTGTATGTGGTTACTAATGTTACTGATTCGTATAATTTGCGTGACCAAGACTACTGAAAACTAGTTCTGTAATCGAACTAAACTATAAGACTTTCAAGTTTCTCGCTGTGAAAGGCTCTCTTTTTCATGATAGAAATGTTTACAAAACTATTAAATATATATATATTATTTACTTTTACTCAGGTGAAATCAGCAAAGAAACTGAGATTTACCTAGAGTTTATTCATAACATTGATGCCAACGATAGCTCAACTTGTATGGACATAAAGGTGCCTAGAACAACGGAAGAGAGGCGGCAACTGGGTAAGAGTAATTTAGAATTTTTATTTTAAAATCTTATTTTTGAAACTTTCGCCATGTTTATCTCTTGTGGTCCTCAAAAATATGAAGTACTTTCGTGAGCAATCATTTTTTATCTGCAGAATACGTGCTACTAAACGAATTATTGAAATATTTTTTAAATCTAGGATTAGTATTTTTTGGAACTGGGTTGATTGAATTTAGTTACGATTATCGAGAAAGAATCACATACTAACTTAATCGCTTTATTGCATTCTGATAAAGTACAAGCTCGTCAATGCCTGGTGAGTGTTGTCGCCGATGCAATCTTGAGGCGTGTTTCGATGGTTGGTTACAGTTACAACACTACCCTATTGAAGTCTATCAAAAATTATGGTGTAATGTTATACGAGGGCAGATCAAAAAGTTACTTGCATTTCCAAGTTGTGGCCATTTATTAAACCCCCTGTACAAAAGCAACCCGGCTATTACACTATACAACGTAGGTTCTCTTTTCCACATAGTTCCCGAGAGATGTTGCCATAAATCCCACAGAATCGCTGCAGCAGTGGGACAACGGTTCCAAACTGATTAGGAAGTGAAAGCAGCTGTTTCCGTGTGGTTACATAGCGCTCGAGGTTACATATGCGTCCGGAATCGAAAAGTTGATTGTCCGTTCAGAGAAATGTTTAGAATCTCTCGGAAACTATGGAAAAGTGAACCTACGTTGCATAGTGTAATAGCCGGGTTGCTTTTGAACAAGGGGTTTAATAAGTGCCCTCGTAACTGAACTTAAGTAATGTGCTGAATATTTTCCGATTATCTTTGAGCGTCTTATTTATCCATAGATATTCAAACCAAAACTTCTGTACACAATATTGAAATATGGTGTTTTGTCGCTAATTGTCACAAAATGCTATTCAATTCCAAAGTATAACGCTAAGACTGTTCACGCGTGTATCTGGATGTGTCCGTAATAGTACGTCATTACGTAGAGAGACTTAGCAATCAAGCTAATGTCTCATTCAGTTCAAATTTCTAAACTAAAATTCATCTCCATAATAACCTTGGCTAGCTGATCAATTTCCTTTATGTACATTCGCATAAAAAAATATCAGATCAAACTCAAGCACAATGAAACACCTCACTCTCGGAAATAGAGCTCTCCCTTTTGACGATTCTTCAATCGTCAAGAAAATTTCGTTATTTACAACGATTCTTTCCTCGCACGATCACGTGACTTAAAAAAGTTAATATACGCAAATTTCGCCAATTTTACGAAAGGTTTACTGGGAGCATTTGTCACGAAGCCATTTCGCCAAATACGACGAAAGTTTCGTGAATAAAACCTTCAAACAACTGCAACTTGCCCTAGGGGCTCAGGATTCTCTTTTTTGCTGCATTGGCTAATGGAAGAGCTATATATTGACTTCATCTCCCATTGGTTGAATTGACCGACAAACTATTTACGCGTCTCTAAATTTAAAATCCAATCGATATAAATTAAATTACAGCAAGAATATTTTTTTCCTTTCATGAGTTGCTTCCAAATATATGTTTTGGGTATCATCGTCCCAGATTGCTAGCGCAAGTTTAAGGCAAATTCTTTCAAGATTTACCCTAAGTAAAAAAAATCCTTCTATTTAATAAAATGTTTAATTTTCTCAGGCAAAGCTCATCTGCGCGAATCTCTGTTGTTGCACGAGGAGGCTCTACGGCTTCACCGGATGTGCAAGCAGTTGCGTCAAATCGACAACCTTCACGAAAGGTTGCGCATGGCTCACGATTCCTCATTGGACAGGTACGCCAGATGTGATCAAGAGGACGATTTTCAAGAAATCCTAGACCCACCCCCAATACAAGGTGAGACATTATTCCTTTTTCTTCATGTTCATAACCAGTGATATTGTTTGTTAAATGATCGTTTCTAAGCAGCTTTACACAGGTGCAGTATGCATATGAATTTATTAGGGAATAATTTAGGAAGAACTGTTAAGCTAAATACAATTTATAACGATTAAAGCAAACAAGCCAATATTGTTTTGACAATTGTATTTTTTTAACATTAGTTGCCTGGATACTATCTTTACATTTTTTGCAATTTATTCATAGGAGATTTTTTCAATATGAAGTTTTTGTAAATTATAAAGAATATTAGCTGGAACAGTAGTTCATACTCGTATATTAGGCCTGGTAGGATGTTAACTGTAACTGAGTTTGTTTACACTCAAATTTCCCAAAGTTCTCCGATGTTCCGTGTTTATTCCCGAAAATACCCGTTTTTTTTTTTTTTTGGTTTTTTTTTTTTTTTTGTTTAACAAATATCTGAATTTTTTAAAGAAAATACCCGAAATTTTGTTTAAATAGTTTTGTTCCCCCTAGCAACTTGAACTCCTGGGCTGTTGCTCACTGTGGAGAGCCATAATAGTAGGAATAAATGTGTCCATAAGGTTCTCTATAATACCGGGTTTATTCCCGTCTCTCAAAATCTGAGTTTTTTACAACTCTACTTGCATCTATGTAAAAGTGCTAGCAGAATTCCAGACCTTTACTGCGCGGTTGCCGTTATTCATCCAAAATATGTTTTCCGAGGGGTTGGCGTAAGGTAGAGCAGTGGCATTGGAAAGGGGGTGCTCCCCCGGTTCCGCCCCCCACCTTCAGCAGGAGGTTAAGGGAGCGTGAATGCAATTAATAACTGTGAGGGCGCTTTCTGATGCATAGGCGTAACCAGGGGGGGGGGGTTTTGGGGGTTCAAACCCCCCCCTTTGGGTTTGACTTATTGAGGCACATTTAGGCTCACAAAATTTCTGGCTACGGCCTTGCAAAGCACATATTTTTTTTCCCTAAGAAAATTAAACACATATGCATATGATTTTATTTCCTCTTTCTGTGAAGGGTTGTGATCATGACCAAAGTATGCAGCTCATAATAAAGAGGACTTTTCATCTGGTTATAATCAACCCCCTTATCACCTTGGGGGGGGGGGGGTTACAGCAAAAGGTGGCTTCAATCCCCGTACAACACACACACAAACAGAGATCCTTTCAATCACTCCAGATGGTTTTCTTTCCTTCTTGATGTCCTTTTTACCCAAAGGCAGCAATTTTGGTATACAATCGCACAAGTAATAAGTTTCGTGGAAAATATTCTCTACTATGATGGAGTTTTGTTTTCTGATAACTCGGCGCTGGGGTCTGAAAATAAACGACCCCTAGCCAACAATTGTCCTAATGGATTAAACCCTCAAGCCAGGAAGTGATGCTCATCAAGAAACTTAAAGAGCAATTTGTATTTATTTATGACTTCCTGTCCAAACACCCATTTTGGTAAAATCTTTTTTGTAGATGAGCCGATTGGAAAACTGATGAACTGTATTTGCATTGCATTCTCATTTACAGATGTTCTCTCATCTCTTATATTTTAAATGTTTTTTTTTTCTTATTATGGTCCATCACTGATTGCATTACGACTCTGGAAATCATCCGTTCAACGTTTCCAATCTCACCGCTACCGTTTAATGCTGCATTTTAATTTACTATCAAGTATTATTTATATTTTAGCTAAATTTTCAATTATTTTCGATACATAATAATGTTTGCACTCCATGGATAGACACATTCGTCATCCAAAAAGAAAAGAAAATTCAATTCAGACGCTTCCACTTCTGAGGTATGTTTTGCTACAAATTTAACAAAATTTTTAAAAATTTACTGTGGGGATGATCATATTTGTTGGGGAATTTGGATTTTTTTCCCCTAAAATTCCACTATTCCCAGTTTTAATATTATGAATGCCTGGACATAGAAGATTGCTTAGCGCTGAATATTGAATATTCTATTGCATTTGAATTAAAAAATAAACTAATAGATCTAGTAATGAATGTTTAATGTTTTTGTGAATCAAGGCCGTATCCAGAAGGGAAGGGGGACCCACGGGCCGTCCCCCCCCCCCCAGAAATCTTTTGCAATGTATCATATATTCCTCCCTGAAACTTTGCTTAACATAAGTGTGTCGAAGTCTGGGCCCCCCCGAAAACAATTCTGGATACTGCCTTGGCTCCGGAGCAGGGGGAGCGAGTTAAGAATTAGGAAGGGCAGTGCATGCTTCAAAATCATACCCTTTATATATACATATATATAGATATATATGACTAGAAATGATGCTAATAGGAATTTTTTTACATATAATATGATAGCTTTTTGATGTATATATAGTAGATGTATGTTTGGATCTTTGGTGAAGTTAGAGGAGTGGGTATTTGGGGCTTCTGCAACTTAAATGTTTGTAACTGGTCTTACATCTATAATGCTTAGGCTAACTCTGGAGGCAAGGCTTCGAGGGCTCTCCCCAGGAAACTTTTTGAAATCTTCCTAGCAATGCAATTTCGGGATACTTTGGTGATGTTAGAGGAAACAGAAAGGAGTTTGGTTACTCTCCCCCCCCCCCATTTTTTTCCAAAATAAAGTCTTATGTCTTTTAAGTTACTTTTGGTGTCGCTCGTGATAGTGTTCAATGTCCTTTCCTGAAAGTGTTTCGGAAAGTAAAGTGCCTTAAACGCGTAATTTTTCTTTTCTTTCTTTTTTTAAAACTTGTGATCTGAAGGTTTTTTGTCAGGGGGAGGGGGAGGAATTGACTTGCTCCGAGGGGGTAGCTCCCCCTCCCCCCCCCCCGGGAGATGCCTGAAATAAACACGGAGTATGTTTTTAGAGACAAGTATTTATGACTAATAAATTTTCAACTCTTTTACACTTTTTATTGGTGTTTGGTCTGTACATTTTTAGTGTGACCCCCCCCCTTTCACCAACCCTAGTTACGCCTATGTTCTGATGTACTTCATGGAACACTGTCCGAAATCACTTACGTCGTTGAGAAGTTGTTTAAAATGGGGCTGCATATGGAACTAACCATTTTGCGGACCTGGTGCATTCCCCGGTAATCGGCCTCCATTCTTTCAAGTAGCACCAGTGTTGGTGGATGCTACTCTGAGAATTTCGACGCTCAGTTTCCCCTAGATGGCGGCACCTGAGCTCTGATTGATACAGATTGCACTAAGTAGGAATTTAATTTAGCCGAGAGCATCCAAGCCAAATGTCTCCTCAAGGGATCTTTTACATGCTGCATAATCATATGACATTTTCTGTATCTTAAAAATCCACCTACTTGGGCCAGGTTTGAACCTGCGATCTTGGGTGTACCAGACTTGCGCCTTATCACTACGCCACCCTGTCGACTCATTGAGAAGTCTTGTGAACAGTAAAATTAGGCGATAAGTCCTTGATTGTACTAGGGCCCTAACAACCAGACTTTCCGTCTCTAACTAGGCAGTACTTGAATTACACATAACTCTTTCTTTTTTTACATCAAATTCATACTTTTATGTTTAAATAGTTTTGTTCCCCTAGCAACTGAAACTCCTGGGTTGTTGCTCATCGTGGCAAGCCATCACAGTAGCAATCGATGCGTCCGTAAGGTTCTCTATAACACCATGGTTTCTTTTCTAACTTACTTTTATACTTACAGCTGCTACAAAGTACCAGTTGACACTGATGCCTCCAGACTTCAGTGAGCATGCAATCAAAGACTTATTTCATGACTTGGTAAGTCTTTTCCGTCTTTTGAACAAAATTTCTACGTAAATAAGAAACGAATCATTTTCCTTGTATTCAATTGTGGGAGCAGCTCTTAGTAATCAGTAAATAAATATTGCTTTTGAAACTTTTTTTTTTAATTTAAGGGGCTTAATACTTCAAAGATGCATAGTGTTGACATCTAGCTCAATAAAAGAGATACATTTAACTAATATGTAGGCAAAAAAAAAAAACAACTTTCAGCTTTTTTTGCGTTTGACCAATCGCATGTATGATTATCGCTTCTTTTTAGCTGCTCTTTCGCTAAACAATTTGTTCTCCCATTGTTCGTTTTTTTAAATCAAATAAAAAGTATATATCTAAAAAATTAATTTGTTTTAAAGTAATGTTTTAATATTTAGTAAATTTTTATCAAGCAATTTGGCTTCGCGATCGTTCACTGTGGGGTTTTGTTGTGTGGGAGATGATGGATATTTGCTGTGTTAATCAAAATTTGTATCTCGTGAAATTTCTTAATTTGCAGTAAATTGAAGGAATCGACCTCTTCTTAAACCTATACACTATAGTTGCCAAATGCTCCGTTTTCCCCTAGTTTTTCTGTTATTTTTTTTAATTTTTTTTTTATTTGTGAACTTCGAAAATTCGATTTTTTGCAAAAAGATCCGATTTTTCAAGCTGCTATACAAGTATTTTTATCTAAAGGGATTGTACTACAAAACAAGAAAATTTTTGAAGAAACTTTTTAAAAAGGCATGTATTAATTAACATGAATTTTCATAACTTATAACGCGAAAGTGTAAAAGCCTATTTTTCGGAAACTTGCTAACATCTAGCACGTACTTCGCCGAAAATTGCACACAGCTTTTGAGACTTCTATCTCTTTGCGTCCTGTAAATATATCAATTATTTAAAAAGTTGACAGTTGTTTTAGTATTTGCAGTCTGTAGTCTGCTTGTTTTATTTTTTATTTAAAAATATTGTTCAATTTTTTGAAACTTTATTTTTGTTAAATTTTGGTAGTTACTTTTGAGGGTAATGTACAAAGTTTTAAGCGAATAAGCTCCATTTTTTTATTTGTATGATGTTTCCAAAATGAAATATTTTTCTCAAGTTGAAAAAGTTTTTTCAGAGTTTTTGTACGCTCTTCTAAATAATTTAAAAAAATTATTTATGTCAGAGATAAAAATTTAAGTAAGCCTAAATTGACATGCTGGCAACATAAGTTAAGTAAAATGAAAAAAAATCTAAATGAAACACAAATTCTCAACACAAAGTGTAGCGTTTTCTTTAACAATTTTTTTTTATTTAAATTGTTTTTCATTTAACTTGTATTTTATAGCATTAACTATTTTTGATAATTTTTCACTTTGCTTATATATGATTAATACTTGTGCTGTGTGCTTCTCATTACTAGCTCCAATAATTATTTAACTCCCTGACTGTATTGGACATTAGAAAAGCAACAAGACAAAGAGAGCTCCATAAAAGTGTTTCTGTTGTGTTCCTAATAAAAATGCGATGTTAAATCAATTTCCTCTTTCAATAATGCTTCCTTTTGAGATAAACATAACAGTTTGTATATTGCGAAAAATTTGTGCGGTCCTCAAAATTTTTTGTAGGTCCTTAAAAAGTCCTTATTTTTGGTTTTGCCAAAAGCGTACGAACCCTGATACAGGTATAAAGCTGATGAAGAGTTTCGGATTCGCAATCGACTGAGTTTAATGAATAATTAGATTCTAAAAAATAATCTACATTTTGGTAAATATCAATGAAAAATATCAGCTTTCATGTGTAAGCAATAATATTTTTAGAATTCGTGAAGTCTGTAGTCCCAACTGACCCTAAATGTTTTTTCTCACTCACCACATGAGCTAAAAGTCTACCTACTTCCGCCTTTCTTATGTATCCAAATTTTGTCAAAATTGCTTTAACAAATATACTTTCATACCAAGCTCAACAGCAACAAGCAACAGTGTTAAAACATTACAGGGAGCTTCATTGGTATATAAGGGTATTATTCATTGGTAAATATTTCTGCTTAATAACCGTGCCCTAGTTTTGATTGATTGACGTTTTTTTATTGAGTCATAAAAAATAACCTTGACTCAGACGACCGTAACTTGTTGGTTGCGCTGTCGAAGGCTTTTGTCATCGCTGTTATTTTGATAACCATAGCAACAATCTGTTAATGTCTCTGTCGTTGTTGGTGCGATTGCACTTTAAGGGATTTTTCACTCCAAAGGTGACGGAGACGTGTCTCCATCGTAACAGGCTGTTGCTACAGTTATAAAACTAACAGCGAGGACGTACGCATTCAGTAACGCAACCAACCAATCACTATCGCCTGGGGAAAGTCCTTTTTAATGACACAATAAAAAATGCCAATTAGACAGCGCGAGGGCGCTGATTCTGCTATGAAATTCTGTAGAACTATAACATGCTCAGAAAAAATAGCCTTTGTCAAACGTCGTTGTTGCGTTTGGTATGTAAAGACTTTTAGGGTGATTTCACATCAAAAGCAACAAAGACATTTTGCATCCGTCATAACAGACTATTGCTATAGTTATCAAACTAACAGGGATGACGTATCTCTTCGATAGTGCAATCAAAAAATCCCCTAGATCGTCAAACCTAGATCGTCTGAGAGAAAGTCACTTTTAATGACGCAATAAAAAACTCCAATCAGTCAAAACGAGGGCGTGGTTAGTAAGTTATGTAGAACCAATGAAACGCCCTGAAAGGTTTTTCGCTATTGCTTGTCGTTGTTGCGATTGGTCTGAAAGCACCTTAATTCACATCAACGGCGACAAGCAACAAACGACGTCAACGAAACTTTCTTTTCCTTTTCGAAAGCACTATTTAAGTGAGCAGTTAGTGAAGTACAATGAATTTTAAAATCGATTAGTTGAAGGTTTTGCTGTTTGACGGATTACGGAATGTTGCCGGATGCGTGTAAATTGAGCTTTAGCTAGTTTTAGTTTAACTTTTTCATTGCACTCCCCTTTCAGAAACAATTTAGTATTAAGATATGGATGACGTGTTTCTCTATTTCAGGGTCCTCTGAAGGTGTTCTGTGCAAGGCGGCAGTGGACTGCTGCCAGACTGATCCAGCTCAAAAAGGAACCTGAAGAAAATTTTGGTTTCAGTGTGCGAGGCGATTCTCCCGTTATCATAGCAGCTGTTGACGCACACAGTTTAGCTCAGGTAACATCCCATTACTTTGAAATTTTACCTTTATTTTCCTGTAAGGTCATAACAGATCGACTCTGGTAACAGAGCAGCGTGTCTCGCACTGGATATATATCCCGCCCCCTCAACTCTTTATTGAAATATAAACAAATTTTAATACAAAATTCAAGCTTCATTTTTAACAACAATTCTATAACTTTAATAAAGAGTCATGAGTGCATTAAAAGAATGCCTGACCTGGTCATGTCTCCTTAAAATAAAATAAACAAACCTAGAGCAGCAAGCCAAATTTATGAAAAAATGAGAAATAGTACAGATCTGTATTCACGTAACACTCTTTTACAACTAATAAATTTTAAAAATATATTCATCTTATATGCATAATAAAGAAAATTTTAATAATAAGAACAAAAATAATTTTTAATGAAAATGAGAGTTTTTTTAAGAAAAGCATTAATTTATTTTTAAACATGTGTTTCGAATGTATTTCTTTTCAATCTTTTGGTAAATTATTCCATGTTTTGGGTTTAATAGAGTTTACAAAGTTAAAAAGTACACTTTTTTGCTGTATGTGGATTAAACTGTCCTTATGTCTAGTTTGATAACTATGGGTGTTAAAAGTTCCAAATTTATTATTTCATCGTTTATTGCTGTGGAGTTCCGATAATACGATATGATTGGAACTAGATCTTTTTCGGATTAGCGAATTTTTCAGATTTAGAGGAATATCGCAATGAGATGAATCTTGAAATCCATAAATATTACTATATGTGATCATGTAGTTGTAGTTTATTTTAGATGCCACTCTACACTACCTGCATCGAAACCTCACCAGACGCCATTTTTCTGCTGTCATTCTTCTCTTCAAGAAAAAAGTTTAACAATTTTTTTTCTAGCTAATGTAGTTCAGTATTCTGTCTAATTTAGAATTTTTAGAACTTTGTACTAATTAGCATTAATGTGATTTTGTCGTAACCTTAGTTCTTTTTAGTTTCCAAAAGAAATATGTTCAAGATACTGGCACAAATGTGTGACGGCAGGGGATGAACGAAAAAATGCTCTGGCACGCAGGCATGTCTGTAGAAAAATGAGTGCTTTTCTTGCTGGCACATATGTGTGACAGTCGGCACGAATGAGTTAACCTCAACACAGGGCCGGCATTTTAAAATTTAAATTTTCCAGGTTAAAAAAGGGGTAATAAATTCTGAAAAAATCTATATATACACGCATATGTAAGAAAGGATTCCGTGACTCAATTAGTACTAACAGGAATAGATTAAACACATTTAATAAAAGCATAAAATAGCTGTTTACAGAGGCAGAGACAATTACAACCAACATTCAACGAAAACTCGGAACACTCAGAATATAACGGGATATCACGCCGGACTCAGGACTTCGAATGGCGCTTGCAGCTCCTTGCCATTCCACAGAAAGTAAGACTTCCTTTAGATGCGCTGCTAAGAGGTGTTGATAGCTAGCACAGCCTTGCGGAAGAGAACTTTGCTGAGTAGCGTATATTCCAGATTCTCACATATATACAGTCCTGCCGGCTCTTATAAGGAATGCCGTATTATGTTGTCATTTAACATGAATCATTTTGTTCTACTTTGACGTTATATGCTAGTTTATCTACTTGGTTGCCTTTAACAAACAGAGAAGAAAACATTCTGCTTTGTATGCTAATAAACGCGCCTGCAAAATGAACTTCTCTAAAACTCCAATGAGTTCGTGATTCGTCCTTTTCTGTCATGCGCAGAAGCGCCCAAGAGTCGAAAGTCCGTGGTCGACGGTAAATACACTATATTTCTTAAGCCAGGGGGCAATTGCCCCACCTGTACACCCCGCCCCCCAAATGACAGACCTGCTTCAGGGCGCAAAAAAAAAGTCTGACTTTCTTTTTCTTTTTTGCAGGAGGCAGGCCTTAAAGAAGGAGACTTCGTCGTCCTGATCGGCAAAACAGACTCAAAATGGATGGGCCACGAAGAAGTTGTCCGTCTCATCCGGGAATCTGGCAACGAACTGACTCTCAAGGTGGTCACTCCCATCGACCACGATTACCTGCATCCTAAATCGAGCAACAACTCAACAGCCAGCAGTCCAGCAAGCAACACTTCGACCCTGAGTTCTGGAGAACTCAGTCGAGTCCACCTGAGGTCCATATCGAACCCTTTCTCGAAAGACAAGCGACGGCGCGCCACCTGGAACTTCTTCAGGAGAAGTCAGTCAAAGGACAGAGAATTCCCAATTCTTCGAAAAGATGACAATGTTTTATATAGATAAACAAATATACATTTCTTCTTTTTAACAAGTGTACATGCGAGTCTGCGTTGAGTTGCCGGAAAAGTCTTACGCATTTTTTGTTATTAAAAGGAGATATATTTTTGAAAATGCACTGATACATTAAAGCACTTTTGTTGCTCAAGGCCACTTGTTGAGGATTCTAGAAATATATCGCTAAACGTGACGCCAAACCAGAAATAACGTAACTGTGTTTGGTTATTCCGTTTTATTTAATGACAGCTACTATAAATGTAAATTTAAAAATTACCCTATTTTGGTATATATGTAACCCATTTACATCAGAGAAAAAGGAAGAAAGAGGAAAATTGAACACAAACATAAAAAAAAAGCTTTTTTTCTTTTTCTTTCTTTTTTTATTAGCATTTAAAATAGAGAGAAGAAATTTGTGTTACATATGATATACAAATAGTAAGTTCATAATTTTCCAACATACATCGAGATTCTTTCGCTAACTGTGTTTTTTCTCTCCGAGTAGAATCTGTACAAAAATTATGCACCTGCACGAACTTAACAGCCCGGAAAATTCCGTGCACAAATGATGAAAAGTTAAATATATGCACAAATGATGCAAATGATTTAATACTTAAATTAAAGCTCTAAATAACGGATTCCTAGCGCATCAATATTATTACAAACATGATCCTCGGTTTAAGTAAACTAAGTTTTATTCCCAGTCACACACGACCAATAAATCAACATAAATTTATGTCCAACCCTAATTAATCTTTTTATTTTACGTATTAATATATGTGCATTAGAAGATATTTCTACCAAAGAATGTGTATGAACTTTTCCAGGAATTTTGTAAAAATCTACTATAAAAATTAAGTAGAAAGAAGGCTAATCTAAAACTTATAATATTCTAGTTTAATCCACAATAGCATTTTAAAAATCCGAAAAAATAAAAAAATTTTCAAGGTGATTTTCATTAATTATACTTAAATCGAAAAGATCGTAAATCAAATGCTTGAATCAACAAATGCTTTGGGCCAATAGATTTCCAAAAGTTACTTTTAAAACGAATGAATTACCACAATATGTTAATGCTTTTAACCATATTGCGGTCTTCAGAAACTTGAAAGGTTTTAAATGATGAAATAAATACATATTTCTAAAATTTCTAACTCTGTTGTTATTTAACATTTTATAACAATGAAAATCTGTTAAATATCTGAAACTGCAATATATTCACTGACGAAAAGGGGCTACTCAAAAATAATAGGAATTCTTTCGGGGAAAATATGCATTTATTTGTTTATTTTGCTCTTTTAAGGAACTTTATAGCCTTCAAAGTGCTATCCCATCTATTAATCCATACATTTATGCAATCTGATATTACATTCCTATAAACATTTTTTTCAAAGTCGTCTGCGTTTTTAGCCTACTTTCCCGTAAAAGTAAAAAAAAATAATAATAAAGCATGAAAGAAGGCTTAATGTATCGTGAAAATATCGTTAGAAATCAAGAAAAGTCAAAAATAAGTTAAGTAATTAAATAAAGATTGAAAAATAAAAAATTTGAAAGTAGGGTATTGAGATGGGGAAAAAGTGTGTCGGTCGGTCTGTCGGTCTGTCTGTCTGTCTGTCGATCTGTCCCCCCCTAATAACTTTTGAACGAATTGTCCGATTGAAAAAATTCTTTTTGCATTCGAAAGATCTCGGCGAGGACATCTCATTTCCATATTTTATTTTATATTCCATATTATACTTTTTGATTTGAACAATTTTTTGTTCAATTTTGAACAGTTCAAAAAATTTTAACATTAGCGCCTATGGGTGAAAATGAAGCACATTATGTAAACTCTGGGTACAAGATATAAGTTCCCATGAACAAGCTCACTGGAAGAAGTTCTTGGCGTGAAATATTGATTTGAACAATTTTTGTTCATTTTTGAACAGTTCAAAAAAAATTAACATACCGCCTACGGGGAAATTTCAATCCTATATAATTTCTGATCTAACGGACCGATTTGCTTGGAACAAACTTTATCGGAAAGCTCTTATGACGTAGAACATGTAAAAATAGAAAGTTCATCCAGAACTAACGAGCCTATTTTCCTATGAAATTTTTTGATCGGGATTTTCAAGAATATTTTTGAATTAATGAATGATTAAATGAATAAGCAAAAGAATGAATGAATAAATGAGTGAATAAATACATGAATGACTTAATAAATAATGATTGAATGAATATGTATTAACCGTTGAAAAAGGTATATTTGAAGCAATTAAGAACTAAAGCTAAACGAGAAAGACAGAGAGAGATAGCTAGATTATAAATTTGAACTCGGTGTATACGGGAAAGTAGGCTCGTGTAGTTCCAGACGGAACTTCTTGTTAAAAGTTGAAATAGCCCATCTCTGGTTTTCGTCTTTACTTATGCGTCTGTGAGCAGTTTATTTTACAATATCATTTGAATTCATTTTACATGAGCATGAACGTATATTTTCAGCAAAAGAAATCCACAATTATGTTTAACGAATAACTGCAATTCAAGAATAAGGACTTTTAATCAGTTTTTTCACTGCGTAAACTTTGAAAAAAACTGGCAATGCAAGTTTAAAGTGTCACCAATAAAACTACCGTATAGGAGTCAGTATCATTCCGAAAATCATTCTGAAAATACAAAGAAATCAATTGAACTTTAGAACTTTAATTAATTATAAAAATGTTTCTTATAAATATTTCGTGTGAATTCTCATTATCGGTGTATTAGGAGAAGTTGTAAATCATGAAAATTCCTTGCCCTTGGTTGTTGATATTTTTTACTCTGAGTAATAAGTTTTTGTACAGATGAAATTAGACATTGTACATAGTTTTATTGTAGTTTTCAGTATTATTTTTAGTAAAGTTGGAATTTTTTATTATGTTTTAACTTGTTCTGTAGCAGTTGAAAATGCATTCTCTGGTATTTTTGAGGAAAATAGTATGCATCAAAATATTGTTATGTATTTTCAAATTTTTGAATTCTGGTCATTAGTGTAAATACATGTATTTTTTCGGGAAATTAAAGCCAAATGTAAACAATCTTTGCATGTTTGTATGAAATGAATCAACTTTTTATCTATCTTTTTAAAATTTGTCTTCCAGTTTGAAATTTAATTTATGTAAAGTAATCATGTTGCAAATATATAAAACATGTTTCGTTTGGTTATTTCAAAAATCGTTTAATAAATGTTTTTGAAAAAAAAAAAAAACCCATTGTACATTTTTACAACAATTTTCATCAACACCTATACGATTTTTTTTATGGACTAGAATACATGACAATCAAATTGTGACTTATGAGAAACATAGAGAAGCGGCTTATTGTGATCATACAAACTAAAGCAGCGTTTGGTGTTTCCCAACCAAAGCTCCTCCGGAGTGAAAAATCTAACTCAAATTGTATCCGATGACAACGCGGCTTATAATGAACACACAAATTAAAGCAGTAAAAAAATATACTATTAGCAAATTTAATGGAGGCAATTCACCACTAGAGGGACTCATGAACGATCACCGTTGTCACGTGATATCCGCTCTTTGTTTACTAAGATTTTCAATCGAGTTCTACGTGGAGTTCACTAGTCAAAATGAGTTATCTTAAAATTAATTAGACTATTTTCACAGGTTTTTCTAATCATAACCCAGTCTTTACATTTAATTTGATCATTATAAAAGAAATTAAATTAATTATTACAATAATTACAGTGTTTTATTTACATTAGTGTTAATTTTATGTAATGTAGAAGAACTTTATTTAGGCCTAGTTATTAATTAGATTTGTCGAACTCTAAGTAAAGCGATGCTACGGCTTCCTTTGTTTGCATTGCTTTCATCGGTGCCACGTGACCAATGACGTTGGTTGAATTGCCTCCATTGGGATTACCAATGTAGTATCTTATGTTTAATACCAAATGATATTTATATTAACTATTAAGACATTTCAGCAGTTATATATAAACACATTTAAGCAGTTTTCTATTAAATGGTTTAATTTTGCGATAAAAAATAGAAATGAAACTCCGATATTATACTTTGTCATCATAACTCATAATGCTGCCTTCGAACTGCTTCACACAAAAGAAAATCATTCCTTCAATTCATTAGCATTATTTAACATAAGTATGGACTCTCCAAAAAAATTAGTTGAAACAACTATTAGAACACGGGTGTTTATGTTAAAACTAGGGCATTGTCACAATGGAATCTTAATAGTAAAAGAGTTCGGAAACGCTCAACTAGAGAAAGAATAAAATGAAGCATTCCAAACCGCACAAGAATACAGTTCGGCCACGAAGTTCAGACACTTGGACGCTTCTGCGCATGTCAGAAATGGACAAATCCATTCAAGTTTTGGGGAAGTTCGTTTTGCAGGTACGTTTATTAGCACTCGAATCGGAATGTTTACTTCTCTGTTTGTTGAAAGCAATGAAATTTTCAGACTTGAAAATCGCATCAGTTCGAAAGAAATCAAGTATGGTGAACGAACTAAAACGAGAACACAAAATGCGGCACATTCCTTATACCAGCAGTTTTTCTCTTGAACATGAATGGATTCTTCTTGGTTACTCTGCCATTCAAAGGTCTTTTTTTTTCTTTTTTTTTTTTTTCTTTTTTGCGGTAGAACTGTACATACTCAGTGCAGGTCGTGAAGACTTTTATGATTCGGTTTCTTTAAATAGCATACGTCAAATCTGCTTACTCAATTCTATTTGATAACAAATATTCCAGGAACCGGTATATAGAATTAAACGAATGGATAAAACACAGAGTAAGCCTTCAAATCATTAAACTGCCTCAAACTAATGTTATCATGCTGTGTACTGTTGTATTGTACAATGGCATAAAGTTGTACACAGAAGGTATTCCCTGAGTAGGCTGTATAAAAGTTAAGAATAGAATAATAGAAAACAGAACGCGTGTTTAAAAAAGTAACTTTATCCTGCCAGCAGCCACGTGTTGAGTGACTAAGTTCAAAGTACCTGCGCGTGTAAAGAGCGAATATGCTTTAAAAACTTCAAAAGAGATGAAAACTTGTCGCGTCTTTGCTTTTAAAGAATGGTTTGTTAAAGGTGGGTGTAGCATTACCTTTTACAAGTAAGTTTTTCTGTGCTTCAGCTTTGGGATCATTCATAAATGATGTTACGCTTCGAGGGGGGGAGGGGGGTTCGTGAAAGTGTGACAAGGGGAGGGGAGGGGTAAGAAGAAGTGTGACATCATGCATTATGCAACATAGCGTGACGCGTGACAAAGGGGGGAGGGGGTCCACTGAAGTTTGACATATTGTGACGAAGGGGGGGAGGGGGGTCAAATATATGGGAAAAAAACGTGACGTCATTTATGAACGGCCCCTTTCGTATTAATTATTCATTAAAAGACTTAACGCACAGTGTTGCAAATTAGGCTAAAAATGTAGTTTCTAAGCATGTCTTGTTTGTAAAGTTTTTTTTTTTGGTATATTTAATTTTATTTACGCATAAGTATAGATATTGTAACTTTATTTATTTATTTTTTTTTTTTTTTGGGGAGGGTTAGGAGGCAGTTATTTATAAACAGCACGAAATAAAAATTTTATTACACGGTTTTATTTAACTTGATTTGTCATGGAAGTTTGTTACGCGGTTTTCGACCACTATTACTGCATAAATTATCTTCAAACTTCAAACACAAGCTTATCTTCGATGACAATACAATATTCCATCTATTTTATAATTTATTATAACGTTAATTAGAAAGAAAAATAAATAATTTTGGATCTGAGGAAATTATCAGAATTGTTATTTGTCAATAGCTTTGTTTGGATTCGGTCACGTTATTTAACTTGATTTATCACGAAAGTTTGTTACGCGGTTTTCGACCACTATTACTTATATAAAACCGCAGTGGCGTGCGCAAGGGGGGGGGGGGTTAACCCCCCCCCCTTGAGCCCCGAATAATAGTGCTTTATCACATACTCGAATTTTTTTTAGTAGTTTCCGAACATTATGGACACCCCCCCCCCCTTTGAAAAAATTCTGCGTACGCCACTGCAAAACCGTGTAACTTAAAACATTTTTAATCTTGATTTAGTATTATTTTATTCATTATTGCCAACTACTGAGGTATAATGCACCTAAGACATAAGTCCTATAACGATATCTCGCGTGCACCGAGCGCGAAGGAAAATTCAGGCTTTTCAACTATGAATGATATTTTCGAAGATGATAAACAATCTACTGCTATTCTTTATCCATGGTTCTCTCTATTTTTATGTATTTTGAAGAGAAAAACCGTTTATAGTGAAAAATTAAAACCCAAGAGGTGGGTTACTGAATTTTATACTGAATTGGAAACCCCCCCCAGACACACATGATTGCATACATTGAATTAATCTATGGTTACAAAACGAAGTGATTTATATTTCTTGGTTTCAAAATTAATTAAATCCAGTTTTATGATACAATAGACACAATAACCTCAGAACCGGATCTTGGAGTTTTCCGTGGCGGAGCAAAACTTAAAAATGCCCCCCCCCCCCCCCGAATCCAAATATTATTCATATTTCACATCACTTTTATGCACTAGCGATTTTTTTACTTGGGTGCCACTGATAAACGCATGAAACTTTCGTTATTGTTGCCATGGCATGGCCGTTTCAGCTCAACATTAGGGGGATAAAGCCATTTGAAGGGCCCCTCCCCCTCATAACTCGATATGAAATTCTGGCAGTTGAAGGGGGTCCGAAGGTTTCTCCCCCGGGAAAATTTTGAAAACTATACATGCAAATTAGTGCATTTTGAGGCCTTAGGAAATGCATTTGGGACTGCAAAAATTTTACGGAAAAAAAAAACAAACCAAAACTTTTTAAATTAAGACGTTTTTACTCATAAAAATGCAAAAAAAATTCGCATTTTTTTAAATCCAGGGGACAAGCCCTTATTACGCGAAGGGCTTGAACGAATTATATATCGAAGAGCCATGTGTCTGCCTTCTCAAACGACACTTACAAGCAACAAGCGACAACTATAAATCATCCTTTTCCCAAAAGGATGCTTTGAAAATCCTATTAATCGGTTTTAATCGTTAGCAGAACAGCCGATCAATGATTAAATCGATGATTAAATCGTCGAACTAGGATTTTATTTCACTCTTTCCGAAAGTTAAATTTTCTTAATTAAATATTTTCTTCTTCTTCCTTTTTTTTTTTTTTTTTTTTGTTCATCAATTTGTGTAAGCCGTGTTTTTGTTGTTTTTTCTGCTTCATTTGGATGTTTTTGCATCTAGAAGTTCCACTATTGCATTGAAAGAGGGGTTCCAAGCAATCCCCAAACATATGTCTGCGTTTTAATTGCGAATTTGTGCTTTCTTAACGTGAAATTTTTTTGCAGTTTACGTGTGCACAAAGTTCCTTTTATTATTATATGGCTTATAGTCAGCAGTTTCGGTTTCGAAATGAAAAGGTGGCAAATCGCACCGTAATAAAATCAATGATAAATAAAAAATACTGCTTCAATTTTTCTGAAACTTTCTGGAAACATTTTTGAAGATTTATTTCATTATTTAAGCCAATAAAAAAAAAATTCTGTTTTTTAGCCATTTTTGGGTGCTGTCCTTTATAAGAGGATTGTCGCCCGCATTTTTTTTACAACCCTTGAAAACAAAATACCAGTAAACTTTTATTTCCTATAATGATTGATATCTTTCTTTTTTATTAAGTAACATTTATTTTCATCTCATGAAAATGATATATTTCCCAAGAAAAGCAATAAATTAGTTGAAAAAATTCAGAGCGGAAGGGGAGCGGACGAGTTCAGATTCACTTGGGCGGTATGGTGCTAAATTTGACATTGGTGTCGGTGCCTTCAAATAACATTCCGGTTTAATTCTTTCAGAAAACGCTTTTGGCAGTCACGCGTTTGCCTTCCGCCATGATCGCCATGATCGGGACTGTATACGCCGCGTACATGACTTAATCACGCTTCCGGCAATGATTTCATCGACAGTTGTGTTTTATTTCTTAAAACAAAACAAAAACTCTTTATTTGACTCGGTGTTACAATATTTGCTTACGAAAGGCAAAAATTTGGTTGGTCTTCTCTAACATCAGTTTAGTTCATAACGACACCTCGGCTTTAACGTCGTGAATGCCGCAGAGTACTTTGACTGCATTTGCTCTTGAACAATAGAGTTACAATTCCATTTGCATTTTAATTTAAATTTAATTTCGCTTTTTTACCTTGATGAATTGCTCTTTTTAAAGCAAACGATAATTTAATAAAATTAAAATGTAATTTTTTGATTGATCTTCTGCTATTGAAATAAACATGGAAAACTAGACACTAGATTCATAAGCAAGCAATCTGGCAACAAAGGAAAAAAATGTAAAATAAGTGTTCTAAAGTTCTTTGCTTATGCCAATTTGATTCTCTGTGGTTCTTTGAAGTTATTACATGCTCTTCCTGAGCTACGCATAATAAACAAATGAAAACCATTATAAAGGTAGGTACATTATTTTACATTTTTCAATGAAATGTTTCCCTTAAATTTACACTTATTATAGACCCTGTAATGATGTCTGCTAGACGTCAGTCTTGAACGCCTATCAGTATGACTATTAAATTCTCTGCGAGGGATTTGTTTAACTTTCTCCTTCATAGATTCCAAGTATAATCGAAGTCCAACAAAATTCACATTTCTTTTCTTACCTTCTATGTTTATAGTACATAGGGAAAATTATTATATAGAATCGTTCAGAAAAAAATAGAATTTTGGACGGATTTACATATTTTTCGGGGTATTAAATACACCATTTCTGGAGGGGGGGGGGGGGGATCGCCTGTGTGTGGGCCTCTATCCGGTTTGCCAAACGTCCCGTATTTTGAGAAATTGTACCGCGTCCCGGGGAACTGCAATACGGGATAGCAAAAGAAAAGTCCCGTATTCTTGCCAGAATATTGATTTTGCCGGATATCGAGTATCCGGTGACCATTGTATTACGGGTCCGTACCGGATACCCGACTCTGATATTTCAAACCTGTAAATTCTATGCCACTTTTACTCACAGCCTCCAAACACGTAATAAGTTTTTACATTGCATATGTTTTTAAATTATGCTAATTGATTAAATTTTTAAAATCAAAATTGACATTCGGGAAGACCGGTTTGATACTGGATTCCGGTTACTTAAAAAATCGGTCAGATTCCGGATATCCGGTATCCAATATCCGAACGTTTTACTCAGTGCGCCCCTGCTCTACCGTAGTTGCAGTTCTTAAATATGGCTACCCTGCTGGTCTCTATATCGGTGAATAGTTTTTTGCGAAAGCTCTTATTCAGGAAGTACTGTAAGCAATCGAATGGACTCTGATGGGAACTGAAGCTGACTAATTTTTCGCGTATACCCTTCAAAGAAAGGTGATGCAATAGACCGTTTTTCTTGGCAAGGGTGACTTCTCTATGTCTCCTAAAGAGTAATGCAAAGATTCAAGCAAAAATTGGGTACAGCTGAGCCTCGGTGAAAACTTGTTCTGATTAGATTAAACAGATCTCTCTTCACACCAGAGGAAAAACATAAGCATATGCAAAACTTAAATAATATAGGGGTTATTATTGTACCAATGGAGTTTAGGAATTTAAATTGCGCCTTGGAAGATACAGGTTCCTAGGTACTCAGCCATGGAAATTTTTAAGAATTAAATATGAATGCAATTTTAAGGCGTCTGATGTGTAGAATTAGTGAATTTAAAGCGCAAAAATTTGGTCCAATTCCGTATTAGTGTTCCTTTATGTATATGGTAACGGGGGTACTATGGTACCCTTGAGGACCATCAGGTGCGCACCTATGGGGAGGGGGGATTCAATCGAACGTTTTCTTACAAGCGTGATTGCTATATCTGTAAAAAAGAATACTACAAAAATTCCGACAAAAAGATTTACGCTCATTTATCCTGATGAGAACTGGTATTGATTAGTTTTGGTATCGAACGTTTTCTTGCAAGCGTGATTGCTATATCTGTAAAAATGAATACTACAAAGATTCCGACAAAAAGTTTTACACTCATTTATCCCGATGATAACTGCTATTAATTAGTTTCGGGCGCCAGTCCCTCATAAGGTGCATTCAGACCAAACGCATCAGCGACGAAACCATTCAGGGCGTTTCATTGCGTTCTGCATAACCTACTAACCACGCCTCGTATTGTCTGATTGGTCTCTTTCATTGCGTCATTAAAAGTGACTTTCCCTCAGACGATCGTGATTTGTTGATTGCGCTATCGAAGAGACGCGTCATCACTGTTAGCTTGATGAGTAAAATTGTCTCAAGTGCGAGCGCAAGAGGGATCAAATGTAAATATACGTTCATGATAATGACTACTTTTGTTTCTCAATGACAAGGACCAACTTATCTTGAGCCAAACCATGTTTGCTGTCGCCAAATCTGTGCTGCTGTCTGTAGCTTGCTGTCGCCAAATCTGTGCTGCTGTCTGTAGCAAAGCTGGCAAAGCTCGCAAAACATTGCAAGTCATAGCGAAAAAATGTTATTTTGTTGATACTGAGAAAACGACTAAGCACTGGTACTCTTAAAACATTCACCAACATTCTATAGATATTTTTTGTCAAAAATGGAGTAGTGACAAAAAAGAAAGTTTACATTAATGTTTTAGCATTGCTAATTATTTACTTTTCTTCACACAATGTTTTTAGCACATGCTCTGATTTGAGCTAAGTACGCCTTCGATGGCAGAGTATACTGTTATTGGGTCACCACTAGTCAGGGCTATTTTATTTTAAAACTTATCAAAATAGATCACGTAATTTAAAAATTTAAATAGAAAAGCGTTAATTTTGAAACTGTTGTAACATAAGGAAGAAAAAAATTTCTGATGAATATCGAGAAATATTGTTAACATGTTTAAAAATTATATTGCAAAAGAAACGCTGATTTACATCTTTTAATGTTGAAACTCCGAGGTTTTTGAAGCACATCAAATGGTATTTCGGTAAGTTCTTTATATTTCAGTCATAATCATACATCTTGCTGATATTTCATTTCCTATTATTCTATATAATGTAATTTAACGGAAAAAAATAAATATAAAACTGAGCGAGCAGATAAGTTTAGTGTTCCCCCAATGTTTTAAATATGCTTCAAAACTTTGTAATTCATTTCAGATAAAATAAAAATTCACGCAAACACAAAATTTCACAGACGAGTTTTCTTTTTATTATTATTTCTTTGCTTACAACAAAATCTTTTACTGTGATTATTTTTTTTTATTAAACTCAAAACCTTGATCCCATTTTTTAAAGGATTTATTTTTTATTATTAAGTAAAATCTTCCATCTCTTCTTGAATGCATAAAAAAAAAGTGCACCATCAACAATTAAAAAGGCTTCGGATATGAAAATTTAAAATCGAAATTTGTCTTTGCAAAATTTAAATTTTAAAAGAAAATGACCTTAAACTTCTTTACGTTTTAAGATATGTAATCAAATTTTATCCGCACTGACTACGCAAAGGTCAAAAAAATATATTTTCAAGCGAATAAAAATTTTAAACTTTTGAAAAGTTAATGAAATCCCCTTTTAAATGGCCATATTGTCCACGTTGAACAGGACGGGATCTGGCAATGTTTAGAATTAAAGACAGCCGTTGCCAATCGAGTTCCTTGAACTACTACTGTAGGGAGCAAGCTTGCTCCTTTGAGTTTGATTAATATAATATTTATATAATTTTTTTACGCTTAATACTCTGTATGTTTACTGTAATGCTGATAAGACGCTATTATTTCTATATGATTTCAAATTTTAGTCGTCTGCCGGATCATGTTAAATTGCATATCTACCAGTGTCTTCTCTTTAAATGAGAGGTATCCAGATGGTTTTATTCAAATCTTGCATCAATAACAGTATTTTATTTATATTGTTTGATGTTTGAAATCATTACCAAATGCATAAAATATGGCTTGGTACTCTCCACCTATTTTCAAAGCAAGTTATGGCTGTTATAATGTGTATTTTAGATAATTACTTGTGACTATGTGACGCTAAGGACCTTTAAATGCTCTGTTTATCACTTTTTGTTCGGGAATGTTTTGGTATATTTCATGTTGAAAAATTTCATTAGGAACTCTGAATTATTTTTCCTGTTTATTGCATCATTATTTAAAAATAATATTAATGTCTTTTTAAACTTATCTTTTAGGACTAGTACGTAATATGAAGTATTTATATGGAGCCTAGTTCAGTGTGATTGTGTATATTGAAACATTAAGGTACGTATGCTACGACGCCAAGTAACGGTGTTTCAATTGAGTTTGGTAATTTAATGTTAATAAAAGCATCGAATGATTTGTTTTTTTGAATGTTTGTTTATCAGGCTGTACGTCATTGTGTGTCACCGTAAACAATGGTATTTTTGTATTGTTTGTTTTTGTTTTGGTCTGACGTTTTTGAAAAGTTTTAAGTGAGAAAGCTTTGCTTTTTAACGGCTTTTGAAGTTTTAAGCCATCAGTTAATGTAACTTTTAAAATTGTTATTGGTTTCCAGCTTATAAATTTTTAGTACATTAAATTTCTAAATTGCATATTTTTTAGTTTTGAATCTGTTGAGGGTTTGAATGGGTTGATAATATTAAAATTTGATTTTGAAATTAAGTACTGTTAAAAACAAAATTCATACGAACATAAATTTTGATCATGATGCTTTTTGTACTTCTTTTAGTTTCATTTTTTCTTGAACTTCATGACATAAAAATTAACAAGTAAAAACTCTTAACTAATGCTTTAAATTTATTGCATGCAATAAAATAGCAAATATTTCACTCAGAGTTATAATACATACAAAGAAAACTATAGTGTAATAAAACTAAAGAAATTAAGAAACTGACTGGTGATATTTTTATATTAAGTGTTGTAATAATCTGAATTTTTTAAATATTTGGTTCAGCATTTTAAAGCTTTTTTACTCAAACTTGTATGAATTTTTTGCATGATTTAGAGTGAAAAAGGTTATTTTTAATGTTATTCTATGAATATTGTACAAAGCGTGGAAGATTTATTGTTTCCGTCACCTACGCTTGGGAAAGTTGCTACTTCTACATCCTGCTTTCCTCGCTTTTTTGCTTTTACCCTCCTAGTTTTATCACATTTGCTGCCCTTACTGCAGCCCTATAGAATGCTATATGCCACTGCATTGTACAGTTAGTTGCAGAATGTTGTGTTTAGTAACCAAGATGAAAATTGTTGAATAATATCTTCCAGTGTTAACTACAAAACCCAAGTGTGATGGTAACAGGGACATGATTGGTCCATAAAACTGAAAGCAGATGCCAGAAAAACTTGCAACCTACATGACATTTTTAGTTTTCTTTTCTTGCCTTTTTCTTGATATTTAGTTAAAATATAACTCTATTATTCGTAGTCCTGTTGTCTTTTGATGGATACTGAAATCAATATTACTGTGAGTTATTTATAGATGTTTAACACAGGACTTAGTTTTCATTGGAGTTAACGGGACCTCAATTCCTGCACTTGTTTTTTAAGGAAATTTTTGTTTAGATTCAGAAACAGTTCAAATTCTTATGTGTTAGAGTCACAGAAAGAAATGTTTAAATAACATTTAAATCGATCAACATCTTCTGGTGTCATTTTGCCTCCAACTTAATGGGGCCAGGATTTACAAATAGAGGCATATCACAGATCAAAGGGGGAAAATACTTACAACTTTCCTGTTTGTTTTCTACATTTATATAAGCTTAAATGTTCAAAAACAATTTATTTTAGACTATTGATATAATTTATAAACTTTTTTTTTAGTCAGATTTTCCCAAACTTTGGTAAATATTAAAGCTACATGAGTGACAAGAAGATGTAAACCAATTTTATTTATTTCTCTACCTGTTTTTTACTCTCCCCAATCCACAACTTTTCAGTGGTTTTTTTGACTGGAAGAAGTCATCTTGAAATGAAATGAGAGAAAGGGAGAAGCAGAAAAATCAAACACTGCTACAAGAGTATTGATCCAAAATAGAACATGAGTGGAAAAGAAACCTGTAGCTGAAGAAAAGTTCAGCAAGCGCCTAAGAGAAATGTCATGAATCTCACATATGTAGGTGAAAATTAGCTTAAAGTAACAGTCACTTCCGGTAAACTATTCCAACGGCCTGTAACCTTATTGAAGTAGTAATTTTGCCTAATTTCAAGATTAGCCTGAGATTTGAAAAGCTTAAAACAATGACCTCTGGTTCTACTTTATTGAACACTTTCTAGACATTGATGTAAACAGCATCTACCCACTCTTTATTATCTGATGCCATAGTAATCTTGTCATAGAAATGCAACAAATTAGTTGTATAGGACTTACCCTTTTGAAAAACATATTCAAAACCAGTCAACACTTCATTTGCCTCCAGGAAATTCACTATCTTGATTTTGATCAGAGTTTCAAAAATTTTACAAATAACTGAAATATTTTCTCAGGCCTATAATTTCCTGCCTTAGCGTTAGACTCTTTCTTGAAGAGCAGCATTATGTTTGCCAGCTTCCAATCCACTGGCACAGTCCCTAAGTTATATGAAGATATGAAAATAGTTCAGACACCATCCACTAATTCCTCTGCACATTTCTAATTAAATTTTAGGATAAGTATTATCAGGTCCTGGAGCCTTATTTGCTTTAATCTTTTTCAAATGAAACAACACATCATCCCTAGAAAGTACAAAATCCTCAATTTGTGTATTAGCTTCCGTCTCACTTATGTCAACTGTTGAAATACAGTTTCTGTCAAATACACTGGAAAAAAATTGTTTAGAATATCAACAATATCCCCATCATTTTGAATTAAGTTCCCACTCTCATCCACCTACCTGAGTATCATGAGCTTTCGTTGAATTAGCATAAGCAAAAATTTTTTAGGATTCCTTTCATTGTTATCTGCAAGCTTTTGTTCCAATTCCCTTTTCTTACTCTCTACCAAATACTTGAAAGTACGTCTAGCCTCACAATACAAAAGCCCTTTCAGCATGGCAACCAGTCTCTTTAAGTTGCCGAAAAGTATTTTCCCTACATTGAGAGTTTCACCTCTCTAGAGAACCACATAAGCCAAATCTTCGTAAAATCCCCCTTTTTTTTCTAAAAAAAGAACATAATCTCTTATTGTTTTCTCCAATTTCCCTTTAAATTCTTCCCTCTGAAGATTGGCTTCCCTATTCTCCAACCCGGAATCAAAAACCTCTTTCAAACCCTGCCTAAGTGCAACATAATCAACATTCCTGAAGTTAGGTACACATCTGAAATTTTCACCAATGTAAGCATTGCAGCTGGTTGAAAACCTAATAGCATTGTGATCACTATCTTATGTTCCCGTATACTCAACCTCTGAACAGAACTTCCAATGTCACAAAAACTAGCTCCAAAAAAACAGTCACCAGTTACTTTCAAAAAATCTTCTTCTCTACCATTGCTAGTGTAAAAAAACTATTCCAGTCTATGCCCAGGAAATTGAAATCCTCCATCATGATGACAGAGCTCTTACTAGACATGTCCCAAATAACACCGTAGCTGTGCGAGTCGGTGCTTCAAAGAGCCATCTTTGTCCCTCCCCAGGGGCACGCCTTTTGCGAAAACAGTAAAGAATGAGGCTGCCACCAAAAAGACCTCGGTTCGACACCCGATTCCGGAAAAGCCACTCTCGCACCATTACAGCTGTTGACCCGGCAACTACGCACGTAGCAACAGAGACCTGAACCCTACACAGATGGCACCATGAGAGGACATGATTGCACGCATTCATGTAGTCTTCAAGCGCTCACTGACTCGTGCCCAGCCACGGATCCGAGCAACAAAGCCCAGACTTCATCATTCCCACAGAAACCTGGAGCCTGTCTCTCACACTGGTGCACCCATCTGGGGTTAATATCTTTCACTCTTCCCCTACGCGTTCACTGGAGGGGGAGTAATGTAGCAGTGCGAGTCAGTGCTTCAAATAGCCATCTTTGCCCCTCCCCAGGAGGTGCACCTTTTTTGAAAGAGGTAAAGAACAAGGCTGCAACCGAAAAGACCTTGACACCCGATTCCAAAACAGCCACTATCGCACCGTTACAACACTTTATATCTCCAAATCTTGATCCTGGTTAACATTAAGTGGCCTGTAAACATTCCCCAAACTTAACTTCTTACCCTTATTGCTCAGAAACTCCACCCAAACCATTTCCATATCCTTAGGCTTATTATTAATGACCATTTCATTGCAAATAAGTGTTCTTAATATAAAATAAAACCCCTCCACCTTTCTTACTCAGCCTGTCTTGCCTAAACAAATTGCGCCCAGCAATGCTCACTAAACCCTTATCATCGTCAGTAACCATTATGCAATAACAGGATATTATTGGAATTTTCGTAATTCCAATAATATCCAACTCCTCATCTGCAATAACACTTTTTAACTCATCCATCTTATTCCCAATACTGTGAGCATTAGTATATAGAATTTTAAGGATGCCCATTTTGCTTCTTTTAAACTTTTTATGATGTCCCAAATCACTACTAATAATGTTACTATTGCTTAATATTTTACCCTCATTTTTAAAACCTCCAGAACAGAAGTCAGCACCATGACATTTCCCAGTCCTAGTAAAATACCTCCATCCAAAATTAGTTTTTTGATTCTGAAGCCTCCAAAATCATATTGCTAACCTTAACGACACCCCTATACCTATGATGCAGACCATCCCTAGCAACCCAATTACGCTGAAATGAACTCCAAACATCAACAAACCTGATTGAATACTTTACGCAAAGTTTCTTGAGAACCAGGTTCATACTCCTAGGCCGCTGGCTGAACCAGCCCTATGCACCCCCATACCTTGAAGCAAACCAACTACTTGGACATCAGTTGAAAAGTTTG
Organism: Octonoba sinensis; assembly: GCA_038502835.1. Classification (NCBI taxonomy): domain Eukaryota; kingdom Metazoa; phylum Arthropoda; class Arachnida; order Araneae; family Uloboridae; genus Octonoba; species Octonoba sinensis. Next base: position 45,681,401 of record CM076603.1, read on the forward strand.
TTGCTTTATCCAAAAGGCTCTTCCAATCCTTAACGAACTCCTCGTTGTGCTGTTACGACGTAGTTAGTCCCCACCCACAGAGTAACTGAATCTCCCTGCTTAAACATTCCCTTTTTTCCACAACCTTATTAACATCCTTTACCCCAGCCCCTGGTAAACATCACCTAGCCACCTTGCGCCTTGTTCTCCCAACCACATTACCTATCCTGCATACCATAGAGCCCCCCAAAATGACACCCTCTGTTTTTTGGTCTACAGTTCTACCTTTCTCCATACTAGATCCTTCTGCAACCTCACTCTCTCCAACAAGCCCATCACAAGAAGTTCCTATCGCTTTTATAGAAGTTTCACCCAAGTTATTTCTTAATTATTTGGGCTTCTAACACTATCACCTTGGCACATAAATCTAACAATTCAGCATTTTGTGCAAACATAATTATACTCCGTAGCTGTATCAGCATTTCCCTCACATTTACTAAACATCTCGCACCTATCACAGCAAACCCACCATTACCTTTTTTAATTTCCTTCATTTAAACATATAACTCCCATAGCTCACTAAATTTAATGCAAATAGGCAAAAAAGCAAATATTCCACAACTCGGCAAAGTTAAGATACTTAACTGATTAAAAATAAATTGCATAGAAAAATGCAAATAACGAATTCAAACACAAATAACTACAGTAAACAACAAACTAGATTGTTCCCCAAGACTTAAAAAATGCAAACAATCACCACATGGTTAGGCTTAACTGAAAAAACTGAATAACACCCCAAAAAGCAAATAACATGAATTTCAGTCTCTCTACATTAAAATATACTTAATTCATGATAAATTGCATCAACTACCCAGCTAGCAAAATAAATTGAAGCAAGATTGCATAAAGATTTGCATAAAGATTTTCACGCCAATACAGAAGTATTGCATAAAGATTGTCAAAATCTTTACATGTTACTCCCGGTCGATTGTCAGCGGATTGCCACAATATTTACGTCAATGTGTATGCAAGAGAAAATCAATGTCCTGGCAAGATAGGTTGAAAAGAAAACATTGCATAAATAGTGTCCTGACAAAGTGCATTGACACGTCAACCAGCCTGTAATATCCTTGCAAGGTAGTTTATGCTTGAAATATTGCATACACCTTGACATGACAAAATTTATTGACAAGGCAACCCTTTATAAATATTTAGGCAATGTATGTTTTTTTTTTTTTTTTTTGCAGTATTGCTTCCAACTTGTTAAGACAATGTACATTGTCGCAACAATCCCTTATAAATTTTTAGGCAATGTATGTGTTTTTTTGCAGTATTGCATCCAACTTGTTATATTTGTCATGACAATGTACATTGTCGAAACATTCCCTAAAAAATATTTAGGCAAGGTATATTTAAGAGCTCCTTTTAAAATATAAATTAAATTATCATCTGAATTTGAATTTTGAATGAAATGTAACTGGATATACATAATGATGTAAGAATGAAAAAAAATTTAAATTCAAAAGGTTTATTCACACATTAATTATACTCTCTCGGTAACACATAGAAAGATTCTTAAATTGGTTAACTGAATTATATTGCATTTTTTTTTTCTTCGTGAAACAATACAACAATAATGTTCCACGAAAAACAATAGGTTGATCACTATATAGTGTTCTAAGTGTGGGGGTATATAATTCAATAAATTACGTATAGAATGTGCATATAACAAAGGAAAATGCAATTAATGCATGAATTAACCTTTTAAATTTAAATTTGTTTTCATTCTCACGACTTTATGAACATATTCAAATTCAGATGATGCTTTGATTTATATTTCAAAAGGAACTCTAAAAGTAACATACCTTGCTTGAGTATTTATAAAAAGCTTTGGAAATATTTCAAAATGGAGCCACGAAGTTTTTTTCATTATTATATTCTGAAATAATCACGGCACTTTATAATTGTAGAAATACAGTGTGATGCTTTCCTTATGTTTAACCCTAACGCAAAACATGAGGCACGGCGATCTCTCTTCTCTGTCGATACACTGCGCGCTGCGGCTAAAAGGACGTGCACCGTATTCCAACGCATGCGCATTTACGACGAACGTCCCCTCAATAATCTCTGATTGGTTCTCAGATGTCTTGTCAGTGACAATATTGTCGCAATATTATATCAACTGTGCTTTTTTAACATTGATTGTGACAACATTCAGGAAAGATTGATGAGGCAAGATTGCATCAATATTTACATTTTAAACAAAATAAAATTTTGTCTGTGTTTTGTCAAGTAAATATTGCCATGAAAATATATATGCAATCTTTTAACAATGTTGCAATTATCAATATTGATGCCGTCAATGCATTTGCAAGGCAATAACAAGATTGTGGCAATAAATTTTGCTAGCTGGGTATACAACCCTATTGGCAAAACATCTTGCAACAACCTTGATAACATACTGACACCTTCAATATGAACTTCTTAAATACTGTTACATGGTTGCATAAATGTTGACATAACAATATTGCAATAGCAGCATGTATGCAACTTGGTAGTTACCTTTTAGTAACAACATTGATATAACATTACATTATCAACACTTACACGGTGTTGATTATGTAATATCAATGTTGTTACTAAAAGGTAACTACCAAGTTGCATACATGCTGCTATTGCAATATTGTTATGTCAACATTTATGCAACCATTTAACAGTATTTAAGAAGTTCATATTGAAGCTGACAGTATATTATCAAGGTCTATCAAGTAAGTGTTATCTGCATCAATGTTACAAAAAATAGTTGAAATCAACATTGATTCAATGCTGTTGTTATCAGGGTAAGTAACAACCAATAGAAAGCTGTTGAGCTGCGCATGCGTTGGGATAAAAAGAATTTTACCCTTCGTTCCAATGGGCGGGGTGTCTCCTGATCTCACACTCACACGTGGTTTCTCGTTTGTTGGTTGTTCAACAATAAAAAGTACTGTAGTGGAATGTTGTTTTCAGTAAATACGTTTGCATTATCACATTTATTAATGTAACCCAGGACAGTAGATGCATGATTATCTACTGAGAAGACTATGAAAAAGTTATGGAAGCATAACGCAAATGCAGCATGATGGTTTAGTGTAAATCTTGTGTCGAATAAAATGAGAACAGTGCAATATTGTGAAATTCGACAATGCATGCGTAATTACCATGTTGCATACATACTGTTATTGCAGTATTGTTATGTCAACATTAAAGCAACCCTTTAGCAGTATTTAAGAAGTTCGTATTGAAGCTGTCAGTATATTATCAAGGTCTATCAAGGTTGCTGCAAGATGTTTTGCTAATAGGGTGACTTCCTTGCAGTGGAGTATACAGATTTTTTTCAAGGGGGGGGTTCATAATGTTCTGAAACTACTAAAAGAAATTCTAGTATGTAATAAAGCACTATTATTTAGGGCTCAAGTGGGAGTTTAAACCCCTAACCCCCCCCCCCCTTCCCCACTGCTTCCTTGTATACTACACTCAATATAATATACCTTTTAAGGAACTAAAAAAAGCGAGAGTATCATACACGCACTTAAAAAGTTACATTTCTTAGTTTCGTTATTTTTAAATAAATTTTTAGTTCACTTTTATTTCCCTACACCTGTATACTATAGTATGTATAGATAATGGTATTTTCACAATTATTGAACTTTTTTTTTTGACCTAAGAAATCTGAAATGAAAACAACAGTAACTGAATGGAATATGCGCATTAATCACCAACCAACACGAATTTCTCTCCGAATTTGGCGAATTATTTGCAAGTTGTCGCCAAATGGCACCAATAGACTAAACTATGGATAGGTTTGAGTAATGCCTTTGGATAAATATCTTGGTATTGAAAAAGATTGAGAATTTGCATGCAATTGATACAAACTCACATACAACACCTCTTTTGAAATATCCAATTGCAACCACAATGGGAGGTGCACCACTAGACCATATACAGGTCCTACATACGAAATGTCAACCTTCTACTGTTACTGTAGAAGGTTGTTGACCTACAAACTGTTTTTGAATTATGCGAGATACGTAGGGGGGGGGGGGGGTCAATACGCACACGCAGATAGCACGACAAAATTCATCAAAACGAATTCGGGGATAGTCAAAATCGATATTTCAGTGGTCCATATGCATGTGCGTATCTACATACATAAGGACATTCTGGAAAAACCTGTCCAAACTGATTAGTCTGTGTTTAAAATGTAAATTTAGGCTGAAATTTGAGTGAAAAATTTTTTGCGATTACAATACTTCCTGTGCTTCGTACAAGGAAGTAAAAAGCAAAAAGAAAGAAATTGCTGAAAGTGAAATAAATGTGTTCCAAATTTAATATAAGAGCTCCAAATTGTTCAGGAGAATTCAAAGCCTATTGCTGAAGAATAAAATATATAATTTTATTCACTGTTAAAACAGCCCTTGCAATAATGTTTAATATCTACCTATACTGTCTTTTTTTATTTAATGTACCTACAGCTGCATAAAAACTATAATAATGAAAGCAGACTATATTCAAATAGCTGAAATGTTTTGGGTTATCTTCTGGTGTTGATTTTTTTTCACGGCTAATTATAACTTGCACAGATGATTAAAAATAAGCTGAGCTTTCAAATTCATTTTCTTAGAAGCGAAAGAGGGAGATCTTCCTTGGGGCTTCCCATGGTTCACCACTGCTTTTTACTCACCTTAATTATAATTCTAAAATGCCTGTTTTCTGTGAAACTGACAGTTTGAATTTTTACAGGGCTTCAAGATGTTAGTAGAAGTTGGAAGTAAGAATCATTCCCGCTACACTCCATCAACGGGGATGACAGCTAAAGAACTTTGTGAAAATGATGATTTAACCACTACTCTGGTCTTAGATCCATACCTTGGTTTTACAACACATAAAATGAACATATGGTAATTATTATTTTAAAGTAAAGAAACTTGTACATTGTAACAGATGAGGGAAAAAAGCGATAGGTGTTTTTTTAGGTAACACTAATTGAACCGTAACAGGCTGTAGGTCTACTAGGGTGGTTCCTTTATCTTGTACAAAAATCCGGTTATTGCTAATTTATAAAATAGCCAGAATTTAAACTTTGCTGTGACCCATTTTTTGTTTTCTATGCAGAGTCTAAACTATTGATATTTTCCGTTTGAGCAACTTTAAACAACTTTTAACCAGTCTATATTTATAGCCGAATCATAGTTTATATATTCCTTTAATAATCATCATTGAACCTTAACAATGATTTGATCCTTCAAAGTTGGGCCGCCAGAATTGGGAAAGATGTACTGAATTGCTTGCGCTCAATAAATTTCTGGATAAAGACCAAATTTTTTCCTCAGTACTATTTGCAATTGTCTTTTCAATGAATCGAAATTTTATTGCCTTTGACTATAAATCCCATGTGCTTTCAATTTCATCTATTTAACTACTGATATAATTAAGCTTTATTTGAAAGAAAAAACTAATATGCATCTGTACGTAATAAAACAGCCTGTCTGCAGAGTGTACCAAGCAGTGCCGGCTCATTTATGTGTGCACATGAGCACGTGAACCACCAAGGAAAACGCAGGAGCAAATTTATTGAAAAATTAAACAAAATAATATTATATACATTTCTACATTTTTTTAATTCTCAAGATGAATTGCTGCTCTCTATGCCACCCTTTTCCTCATATGCCAATTTGTAGCTAATGTACATGTTCACAAAAGCACTTACATTTCTTGATTGCATGTACAAACTGCTAAAATGAGCCCAAAATCCCCCTTTGGGAAACAGAGCAGACAAAATGTGGCGAGTGAAAATTTAAAAGCTCATATCCTCCGATTGCACGTCTTGAGGTGTGCTCCCGAGTTTAGCAACCCAGCAAATTATGAGAGACAGTGTTGTAGTATATTGCTTCACTTTTTAGTTTCAGGTTCCACATATAGATGTTAAGAAATTTGCAAGAGCTTTCTAGGTATTTTTCAACTAAAAAATGACGTATAATATTGACATGAACAAACTAAATACATTGAGCATGTTATAAATTTTTTTGCCTGAAAAGAAAAAAAAAAAGAGAAAAGAGTAGGAAAGGACAGACGAGTGGAATTGAGCAAAAATTGTACTTGTATTGTGAACATTGTTCAAAGATATATATAGGCAAGCAATATTGTGGCTTTATTACTGTCCATTGTAAGAAAAAGAAATTAATTTTTTTAATAGTTGCATTATTTTTGTTAAACTTGTGACATGAAAATGAAGCAAAATAAATTGCAGCAAGATTACATAAAGATTTTCACATCAATTCAAAAATATTGCATAAAGGTTGTCAAAAGCTTTACATGTTTCTCCCTTTTAATTATCAGTTTGATTTCCACAATATTTACATCAATGCAAGAAAAAAATCAATGTTCCGGCAAGGCAGGTTGATATGAAAACATTGCATAAATCTTGTCACAACAATGTGCATTAACGTTTCTACCTGTTTGCAATATCCTTGCAAGTATCCCTAGTTAGCATTTGTAATATTGCATACACCTTGTCATGATATAATATACATTGATGCATTAATTGGTTTACAATATACTTGCAATGTATTTAAAATTTTAATATTGCATACACCTTGTCATGACAATGTACATTAACAAGACAAGTCGCTTGGAATATTTACGCAAAGTATGTTACTTTTGCAGCATTGCATCCACCTTGTCATACCTTTATCAGAACAATGTACATTAATGCTTCAACCTGCCTGCAATATCCTTGCAAGGTAGTTTATATTTGTAATATTGCGTACATCTTGTCATGACAGTATGCATTGCTGATGCAATTCATTATAAATATTTGCTCTATAAATACATAAGTTAAAAATTTGAATCGGAAAAATTATGTTGTAGTAATATACTATACTTGTGTGTGAAACTGAAAAGCACGTGTATGCTAATGTAAGATAAAGCAGAGCAGTGCACCATTCAGCACAGTTTAATGTATCCATATCTCTTCTGAATTCTATTAAGTAGCACCTTACAGCAGTTTTAGCATCCAGGAAGATGTTGCTAAAAAGCTAATTTTCCTGTGAACATTTGTCATTATTCAGCTACAAAAAGCTATAACCTAAAAAAAGTTTTATATATAACCTAGAAAGAATTGTATATTTATCCTAGTTTAGGAAAATAAATTTTTTAGAACAGATTTGTGTAGACATACACATGCATTTTAATATACAAAAAACACATATGGAACTGATTTTGAAGTGGGGGGGGGGGGGGGGGAATCGGAACTTGGCGGAAAAAGCGTAAGAAACAGCTAAAACCAGCAGAGTTTTCTCATAATACGTAAAATTTGGCAAGTATGTAGTATGCATATATAGAGTTGTTATATATAACATAGGGTGACTGAGGTAAATCGGGTAATTAAAGCATAGTAAATTTAGAACTTTCAGGCAAAATCAAATACTTTTCTAAAATGAAAGTGAAGTTGCTTTCAAGAATTTAGCAAACACTTACAGGGAGTACTTAAATGGAAGTGCTCACTGATTTCAACTTTCCTTAACACTCCTTCTCACCTACCACGCTCTAAACCACATGTGCTTGTGATGCAACGGCTACCAGGCACCATAGGTAAATTTAGCTTTCCAATAGGCTCTGATTGGCTATTAAGCAGAAAGCTCCCTTACGGTAAGCATAATGTCTGCGTATCTTACAAAATTGATGTGGGCAACATTCAGGAAAGATTAACAATACAATATTGCATCAACATTTACTTTTTAATTAAAATAAAATGTTGACTGCATTTTGTCACGTAAATTTTGCTTTGTATAAATATATATGCAGTCTTTTAACAGCATTGAGATTACCAATATTGACATTGTTCATGCTTTTGCAAGGTTGACGATACAATAACAAGATTGTGACAATAAATTTTTCTTGTTGGAACGTTTACAGATGTATTCTTTCTTGATTTATGCACCTCAGAGCAAGATTTTCAATAACAAAATTTTAAATAATATGTGTTTTAATAGAGCTCTTTATATCCCTTAGATCCCGAGCTAATTGCATTTGAGAAACATCTTAATTAAACTTGATGTGAAAGAAAGTACTGTGCAGTACCCCAAATTCAGAATCCCAAAATCAAAAACTTGTCCCCCCAAAAAAAAAAAAAAAATAGCCCAAAGATTGATTTTTCAAAGAAAGTTTGGAAAATATTTTGCAGTTTTTTTAAAATAATCATTTTAAAAAGGGGGGGGGGGGGGAGAAAAATGAAAGCATGTTTAAGATCAGAAAATTTTCGAAATTGTGTAGGAAAAAGTTTCTATATTTGAGATTGAATTTCTGAAAAAGTTCGTTTTTGCGATTAGAGTTTTTGTTAATTGTTGCTTTAATTCTGAGTAAATATCATTAAAGTTTGCTTTTTTATTTCTTATAGTTTTATTGTATTTATTATTATTTTAAAAATTAGCTCTAATTTTCACACAGAGAAAATTCTTAAAATTGAAGAGTGACATTTCGCACATTTCCCCGAAAGTCTGATATTTACCGTAATTAAAAGTCTTTAGTCACCTGGTAGAAAATATTATATCATATCAGAATTTGATGGAAGTCTTTTCTTTCGTTGTTTAATTAGAGTGGTTTGAAATAAAATCATTAAAAGTCTAGCTTTTCCGATGTTTTGCCTCAAATGTAAGTCGACTAACACTTCGTTTTTTTGTGCTAAATTTTGTGAGACATAGGCGAATATATACAGTAATAAAATATGCATGCTACGAATGAGTAAAAGACTAATGGAAAGTTCCAGAGCAAATAATATGAGTTCTGATGCTACTTACAAAAGTTTTTGTATGCGAACTTGAAATCCGGAAAGATCACAGCCCCGAGTGTTCCAGATTTGAGGTCCCATACCGTATATGAATTTTTATTATTTAGAAGTTTTTTCTGTACCACATTCTTTTTATTCATCTATCTTGCAACTGTCTCTTTTTCAATCTTTTGCTGTTATATGACACACATATTTATTTTTCTTCATCCCCCCCCCCCAGAAATGTACAGCAATTTATTACAAATTTTTAAATAATTGAAACATGCCTCTCTCTGCCCCCTAAAAACACTGGTTAAATTAGATTTCATCTTGCTCTGATTTGGAGACAGAAGTTACATGTCACTGTATCTCCTAGTCTCAACAAGAAAGATAAACGTTCTCACTATTTTTTTTCGAGCAAATTTTACCTTGCAGATTTTGAATCAATTGTGATCGAAACTTTTTTCACTATTATTGTTGAGCAATCTGTTTTAAATGTAATTTAGGAAAAATATGTAAAATGAGCAATTTTATATTTTCTATGTATTTTGGAACACGTCGATTAACAAGTTGAGTGCAACGAGACTTTATAAGGAAATTTCAGTCGGGCCACTCTTTAGTATCTGCCACTGTTGCATGACAAAGGCTTCAACAGAAGGTAGTGTCAGCCACCGGTGACTGACGTGGCAGTCAAGTCATTTTGAGGATATACTCGACAGACTTGACTGGGCAGCTCATTATTATTTTTTTAATGGGCTGAAGTCCTCAAATCTAGAGAGAGGTAAAGAAGTATAAGTGTTAATTTAGTGCTTTGGAAGTGAAAAGCGATTGCGGCACCCAGAAGCAAAGGGATGTAAGTGACAAAATTGAAAATTTGGACATAATTTGTGCAAATGATAAAGAACACTATTTTATATTGTGGCGAGAGATGTTAGTGAGCCCTAACAGGTGCTCCGCCCCAACTTAATTTAGAAAAAAAAATAACATTAAAGGTTCCAACAGATTCATACTTTGGATGCATTTTACGCGGAATCTTTTTTCGGTCACTTGCATCCCTTTGCTTCTCACTACCTCAATTCTAGATTACTTCCATTATGCAAAGCCATTTTGGTACTTTTTGTCCTGTATGGAGCAAGTTCAAATTGATTTTGGTGAATTAATAAAGTATATTTAATGAAGGATATTTTAAATGTGTACATTTTGAAATGCTTTCAGATTAATTTTCAATCCTTTTATTTTACTTCCAGTTTTACTTCTTTTGTTGTGGACAAAGGGAAACTTCTTCAGGGCTTAATGAATTTCATGAAACATCAGGATTATGACAAGGCTTACAAAGTTTTAACTGCTTGGGACTGGTTCCCAAGATTCATGCACTCCAAAACGCCTCATCAACAAAGTACTTTTCGTGAACATGTAAGTATTTTTAATTATAGCAAATCAAGCTTACGTTGACTTGTTTTCCTTCTAAATGATAGAGTAAAAAATCTTAGAATTTTGCTGATTTCTGGTCATTGGTTGTAATATTGTTTAATACTGTATTATAGAATTATCAAAATTCTCCCTCCTCCTGCCCCCAGGTTTAGAATCATGTTTAAAAAACACTTTGAATATGCATCATAATTTTAGGATGTAGACTTACACACCCAATAAAAATCTACATTCAAATAAGTGAATACTCCAATGTCAAAAGACTTTCTAAAATACATAGAACACATAAGACAAACTGATATTTATTGAGTAAAAAAAGTTTTTAAAAATTTGTAGGATTAAGTTCATCTGCACAGGTCTTTAATATTTATACAAAGGCAACATTGTAAATTTTTTAAAATGTAGATTTCAGTAAAAAGATATTTATAAAGTGTTAAAATTATTCATGTTGTGCAAACTTAATAGGTCTAAAACTTGATGCCAATGAATAGTAGTATACGTCATTTAAATAGACTACTCAATTTGTTTATGGTTAAAAACCCCATCAGTGTTCTGTTGGTACCTCACAAGAGGTAAAGCATATTATTATAACAAAAGTCTGTAGAATATAGAGTCAAGAAGGATTGATCAAGTCCCGGAGTTATATCCAGGATCATATAGAGTGCCCGCCGCTATTAAAATCATTGGCTAATAAAATCAGCCACTTATTAAAATCAAATCTCCAGGGACATAATAAAATCAATAGGAAAGCATTATAAAATCGCCGCTTAATAAAATCAACACCGCCGCTCTTTAAAATCAAAGTTCAAGACAAGGTTCATGACAAAGTTCAACACAAGGTTCAAGACATAATTCGTTCAAGTGCTAATTACAGGAAAGCACTGGTGAACAAAGTTGTTCGAGAGAGAGATTTCTGCAGTTCATCGAATTCGGGCTCGAAAAAAGAGATCTCAATGTCAATTTCTGTCTTGGATGCAATGCATTTCATTCAAATTTATTGGGAATCGGTTACAAGCCAAACAATTTGTAAATGCTTTAAAATCTGCTTTCCCAGCGCTGACAAAAAAATTCTGGTCGAGGAAGAAGGAGCAACCGAAGAATTTTTAAGGTATGATCAATGAAGATTTGGACTCATCACCTGGAATAAAGGACTTTGATATCGTGAGAGAAATTCAAAGAACAAAGAGCTCTGAAAATGACTCACTCGTTAGAAGAAGACGAAATGGTGGTTTATGAACCACCGCCTAATGCCACTGAAGCTCGACAAGCATTAGATGTTTTGCGCCGAACTCTAGAACAAAAAGGGGGAGATAAAGAGCATTATAGGGGGGGGGGGGGTATGCATCTTCAAACACTGTAGAAAAGTTGATAAATGAATCAGCCAAACAAAGAACAATCACTAAATACTTCAAAAACTTGTAAAAAACTTGAAACATTAAAAATATGTTAAATTTATGCATTTCTGATTATTTTAAACTTTAATTTAAGATAAGTTATTTTTTATTTTAATTAGTTCTACTTAATTACTAATTTTAAAACATAATATTTAATACTGAGCAAGCAGTACATCCATAGTAATTTCAAAATATGCATCATATTATGTTTTGGAATCGTCGGATATTAAAATTAGCCGCTTAATAAAATGAAAATATGCAGGACGAATATGATTTTATTAAGCGGCGGGCACTGTATAGGAATTTATTTCAGATTGAACTGAAGCCAAACATTCAGAGACAGAACTTTTCAAGTTAAATTTTAGAAAATTAAAATCTTTATTCAAAATAAGTATTTATTTTTGAATTTATTTCGGGAGAGACCTGTTCCTCTCGCTTCCCCTAAACATGCCATTAGTTATAATGTAACAGCAATTGTATGTATGCTAACTTTTCATCTGCCACTGTTCGTTATGTATAATATAACTTTTTCTGCATCTTCCTAAAGTTTTGATAATTTTGTTATAGATTTTTCGGTATCTTAGAATTTTCGATAAGCATTCTGGTTTCAAAGTCTGTGTTTGTGAAAGATATTCTTTAGAAGGAAACATTGGAGCTAAAGTTTGTGCAACTAAAAAATGGTGAGTTTTTGATATGTGCAGAACATACTTTTTTTTGCTTTACAATAAATCGGTTAATTAGATTACTTATTTTCAAGCACAACAGAACCTGCCTAATGTAACCACCTTCAGGATTGACAAAAGTGGTCACCTTAAACAGGTGGTCACAAAATAGGACATTCTCCCCAGTCCATTGTACTTGAAGGCACAGAAATAGTTTTGCAGAAGTGGTCACTTTATAATGGTCTTAACTTCTCTAGATTTCACTGTAGATTTCATGCTAAAAATCATCCACTCATATTAAATGTAATTTTAATGTTTTAAATTTACAATAAAATAAAAATCTATTGTACTAAACTATTAAACATTTTGTATATTTTGAATGGTTTTATGTTTCAGTTCATTTCTTGTAAACAACATTTGGAATATATATATATATATAAGAGAGAGAGAGAGCTATATTATTATTATAAATGTTTTTACTGAGTTCAGAACATGCTTAATTTTTCTTTTTTATAAATTTTCATTCACCTCTAACAAGCAACTTGATTCATCACAGGTAAATATTGTGTGGACAGGTAAATCAGTGTTTGATTGTATCATTTACTATTAATAATAGTATTTCACATTTTCTGATTTTCTCTATTTAAAATAATGAAGTGATGTTTGCCAGTTAAATGAAATTTTATGGGAAAAATGGAATAAAATTGTTTACTGGTATATTACTTTTTGTATAAAGCTGTAACTTTTGTTGAAGATTTTTTCCTTTATCTCTAATTAAAAAAAAATAAAACAGGGATTTAAAGAATTGTATGGGAGTGAGGGAAACTTCAAAAGAACAGGAAAAAGAAATAGTGAGGAGTCGAATAATTCAAATGATGTATTTTATTTTCTATTTATTATGTGTGTACATACATACTCTAATTAATGTAAAAATTTGCTCAAACCATGTTTTCATAATAATGGCTTTCAACATTAGTTCATTGTACTTATTTACTTTATTTTTTATTTATTTTTTTCACACTGACTTTTGTACTATTAAATTATCACTTTATTTATTATTTTTTCTCCCAAATAGGTATAAAAATGATAAAATGCTGTATCTTGTTGGTTGCATAGCGGAATTGTCAGAAAAAGAAGAAGCTGAACTACTGGAACCTGGAAAAAATGACTTCAGTGTAATGTATTCATGTCGTAAAAATTGTGCTCAGCTTTGGCTCGGGCCAGCAGCATTCATAAATCACGACTGTCGCCCAAATTGCAAAGTATGTATCTTTTTTAAAAAATTCCTTTAAAAAATTATTTCATTTTATGTTATCTTGTTCCATGCTTTAGAATATTCGTTAAAATAGCAAAGTATATGTGTATATTTCCAATCTTAAAACAACCAGAAACTGCTTTTTAAAAATACTTTTGAAATGTTCCGTAAACAATTATTTATTTACAATTTATTTACGGAACCTTGAACAATAAAAGTATGTAGCAGAATGTAAGGGATTAAATTTGGAATAAGTTCTCAATTATAGATATCAACTTTTTAAAATTTTAGTGACTGACCCAAATAGTTGTGTCGATTATGCTGGCAGGGCAAATTAAAATAAAAATATTGCATGAATGTAAAATATATCTGAAATCCATAATTGCAACAACTAGATTTTGTTTGCAAAAGAACAAAGATACAATAAGTGTCTCGGTCAAAAGAGGAACATTTTAACTAACTGTCCATCTTAGTTTGCTGAGAACTGAACCAAGCAAGACAGTTTTATATGATACTTGACATAAATATCGCCAGTAGTTTAACATGAAATTCTGCTAGAACTCGCAATATCCCTCCGATATCACCAACCTGGCACTGGGATTTAGACCTCATATTTGGTGTCAAGTTTGACATCAACTTGGTAACATATCACCTAGTTGGCATTTAAAACAAAAGAGTGTTTATTTATAAATGACTTGTAAATGAATGTTGATGTTTTAAGATTCTGATCATTGCCAAGATTAGTTTTCATGCTTTGTTTAATATTTTGTATGTAGTAGAACCTTGATTGGTTGCTAGTCACAAGAACATTCATTACATATGATACATATGGCAAAATGACGAAAACAGTCAACATAAAGCAAATGGATGCTATGATAACAAGAAGATACAATCAGAAAATGAATGATGCAGGAAATATGAATCAAGGCGCAATTGTTTGTATATATAAAAAACTGAGAAGATTCATAACTGTTAAAGTGTGTGTGTTTTGTTTTTTTTTTTTTTTTTTGGTCAAATGTATCTAGCAAACTCTTTTTAAGTAATTTTGAAACATAATGCAATAATGCTTAAATTATTTTTTTCTTTTTCTTTTTTCAGTTTGTAGCTACAGGTCGGGACAGTGCCTGTGTTGAAGTATTGAGGGATATTGATGCTGGGGAGGAAATTACATGCTTTTATGGTGAAGATTTTTTTGGAGACAACAATTGTTATTGTGAATGTGAAACTTGTGAAAGGTATTCCTATTACTTTTTTTTCTTTCTGTGTTAATTTTTTTGTTCTTATATTCTGGTGTTGCATAGTGATGTTTTTTATGCTCAATATAGTTTTTGCTTAAGGTCTTATGAAGCTCAAAAAACTTTCTAAGAAAAAAATGATGTTTTTAAAATGTTTACATGAGCCTAGTAATCTAAATGTTCTATTTAATGTTGCTTCATTTAAACTAATAACTTTTAAAATTGTCATCCATTACATATGTGAAATTCTTTGACATGAGACATGTCTGTATAAATGTAATCACAGCGTTCACAGCAGACACAATGTTTTAACAAACTTCAGTATTATAAAATTCATTTATATATTGTTCCAGGAGAACTGACCCAAAAAGTAGATTTTATCCAATAGACATGAAGTTATGCATTTTAGCAGCTACTATGTTATTATTAAAATATATACTGCTGTGAAAATAGCTTAAAATGTGTTTTTGCAGAATGTTTAACATCTCATATTATTTTATAAGTGTAACGTAATAAATATTTTTAAAAATCATGAACCCTGATGTTAACATATGACATATAGTGTGAGAAATCTTTCTAAGCAAGCTGTCCAAGTTTAAGGAAAATTGTGGCATTTATCCAGTTTACTATGCATGCAGTTTAACAAATATATAAATACGAAAGTAATGACCAGCAACAAGCTCTGGGCCCAACAAGGCTGGTCTCCTAGTCAATTTATCAATCCCTAATGAAAACAAAGAGCCTGCTTTTAAAGCTTTTACCCCATTGCAAGTAAGTTGCTTCCGAAAAACTATTCCAAAACCCTGCAACATTGAAGTAGTCATCTCTCCTAATTACAAGATCAGCCTGAGATTTGAAAAGCTCAAAACAATGACCTCTGGTTCTACCTACTGTGGAAAAACAGTAGGTAGTTAAATCTTCCATTTTAATTTGAGTATTTATGCTGCAGATTTTTGCAGTTTGAAAATATATGAACTTAATAATATTGTACTTGACAAAATTTCATTTTTCAAAGCATGTATTGAATGTATTATCTTTATATTTTTAATTTTATTTTTTTTTTGTGTGTTTATTTGTACATTTTTTATTCTTGGTGTTTTTTAAAAACAATTCTGATAAACATTTCATTGGATTTCTAGTAAATTATATCAACAATGTTTGTACTCTGTTCCATTGTAAAAACAAAGATACCATGAATGTTATATGTATTTAAACTGCTTATAAAGTATTTATTATTATTGTTATTAATAGGAGAGGAAGAGGAGCTTTTAGTGCTAAGACCCCAAAGCATGATTTATATTTGGAATCCAAACTTGTTTATTGTTTGAGAGAAACAGACAACAGATTGAATCGTTTCAAGAAACAAGCAAATGCTAAAAACAATCCTATGAGGCAAAATGACTTACTTTCTAATTTATCAGGTAGGTGTTTAATGAATAAAAAAAAATTTCCATTAATGTCTAGAAAATTATTCTTTTTGTTTCATATTGTATTAAAAAAGCCATTTGTTTTTATACCTGCCATTTTAATTTAACTCTGCAATGCTGGTATTGTGTGTTCTCATTAAGAAAAATTTATGTGATTTTAATAAATGCATCATAAGTAACATGAAAAATATTTTTAAAAATCTCAGTTTAATTTTTGTCCATATACAGTCGGAGCTTGATATAAGTTCTCCTCTTGGGAAATGATCTTATTAGCAAGGTTAACTTATAATCAATTTATACACATATGACATTCAATGAGCACTTAAGAAAAGGGACCTCATATGCGTGTGACCTTATATTGAGGTCAGACTGTATTAAGAAAAATTTTAAATATGCCAAATGGCTACGCTATGCAAATAGGATGCTTGTATCAAAAAATATTTTCATTGCTAGAAAAAACATAGGAATACCTCACCTAGTACTAATCCACTTGGCCCTTGTATTGTTTCGCTTCTTTCTGAAAATAACTAAAATTTAACTCATTCCAATGATGATGGCGTATTGTTACTGCTTTCTTGAAAATGCAGTCGTTAAGGGGTTTATTCATAACCTATGCTTTCTAATTTACTTTTATCTAAAAGGCGAGATGAATATTAAAATGAAAGGGGTTGGGACATCTCAGTAACTTTATTATTTTGCCTTTTTTTTTAAGAGAAAAAGAAAAGTTATACTTCCGTTTTTGGTTTGTTTTGTTTCCTAAATTCATGGACATTTGAATATTTTGTGTCTAAATGTATGCCCTCATACTTATGCTTTTCAGGTGACTAATTATTATGCAATTGATTTTCTCAGAATCAAAAGGATCAAGTAATAACTCCAGTGATGTTTTGCAAGTTCTGGAAACACAAAAGAAAAAAGTAAAAAATCGTAAACACCATAACAAAAATGTAGTGAAACAATCCATTAAAGTCGAGAATGAGGACTCGAATGAAATACAAAATAATTTCGTTAGCAACTCTACACAAGACATGGAGAGCTTTCCAGATGGGAGTTCAGAATCTAGTAACGATGAAAAGGCAACAAAAGAAATATCTGATGTTGAAATTTCAGCCAGTGAAATTCCTATTGAACCAGAGTCTCAAAGCGATATAAATCCTATCTCCCCAGCTGCTGCTATCAACAGCCCCGTCTTAAAAGTGGATTGTGATGACTCATTTTGCACAGACTCCGATGTTCTTTTTGTACAGAATGTAGATGTAGAAAATGTGGCTAATCAGGATTCCAGTAGTGGCTCGGAAAATGGTGACCCGGTCAACACGGACTTGGAAGCTTCCCTTCCGGTGAGCAGTAAATGTCAAAGTGATTCAGGCATTGGGTCCGAAAGTAATGATTTCCCAAATGATTTCGCTACTACACAAGATGCTGTGATAATTTCTGTTCCACTGGTTGATGTTCAAGAAAGCACCATGTTTCCTAGAATAGAAAATAGTGAGAATGACGAAATTTCAAAGTGTACAGACGAGAAGGAGTTGTTTTTCTCATCTCCGTGTCATGAGGACGAAGTTGTGGATGACCAGGATATTAGCGATCATGATAATGATTGTAATGTTTTGTCTTGCATGAAAGAAACTCTAAAATCAATTACGGAAAAAGTTCCGTCTCCTGAGCCTGAATTCCTAACAGACATTTGCCTTTCACAAGATGAAGAAATCGTGAAGGATGCTTCATATCCGTCCACAGTAGAATTTAAGTGGACCAGTGATAAACAAAATTGCATGAAAATAGCTTCAGTCGCTGAACGAGACAATTTGCCTTCCTCTCCTTGTGAACGCTCAAAACTCATTCTTCGTATTAAGAGAACTAATTCAGGGATAATTTATTCATCAACCAATCCCTTTGGTTTTAAGAAACCTGAAAAAGGTGTGATTTCTTCTAATTATGGAAAGAGTTTCACTCACAGTAATAACCATTTTAAAAAGAAAAAGAGTAAGCACAAAAGTCACCATAACCACCACCACCACCATCATCATCATCACCACCACCATCACCATCATCGGCACCATAGAACTAATGATGATCATCGCAATAAGATACTAAAGCGTGATTTTTATGATTCTTCTAAACCTTATGAACATACTAACATTTCAGATAACTATATTGGTGGTGAAAATTTTTCCGAATTCCTTAAACGGGTTGGAGAGATAAAGTTCAAGAGAATAAAATTGAAGTATGGAAGCAACAATTTACTAAACATTGACATTCCACCTATAAAGCATAAAAAAGTGTCTTAATTTTTAAAATACAAATTTATTCATTCTTAAATTTTTATAGCAATATTGTTTATTGTATATAGAAATTGTTTTTATTGTTCTTAACACTGCCATTGTACGGTTCTTAAACTGATGTTATCTTTTGTGTAATTCTTCTAAATCTTGAAGGTTAAAAGCCATTATTTCCCTTTATACGGGGAAGCAAAATGCTCTTTGTGACTGTTTTTTACTATGAAATAATTCTTAAAATAAATTTATTTCTGTGACAAAATTACTTAATCACATCTTCAAAAGGTTTTGTATGAACATTTGTTTCAAAATAGCTAGAATGATATTTCTGATGCTGCTAAATATAAATAAGATCATTTATACTATGTTAAGAAATGCACAAATTGTTATTCAGTTTGAGAACTGTCCATATAACTGCTAAAGGGCAGTTATAAAATGGTTCTAACTGTGATGCATGCAATTCTGTAAAACAGACTTTTAAAATTTTTATTCATGTATTTATATTATTTTTGTTGATTGTTGTGGTGATTATTTTAAGTGAAATAGGCTTCATGAATATTTATTTTCATTTTTTAAAATTTTTGTAATGTGAGTTATGCAATATTTGTTTTTTAATTGTTGTATGATAAGAAATGTCCTGTGTTTTTATTCCTTTGAATGAACGATGAAAAAACTTATTTATGAAATCATATTAATTTAAATATACGTATAATTTTTAGTTTTGAATAATTTAGTTTTTGTATTAAGAATGTGACGAAATAGTTCTTTTATGTTAAAAAAATTGTTAGTTTAGTGAACTGTTATTTTTTACATTTTCTTATTTTTAAATATTTCCTGCTTTTACAATTTTAATTACAAAGATATCCAGAATATATGATCAAATTAAAAATAAAGTATCTTTACGTATCTATTTTAAAATCATATGCTTTTAAATATTATGTTCTTAATGTCTGTTATGTTACCCGCCACAGTATGTTGCAGTAGTTTTTTTAAATTTCACAAATTGAGAGCATTTTTAAATCAATCAAAACATTTTAATACTTACAAATGTATACTTTGGCTAAATAATGTTCTGTATTATTTTAACTTAAAAGCTTAAAATTACAATCGTATGGATTTTTTTTTTTTAATTTTTAAGTTGAAAAACTTCAAAGCTTTGCAATTGGAGATTTTATGGGTTTTTTTTTTTAGTGCTTGGGATACAGGAGGAAAAAAATTATATATTCATTATTTTTGTTTTATGTGTTCCGTTCCAATATTTGGAGACATAACTGGATGATGTATGACGGTGCGTTAAAAATTTTACATTCAAGTTGAAAGCATAGCTGTACTTGAGAACATTTACTATTGCCACATTTCAGAAAAGTATGTGAAATGAGTGGCACTAAATAACCGGTTTTCTTTTATGTCATGAGAATCTTTTTCCCAACTGATAATTTAGAGTCCCATTTTTAAGTAAATTCATATGAATTGAAAAAATTTGAAGACTGATGTTGTTTGTCTGCTGTAGCTGTGGAACGTGAAAGCAATCATTTAGGATTTTACTTTCAATAAGTTATTTCAGTGTGTTGTGACATTTATATGTGCCTAAATAACAAAGTATCATTTTATTGTCTTCTAAAAAAGAAACCTTTTCCTCAGATTAATGTTTTATTTGATAATAGTTATCATTTTAGTTAACAAAATAGTTATTATATTAGTTTTGTTGAATAAAAAATGTGAAAGTTTTTAATTTTTTAAAGGCGGGTTTTTTTTTTTTTTTTTGCCTTTATTCTGAGTAATCATGGCTTGCTGTATCTTTGAAGAAAAAACATTATTTATCAGAAATAAGAATAATTCTATTTGAGACAATATGTTCTCTCTCTCTCTTTATATTACTTGTACATAGTTTCAAATAAAAAATGAAATAAACTATGAAATATAAAAAAGATTGGTGACTTTAACAGATAAATTAAGAATATCAATTTAGATAACAATAATATTAACAGCGTTTGGAAAAACAAAAAAGTATTTTTTTGTCAACTTTAAATCAGATTTTGAAAAATTTAGATTAGAGTTCTTTTAATTTGAATTATCTGACTGATTTCTTTGTCAATAAAATGCATTTTCTTTACTTAACTGTGGGTATATATATATAAGAAGTACCCTTAAAAATATTATTGCTAAAATTTTTTAAAAATATTTTTGAACATAAAATTTTGATACAATAGAACGTTATAAGTTAGATAATGGATAACTTCCATCTTACGCATCATTTGAGCATTGATATATACATTGGTAAAAACTTGGTAACTTGACGCATTGTAATTGAAATCTACATGAATCGACTACTATTATCCATATGATAAATTAAACCATAAACAGAAAAATGGAAAATAATCTTTTTACAAATGCAGATGTTGCAGCAGCGGTAAATAGTTGCTTTTTTGATTTTTCTTCTGCTTCTCAAAAACTTGAACTAAAGTAAGTCTTCTAACATTCCAAAATATACATAGCTTCCTCAAACCAAAAACAAAAATCGGAGACAGGACGTGTTTTAAGATATGAATCTCATTATGAAAGCGATAAAATCACTGGAATGTTTTTTATTATCAAAACCGAAATCTTTTTTCTTCTTACCTTCAGTCAAATTATTCGGACAATATTGTGTGGATCTATTACTCAATAGGGCAGAAAGTAAGATGGCCATTTGGTTGTAACGTTTTGAGGGGAAAAAACCCTTCATATTAATTTCAGTCTAAAGTTATTTGCAAATGCGAGCATCCACATATATAAAACAGCTGTCTTTTTGCTCTCCATCCAGAGACTGAGCAGTAAGCTAAGTCTATTAACAAGATCTTCTGGATTATTTTAAATTGAAAAAGCTACTCACATAATTCTCAAATTAAATCAAATAAGTTAGATTTCTTGTATTTTTAATTCTATGTAAAAATTTTTAAAAAATCAAAGTGCTTTAAATATGCCAATCATAATTTAAATATGCCAACCCTGGTTATTAAACCAATCAATTGAATAAATATTTATAAAATTCTTCAAATTATATGTAATCATTATTTTTCTGTGCTGAATGACTAGGTTTTAATGATCGTTTTTTAAAATGTGTTTGGTAGAGCATTTTTGGAAAAGGACATTTTATAAAAATTAATTTGTTTTTATTTGTTATTATTATTATTTTATTGTTGAAAGAATTTCTTACTTTTAAATTTTATTTTATCTTGTTCCCTTAATATTGTGCTTTTTTGAGTGCATTACAATACAGTTTAACATTTCATCAGAAAATATTTGTGGTTTTTTACTGTACTTTAGTTATTTATATTTTGTTTCAATATATTTTCTTAAAAGATTTGTTGTTAAGCTAACTTACACTTCACATTTTTAGTGTACAACTATGTTCATAAAATATTTGCAGAAAATGCTCTAAACATTAATAATCATGTAGCTGAATTAAAAAAAAAAAAATCTTTATACTTCCCCACTTTATTGAACATACATATGTACTACGTTGTAAAAGAATACTATGACACATAGTTTTGTTTCATTTTCTCTGTAGAATAATTATTTTATGGTTATTTTATGTATCTCATAAAATCTAATTTATATATCGTTTAATGAGCACCTTAGCAATTTTTTGAAAAAAGCAATCGTTGGTAATAATTTTACTATAAATATATTTATACAATTTTGTAATTTATTTGGTAAGAGCAGCTTTAAGATTTTTATTTATGCATTATTGCAATCATTCTAATAATCCTTAATAGGGATTGGTTTTCAAGTTTAATTTAAAATGCTGTATGTACTTGTGTATAGGTTGAAGAATTTTTAATCTTGATTTACTTATTTTAATTGTACTATTTCAGCACATGCACAAATAATTATAGAAAAATACTTACTATCTGTCATTTAAAGAATTGTTTGTTAAAATGGGTAATAAGAGTTAAAATTTTTTTGTCTTTTTTTTAATGTCATAGCTGCAGATGTGTAAATTAGTTACATTATAATGGTATAATTTTATAAAAATCTACACTTTTAATCTGTTTTGTGTGTATAATTACTTTCTTTCATCATTAAGCACAAATTCTTGATGCAATAAACTATATCTGGCACATAAACAATTATTCTAGTTTATACAACTAATTTCAGGTGAATTTTGAATCAAGTATAGTTTGAAGCTATATATAAATATCCTGTTTTAAATCAAAATTAACTCCCTTCAAAAATTCTTACTAATAACAATTATAGGGTTATGGGTTTGCTAAATTAAAGAAGTTGAAGAAGAATCCTTAATAAGTGAAACTATGTTCTGAATGGTGTCTTCAAATCAGTTTTGTTTAGTTGCTTTTGAGATTTCTGCTCTAAATATTGTTTTTCATAAAAGCTGAACAGTGAATATCCTAACATATAATAAATGTTTACAGTACTATATTGAATTTTGATGTGATATTCTCTGTTTTCTGCTAACAGAAAATTTTATTTATCAAAATTAGTAGATTTAAATGAATGTTTTATTTTGAAGCCCCCACACACAATTATCTTGTTTTTAAAGTGACTGAAAATAGAATTACACAAAAACCATTACATTGTAATTTTTCAATGTCTAAAATATATCTGCTTTCTTCCTCGGTGATGTAATTCACCAAGAATTATTAGAACAGTATTACCATCAATATTTTTTTAGAAATAGTCAGGTAATATTTACTAACTAATTACAAATGAGTGCCCATCTGTATCAACATTTTAATACTTTCTAAAGACATGCTTTTTTTTTTCGTGACAATCTGCGGTAAGACTTTTAAAACTAAGTACACAAAAATAAGTTGGTGCATACTAGATCATATAATTATTTTGAGCTCTATTATTAAAGTTATTCAATAAAAATTTATGACATAGAAAACAAATTGAATTCATGTTTTTTCACATGTACTTTCATATATATCATTTATCTTCAGTTGTTTTATGTAGATAGTTTTTTGCCTTACAAAATTTCTTTAAAAAACTATGTCTGTGTGCATTTTTCTTTATCTGTTTATTATTATTTTTAATTGCATAATTTTCAACAGCTTAAAAAAAGGGTAATATATTTGAAGGAAAAAATATATATTTCTCCTTAGTTTGAATTTGGTTTTTATTTCTATCTACATCAGTGGTCTTAACACATCCATCATTCGACGGCATGGATTTAGTTGATTTTTGAAATTCGAGATATTAACCAAAAAACACCTCGCATTTTTCTGGATTTTTAATTTAAAAAACAAAATTTTTTAAAAACCCTTTATCACTTATAACTCGGATTAATATGATATTTTTGCATTCGAGATGAGAAAAATGGAAAAACGCTTTTTCAGAAAAACTTTTTAATAATGATACTAAACAGCAATCAAATTGTTTGTTGCCTACAGTCTGCACTTTGATACAGAGGGTTAAAACATTATCAACTCATAGACCCTTAGAACTATTAAGCTTCTTTAGAAGATCCACATCCTTAGAAAGATAATGAAAGAAAAATATTAAATTTTTATTAAAAGTTTCAACACAAAATCAGTGGAATTATCTCATTAATTGCATTAACTTGCTCACCAGGCATCACTTATGCTTGCATTACATTTGGTGACGGGTGTGCTTGAATTTTTTAACTACAACTATGGAAGTCTTGCTGTATTGGTGTTGTCTGCGGTTGAATTTAACTAATGCGAGTGCTTCCTAATTCCTTTTTTAAATTTTTATTTTGACTTCGGAGCCTTAGGGGAGAGCAACTACAACACATTTTAAAGATCAATGATCTTCTACACAGGAAAGAAAAAATGAACAAAAAAATTGTGTTTTAATTACATTTTAAAAATGACTATTAATTCCTGATATAAAAATAGTGAAACTTTAGGACTCTAAACAAGTTATAAATTTAAACTTTGTTTTTACAAAAATCATATTTTATAAGAGTTATTAGTATCAATCTTGTAAGAAAGTTTTAACTAAATATTTGTTATTTTTGGTGCTTCAAAAATAATATATGCATACACTTCAATCCTTTTTTGTGTTTAAAAGTGAGAAATGCATTGCAATTTTGTTACTGTAATTATTGTAAAATACTCTTGTAAATAAGCTCATAAAATAATTTAAAATGCTTACTGTATTATTATGCATTCTCTTCTATAAACTTATGTTTGCAGTACATAATGTTTTTAATGCATATTTGTCTCCAATTATGCAATTATACATTTTGCACACAGCTAGTATTTTAAAGATTTTTAAAATTTAGTTTTGAACAAAGATCTGGAGTGGTACTTCTACTTGTGCATATTTTATTATGTCTTATTTGTTTTATGTATAATAAAAGTATTACTTATTTATTAAATTGCTAAATATTCTTTTTATTGAAATAAGCAATCATACCTTGTGAAAATTACTTTATTTAAAGAAAACTCTGTATCATTTTTTTTAGTCAATCATATGAACTTGAGTAAGCTATTAGGTTTTCCACCATGAAAAATAAAATTAGCTGTTTTTCAAAAAATAAATTCATATATTTCTTCAGTATGGATCATTAAAACGTAAAAAAAATGACTTCTTCTATTTTATACATAGCAATTTCTTGTCATACAAATGGAATGAACTGAAGTGGTTTTCTCTATTGAATCAATTAATTTAATACCTTAGTAAGGTTTTCCATTAGTGCTGTTATTGAAATGTCAGTGAGTGTTTCCCACCCCTCTAAAAAGCTACAGAGCCTCCCCCTAAAGTCGGCCAAAACACCCCCCTAAAAATTTCAATGGTACAATTCTGTGCCACGATCCCCCTTGTCCTCCCAGGGCACCTCTCTAAACATTAACGACATGTGGAACAAAAGCTATGTATATTAAAGCTAAATTGGGAAAAATACAGTATTTTTATCACAAAATTCTTACATTTCTAAAAATAAAAACATTTTTTGAAAAATTATTTTTAAACAAACCCCCATTTTTAGAATATTTTTATAAATTGTTCAAATATGGCTCAATCTTCCGTAAAAACCGTAGGTGCAATCGGTGCGTTGCACCGGGGCCCAGGGGATAGAGGGCCCATCATCCCTTTCCATCCATCCATTACTTCTTAGACTAATGATTTGTGTACGGGAGGGAGGGGGCCTTAAAATCATCACTCGCACCGGGGCCTCCCACAGTATGGTTACGGCACTGGGCTTAATCCATCATTTTAAGTAATATTAAACTTAAACCTGGTATAATACATCATATAAACCATGGGAAAAGTGGAATACATAATAAGAAAGTAGTAATTCAAACGGTATTTACGGCTGTCGATCATTTTCGACAAATGAAACCAACAGTGCTCAACATGGCAATTTTTTACCAAAAAACAAACCTTCCTTCAAACACATGTGAATTTGTGTGTTTTTAAGAAGATATTTTAATTATAACTTGATTACTCTGCTGTAAATTCCCCAAACTTTTTTTGGTCGGCAAATTTTTCTTAAGTACCGTTCAAACTACTATTTTTATTTTTATAAATGGTAGTTCAATTAAGCTGAAAACTTCACAAAGATAAAACTGACTTGTTCTGAAAATAAGTTAAAACTGATGATGACTAGTAAAGTATTTCATTTGATCATTAAAATGTGCTATTCCATCGATAGCTAATAATGCTATTTTTTTTTTTAACATTTAATGAGACGACCGCATATAATTGCAACTTATTACCAAGGCCATCGGAAGAATCCCATGATGTCTTAAACAATGTTGCTCTAAGTGATATTTCGTTGGTGTGTAGGTCATGGGTGATTCTCAGTACAAAAAAAAACTGAAAACATATGCACTATGAATTTAAAACATGAATGGCATAATTATAACTCTTCCACACCCCCATTGTTTTTTAAAGTATTAAATATTTTGCTCATCCCAAGGTAGAAAGAAAAACAGACATTATTCATTCAAGAAATCTTCAGATTAATAAATAAAAATTATTTCCGAAACACCGATTTTTTTTTTTTTTTCTTTTTCTATACTTTTTAATTCTTAGAACAGATTCTCTAAAATTTTAGAGAATTATGGATCAAAATCACCTTTGGTGTGGCAGGGTTGGTTGTTACCTAAAAGGTAACACACGTAAGGAAATTTCAGAATTTTTTTTAACAGACAGCAAATAACATATATATCTTCAAAAAATTTTTTGCATACTTAGAACACATATACTTTTCTCAGCCAAAATTTAAAATCCTACAAAATACCCAAGAAGTTTGTTAGAAAGCTCGTTGAAGTTGGCAAATGCTGTGTAAATGTAACATCCATTACAGTGGAATGACCCTATTAAATAATAAAGCCATTAAGCCTTGTAATTTGTCTCAAATATGCTTTCTACAAAATATTTACTGCTTGAAAGACCTTCACTAATTAACATATATCCCTATGCTTAGAAACACTTTTTTGAAAATACTTAGAGAAGTAATTAATATTATTACATGTGAGTTAGAAAATATGAGGGAAGGGCAAAAATGTTTTACTGTATCAGCAAAAAAATATATAAAATGGAATCTTTTATTATTATTAAACATGGTTTATGTACATAACATAGAAATTATTTGCGTGTTGAAAACGTGAACAAATGAAAAAAAGGACAAAAAATCAGCATGTATGGTATTAATGCTAAAAATGATTAATCCTGACACAAATTAGCATCATGCTTAGAATTTTTTTTTATATATATATACCAATTTGATTGTCTTGTAGATAAAAATGGTTAGGAGAAAATTTTTTACAGAAGATATTTACTTTGGTTTGAATAAATGTTTTACGTTTAATAAAATATAAAAAGATCAATTTTGGAACATTAACATATGTCATATTTTGAATGTTCCAATCTAAAATTTGAATTTTCTTCAACACTACAGAGAAGGCTTCGATTGATATTCAACTTCTGTAGAAACTTTGTTATATTTATTGATTTCAATTTTGTGACTCTTCCATCATTTATATAAGGTTACTTTTACTTTATTTTGCCCAAACAAATGTTTCTCAAAAAGTGAATTTTTGGGATTAAACTGTAATATTTTTTACTTCAGTGTAAGCCGAGAATAGATGCATAAATAGTACTTCATTGTACATGTCCCTTTTGGAAAATTTGTTACGAGACTGAAAAAAATTCATTATAGGTACATGATCATCAGAGGAGGCGTAGATAGGTGGGGGCAAGGAGGGACAGTTGTCCCCAGGCGCAGCGGCAAAGGGCGCCAAATTAATGTTAATTTATTTTATTTTTAAATGTGAAAAGAAAATTATTTGAACTGAAGAGGTGTGAATATGTTCGACAAAAAAGTGGGAGCATTGCAAATCATATCAGGAATGACCAATGTAGCACAGGATTGCGTGGAAAATCAGACAAATAATTTAGTGAAGCCAAAGTGTCCCATATTTCCTTTAGAAGTGAATGGTCACTAATAAAAATTTAAAAGGGCTGCTTTTTAAAGCTATTTATCATTTAGGAAGTATAAAAGTTTTTAAATTCCCTTTAAGGGCACGGAGGGGGGGGGGGGGGGGCAAAATCTTCAGTTGTCCCCGGGTGCTGAAAACTCTAGCTACGCCTCTGATGATCATGTTAGCTTCTTACACACATAAATTTTTATTAAAGGAAAACTGATACTTTTTTTACTAAAAGAAAACATACTTAGGATTTATTTTTAACATAACAAGATTTCAGCACAGGCGATTAAAACATTGCAATCATGTTATCATTTTCCTGATTAATGCCGAATCCTTTAAGTATATTAGTCTTTCAAACGTTAAATTTAACATAATTATGATTTCGATTCTTTATCTAGGCATTTCACTTGAGAGGAAGCAAAGTTAGCCAAGTCCCTTTTCATTGCATACGCGTCTTCACCATCAGCGTAGTATTTTGGTTCAATTTCACTAATTTGAAATTTCAAAGTGTTGGTATATAGATGGAGCGCAGCTCTGTTGCTTTTCCGAACGTGCAAAGAAACATATTTAGCATTAAAGCATTCTACCATAGCTCTTGAAGACTGATCCATCAATTTTTGAGCAAGTCCCAGGCGCCTATGTGATCGTTTAACAGCAAGGGAAGTAATGTGTCCGTGCGGATCATCATCAGAATCTTCTTCCATTTTTGCAAGAACATAGCCAACAATTTTACCTTTTTCATCTTCCGCAACGTATGACAATTGCGGCCATGATAAACCATGATAAAAATAATACTTCATTTGGTAGTTTTCTGGAAGACATAATAAATTGCAATGCTGCATATTCATAAGATCATTAGGAGTAGCACATCGAATATTCATTTTTGGAGAAAGGTACTTTTTTTTTCAATATAAAGTTACTAACGATTCGGAGATGCAAAAATATTATTTTATTTATAGAAAATTTTACGGGCAAGTTTTAAAAAAGCTTTCAGCTACAATTTCGGTATCATTACGTGGTCACAGTTAATATGAAAATTTAACTTTATAGAACGATAACAGCCAATTTGACCTATTAGAAATTTTGTTAACTTCATGGGAAGCACTTTATCAATGTTAGTATCAATATTAGCATTTACATCAAATGACACTTTCCCTTTTGCTTACATAAAAAATATTTAAATCTCCATGACAGATTCATAAGTTCGGCATGTAGTGATTGTGACTGTAACTGCTTCTCCCGGCCGATGATGATGATGATGGTGGTTGACATCAAAAGTAAACAAAAACCGAACCTCTTGTTTTAATTAAAATTATTACAAACGAAATGTTCTGAAGAAGCAATGATACTCTTTCTTCTAATATATAATATTTTTAATTCATAGTTTTGAACGAAGCTTGTGAAAAATCTCTTTACAATGGTATGAACTTGTCATCAATATTTTCTTATTTCCTTTAATAAGTTGTATAATATGTTATTGAATGGTTTTATATTGGCCATGTCAGTACAAATTCGTCTAGTTCCTGCTTAAATTTTTATACCTTTAGCTAAAGTATCGTCTGTATCTATAACAATAGAAATACAATTGTAAAATAGCCGAATTATTTTTAAAAAATGCTAGATACAGTCATTCTTTTGAAAAATAAATGAATATTATATAGTTATTTGATTACCTCTGTACTTTTAAAGTGGAGTTCCGCTTGAAAGAATAACCCTTCGCCATCTTCAGCTTGCTAACAATAAATGTAGTAAGCATGCTTATGTTGGAGGAGAGAAATGTAGTCAAGTCAGTATGTTTATATATTGTGCTAATCTCAAAATTTACCCTTGTAAATCAATCAAGTGTTTGCTATTACAAATGAGTATAGAATGCCTACTCTTTAAATTTTATTAAATACAGTAAAACCCCACGCGGGTGTCGTGTCGGGGGACATGTTTGGCACCCGCGATATAATGAAACTGTACTGTGGAACCATATTCACTAGAGATGAGCCGGGCTCGGGTTCTACCTTTTCAAGTTACTCTCGGGCTTGTGGTAAAATATTCATAAATCAACCTGCAGTCCGGGCTAATGGTTGTTTGGTAGTCTTGTGTCCACTTTCATTTCAATTTGCTCCTCCAGACTAGAGACCCATCTTATTAGTAGGCTCTTAACTGCAAGAGTTGCACTGAATATATTCCAGTTTTAAATTCGACGGCGAATCAAAAACTTCCCGAAAAACCGAAGATTTTATCAACATCATTTTTCATGCATTTCAGCTCACCAGAATTTATTTTCAACTGGAGAATTTATGAGGGTTTAAAAATATATGCATTCTTTATTTTAAACTAAAAGAAAAATCATTAGAACCAATTGCGATGGCAACAAAAAGACTACATTTAATCGATGTAGCACCACATACATTAACAGCACTTTATAAAATCATTTCGGGCTCGGGCTTTGACACAGAACAGTATTTATCGGGCTCGGGGCCTGCAAAAGTGACCCCGAACTCATCTCTAATATTCACGAAATATACTCGCTCCTGTTGCACGACTTTTAACTTTATCAATTACTCTTAACTTTTCTTCTATTGTATAATTGTTTCTTTTCTTGTTTGCTGCCATTTTATTTGCTGTAATTGCTGTGCAAGAAGCACACTGATGACAACTGAGCAGTTAGTCTATCGAGTAATAGGTTATTCAGATTAAAGTTTTCTGCTTTTTGAAACTCCTAAACTAAAATCATTTCAACCGCAACAAAAACAATTGTGTTTTGAGTAAATGTGGGCTTAAAAATCTTGTTAAGTTATCAACATGAGATTACAAACGAGGAGAGATTCTAGGTAAAAAGTAGATTTGTGTGGAAGGGGAGGAACGCACTTTTCAAAGTAACAATGTTTTAAGTCTTTATACACTCTCACAGACAAGAGAATATGTTTACTTTTCAAAAGTTTCAAAGAATCTGAAATACAAAGGGTGGTTTAAACGTAGTGGGACATGATAGTAACCGCGTTATATACAATTCTGAGGTATACTAAGGCGCAGTATTACGGGGTTTTGCTGTATAAAGTACTTCTCAGTCAAAGGACCTACTTTGGTTTTACAGTTTGTTCCCAGCATGAATTTTTTGGTTACCTTATGTTGGATATAAATGCATAGCTTTAAAGTACAGAAATTTATCTTTCCTGATAAGCTTAAGGTACTAAATATAATTCAGTTTATTTCTCTGCAAAAACTTGGGCAAAATAAAACTTGTGAATTTTCATTCTGCAAACTGCAATTGCCAAAAAAGCAAGTTCTTCTGAAAGCTCTCAGGCCTTTTAACTATATGAACAGCTTCTTTAAAAGATCAAAAAAATTTAATACACAAGTTTTTGTGAGGCTGATTCCAATACATTATGTTTGTTAAATTTTTTGGTTTATAAATTGTATTCATTTGTATTTAAACATCCTTTCTTAGGATTTGGCTGCATTTTCAAATGATGATTTTGACCCTTATGAGTGGGTGAACAAATCCTTTCAATGTCCTGAAGCCAAAGAAAAGAAAGAGGTATAAAGTAGTAAAATAATGCTTGCTGCTTCTTTTTGTTTTGATTTGCATACAGGATACTGTCTAGACATCATTTTTTGATCTTTTTACATCTTTTTTTTTTTTTTAGAAATATTTTATGTGAATAAGCACATTGTTAAATATTAAAAGTTAATGTTGATCATATTTTATTCAATTAAGTTTTATGCTATGAAGCTTCCTTAAACAGTGGAACATCATTACTGTTTTTTATTTAAAAAATTGATATGCAGTAAAAAGTGGTACTTTTTCTTTGCAGTAAATTTTTTTTTAGTTTAATGTTAGTTTTTTTGAGGGTTATATCAAAGGTATTTGACACCATATCACAAAAGTCAGAAGTTTTACTTAAATACCCTTTGCACAATTTTGAGCTAGTTTTATAGGTTTAGTAGTATATAATTAGGAAAATTTTTTTACTACCTTTATGAATAAAATTTTAAAGGTGGAAACATGCATTATGTGCCTGCTCAGACCTAGATAAAATGTAAAACTGTCTGCAAACTCAAGTAATTCCTTAAAAATGTTGTGTCCTATATTCTCCAAGTCTTATACAGCCGCCAATGGCAAAAATGTAAAAGTTATATGCAATATGTAAGAGTTATATAGTGCCACTATGCGACTAGCAGTTGCTAAGATTGATAAATCATATGTTTCATATGTAACAGAAGCTATTGCAAAATAATAAAAAAAATCAAGATAGGTTACAGAAAAAAAATTAAGTAAATATTTAAAATCATTACTTATTTTTCATTAGCATTCACCTAAACATGGTGATGCATACAATTGACATTTAAGCACAGGATCAGCTTTTTTATACATGAAACAATCTGAATTTTATTAAGGTTATAAATTAGACAAAAACTTATGAGTTTTTAAGTGACAAAGGGACTATTAAAGATACCCCTCCCCTCCAAAAAAAAAAAAAATAAATAAATAGTGAGTAGTATCAGACTCAGCCTTGGTATCTGTTTCACATTCTCTTCAATTTATCTTTTTAATTTCTGCAAAGCAATTTTTTTTGCTTGATAAATATATATATACTAGTCGACCCATGAGTAATTTCGCACTAGGTGCAAAAGAAGACTTGTAATTTAATGCATCAGTACAAATAGCTGTAAGAAAATTTCCCCCTACTATTTAGAATAATAAAATAATCATGATAATTAGTTTTATTAGTAGTATACATTGCATTAAAATACATATACAAAACAGTTCCACTACTTAAAATATAGTTACGGTTGATTGGTTAGACTCTACACATTCATAATAGAAATGAATGTGCCTAATGATTGAATTAGTTTAACATACTGCCGCAGCTAAAACTGTCCAATTTTTTACATAATAAAAACAAAAAAGTTTCTTTTTTTGTTTACTTAATGGCACCATCATACACAACACCAATTTGGCATCCATTAAAGGACCTCTTCTTAGATGATTTTCAATCTCAATTTAAGAGAAGTGGTACATTTTTGGACCGTGGGTCTACTTTTTGTCATTAGCCGGCACGCTCAGCTTTAAAATGAGGGGCAAATCATGGAATTTGATAAAGGAACAAGGAAGATCTCGCAGAGTGACAAAAAACAGGCTAGATAAATAATGTATAAAGATATTTTCTTTTTCAAAAATTAATGATAAAAACATGACAAAAATGCAAACTTTGGAAAAATTGCGTTCCCCATCTATATTATGTGGGTCTGTGCACGCTGTTAAATTGGTTTTTGCGGCCCTTTTCAAGTATTACCCAGGGTATCTGCCCTATATGCCATACCCTACATTTGCTGTTGGCAAGACAGTAGCCAATCCTTTTAGCTGAAGGAAAATTGGCCAATTTTAGATGACTCAAATAGGATTTTGCTGCTGAGTGTTATTCAACCTTGTGCTCAAGGACACATGCTTCCTTATCTTGGATCCTCTTTGCCTGCTTCTTGATTTTAAGGTATTTGGCATGTTATGGTACGTCAGCTGCATCCCTGACTCCAAAGATACAACATTGGTATAAATGTCACTTTTTGTTTTGGATTATGTGCAGTGGCGTAGCTAGCATGGGTGACACCCAGGGTAGTGATGGCGTCACCCGGTGTAAACAATTACCCCCTTCTAAAAAAAAAAAAAAAAAATCATGTAAGCATGAAGTATGCGTTTTAATGAAGTATATTAAATATATTTAACTCGCATCTTTCAAAAAGAAAAGCACCATGCATATCATGAGCCTCATAATATTCAAACTGTTTGTTGACGGCAACAGTTATGATTAATTGTGACGGTTAAGAAACATTGCGAATATATTTTTCAAAGGAAAAACTTTGCTCAGTTTAAAATAGAAAAGGAAATGAAGAAATATCTAATTTAAAGTATTTGTTCTATTCTATGGAGGGTTTAAAGGTTTTTCCACCGTTGAGGCTGGGTGTCACTCTGAAATAGGCGACACCTGACGCTGTCCGCCCCCACATAGCTACGCCACTGATATGTGAAATATGCATGCATCACTCTTTAGGGGATTGAGTAAATATTATTGTCCTTTTGCATTTTACATAAATTGGTTTTTCATTTTTTAGGAATTTGCAACAACAATTGTGGCAAAACTTCAATCATTCATTCAAGTAAGTTCTTCAGTAACATTTTCTGATGATGCTTTGTAAAATATTAGTTTAATTCTAAAAACTTATGTTTTTATCATATTCATGAATTTTTACTGTTGTGTATTTTTATTTCTAGGAAGTTAATATATCACTGGAGAAAACTGCAGAACAAGTTAATCAAAACATCCCAAGGTATATCATTTGTTTTTATCCATAAATTTGAGTAATTCGAAACTTTCCTCTGATTGCAATAACGTATCTTCAATATTTCCTTTTCAATTAACAAATATTTACTAAAAAGTATCTTTTTATGCAAATTCATTATTATTTTTGTTATATATATCAGTGTCGTTTCTAGCACGAGTGTCACCCTAAGTGGTAATTTATGGTAACATGCTACCCTTCCCTACAAAAAAAAAAAAAAGAATTCTATTCCATTTATTTGGTGTAACTTTCATTAAACTATATTTATTTTCAGTTATGATATGTTGAGATAGCATCAGTAAAATTGTATAATTCTAGTACGTGTATTTTAATCTCATTTTGGGTGTCGCCCGCGATGGATCCATTCATTTTCTGTTTTTGTTCAATTCAGTATCTCAGTTGAGTAATTATAATTTTGTGTTTTTCTTCATAAAGTAACACAGGATGTCTACAGATGACGAAAGTCGTAAAACAGTGACGAATTTGGAAATTGGTCATGAAAATTTTCCGCCAGAAGACTTCAAATATGTGGCATCCATCAGATTTTTAAATGTCGATGGTCCAATCCGGCCCGCGGCACAAAAGATTTGGTTGACTGGCCCAAGAAATTTTAATTAAAAATTATGTTATTAGAGTGTTTTGAAAATATGTGGGAATTAAAAATTTCTATGTGTTTCGGAGCTGTGGGATGTTTAAAAATATGTTTAGAATTTACAAGTTTCAAACATCAGAGCCGGAATTCCGGTATTTATCCGTCATACGGGTGTCACCAGATATCCGATATCTCGCAGAATCAATATGAGATGCATGGTCGAGTGAATTCCGACAAAATTTTCCTTTGAAAATCTGTAGACACCCTGAACATGAGCTGAATTGTCGTGCAAAAATTATTTAATCTAGATATTTTTTTGACAACACATTTCTTTTCTTTTTTTCTTTGATGTAGAATTGCTAGAGAGATTGACATGATGCAAAATGAAGCTAAACTTTTACAACAGCAAATGAATAGTGTGAAAGGAGATGTTATGAAGGTATAAAACATTCAGGTTTATTGAATGTCAAAAATATGGTTATGTAATTTCAAGAAATGCTTAAATCTATAACTATTTTTAAGTTATGTTGGAAATAATTTATTGTTTCAGTAAAATTCCTAAGATATGAAAAAAGAATGCCATTTAATAGCTTACACTCAGTTGGACCAAAATTGCGAAATAATCCGCCCAAAAATAATCGGCTCTTTATCCAAACTGCGCTTCATGCCATCACTAATAAAAACTTATGTTGCCCTCAGCCACCATTTAACTTTTACTCTTAAAATAAAACTCGCCACATTTTAGGACGTTCCTTTTAATGAACATGTGCTTTCATAACATTTATTATTTTATACTGTTAAAAAAAGCATCTCATACTTTGTTTTCATTGTGTTACTCATTAGAGATTTATTTAAAATCCAGTTTTTTTTTTAACATATATGTATATTTTGAAAAGAATGAAAGTTTTAAAAGTAAAGTACTGAAAAACGTGCACTTGAAGACAATTATTTGTATTTAAAAAGAATGGGTTCATTAATATAATTATATGTATTTCGAGAAAGTATTGAACTTTGTTAAATTTATAAAGGAAGTTTGTTTTTATTCCATACATTTTATGTTATATTTGGATTATATTTTTACTTTACAGTTTAATAATGAAAATAATTTTTATTATGGATAAACTGTATCGTTGGAAGTTTCATATTTATGTAATTATTATATATATTCCTGTAAAGTTCAAAGAATTAATATTACAAGCTTAATTCAATTCTATACAGAAAAAATATATCGATTTTCTGGATAAGAAATTTAATCTAGTGGGATAGAATGAATAATAATACAGTTAATTGGTTAATAATTGATGTTGTTTTGACAATGGACTCATTCATAATTCCATTTTATAAATATGAACATATTTCAAATCTTTCAGGTAAAATATTAATGGAATAAAAATATTTCTTTAAAAGGTTGATAATTGTTTAAAAGGTTCATTGTGTATGAAAACGATTTTAATAACAAAATTCAGTTCCATTTAAGATAGAAATTAATAAGGAAATCGAAAAAACTTTATGTATTTTTCAGTATATGTTATCTTTAAGAATCTCGAAATATTTTTACTAAGAAATAAACATGAAACCATAATCAGGAAGCTCATTGCACTATTTCATCATAGCATACATAGGAAGACAGCTGTCGCTTAGCCCCAAGATGGCGGACTATCCGTCATGTCACTACTTAAGCTACGATCAACTACTTTAGGGAGGACCAACAGGTCTCCCCCCCCCCCCAGATGGCACCATATACCCAGCATCCGACCAATTATTTTAAATATCTTGAACCTGATGCACCAAAAATTTCCCTTATCTGGTATATAATTTACAAGCTTCAAATGCCAGAGACAGATATCCTGTTGGGAAAAGTCATCCAAGAGACACCAGATACCTGGCATCCGGGAAAATCAATTATCCGGAAAATCAATCAGATTATTTCTAATTCTAACCATGATCCCCACCCGAATCACCAGTGGGGTTACCAGTGGTTACAACTGTTGTTCAGAGTATCTCTAAAGTTCGCTCAAGACTATATAAAATGGTCATACAATATTTATGAAATAAAACCCTATTAATCTTCAAATCTTTACAATATTTTTCTTTAAATTCGTATTGCAGGTAGAGCATGATTCATCTCAATCTATGCAAATTTTACTGAAGATAGATCATGTGAAATCTTGCATGCAAGAAGCTAGTAAAGCTCTGAGGGTAAGATATTTAAATGTTCTGATGAAACTTTCTTTAAATTACTTATAAAATCTAAAAATTTATATTGAATAGGATTGTCATATGTTTACTATGAATGAATTGTTCAATATTTTAAACCTATTCACTATTTTTCCCCAATCAAAATAGTGAAGATATTTTTTAATTTAAGCAAATAATAAATAAATAAATGTTTTTACCAGTTGATGTTACGGTTGATGACATCAACCATATAAATGTAGAGTATATTTTTAGCCTGAGGGGAAAATGTTAGAATGATAGTAAAGTCAATTTTTTCCATGGCATGAGCCACAAGTTGCCAATTTTTTACTGGGATATTTTTGCTATTACAAGATTTTTTTTCTCCCTCCACTTTATTGAGGAGAAATACCAAAAAGCCATACTTTTGTTTAGAATATGTATCATGCATCATTACGCCTTATTTGCTGGGAAAAATTTTGCATTTCGTATCATTTTTAAAACCAAAACTAAGACTATAACAGATCACCTATAGATGATAAATGAATGGGACAAAAATATGCTATCTTCAGATTAGTTTTCCAGAGTCAAAATTGGCTGTTGCTATAATGGGCTTTTTACTTTACAGTGCTTTGATTCTAAAATATTACTCATTACAATGCTTAGCAATAATTTTTGCCCTCGTGGCAACATACTTTATGTATATTACATTTATTTATTTATTTAGTTTTGATGTGCATTAAAGTTTTAAATTTTTGGGAAAGTGTTTAAAGAAAAAAATATGTCCTTGGCTATATTTGGAAATATACTGTGAGTGTAGGAAGAATAAACTTAATTGTATGCAATTTTTTTTCTGCTTATGTCGGCTTTATGAATATCCAATCTGTTCTGTTTTGACTGTTCATTAAGTTTTTTTTAATAATATTCATTCCATTAAAAAGTGTAAATGATGTCTTTGATGAAAAAGTTTCAGCTACTCATTGAGTTTTGTTTAATTATTTGTGTAAGGTAATTTTTCTTCCCCTCCCCCTTTCTTTTTTAATTCTAAAAATATATTAAAGTGATTTATATCATTGTTTTGATTAGGAAGCAGACAATTGGACTACCTTATCAGCAGATGTAGAAGAAGTTTTTGAAAGTGGTGACATCAATGCTGTAAGTATGATTTGAGTGGAAATAAAATGATTTTCAAGCTTGTGAATTTTAATAAACAATTTTTTTTTTTTTTTGTTTTTCAGATTGCTACAAAATTAGTTGGAATGCAAAATAGCTTGGTAATGCATATTTATTGTTGTTTTAATAAGTTTGATAATGTTTCTTTTTAAACTTTTGTACACCTTATTCCTCTAATAATATTTAATAGAATTTTCAAAAATTTGAATCTCATGCCATTTACTTAATTATACTCTGCCATATTTTAAGTTAGCCCAAATACATATTTCCTTATCAATCATAGAAGTTAAAAGTACTTTCTGCATGCAATAATACACTTAATAAACTTAATGGAGGCAATTCAAGCAACGTCATTGGTCACGTGGCAGCGATTAAAGCAATGTAAACAAAGGAAGACGTAGCATCGCTTTACTTCAAGTTCAACAAATCTAATTAATACATAAAATTAACATTAAATAAAAATTTCTTTTATAATGATTAAATTAAATGTAAACACTGGGTTATAATGAGAAAAATCTATGAAAAAGTCTAATTAATTTTAAGATAACTAATTTTGCCTAGTGAACTCCGTGTAGAATTCGATTGAAAAACTTAGTAAACAAAGAGCGGATATCACGTGACAATGATTCTCATTCATGAGTCCCTCTAGCGGTGAATTGCCTCCATTGAATCGGTGGTTGGAGCTACATTGCTCCATAAGCTGGGAGTTAGGGTGCTTTCACACCAAAGGCTACAAAGAAAAAAAATTGTCTTTTCTCTTCTCCACAACTGCAGAGAATTGGAGGCAAAAATATACATTGCACTTGCTTAGATGAGAAAAGACAATTTTTTTGTCTTTTTCGCCTTTGGTGTGAAAGCACCCTTAAGATAGGGTAAAGAAAACGACATTCTTTGCTACTTATTAGTACTTTTGCGGACTAACTCATATTCATTTACATCCTGCTATAGTCTCTGTAATTAAAATAGGCACATCAAGGTCGCATTTCCTGCTTCGTTACCATGGCAACTGCGAGAAAGATCAGAATTTTTTTTTTTTTTGCACTGCAGTTAAGGCAATTACATTACTAGGTACACCACCAATTCAAAATATTAGAATAATTTGTAAAAAGTAATAAGAAAGAATTTATTTTTGATACTAAGTAAATGCAATCAAATTTCTCATAAATTAAATCTGGAATGTTTAGATAAAATTTAAACATTTTCAAAATATAATAAATTAGGTATACAATAGCTTTCTGAAACACATCAAAATATTAGACGATTTAGATTGGTTCAACATATTAGAATACTTTATCTGACGCAATCTATTTTTCCCATTGAGAAATAAATCTGATTTGAATCCAACTATTATTATTATAACTAAAACAACAAACTTACTTATCATATTTGCCAAACCAACAAGGGGGAAAGGTTTCTAGATCAGAAACCATGGCGACCAGAACGGAAAAGGGTAGAGTTATGTGACCTTGACACGCCAATTTTAATTACACAGACTATAGTTACAACAAATGTTATTCAAAAAAAAAAAAAGACTTGACCCAAAAAGCAGCTTGCAATGTTCTCTAGCCACCTATTCAATTGTTAGCTTTAAATACTTACTGTTTTGTAAAGCATAAAGAAGTTATGTTGCACTTTGTTGTAGACTTTTATATTGCTGTCATTTCCAATAGATGACAAAATGAGGCTTTAGAAGCTTCTACCTTTGCTCTATCATGTGATTTTCATTGCAAATGTCTTTTCTGATTGTCAAAATATATTTTTTGTTGTTGTTTTTCTTGTGGTCATTTATTTATTTAGTCATTTAAAACTGCAAAGTACAGTAAATTGCAAAGTCCTCCTTATATCGCTCATTCGGATAAATCGATTCGGATAATTTTGTAAATTAGTAGCTATAAACATACTCCCCTCCCCCCTCTTTGCTCAGTTGTAGTTACCACAAATTACAATTTTTACTAAATGTGTGTATGTGGCATAAATATACCTTATTTATCTCTTATAGGAAATTCTAGCAGATGTGCCCGACTATGAAGAAAGATGTCTTCGCTTAGAAAAACTTAAAGACAGGCTTGAAGCTATCATTAGCCCTCGTTTAATTGCTGCTTTCAACACACAGTCACTAGGTATTTTATAATCTAAAATTTTCACTTCAAAAGAGAAATTTCCAATGAAATATATTTTGTAAATTCTAAAAAATGTAAGTTTTTCATTCACCAGAAATGTTTCTAAATTCATTGCTTCATTGTATTAATTTCACTAGAATGTAGACAAGTTGTGCCAGTTTGCTTCAATCACAAAACTCCGTTTCAGAAATCACTGCAAAATGATTCAGTGTTTTCAATAATTTATTGTTAGTCGGTGGTTTTGATAATGAAATTCATTGATATTTGTATTAGCGTAATGCATTCAGAAATTATTAGTCAAAGTCTTTATAGAGATTTAGTGTCGCTGAACAACAGTGTTAAACTTCTAGCCAAAATGTTCAATTATCCCATTTCAAGCTATTTTTTATTTAAATCTACCTGCCTATATTTAGTATTAACTGATACGCAGCTGCGTTTGAATGCTCTATTTGTATATTGCCTGGCTCGGCACAAATGTTGCATCTGCAACTGCGGTCAAAATGATATAATGGTGAATAAAATTTTGCATCTCCATGCATTTGATTCATAGACCACTTTTTCGGAAATTTTTTAAAATATTTCTCACTCACATATGATCACAGAACATTGTGTTAAGATAAAATAAGTGATCTAGAACCACGTGATGGCAATAACACAATTTTGTTAAAAAGCGCAGATGCGACAACTTTTGCTTTTAATAATATTGATACTATAAATTTTTTTTTCAACACAAACCTAAATATTTTTTGCTTTTCATTTAAATAAGGTTCTTAAGGACGTGATATCACATTCATGACTGGTTATAAAAAGGCTTGATTTTCAACCCTAATAATGATGAAACATTCATTTATTTTTTCAATAGTTTCAGATGTTGGCTTGATTTATATGAAGATATTCAAAGATATCAAAAGGCTGAACACCCTCCAAAAGCATTATCATAATTTTCAAAAAGTATGTAGCTTTTCTTGAAATCTTTCACAAAAAATATTATTTAATAACTGCAGCATTTGTTATCTGTTACTGTAGAATGTTTAAAGAATTAGATGACAAAAGTGGGAAATATTTAATTTAAATTTCCCGATAAGCTCTTTCTGCTTGCAGGGAAATCTTATTATACAGTTTTTTCTTTCTGTAACATAATTTTGTAAAAAATGCTTTAATATCTATTTTTTTTAAGGTTATGTTTTACATATATATATATTAAAATTTTATTTACAATTATATTGTTATTCTAACTAAGCTCCATGAGAATAATCTTAAACATTCTTCAGAAGAATATTGTTGAAAATATAATACTTATTACGGATTGTATGAAAAGTATTTATGTTTTCGGATTTTTGGTACCAAAAATTTTATGTTCTTGCATCAATTACATCTGTGTGTTTTTTCTCCTTTCGATCACATAGGCAATATGTGAAATAATCATTTATATATTCTCATTAATACATTTTTCAGCAATATTTGCTATACAGCTCTTGACATTTGCTTAAGAAATGAGCTTCTCTGCTAAATCTGAATGCTTTAAAAAATTTGTTTGTTTTGCTAAAGAGATATTTTTAACTACTGCGTCCAGCACTGTTCCAAAACTTCCCAATGAAATGTTTCCTTTGTTCTTCATTTAAAATATTTTGATTTTTTTCAATGCCCAATAAAATCTTGAGAGAATAAATTTTTATTATATTTAATGTATTTTTCTTTAGAATCAGCTTATACAACAATGGAAACAAATAGTGGAGAGTGATCCCGATGAAACACTTATTGATTGGCTCAATAACTTCCATGACATTCTTTTATCTACTTGGCATTCACAAGTAAATTAACCTTGTTATTCTTTTGACTAAAATATTAAATGTAACTAAATTTTATTTAGTTTTTAAATGTACAGCATGAGACATCAAATTCGGAATCACGAAATCCAGAAAACGCAAAATCCGGAACTTTAAAAAAAATCGCCCTAGATTTTCAAAGAAAAATCGTTCAATATTTTACATTGTGTTTTTTAAATAAACGTTTTAAAAAGAAGGAATATGAAATGTAATGAACATGTTTAAGATCGGAAATGTTTATTACCATGTACAAAAAGGTTCCCATATTTGAGATTGTGATTTCTGAAAAAGGTTCGTTTTCTTGATAGAAATTTTTATTAATTGTTGCTTCAATGCTGAGTTAAAAAAATTAAATTTTGCTTTTTTATTTCTTGTAGTTTTATTCTAATTATTATTATTAGTTTTTAAATGAGCTCAATTTTCACGGATTCTAAAAATTTGCGAAGTTGAAGTTTGGCTTGTTGCATTTTCCCGATGGTCTGACCTTTTACTGTAATTAAAAAAGAGTAAGCGGCTTAGAATATGAAAGCAGCTTAAGAATTATCCGCTTTTAGTAAGCGGCTTAAGAATATGCAATCATATCAGAATTTGAAGGGAATTGTTTTCTTTTATTGTTTAATTAAAGGGATTGAAATAAAATTGGAAAAAGTCTAGAATTTTCGATGTTTTGCCTCGAATGTAAGTCGACCCCTACTTTGTCTTTGTGCTAAATTTGACCAGGAGAGTACATACAGTAGTAAAAAACGGCTATAAATGAATAAAATTATAATGGACAATTCTAGAGAAATTATATGGGTTCTGATGCTACTTACAAAATGCTTTGAATGAGGACCCAAAATTCGGAAAAATTCCAAAATCGGGAATGATCGCAGCCCTGAGCTTTCCGGATCTGAGGTCCCATGCTATATTTTTATTGCTGTGTTTTAGTTCTTATACATGACATGATTTTATAGATGACATGCTGCCAGCAACTCTTACCAGACATACCTGCCATACAAGTACTCTTAGAGTTGCTAGTAGATGTGCTAACGAATTTGGATCCATCTTTGTCATTTTGTATTGATGCTTCAATTAAACTGCAATCAAATCGTCTTCAGTATTTAATTGAGTTGAAACAGGTAAGGTTTGTTCATTTTTCTTTTATTTTTCCTCATTCCAAATGCTAAATGATTCTTTAATGATTTGCTGTTTTATATACCATAAGGTTTGATACTTTTGATCACTTGTGTTATATTTGAATATTTTATATTTAAATAAATTCCTTTAATTTAGATAACTGATAGATTGACAAAAAGTTTAGAAATCTCTATACATGCTATTGATTCAAGTAAGTACCTTAAAAATATTTTTTTTTTTTTCAATTGGATAATTGTTCTTTATGATAAAAACTTTGAAAAGTGTCTCAGACATTTGTTAAAAGCAACAAAGAGTTTTCATAAGATCAAAATATTTAAAAGTTTTTATTTTTTAAAATACGAAGTCCCATAAACATTTCTGCCCTTAAAACAGCTTTTATTTTCTTCCATCAAATGTTAAATTTATTATACAAAGCACAAAATTCAAAGCAAGCTTTTGTAAAAACTCTATTTTTTTTCATTTAGAAGTTATATTTTTAATGAAAGAAGGGAGTATAAGTGAATTTAATCAAAAATTAAAAGCAATTATGATTGTAGTTTCATTTAAGAATAAGAATAGTAATTGATATTGTTTCTGTATTCTGCTAGATTTATAGCTGCACCAGGGAACATTGATGAAATAAATCAATGGCAGGCAATTTTTTTACAGAGTCAAGTCAAGAAAAATAAATAAATAAATAAAAGATGAACCAATGTACCGCGAAACCTGTGTAAGGGGACTGCTTGCAGTGTAGCACTTTATTGATCAACTTAGACAAGTAAATCAACTTAGAGGTGGATTTTTTCCCTCATTTCCTACACTATGCATTTATTCATTTGTGACTAATTAAAATGTAGCTTCATGTATTAACGTTACTTTAAAACAGTAATTAGCTATTTTTTTTTCAATTACCTAAAATATCATTAGAGAAATTTAACCCGAATGACTTATATCCTATACAAC
Organism: Octonoba sinensis; assembly: GCA_038502835.1. Taxonomy (NCBI): domain Eukaryota; kingdom Metazoa; phylum Arthropoda; class Arachnida; order Araneae; family Uloboridae; genus Octonoba; species Octonoba sinensis. The sequence continues at coordinate 45,725,568 of CM076603.1, forward strand.
TTTAAAAGTAAAGTACTTAGTTAAAATAAAGATAAATATCTTATTAGTTATGTAAGTTACTTACATGGATAGTAAAGATTTCCTAAAAATACATAAGTTTTCGAAATGGCTACATCAGGTAAAAGAAAAAAGAAGAAACTTATTGAAAGAATAAAAGAGTGCTGATAGTGTTTTTCCCTAATTGTTAACTTATAAAGAGGTTTAGGCAATTTTTATATTAATGTTTCATCCATCCAGACAAATACTGGTATAACATTATAGCATTGAAGATATCCTGGAGAAGTTATTTTAGTTTTTTTTAAATCTTTGCAAAAATAGCTAAACAAATATAGTAATGATTAGGCGGTCAACTTACAAAGGTTTTTTTTTTATAATTCTCCCACCCAAATTTGGCATACATAATCGGTCAATATATACAGGTGGTCAAGTTACAAAGGTTTCCCTACAAATTTTATAATATAGGGCTAATTCCGTTCCTGACAAAAATGTTCGACTTAGACAGATGGTCAGCTCACAAAGGTGTTCAACTTTACAAGTTTTACTGTACTTTGTTATAATGTTCAAAAAGGAAAAAAAAAGGTGGTAGGGTGAAAATTCTTTAATACATGTGCAAGTCTGAAGCTATGACTGAATTTCTTACAGTATCTCATAACCTAAATCAAACCAAGACCTATTCTAAAAAAGAGGTATGAAATTCTCAATGCTTACTTTTCTTATTATTTCTAGTATATTTTTAGTTGTAATTTAGCTGCTGACATAAATGATGAAGCAAATATTAATTAATTCTGTAGGTCTGAAGTATCGGATTTGGGGGGGGGGGGGGTAAAATCTGCAGTAGGCCTTATAGACCAGCTATCTGGAGTGTGGGACAGTTTGCCCTTACTGAAAACTGAATTTTTCTGATATTTTGTTTTTAGAAAATATTAAAAATTATGATTTTGTAATGCATGAAAATCTTATCATGAAAGAAGCTGCTAAGTCTTTGTAAGGCTCTAACTATTTTCTAATAAGCCAAAAAAATGTTTAAATGTTTCATGAAACCATTGAGATATTAGTAACAATCATTGCAATTCAACTTCTATTCATATGTTCTGAAAATAGAGAAAAAGGCTTTTGCATTGCCCTCCTTAAAAAAAAAAAATTTTTTTTCAAAGGGTATTAATTTCTTGGTTAAAATTTCAATTTTTAATATCAAAATGATACAAATGATTTAGACATTTATTTTCATCTCAAATCATTCTGCAAAATGATTTTTTTAAAAATCAAAATCTGTTTTAAATGTTTTTTTAATCAGTACAATGCTTAGGAATGTTATTTTGTTCAATTTCAAAGCATGTCTCTACTCTGTATATACAATTATTTTCAATTGCATACATGTGTTGAACTAATTTTATTTGAATGTTGAATGTTTGCATACAATGTGATAGAAGTTAGTCATAAATTTACGGACCTTGTTATTTTCTTTCAGAACTGCTCAATGATGCTCATGTAATTCTACTAGTTAAAACTATTTACAATCCTTATCGTCCTCATATAGAAAAATATGATTATTTGGAAGAGCACCAACTAGTCGATTCTTTGAAAACTTTGAACATGGTAAATTCATTACCTTTTTTAATGACTGATACGTAAAACAATGAAACCTCTGAAAAGCTACCCTTTGGTCCCTCACTCTTCTCCCATGACTCATATTTTCTATCCCATAAAATATTGGTGATATGCAGTCCTGTAACTATCAACATGTCCATACTTACCAGAGGGGGGGGGGGGTGGACCAGGGCCCCCTCCCAAAATCCCAAAGTATTTTTGCAATGTAGCATATACTCCACCCTGAAACTTTCCTTAACATAAGAGTGTCGGAGTCAGGCCTCTCCCCCACCCTGAAAAAAATTTCTGGATCTGTCCTTGGGGAGTAGGGGCAATTTACCCCACTCCCCTGATTGCTCAAATGACGGTGCTGCGAATATGTACCAGATATCTGGCTCTGATATTTAAAATAAATTCTATATGTATCTTTAAGCACTCCAAAGCCTGTAAATACGTAGTAAGTTTGTAATTTACACATATTTTTAACCCTTTAAGCGTTTGCAACATAAAATTCTGTTGCCCAATGTTATATATAAAAGCGCGAGAATAGCTAGATTCTTGAGCAGCTTTTGCTGAAGGCATCTCTGTTTGAAAAGTACAAGGTCTTTTCTTCATGCTTTTGGAATTTAATGGCGGAATATTACATTGCAGTCGCTTTTAGATACATCACTGGGCAACAAAATTTTACATCACAAATGCTTAAAGGGTTAAACCATGCTAGTTAATTAAAGTTTATTAATCAAATTTAACATGCTTGGTATTTCGTGCAACAACCGAATCAGATTCCGGGTACATGATTAGATACTATCCAATGCATACAAAAAGAAATCTTTAGAAACCCCCCTCAAAAAAAATTTGATGGTGCAAGTTGCGGAAGGGCCCTCACCGTCCACCCCATGGCACCCCTGATTTAAGTTAAGCCTTCTTCAGATTTAACTAGATGCAAATCATTATCTTAGCACATGTTTGATATTAAAACTGACATTTTGCTGAATGAAAACTTTATTTTATTTTAATAGTCGGATGATATTATGGATTGTGTGCGTCTTCTAGGTGAATCTATTAGCAAGATCTTTTGTTTTATACAAGAAGTAAGTTTTTTCTGTAAAATGTACGAAATTGAATGTTGATGCAATTTGCCACTTTTCCATTTTGATATTTATTCTTTTTAGGCTGAAAATAGATGTCAACAGCTTACTCATGGTTGTGGGTTTATGAGCTTGCTTCGTGCCTTAGAGGTAACAAAGTGTTTCACTTAATTGTTTTAAGTTCAAAATTGGAAATTTCAGTGTTGCAGGCCCATCATTTGGGCGATCAGGAGGCAATTCCCTCCCCCTTCTGACTTATAGAAATACATTGAATTTATGCATTTATTTATATACAGTAAAACCCGTTTAAGAAGTTCCCACTGAAGAAGTTTTCCCATTTAAGAAGTTTTTAATTTCATTACCAGTTTTAGTCCCATCTCCCTAATGTTAAAATAACCCTTTTAAAAAGTTTTGATTTAATTTTTTTTCCCGCTTAATAAGTTTTTCATATCGGTCAATTTTTCCTTTTTAATGGAAAAACGATCAGAAGAAGCTTTAGCAGAGAGGATTAGTCAGTTGATGACTGATAAGGGGAGAAAGGAATGTTTGTAGAGTCTCCTATGGCCTATGGGGTGTCCATTTTCTGTCTAATTTAAATATTGTCAAATAATATCATCCCTAAATATCATAAAGTATATTCATTTTCAATCATAGAGCCTACCCTTTTAAGAAGTTTTTTTGTCTTGGTCCCCTGGAAAACTTCTTAAGCGGGTTTTACTGTATTTCATTGTATTTTACTTAGAATATGCGTTGAAAATATAATTGTAACCAATTATGTAATATGTTCATCTGTATTGGCAACTCTTTATAAGCTTTAAATTATTCTTCTTTGCTTTAATATATGCTATTAATAAATTTGCTTCATTCAATGTAGCCATTCTGTATATTTAATGTTTCCTTCATAACAAGAATTTACAAATATATGAAGTATTGGTGCAGTCCTGTTTTATTCATTTTTATTTTGGTGTGAAAAGTGCTTGTAATGAATAGACTTTCATTTGATTTTGGTTTTAAAAAGTCACCCACAGACTGATTTTGCTTTGGTGCGGGGGAACCAGTTAGATTAGGGATAAACAGGATATTAATTTTCCCAGATACACCGAGTGTCCAGTGTTCCTTGTGTGATATATCCAAACCAGATATTGGGGCTCTGGTGTGTGAAACCTGTTAATTCTTGCATATTTTAAACAGCCAATTGCTTCCAAAGACATATATTAAGCTTTTAATTTACATATATTTTTAAAACATGCTAATGAATTAATTTAAAAAATCAAATTTGATGTGCAGGATAACTAAATCTTTTGTACAATGTTTAAATATTGTTCTGGGTATTTAAAAAAAACACTTGCATACACGATATCTGATGTCTTGGTCTCCCTTCCCCTGTTGGTGCACCCCTGAGTTACAGTAATTGCAAAACATAACGCATTTTTTAGTTAATAAATTTGTCAAAAATAGCTAACATACTTACAGAACATTATATAAGATTTAAAGACTAAGAATTGATCTTTAAAGTGTAAAAATGTTAAAATGTTTTATCTCTTTGCAAGGTCCATTTATGAACCTTGTTGATTCACTTTAAATATACTACTGTTTTGATAACATTATTTTTGAAAAAGCAAAATTGTAAATGAAGAACTTTTTTCTTAACGTAGAAATTGTTGTTTTTCGCTTTAAATTTTGAAATCTATTTTCTGAAAGAAAACAATTTTTAAGACAGGTATTGAGTTGAAAACTTATATTTATATATTTGTCTCAACATTTAATTTGCTTTCAATAATTTTCGCAGGGATTTCTGAATGAATATGCTGGAAATTTTAGACGTCTTCTGAGGCTATTCAGAACAACAATGCAAGATAGTGAAAAAAGTTCTATTGATGACTGGTCCCTTTTCCAGCAGTCTTTGCAAACCACTCAAATTATTGGCGAAGTTTTGATGCAACTTGAAAGTCTTGAAATTGTTTACATAAGCAACATAAGTGAAGTTGGCAGGAAATTAGGTTATTTTTCTTCTGGTGAAGAAAGCTCTGTCAATGCTTTCCATGCATATGATGATGTTCTGTTGACAACTAATGCCAAGAAAGAATTGCAACAAATGATTCTTTTATTGCAAGAAGGTAAGACTATGTTTATCTTGCCAGGTAAATTTATTTGAATGAGTAAATGCACATACTAGAATGGTTACCGTTGCCTGTCTGTGTTGCAGGATGACCAAAGATTGAAAAAACACAAACAAACAATATATCAGAGCACTTTAAAAGAAACAATGAAATGATGCAGAGACTATAACTTTAAGTGCTCCAATATTTTATTTTTAAAACTAATAAAAGATATATTAAAAAGGTCCAAGCATTTAGAAAACATGTTAAAATAGTATTATTTGTAATTACATTACATTTACTGCTATAAGTAATGACGTTTCTTTTTTAGAAAAACGTGAAAATATTTCTAAGCATTTATGATTTACTGTTCATTATCGTTTTGTCAAATAATTCAAGTTTTGTTAATTTTAATGTTCTAAATTTTTATTATTATTATTTGTTACTTTTCATCATTAGATGTCTTTTTATTTTATTGTCATTCTTTGTTTTTTTTTATATTTGTTGGCAATGTTTTAACTTTTGTCTGAGACCTATTTTCAGCAATATTTTTATATCATAAAAAAAGAACTAATGAAAGAAACTAAAAGTAGAAAACAAAAGAAACAAAAAAAACTAGTTTGCTCCTTATGCTTGGACCCATAGATATGCCATGCAGTTTGATTCCTTATTAATGGCTCAGCCACTTTCTGCAATCTCCATAGACTTTGCAGATGCTCTCTGATTAATTAGAAATTTAATACTCTAGACACTTATAAAGCACAACAAATCTTATTGATCCTGGAAAAATGACTTACTTCAATACATATTATATGTATAATATTGAAAATTAAACCTTCTCTCAATAAAATGTAGCAGCATGCACTGTGCAAAGTTTGAAATATAAATTGCCCTAAACATTTGAAATAAACATTTCTCTATTAACACATTATGAGCAGGCCAGATACTAGTACCTGTTTCGTGCATTACGTTTAAAAGCAGTGCTTGTATTTGTACCCGTTTAAAATTACCACTTTTAAGTCACACAAGGGAAAAAATAATGCTTCATATAATATATGAATTGGATGTTGTATTTTTTTAAGAACATTTTTCAACTTAGCCTGATATGCAACATAGTTGCACTTGCTACGTTGCCCGCTCATAATGTGTAAAGATCATAAGCTACTATCAGTATAATTTTGCATCATAGGCTACCGGAGAGCAAATGAAGTTTTACTGTGAACCAAAACCATTCGATTATCTTCCGTATGAGAACTAACAGTATAGGGCTAGTTGGGGTAATTGTAAACAAGCTTCATACCTACACTTGTGGTGGTTTCGAAAACTTAACTGCTGGTGTGTGATGAATTGGCAACATAGGGAAGACACTGAAAGAGTTTGGTAAGTTTCGAAACATTGGGGAGGCGTCACCTTTGTTTGAAAATGACAGAGTGAAAAATGTTGTTTAACAAAATTTAGTGATCTTACATTTTCGTCTCCAGCTCATCTACAAAAGCGATGTAAGCGGTTTCAACCATTTTTATTTGTCATATGGAATGCTGCTAAAAACATTTAGTTATTAATTTAATCCTCCCGGTTATTTTTCATATGCAAGTTATGTGTTTACAATTACCCCATATATTTCTTACTCTGGGGTAATTGTAAACACTTAAATTTATCGTATTTCCAATATTTTGGGGAGACAATAAGTATTATATTTTGATGTAAATTACTCTTTTGTGTCTATTTTACATAAGTGTTGTTGTTGCTGGTAATGCCACTTGGAAATCCAAGCCAACCCTTGCAGGGCGACCATGAATTAAGGAACCTCCTACTGATTATTAATGAGCTCTACTAGAATTGGCTCTGTTGCGCTTAATGATTTTGAACCAGCTCCCAGAAGAGATGTTGTCACCTAGGTTGGTCCCTCAGCAGAAATTATTTCTAACTTGGTGGAAATTTGAAGCGACAATGCCTTTTAGGTCTCATAAATAATCAGTCATGGGAGGTGGTCACTCTCCCAAGCGTTGACCACGGCCAGTTCAGTTTTACTTTCGGTGTTCTGTGGGATCCGAGCTTAAGCGACTGATCCACTGCGGGACAAATTTTACATAAATTTGTCGCATTATTTGATTTTTTGCAAGATATTTCTTGTTAAGTGATCTGAGCCTACTCATAACATAACTCAGTGGACCACATGCGGTCTGTTGGCTGCAGATTGAGAACCATTGCTCCGAAACTTCTTAAACCTTCAAGCAGAGTGTGTATGAAACAATTTTCCATTTGCATCAACCTCTTTCGAAAATCACCGTTTACAACTACCCCAGATATCTGTGGTAATTGTAAACACGAGGTAATTCGCTAACAAATAGTCATAAAGTCAAAATTTTTTTACACATTTACTCACAAGAAGTGCAGTAGTGGCTACAATGCTCACAATTTTATCTATGAATTTATTCAAGAGGTAGGGAAGGATCAAAATTTAAAACATGGAAAAAGCGTTTACAGTTACCCCAACTGACCCTACCTTCCTTTCAATGTATTCTCTGATCCTTCCTGTAACCTTAGATATTCTCTAGGTTCAATATTCAGAAGTATGTAACAAATTAGGCTGAATGCTAAAATTTCAATTTATTCTTTCAAAAATTTATATGTGTGTATGATAGTGTAATTTCTATAATTGTATGGTCTCAACTTTAGACTTTAAAAATCAAATTCTAATTTTTTCCAGAAAAAAGTGCTAGTCCTTTGAAGAGCTCGATAATGTCATTTAAAAGGCTTTGTTCTGAAGCTGGATCTGTTGTATCGGATTTAGTTCTCAAGCAAGCTCAAGTTCACTTGAAGCCTCTACCAAATATGAAAGTAAGCATTCCACTATACTGCTGTTGAATTTATATTTACAACTACATGTTTTTCAAAACCCTAAAAATCATCATGCTATTTCTGTTGTAGTCCAAAAAAAAGCATGGCAAGAATGATCAGAATTTCACAGGATTAATATGTAAATTTCAGAAAATGCTTCATTTAGAGTAGGGATCTTCAACATTTTAAGTCCGTGGGCCACATCAATAAGCTCATGAAGATCGGCGGGCCACAAATTATCGAAAAAGTAGCGTCAGACAGAAAATTTAGGAGTGGATTTTATTAAAAATAAGTAAGGTTCAATGAAAAGACAAATAAATATTACTTTGTACTTTTTTTTAATTATAAAGTGACCTGGTGGCAGTGCTAAAAAATCAATTGACAATTAAAAAAAGAACAGTAACGAACTCATAACTTTTTTCTGGAGGAATTTGTTTCCCACAACATGTCCTTTTCAGCTTATCATTAGGGGGGGGGGGGGTAGAGCCATATAAAAAGCTCTTAACTGGAGATATAAAGTGACAGTTGAAGGGGTCCGGGGGATTCTCCCCCGGGGAATCTTTTGAAAACTATATGCAAACTGGGGCATTGTGAGGCCTCTTAGGAGACACATTTGGGACTGCAAAAATATTAGGAAAAAAATTAACTTTAACTTAAAACTTTTGATTTTGTCTTTCCAAAAGTTAATTTTTCTTAATTAAATATACTTTTTCTTTTTTTTAATTTTATTTTCTTTTTTTTTTGTATTATTTTTCATTTTATGCATCACAGTTGATATTCCCGCTCCCAGAAGCACTGCCCGGGACCCCGGCTTCCCCCCCTCCCCCCGCCCTAGATCTGGCACTTCCCACGCGTAGGTACTACTAAAGATAGAAGGCATGAATAGAACATGTTTACGTATTCCTATTCCTGGATACTCGTTTCGGACACATAGCTCCAATAAAAGTCAATTAAAAAACTTATATTTCGCAGAGTCACACTGAAAATCTTCTACTTATAATTTTAGTTCAGATTGAACGTAGTGAATCTTGAATCCAATGAGTATGGCGAGCCAGAACATTTCCATGAAAGTTTTATTCTTACGAAAACTTTAAAAAATCTTCAAGTACACGAGCGAGTTCATGCTCTCATACAGCGTCCTATTATCTTCGAAAGCGAATTTTTGAATCATTTTCGGTCATTTTCTTTCCCCTTTTATTATTTTTGTTTTTTTGAAAGTTTCATTTTCATTTCTTCCAAAAGGTTTGACGGGCCACTAAAATACCTTCGGCGGGCCACGGGTTGAAGACCCCTAATGTAGAGCAAGTCACAACTGTTTTATTTTTATGATTTTTAACAAAAATTGCAAAAAAAACTGAGCTGTACATGCTGAAAGTAATATTATCTATATAAAACATATGCAGCATACTTGTTAATATGTTTTGTTATGTTCACTTTTATTTATTTATTAATTGCCACTTTTTCTGTTTTTTCTTTGATGGAATTATATTTTTATTTTTGTGTAATTTATACTTTTCCAAAATGATTCATATTTTAGTTTAATTGTGGATTGTATTTCCTTTTTCACAAGGTAGATTTCCAGTTAGAAATATTTTTAAAAATTTCAGATATGGGCAGAAGATACGAGTGGTTCCGTTTTAACTGATTTACCACAATTCAGTCTATCTCCTCAAGAATATATAACAGAGGTACTTTAAAATTGTCTTTTTATTTATTATTATTATTATGCTATTTATTATAAAATTGATGTTGCTAAATATGTATGTGTGTACACCAGGCTTGGAGTCGATTACAAAGAAACGTAATCGATTACGATTACGATTACAAAGGGAGAAATTGAGAGATTATGATTACGATTACGATTGTAATCCTTTGCCAAAAAGTAATTACGATTACGGCAGCGATTACAGTCGTTGAAAAATGTAATCGATTACGATTATGACATCCGATTACGATTTTGATTACGATTAGATTAGCATAAAATTATCCGATTTTATGCATACAACTCTCATTTTCATAATAGTGTCATAAATCAAAAAGTTATGATTTTTAATTAAATTTTTGATTTTATAAGAAATAACTGAAATGATGATGAATGCAATTATAATGAAACAATTTCAACATCACAGTTCTGGAATTATGACGTCGTTGCAGAAATGAAAAATTTGCATTATTATATATATATATATATATATATGTATAATCAGGAAAGGCACATTCAGTATTTTTCGAATATTTAAAACTCATGTGAGGAATAACTACATTGATCGTATTTTGTATATAAGCAAAGACGATGCACTAAATGTATATGTAATGCATAAGTGATTTACCTGGTTCATTGTTATTTTGTGTGCATACAATCAAAATTTAGTTGGCCGCAATTTCTGAAAATGTATATTTCTCCATTGTATTTATTTTCTAGTTTAAATTGTGCAAATATTTCACATAACACCAATTAGTTTACTGAAAATAATAATTTTCTATGATTCTTTATGAAATCACTTATAAGATGTGCATGAATTGCACGGGATAACAAAATATTCAGATAGTGTAAGAGATAAATAATCTTTTGAAAATAAATGCTGCATTTTAGAATAATTTCAAAAAATTTGAACATGAACATTCAAATAACTCTTAGCAAAATTAGTAATCGTTAATAAGTAATATGAAGAATAGTTATAATACGAATGACTATAATATTTTAATATGATTTTTGTGGGTTTTTTTTTAAACATGCACGAGCATATATTTTTTTCCATGTACTAACTGTTTTAATAAAAAAAATAAAGTGCAAGTAATTTTACAACACAAGTTTAACGTACAAGATTCAACTGAAATACAAAATTCTGTTGAGGTAATTCTAAGAAGAAAAAGATAATTAAATTTTTAAAATAATTCCTAAATATTAATTCATGCATGTAAAAAACAATTGGGAAAATGTCTGAACATATATCATTTTCTTTTACATACCTATTAATTAAAAAGGATATTAGCATTAAAATATAAATAAATTTAAGATTTAAATGTATGTACTTTTTTAAATATTCGAAGAACATATTTTTAAAAATAATAATAATCACACGTACCAGGGTTAAGATTTCATGCATCTTAAGCATAGAGCATCATGTAACGCCTGCTCCTAAATTGCTGAAGTGTAAATGTGCTATTCTTTAGAAAAATTCTTCACTTCTGCCGTTAAAGAAAGGCGAAAACACAAAAGTCATTTCATGTCTCTTTATGTGTGTAGGTGATAGTACCAACACTAGATTTTCAGGGGGGCAGTCTACTTCGATTATTGAAAGGGAAAATGGTGCGCCAATTCTTAATGCCGGCTCCAAACCGGGACCAGACTCTCGCCTATTGCCCAATCGTTTGAATATGTTTTGAAGGGATAATTAAGGAAGCAAAATGACCGATGCATTTGGTCCTTCTATAGACACCTTCCCCTTTCTTATCTACCCCGAAATGTGTGACTTGCGGACAGATTACCGCTCTTGTACCGAAACTGGACGACGCGAGGAGACCGGAGACCCCCCCCCCCCCCCACCCGAGAGCCTCAAGGCGATGCGAGTGACATATCCAGACCAGACTCCCTTTCTTCTCGGGCTCTCCAGCCATTCTCCGTGGAGAGTGGAGCCGCAATTAAGAATTCTGAGAGACCGCAACAAGCAGGACAACAAGCGTCTCTAGCAGACTATTATATGGTCCTGCCTCCTGCCATCAAGGCTCTGCGACCGCCACACAGAACCTTTTATATTATGATCGCCCGTAGGTTACAGACCGCTTAGGATAGGACTTCAGTACACAGTTTGAATCCTTTTTCTTGTAATCTTATCTCTTCTATCCAAGAGTAGCGCTAAAAATTTCAGCTTTCAGCAGGTCAAGATTACACGATTGCAGGACTACCAGATTACAGATTTTTTCCTTAAGATTACGATTAAAATTACGGGAGAAAAAGGATTACGGGATTACACAACTTCGATTATGATTATGAGAATATGCCATCATCAGATTACGATTACGATTTTGTCAAAATGTAATCGATTACAGCCGATTACGATTACGTAATCGAGATTACTCCAAGCCTGGTGTACACTTATCAAATGAAAAAATTTGCCTTACAGTGTACATGTAGTGTTCGTGCCAGAGGAAATTCAGGTCCATTTATGGACCCTTCACAAAATTTCGAACAACCAAATCGTACTTTTCACAGAATGATTCATTAAAAAAATGCAATAGTAATAATAATTATCACTATATGTTTAAATTTTGAATTTCTTGAAAATTATTTGGTTTTTCACAAAAATCTTTCTTAAATTCACAAAAAAACAACTCAACCCTGTTAAAAATGCTGGGTCGACAACTGACGTGATAATAAACAAACCCTGAAAGTTGATGACTCAAAACATGCCCTAAAAGACACCAAACATGACATAAATAATGAGATTTAAATTGAAAAAATGTTTAAAGTGGGGAGAAAACACACTTAACACATCTAAACTCGCAATTCCACCAAAATGTTTTTTTCTTTTTTGAAAAATAATAGTAGCATTTAACAAAAATTACTCCAACTTATTTACAAGTGAATGTGTGTTTTTTAGGGTACAATACTCCCTTTTACTTCTTGTATCTGAATTTCATAGTTACATTAAGTAATTAAATGTTCTTTCATATTTTTAAAATTGAAAGAGCTTGATATCCAAAAATAATCCCAAAAGTTATTTGGAAACGGGTTTTTTGACCTAAGAATGTTTAGCAAATATAAAGGCTACCAAAGGCTCTTCGTAATGAAAAGGGTTTGTACTTTTTGGTAAGTATCTGGATATAATCTCAGAAGTATTCTTCCAAGGAAATAAGTGTTTTTTTAATTATGTTTATCATTTATTTATTTTTGTACAATTATATATAACTGTAAAGGTTATTATTATATTTTCTTTCTTAATTTAGACTTACTTATTTTTTCAATTTTTAGGCGATGTTTTAGCGTGGTTTCTTGATGAAACTTATTAAAATGGATTTAATGTCACTTCTTTAAAGATTTATTCAGTTATTGAAATAGTTTTTAAATTTTTAATAATGATTTTAAAAATGGATGCTCCTAATATAATTTATCTTATAGACATAAATTCAATCAGATTAAAAAATTAAAATGCCAAACCATCACAGCATAAAAAAAAAAGTTTAAATATATGCCACCATCAGGCCTCTCATTTTAGAGGGGTCAGGATGTGGCAATTGACTCCCCCTAGCTTGGAGAATATAATGGATTTTTATGAATTTGCATGTATTTTGTTGTTTTTTAATGAAAATTACAAGGGGAATGTACCCTATCTGCAACAAAATAATAAATATATCGAATTTATTTAAAATTTATTGCATATTTTTCTTCCAGCTTGTGGAGAATGACTCTAAAATATGTTTTTATAGAATATTATTTTTATGATATGATCAAATATTTTTGTGAAAAATTCTCATTCTCCTCGGTACAGGGGGAGTGGTTTTAATCTGTTTTAAAGTAATGAAAAAGTCTTTACTGAGTAATTAAAAACCTTAACTATATATTTTTAAAATACCAAATATTATTTGAAATACAAGTAAATTTTTACAGTTTGATTTGAAATGTATTCTTTTGTATGTTAATTTGTATGTGCTTATATCTGCTCCTTTCTGGTAAATTTTAAGCCATTAATCCATTTATTAAAATATCTAATAGGTTGGTCAATACTTGATGACAATACCTCAACATATTGAGCCATTTATATTAAGAGATAATCCAGCTTTACACACTGCTCTTAAAAACTGTAACATACCTCAGGGAATGGAACAAGGTAAAGGTTTTATCTTTTATAAAATTCCAAATAATATTGACAAGAAATGTTATCTATAAATACAGTGAAACTTTGTTAAGTCAAACTTCCATAAGGCTAAAAAGTTTGGTAAGCTGAAGTGATCATTTCTTCCCATCTAACTGAATGAAAGGTTTGTTATTTATTTTCGATAATTAAAATTTTATTTCATGAGGGTCGTCAACTTTTCCTTGGTAACTTAACTCCAAAAGTTGAAACAGCTTTTTTTCTTCTGTAAATAATGAAAATATTTTTTCTGAAATGAATTCAATTTTTCTTTACCAGGAATTAATTTTCCTTTCTTAAGAATGGAGCTATTCCAGAAGCAGACAAAGGCTGGTATGCAACCCCTTTTTCTGATACGCATCTTGAAAAAATCCAAAAAAAGAAAAAAATTTGAAAAATTTCTCGGGATTTCTTTTTTTTCTTTAAAAAAACAACTCCAAACAGGCACTCTTTAAACATTCGTATGACGGTCAGACTGGGTGCGGACCTGATGAACCATTTTTTCCAAACAAAATGCTATTCTCTCCCCCCCCTCCCCTAAGACACTGGTTCTTCCAAGACAGTATTTCCTTTTGTTATTATATAGAAAGCAAGTGTTTGTGGTGGCGATGTGATTCATGTAATAAAACTTTAATTATGTCAAGCTTTTATATCTTTCGTATATTATTCTATCACTATTTTACTTATGTTATAAATTTCATAAATTTTTGAGGCATTATATTATATTTTATCCTACAGTTTTGTTTTTGTCTTCGATAAATCAGATTTTTTTTTGCTTTCCCTGCAGTTTCAATTTAATGTAAAATCACTGTAGTTGTTTTTGTGTAACTAATTAAACTTGATTTCATTAGTATATGTTCTGCACTCTGTTGCAAATGCTGAAATATGTATTTCATCTTTTAAGATGCAAATAGCAATGTGGCCGATTACTTGTTGGAGAGTTTGGCTAGGGGAATAACAGATGCCTATTATGATGCCATCCTAAAGATATCATACATTACTCCTAATGCAACAAACCAGCTAATAACAGATATAGGTAAGATTTTTCTTAATAAAGTATTCCTTGTAGATTTATTTTATTCCCCATCCCCTAATTCTGGCATACATAATTTGTTCACATTACTTTCTCATTGATGAATTTTCAAAACAACGTTCTGTGTTGGTTTATCTCTTTAAGCAGAATTTGTTTTTTGATTTACACATAAAACCAAAAGGATAAGAATTCCAGCTGTAAAATAAGAAAACTTTATTTGATTTTTTTGTTTTACAATGTATTGGTTAGAAGCTAACATGTAACTCTGCATACCAACAGCAGAAAACTATTAACCATACTGTCTCCATACAGAAATTGCAACACACTCCCCACATCCTCACCTGAACATTCTTTAATAATTTATGAACATTATAATTAACCAAATTTTTATTAAAAAGTCTTTACCTTGTGTTAGGTTAAAAAACTCAAAAACAACAACAAAAAACCCTCCCCTACAAGGCCGTGGCCAGAATTTTTTTCAGCCTGACTTTGAAACATTTATGTTGAGGAAAGTTTCAGGGAGGAATATATGCTACATTGCGAAAACATTTCGGGGGAGCATGCTCCCCCCCCCCCCCTCTGGATACAGCCTTGCTCTACTTGTTTGGATGGTTTCACTGCCTCTCATGTGATTAAAATGCATGCACAGATGATTTTGTTCTTAGTTAAAATTCTTCATCATAGTTAGAAACAAGGCCTATCAGGAACAATGTTGTAACATGAAATTTTTTTGCTGTTTGGGGAAAACACCTTCAGAGACTTTAGAAATGCTAAAGAAGGTGTGCGGTGATTCTTAGATTTAGCAACAATCTTTGTAAAAACGTAGAGATACCAACCTAAACATTTTCCTCTGTCCATGAGTCACTGCTGGTCCACCAAAGTGCTCATCTTTAGTGAAGGATTATCAACCCTCTTTAAAAACGCTGATACCATTTGCACACCTTCGAGTTTGCCATCATAGAATCATTGTGATGGAAGGTGTATGAATGGTATCAGCCTTTACTTCAAGGTAGAGAATCCTTCACTGAAAATGAGCACTCTGGCTGACCTGCGACTTCACAGACTAAGGAAAGTGCCAAGTTGGCATCTCAGGGAATTTGCGAAGATAGTTGACAAAATCGCGTCATCATAGAATCACCGTACACCTTCCTTCAGATTTCTAAAGTTTTTGAGGGTGTTTTACCTAAATGCTGACAAAATTTAATGCTACATTATTGCTGTTGAACAAAATAATTTTGACTGACTAAATAGAATAAAATTATCAGTGCATGTAATTCAATCATACGACCTGGGTGAAACCATTCAATCATGGAGGGGAGACATAGCGAAATGCATTTCAAATGGGTTTATTTTACATGTTTTTCTATCCTACCTCCTATAAATAGAAGTAAAATAAAAGGTTGTGCATTTATAGCTCATATTTTCTAGGTTTATAGACCTTGGTGCTTTGGTATATCTGGCTAACATTCTTTCAATCTTTATTCACAGCATGAAGGAAAAGTCTGATCATAAAGTTCTGTAAATCTTTATATCATCACCGGACATGGCACCAATCAAATACTTGATATTACTGCTCCTGATTAGCTTATCCTCTGTGATCTTGAGAGATTATCAGTGCTTAATTCTAAAGCACTGGAAGCCATAATTTGTTAATTTTCAAAATTTCTTCTGAGAATGTTATTTGGGTGTTCATGATTTCAATAGCTTGTTTGTGAAGATGGGCAAAGTAATGAAGAGTCCTAGAATATACCATAGTTACTTAGAAAAGTGGCTGGTGACCTGTAGGAATGCTTAGCAATGGCCGACTTCGCAGAATATTTCAGACAGCAGTGTCTTGCATGGCCTTTTGTTCTAATATTGATATTATCCATTGTGGTACCAATGAAAACTTGACCACAGTTGTAAGGAATCGTATCAGTGCTAGAGTAAAAGAGCATGAGAGACACTGCCACCTAAAACATCCACACAGGCGGCCATTGCTGAGCATTCTATTGCTACTGGGCACCATCCCCTTTTCAAAAAAAGGTTATTCATTCTATGTCAAATCAACACAGGCTCAATGTATCATCACCTCAGATTTCCTTGAAATTGTGCACAGATGTACTACTGGTATAGATTTAGAAAAATATGAAGTTTTACAAAGATATGTAAACTCGCTTTTGACTTACAGCGTGGAAAATTTAACCAAAAAGTATTAAAAATAGAAAATGGCAAATTTTGAAGTGCTCTAAGAAGCCTTTCTTCTTGAGATATAATATTTGAGTAAGGCCTTTATTTACAGAGTTTTTTTTTCAATGATATGCTGTATTATGTGTGTTAAAATGAAAAACAAATTCAAATAAATTTAATGAGTACTTAGTAGTGTTTTAAATCACCGGATAAGATATTGAGGCGGTATGATAATGGCTTCATAGTTTAAAAAATTAAATGTTACTTTTGTCGTAGATGTTAGTGATAATAATAACATCATCAATTTTCTTTAACTAGGATGCTCTTACCACCCATCTTGATATTAAAAAAAATTGAAAATGTTATTTTTATCACTGATGTCTATGGTAAAAATTACATTGAATTTTTTAAACTATGAAACCACTATCATACCACCTCAATATTTTATCCTGTGATTTATAACACTACTAAGTATTCATAGAATTAATTTGAAAATTCTTATTTATGCACATTGAAACTTAATTTGCAAATCTTAACTAAATTAAAATCTTTTTAAAAACATATATAATGTAGCAAATCATGGAAAAGATTAAGAAAACTGCTATAAAATCAGTGCTTAATCCAAATCTCTCTATCTCAATTAGGAAAGCGATTCAGAATCTGCCACTTTCTGTTTTTGGTCGCATCTTTGGAAATTTTACAGCTGCGCGAGTCAAAAATGAGTACGCATGTCTCCATAAAATTTCATATTTCCCCAAGTCTATACAAGTAGTACATCTGAACCAAATTTCAAGAAAGTCTGAGATTTTGATCCTGTGTTGATTTGACGTGGAATGACCCAGAAACTAAAGTTCTTTCCAAACCTCCCCATTACTTTGCCTGTGTTCTCAAAGAATCTCTAGAAATACATAAACATTCAAATAACTTTAACAGATAAGAAAAATTTTTCAAACTTAACACATTATGTGTTCCAGTACTTTAGAAAGCATATATATGCATTGGCGTAACTGTACCATCTGAGGCCCATGGCAAATTCATTGGATGAGGCCCCAAAAAAAATTGTCACGTTGTAATTTAATTTTAATAAATCGCTGAAGTAGTTACCCAACAATATTGTGTGCATTTTTGTTAAATATTGAATAAATTTTATTTTCAAAAGCATAGGTATTACATATTTATAATAAAATAACAATTTAAACTTAACAAGATATTTATTAATAAAACTCTTTTCTCCAAGCTTTTTATTCTGCAGAAGTATTGATAACATCAAAGTTTAAAGATCGGGCCATAGAATTTTTAATGGACTGAATAGCCAAGTTACTTAACCTTTCTTGTCCCATAGAGTTAATTAACCCTTATTCTCATAAAGTAGCATATATGCTACCTGGGGTTTTCCCCTACTTTCTATTTGTTAACAAATAGAAAGTAGGGAAAAGCCCAAGGGAGCATATATGCTACTTTATGAGAATAAGGGCTAGCCAATTACAATGCAACGTACTCGCTGACGTCACTTAACAAATAGAAAGTAGGGGAAAACACCAGGTAGCAATATGCTACTTCATGAGAATAAGGGTTAAATAGGTTTTTATTAATTTTAGTTTCGAAAATGATCTTTCAGCACCATCTGTAGTCACAGGAATTGTAACAAATAACATTAATGCTGTACATACTTCAGGAAAGTGGGATGACATGAAATGATTCTTTATAATTAATAAATCAGCAAGTTCTCTAGTACAAGAAGACTTTTTTATTTTATCTCTGAAGGTAAGGTCTTTAGTTGTCTAACTTTAATTCAAATACTAAAATAAAATTCATAATTTTGGCCAAATTTTGTTAAAAATGTAAGGCCAGAGCTTGCAGTCTCTCAAGATTGGGGACCCATCTTGAGAGAATCTTGAGAGAGGCCAAGGCCCGTGGCATTTTGCCAGCTCTGTCACCCTATAGTTACGCCACTGTATATATATAAGATGTTCTCTCAAGGGCAAAAAAGATCAGCCAATCAGAAGTAAGCAGTACTATCGACACTGATATTGGTACCCAACCCAATGAAAATTAAGATCATAATCCACTTACTTTATGACCAGACTTCTCCATTGAGCCAGTTGGATGAAATATTAGTCAGAAACCTCCTGGATGAATCGTAGCCTTGTAAGCCTGGAAAATACACATATTAGTATTAAAAAAATGTGAAAAAAATTATAAAGGCTTTACTTACTAAAATGTATAGCAAACTATTCAAATGCACAAAAATGAATTTTTATTGACACAAAGGTAATATTCTGTAGTACTAAGTGACCTTTATTTTTCAGCAAATCATTTTCAAAGACAAATGCTGCATAAACATTTTACAATTCTTAAATCTTGGTATAATATCAGTAGTAAGTATTATTGCAATTGGTTGGACCTTCCAAGTCATTCACTTAATGTCAATTACATCTACATTTGTACACTAAAATGTTGGTTAACTTTAAAAAATATAAGTTGCCAATGTAAATAAATCAAATGAAATGTTATTTTTAAATGAGCATTAACAAATGCAATGCAGTGAAATCCTGTCCATCAGAACGAACTCAAGGGACCAGGAAAATGCTACGTATTAGCGGACTGTTTGTTATAACGGAATATGCATTATCCTATTAGAGTTTAAAACGACTGAAAATTTGTTTCGTTATATCAGTATTCGCTTGTAACCAGATTTTACTGTAGTTTTAAATTGTTAGTTTATTGTACGAGTGAATGAATACTTATATTTCATAGTAATAAAGCATCCGGGTGCATTTAAGTTAATCATACTAATTGAAAAAAAATATCTTATCAAGCAAGTAATAAAACTTTATTCTTGCTGTAATTTGAAAATAAATTGTTCCCATTTTCTTTAAGGTTACTTTTGTGATGTGCTGGATGACTTAGGACTGATGCCATCAACAGATTTACAAAATTTGCTTTCACTCCTGAAAGCCAAACCCGAGGTATTTGAGAAAGAATCTAAAGGGAAATCTCACATTTTGGTGCGGAAAATTACAGCTATGAGAAAATTACGGTCGTAAAATATTTTTGTAAAAAAATGTGCTTGTATATAATTTAATGTATAAAATAAATGAGTTATATGAACAGATAGCATGACCTTAATTTCCATATTGAATGTTTTCTTTTTTTTTTTTTTTTGCATAATTCATGTGCAGGACTAATGGGACAAAATATATTATTTTAATGAAAAAATTTTCTAGCACAGAATGATAATATGTTGAACAACAGGTCAGCTAAACATTTTAAAATTTGGGCAGAGGGATCCCAATTTCTTTTTTGCCACATCAAAGGAAATATTGCTTTTTATGTTTATTCTCATTTTTAAGTCTCTAAATTACTTTTAATTAATGAAAAAAAAAACAGCTTTCAACAATATCAAATATCTCATAGATTTATATAAGTCACACAAGATGTGACTGAACCCATGTGGTTTTGAATTCTTGAAATTCTAAATTCTTACACTGAGTGTGCCTATAGGACAGCTAAACTGGATAGAACTAATGATATTTTAAAATTAAAATCATGCTATTGGTTTTTATTACATGGTTAAAAGTTATGTGTTTTATTTTTTGAAAAATGTATGGCATTTTTTATTTAAATTTCAATGAATTCACTGAAGAACAAAACACGTTTTCTTCAAAATTTAAAGAAATAGAAAAAACTTTTTATGAAATTTGAATATTCAGTCCTATTGGTAACATTTCTGAATCTTCTGTGATGTTTCAAAATGAATTATTGAAAACTATAAAATCTGTCTAACAAAACAAGGTATAAAAATAATAATAAATAAAATAAAGAACATAGTGCTAGAGTTGCTGCAAAATCCAACTTATGCCATCATATAGAAAAATTTAAATGGCAAGGTGAAGCGTTTATCAATGATTGTATAATTGCCATGCGAATGCAAAATTCTTCAAAAATTGGCCAACTGGTGTAAATAAAGCAACACCTACAATCATGAGCTTTAGTTTTTTTCAAAATTATCTTAAATGAAAGCTCATTTAACCAAAAATAGTTCAAAGACAAACGAAGCCATTGCCTTTACTATTTCATAAATAAGTTATTGTATGTAGTTAAATTTTTATATATTACAAAATTTATTAATTTCCTGTGTCTGTCCCATTAGAACTTGACAAATTAAATGAAAAATTTTCCTCATTGGCCCCTGCTCTCCAGTGTTACATAAAAGATTGGACATTTTTGAAAAGAATTTCAATCATTAAGATAACTTTCAAAACATTAGCCAATTACATAATAGATTGATATAATTAAAGTTGTTTTGGAAATAAAAATTTACCTACTTTGATTTCCTTTACACATTTAGTTCTGATTTTTTTTTCTCTTCGTGGATGCCATCTGTTAAAAAATTCACATCTGAAAACAACAGAGAACAAAATAAATATTTACAAATGAGCAAACATATATGTTTTATCTTATATTTCTGATATCAGTCTGATGTGTTATCAATTTTTTCTTAATAATTAAAATTTAAAATATAATGTAAGAGGTAACTCAGTAAATTTACTGAAACTTATCCTTTACTCCTCTTTCTCTCTCTGATAAGCTAAATAATCATAACACAATTCATAACAGACCCAAAATAACATGCTTTACATCTTAAAGACTGTCATCATCTTAACACACACATCATCTACAGCATTAGAGAACTGCTCTCTCTAAATTTTAATGCAATATTCATTTATATAAACTTAAGTAATTTTGCTCATATGGTATTTATTCTTTAGTAAAGTTGCATAATATAACGAATTATCTTAAATGTTTAAAACATTACACTGATCTTGTATCAAAGAAACATTTACTCCTAAAGGCAAAAAAATTAAACTCATAAAAACTACTGCAAATATACAAGTAACGTAATTAAAAAGTAAATAATCATTGAAAGTGATTAACCATTCGTCCCACGGACTAGGGACCGTTCATAAATGATGTCACGTTTTTTTTCCCTTATACAGTAAAACCTGTTTTTGTGCGGTGGATAGGGACTGCATTAAAAAAATATTCGGAAATTTTATAAATTCTTACATATAATAAACAACTTTGTACGATATACTACCTAAATTTTTTTTTATGCGGTGGATAGGGACCGCATAAAAGAAGTCGGACTTAGAAAATACATCAATGATTTATGAAATAGATGAGATAATTCTTTCAATTAATACTCGTCGTAATCCAAAACACGCATCTTCTTGTGACGAATTGGTTGAAAATCGCTTTTGTTGCTTAAAGATAGGATTTCAATTGATTTCCTTTTTGATACCATGAAGCCAGTGATCAGTTTTTGTGACGACGGTCGACTGGTCAATTGCTTGTAAACGTCGCGATAGTGAGACATGCATGATCTCAGTTCTTTTTGGAATTTTAAGCGTCTTTCCGCATTGGTATCTATTTTAAGAAAATGTGTTTCCAATTTTTTAGAAATCTGGATCCCTGCATATATTTTATCTGCTGTAATATATTTCGGTTCTTCTTGTCCATTTTCATAATCTATCAAACTATTGATAACGTCACTATCATCGATAGTTTGGTCCTCAATCATCTTGGCAAGGTCATTTTGGCCGAAATTATCAAAGCCTCCTCCTATAATTTTTATTCATACAGTAAGCATATGGGCATTTACCATGTGCTTACTGTATAAATAAAAATTATAATTAGTTGTCATTTTTAAATATGTATATGTACATTGATGGGAGACATTAAACTGGTGCTAACGCAGCTAAGATTCATATACCGCATAAAAATAAATCGCACGAAAAAAGTCGCACAAAAATAAAATCGCACAAAAGCAAAATCGCATAAAAAAGGACCGCACAAAAACAGGTTTTACTGTATTTGACCCCTTCCCCCTTTGTCACATGTCATGCTATGTTGCATAAGCAGGGATGTCACACTTCTTGTTACCCCCTCCCCTTGTCACAATATCACGAACCCACCCTCCCCCCTTGAAACATGGCATCATTTATGAACGATCCCCTATCGAGTTTTATTTCATAGACCAATCAACCAACAATGCTGATCTAAAATTGGTTTTCGCTCTCAAGACACTGAAATAACAATGCAGGTTCGTATGGATGCTACGGATATTAAGTTTGTCCACCCTATTTTACTATTGAGCTGGTTAGAAATGTAGAAATATAGTGGTGTAAATCAAGCAATTAATATTTTGAGGAAAACAGTATTGTGCATTACGGTTTTAATCTTGTAAATTCAAAAGTGACAACCAGCAACAAGGACATGCTGCAAGTAACAGTTGCTTCCGGTAAACTATTCCAACTGCCTACAACCCTATTGAAGTAGTCGTATTTTCTAATTTCAAGATTACCCCTGAGATTGGAAAAACTTGAAACAATGACCTCTTATTTTACCTTCTGTGCATAAATGTAGCCCAGCAACATTTTTCATTTTAATGAATTTAAACAACTGAATCATGTCCCCTCTAACTCTCCTTTGCTCAAGACTATACATATTGAGCCTTTTAAGCCTAACCTCATAATCTAAGTTTGAGAGACCACTTACCAACCTAGTAGCCCTCCTTTGAACTCTTTCCAATAAGATAATATCCTTCTTTAGGTAAGGAGACCAGAACGGAACAACACACTTGAAATGAGGTCTTACCAAACTTCTGTATAATGGCCAAAACAACTTCCTTACACTGGTTCGAAGTAGCTTTATTGATAAACCAAGCATTCTGTTACTTCCTATGCTGTACTTATGATATTGAATAAGAAAAAAACTAATGGTGCCGTATGGTAAATGCCGTATGGTAAATAAAGGTGGATGAGGTCCCACATTACAGAAAATTGAATTAACGACATTTTCAAAAAACTTTAACTTATGCCAGCATGTTTCACCTCAATTACTGTTTTCCATGTAGTTTGCATATTTTGGGAAACACCTTTGGGACAGCTGTCTCGTATTTTGCATGTTGATTAGGGGAGAAACTTCGTAAGAAAAATGAGACAGTAAGTCACAACAGTCACTTTGACCTCACAATGACAACTATAATGCAGGTAACTGAGTACTGTCTGTAAACTGTTATTTCACCCCAACATATTATACTACCCCATCTAACAAGGTCCATTATT
Source organism: Octonoba sinensis (assembly GCA_038502835.1). NCBI lineage: Eukaryota > Metazoa > Arthropoda > Arachnida > Araneae > Uloboridae > Octonoba > Octonoba sinensis. The sequence continues at coordinate 45,749,367 of CM076603.1, forward strand.
TAGTTACAAATCCAGGAAGGACCTAATCCTACAGTCTATGAATGGGCCAAAAATATTTGTTTTTTTTCCCCATTGGTTTAGCCAATGGGGAAAAAAAAACAAATATTTTCCTTTCAAGTCATATTACTGTTGAAATTTACAAATTGGAGATAAGGTTTTTCAAAAAATATAAAAGGGGTCATTCATATATGAGATCAAGCTTCGAGGGGGGGGGGGAGGGATCAAGATAGTGTGACAGTTTGTGACAAGGTGAGGGAAGGGGGTAACAAGAAATGTAACATCCTACATTTTGATTTCCATAATTTGATTTTAAAATTTAATAGATTTCATTTTGTATCGAATGTGCTGCCTTGATTAAGGTACTATTAGTACTAATTATCTTCTTTGTCGTAAACTTAATCTCATTTTATACAAATTAAGTACACATTCAATCATTATTATTATTATGAATGGTCCCAAAAGGAGTAATATACGGTAATTACTTTCAGCTCATCATTTCAACACTTTTCCGAGAGGGGGGGGGGGGGCAAAAAGCATGTATTCTTCTTATTAATATAAGCAAAAATAACCTTGCACATGACAGGCCTGAGAAGCATATTCAAAAATATTCTTATAAAATTTAGTCACAATAATATACTGTGAAATTACACATTTTTACATTCACTTATATTTATTATTAAAAAAGTGGTTTTCAAATTTTTTCTTCATTCTTTGTGCAAGTATGATCAAAAGAGTTCTTAAGCTTGAGTTTCATAAATTGATCTCAAAACTAATATGAATTGTTCTTCGAAGCAATTTCGGCAGTTTTCATGAACTATTTAAGTGCTTAATGAAGCTTTTAAGAACAATATTCAACAAAACTAATTCTACTTAACTTGAAACTAATTTTCATTTGTAATTTTATTTTTATAATAGTGTAAATTGTATTATTAAAAAAAAAGGGGGGGGGGGACTTTTATTAACATCTTTCAATTTTTAGGTTATTTTTACTGTATATATAAATTATACATACATAACATACATATAATGTTACAGAGGTGATTCACCGGTGATTGTCGACATTCTCTATTTGGTGCATTTTCCAATTTCAGACATTCACCGTAACATCTATATTGTTAAAACTTAAATTTAACATGCCTTCTATTGATAAATATTTACTCAACTGACTAAAATCTTATAAATTATTCATAGAGATTTCTCTAAATTGAAATGAATATTATTAGGGGTAAATAAACCCAAAAGCGATGCTTTGAATATAATGATTGAATATTATTTTTAAATATTAATGTTTATGAAATTTTATGTTTACATTAAATTTTTTAAAAAGTATATTCTCAAAGTTTTCTTTTCATGTGAATATTCTCATTTTCCAAGAATATTCTGGACACACATCTCTAATGTGGATATGCAACACAAATATAACGCAAAAGTAATATTTGGTGCGAAATTAAGCCTCATTTTAGCTTTTAGCAGTGTTTGGGGGGGGGGGGGGGACGTAAAGAGCATACGGGCCTGTCCTTTCTAATTTTTCGGGAGGGAGAGGGCATAGGGTATATTCTCTTTGTACTTTTTATTAGAAATTGACAAAATACATGAAAATGCATAAAAATTAAATATATATTCTCAAAGCCAGGGGGCGGTCAATTGCCCCCTTCTACCCTCCCCCCAAATGACAGGCTTGAGAGCATACATGCAATACTTCATAATATATTTGAAAAATGTCAGCGGGGTAAGCCCTCCCGAACCTATAAATGATGTGTAAGTGCCATATTTGCAAACCAACATTTAATGATTGAAGCAATTGTGAGTAAATATGAAACTAAATGAATAATGAATGGGTAACTTTGTGACATATAAAAACAATGTTTTATAAAAAAATGTTCCAATACTTCATAATACCATACACTCTAAAAGAGTAATGAAGACTGTCCTAAGCAGTTATTTATTAACTTACCATAACTTATAGCTCCCTTTGATACAATGCATCAATATTATTCGTTGACAACGATTTCTGTACATATAAAAACCAGTTTTCTTAGTTTTAGCAACGCAAATTAATCGCTGTTACACTACTAGAAAAATTTTAACTTTATACTTCATACACACGTTGATGTAAACGTAAACACACTTGCTCAATTCGAATTTGGCGCAAGATGCGCACGCACGCGCGCGTAGAAAGGGAAAAGATCTTCGTTAGAGGTCTAGGGCAGGGGTCGGCAACCTTTTAAATCGGAAGAGTCAAAAATTACAATTTAATAAATTTCAAAGTTTTTAAAGAGCCACAAAATTTTTCTGAAGTAATTCGTGTCAACTTTACCGCGGTATTGCTTTAGAAATTGAAAATAACGTACTTTTCCACTCTGAATATCTTCTGCAAAAAGAATTAATTTTTCTTCGAAACAAAACCAATTCTTCTACCAAAACATAGGCTGGGTTTCTCTTTCCTTGCAGTTTTAGATTCAGCTCATTTAATTTCGCTATGATATCCAGCATAAAGTAAACATTTTGCAACATTTGTCGTTCTCTATCTAATCTAGGGTGATTAAGGGGGGAAATACGTGTAAAACGGCGTATTAAGAGCAATTTTTGTGATTTTTTTAACGTATAAGGAATAAATATATTTTATTGCGATTTCGAGGTTATTTTATAGATATATTGGAGAACATTTACTGAAATTTTCAAAAAAATTTCTTGAAAAATCCCGGACATATCGGCTGCTGCACACTGTTATAAGTCGCCATCCGGTTGCGTACATCCTAGAGGTCAAAATTTTTATCTGAAATCAACTTTTTTTAAAAATCTAATTTCTTTATAAGTATCTCTTCTAGTTGAACTAAAATCATCACAAAAAATTGAAAATTTCTATATGTTTTTAGAATGGGAAAATTAAGTACGTTTTTTAACTTTTTTTTTTTTGTTGTTGTTCTTTTTTTAAAATAAAAAATGTAAAAAAAAAATATGTTTATGATTCTAGTTCAATTAAAGCGTGTATATGTAAAGAAAATGTGTGCTAAATTTGATAAGGATTGATCAAAAACTCTGTGAGCTAGAGTATACGCAAATTCGAGAAAAGTAGTTTCGAGAAAAATGCGTCTGAAAAAAAAAAAAAAGTGGTATTGAAGGTAAATTTAAGGCAGTAATGAATCAATTTTTTTAATACTTATCGATACTAATACTTATAAAAATTTCTATCCGAGGTCTCAATTGTTAAACGAAATAAAAGGACATCTGCTAACGTTCTCTAATACCCTTCAATGTCATGTATGAGGGACTACCTGCTCAACTGCTCCAAAAGGGGCGCTCACTCAAATGCTGATAACTTTTAAACGACTTGGATTTTTGCTTTGAACTTTTCAGGGAATATTATTGAATAGTTGTAGAACCGATTTATATATATATATATATATATATATGAAGAAAAAAAAAAATTTTTTTTTAGTCTTTTACACGTTGTATTTATTTCATGCAAGCACAAAGCAAAAAGTTTCAACACCTTATCTTTGTAAAGTTATCGCACTTTATTGTGAAGAAGCAGTTCGAAATACTGAGTCTCCATTTCGTTTAAGAATTCTTTAAACTGACGATGGTAGAGTGCTTTTAACAAGATGCTATCAACAATCTTGATTGTCACGGGGGAGGGGTTGCGGGGAAAACAAGTACAAGTGGCTGAGAGAGAGAAACGGTGCCTAATCCTCGTTAATCGATTCAGAACAATTTTTAAATGTTTTTTGTTTGATAAAATTAATAATTATTTCCGTATGGAACTAAAGAGCCGCAGCTTCACGTCTAAAGAGCCGCAGGTTGCCGACCCCTGTCTAGGGGCTTATCGGGTGCACCGGGACGACCGGTCGCGAGTTTTTGACCGCAACCTTAAGTTGCTGTGAAAACTGATGAATTTTGAGATGCGGGAATTAAAGCCCTCACATTTTGCATGGCAGATACAAGCGAGGTGATATCTGGTTTAGTAGAAGTTAGTTTTAACTTCAAATTTGGGTCGACATTTAATTTGCTTCTATATTCAGTTTTAATAAATATCATATTGGAAAAAGCAGTTTGATAAAGATGAGTGGTTGTGAACTGAATTAAAAACAGCAATGCTTTTCTTGAAAATAACGAAAATTCATTTTTAACTTTGAGGCAAAATGCTCCCAACTCTAATCAGGCAAATTCGACCTTCAATCCTGAGTATCTATGTTTTAATCTTCTTTGATCTTTCTCTCTTTTTTTTTTTTTTTGCATGCACGCGTACCACCTAGAGAGGCTTCGCTGACCACAGTGTGGGAACCGCTGTTTTAGAGTTTCACAGGGGCTCGTGATAACGAGTAGGATTTGTACGCTGAAGATCTCTGGTTCAAACCCGGCCATGTCGGTGGATTTTCAAGGTGTAGAAAATCGTCTGCGCTCATGTCGTATGATTATGCGACATGCTGAGCAAGGCTGGACAGGCTAACTTTGGTCCAATCGGCAAAGTTATATTTTAGCCTACCTTTGTATCCACTAAAAATTAAATTGTATATTACTACGGTTCTAGTAAAACTATAATCCCTTCTAAGCTAACATAGATATTTTAATTAAGAAAAGCATTATGTTTTAATGCAATGTCGTTTTTTTTTTTTTTTTGATAGGAGAGATACATATTTTACGTGTTGAAAAATACATATTTTATGAAAACATTTCAAACAAAAACTCAAATTTGTAAAGCGCAGTTAAATTTTTTTTGTGTTGGCCCATTTGCGAGATGGAACAGTCGGGAAAAGCCACCCAGGCCAGTCCGCCCTTGACGCTGAGTATCTATTTGGCTTTGATACACTCGGGTAAATTAAATTCCCAGTGCAGTGTTGCATCATCAGAGCCCAAGCTCTCTACTATTCAGTGAAGCAACTAAGCGTCAAAATTCTCATGTGGCAGTGGCATCCGACGATTATGGCGCTACTGAAAGGGATGGAGTCCAGTTTCCGCGGAGTGCACTAGGTCTGCAAAGGTACTAGGGATAATACACAGCCCCATTAGAAAGAAAGAACTTACCTTATCATCGGCATTCGTTCACTTCAAAGCCACGGGAATTGCTGGTCATTTGTGAAGGGTCACCTGATCGGTTCTCCACTTCAACCCACTACCTTGCTAGCGCGAGGCCTTAGGGCTGCCCTCCCCCGGGCACGGGTAAATGAAGTCCGACGAATGCTCGTTACCGGTCCGAGATAGGTTTTCTGGGCGCCAGTCCAGCCTAACTAACTCTTGCTGCGTGGACCTGGCTCTGCTTGATGCCCCTATGCTTAAAAAGTATCATTAGATAGTTGTGGTTCCCTGGTCACCTGATATGTGGCCAGCATTAAACCTAACACGCTGTAGTCGGATGTTATCAGATGGCGCCACCACAACTGCGCCACCTCCCTTTTTGTATCTGAGACTGAAGGGGAGGGAAATTCTCTCCAACCTCCTCTATCCTTCGAACGGCCTCGGGACTTCAGGGTCCACGGATTTTACATGCGCGTGTCCCCAAATGTACATGGTGAGTGGGTCTTCAGCGGGTCGGGTTCAGAACCCCAAACCTTTCGGTTCGAAGAACGATGCACTAACCACTTTTCTTCTCCTCCAAACTCCTTCCCTGTTAGCATTAGCGCTTAGGGATGCCCTGCCTCGGGGCCGAGTCAGTACGTGTACGTATCCCCAAGTGTACATGGTGGGTCTTCCAGGTGGAAGTCCGATGTTCTAACCACTAGGCTACCACGGCCTGATGCCCTAGGCTAGAAAAATAAAAATGGCTGCAACTAAACACCAAAATTTTTACAGTGTACATACAGTAACAACTCGTTATATCGCTCATTCGGATTATCGCGCTTTTTCCATGGCTCCGAAAGTTTTGTTCGAGTTCTCGAAAGTAAAAATATTGAATTTCTGAGTAAAGCCCTTTTCCCCCCACTAAACAAAGCCATCGAACAGGAATGTTTTCCTTTCTTCTGAATTTTCAGGAGTTAAAATCTTCAGCAATTCTAATCCCACTTCCCAACTTACATGCCTACAGAATGATTCTACTCAAACCAGTTGAGGTTTTACTTGTTAATTTTGTACTGATCCTAACGCACATCAATAAATGAAAGAGACAGATGTTTACTGCCCAAGGAGAAAAAATACCCCCATTTCTGGATACCTTTTAGTACAGAAAGGGTTCGCACACTTGGCTGAACAAATCCAAATTATACAATCCCCTTAACCAAGAAAAGAGTGATCGATAGGTGAAGGAATTTTCTGGGAAGAAAATGGTTACCTTCATCTTTGACATCGTTTTCACACCATGCTCTGGTGGCATGCACAGGATCACTCAATTTACTTGTATGTTGACTTATTTCTAACGGCATCGTTTATAGTATATGGAACTTGTTTGCTGTTCCCCGACAAGCGCGATATAACGACGGGCTACTCTACTTTTGTTAAAAGAGAGACATTCACTTCGCGCATATATTCAAATTGCGTAAAAGCAACGTTAAAGGGCGCATGTAAAAAGTTAAAAATGGCAGACCGGTTTCAAGAGCAGTCAGCCCCCTTCGTCAATACTGAAAGTAGAAATGTATTTCTACTGTATCGACGAAGAGGGCTGAAACCGGTCTGCCATTTTACAAATACAAATACAAGAGTGACGACCAGCAACAGGCTCAGGGCCCAGCTAGGCTGGTCCTAGTCAATTTAGCAGTCCTTAATGAACATCAAGAGCTTCCTTAAAAGTTTTTACCTTACTGCAATTAACAGTCGCTTCCACTAAACTATTCCAATTGCCTACAACCCTATTGAAGTAATAATTTTTCCTAATTTCAAGATTAGCCTGAGATTTGAAAAGCTTAAAACAATGACCTCTGGTTCTACTTTCAGCACATAGCTGTAGTCCATCAACATTTCCCATTTTAATAAATTTAAACAACTGAATCATGTCCCATCTAACTCTCCTTTGCTCAAGACTATACATATTGAGCCTTTTAAGCCTAACCTCATAATCTAAGTCTGAAAGACTACTTACCAATCTTGTAGCCCTCCTTTGAACCCTTTCTAATAAGGTTATATCTTTTTTTAGGTGCGGAGACCAAAACTAAACAGCATACTCCAAATGAGGTCTTACCAAACTTCGGTATAATGGCAATACAACTTCCTTAGACCTGTTCGAAATAGTCTTATTGATAAACCCAAGCATCCTGTTAGCTTTGTTACTTACTATGCTACACTGCTGACTGGACTTGAAGTCACGACTAATCAATACTCCTAGATCAACAACTGCTTCTGCTTCCCTAATGACGGAACCTTGTAAATAATAGGTTGCATGTTTATTCCCATGACCAAAATGAAGCACTTGACATTTCCCAATATTAAAAGACATACCCCACTTAATTGCCCACCTAGAAATTTCATTTAAATCCTCTTGAAACTGATTGACTTGTTCCTCCGTGTCCACAATTCCCATGATTTTGACATCATCAGCAAAAATATTGATGTTCCCAGAAATACTCTGAGTAATCTTTTATTTGCGCGCTTTAACGTTGATTTTACTCATTTTGCATATATGTTTGGTTGGACGGAACTTTTGAAAATGAATGTCTATACCTGAGAGACACGCGGAAACGAACTGATCCATAACTGAGAGATTACTACTATGTAAATGGCGAGTTCAGGATTCACTGAATATCATGGAAATACCGAAATTTCCTGATTGTGAATTGTAAAAAACTTGGAAAACCATATTTTTCTCCCAAGCACAAAAACGCCGAGTTCGAACTTAGCTGTCGTTAGTTACATTTTGCAATTAAATTTTTCAGCTTGACGACCGAAAATTTTATACCCAGTCGTCATTTCACACACGTCTAACTTTAGATATTATGCATATATATCAGGAGGAGATGCAGGAAAAAATTTTGGTGGTGGTATAGTAGAGTAATAAGGTGGTTCTCTCGCATAAAATGTATTACAATAAAGTTTTTTTTTTCTAACGGGCTGTTGTTGGCTTCTGCCCATGGCAGACCTACACTATAAAAAAAATCTCCTGAACATAACGGAAAAAGTACGGCAGCAGAGTTGCCGGAAATATTCCGTTTCTGATAATATTTTCCCGAGATTTGACAGAAGTCCATTTCTTTTTTCTCCGTTAATCCAAATGAGGTTGGGAAAATACCAAACGGATACTCAGGGGATCTTTAACATGCCACACAATCACGCGACATAGACGATTTTCTGCATCTTGAAAATCTACCGACTTGGGCCAGGTTTTTTTTTCCAATGGGGCTGCGGTACTGGTCCTCAACCATTGCAGACCTAGTGCGTTCCCCAGTAATTGGTACCATCTCTTTCAGCGGCACCATAATGAGTGTGGTACCTTAGCCGCACGAGAATTTTGACGTTCAGTTACCCCTAGTTGGTGGTACCTGAGCTCTCATTGATGCAATATGCACTAGGAATTTAATTTAGCCGAGAGCATCCAAGCCAAATGTCTACTCAAGGGATCTTTTTTTGCCGCATAATCATACGACATGGGCGCAGACGATTTTCTGCATCTTGAAAATCCACCGACTTGGGCCAGGTTTGAACCCGCGATCTTGGGCGTACGAGATTTGCGCCTTACCACTACGCCATCCTGTCAACTGACGGTGTAAATATGATGTAGAACTTAAAAAATAGATCAGAGGTCAGTTTTTCTCGGTGGCTATGATTTTGTGACAAGAGATTTGACTCAAGTATGTTTTTTTTTTTTTCATAATAGTTTTAAAAATTCATTTGTGCTGTCACGAAAATTGTTAAAAAATGTTTATTATTAGGATAATTAAATTTCTTTCACCTCTTTAGACGGGGCACGAGCCCCCTGACCTCCCATAAAATCCGTCATTGATGTATATAAATTATTTTTAGTACGATTCAAACAAACCAAGCTAGAAGCCGATGACGCCTAACTTTCACATCGCTGTTTCAAAACTTCCCTTTGAAGTTCTAACGTTGATTCGTATTTTAATATATTAGCAGTAAAGTCAACAGTTTACTTACTACCATTAACCCTTATTCTCATAAAGTAGCATATATACTACCTGGATTTTTCCCCTACTTTCTAATTGTTAACAAATAGAAAATAGGGGAAAACCCCAGGTGGCATATATGCTACTTTATGAGAATAAGGGTTAAAACTATTGGTAGTATAAACAAAGACTTCAAATATTTACCCATGCCATCCGATGCTCAATAAAATAATTCTTAAATAATTTACCTTTTTCTGAAATTCCTAACATACTTTCCATGTAATAGTAGTTTCCCCTGCATTGATCCATCACAGATTCTCTTTCAACGTAGACCGAACACCAAAAAGTGTAAATATTCAAGCGTGGTTCGAAGGTGATTGCTGCAGTTAACAGGAACTCGAAGCAACTTTATCCGCCGTTCCGATGAAATTAAAATTACCTTTGTTTACAGTTCGACGACGAAGCTCCGACACTTGGACGCTTCTGCGCATGTCAGAAAAGGACGAATCCATTCGAGTTTTAGGGAAGTTTGTTTTGCAGGTGCATTTATTAGCACGCGAATCAGAATGTTTGCTTCTTTTTTGTTGAAAACAACCAAATTTTTAAACTGGCACACAGCATCTGTTTGGAAGAAATTAAGTATGCTAAACGAACTAAAACGAGAACAAAATACAGCACATTCCTTACATCGGCAGTTTGTCCCTTAAACATGAATGGATTCTTCTTGGCGCTCTGCCAGGCAGAACTTTTTTTTTTCAATGCATAACTGTACGAGAGCTTAAAATGACTACAACAATAATTACTTTATAACTATTTGTCATTAATCAAACAATGTGTCTTTTTTTTTCTTTCCCGCTGTAGAACTGCAACTAAATTTGTGAGAAAAATAATTGTTAGAAAACAAATTGGCTGAAAGGGGATCCGTTCGAAATTAGGATACAAAAGTTAGCTGCCATTGGCACCCAACTTTTTGTTTTAGTTGCCAAAATTGTTCTGCTAGGCGTCATTTTAAAATAATTCAAATTGCTTGGGCAGAAATAACAACTAGTAACTATGAAAACAGTTGCGAAATTGTTAAAACATATTGCAAAACATCTCTAACTAAATGAGAAAATTATTGATAAATAAAAGAATTGATATTAGTAACTTTTAAGAAAGTTGGTAATTTTACTTAAGTTTGTGAATCAATATAAATGTCTATTTTAATGCGTGGCAAATTAATTGAAACATGACTCAATTGGCGTAACCCAACCATGCCTAAAGTCCCTTTTTAGGGACAGTTTGAAAAGTACGTCTGAAGCACCCAAAAATAAACATTTCAACGAAAAAATTGTTTTAATATATTCCTAACCAATTATTTTAAGCTTAGGAATACATTAAAACAATTTTTTGTTGAAATGCTTAGTTTTGGGTGCTTCAGACATACTTTTCAAACTGTCCCTGAAAAGGGACGGTAGGCATTCATGGGTTAAGTTACAGTCCAGTGTTACTTTCTCCATTTGTAAGTAAAAATTCACAATTCCAAATTTGAAGGTCAAGAAGCTACGATTGTCTTCATAGGTGTCGTAAAAACTGAAAGTACTGAAGATTAGATGGAATGTGTATATAAAAATATAACTGTATAAAGTTGTGCTAGATATAAAAAATAAATAAAAATAACGACTTGATGAAAAATTGTGCTTGTCAAACTAAAAGTCTTTCGAAAGATTGGGCGCCAAAAGTGACGACTGGATGTGAAATCGCGGTCGTCAAACGGGAATTTTTAGTTGCAAAATACGACTAACGACCGCTAATTTAGAACCCTGGTTACAGTAAGAATTTAGACGGAATGTGTCACGCGACCAAACAGTTCTCCTGCATGTTAACCCAGATGGTTGTATCTTGGTCCACAATGTTGACGTAGGTGTAAACGCGAAGTTTATATTTTTATCGAAACTTTTCCTACGTATGTGAAATTTATTTCTTTTGCAACTATACTTTTTAAGACTGGATAGTCTTATTTCACAGAGGAAACCTCTGTGCATTTTCTGCGATGGACTCTTCACTGATGTTAGAGAGGAAGTGTGAATTCAATGCTAGGGAAACTGTATACAGTGAAACCTGTGTAAGTTGACCACTTGCGGTGCAGTACTTTGGTGGTCAACTTATAGAGGGTGGAGGGCTAAATCCGTTCCTGACAAAAGTGGTCAACTTTACAGGTTTTACTGTACATTTGTTATTTCTACGAGTAAAAAACGAGGAGTGCTATTTCAGGATGTCTACAGATTTTCGAAAGAGAAATTTCGCGACCGTTCTGTTATACAGCAGATACCAATTCTGCTAGATATCGGATATCCGGAGTCTCCTATAGGACGTGCAAGTAACTGATATCACTCTCTGATGTTGAAAGCTTGTTCCATGCCTATCTTTATTAGATAATCTTCTCCAAAAGATTCGGACTTACACAGGAAATAGATTATTGACTCTGTATACTGGAAATAACTTGAAAATGTAAAGCCCTCTTCCTGCCGATTCCGTAGTTAGGGTGCTTTTACACCAAAGGCGACAAAGACAAAAAACTTACCTTTTCTAATCTGCGCAAGCGCAGATCATAGTTTTGAAGGCAAAAATTTTTTCTGCGCTTGCGCAGATGAAAAAAGACAGGAATACTATCTTTGTCGCCTTTGGTGTGAAACCACCCTAAGAGTTGCTACAATCTGAAAGGAAATTACCTAAGAATTTATTTTGCTTTACATAAGTTAAATTAACCATTCATGCTCCACGGCACTTATAATTTTCCTTTCTTCCTTTCAATGCACGGGAAACCCCCACAAAAACCATACGAACAGGTGATTTTTAAATTTCCTGGATAGAAAGCAAACCGGATAAGTGGCCGTTCATAAATGTCACGCTTTTTTCCCATATATTTGACCCATCCCTCCCCTTGTCACAATTTCACGAACCCCCCTCCCCCCTCGAAGCGTGACATCATTTATGAATGATCCCTAATCGGAAGTTCAGAAAACTAATTTTCTTGGTTGGTGCTACTGAGAAAACTTAATCAAACTTCATGAGAAAAAAATAAGACCAAGTATTTTTTGGTTATTTTTAATGTATCTTACTTGCCAAAATATTTAAAAATTTTTAAGTATTACATAACATAACAACGCGACAATCACTTTTCAGGATACAATATTATAATTTTATGAAATAGAATGCTTTACATGGCAAGTTCAAAATAGTATCTTCATAAACTACATCGAATAACATGACTCCCAGGAATTGCACATATTTGCTATTTCTACAAAACATAAATTAAAGCGACTGGATATACAACATAGAATAAACATTCAAGTACATACTATACAGTAAACATATTTTGAATATGTAGTATTCATGATTGTGTAATCCTCAGCGCTTTCGTTTCTTCAAAAAAGATTCTATAATTACAAGTGTAAATCGAATCTAATGCTTGCACAGCACAGGGAGCTTATCTCGCATTCTTTTATAAAATATTTACTCTGATTTATCAAGGGCAAACTTGAAAATCTAATAGTTTGTTTATTATCCAAGCGACATGTACAAAGTTTTTATCAAACATTGCTAAAGTATGATGGAAACTAAATTTGAGTTATTTAATAAACGGATAAATTTTTAATGTCGATTGATTGATTGAATAAATTGGAGATTAATTTTTGAGTACGGTATTTCAACAAAAAAGGGTCCCGAATATAACCACACGGAATACTGAACTCATAAAATTTATTAAAAATTAATCACATTCGCTCGTTTATTTATAAAAATGGACATAAAATAAATAATTCATGAATAACGACTGAAAACAAACATTCATTTTAACTGATTAAAAACATTGAATGATGTTCGGTACATATAGCAAGCTAAAAATGAATTCTGATTGGGCTTTAAGTAAAAGAATTATAAATGAATAATAAAGTTAAAAAATATTAATAACATTTTTATTTTAAGTAAAAACTAAAGATTACAATAAACAGAAATCGTTCAACAATTAATAACAAAAAAAAAAAAAAAAAAATCAATATGGAACATTTTTTCTTTCTTTTATAAGTCATACATAGCAGCGTCATGATGCAAAAGAAAACAATTTTAAATGAGATGGTTAAAGAATTTATAGCCCACTTATTACTATTTGCTTTTAACTGCATTTAAATACACAAATTTCTGCTTAAAAATGATGCGTGAAAAAAAAAGGCTAGTTACGGTTTTGAATAAATCTAGTTAGAGCATCTGGATTATATGGAATATGGCATTAATCTTACATTATTGTAAGTTAGAAAAAAAAACTCAGAAAATTTCTTTTTTATTTAATAGTTTGAACTGATAGTTAAGTATCTTCGCATGTTCCTCGTTTCTTTGTAACCATTTTTAAAAAAATGCATATTACCAGCATAAAAAAATTTCATCATTTAAATGGAAATTGGGTAAGGAATCATTATCTGTACTATAAAAACGTTCAAACAAAAACGAATTATGGATGAAACTGACTCGGTGATTCGTATTTCGTTTAGTTATGCAAATATATTGTTTTGTGGAAGTTACAAATTTCCCACAGCGGAATCTTATACTTTACTACTGATCGTGGATTTATTTTTACGCTTAAATATTTTATGGATGTAATTTTTAAAGCTGATAACTTTTACTTTAAGAAAAGATCACACACATCTCTAATTTCATATTTTCCTTTTCCTTTATGGTATTATAATTTCGTTATCAGATGATTATATTAGTATTTTTAAGGATTATTTCCAAATACTCCGTGGCTGAATTCGATTTCTTACTACTGGTTAAGAACAAAATCTATTTTGCCTGTTAAAAATAGACATAACTCTTAAGGCTGTAATTATTTTAAGCTCCCACGTCTGACCATAATTTTGAGAATTTTATAAAATGAACAAAGATTGCTATTTCATTTTAAAGAGAAAATCAAATATTTCCTTTAAAATCAACATATAACACTGCATGACGGGAGCGGGCGGAGGTGCATCCAAATCTTTTACAAGGGATATAAAGCGCATGTCCGACAACTGTACAACGGAACTTTTATTTATTCCACAGCCTAAAAAATCTAAGCATATTTATCAGAAATATAACACCGTTTTTCGAATAATAATCAAAGCATCACTTAGCTGCTGCATGTTTTTTTTTTTTTTTTCAACAGCAGCTGCTTCCACTTTTCACCTAGTAGTTATTACAAAGAATATGTAGTGCAGTCTACCATGGAAATGTAAGTGAAATATTGAATTATTACTATTCAAAACAAACTCAAGATTTACATATTGGTTACAGTTACAGTTATTTTCTGACAGTCCAATAAAAATCTTTGTCTCCCACGTTAGACTTGGACTGATAGGCACCAAGGATGCTATAACAGAGGCACAAATTGTGGCATGGATATATAATACAACATATATTTCTTTTTAAAAAGGGAAAAGATGTACACTTAAAATACTTTGGTTGCCACCATTACAGAAATTTAAAACTGCTTGCCAAATAACCAAATATTTGTAAAAACTCAAAGTGAATGGAAGTTATTTTATAGCAGCAAAATCAATAATAGATTAAATTTGTTTTGACAGATCAATACAAATTCTTGCTACTCAAGCATTGACAATAGAACACCACAAATTATTTTTTTTCTTGGCTAAATAATAGAGGAAAAACACTACTATAATTAAAAACAAATGGAGTTTAAAATAATGGTATCTAAATTTGAGAAACATAAAATGGTAAAGGATTGAATAAAATCTAATAAACATAACAGTACGTGCCAAAAATAAGTGAACTTAAAAACAAATTACTTTAATTTGTACATATAATTTTTAAGTGTAAAAAACAGCAATATTTAATTTAAACTACACAACTTTATTGGCTAAATACAATATTTTGCACACAAAACAAAAAATAATCTTAAGATTTTTTTTTGATTGGTGAAAAGATAAATAAGAAATTGAGTTTTGATTTTAAATGAACAGAAACACTGCATAAGCGAAAAAAATTACAAGAGAGAAAAAGTGAAACGTAATCACACAATTTAAATTAAATGGTTATAAGTGTTTCTTAAATATTAAATACACAACACAACTCACTTTAAAGATTCAATAAAATGAAAATTCAATAAAATAAATTAAAAATGACTACTAAGTGTCACAAATCTGCATCAATTTTTCTGTTCAGGTAACTCTGTTCAACAAAAAATGAGCATAAACCATGTAATGAAACTATTACTAATAAGAAAGAACAGTTTTTCTTTTTAGTGAATGTTTTGGTGTCTCATAATGCGTTAGCACAATGTTAACCATTTGAAAATACTCCTTGCTGCAACAAGACAGTCATTTTTTTTTCTAATTTTCTGCAACAAAATAAAGTTGATATAACTAGAAGCAAAATTTACATCTGTTAAAAATTATATACTTTTTCCAAAATTGAAATTTAATTTGACAGAATTAAAGACGTTCAAAGAGGAATTTTTTCTTCTATTTTCTGATAAGCATTAAGTAGATAGTCTTTAAAAAAAATTAATTTTCCCCATTTAAAAAAAAAAAATAATAATTAAATCAGCAAGGAAAAACATAAAAAAATATAAGTAACAAGAAAACATTGAAAATGGACCTGGTTTATACATACCAAACAAATTATAAGCTAGAAGGGTCAAAATGTAATCTCAGTTTTAACTGAAAGCATAGTAAGACTTTCTAAACTAGAAATTGAATTTTAAAAAGATTGTGATTTTGCAAAGAAATTCAGTTTAAAATTTAATACTGTTTTTTCTTTCACTACATCTGTACAAAAATAACAGCATATGTCTAGAATAAAAAAATATGCTAGATAAGATTAATTATTTATTATTTGCAGGAACATTACTTGATATATGCTTGCATACCTATCAATATTTGAACTATGAAAAATTATTTCAAGAAGGCAAAACCATACAAGATTGCATTTCCCAAAAAAAAAAAAAAATAATAATAATAATAAATAAATTAAGGCTTTATACAATAAGAACTATCATAGTTTCGGAAGGTGCAAAATTTATATTGATAAAAATTTAATTGTGGAAATATATTTTCACTTTGTCATACACAATCATTTTATTCTTCGGAAAGATATGAAGAGTTACTACTCAAAACAAAGTGATTTGAGTGTTTAATTCAATAATTATCAAGTATTTAATAAATATTGCACAGCATAAGGTAAAAATGAGGTTTTGCTATCATAACCAGCATTAGCAAATGAGAAAAAGAAAAAAAAAAAAAAGTCCTTAGAATATTTTTTCTTAGTAAAATGGTTTGGTTCATAACTTTTATAATTACAAAGACTTTTATGGTATGAAAAAAAAAAAAAAAAAATAGGAAGAGGACTTGACTTTGGTGGAAATAAAAATTGAAGCAAAGTTATTATGTACGGCACAAGATATTGTTATTACCTCTGGTTGACTTCCTTTAATGGAATCAAAGCCAGGTCGTGACATTCTGCTTATACTCGTTGCCACGTTCCCTTGATGCATTGCTTCAAGTTGCATTAAGACCAACTGTATGAAATAAAAAAAATTCTCCCTTCCAGAATGCAAGCATAATTTTGATTATACAACCATTAAATTTCAGTCTTCATTCCAGTTTGCAAAACATCCAAAAATAAAAGGAAGAATTATTTGCCAGGAGCTCTCGGATGATATTTTTGGGGAACTTTGGATTATGAAGAATTTTCGTTGGGGTCGCCAAATTTTAGCAATAAACAGCTAAATACGGCAACCCGTTTTATGGGTTACTTTATCTTGGTTAGTTTATATTTTTATTAGATGGAAATTATTCAAATGAAGCATAATTTTTCTTAACTATCGCTTTGATTACATTAAAAGTACACACAATACTTATTTACTGAACTGAAGTTTAATATTTTTACTATAAAACTACTATATTTTTAATTTTTTCCAGGATAATAGGGTTTTAAAAAAATACATTTTTGCATCTTTTTTACACCGACATCGGCATAAATTTGATGTAGTAGAACATCGCCAAAAACCTTCACAATCAAAGACCTCCCATATTTTTTACTGTATTTAAAACCAGTATGCAATTTAAGCACAAAAATAGTAATAGATTCAAAATGAAACGATCAGCAAATTGAAAGATTTTTGTTAAATCTTACTGATTGCAATTAACTCTACAGAAACAGAAACTTTAAAAAAATCTGTTGAAAAAAAAAAAATGGTGCACAATAATGAAGTTTTTCTTCCGTTTTCACTTTCCTGCATATTAAAATAGCTTCATCATGTTAGGAAATCTCATATTTTTGCATACTTGAACAACAACAAAATCTTTTGCTAAAAAGATTTCTGCAAACATTACAAAGTATATATTCCTCTTAGAATACAACAATGCTTACCATAGTAAACACTGATCTTTATATACATAATTACTAAAATAACAGAATAATATTACAGCTATTCTGTGCACAAATATTTTGACATGTAAAACACAGAAATTTTGACTTCACTATATCACAATCACTTTTATGTATGCTTGTCGTGATGATATTAACATATTTCTTCATAACACACAACAACAAATGCTTTAAATGTTATTTTGACAGTAACATTTAATCTTTTAACTTTCTGAATCGTAAATTTTCCATTAGAACAATTAGAATGTTCAACAAATTATTTTTCCTTCTAAACATTCTTTTCAGAAATTTAATAGATTGAAATATCATCGGCATACAAATAAAACTGACATGAAAATATAGTTTTTGACTTTTCCCTTAAGGTCATCAAAATAATGTTTTCTTAGTTAATTATATTCTTGTTGACTAATAATCATCATAAAATGCTTTTTTGAACAAGTGACTTTTCTGTTAAAGTCATAAAATAATGTTATTCTAGTTAGTTAAATTCTTGCTGACTGAAAGTCATCATAAAATGTCAATCTAAAATTTGACTTTTCTGCTTAAATAATGTTTTCCTAGTTAATTATGTTCCTGCTGACTGAAAACCATCATCATATTCTTGTTTCGTTAAAGTCATAAAATAATGTTACCCTACGTAATAATTTTTGCTGACCGACTACCCCATTTCTTGTCAGGGGAAGCTCATTCTTCAGGGTTTAAATATAAAAAAATATTGGTCACTTCAACGTCTACTTTTTAAAGTCTGACTTGAAAAGTTTCACATGTATACCAACGATATCTAGACTGATGAAAAATATAGTAAATATGTTTTTTGTTCATATAAAATAATACAATTTTTAACTTTGTACTTTAACAATACACGATTTCAATCAAATGTAAACTTTAAGGAAAAGTTCAACAAATGAACACAAACAAATACATGTCTTCAATAATTAAAATATAAAAAAATCATAGTATAAGAGAAACAAATTAAAGATTTTTGTACTCATAAAATTACCTAAACAACACTTAGAAATAAAATAAAGCATAAAAATATACATCATGTCTTAATATAAATATATTATTCATTTATATCATCAGTATTTTGCACTAAAATAAACTCTGCATTATTTAACAAATCCTTCAATTTTCCAATATGTTCACTTTAGAAAATGTTCTAACCACTGCTTCACATATAACCTTAATTTCTGCAGAACATTTCCTGACATTTTTGCTATTTCCCATTCAAAGGAAATAAAAAATATATATTAAAAACAAAAAAGGGATAAATTGGAAAATCTTTCAAAATTGACTAAATCAAAATATCAATGCAATATTAAAGTGAATTTTCGATTGATATTAGTATAATCTCCTCAAATGTCTCACAAATTTTGAGAAACATTATCAATTAAACGCATGAGGTGGCAACCTTAGATAAATTGTTCCTTCTTCAAAAGAGCCAACTGCATACCTGCCAACAGTTCTAAATTAGAACTGCGTACTCAGATGTACAAAACTGCACTATAATGTATGTAAATTCCAACTTTTTATAATACTAGCTTGAATATAATGTTATCTAGATTATTAGGGGGGGGGGGGGGGGGGATATTAAATTCTACAAGTTACAAAACTTGATATCTGTGCTCAAAGTCTTTCTTTTCTTTTTAGTGCATTTTTTCAGAGTAAAAATTTGCGTATTATGATTTTTGTTTTCAACCATATTCCTTTTTTTTCTTCTTGTATATGATAATTATGAAATAGGCACAGTAAATAAAGGAACAAACATTGTAATGTGAATTTAACAACAATCAAAAATTATTTTTGTTTTTAAAGAGAAGCTTTAAAAGCTGAAAAATTATCAACTTTAAATAAGATACAACATAAATAAAACTGCCCTTAAAACCAAAAAAGTAGAAGCTTCATTAACATAAGTAAGGGCTGTTTAAGAAGCTTCCAAAACTGCAGAATTTTAAAGGTGATACTTTTCAAAAGAAAAGGATCTTGAAAGAAAAAAATGTATAAAATTCATCAAGTCATTACAAATCTGTGTGAAATATTAAGGAATTTTTTAATCTTAATAGAAACTTTAAATGGGAAGAGCTTTTAAGGAAGAATTAAAACTATACAAAGAGTTTTTACAGAGAAGTTTCAAGATAAAAATGTAAACAGCTCCAGGGTATTTCCTCAAAACTAGGGAGTTCTGAAAAAAAATTATGTAAAAAAATATAAAAGGACTTTTTAATAAAAGATTTCAAAAATCAGCAAGTTTTGAAAAAACAGCTATAAAAAGCATGAAATTTGTTGGGATGATACTGAAAAAATGCAAAGATGGCTGGTCTTAAGACTTGCGGGGCCCCATCAGGAGTAATTTTAGTTGCCCCCCTCCCCATTTGTTGAATTCCAACCTCTCTCGGCTTTAGGTCTTAGCATAAGGTCATCCAGAGCTAAAATTTCTTTTGTTGACTTCCCAGGTTTGTAGTAAACATGAAGAAATCCAAAATTTTAAAAAATGACATACAGTTTTTAAATTATTTTTTTAAAATGATAACAGATATTTTGAGGTCCTCAGCCAGAAGGCATGTAACATTGTTAAACTTAAATAATGTTTTTTATTTTATTTTATTTATTTATTTTTTACGCTTAAACTTTCACCAGGAAAAATATAAGCAAAGGCGCCTTAAGTTCGGGGCCCCTTTTGGAGCTGAGCCCTATTGGGAGCAATCGGTCCAATCGGCTTAAGACCGGCCCTGATTGCAAAGGTGCTTTAGAGGAAGATTTACAGAGATGAAGGTGTTTTTCAGTCGCATCTTCTATGGGGAAAAACTTTAAGGAGATGGTTCAAAAATGCATTATTTAAGAAGAAATGTGAAAAACCCTTTAAGAAGAACTGAGGAGCACATGGAATTCATCCAAAACATTTCCAATATTCATGCCAGTTCCTGTACTTGGAGCTGGCAGGTATGCAACTGCAATTACTTTTTATCGTTACCGTAGCAGAGCAGAAAGTCAGTACCTTCCCCTCAGAGTCTAGACTAGCTGCTATCACGTGACTTGTTAAGCTTAGATGAATTGTTTTAAGCGCTCGGCCCCAGCTCATGTGGGGTTCTTGAGGATTCTTTTCTGCCTGAAGTCGTAAACGTGGCGACAGAAGAACACAATGTCACTAGATACGGCATCACTGGGGAGTCTGTCCCTCCTCGAGTATCCATCAGGCAAATCGGGAACCAGCATGGATGCCTTGGATATGGTATCCTCTTCCATCGTCAGACTCGCCCTATACCTATTTAAAGAGAGTAAAGGCTTTAGCATATTCTCTGTGGTGCAGTGTTCTTCTTGTTAGGATGGGATGCATCAATAAATAGGCAGTAATCAGCTGAATTCTACCGATTTAATCAGTAGAATAATTGCCACCTTTTGAAAATGGGTATTGCTAAAACTTGATGTGAACACATTACTTCATTGAAGCAATATTAATATGTGTGATTTAAAAAAATGTGTGTATACATGAGTAACTAAACTATTTTCATTTGCCTTTCAAAGGCAAACCCAGGAATAATTTATGCAGGGGGCACCAGGAGGTAAAAAAAGTGGTTCTCCCTCCTCAATATTTTAATAATAAAGGTGCCACCAGTTTGTTTAGGACCCCTTAAAACCGATTAATCTGCATAATAGTGTAAAAAACTGAGTGAAATATTTAATGGAATCGTTACAAATTTAAGTTATTCCTTTTGGAGGGGCGAAAAAACATCTGCCACTGTTGCCTTTAGCATATAAATGTTTAAAAACTAAAAAAATAATGCAAATTAAAACATCAGCATTTGCACAAATGCTGATGTTTTATTGTCAAACAAATACTTGATAAATATGGCAAAGTGGTAATAAGTAGGAGAAGTTGAATGAATCACTAGTAGTCTTAATAAGTTAGCTGCAAAAAGCATTTGTTTTTGGTGTAAATAGATGGGCCAACTCAAACAAGTAGATTGCCAAATTTTTTGTTTTGTAAAGTGGATCTGCTTCTCTGAAATACAAAAAAAAAAAACTTTGTTAAGAAGTAAATTTGCATTCCCACCCCCTGCAAAAAACAACTATTTATAAATAACATTATTACTAGGTTACAATTATATCAGTTTCTGTCTAGATTTGGTATGTATAATTTATTTTGTCATTTTCAAAAACCTATAAATTGTTTTGTTCATACTGTCAGGTGCAACTAGATTACATTTTCGAGTAGGCGTGCCAAAATGAAGAGAGTGCAAGCCCTCAACTGCAAAATGAGCGAGTGGAATTATATAATTATATTTGCAATTACATTTCAAAGTGCATAAAAATTAGAAACTCAAACGTAAAAAACAGCTGAAATCCATAAAGTTTAAGTATAATCAGTAAAAGTTGGCAATCAGAGAAAAAATATACTATCCACAAAAATAAAAACAAATTATTAACTAATTCAGAAAAGTTAAAAGTTAATGAAGGAATTTCAGCATATAAAACAATCATTACAATTTATTGGACAATTATCTTTTCCCGATTAATCGGCTATCCCTAATCGGCTGTTTGCTTATCAGTGCATTTCTAATAAGAAGGAATGTTTCGTTTCTTCCCCCGCCCCACCGTAATGGCCTTATTCACCAGCCGATTTGAACATTTGAACTGCAAATCACAGGCATTCTCAACCAATCAGAACCCTCATATCGGGTTGGTGCATGAGGCCGCAAGTGAGATATTGAGCACTAATCCTTACCTGCAGTACTCGTTATACGTAAGTACGTAGCACTTGTCCTCAATGCATGCAACTGAATTAACATCTTTGTGTCTCGAAGCAAAGACCTCGTCTTCCACCTGTCCCGGCTTCCGACCCTGATCCGTGTGCTCTGGACGATAATACCACAGGAGGCTCATCATCATTTCCCCTGAAAGTGAATGGGAAACGTATAAATTGGAAGCTTCGACAATCTGTTTTTAACCGTCCTTGTCACCTTGACCCTCATTCTACTCCTATTTAAGTAGAGAAACCTTAATTTAAAAAAACTACAAAAGTTATCTCTATGTTGCTCAGTGACACCTCTTATTCATATATAAGAGATACAGTTCGACCACGAAAATCAGACACTTGGACGCTTCAGAAAAGGGCGAATCCATTCGAGTTTCAGGGAAGTTCGTTTCGCAGGTGCGTTTATTAGCACGCGAATCGGGATGTTTGCTTCTCTGTTAGTTGAAAGCAACCAAATTTATAAACTGGCACATAGCACCAGTTCAGAAGATATCAAGTATGCTAAAGGAGCTAAAACAAGAACAGAATATGGCACATTCCTTATATCAGCAGTTCCCCCCTTGAATATGAATGGATTCTTCCTGGCACTCTGCCAGTCAGAGCTCTTTTTTTATGGTAGAACTGCACAAGACATTAAAATAACCACAGCAATTATTAATTCATAACTATCTGTCATTAATCAAACAATGCGTATTAATTTCAAATTTTCTAATTTACAGAAACAGGGTTGGCAAGTTTTTGCTGTAGGCGGAAAAACCCTTGGTAAAAACCGTCCCACCAAAAATAGTAGCATTAACAGTGTCCATTCATTTATTTATTATTATTTAGTTATTTAGGTTTTTTTTTTTTTTTTTTTTTTTTTTTTTGTTGGCTAAACTAAAACATCAAATGAAAGAAATTTTAGTTTTAAATCCATGTTATTCATACTTAATTTAGGCACTAAGTTAAATGAGTATAATATATACATTATAGTATCAGTGCATTTTATGAAAAAATACTAAACTTCATAACAAAATTAAAGAAACTATTTACAAAATGTAGAGGAAATAAATGACTAGAAATTTAAAAATGAACTCAATTTTGTTTTTCTCTGGTTACTTTTTCAGTTTCTACTGAACAAGTTCGAAGTGGGGTTAAGGGAAGGAGGCCATTGTACTTTTATAACTACTGTTCTGATGTAGGCCGTTGGTGGACTTCATCATTTTGAGTTTATTTTAACGAATTTTTTTTCTTCTGAATTTGTAACTTAACCTTTCATTGTGCTTTAATGGTAATGTTAATGGTAATTTAATTATTTAGGCCCTTATCAGATTATAAACCTCACTGCACATTATTTAAGAACAATTTAAAACTATTATTTAAAAACAAACTTTAAAAAATAATAACTCAAAAATAAATGTAAAGTTAGATTCGGTTTACACCGAACGAAAGGAAAAAAAAAGGGGAACTTTAGTTTTTTTTAATCATGCAGACTACGATATGCCCGTAATCTAAACTGGATATACAGGGATGTATTAAAACAGGGGAACAAAAAGCTGCGAGAAAAGTAAAACTTAATAACGCAAAAACAAATAAGTGAATAGATGAGGTTTACATCGAACGAAAGGAAACAAAATCAGACCTTTTTGTGAACAAAGAGGAATTTCTTTTTTAAATCTTGCACACCAAGATAAACTGCAATTTAAATCGGCATTTTTTAAATTCTTGGTTAAAAAAGCTTAACAAAGAGGGCTTTCTCAATTTAAGACAGCATTTTTAGGCTGTGCAACTTCGACTACCGCGTTGCAGCGACTTTTTTTATGTTTATTGCTGCCTACCGATATCAGTAACTTTAATGCGCCGTTTTCAAACCATAGCCTCCTTCACCCTCAAAAAAAATTAGGGGAGGTGGGGGGGGGGGGGCAGGCAAAACCTTTTATTTTTATTCATTTTGCCGACTATTGTTTTTTTAAAGTGTTTCCTAACTTTTGGATCAGCCTGTACAATGCATTTAACAATGTTCTAGAGTGATTTTCAGTCTATTTTAGGAACATGATCAGCTAATACCTACAGAGGTAAAAAATTCATTTCAAGGACCCAAAGGGTAACCTCTAATAACGATTTAAACGGTAATTATAATAATGAAAAAAGATCTTAACTTTTTCCTGAATAAGCTAATGCAGTGCGATTCAAAAGTCCCAACCGTTTACTTGAATCCCATCAATAGTTTAATAACCCATATATTAGTTTAATATCTTTTTAAATTGTGAAATTACTAAAAAGAATTTCATTATAAGTGGATGTCGACACGTATTTACAACAAATCGCGCCACGTTATCTCGCGATGTCCCTAGATGAGATGCCGGATCGTGGACAATTATTGCTGTAACGGAGTGTTGCTTTCCCTGCAGTGACAGTGCGGTGGCAATAAAACAACATTTACAGAATTTATTTACTTCAAGTTATTGGCATTAACTAAAACAGCGGCTACTCAATAGGGTATAGCAAAATATATAGGGGATTTTGTTCTTGTTTCTCGAATTCCAAATCGGCCAAGGTGAGTAAAGTTGTCCAGCTTGACCAAATAATTAAGTGTAAATCGACCAACATTCGGCGACTGAAGATTTTAGCTGATTGTGATATAATTTTACATCAAAGTATTTAATGCAATTAGGCACCATTTTTCGGCCTGACCGATTTGAAAAATTATTAAAAAGTAATGTATTCGTAACAAAAAAAAAAAAAAAAATCGGTTCAGTTTGCAAATTTTGACCATCATGCAAGGAATGAAGATTTTTATCATTTTCATGGCTTAAAATTTTACCCTTAATTACTTGGTCATGGTGGACAACTTTTCTCAACCTGGCCAATTTGAAATTCAAAATTATTTTTTTTTCTCTCCATCCTTCAACTCAATCTTTTTTTCGCTTCGGTAACTAATATATGACAACCGTTCTACATGGGCAAAACATTAAAATAAAAAATCTTTATATCAGGCATAGTCTATGTCGATTTAGGCAGGGAAAAATAAAATTTACTTTTTAATGTAAAAATTTTATTCCCACTTAAAATTTTTTATATCCATTGCATTTTACTCAGATGGCAATCTTAAATTATGTTTATTGGTATGATAAGCAATCCGGTTTAAAACGAAAAAAGAATTTTCTTTTTTATTTTTTAAAAACTTATGATTTTTTCTTGCTCTACTATTTATTGAAAATTAAATGCCATGTCAAAGAAAATTAAATTTGGATAATTTGGACTTAGTGAGACCAATATATGAGTATGTTATAAACAAACTGATAAAATATATGGCAAAATCTTAAATTGTTTCTAAAAACCGTTGAATGCGAGAGTGGAAGCTCTCTTTTTCAGAGA
This sequence comes from Octonoba sinensis, assembly GCA_038502835.1. NCBI lineage: Eukaryota > Metazoa > Arthropoda > Arachnida > Araneae > Uloboridae > Octonoba > Octonoba sinensis. The sequence continues at coordinate 45,774,879 of CM076603.1, forward strand.
ACGTAATACTCAAGGGTATTAACCAACAGTAAAAAAATAAAATTGGCTTCTTTGAGAAAAAAAAAATAAAGATTTAAAAAAAAAAATTCAGAAGGCTGCAGCAAAAAAAGTTGAACAGATATTTTTTAATGCAGCCTTTTATCTTTAACAGAATATAATTGTCTTTCAAATAAAAGAAACCGCATCAAAATATCTTGCATTGTTCAGGAAATAGAGCACTTTAAAGTTTTTGTTGAAAATCGCAAGGGAGAAATTGCGCCAGAGGCGTCATCTTTAGCGGCCTGTATCTCGGGCCAGGAATTTTTTTCAGCAAAACTAAAACATTAAATTTTAACATTATGTGCAATTAAAAAACTTCTGAGACTATGAGGTACCCCCTGCCTGAATCGACATGTCCATCATGACTTGTAACGAAAAACAGAAACTGATAGCTTGTTTGAGGATAGCTGTAACTACAAAGGTCTCAGCTATAGTTATTTTAGCATTGGAAGAATAACATTCGACTTGAACAAAACCATTTTTCGATTTCGTTCAAAACCACGTTGTTTTGACTGAGCTATTCTGTTGAGCCAGAGCCCCCTATACTAAATGCCCTCCGATAGCGCTTTAAATCTGCAGCGGCTGTGCATCAGCCTTGCAACCTTAACTGCAACCAACAGTCTGAATCTGTTCAACTCAACTCGAGTTGTTACTTTGCTTTTTTCAGTCGAATCTCCGGAGTCATTCTCGATGTTGGCGTATTTTGACCTGTCTTATTTCTTAAAGTTGTATATAGTTTTCTCTTTGTAAATAAATAGTATTTTTCTAATATATAAATGATTCATGCATTGCGTACCGACGCGTTAAATCCATACAAATTTTGACCGCAACTTTTTATATAGAGGGCGCTAGTTCCCTACTCATAATACTGCTTTTATAAGTAGATACATATGGCAAAGATTAATGAACTGAGTGTTTAAATTGCATAAACTATTTATTTTAAACGTATCAGCAAACAAAATCTTCCAAAAAGCCAATTTTGACTTGTTATTTAATGAATTTATTGAAGACAGTACAATACGTTATTCTTAAGTTCACATATAAAATATTTTTCTAGTGATTCAAATTATAAAATATTGGAATCCTTATTTTTTTACTTTGCAGGTTATTATATCAAAAAAATTAATAATCTTCTTTCGGAATTAGTTCTTTAATTCATACTATATAATCTTTTAGGTAAAAATTTACTTTCGGGTGCCCCTTCGCAAAATTGGCGATTTTTGTTTGGTGCCATTCCTGTTTGCAGTTTTGCAACACCGCTAAGCCCAGCGATCAACCGCGACCAGAACTTGGCGAAAATCAATGGCAATAGGTTGCCATTTAGGTACATTTGAGAATGTGTCTAAATTTAAATTAAATTGAACTAATTACCGTTTCGGTGTAGGAGCGGGTACCCCTTAGTTTGGCGTTATATTTTGGCGATAATATTTTATTTCTGGTTAGGCAGCGGACATCTTACTAATCACATCTTGGCGTCAAAAAGAAAATCGCCGAAAAATCAAGTGGTACCACCCGATTGCAAACTTTTATCCTAATTACTGAAAAAGTGAAATTATTAACGTATTTTTATTCTTGAATAAAAGCATTTATGACATATCCACTCTAAAATAGGACATAGTATCACTGTTTCCATCAATTAAATTAGCCAAGAAATAAAGAGTGGTATAAAGTTAAAATGTTTATTTGAGTCTGTACAACCTCATATTTTTTAATTTTGTATAAACAATTAAGAAACATGAACGTTTCTAATATACGGAAACGAAACATGATCTGTGATATCGAAAATAAAGCATGTTATAGAAATAAAACGGCAGCGATTTGAAAATCGCAATTTTGATTAAAATCTAACTAGTTTCTTAAAAGAAATTTAAAGTTGGAAAAACAGGTTATCTGCGCCACCTAGCGGAGAACTTTTCACGGCCGTTTTTTCTCTCATATCGGAAGGCATTTAGTATAGGGGGCTCTGGTTGAGCATTAGCATACAACAGCAGGATTGGCGATAATTTTTGTCGCCAAACGACCGAATCAGGCTTGGCGACAAAACAAAGTTGAGGACTGAGCATCAGAATTTCAAAAAAATCTTCAATAAAGATCTAGAGCTTGTCTTAAATATAAATGAATTTCAAATTCTTAAAACATTTTCGGGACCGTTCGGTGATGCATCGGATGTTGATGCTGCCGGATATCGGATATCTGCAGTTTGAAACTTGTAAACTCCATGGATATTTTTAAACATTCCACAGTTTCCAAATTTTGTAATTCACGTACATATTTTCAAAGCATTTTAATTAATTTAATTTTCAAAATCAACTTTGACACGCTGGATAACCGGGTATTCAATGCAGTGGACCTTTAAAAACCTGTAAGATACCGGATATCCAATGTCCTAAAGGGGGAACTGGACTCGTTGGTTGGAAAATTTTCGTGACTTGACAAAGTTTCGTCACCGATTTCCGTTAAAAATAGCCGATCGGTTTCAAAGCCAATCAGCCCCCTTCGTTAGTACCGGGAGAAGAGAACTTCATCCCTTAAATCGGTCTGCCATTTTTAACCTTTCATTTGCTCCCTTTACCGTTGCTTTTATTCATTTTGAAAACAAATGTTCTTTCTCCTGCTCCGTTTCGAGCAAACTCTGGCTGCTTCACTGCTTCATATTACAGATCCCTGTTTTGAAACAATGCTTTTTACAGTACAAGATTACAATTTTTTCGAAGTGTTTCCAAAGCTGTTGTTGTGTCTAATGCCACTTGGATATCCAAGCTCCCCTTCGCGGAGCAACTGGGAATTAAAGCGGTAAGGAGCGCCTTCCGTTTCAAGCTGAGCACCAATGGTGGACGTACGACTTGGCTCATAATGTACTTGGATGACACTACATGGCGCCACGACAAATACGCCACCTTCCTTTCTAGACCTATGGGTGAAAGGAAGGGAAAATCTCCACCCACCGATTCCCTCGGAACTTCAGGGTCCACTGATTTTACATGCAAGTATCCCCAGGTGTACATGGTGGGTCGTCAGCGGCCCGGGTATCGAACCCGAGATCCTCCGATCCGATGCTCAACTTTCTAACCGCTAGGCTACCACGGCCCGTTTCCAAACTGTGCACTTATGATGTATTATTGAAGGTTTGTTTGGATTCTCCAAAAATTTTCAATTTTGGATTTAAAAAGGTTTGACATGATCACGTGCCCTCTTCAATTTTTAAATTGACAACCCTATAAAAAAAAATTCTACTTACCATCATCTGGGTTCTCCCAAAATGTAGCTATCTTAGCTACGTATGGCAAATCTGTGTCCTTGGGACCTGACCTCAAAAGAACGCAGTCTCTTTCACTAATTGTGTCTCCTTCTTTGTGTTGCACACTTGGATAACATAGCCTCAGACACGGAACAGAATCATTCTGTCAAAAGAAAGAGTTTTTTTTAAACTAAAATTTTATATTTATTCAGCCCTAGCGTATTTTGACTGTGTCACAACTTCGGGGTCATTCAATAAATGATGTCACGCTTTGAGGGGGGAGGGGGATTCGATAAATTGGGAGTTTGTGACAAGAGGAGGGGGTAACAAGATGTGTGACATTACACATTTTGGTTTCTATGAAAACAGCTAAAATAAGTCGGCAAAATAAATTTATTTTTAATATTTTTTTAATTGATGTTAAAGTTTCATTGATCATTTTGTATCGTAAACACCGATGCTGTGATTAAGGTTTAAAGATACTTCTTGTTAAAAGTTTAAAAGGAAATTTATTTAGGCATTTACACTTTAAAAATAAAATTGCGCGGGTCATTTTTTCCGAAGTTGAGCAAGTAATATATTTTACTGTTTTATACTAATTATCTTTAGTGCAGTAAACCTTATCTCATTTTATACAAATGAAGTACTACACAGCAAATAATAATAATTATTATTATTATCCCATATGTCATTAAAATTTAAAAAAAAAAAAAAAATAGAAATTTGACCAATAAAGTAGTGTTTTTTTCTGAACTGAAACAAAGCAAGTACATATATATACGTAATATAGCGTGACATATCGCAAAGGGGTGAAGGGGGAAGTGTGACATTTTGTGACAAAGAGGGAGGGGGTCAAATATATTGAAAAAGTGGGGCATCCTTTATGAGCGATCTCTTTATAAAGAAGTTATTTGAGTTACACATGAAAAAAAACATATGGGTGCGAAGGGTATTTTCCCCTTTCTGAATTTTTGCATCGTTTCACACATAGAAATTTTCAGAAATGGCATTGGCATTAAGTCATAATATGAAACAAAACTGAATGATTATTTCTCACTTAAATCCTATTTCAAAAGTGAATAAATAAATAAATAAAAACTACAGCTAAACGGCGAATAGCAAAAAGTCTTTATCCATAAAAAAAGAACGCACACACATAAAATACATAAAAAGCTAAAAGTGTAGCCTAAATTGAAGTGAAAAGCAACCGATCAAACTCTAGTTGAGGCCAGGGTTGCCAGATTTTCCAGACGACTTTTAGCCAGTTGGGAGAAACATTTTAGACATAATTAGCCATTTAAATTAATTCGGTTGTTGTTGTGACTGTTGTTGTTGCGGTTATTATTGCTCTCAATTGTTGTTACCACCAAATCTCCTACTCGGATATTCATTTTGTCGGATATCGGATATCCGATGTCTCTTTGCATGACGGATTTGTACCGGATATCTGATATCCGATGTCTCTTTGCATGACAGATTTGTACCGGATATCTGATATCCGATGTCTCTCTGCATGACGGATTTGTACCGGATATCCGGTTCTGATGTTTGAAACCTGTAAATTCTACGCATACTTTAAATCTTGGTTGAAATAAAGAAAAAACAAATAATAAACTTTAATGCGGAAAACTAAATTTAAAATTAGCCAGAATTGTTTGTGGCTAGTAGTTGAAAATGCTTTTAGCCAGTAGCATCTTAAACTAGCCATAATGGCTAATTTTAGCCACATCAGGCAGCCCTGGTTGAGGCCTTTCGTCAACATATGACCCACGGGTCACTGAATGAACGATTCCATAATTTGAAGTGACTAATTTTAGTTGCGAAAATATATTGCAGAAAAATTAATTAGTATAAAACATATATAGAGAGCATACATGAATAAACTGAAAATAAATTGCTGACGCCTGATCTAGCTGTTCAAATATTTTTTATAAAAAAATAACGCAGCCTTATTCTCATTCGTTTCGATTATCTTCGCTTTAAGTTTCTGATCCGTCACGTGACAAAATGGCATTCAATTCTCCAGCCGTCCAATCACACATCAAATTTGCCGCATCGTTACCAATTTCAAAACGATGCCAAAGTTAATCCGAGAAGTACGAGAATTAGGCGGAAGATATTTTTAGAGATTAACCTCATTGCCTAAAAAGCAGGAAAGTTAATGCAGGAGTTTACGCCCAAATTTAATTTCTCTACCTTTAATTATGCTTTAAAATTAACAAATTTTCAATTCGCTTCATTTTCCCAAAAGTGAAACAAATAAATAATAAAAAAAATAGATATATAACAATGGAAAAAAGACGTTATAATGCAAAATTAAAGACTTCCCCTATCATTTTGGAACATCAACAAGGCTCTTCAAATTTCAGGACCGTGCAAATATGGCTATCATTTCAAAATTTTCCGGGGGACGTATAAAAACTCAATGCATATGGCATTAAAAAAAGTAACAAAATATATAGGCGTACATATAAATACATTCTGCATCTCTGCCCCCCCCCCTCCTAAATGAAATCCCTAATGATTAAAAAAAAAAATTAAAAACTTCTCAACTGAAATCCATTGTAAACGACGAGTCTGATCACGAAAAATAATGATTCTGTTTTCGGCATATTAACGTTAAAGAAATTAAAAAAAAAAAAAAAAAAAATGAATAAACATGACTGCACAAAAAGCAAGCAAAATTACTGATGGCTTCAGGCGGTTAGCAAAAGCAACAAAAATCCCATCGCTGAGGTATTGCAACTTCGTTTTGTGTGCCAAGATTAAATACGAAGATTACTGCACATAACGTAAGGGTGCTTTGACACCAATGGCGACGGAACCATTTTGTCTTGGTCGTAATAAACTGTTGCTATGGCTATCAAACTAACAGCGATGACGTATCCCTTCCATAGCGCAATCAACAAATCTGCATTGTCTGAGGAAAACTCACTTTTTTTTCATGACGCAATAAAAAAACGCGAATCAGTCAATACGAGGGCATGGTTAGAAAGCTATATAGAACCTATGAAACGCCCTGAAAGGTTTCGTCGATGTTACAGTTAATCTGAATGCACCTTAAGAGATGGAATCATTGTCGCTGCTGTACCCGGCCTGAAGCAACTAAAACAAGAGAGATACAAAATAATACATTACGTACAGTGAGGGATATAAGCTTTTCTCTTGGCTTTCCTTTCCAACTCCATCCATGCTCAAACTGCCTCTTTTTCGATGCCGTTAGTTTGCTGGACTGTTTTGGTGACACACTTTTCTCTCTTTTGGTCGACACTAAGTTATCTGTTGTTATTTGAGGTACGTTTTTGGTAGTAACACTAGACGCAGACACGATTGGAAGAACAGATCCTTGGCTAACAGCAGATGTTAGTAAGCCGACGTGGTTAGCCGGTGTTGGAGGCTGCTCCAGCCTCAAGACGCTGTTTCTGGAACATTGCATAGCGTTTTCACAGGCCGACTTGTCGCACTTGCAGCAAGTTTTACTGACAGGGAACTGGCTGGCTTGGCACCCGTGTGGGGTGGATGTCCGTAATAGCAACAGGTCCCTGCAGCACAGTGGACTGGGACACTGTCCCGCTTGGAAAGGAATGTCAGAATCCGCGCTGCTGTTGGAGCCTGCCGAAGCCAGAGACAGGTCCAACGGAGACTGCTCACAAGGCACCAGACTTGCTGAACTCTTTGGTGAAGATAGAAACTGAAGGCAACTCCCGGTTGATTGATGATGGTGTTGATTACTCTCTCGGTGGAGCTCGTTGCAGGAACAGCAGCTCATCCGAGAGTGATGCGGAGGAGAGAGGCTGAAGTGTTGCGCATGATGATGCCTCGCAGCATCCAGTGCCGGACTACCGGCATGGTGGTAATCCGTGCACAGTCCGTCAGACCCGAAGGTACTGTTCGAGAGGTGGGTGTGGTGGGGTAGGTGATGGGAATAAGCAACTATTTTCTTTCTCACAAGGCAAGTATCATGGACATTTTGCATTAAGGAACCAGAACAGCAACAACCTAAAAAAAGAAATAAGGTGTTAAGCAAATATAAAATAATGAGAATCAACAAGGAACTCATAAGCAAAAGGGCGTAACTCACAACAATGTAAATTTGGAGATAAATAGTACCAGGAGTAGATCTAACATTTTTAACAAGGTCCGTTTGTGAATTTAAAAAACATTTTTGTGAATTCAAAATTTAAAGGTACAGTGATATTTGTTTTAAAAAATTTTGCCGCTTATTTAACAAAAATTTCTGTAAAAATTACGATTCGGTAGCTCAGAATTTTGTGATAGGTCAGAAACCGAGACGAATCTCCTATGGCGCGACCCATGAGTGCAAATGATAGGAGGAGCACTAAAATTTGTTTTGTGGCAAGCTATGTTAGTGCAAGACAAGGCTCACCACACAGTGTAGTTAAGAAACACAACTTAATGAAAGCTCTTATACGATTCGAACTTTGTATTTATTTTACTCTAAGCCTTTGTGTTTACAGTTACACCCTTTTGCGTCCTTCTGCACCAGATGTGATTTAAAAATTACGCAGCTGTCGTTGTTTGTGTGTTTTTTCCGGCAAGAGCTACAGTACAGCACAAGCAAACATGTGACCCAATTAGAAGGGAAAAAATACTGGAATAGCTTGGCTTTGCGAGTACCACAGCACTGTCAGCATAATTGTAATGCACTGATGAGTGCAGTTTTTCAGACTGAGCTTTTATGTCTACATAACGCACTATTTTAATTGGATACATGAAATTCAGTGTTAGATGTTATGCTACGTTAATATTAATGTTTTAGCACATAGAAAAAAAATATAGGGCGAACTTGGTTAGATTAAATCAGCAAGCTTAATCAAATTGTTTTAGATTTAGCACCTTTTCTTCGGTCAAATTTAATAAATTATTGAAAAACCCCATTAAGAGCTCTCGAAATTAAGGGGCCGTTCAGGTTCCACTAACCACGATCACTTCAGCCAAGTGTACTTTCCCGCCTCAGGGCCATCTATGGCGCACTTCCTAAAACTACGGAACCCGTCTGAAAACAATCCACCCTAAACCAGCCAAACAGTCGAACAAGCCCCCCTCCCCCCACACAGCACCTGAAACAATCACCTCCCCCTCCCCTCTCGGTGGAGACCACTGCGTTAGCACAATGCAGAAAAAAACTTCTCACTGTACACTGGGCTTTCCATTGTCAATTTAATATTATCAGATTATCAGGTTTGAGGATTTTTCGCACATTTTGGAAATCACCCGATTATCCGATATTGTGTATTTTCCGTATATCAAAATAAAAACTTTTCCGAAACATCTAACTATTTATCAATCTTGAACTGTTATGACAAATTAAAAAAAAAAAAAAGGCAGTCTGTACTCCCATAAGGTTCTACGCTGGAAATCAAAAAGTGATACAAGTAAAACTGTAAAATAATATTTACAGTGGTTTTTTCGCACATTTATTAAAATATAATATGGTAAATATACAACAACAGACCGTAAGATCCTCCGCGTGCAGCCTTTTGTTTAAATGCCAAATTTAAATCGGCATTTCAGCGCAAATAGGTTCTTTACCCCTGGTATCACGGGTGCCCACTAGAGATGAGTGTCAAAGCCCGAGCCCGAAATGATTTTATAAAGTGTTGTTAATAGATGTGGTGCTACATTGACTAAATGTACTCTTTTTGGTGCCATCGCAATTGGTTACAATGATTTTTCCTTTGATTTCAGATAAAGAATGCATATATTTTTAAACTATCATGAAATGCTTCAGTTGAAAATAAATTCTGGTGAGCTAAAATACATGAAAAATAATGTTGGGAAATCTTCGGTTTTTCAGCATTTTCGGGAAGTTTTTGATTCGGTCGATTTTAAAACTGGAATATATTCAGTACAACTCTTGCAGATAGGAGACATACTAATAAGATGGGTCTCTAATCTGGAGGAGCAAATTGAAAATGGAAGTGGACACAAGACTAGCAAAAAAAACATTAGTCCGGACTGTAGGTTGATTTATGAATATTTTACTATGAGCCCGGGAGTAACTTGAAAAGGTAGAGCCCGAGCCCGTGTCGAGCTAGGGCTGGGCCCCTAGGGGGGGGGGAGATCTCTAGGGGGGGGGGGAGATCATGACTCAAGTTCGCTATCGGAATTTTTTGTGGTTATTATTATTTTTTTTTTGGTACACATCGGATATTCGGTATCCGACTAATTCTTAAATATCCAAAACCTGATTAGGTCATTGCACGAAATATCCGGTTTTCCGGCATGTCAAATTTGATTATTAAAATTTAACTAACCAACATGTCTTGATAAAAAATAGATGCAAATTACAAACTTAAGTATTTGCAGGTTTCAAATATCACAACCCGAAATCTGGTACATATTCATCAGGCAAGGGATATCGGATATGCGGAAAAGTCATTGAACTGAGAGGGGGTTTTGGTACCATGAATCTTGCGGGGACAGAGGAGGATGGGCACCCCAGCCTGGTACAGCCTAGATCCCGAGCCCTTAAACACACGATAAACCAGAATTTAAGTTTCTATTCCACTTACCGGCTGGCGTAACACGTCGAAGTTAGAAACTATGGGATATCTGTTCATCAAGCTCAGTTAGTATTTACTCGATGCGAATACACGTGTACTTCCAAGTTGTTAGAATGAGCGAAAGTGATTCGAATAAAATATGAGAAATTTGTACACTAATGAACCCGATTGCACTGATTTATAGGAATAAATATATCTCGACCGTTTTTGTTTTTAAATCACAAATGAATGATCGCCAAGGACACCATTTATTTCAAGGATCAAGTACTACTCTAAAGAAAAAAGGTATTTTCTGATTCCTTAAAGATCCGTCCTAAAAATGGAGTGTGCTTTGGTAACACCCACGTGGCATTCCTCTTTCCAAAAGCACATCACTCATTAGCTGCAACTACGCCATACCCCGAGAATTATAATTTTTGATTTAATAAAATACAAGATAATAACCTGATATTGAGTTAGTAAAGCAATATAAGGATAGAAATAATTACATCTGTCGATGCAATTATTTCAGTAGTATTAACTCAAAAATCATAATTTTTGTAATGCTACATGAGTGGCTAAGACATCTTAAATGAAATTGATTGAACAAACTATTGTTTGCTACAAATTATGTACAATTGCGTTTGGTAGAAAGAGGACTGCAGCTCTCTTCCCGTAATTTTTAAAAATTGAAACCTTAAAAACTTACTTTATTTAAGCCATCGACTGTTTTACCGATTTGAAAGGTCGTCATTTGGGGAGGGGGCACCCCAGTGTTGTGCTTATGAATTTCAACTTGGAATAATCCCGTGTACTACATCATCAAAATCAATAGTAGCAGAAGCAAAATGGTCTGGATAAAAAAACTTTTGATTCTGATTTCGAAGACAGTGAAGAAAATAATGAAGCTAATATTGAAAGTAGTAGAATAGTTGAATATGTAGAAAATAAACAGTAATTTACCAAGGATTGCTCTTATCATTGAGAGAATTTGAAAAGTTGCTATATTAAACTTACCATCTTCCCGTTTTACACTAACTTACATTATATACTTACTAGAATGGGAGAGGGGGGGAATGAGGATCCACTGTTTAACTCTAAAACATGCTGCAACAATTTGTTTGTAATGTTGGAACGGTTTTTTAAACCAAAAAAATCCAATTCAAATCCACGCTTATTTTCAACCACCACTGAATAAACTACAGTGCAAGTGCACTTCTAAAAATAACAAATTCTAATCATGTTCAGACTTGCGCATTCTGGTTTCTCCGATAGCTGCCTGCTTGGCGCTTCCGCACCACTTCTTTCACGGTGATTCTTCAGTTAATTTATTACCATACAGTGATGCCGCTAGACTTCGGAAACTACGGGTCCTACGGGTCCTGGGACCCAGGACTTTCAAAGTTATGGGTCACATTTTCCAAAAAGCGGGTCCCTATCCAAAAAAATTCCTTGAACATCATATTTATGTCATTTTTTATTCTTATTGTTTTTGTTTGTTGTTTACAATGTGTTTCTTATTTCTTTTTAAAGTTGTACTCTATTTTCTATTTTTCAAAATTTGTATAGGTAACATCACATGCTCTGTGACACCCAGTGGGTGTTAAGTCGCTCGTAGGGTCTTTCTTTTCTGTTCTTTCTTCTCAATCACCACATCCGGTTAAATCCTCGTCAGTGTAGGTACGGTGGTGATTGATGAGGTATAAATCCATAAAATAGAATATCATGATTTTACAGATATCAGGGATGGTAGCAGTAAAGGATTTACATTTCCTGAACTTACAAAAAAAAAAAACCCTGAATCTTGATTCTTTTTAATAGGTACTAAGGTACTGGTCAGGCATATAAGGCGAAATGCATAGCTGCCAACCCTTCTTCATTTTGCAGAAGCTTTCTTCATTTGGACCCCATTTTCTTTCTTTCTGCACTAATAATGATCAAATCTTCCTCATTTTTGCTATGAGTTCTAAAGTATGAAACGCAACTCTTTAGGTGCATCCAAATTAGGATGCACATGCATTGGAGAACCAAGCCTGAATTGAGCAGTTTAGTGATATTTTCCCCCTCATGGTGATATATTCAAACATGACGATATTTTGCACAATAAATATGAACGAAATCCCTTTGTTTACCAGTATTTACTTTTTAAATTTGCAGCATTTTGTTTCATAATACATAATCAAAGGTGTAGAATTGTGTTATTAATATTCATGGCAAAAGATGCTTTGTAATATAATTATACCAAATCCCCCATTTTATAAGCATATGTTTTGTTGAAAATGTCACCATAAAATAATTGTGAATATTCAGTAATCCTTATTAAAACTTAAATTCTAGTTACTTTAATCATCCATGGTATAATTTGGCATTGCATAAAATCTTCCGTATTTTACGTCATTTCTTCTGCAAATTTTCAGATTATCTTCTGCCTTGTTCAAAATAGGGGTTGGCAGGTATGGAAATGTGATTTATTTGGTTATACTTTATGGAAAAAAAGTTGGGTCAGACAGAAATGTATAAAAATACTAATTTTCACAGGGGGTTGCAAAGGAAAATGTATAAAGTATAGGACAAACAGAAAAATGGTTAAAAAAATAGTGTACAATTTTAATAAAATGTGTGGATTATTAAAAGAAATAATACAATAACATCTAAATAATCATCAAAATGATAAAGAAACGATATTAAAATGTTTTACCTGCGTTTAATTCACCTCTTTTACACACTTCAGTTTATTATTTCCTGCATCAATTATGGCTTTTGCTGCTTCAATATCTTTCATAATTTTTCGTTTTAATACTGCTTGCAGTCTTTTTTTTTTTCCTCCTATGCAGGGTTCGTTGATTTAAATCATGATTTAAATCACGATTTAAATCAAGTGATTTTTTTAAAAAAATCATTGATTTAAATCAAGTGATTTTTTTCTAAAAAAATCATTGATTTAAATCAAGTGATTTTTTTTAAAAAAATCATTGATTTAAATCAAGTGATTTTTTTCTAAAAAAATCATTGATTTTACTATGTTAGGAAGTGTTGTAAAAATAAAATATGTTGCAATTTCAACTACTGTTTCAAACAAAACTTCCTAGGTCCATTTGGCTGTGTGCATACCATATTTCATAAGGTTGGAATTAATAACTATTCTTTTAATTTGACAATATTTTTTTTTAATTTTACAATATTCTTCAAGCAGCTTAACAGCAAAGCATCATTCATTCAATCATTCAAATTACAATTCATAATACATAATCATGAACCATTCTGTGTTTTTTAATCTTAAAAATAGTATTTTAGATCCCTTTAATCAATGCCACACAATAAATAATTCAGAATGATAGTGTTTAAAACAACAATTGTTAGAATTTATCCTTAAAGTTTCATCCACGTCCCCTAATAGCTTAAGGTTTTTTCCTTTTAAAATATTGTTTTATCACAGAAGTTTTCAATAAAGATATTTGATTAAAACAAAAAGTTGCAGTTTTCAGTAATGGTGTGAGCATATGATTTTTCGAAACGGGTAAAAATATTTCATGCTTTTTTATTTATAAAATTGAAAAATGATTAAAGTACATTCAATGTAAAACTTAATTGGGTACTTTTTTTGCAGTTTTCAATAGCAAAATAATTCAGATTAAATATGTTCATATTCTCTGTACTTATGCATGTACTATTATTCCTGGTAGGGTTACGTTTCATTTGAGTCATGCATTTGTATTAAAATTTGTTTATCATTATTATTATTAAAAAATATTTATTGCTCTGAAAATAGCGTAAAGTGTGTTTTTGCATATTGATTAAGATGTCATATTGTTTCTATGAATGTAACATAATAAATATCCAAATAATTTAGGGTCTTTTTAAAAAAATTTAAAAAATCCGATTTAAATAAAAAAAATCTGATTTAAATAAAAAAAAATCCGATTTTTTTGATTTTTTTAAAAAAATAAAATATCACGAACCCTGCTCCTATGCAAAATGTGCAGAAAACGCCGTAATTCGGATTCGCGAATTTTATATAATTGACCAAATGGAAATTAAGAGCTTGATTTTAAAAAAAATAAATGAAATAATACTGCAAGATATTAAAGCGCAGTAACTTATTTTTATTAATTCAGAATAAAAGCAACTACTAACAAAAAATATAACTGCAAAAGAACCCTTTACAAAAATCACGATCGTAAAAATGAAACTACATATTTCCGATTGTAACTACATTTAATTTCACTTCATTTAAAATCATTTAGGTCTAAAAATCCGAGGCAAAAACGTTCCCGATTTTTCTCTGAAAGTAGGGAGGTTGACATACTTATACGCAAGCATATACGGTAAGATTTTGATAAAAATAAGACGAAATTTTATTTGTTTACTTCTTAATTAAACCTAAAAAATAATTGAAATGAAAAAAATACGATTCCCTTAAATAAGGATGCAGAAAGATTACACAAAGAGAGGAACGCATGCGTTTGTTTGCTTGCACATGGAAATTAGGCCTACGTAATTTTAAAGTATTGCTGCAATTAAAAGGAAAAAAAAAACAAACTGAGAGCGAAAAATTTGGGGTGATTGAGCAAAAAAACTTCTGGAATTTCGGCAAAAAAATTTCCGGCATTTGCGGAACTAGTCCACTTCTGAGATATAAATGAAAAATAAACCTATTAAAACTAGAAATTTATTCCAATGCAATTAGCAATTGATTCAATAACAATTCGACCAAAAATTTTAACCAAAATCCCCCATTTAAAAGCTAAAATTCAAGTGATTGATTTTCGGCTGAATGCCAGATTCGCGAATTTTCCGCAATATCGTTACATGGACAGTAGCACTCTTTCTTTAAATAGTAAATGCATTAAGGCTATAACAAATTCAATAGGAAAATTTTATTGGTTATTTTGATTCAAAACAAAAGCTAAGCTAAGATCGTAATCGCGAAAAGGAAACCTTTTCATACCCGATTTAAAAAAAAAAAAAAAACGCACATTTCCGAACTTATAAAACATCAGGTTGATTTTACCTTTAAAGAAATCTTGGGCATTGAATCTACGAATTGTTCAGCAGAAATCAGTTTTGTAAAGAGCTACCTTTTCCCCTACTTAAGCCCCGGCAACGGAGAAGAACACGGTAGGAAACGGGCGTCAATGCGAGTTGGCGCCGTTTCCCCACTCTTTATTCACATTCAAAAAAAGCTGAAAAATGCGGATCAAAAAGATCAAAAAATATTTTTGCGTATCAATTTTTTATATATTTTACTCGATTTTTTCCCCCGCGATGAGAATCACGCGTCCCCGGAGACGCGTAATAATTTTTTATTTTCGCATCCACACTTCCGATTTTTGCGTATTTGACGTACTATAGCGCGTCCGCGGCATCGCTGCCATATATATACAGTATGGGATTTCAAATCCGGAACGCTCGAGGCCGCGATCTTTCCGGCTTTCGTAATTTTTCGGATTTTGGGTCCTCATTCAAAAAATTTGTAATTAGTATCAAAGCCCATACAATTTGCTCTGGAACTTTTTATTAGCATTTTGCTCATTTATAGCACTTTTATTATCGTATATACTCGCCTATAAGTCGCGAAATTTAGCACAAAAAACGAAGTTTGAGTAGGTTTGTATTCGGAGGCAAAGCATCGAAACATCTAGAGTTTTCCCGCTGTTATTTCAACCTCTTTAATTAAACAATAAAAGAAAAGATTTCTGTCAAATTTTGATTTGATTTTACATTCTCTAGCTACTAAATTGTAGCAAACGCTCAGACTATCGGAAAATGCGAGAAACGCGGATTTTCAATTTCGCGAATGTTCTGTATAGCGCGAAAAGTAGAGCTCATTAAAAATAAATAAATATAAGAAAACTACAAGAAATATAAAAAGCAAAATTTAATAATATCAACTCAGAATTAAAGCAACAATTAAGAAAACCCAATTGCAAAAGCGAACCCTGTCAGAAAATCGCGAAATATTTTTATTTTGAAAACAGCACATTTTTGATCTTAAACATGTCCTTCCTCTTTAAAACGGATTCCGAAATTGGGGTCCCATACTGTATACCATCGACATACTACTTGGAAAATATTTCATTTTGATGTAAGGGATAAAGGTAAATAAACAGTAAGAAAAGGCAGTTGTGATAGAAAACAGTGCTGATATTTCATTTTTCGCATAATTTTCGGCTAGGTTAAATGAGAAATACATGCATGAATGGTGGACGAATGTTCGTTCACATCCCTAGCAATAAGTTCTTCCAGATCCAACAACTACGCGTACACTGAAACACGGATGATATACCGAAATACTACTACCCTTTTTAACCTACTTCCGCGTAAAAGTAAAAGAAAAAAAGAAGAAAAAGTATGAAAGAAGGCCGAATATATCATAAAAATAAAAAATTATGTAATTAAATGGAGGCAATTCAAGCAACGTCATTGGTCACGCGGCAGCGATTAAAGCAATGTAAACAAAGGAAACCGTAGCATCGCTTTACTTCGAGTTCGACAAATCTAATTAAAAACTAGGCCTAAATAAAGTTCTTCTACATTACATAAAATTAACACTAAATAAAACACTATAACTATTGTAATAATTAATAAATTCCTTTTATAATGATTAAATTATATGTAAATGCTAGGTTATAATCAGAAAATGCTGTGAAAATAGTCTAATTAATTTTAAGATAACTAATTTTGCCTAGTGAACTCCACGTAGAACTCAATTGAAAATCTTAGTAAACAAAGAGCGGATATTACGTGACAACGATGATCGCTCAAGAGTCCCTCTAGCGGTGAATTGCCTCTATTCAAAACTAAAAAATTCGAAAGTAGGGTTTTGACTTACATAATGGGGAAAATGTGTCTGTCGGTCTGTCTCCTCTTTTACCTTTTGAAGGAATTGAACGATTCCAAAGATTTTTTTTTTTTGCAATTCAAAAAAATTTAACATTAGCGCCTACTGGGGAAATATCAAGCAATTATATAAACCCTGGACATTAGATCCAACTTCCTTTGGACAAGCTTATTGAAAGGAGCTCTCGACATGAATTTTTTTTTTTTTTTTCAGTTAAACAATTTTTTGGTCCCCAATTTTGAACAAATCAAAAAATTTAACAAGCGCCAGGTGAGGAGGGATTTCAGTCCTATATAAATCCTGATCTAACCGAATTTGCTTGGAACAGACTTGATCGGAAAGATTTTCCGACTCAGAACATGAACAGATAGGAAGTTCATCCAGAACTAAACGAGCCTATTTTCTCACAAAAGATTTTTATCTGGATTTTTGGGATATTTCCGAATGAATGAATAAATGAATGAGTGAACAAATGTGTATTATCCGTTCAAAAAAGTATATTTGAAATAGTTAAGAGCAAAAGCTAAATGAAGGAGAGAGATAGCTAAATCATATAAATTTTATGTTGGTGTATAAAAGGGAAAGTAGGTTCGCATAGCTCTAGGCGGAACTTTTTGTTTATTTTGTGCTACAGAAATTTCTGCGTTTTCTCCATCTAACCAGCTTAATTTATTACAAAAGACGTGCGGAACTCAATAGTTTTCAAAACTGTTTTTCAGGCAGACATTGTCTGAATTTCGTCTAATCTCTAAAATTTTATAAAAATTGAGAGAAAAGTACGAAGGCTGATCTCCTTTGAGGGCTCTAGCAAATTAAACGCTGCTTCTACCATTATATTTATTTTTAATTGTTCACATTAATTTATTTAATCTGTCATTATTAAAAATAAAAATTAGATGATGCCATACTTTTTTGAAAAAACATTCACTTAATTCTCTCAATTTATTTAGAATCTGTCTGCGAAAGATTATAACCACTCCCGATTACTTTTATTTTTTTTTTTTTTTTGAATGGAATATTTTAGTTTAAATAGGAAAATATCAATGTTCCTTTCATTAATTTTTGGGGCGCTTCGTCGATGTCCCTACGTTTAGCGTGTTGGCATCACGAGCCCTGCAACCGAATTATAAGAGAACTGCCACTCATTTTGCCTCGCAATTTTTACCTTTTCAAGAAAATGCAATTTCCGAATATGCAAGTTTTTGTTTCAAACGGTACGTTTTCTATGACTTTTCAACGAACTTAGTAGCATGGTCAGTAGCACAAACTGGTAAAAGACTCAATTAATAAATTGGTGTGGGGGCAGGATTTAAATTATGAACACGATTACATTTTTACTTAACTAATGTAGGATTCTTTTTTATAAGCTACGCTTCTTTTGCTCGATGGATATGCACAAGATTTCCATCGACGAAGACGATGGTTTAATATGCTAGTAATAAATATAATAAATGAATAAATAAATCATTTTAATTCAGTTTGGAAACTACTGTTAAATGCTTCAACTTTCAACTTTTAAAATATATATATTACATTACCAGTATGGAATGCTTTTCTGACGTAACTGTTTGCAAAAATGAAACTCGTATCGTTTTCAATTGCTGCCAAACGACACTTTAAAATATTAATAAAAAGCAAAAGAATCATTAGAGCAAAAAAAAAAAAAGCTGAACACAAAATTCAGTTTTATAAAAATAATCAATCGTCTGCTACTTTTTCCAAAGCAAAAGTAGTTTTGAAAAATTAATATTATTTAGAAACTTTCGCATATTTGTAAACTATATGTAAATAAAATACTTCGCCAGAATTCGATGCTTGAAAAAATATATTATGATGCCAAAATTATATTATAATGCATTTCATGATATTTTCAAAATATCTTAAGCAGCCTTTACAGACACGTTCTTAACCGCGGTCCGGACGGCGAGCCATTCAGATCCGCGGTCAAGAGCGTGCGTGTAAATGCAATTTTAGCACGCTCAAGAACGCGGTTAAGAATGACACTCAGATGCGCGCTCCAAGAAATGATGCATTTTACATACACGCTCTAAACCGCGCATCAAAGTCGGAGGATTGGACAATTCTACAGGCTGTGGCTTCTGTAGGGGACTTCAATGGAACGCCCCGCATCTGAACGCGTTCTTGCGCGCGGATAAGAATGTGGTGCATTTTGCAACACATTCTTGAACGCCACGGTTTTACTTGCGTTCTTGACCGTGGCTGGATGCACCACGTTCAGTCGCGCGGTTAAGAACGTATGTGTAAAGGGCGCTTTACTTGTATTAATTTTCATATCTTTTTAAAGTTTACATAAATGAAAAGATAAATTAACTTGAAATTTATCATGAATTTGATAAAAGGCACCTTTGAAATTGTTCTACAAGCAATATTACCCAGATCCGTGCAGCATTTTGATACAATACTTGCAAACTATGTTTCGAGGGGAAGGAGGGGTGGGGTTCCTTCTCGCCATGAGATAACATAAATGCACAAATCAAGCATATTTTTATAGCTATATAATAAGCATATAAATGAACAATGGCTGAGTGGTAGCCGTCCTACACAGGTCCGGGGTTCGATTTCAGGGCTGGGCAGGGTCGACTCAGCCTTTCATCCCTTCAGTGGGGTCGATAAAATAAGGACCGAGCTTACTTGGGAACTAAGCACTGGAAGTTCAGCATCAGGCCGACCATTTGACCGGGACATCTGCTTCTGAACCTCACGGCCCTCGGTCTCGAAAACTGGGAAGGCACAGTAGGCGATGGCCCCCAAAAGGCTGTCGTGCCATTGACTTTAGTTCATTTTTAATAAGCAAATAAAGACGTGCGTGTGCCAGATTTTGAGTTGTCAAGATGTTCGAAAGATATTCGTAAGTTTACGTAAGTAGCTAGTTAACATACTGTTCAGGACGTTAACTACGAATTGGATTACTCCGGCACTGAAAACAGAAGACTATGCAATATCTTATGCGTTCTTTTTAGAAACAAAAACTTAGTTGGTCTGTCGTAGCTATAAATAATCCGTCAGATAATTTGGGTACAGCCGACAGGGTGGCGTAGTGGTAAGGTAGCAGGCCTCGTACGCCCAAGATCGCGGGTTCAAACCTGGCACCAGTCGGTGGATTTTCAAGATGCAGAAAATCGTCTGCGCCCATGTCGTATGATGATGCGGCATGTTAAAGATCCCTTGAGTATCCGTTTGGCATGGAAACTCTCGGCTAAATTAAATTCCTAGTGCATATTGCATCAATGAGAGCTCAAGTACCGCCATCTAGTGGTAACTGAACGTCAAAATTCTCATGCGGCGATGGTACCACACTCATTGTGGTGCCGCTGAAAGAGATGGTACCAATTACTGGGGAACGCACTAGGTCTGCAATGGTTGAGGACCAATACCGCAGCCCCATTGGAAAGAAAAAAAAAATAATTTGGGTACATTTTTTTTTTTACTTTGAAAATTTGGTCCTGGCGTTGACGTGTTTAAAAAAAATACAATAAAATAAAATAAGCAAAAGAAGAAGAAAAGAAATTACATACCATAATCTATAGTAGGAGGAGAGTAGATGATAGATTGCTGGTGGCCAAACCTATGCATCGGAAAGCTTCCCTCACAATGGCTTGACGATGAAGAGGAATCTGAAGTCCTGTTTATACCATGACCGATGGAACAAGTTTGTACATGTGCTATGGGTATGATTTGTGCATGAGTATGGAGTTTGCAGCAGTCTCTGTGATGACCCATAGTGCAAGGACTGTCTGACGTTAGGCAATACGAATTATTCATAACAGTCCCGCTGGAATAGTTTAATTTATTTTTGCATTCCTCATCGGTCACAACAGTTTTTTTAGTTTTTGAGATGTTCGTCGTCATGCCCACATGACTAACGGGTACGACGCTAGAATTGGTTCCATGAGTGTTAACGGTTGTGACGGATTGATATGTACAAGTTTTCTGCATTCGAATTGTCTCTTTAACCTTCACTTCAGATTTGGTCTGTTCTATTTTCTTCAACTTTTTATTGTTCCCTTGTTTTTCTTTAGGTGTTTTCTTCGTCGTCTTCAGAATGCCTTTGTTTTGAACCTTAACTATTTTCTTATCACCAACTTTGTTTTTAGCAGTTTTGGATTTTGTTTTATCACTTTTAGCACTATTTTTTTCCGATGAATTTTGTTTGAATTTAACACTTTTGGTGGATTCTGAATTACCAGATAAGCACTTTTGGGAAGATTTAGATTTTTTCTTCTTTACACAATCGTCGTCGGATTTAAAACTAGAATTTTTAAGTTTTTCTCTCTCTAAAATCGAGGACTGCTCAACGGAATGAGAAACGATAACTTCTTGTTTTTCCTTAACATAATTAATTTGTTTATGCACAATGCTGCCTTTGAAGTCTTTGCTTTCTTTCTTCAAATCGAACTGTATCCTTTCATGACACTGCGTTAGGGACTTCTCGGACCCAAAAGGCTGCGAACAAATAGTAACAACAGACGTTGTCTTTGGATGGTGTTCGGGAGGCCTCCTGTCAGTGGTACAAATGACGTGCATTTTTGCCATTGCGTCGAGACTAGCCATTCTTTGAGGATGAGATTTTACTGGTTCCCTGAACGAGGTAAAGACATTGTTTACCTTTTCGACTTTAATGTCTTTAATGATGTCTTTGGGAATTTCTATCTCTTTCTTGATGACGGGCTTGGTGGTAGTCTTAAAAGGCGGAACTTTTAAGGGCTTCAACCAGCTGTTGCCATTGACCATTTCCTTTTTGGGAATAGCAGGAGGGGGTAAAATAGAAGGAGGAGGTATAAATGTTGCACTTTTCAAGATGGAACCAGGCTTTTTGGTACCAAACGTCAAAGTCTTCTTGTGTAATGTTCCATTGCTGTTGATGCTGTTTGATACGGTGTGCTCAACGACGGTGGGCGATTCACCTTTTTGAAACCAAGATTTATTCCCGAGAAGGGCAGGAGGAGTTTTGGTGTTCCCATTCATGCTAGCATTGTAATTCATATCGAGAATCTTTGGTTTCTTTTGAGGAGGAATACTGAAATCTTTTTCGATTTTTATGACTGTTTGAGGTATTTTCCGTTTACGGCCGACCGACTTGACTTCGTTTTTCTTGTTTCCCTTACCCTGGTCTTTTATTTTCTTCGAATTTTGGTTTTTTTCGTCATTCCTCGGTCTTCCACGTTTTCTCTTTGGTACGGTCTCCTTCCCTTCCTTGGAACTTTTGGTTTTATTTTCCGCATTTTTGACGGAATTCTTCTTTCCTTTGTTCGATTTTGGGGCAGTGATTTTTTGATCTTTCATTTTCTTCACTATCTTTTCTTTTTTGATGCCAACTTTCGTTTTCGGCATCAGAGAAATCTGACTAGGTTTTAATGGGGCGTCTTTCATTTCTCAGATGTAACTAAGAGCACATCTTCAGCCATAAATAGCAGATTTCTTCTCTCATACCTGTAGACAAGCAATTCTGAAACACAAAGATGACTATTAGAATTAACATTCAAATTATTTACATGCAAACATTTATTTTACAGAAACATAGTACATAACTTGTGCACGAATATTTAAATAAAATAATAATAATAAGCAACTTTAAGCATAAAATCCTTGGAAGACTAAGTCAGTGGTCAATGGCCTTTAAATCTTCTCAACTCACAGAATCCTTGGAAATATGAGTTTTTCCTTTTTTATTTCTATTTCTTCTCTCTCTCTGTCTTTTTAATAAGAAGAGTGGAGATAATCCAGACATTTTCTTAGAAAGTTTATAGCATATAAGTACTTTATGTCAAGCCGTCATTTAGGGGGGTCAAGAGGAGGCAATTGACACCATAGCTAAAGAAATGTGTAGTGTACATTTACATACGTGTGTATTTTTTAAAATCCAATATACATTGAGATTATACCTTCGCCCTCCCCCTCCTCCCAGGGGAAAAATTTGAAACGATGGGTGTGAAGTTTACCGAATTTTTCATCAAATATTTCAACGTAATGTTAATGTAAAATAGCATTATGTACCTTGCTCGTCAAGTGTCATCTAACTAAAGTGACAGGGGAGTGATAGCCTTTTAGCAAATTGTTGACAACTTATCCATGAACCACTTTTTTTTTTTTTTTTTGAATTGATAAAGGAGTTCTTTGGTAAAACCGAAACTCATGTCTGCAATAATTTTATTTGCTATATTTGCGTATATTACATTGTATTATTGTATGCATATATTGCATTGCGCATTGTTCTTTGTGCGTATATTTTCTCAATTATTATTTCTCACGAAGGAAAACAACAACTATTTCACATTAAAATATGTTATAGCCTATTACTTATAATAAATGAAGCTGCACTATTAATTTACTATACTGATACACTAGTGACTACTAATTTATTACTAGTGATTTTATTAATAATACATTAATAAGAAAAAGCCACGTAAAAAGACTGCAAAAGTCCCGTATTATTGTCAGGATCTTAATTTTGCCGGATATTGGGTATCCGGTGATTATTGTGTGATGGGTCCGCGCCGGATATCCGGCCATGATGATTCAAACCTGTAAATTCTGTATTACCCCCCCCCCCCCCCCAACCCTGTTCCATGTTTTAAATTTATATATGTTTTCAAAATATGCTAATTAATTAAATTTTAAAAATCTAAATTGACATTCCGAAAAACAACATATTTCGTGCAGTGGCCGGATATAGGGTTTCACAAATTAAAAATCGCTCGGGTACCGGATACCCAGTATTTGGACGACGACTCCCACCCCCCTCTCCTTGTCCCCTGTTTGCAATTTCTAAATTTGGCAACCCTGGTTGTGACCATTAAAAACTTTGTAAAACTAAAACAACCTGCAAGGCATTTTTGTATTTTATAATATTATTTCCGCTTGGTTGCGCCTGTTTGTGTACAACTTTGAGAAGTTATGTATCATAGTTTGCGGAACTATGCAGTATAAAACATTCCTAAACCGCCGCGCCGTATACAAATGATTTTGTTACAAGTGACAGGAGACCTTCATTGAATATCCACAAGTTTGAAATATCAATGGCGAGGAAAAAGAATACATACTTCCGTGTCAGCAACAATCAAGAGCCTCCGATACGCAGTAAAATAAAATATAACCGAAGAACATGGCACGGTAGGGCGAAATAAAAAGAAACACTCCGTCTTTTGAGGCTCAAGCGCAACACGGCTTGCAGGGGAAAAAATGCACTGCGAAACAAAATCGAAAGGGCATAGCAAAGACTGTTAGGACAAAATAAAAATAATGGCATCTCGATGCATTTTATGTGCGAAGATCAAAGGGAACTTGGGTCAACAAAGAAAAATAAAGTGCGTGCAAGGGGTTTTGTGATTCACAAAAGCATCGCTGCGGAAGAGCGTCGTAGTCCACGTTTGTTCATCGTATTGAAGTCGTTAATTTTGTGGAAATTATTCGCTGATTTTAAGCATTATTTATTTCTGAATAAATAGGATTTTTGAGGGATCACATTACCTTAATCATGTATATGTATTTTAAATTTAAGTTTCATAAATATATATATATATATTTCAAATGTATGCTTGCACACTTATTCGTCAAACAATAATTTATTTTCAAAAATTAAAAATATATCGCAAAATTTTTTTAGTTTAAAATAATTCACATTTTGTAACACCTCCATCACTCAACAATTTGGATTTTTTGGATTCAAGATCATAACAAAACAAATAAAAACACATATTTCAGGATTTTATTTTATTTTATTTTTTTAACCCTCTATCACTTATAAAATCGGATTTATTGGGTTTTCTGCATTCGAGATAAATAACAAAAAAAAAAAAAAACATTTTTTTTAAAGGGAATTTTTCAATTGTTTGTAAAGAAAATTGCAAAAACTGCGATCGAACGATATGTTGTTGCCTACAATCTACACAAGTGATGGCGAACATATGGCACGTGTGTTAGTAGGTGGCACGCAACAGACATTCCAGTGGCAAGTACACATGTTCAAATTTAAATGACTTATATTTACTCCTTCACTGAAAACAACATTTCGAAAATTGAATAAATAAATGAAGAAAGAAAGATAAGGTAAAATTAAGAAAGAAAGAAAATGAAAACTTTCAAGGTTAGCGGCTACTTTGCACAAATGGATGATTTTTAAAGATGATTTTTCGAAAGACAAACAACTAGGGGCACACTGGACACCTGAAAATAATAAACCGTAAATTAACTGGCACACTAATAGAAAAAGGTTCGCCATCCCTGCCTACACTATGCAGGGGTCGATCCAGACAATATTTAATTTTGTGAAAAATCAAATATTTTTGTGAACATTTAAAATTTAAATATACAGTCACAAAAGAATTGTGTTCTTTTTTGCCGCTTATTTAACAAATTATTCTGCAAAAAGTAGAATTTGGTAGCTCAGAATTTTGTGTAGGATCCGTTTTGATTGATAGGAATTTTGTGAAGGGTCCGTTTTGATTGATAGGAATTTTGTGAAGGGTCCGTTTTGATTGAAAGGAATTTTGTGAAGGGTCCGTTTTGATTGAAAGAAATTTTGTGAAGGGTCCGTTTTGATTGAAAGGAATTTTGTGAAGAGTCCATTTTGATTGAAAGGAATTTTGTGAAGGGTCCGTTTTAATTAATTTTGCGAAGGGTCCGTTATGATTAATTTTGCGAAGGGTCCGCTTTAATTAATTTTGCGAAGGGTCCGCTTTAATTAATTTTGCGAAGGGTCTATTTTGATTAATTTTGTGAAGGGTCCGAAAACGGACTTGAATTTCCTCTAGCGACACCCCTGCTATGATACCGAGTAGAAATCCTAAGGCATTTTTATTTTTGCACATATTTAAAAAAATGTCTTGCTAAATGATCACAATAAGCACCTGCCCAAATCTGTGCATTTACATAATATAAATAGTATAATGATGAACCAGAGCCCCCTATACTAAATGCCCTCCGATTGCGCTTTAAATCCATACACATTTTGGCCGCAACTTTTTATATAGAGAGCGCTAGTTCTCTGCTCATAATACTGCTTTTATAAGTAGATACATATGGCAAAGACTAATGAACTGAGTGTTTAAATTACAAAACACTATTTAATTTTAAACATATCAGCAAACAAAATTTTCCCAAAGAAAGCAAATTTTGACTAAAATTAAAACCTAACTAGTTCTTAAAAAGAAATTTAAAGTTGATACAGCAGGTCATTTGCGCCACCTAGCGGAGAACTTTTCATGGCCGTTTTTCTCTCATATCGGAAGGCATTTAATAACCCACATCCCCCTTTCAAAAAAAAAAAATCTAGTAGCGCCACTGATAAAATAAGCAAAGTATCGGGTCCTATTTTATAAAATCAAAAACAAAAGAATTCAAGAAATTC
The DNA here is from genome assembly GCA_038502835.1 of Octonoba sinensis. Taxonomy (NCBI): domain Eukaryota; kingdom Metazoa; phylum Arthropoda; class Arachnida; order Araneae; family Uloboridae; genus Octonoba; species Octonoba sinensis. The sequence goes on from CM076603.1 coordinate 45,800,870, forward strand.
GGTATAATCCTGCATAAAACAGTTCTTATTTTTTAAATACACATATACGATGTAGAAATACTGGTCTTTCTTTTGAAAATACAAGTGATGCAGCTGAATACTTTAATGACGTGAAAATAAGGGGAAAAATCATTTGGAAAGTCACAACACTCCGCAGTTTATCTACTTGCTAAACTTTAAAAGAAAAAAAAGCAAAAAAAAGTTTATCGTATTAATATGTATTTTAAATTACATTTTATTCGTACGAGAATAAGCATACATTACTTACAAAGTAGCATCGTAATTAAATTAAATCTAACAATTTTTTTCAAAATAGAACACGCTCACGAGCTATACATATTTTAAGTATTATGTTGCCAAACAAGAATATAATTTTAAAAGTCAATAACATAACACGTATTTAAAAGGATTATTTTTCGCATCCAAAATATATCTCTTAAATAGTTCATTTGTGTCAAGGCTTAAAACATTATTCCTCTACTTGAAACCTAATTTTATTATAAGAAAGGAAATTAATATTTATTCATCGCAACCACACGGAATCAAATTACATCTTTGATACGCTGTGTTTATTTCATTAAATTGTTCCGCGTTATTATGAAAATTTTCAGTTTTTTCATGTAACTGGGATTTTAAATGCTAATCATCATTGATAGTTGTAGTTCATGAAATTGAACAGTTTCAAAAAAATTAGGAAAAAACTAGAGAAAAAGAACATGTTTCATGTTTTCAGTTGCAGTAAATAATTGAGATTTGTTTACAGAAGAACGGCTTTTTCATTTTTTAACTTTTTCTTCTTGGAAAATGATTTTTTAATAGCTTTATACCTAAATATATTTTGTTGCGTATTACAGCTCTTTGCTCTACTTTGGAAAGCATTAAAATACGCAAAAAAAAAAAGTAATGAAATGGTGCCCGAACTGTCGTGCCGCTCGTGTGAGGCAGCTCATTTTACTTTATGTATTACTGCGCTAGACCTGTCGTGCCTGACCGCAACCGGACCGTATGTAGGCATTGAGCCTCAGCTATCCAGAATTCCCGGAAATTCAGATATCCGGAATAGCTATGGTCCCGGATAATTAATTCACTACTGTAATACCAACCGGATTAACTCAATCACAAATCTGGATAACATTAAAACGAATACATAGCTACACATACGACTACGACGATAGTTCTGAAAATGTCCCCGTAGATCAATTCAACGATAAATGGTTTGTGATCAACAAGTTGCTTTGTAACTTTTCCTTCACTTTCACAAAAATCTTAAATTTTTTCCCCTTAAAAATTTAATAAAATATCAAATATGCTTGTCTGTAATAAGTGCAAAAAATACAATTAAATCTGCATTTCAATTCCTAGTGTTGTAGTATTGAATTAAACCATCGGAAATGTAAAAAAAAAAAAAAATAATAATAATCACATAATTTGCATGGCTAAATAGATAAACCTGTAAAAAATGCAACAACATGCTGGAGTCATAAACCAAGTGTTTTTTTGAAAAAATCGTAAACGTAAATTCAGTTTTATTTAATAAAATAATAGGATATACAAAGGTGCTTAAAAAAGCTTGAGAAGAAGTTTGGAAAGGAGGAAAAATGGCAGAAAACAAAGAACAAATCCTTCTAATCGTTTTATAATTCTCGTAAACAAAAAGAACAACCCTCAAACTATTTTCAAACGATTACATAATTACCTTGTTTACTCCCAGAGCCCTCGGTTTTAAGCAATACTGTCGATTGTAGTACTGTAATATAGATCGAATTGCCGATTCTATTATGGCTTTTTGAACCACCCTCGCTCTCCAGGAGAAAACTCCGAATGCAGTAGTAGTTAAAAAAATTTCCCCAACTCTTCGTAAGAATATAAACACGTTTCTAGAAGGCTAACTTTAATCTATTTTTGTGTTGAACAAGTATGTACCATAAGTATTAACGTTTGCAATTCCATTTTTAAAAATAGGAGCAATTTTTGTCTTTTATCACACGGAAGAAAGGGTTCTCGAGGGGAGAATTTTTAAAACGCTCAGTTCCCGGGAAATTCTTTTTATGGCATGTGCTTTATTTGTACAGTTGCCTAATCTTTTCGCTGATTTAGATGCGCCAGGAAAACATTTCGAAACAGGCAGGGTCGAATGCCGCCCACACGCTGACCTGAAAATTACGGCCCCTTCCACTTAAACCCAAATATATCTTGACTTTAAAAAACGATCCAATCCACCATCACACCACCTCCCTCACAATGCCAATTTCCGCCATTTTATCAATAGTTATACTTGGAATAGTTTATTTTGATATGAAAGATGAAAATGAATAGTAAAACCCTATTATACCGCACCTCAGTATACCGCGGAATCGGATATAACACGGTTACTATCACGTCCCCGACGTTTAAATTAAACCACCCTTTATCATCGCTATTTAAGCAGGGGTCGCACCAGAGGAAATTCAGGTCCGTTTTCGGACCCTTCACAAAAATGAAATTAACGAAAATGGACCCTTCAAAAATGCAAATCAATCAAAATAGACAGACCCATTACAAAATTCCAATCAATCAAAACGGACCCATCACAAGATTCCAATCAATCAAAATGGACCCCATCACAAATTTCCAATCAATCAAAACGGACCCATCACAAAATTCAAATCAATCAAAACGAACCCTTCACAAAATTCCCACCATTCAAAACTGGCCCTTCACCAAATTCCAATCCATCAAAACGGACCCATCACAAAATGCCACTCAATTAAAGCGGACCCATCACGAAATTCAAATCAATCAAAACGGACACATCACAAAATTCAACTCAATCAAAACGAACCCTTCACAAAATTCCCATCAATCAAAACTGGGCCTTCACCAAATTCCAGTCAATCAGAACAGCGCTTTTTTTCACATAATTATTTTTTTAAATAAACGGTTTATAATAATCCATTTTTTTCACTTTATGTTTAAATTTCGAATTTTCACAAAATTATTTGATTTTTCACAAAAATCTTTTTAAAATTTTTAAAAAACATGACCCAGTTAAAAATGCCGGATCGAGCCCTAATTTAAAGGCGATTCTTTTATTTGCCGTTGTAGTTGTAACGAAAGCCAGCCAGCAAAGTCTTTTAGCCATGCTTTTGCGACTTTTTGTTAAGAAAAATAAAATGTCTATTCCACTACTATACTTCACTTTCGAGTATTATTGCTTTGCAATCAATTAAAATATTTCTTCTTTTTGCAGTGATACTTGATACAACTTGATGAAACTGTAGGAACAAATAATTTGAGTTTTTATTAATCCTGTTTTGAGTTACTGCAGTTGATTTATTTTTAGGAAAAAAAAAAGGTCCACTACACTGCGGTGACGTTACAACGAGGGTGCCGTACGTGCCCTCCGAAACCCGTCGTTTAACGGGGTTCTACTAATATTTAATAATAAGAGAGCAGAAAGTGTTGCCATAAAAATTTACTAATATTTTGTTTGAAAAATTAGGTAAAAAAAAAAAAGAAAGTGCGGAGAAACGTATTAACAATATTTTGCGCAGAACTTATGTTTGCAGAACAAGTACAAACTTTTGACTTGACTTACTTTGTTTCAATTCTAATTTATGTTTTAAAGCTAGTAAAAATATAATATTTCTTAGGCGAATACGCAACTGGCAAAGTTTGATAGAGCTGTAAATTAATCAATTTTTTAACTCAGATAGCTTAAAAATTTTTCTTTTATGATTAATTTTTCCAAATTTTCCGTGATTACAATGGGGCCAAAAGCAAAGGATTTTTTAAATATTTTGTTTATTTTTCGATATTACCTTTGACGCAGGGTGAAAAGCTGTACTTTAATCATATTAGTTTATATATTTTTTCTCTATATTTATTTTATTTTTTATTATTGAAATCCTATTTCTTCCAGTATCTCAAATGCCTTAAAAATAGTTATAAATCGATAATTCTACGAAAATTAGTACTTAATACATTTTAAAACATTCAAATCCCTTTACACCATGCGGTGCTTTAAGCTCTCCGAAATATGTGAAGAATTCACGAAATGTATTTAAAATGAAAATTAATTTAAAATGTTCATCAATTTGGCAGGATATTAAGGTCTACCTTTTTTCCTAGTAAAACCATAATTTCACAAAATCGATTCGTTAACTCATTTTTATTCATAATTTTGTATTCGTAATTTGCATAAAAATCAATTTTTAGCCTACAATTTAGTGTTTTGGGGCATCGGAAGAAATTAATTGAAGAAGAATCTGCATGTATGTTAGCATGTTTAAAGGTCTACTTTTGCACCCGGAGCAGATTCTGTAATATTTTTTTGATTTTTCGCTTAATCTCTATGTGCTGGGTGTATTCTAAACCCTCTGTACGGTTATTACTAATTACTGTACAGCTCTGCACAACTCTACTGCCCAAGATGCTAACTCTAATATCTCAAGAAGGATAAAATATTTATGACGAAGAAAGTGAACCACTTTCAGCGGATGAGAGTTCCTTTTTTACAGTAACAAAATTAATAAAGCAATTTTGCCTACAGTAGCGTCAATACGGAGGAAGGAGGGGGGGGGGGGGAGGAGGTTCGCCCCGGTCGGCACCCTTTTGGGGGGTGATTCCCAACATACATTAGTTTTTCAAAAAAATACACATAATAGAATTATACAATTTTATTAATGCCATTTCAACACATTATAACTGAATTTAAATGATGTAGCTTAAAGAACGATGCACCAAAGAAATAACAGAATTTTTAAAATGTTTTTTTTTCACTGCTGAAAATATTATAAACTAGGAAATTTCAAGTTTTTGGTTAAACCAACACCAATGACTGTTGTAGGAAGAAAAGGAAATGCTGTGACAATTCAGGAACACAGCGAAGATTTTTTTTTTACTGGAGGGGGGGGGGGGGGAGGTTACGGTGATATTACCACACCCCTACTAGGATGGCTGCGGTGAAAATGCAGATAGTAAGAGTTCTGTTGGAGAGATGGCGCCACTGAAGACATGATAAAATGTCATGTTTTAATTTGCTGCTCTGAAATTTGAAAGATTCTACAACTGATTAAAAAAAAAAAAAAAAAAAAAAGCACGTAAAAACCTTTAAAAAAACAGCAGATTCTTTCTGAGCAGTTACACTTGATGTTAATTTTCACCAAGAATTCAATTATTCATTCTATTACTGAAATTTAAATTACTAACTGATCTTCGGCAGAACATCGGCGGGCTGTAAGTTCAAAAATCATAGGTGTTGGGTACTATGTCACCGTAAAGAGACAGAAAGAAAAGTAATGGCTAATGGCCGTCAACCACATAGTGTTTAGTTAATTAGCATGCTCCTCGTCGTGATACAATGATCCCTCGTTTTTCGCGGTTAATGGGAACCAGAACCTTCCGCGAAAACTGAAAAACCGTGAAGTAGGATTTGCCCCTAAGAATTTTCGTGTATGAGGGTACACGAATGTTTCAAATATGTAAACAGTATTTATACTTCACCCATTTAAGACAAAAGTTACAACAATATACGTAATTACTTAAACATGTCCGTTCTAATTAATAAGGTTAATTACAAAACGTGATAGTACAGTAATAAACATTAAACAACATTGATTTCCGAGAGAGGCGAAGAGTCTTGAGTTGGTGGGAGCTTTTGAGAGCCCGTGGTATGTACTTTGAGTCAACTCATCTCTTTGTTTGACATGCAGAGATCCTTCTCTCTCGCGCATCAACACGAAACAACGCTTGTTTCCGCAATGTGGCTGCCGACATGGTTGTATTTTTTTCATTTTTATTTTTTGATGAATATTTTGAAAAAACCCGCGAAGCACTGAAGCCGCGAAACATGAAGCGCGAAGTGGCGAGGGAACACTGTATCTGAAAGAAGGATGAATCAAAGATATGTACAAACTAAGGTGTTGCCACTCAAAAGAATCGAAAATTAAAAATTAAGTTATGAATGGAAATAACCTATTAAAAATGGAAAGACATACAAATATTATATTACTTTTTCATGCTAATCATTAAACATATTTTTAAATATAGTTTTACCATAGTTTGATTTTTACATGATTTCAATATCGTATCGTATCGCAAAATTTAACCGTAACTGGTCCACGTTAAGTGAAATATATATTTTGATAATTATCCTCTTAAAAACGTAAGAACAAAGATCATGTAGTTATTACAAAATTGTGAAAAACTGGGAGAGTGTTCGATTTTCTATAATGGATCCCATGTCATATTGAAATCCAGTAAAAAATGATACAGTAAAGCACCGTTTATACGTTTTTCAAGGGACCGAGCAAAAAAAACGTATAAATGAAAAAACGTATAAACGAAAATCACAAAATAAACCGAACATTTTCTAACAAAAAACAAAACAGAAACTTAAAATAGTATTATGAAAAATAAATAATGAATAATTTTAATAATACATACTAAACATATAATACATTATAAATTAGTTTATAAAGTAAGACATAGTAAAATGAAATGATGTATAGTATACTAACTTTTGTATTCCTGAATTACATTACAATCACTACGTTTCATATTCATGCAGTATGCCCAAAATATTTTGTTATTTTGGGTTGTAGCGCCTTTTTGGAATGCACAGAAAAGAGTTCCTTGTTCACAGTTATAAGTGCCATCTTGACATTGTCATTTAAATCACTACCAAGGAGATATTCTTGCATAATATTAAAACCCTCCAAAGCTTGCTGAAAACTTGGCTGTGGCTTTTCAGTGCAGTTATCCTCTTCTTCACTGCTAGTTTCTTCATTTGCGACCATTTCATCGACTGTTAGAAGCGAACATGTTGCAAGTTCCGAATCACATTTCACAAATTCTTCAAATGTAGTAACATCACTCAAATTTGACCAGTTTTCAGGTGGAACAAAATGCTCAGGTTCGACGTTTTCATTAGGAGTGACATCTACTGAAGTGAAAAACCCACCAAGATTGAAGCAGTTTCTTATTGTTTTCGGTAAAACACTTTCCCAAGCCATCATTATGAAATTCATAGCTTGCAAGATATCAATGCTCATTTTTTCGAATTCTCCGCTGTCTAAAGTAGCGATAGCTGTTTGCACTAAAAGTTTCCGATAATGTTGTTTAAGGGATTTTATGACTCCTAAATCCAGCGGCTGCAGTTTGCTGGCACAATTGGCAGGGAAAAACTTGACAGCTATATTTTTTAGAAAATCCGTATTAGGTGGATGAGCTGGGCATTGATCAATGAATAAAATGATCCGCCGTTTCTCTTTTCGCATTTTATCATCCAACGCTTTTAACCAGTCGGTAAAGAAAGACATGGTCATCCATGATTTTGTGTTGGCCATGTATTTTGCTGGTAATGTTTTTACATTTTTAAAGCAGCGGGGCTTTTTTGATTTTCCAATGATCAAAGGAGGTAATTTTTCTGACCCATCTGCATTGGCACACAATAGCACGGTCAACCGTACTTTGCTCTTTTTTCCGCCATGACATGTATCCGATTTGAGTGCAAGAGTTTTAGTCGGCAGAAGATTGTAAAATAGGCCGGTTTCATCCGCATTAAAAATGTTCTTTGGTTCATATTCTTTTATCAGTTCAGGCAATTTATTTTGAATCCAATCATCCACTGTTTCACACTCAACATCTCCAGACTCTCCACTTACAGTTTTGCCTGTTATGCCGTGTATTAACTTAAATTTATGAAGCCATCCCGAGGAAAATGATGCATCGCATTCTACATTTAATTTCTTCGAAATTTCTTTCGCTTTCTCCATAAGCAAAGGACCACTGATGGGAATTTTTGCACTACGACACTGGTTAAACCACTGTAAAAGCACTTTCTCTACATCCGGAAATTTTCCGTTTTGAACTCGAAGTTTTTTTGAAGCATTAGCACCACTTTGATTATGGCTTTCCTCGATGATCTTACGCTTATAAATTATCGTGCTTAAAGTTGAAACAGGTAAACCTAATTTTTTGGCTAGGTCAATTCTTTTTAAATGAAGGTTTTCATCCACTTGTTTCAAAATGCACATTTTTTCTTTTAGAGACAGAGATTTTCTACTACACGAGCTCGAAGCCATCGTGAATGCTAGTGAACGATAGATCCCAGAATTTTGTAAAGCTGGTAGGAGCAGGGTTGCCATAAAGTCCTCAGGCTACTTACTGAAATTGTAGGGCGCCTGCCATGGCAAAATTTCCATGGCAGCTACCTACGCTCAATCTCGGATCCCAGGAGAGGAAAAGCGCTTGTCACCTGCTATTTCTAGGTATTGCACCACAATCAGAACGCTCTTATCTGTGGATATTCGCATTCTTCCGGGGTATGTCTTTTGTTCATTTAGCCAGGTGCGTGACCACCGCAAGTGGTCACAGCAGGTGTGGGTCAAGGTCAAATGCGATTTCTAAACTGGACAATCGCCAGCGCAAAATCAGGTTAAAATACGTTTTCTCTTTATGACATGGGTAGAGAAAAAACGTGTAAATGAAACTCGCAATTTCAGGAAAACGTATAAACGAAATTATTTAACATTAGTTTGTATGGGATCTCGCCGGGGCCGTTCAAAAAAACGTATAAATGATAAAAACGTATAAACGAGAAACGTATAAACGGTGCTCCACTGTATTTTTTTAAAAAACGGTTCAAGTCAGTAAAATATATATAAATAATAAACTATAGTAAAACTTGATGAGTTTGCTCTAAGTCCCATTATTACTATCAATGAAATTTCGATTACGTGCAATTAATTCCATATTACGGGGGACAGAAGGGACTAGAATTTTTTGGACGTTATACCAAACTAGTAGCTACAAATTAGTTACATCACGGATATCACTGTAACCATTGAAAAACGGGTTCCTCGTACCCCCAAAGCACGTGTCTGCAACATTCTTACAATTTGAAATTTTTACTCATAACTTTTTTATTCATTTACTGTTCTTGCGCAAAAGGTAAACGTTTCTTAACACGTTACATTTATGTAAATAAAATATATTTTTCTTAAACAAACCAATAAAAATCTGAACTTAGCATGAAAGTTTTGGTAAAAGTATGCATTACGATTTTAAAATAAAAATGATGTGAATAGGTGACTATTAAAGGCAGCACCCCCCACCCCCACCCCCCACCCCATGTAAAAATACCTTCTAACTTTTCAAACAATTCAAATATTTATAAGGATGCAAAAGGATTGTAACGCACGGGTGTTCGATGTTGGCAGGTTGCCTTCCAAAATATACGTTTTTACTTATACCTTATAGAAGTTAAGAAAATTCAACTAAAATATTTAGAGATCTTTAAAAGTTCATGCAAATTTATCGCCGATTTCACAGTGCAAATGAAAGAAAATCTCAATAACGCATTTTGATTAATTCGAGATTAACGGTGAAAGAAAGAAGGAGGTAGCTAAATATCTCATTTTCACACGCAGTAAAATATGCAATGAATGGTTGCGAAGCGATAATATTGGTAGCCAAGGACTTTGTTCAAAAATCAAAATGTTAATTTTACTTTTAAAACATTGGGAAATTATTAAGAATAATTTAAAATCGGGAGAGGAAAAAAAACACAAAAAACCAAGATCGGTATCGGGAGATTGGCTGAAAAGCGGTAGTCTCCTTTAAGAATTTGGATAGTTGGCCACTCTGTATCGTCAAACAAATCTTACGATTATTAAACTGAAAAATCAATTCGGAAAACCGAATTAATTTTCAATTTTCAGATTCAGTTCTGAAAAATTTTCGGAAATTTCGAACCAGAATCACCCCTGGGGACAGTAGACTAATTTATTTCTGGACGAATGCTTTGTTTGTTTTTATTTTCTCTGGGCTCGAAGTTCTTTTCTGACGTTCACCAAGCGTCGAAAATAACTCTTGAACGCAATAAATCTAATCCCTCACGCGCTTAAAAGAGACATTTTTTCTGACATTTTCAATATCATAGCAATTCTATTTAGCGAAGGCAGTACGCAACTCCTATTCGAAATTTCATGTTCCGAGTTCAGTTTTAAACTTTACTTTGCTCCACTGCTCAAGTGAATGAAAACCCGCGTGGTGTCAATTTAGTGCAATCGTAATCGTCAATTTATAACTTGAAATCCAAGTGAAAAAGTCGAAAAACCGTTGAACTTAGAATGAATACTCTTCGCCTGTCTTTTAAACAGACATAAAATGATGGAAAATACGGAGTTGCTTCACGCTCAGAGCTGGAAACAGAAAAAATATATTTGAAAAAAGGAAAACTTTCAAGAAAATATAAGGTGTGGAGCAGGACCGTCATTTCAAAAATTTCAGGGGTGAGGGGAGAAAGGGTATATTTTCAATGCACATTATCGGTAAGAACAACAAAATACATTAAAACATGCATTAACTAGGGATGTAACGGATATTCGGTCACTATTCGGTATTCGGCCTAGCCGAATAGTCATTTCATCAGTCATCACCTGGCCGAATACTAGGTAAGGTCGAATTCGGCCTGGCCGAATATTGATGAACTATTCGGCCGAATAGATCTGCTGCAGTAGAAATGTAATAAACTAAGAAACTAGTAGATTTTAAACATTTCAAATAGTATTATAATTATTGCAAAAGAATACATTAGTATTTAGTTTTAATAAATAAAAATGATTTAGAAAAAAAAACAATTTTTTTTTTAAACCTCGTTTTAGGCTTGACTGAGCAAAACCAGATTTTAAAGTTGTAATATTGTATTTTATATTTAGTATTTGCTCCCAAAAGCTGGCAATAGTTAATTATGATGGAGAAGATGAGAAATTTATTTTGTTATTATTAACAAAGTGGAAGTCAGACTTTGTTTGGGTAGACTACTGATTTATTGTGAATATTGGGTAAGAGAGAAATGTGAAAAGCTTACAGAATATATCATGAAAATTTAGATAGCATAAGTTATTAGGGTTTTTGAAAATAAAAATATATTCCAGTTAAGTGTATTAAATTTTAATAGATCTTTTAAAAATAGGAATGTAAAAAACCCCATAAAATAAAAATATTAACTTTTATACTTTTAAAATATCTTCACAAAACAGTTTTGAGCAAGGCAAGGTCACTAAGTAATAGTAGTTCTTTCATTTGAATTAAATAATTAGTAAAATAATGCTAATGCTTACTACCATAAAACCTGTCGTTTCTATTCCACTTGTGGGTGAAATTTTTAGTTTTATTGCATTCAAAACAATAGAGAAAATAGATTAATTTTAAATAGTTTCAAATTCTTAACGAACAGAATTAAATCAAACATCATAGATTGTGTGTAATTGGTGTTTGTGAATAATTTTAAATTTGACAAATACTTTCTATGACAACGATTTTCTACAAATTTTAATATTCGGCCGCCGAACATTCGGTATTCGGCCTAAGATATCGGCCGAATATTCGACTTCGGCCTGGAAGAAATGGCCGAATATTCGGTATTCGGCCAAGTCACTATTCGTTACATCCCTAGTATTAACCCCTTAACGCATTTGCCTGTGTTTGACACGGGCGAAAGTTACTGAAAAGTTACACATAGTTTGTATTATATATATATATATAGGGGTCATTCATAAATGATGTCACGCTTCGAAGGAGGGAGGGGGGCTCAAGAAAGCGTTAGAGTTTGTGACAGGGGGAGAAAAGAAGTATGACATCGTACATTTTGATTTCTATAAAAAAATCAGCAAGTTACTTATTTCATGCTAATGTAATATAGCCTGACATGTGACAAAGGGGGGTAGGGTATGTTGAAATGTGACACTTAGTGACAAAAGGGGGAGGGGGGTCAAATATATTGAAAAAAGTGTAACATCATTTATGAACGGTCCCATATATATATTATATATATATATCTCTTACCCCACTCCCGCTCTTAAGTCAACCCCCCAACTGAATAGCAAAAAAATAAGTTGCACTATACTAGGGATGTAACGAATAGTGATTTGGCCGAATAGCCGAATACCGAATATTCGGCCATTTCTCCCAGGCCGAATTCGAATATTCGGCCATTTCTCCCAGACCGAAGTCGAATATTCGGCCAGTTCTTTTAAGCTGAATACCGAATATTCGGCCAATGTCTTCGGCCGAATACCGAATATTCGGCGGCCGAACATTAAAATTTCTAGAAAATCGTCGTAATAGAAAGTATTTGTCAAATTTAAAAGTATTCACCAAGTCAAACACCAATTCCACACATTACGTCGCATTGGTTTGACAAGCTTCTAACTGACATTTTTTGTGCATTCGAGGCTAGAGTACAAACTCAATGCTCTCTAGTATTTCTATCCAGGAAACAGACTTAGGACACTATCTATTGTTAAATAGTGGAACTAGCTAGAATTACAAAGTTCTAACTGCCCAAGTAAATAATATTGTTTCAGGATGACAAGGTTCCAACTGCTTCACAATCAGCTCTCTTACGATCAATTTAACCAGAAGTTGACTTTTAAGGTTAGAAAGGGTTCAATACTGTAAAAGTTGTGTGCAAATAATAATTTATATTATTAATTCAGCATTTTTCAACATGGAAGATAACAACGTTTCATATGAATCAAGTTCATCTGATTTGTTTGGTGATAAATCGTCTGATGAATTTATTCCACCAACCACATCATCTGAAAATGAAGATTTTAGCCTTGTGAACTATAAAAGGTAAGATGTATAATTAAACTCAATGATAGATGTGCCCTTTGTGAGAAGTTTCATGTAGCTCAAAAAACTGAGACATTGACAGAACAGCTGAAAGAAGATTTTGAAAGACATCTAGTTTATAAAACAGAAATGAGAGAATCACGGGCTGAAGAGAAGAAAGACAGTACTATTCCAGTGTTGCTATTCGAGCTCCAAAATGTTATTCTGACTCCTCATGCTGACATCAGCTCTTTTTTTATTATTTGAGAAAAATGAATGTGTATAATTTAACTGCATATTTCACAGCTACCAAAAAAATGTGTCCCACAAAATTGGAACAGTATAATATCCAATGCTGTTTTACATTTTTTGAGGGATAACCCCATTGTCAATTCTATTACAACGAAGTATTCTTTGCCTGGGCACTCATGCGTTTAAGAAGTGGATCATGCTCATAGTGAGATGGAAAAGTTAATGAGGAAAGTTGATTTCTACAGCCCAATTGGATTGATCCGAATATTGAAACAGGTGAACAGATCAAACCCTTACCGTGTCATCCAAATGAATTCAGCAGATTTTAAAGATTCTGGATCAACTTCAAAACTGTTTCAATACAAATTAATTCCTTTTACTCAACTTCCAGTTATAAAATTCACACAATCATCGAATATTGTAGAGTTCAAAACAAGGCACTACAGACATGAACCAATGAACTGTGTGAACATTAACTTCAATGAAACTACAAAGAGAAAGAGGTCCAATTCAAAAGGCAGATCGCCCAATTTACTCTCTGTTTTTGAACTGAAACCCAAAATACAAACATTTCATGTTGAGTTACCTGAATTTAAAAAAAAGATATCAGGAGTGCATTGCAGTACATGCCTCTACAAGACAGAGAATATTATAGAGTGGTACTTAATCTATAAATTTTTCCATGTCAAATCAAGCCTATAATGTGAAAATATTGTAGAATTAATGATTTGTGTGAAAATAAAAATGAATAAAATTGTATTCTATGAAATATTTTGGTTTTTCTTACTCATACTAATCATGAAATATTCCTTCTCACCAAACTTTGAATGGTATTTCGGTTTGACAAGGCTCTAAGAGCAGTTAGGACCTTGTCATAAATGTGAACTTGTCTATTTCACTGTGACAAGGTTCTAACTGCATTTTGAGGTTTTTTTTTTTTTTTTGGTGGCTATTGAACAATTTTTATCAATAACAAGAAGTTCAGCATGTAGATATCACCTAAATATTGGTTGATGAATAATATGAATAAAGAACTTACAAAAATGAAAAAGTTATGGACCTAGCAATCTTTGAAGTCAAATGCTCTTTGGTCAGTTAGAACCTTGTCAAACCAATGCGACGATTAATCTATGATGTATGATTTAATTATGTTTGTTAAGAATCTCAACTACCTAAAGTTAATGCATTTTCTGTATTGTTTGGAATGCAATAAAACTGAGAGTATAACCCACAAGTGGAATAGAAATACAGGTTTTAACGTAAGCATTAGCATTATTTCACAAATTATTTAATTCAAATTAAAGAAATACTGTTGAACTAGTGAACGTTTACCTTGTTAAAAATAGTTTTATGAAAATATTTTAAATGCTACAAAATTTAATATTTTTATTTTATGTTTTTTTTTTTTTTTTTTTTTTTTTGCATACCTATTTTTAAAATCTATAAAATTTATTGATTTTAAATGGAAAAAATTTTTATTTTCAAAAACCGGAATAACTTATGCTATTTTGATATTCATGAAATATTCTAGGCTTTTCACATTTCTCTTTTACTCAATGTCCACAATAAATCAGTCTACCGAACGAAGTCTGACTTCCACTTTGTTAATAGTAATAACAAAATAAAAGTTTCATACTCTCCATCCTAATTAATTACTGTCAGTTTTCGGGAGCACATGTTATGTATAAAATACAATAAATATTATAACCTTAAAATATGTTTTTGCTCTGTAAAAAAATTATGGAATGTTAAGTATTTTTTTATGTTTTTGCTCAGTCAAACCTATAAACAATGTTTAAAAAAAGCAGTTTTTTCCTAAATTATTTTTATTTGTTAAAACTTTATAACTATTATGTTCTTTCGAAATAACTATAATTCAATTTTAGAAATGTAAAATCTACTATTTTTTTCATTTTTCTTCTCATTTCTGCCGTAGGTTCTATTCGGCCGAATAATCCACCAATATTCGGCGAGGCCGAATTTGATCTTACAGAGTATTCGGCCAGACCGAATATTCGGCTATGTCGTGAAATAACTATTCGGCCAGGCCGAATAGGCCGATTACCGAATAGTGGCCGAATACTCGTTACATCCCTACAATATACCTATACATTCATTTTCTGCCAAAAAACTATGAGTTTTACTAGTTTTTCCGGAAAAAAAAAAAAAAAAAGTCAGGGGCTGGTCAATTGACCCTACCCCCTGATCGATTAAATGACGGATCTGCTGCAGAGGGGGAGGAAATTAATAAATAAATCCTAATGGCAAATTGGATCCGTCACAAAATCTCACCTCGCCCTCCCCCACCCTCAGAAAGAAACACGTTTAAAATAATCTTGAATGCAAATATGAGCCATCCACAAAATTAATACAGTAAAACCTCTCAATAAGGGACACTAAGGGGACTGGAAGTTTTGTCCCTTAAATAGAGGTGTCTCTTCCTCGGAGGTTCATAAATTGATGCATACACATATAGTGTATTGACTAAGTTTAACTTTTTAATGGTAAACATGTGTTACCATTTAAGCTTAAATACTGAAAATGGCTCATGCATACAAAATATAAGTTAAAATTATTGAAATTTAAAATTTTTTCATTGAAAAACTGAAATTTTAGCATAAACATCGTATTGGCAGAGTTTTGGAGCTTACAGAAATTTATTTGAAGTAATCTGTTAGATGGGTTTGTTTCAAAGTACGTAATTTGGGCAATACTGTAGAAATTACGTTCAGTGCTCATTTTACAATTCTTGCATAAAAAAGCTTGTCGGTACTGTCTGTCCTTGCTGAATACACATGTATTCCACAGAGGCGTAGCTAGGTGGGGACAAGGAGGGACAGCTGTCCCCGGGCGCAGCGTCAAGGGGCGCCAAATTAATGTTAATTTATTTTATTTTTAAATGCGAAAAGTAAATTATTTGAACTGAAGAGGTGTGAATATGTTCGACAAAAAAGTGGGAGCATCGCGAATCATATCGGGAATGACCAATGTAGCACACAGGAGTGCGTGGGAAATCAGACAAATAATTTTGCGAAGCCTAAGTGGCCCATAATTCCTTTAGAAGTGAATGGTCGCTAATAAAAATGAAGGTTAAAAGGGCTGCATTTTTTATAGCTATTTATCATTTAGGAAGCATAAAAGTTTTTAAAATTCCGTTTAAAGGCGCCCCCAGGGGTACAGAGGGGCGCAAAATCTTCAGTTGTCCCCGGACGCTGAAAACCCTAGCTACGCCTCTGCTATTTCATTGTACAAAAGAGGAAAAAAGGCTTTACAATTAGGTTTTGTCAAGTACTTTAAAATGCACTTGTTTCTTGTTTCTTGTTCATGCTTCTAGAACTCATACCAACTTTCAGAAGTTAATTTTTAGAAAAGAAAAAAAAGAACTTTAGCTTCCAGTAAATTTTCTTATCTATATAACTTGAATTTTGGAAAATTTTCTCCAAGAATGTCCCTTAAATGGAGTGTCCCTTATTCAGAGGTAAATACATTGCAGTCCCTATTCAAAGGGACTGGGACCAGAAAAAATGTCCCTTAATTAGAGGTGTCCCTTTTTCGGAGGTGTCCCTTAAAGGAGGTACCACTGTATAATTTTTTACCAAAATACCTTACTTAAATGGTTGATTTTCTCCATTATCTTCTTTTAATATCAGTAGTTTTGCGGTGGATTACATAGTACTTGCGCTACATTTTAAGTTTTTAGCCTACTTTCCCGTAAAAGTAAAAAAAAATAATAATAAAGCATGAAAGAAGGCTTAATGTATCGTGAAAATATCGTTAAAAATCAAGAAAAGTCAAAAATAAGTGAAGTAATTAAATAAAGATTGAAAAATAAAAAATTTGAAAGTAGGGTATTGAGATGGGGAAAAAGTGTGTCTGTCGGTCTGTCGGTCTGTCTGTCTGTCTGTCTGTCTGTCGGTCTGTCCCCCCCTAATAACTTTTGAACGAATTGTCCGATTGGAAAAATTCTTTTTGCATTCGAAAGATTTCGTCGAGGACATCTCATTTCTATATTTTACTTTTTGATTTGAACATTTTTTTGTTCAATTTTGAACAGTTCAAAAAAATTTAACATTAGCGCCTATGGGCGAAAATGAGGCAAATTATGTAAACTCTGGGTACAAGATCCATGTTCCAATGAACAAGCTTACTGGAAGAATCTCTTGGCGTGAAATATCAATTTGAACAATTTTTGTTCATTTTTGAACAGTTCAAAAAATTAACATAGCGCTTACGGGGAAATTTCAACCCTATATAAATCCTGATCTAACGGACCGATTTGCTTGGAACAAACTTTATCGGAAAGCTCTTATAACGTAGAAGATGTAGAAATAGAAAATTTATCCAGAACTTACGAGCCTATTTTGCTACGAAATTTTTTGATCGGGATTTTCAAGGATATTTCTCAGTGACTCAATGAGTGAAATAATGAATGAATGAATAAATGAAAGAGTGAAAGAATAAATCAATGAATAAATGAATGAGGAAAAGAATGAATGAATAAATTATTGAATAAATGAAAATATAAATAAATGAGTGAATAAATACATGAATGCGTAAATGAATGAATAAACACTTGAATGAGGTAACGAATGAATGAATAAATGCATGGTTGAATAAATGAAAGAATGAATGAGTGAGTGAATGAATATGTATTATCCGTTGAAAAAGGTATATTTTCAATAATTAGAACTAAAGATAAATAAGAAAGAGAGAGAAAGAGATAGCTAGATTATAAATTTGAATTTGGTGTATACGGGAAAGTAGGCTCGTATAGTTCTAGACGGAACTTCTTGTTTTTATAAAAAATGAATTTCACAAAATTGATTACATTTTCAATAAACTGTGCAAATTTACAAAAAGGACTTGCATCACTCGGCACCCAATGCACACAAAGTTTTCCCCATAAAAAATTTAGTGTAGCTGGTGCCTCGGCATATATTGAGAGTTTTTGAACAAATGATTCTTTGTTAAACATGCATAGTCTTCAAAAAGATGTAAAAAGTTATGCACGTTAATTTGAATATTTTTTCTTTCAAAAAATGTAATTACTTTTATTGCTTTATACTACTTTTTTTGGAATGAGCAATATTTCAAAGAACCCTAAACGAGGGACGCTGTTCTAAAAGATTGGTTGAAAACAAAGTCGTGTGAGGTATAATGAGTTAAATTTAAGGACTTTTTAGGCTATTTAAATAATTTTTATGGCTACATCTTGAGTACAATTTTTAGTTAAGTCACAGATATTTTTAATGTATGCAACAGTTTTATAAAATTCAAATACATGTCAAAATGTATTAATATAACTTAAAGCAGCAAAAAGCTCTCAAAGAATTATCAAGCTCAAATGGACAACTAAAATGAAAAACAATTCACAAATTACCTTCTAAACTGAGTGATCATATAGTGAGGTGGAACATCAATATTTCTAATTCACGAACTTT
The DNA here is from genome assembly GCA_038502835.1 of Octonoba sinensis. NCBI lineage: Eukaryota > Metazoa > Arthropoda > Arachnida > Araneae > Uloboridae > Octonoba > Octonoba sinensis. The sequence goes on from CM076603.1 coordinate 45,819,166, forward strand.
AAAATTTTTTTACTAATTTTGCATTCCCAAAACTTGCTAAAACCTAAGAGAATGTAGTTTATATTACCTTTTTAAAAAAAAGAGACATAAAGTAGCATATCCATATACTCGGGAACTTTTTGCTTGGGGTTGCCAACCACTTTTTAATGCCGGGCTTCTAGGGGACCGTTCATAAATGATGTCACGCTTTTTTCCCATATATTTGACCCCCTCCCCTCCTTAGTCACATGTCACGTTATGTTGCATAAGAAGGATATGTCACACTTCTTGTTGCCCCTACCTCTCCGTTGTCACAATTTCACGAACCCCGCTCCCCCCTCGAAGCGTGACATCATTTATGAATGATCCCTACGATTAGATATCGGAATTTCGGGGGAAGGGGGGGGGGACACATCCCGATATCCTCTCTCTTGGATAAGGCCATGACGTTCAGCGGAAACGTATTGAAGTTCACATACATCGACAACACGACAAATGAGAGCACGTTAATCAAGGAATGCAGAAAAAACTTGTTTCTTCTTAACTTGTGAATGATACGCAGCTTTCTTGCAACAACCGAACTATACAGAATGTGCTATCAAAAAGCCCAAATTCAAAACTCCGAAAAATGAAACGTCAACCACTTCCAAGTACGAGGCGAAAAATGGCACCGCAAGGCAATAAAATCACGAGTTCCCAAAGCCACACTTTGCTGAGGGGGACAAATTGCATTGTGCCCTTTTCCCCGAAGAAAGAAAAATAATTTCAATGGAAAGTACGGTTTAGGATACTACACTGGGATGATCTTTGGATGAGAAATACAGTGAAACCTGTGTAAGTTGACCACTTGCGGTGCAGCACTTTAGTGGTCAACTTAAGACAGGTGAGATATATAGGCAGGTGACAGGTTGTAAAGGATGGAGATTTTTTTTTTTGTAATTTCTTCATTTTTTTCATTTCTTACACTATGCATACATTTGTAATTAGTTATAATATAGCTTCATGTATTAACGTTACTTTAAAATAGTTACTAGGTACGTGTTTTCACAATTATCTAAAATATCATTAAATAAATTTAACCTGAATGACTTTCAATGTATTCTATACAACTTTAAAATTAAGTACTCGGTTAAATATCTTATTAATTATGCAAGTTACATATTTGATGGTAAAAATTTTCTAAAAATACCTAATTTTTCAAAATGGCTATATCAGATAGAAGAAAACAGAAGAAATGCATTTAAAGAATAAAAGAAGAAAGAAAATAGTGGTATTCCCATTTGATTAACTTACAAAGAGGTTTAAGCAAACTTTCTATTGATGTTTCATCCATCCAGATAAATACTGGTCTAACATTATTACATAAAAAGTATCCTGGATAAGCTATTTTAGTTTTTTTTAATCTTTCCAAAAATTGATAAATATTGCAATAATTAGACGGTCAACTTACAAAGGGTATTTTACAACACTCTACCCTAATTTGGCGTATTAAGTGGTCAATATGAGACAGATGGTCAACTTAGGTGGTCAAGTTGCAAAGGTTTCTCTTCATTATATAATATAGGGCTGATTCCGTTCCTGATAAAAGTGCTCAACTTAGACTGGAGGTCAGTTTACAAAGGTGGTCAACTTTACAGGTTTTACTGTATCGTGTTTTTAAGCAGGTGATGTCCACCAGGAGTGGGGGGAGGGGGGGGGTTTGTATAGATGGATTTTTTCGTACTGGATACCATTATTTGTCATTAAACAAGAAAATACTTTTAGAAGTTACAACTTTACTACAAAAAATAAAAAACAAGAAAAGAAATTCATCAACATAGAAAAATGGAAGTTTGTGTGTGTGCTATCGTATCCTTTTAGGTTGTGATGGCTGAAAATTTGTACAATGGCACCATTAAAAAATTTTCTCACTTGCTCTGTTTCAAACATGCAACACAAAAACGAACTAGAAGTTTACTTAATTTTGTAGATGACTCTTTAGCTAAGTTGTCCTTATTTTTTTGTTGTTATAAGTTAAATTCATTTCTTATCCATTTGATTTTGTTACTACTGTACAGTGTATGAGGTGTCCCAAGCACGTGCTTATCTTGCTTACGTCAGAATAATCAGAAGTGGATTAAAGGTGGATACCTTTAATCCACTTCTGATTAATGATGAACTTAAAGTGGCAAGAAGATATTTCACATGACACTACGAAAAAACATTGAAGGTTCTGGATCTCCAAAATGATTAAACTGGAAAAGAATAGTAAATATTAGCAATATTAATAAAATAAATAAACAGTTGTTCTTTTTTAACAGAGTTTAATCATCTTTGTGCTTCTCTTACAGGGGCCGTTCATAAATGATATCACCCCTTCTTTCCCATATATTTGACCCCCTCCCCCTTTTGTCACAAAATGTCACACTTCAACACACCCCCCCCCCCTTTGTCACATGCCACGCTATATTGCATAAGCATGATGTCACACTTCTTGTTACCCTATCCCCTCTCTATGTCAGAATTTGTCACAACTTCATGAAACCCCCTCCCCCCTTCGAAGCGTAACATCATTTATGAATGATCAATGTATGTTTATGAATGATCAATGATTTATGTATGTGAACTTCAAAGCTGAATTCTTATTTCTGTACATTTTAGCCCAAATTTTGGTGACTCTTTGGGTAGACATAATGCAGCAATGTTTGGTTGCAATGACAATTCTGTTTAGAAATCCACGAAATCTATTCTTTGCGTTGATTTGAGTTAAAAGTTCACGCATAACGTGAGTTAGGACAAATAATGCAATTAAATTGCAGCTTAGAAAAATATAAAAAATCTTTTAAAATTGCCTGCAAAGAAATACTTATCTTAAATTAATAAAACGAAAAATGGGAAGAACCCCAACTTGTTAACTTTGAAAACGCGAAGTCAGTGTAAAAAGAAATATTCAGATACGAAAGGGGAAATAAGAAATAACATAACTAGCGAAATAAGAAAAAGCAACTTTTTAGAATAAACGAAGATATCAAAGCGGTCAAGGTTATTCTGTAATATCTTCCTTCACCGAACGAAGATTAAAGCAGAACGAATTAATTTCCACGGAAACTGTCGAGTAAAATAAAATTTAAAGGTAAACAAACATCACTCAACTTAACATTTGATTAGCACCAATGAAAACTTTTCATCGGCAGAAAAGCGTTCCATCTGGCAAACCTACTCCGCAGTCAATTTAATCCTAATAATTGTCAACAGATGGCGCTCATTCGGAATGAGATCGATTGAATGCTCATGTTTCCATGTTACACCTTTTTTTTCTTTCTCTTTCCCCCCCTTTTTTACGGGTCATCCTTTTCCTCAGTGTTTCTCTTTTGATTTGCTGTTTTCCTCAGGTGCGCGGCAGACTTTTGATTTGGGGCAAGGGGCTAAATTTGAAACGCGAGAAGTTTCAGACAGGAAAAGTTTAATGGGAGTGCGATTGCTGCTCCTGTCGAGGAATTGAAATAAGCTGCCTTGGCTACTTGAGGTGTGTGGACATCGTTAAAAAGGTCAAAGAGTGACGTCACTGATGAAGATGTATTTTCACTCTGGCCACGTTTGTAATTAAGAGATGACCGCCGAATTGAAAGAAATTAATTTAACAGAACGCGTTCTGATATTTAAAGTTTAAATACAGATTTTCAAAAAGTGAAATTTCGTGATATTTCTAGGACCGTTCGGTGATGCATCGGGTATCGATTCTGCCGGATATCGGATGTTCGGTGTCATCTTTATGACGTATAAGTACCGGATACCTGGTTCCCCTGAGGTTTGAAACTTGCAAAATCTATAGATGGTTTTAAACATCCCACAGCTTCCGAAGAAGTAGTAAGTTTGTAACTCGAGTGTATTTCCAAAGTATTTTCATTAATTAAGTTTTAAAAGTAAAATTTGACATGACGGATAACCGGCGGTGGATATTTAAAAACCTGTTGGATACCGGATATCCCATGTCTTCTGGGAAACCGGTTTCGTTGGCCGGAAAATTTTGTTGGCCTATTCGTAATTTTCGTGACTCTTTCGCTGCTTTTGAGACCGATTTCCAAATTCGTGACCTTTAGGCACCCTGAAATACAGTATCAGGGAGGCCAACCAATACGAATTGCCCGAAGGAGAAGACAGGGATGTTGAGCCAGTTTTTGAATTTCATTATTTTACTTTTTTACCCAAATGGAAATATTACAGTTGACAACTTGATACTTTTTCTCCGATATTAATGATTTCCGTTGAACCATTTTTCTTATTTTTTTACTTTTTCTTTTACGTTGTGGCTCAAGTATCCCCATTCGAGAGATACATGAGCCATAGCCATGGTGAAGAGCAACACTAAAAACTGCCTCAAAAACAATATTTTTCTTTTATTGTTTTACTCACATAGTGTTTGAGCTAAAGGCTTCAAAAGAAGTTGTTAAAACAAAACTAGTGACATGATTTTTTTTTTTTTTTTGTGTGTGTGAAAATTTGTGGTAGAAGGATCAGTTGAATTTAGGAGCAACGTGTTCAGTTGATGGTCATTTAAATTTAAAATCTACAATTCTTTGAGCAAATTTCACGGTCAATCCATCTTCAGAAATATTAAGGCTTGCCTAAAAACTCTCTTCAGTTTTCTTTCCTGTACATTTTACCAACAACCAATCATCAATATCATCTTACTTCAATACAAATTCTACTACAAAATTAAATTAATGCACAAATTAAAGTAGGTGGACAAATAATTATCATAACATTCATCGCAAACACACAAGAGGGCTTCGTAGACATAATTTAAATCAAAAACTGAGAAGAATTATGATAAATTCTTTTTTTAAGCAATTAAAAATACTGCTTTTTGCATGGTCTAAAACTAGAGTTTTAACTAGAATTTTTTTATACAAAAAAATTCCATAGTTCACTTTTAAATTTTCCGATACCAAATACAGGCAATTTACTATGCATGTAAAAAAAATAATTTAAACACTTTCTATCGAAACACTTTTCCTTTGTTATGTTTTGAATTTTATGTTTGTGTACATTAAATATCGTCACACATTAAAGTTCAAAAGATGTAATCGTTTTCAAGTTTATTAAATAACTTACTGCATTATAATTAATATCATTTTAGTTAAATCGATTTGCTTACGTATTCGTGATTACAATCAGTTATATGCTACTGCGCCTTGAGGGACGATTTGACCGGGGGTTCACGGGATCGGCAACTTCAGGAAGTATCAGCATCGGTTATCTGGTAAACGACCGATTTTCAAATATCTGGAATCCGATGCGTACGACGACATGCCCATTTTGATTTTTAAAATTTAATTAATCACCATCTTTTGAAAATATATGGAAATTAAAAACATTACGTACTTGAAAGTTGTGAGATGCTAAAAAATGTATAGAATTTACAGGTTTCAAATATCAGGGCCGGATATCCGGTACGGACCTGTTGCACAAGGGTCACCGAACATCCGATATCCAGCAAAATCAAATATACTGGCAAAAATACGGGACTTTTGCTGTCCCGTATTGAGTTCCCTGGGACGCGGGATAATTTCTCAAAATATGCGACTGTCCCGTAAAATAAGGGACGTTTGGCAACCCTGTTCACAATTCCTCCCATAGATAAATGTTAACAGAACAGATTGGAAATATGGCATTAAAATAAATGTTTTTGGGGGGTGAACCAAAAACCTCCTGCCGTTGTGCCAGTTATGTAATATACTGGCTTATCTAAAATAATATTACAAGATAAAAGATATTTTAAGTTACACGGTTTTATTTATACAGGTGCCTCTTCTGCGTCGCAGTTTCTTTTTTTTTTTTTGTCATGATTTGAGTATTTTAAAATTCAAAACATCGTTGCATTATATAAACAATTCCAAACAAAGCTACGGTTGATATTCGACAAATAATAATTCTGATAATTTCCTCGGAGCCAAAATTATTAATTTTTTCGTAATTAACGTTATAATAAATTATAAAGTGGATGTAATATTGTATTGTCATCTGAAGATAAGCTTATGTGCAAAGTCTGAAGATAATTTATGCAGTAATAGTGATCGAAAACGGGGTAACAAACTTCCATGACAAATCAAGTTAAATAAAAACGTGTAAAAAACTCGAGAAAACCCCTCAAAAACTTCAAAAATAACACAAAGTTAGCTATTTAAGACTGTAGGTTCTAGGTCCTTCAGGGAAAGGTTATCCCGAAGCTATAAATACCACAACTAAATATATAAAAATAAAAAAAATCCAAAAACCGACAAATTTTGGACTTGAACCACTATACTGCTCTGGTCTCCTTTGTAAAACATTTCCGGAAATTCTCTTTTTTATGATGTCATTTTAGTATCCGTTTTTATTTCATAACCAACATAAATTTTTATAGAGAGGTGGTAGAGGACTTTTACAATTTGCTTTTTCAATGAAATATGCAACTTACATCAGCGGTTCCCAAACTGTGGTACGTGTACCACTAGTGGTACGCGAAGCCTCTTCAGGTGGTACGCGTGCAGGCAAATAAAAATCTATCTATAATGTAGTAGTGTTCTATTCTATATAATAAAGTTATATTAGCGGTGGTACGCAAAATAGTCTGCAAAAGAAACGGTGGTACGCGCAAAAAAATGATTGGGAACCGCTGACTTACATAATTATTTCGTTTTTCGTTCTACTGTACAAGTTCACGTATTCCTCAACGTGGTAACATGCTGAAAGTTTGGGATCGTTATCGCCTAGAAGAAATAAGGGCCATATCTGACCAAAGAAACATGTTGTAGACTAATGCCCCAATAGTTAGTAGCAATATACAAAAACACTTGATAAACTGTGAGAAATCGACGTTGTGCACCGCATATTGCGAAATACACTAAAACACGCGTTTTGGGATGAAAGGGAAACCCTTTTTTCAATGCAAGAAAAAATTGGGCTTCGGGGAGCTAAGCAGTAGTGAAAAGAAAATTTAAGTTGTGAAAAAGGTTCCACAAACCCCACGAAACAAGTATTCACTATATAGATACTTTCGTAATGGTATTTCTTAAAGTCTGTACAACAGAGAGAGAGACACGAAAAGAAGTGACTCATAAATGAACGATTACTGATTATTAAATGTGAGTTAAATATTAATTAAACCATAGTTTGTCAATTAACATTTGCTTGTGTTTATGAAAAGTATCACTATATCAAAAAAAATTCATAACAATTACTATGGACGATTAATGCCATAATAAATATTAGAAAACTAATTTGGAAAAAATGATGTTACAGTTAATATCAGTTAAGTGATCTCGGTTTTATCATTGCCTTGCTCACCACACCTAACAGTTCGATTTTGCTTTTTCTTACACTATTTTTTTTAATCACTTCTTTAAGTTTGAAGTGAGTCCACGGGCGGGCGATCCAAATTTACTTTAAAGTGATTTAAATTTAAGCAATATGAGCTGTGTAACCAGATATCTATTGTCATGCTATCTGCTATCATGCTATCTGCCAACATTGCCTAATGGCGAATATAAATTGTGCAAAAAATAAATGAATACATTGTCAGCAGGGTTGGCAAGGTTTTGTCATCGGTGAAAAAACCTGATAAAAACTGCCCTGCAAAAATAGCAGTCCAGTCTCTGTTTAATATTTTTCTGAATTTAAGAAATTTAAGTTTCGAATTGATGCTATTCATACTTAATTTGAGCACCGAGTTAAACGAGTACAGCATATATATTATAATATTAGAAATATACAGTTCATGAAAAAAAAACTCAATTTTACAACAAAATTAATCTATATACAAAATTTGTAGTAAATAAAATAAATAGAAAATTAATTGCACTGTTCATTTTGTTTTTGAACAGTTACTTTTTCTGGTTCTACTCACCAATTTTAAAATGGCGGGCAATACTTGTGATTAGGTAAGGGAGGGGGGCATTTACTCTTATACTGCAGGGGTGCCACCCTTCAAAAATTTTTAGACTGAACTTTTCACCTTACACATTAATAGCCAAATCACGTAATTTTTTTACAAATATGCGGACTTTTTAAAGATAGACACATATTGGAATGTACCAATATTTTCTTCAAAAAAGCCTAAAATTCTTGCTTTCTGATGTAAAAATATCATTCAATATGTTTAATCAAACAGTTTCGCAGGGAGAGAAAAAGAAGCGCACAATATATTTAAATCTTTCGGCAGTACTGCTGCCAGACTTCAAAAACTGGAGCTATAAAATTCCGACAATTGAAGGGGGTCCGGGAATTTTGAAAACTTTGAAAACTACATAGTGCATGTTGAGCCTTTTGGAGACACATTTGGGATTGCAGAAGTATTAGGAAAAAAAAAAAAAGAAGCGTAATAGAAACATTTAAAAAATTTAAACGCTTTTACTCATAAAAATGCAGTACAAAATTGGCATTTTTCTTTTATCCAGGGGGCAGGACCCCACATTTTTCTTACGCCCATATCGAAGAGCTCTGTATCTGCCTTCTCGAACGACACTTACAAGCTCGCCACTCTCTTCCGAAAAGGATGCTTTGAAAATTTGTAAACGAAAAATTATTGGTACCATTTGAGCATAGCATACGGTATTTCATGATTACAAAGGGGAGGGACCTTGACTTTTTAAATTTTAAATTCTAAAATTTTGACATTGCGAAATTTTCTGCCCCCTACTTAAAATTTTGGAGTTTCCAACAGTAATACATATAAATAATTATATTCATTGGATTTAATCGTTAGCAAAATAGCTGATCAATCATCAAATCGAAAGCCGAACTAGGATTTTAATTTTCTTCCAAAATCTAAATTCTCTTAATTATTTTTCTTTTCTTTCTTTTTTCTTCTTCGCCTTTTTTTTTATGCATTACAGCTGATTTTTCCTCCCCCCAAAAGTGCCGCCCGGGGCGCGGGCCCCCGGCTTGCCCCGCCCTAGATCCGGCACTGCATATCACGGTTCTAAAGATATCATTGGTGGTAGCAGTAAAAATTTGCATTTCCTGAAAAAAAAAAAAAAATCATGAACCTTGATTCTTTTTAATAGGTACTAAGGTACTGTAATGTCAGACATATAAGACGAAATGTGATTGCACTTTTAAGGTTGTACTTTATGAAAAATACTGGGATCAAGCAGAAATGGATAAAACTACTTATTTTAACTAGGGGACGCAATAGAAAATGTAGAAAATATAGGACAAACAAAAAAAGTTTTAAAAAATCGTGTATTATTAAACGTAATAATGCAATAAAATCTAAATAATCATCAGACTGTTAAAGAATCGTTATTAAAATTATTTACATGCATTTAATACATCTATTTTGCCCACTTTAGTTTATTATTTCCTGCACCATTCACGGCTTTTGCTGCTTCATTATCTTGCATAATTTTTCGTTTTAATACTGCTTGCAGTCTTTTGTGTCCTTCATCTTCTAGCAAAAAGTGCAGAAACGACAAAATTCGGATTCGCGAATTTTGCGTAATTGATCTAGTGGAGCTTGTTTTAACAAAAATAAATTAAATGTAATATTGCAAGAAATTAAAGCGCAGAAACTTATTTTTATTAATTCAGAATAAAAGCAACAATTAACAAGAGACATAACTGCAAAAACGAATCCTTTACAAAAATCGCAATCACAAATTGAAACTATACATTTCCGATTGTCATTGCATTTCATTTCCCTTCATTATAAATAATTTGTGTCTAAAAATCCGCAGCAAAAACGTTCGCGATATTTCTCTGAAAGTATGGAAATCGGACTTGCACGAGGGTTTTCCGTTTCTTCGTTTGAAAGTTGGCGGTTCGGCTTACATGCGAATCTACTTATACGCAAGTATAAACGGTAAAATTTTGATAAAAAATAAGAACATTTTTTATTTCTTTACTTCTTAATTAAACCTACAAAATAAGTGAAATGAAAAAAATACGATTCCCGTAAAGGATGCAGAAAGATTGCGCAAAAAGGAACGCATGCGTTTCTTTGCTTGCACATGGAAATTAGGCCTACGTAATTTTTAAAGTATTGCTCCAATTAACCAAGAAATACTTATTGTTGCAATTGAAAGTTAAAAAAATAAAATGAGGGTAAACAATTTAGGGAAATTGAGCAAAAAAATTTCCGGTATTTGTGGAACTCTACCAGTCCTGAGATATAAATGAAAAATAAACCTTTTATGACAAGAATTTTTTTTTTCCAATGCAATTAGCAATTGATTCAATAACAATCATACCAAGAATTAAAACAAAAATTCCATATTTAAAAGCTAAAAATCAAGTCATTGACTTTTAGACGAATGCCAGATTTACGAATTTTCCGCAATGTAGATTACATGAACTGTGTAGCATTCTTTCTCTAAATAGTGAATGCAATAAGGCACAAATTAAATAGGAAAATTTTGTTTACTATTTTAATTCAAAATAAAAGCTCAGCAAAAATCGTAATCACGAAAACGAACACTTTATGAAAATTCTCAATCGCGAAAACGAAACCATTTCATACCGGCAGATTTAAAAAAAAACGCATATTTCCGAACTTGTTGAACATCAGGCTGATTATATCCTTAAAGAAATCTTTGGGCATTGAATCTCCGAATTGTTCACCTGTTTCCCTTACCTAAGCCGCGACAGCGCCGTTTTCCCACCTTTTCTTCATATAAAAAAAGCTGCAAGAAAAATGCGGGTCAAAAACGAGCAAAAAATAATTTTGCTTATCGATTTTTTATATATTTTACTCCATTAATTATTTTTTCTCCCGTGATGAAAATCACGCGTCCCGGGGACGCGTAATATATATATATATTTTTTTTTCGTATCCCCGTCACCGATTTTTGCGTATTTGACGCGCTGTAGCGCGTCTGCGGCATCGCTGCTTACGTCCACTTTCCGTGTTTTCTTTTTTTTCACAAGACACATGATTTTTTTTAAATTTATGTTTTCTTCCTTTTATGTGAATTAATAAATGCTTCTGTTCCAATTTTCAATAGTAATCGGCATCGTCGAAAATATGGAGTAAATTAAAAACAATTTTTAAAAAATTTCCGATATCGGTAATTTTTGAAATTTTGAAAATACCGAATTTCCGGTTTTACAATGCGGAAAAACACCGGAGTTCTGGTGTATAACCAGAATACAATCACCTCTGGTTCATTGTTTTATAATTTTGATAACAATCCAAGTTGAGGGGTTTGTGCTCGCATTCAATTTTTCGATCGAGATTTTTTTTAAAGGGTTCGTTTTTTTAAAAGCGATTTTTGCTGATTATTTGCTTACCTTCCTTCTTTCTAATTTCAATAACAATTCAAGTTGGCGTGGGCGAATATTCAGTATTTTTTCAAGCCTTAATTTTTATTTTACAATTTTTTTTAAACCAATAATTTGCGTGACGGAAAGCTCCGTTTGGATCATCGTAAAAAGACGGATTTCCGTCTCCAGGACGGAAGAGTGGCAGCCCTGTTATACTGATGTCATGATGTAGGTATTTGACAGTGCCATTTTTGGATATCAGAACTTGAATAAAAAAGACAGAAAAATGAAGTAAAATAAATTAAGTTGCCTTAAAGACATAACAGAAGTTCTTTTTCACTGTGTAATTTTGAGTTAATTTTAATTAGTTCTGAATTTGTAACCTAGGCTTTTCATTGCATAGTTGTTTAATTGTAATATTTATTAATTAACAAAATAAAAATAGTCAATGCCCAAAAATTACTTCAACAATTTAAAACTTATTAAATAGTAGACCTTACTGCTCTTTATTTAAGAACAATTTGCTTTTTTTTTTTTTTCAATTTTGCTGGTTTTTTCCATTTTTGCCACCGTCCTTGAAAAAATACCTTTTCGCCGGCAAAAATTCCAACTCCATTATCAGTATTCGTGAGTGCTGGCAGGGATGCAATTTTTTGAACACTAACAAACGGAGAAATATCAAACACGTAAGGGTAAAGTTTCCTAAAGCTAACACCCAGAAAACGGTTCCTAAAGCTGACACCCTCGAGTAAAAAAACATTTTAAGTATTACCAATTTAAAGAGGTTTAAGAAGTAAAGGGATTTAAGAAGTAAATACCTTTAAAAAAAAGAAGAAAATCTCATTTTGAATATTTTAGGGAATTGGTAGTACTTTAAATGTTTTTTGAGGGTGTCAGCTTTAGGGCACTTTACCTTACCCTCTAAGAACTAAATAACGTTGTTTATGCAATGCTTACTACAGCTTTGCCTATATATTGCTTTTCTCATTCAAATAACGGGGGATTGATTGCGTGTAATGTATTATGCTATGAGGTACTAGTTTTTAGAAAAGAGCAAAGTGCATCAATGCTCATTGTATCATTTTATTTTTATTTAAATCCATGTCACTATTTTGAATTGGAAATGAATTTCATCTCAAATAAATTTAAAGCCTCTAAGCGCCGAAGTAGTGAAGTTTTTTTTATTTTTTTTTGAAGAGAGCGAGCTGGGGGTAACGCAAATAGAAACACTTCTGCGTATATAAATAAAAGCTGTCTAAAGCTCGAATCAATGTTTTTTTGCCCCAATTTATTTCCTAGTCAATGCATTTTTTATTTGCTCTATTTGTTTTAGTTATTTATTTTTAGTTAATGAATTAGTTAATTTTATGCTTTAAAAGCTTTATGAGTAAAAGGTGAAAGGGGAGAATTCGCGTTTATGAGAAGAGATTTGAAGCAATACTTTAATATGTCTGTAATATGTCTATACAGATATGCAAATACTGTTGTTGATATGCAATACAGTGGTTTTCTTGCACCGGCAGTGACGTCATCCTTTGTATTTCGTATTTTTCTCGTAAACTATGGTTCGTACAGGAACGCTTCTTTGGGCAGTTTTTATGTACTCCCAACGAGGAATCTAGCTGTGCAGAGTTTATGCGGTCGTTTTGGGACACCCGGTATAACTGCTTAAGTATAAGATGAACTAGAACTAAACTTACCACTTATTGTTTACATAATATCACACTTACATGAACTAAATATTTAGCAGTATGAATGAGAACATTTGTAATACATATCACTTGATGGATATTCGATGTATATCATAAATATCCGATATTTTGCTATTTATATATATTTTCCAACGCTGCCAATAGAGCAAAATAGGATCTGTTGGCAATATCAATATTTTGTTTACGATATTTGTGCTAGGCTTCCAAAAAAGTACCGAATAGTTTCCTCTTTCTCTTCAACCCTTTAACTTGATAAAAATTACACAGAAACTATCAAAAAAGACAAAATTACAAAACTTACGGAAATACTTCATATCAATATCGAAAATGTCTTACCTAAAATAAAAGAAAGAATTTTTTAGGATATATATAAAAAAGTGTACAAATAGAAAAGATTGTTGGCTAATACTATTTATTAAATATATATCTAAGGCAATCATGTAAATTCTAGTGCATATAACTTTTTAATAACCAATTTACTTTTTAATAACAATTACATCTTGTCCAAAAAAGCCAAAACCCATATAGAAAACATTCTTTAACTATGCAAAGTATTTTAAATTATAACCAAAGTAACAAAATTCAATGTTACCATTTAACAAAACCCTTATAAAATAACAGACTGCTAGTACCTAAAAAGGAATTATTGAGAAATTATTGATTAATATGCTAGTTTACTTTGCTTTTTACTTAAAAACTTTTCCTATGTGAGGAAGCAAGGGATTTTTAAGGCTGCTTAAGTATAGATTATTTTTGGATTTTAAGGAGGAAGGGGAGGGGGTCGCAATACTCTAAAGGTGGAGTAATGGTAGTACAATGGTAGTACTCATGTAGAACAAATTTTGACCAGGGTGCTCTTACACCAAGCGCAACAGCGACGAAACCTTTCAGGGCGCTTCGTTGGTTCTACATAACTCAATAATCATGCTCTCATATTGACTGATTGGATTTTTTATTGCGTCATTGAAAGAGCCTTTCACTCAGGCGACCATAATTTGTTGATTGCACTAGTGCAAACAAATTATGGTTCGTTCGACGCATCGAAGACACAAGGCATTGCTGTTAGTTTGATAACTATAACAACAGTTTATTTCGACGGAGGCAAAATGTCTCCATCCTTTGTTGTAGAAATGCATCCTGAGGCCATAGCAGCCGGACCTTCTTTACAAATAACATTGTCGTATGAATTACATTTATATAATAATTAATGGATATAACTCATACAACATGAATAGTCCATCTAAGTTTAATAATAAATCAAGATTTAAAATGTTTTAAGTTTAAGTTACACGGTTTTATTTAAGCAATAATGGTCGAAAACCGCGTAACAAACTCCGTGACAAATCAAGTTAAACAACATCGTTGTATTATCCAAACAAAGCTATCGTTGCCATTCGATAAATAATAATTCTAATAATTTCCTCAGAGCGAAAATTATCATTTCCTTCCCCTAATTAAACGTTACAATAAATTATAAAATGGATGGAATATTTTATTGTCATCGGAAGATAAGCTTGTGTGCAAAGTTTGAAGATAATTTATGCTGTAATAGTGGTCGAAAACCGCGTAACAAACTTCCGTGACAAATCAAGTTAAATAAAACCGTGTAAAAATGAATCACTAATGACAATATACATGACACGGTTTCTACCATCATACATTAAAACGTGGTATGCAATCAATTAACACTTCCATGGAACCAAATTGGAAACTTCGTCACCGCAAAGAACAACTTCAATAAATTTCTCAAACAACCTCTGGAAAACCCATCCAAGGATTAAAATTCAATTTGATGAAAGAAAAAAATCGCATGAAAATACTAAATCAGTAATACTAAAATGATTCAATGTTTGTTTCCGAGCCCCTTTACGTCATGCAAACACATACAGTTGAAATTACTCGTACTTTCTACGTAGACTAGAAATATAAATAGCAATATTCCGTGTATCAGAATAATTCAAATGTTAGAATAGCAAACATATATCAGAGTGCATTTTAAGCGCGCCAGAAATTTGCAAGTAAGATCTATGGAAGACCAAAATAGCAGACGCATTTTGATTTTTGAACAATGAAAGACATATTTTATTATACGCTTTTAGTATCTGGTGTAAGGATGACTTCTTAAAATATTATATACATTTTTCCCCGTTTCTGGGGGGGTGGGAGGGGGGGGGGGATTTTTGAATCATTAAGCTATTTGTATTCTAAAAAGCGACACGATACGATACAGACATCATGCAAAAAACAAACTATGGAAAAACGATATTTAAAAATTTTGTTTAATGATTAAAATAAAAAAGTAATATAATATTTATATTTATTATCGTAACTCACGGGGACTTTAACAAATTTATTTCTATTTATTAAAAAGTATTTTCATTCATAACTCAATTTTTAATTTTCGATTCTTTGGAGTGGCAACACCTTAGTTTGTTTATATCGAACGATCATTCTCAAGTTTGATTGTTGAACTTATAGCTCGCAGATGTTCTGCGGGGATCAGCTAGTTTTAACCTAAATAAGTAAATATTTTTTTTTTTTTTTTAAATCCCGACTTTTGACGTTCTAAAATGTAATTTTCAGAAAGAATCGTCAGAGGTCTAAAAAACACTCACTGACATTCGGAAACATACTGCGACTTCCGTAAATATTATTTAAAATTCTGAAATGCCTTCCGACGCGAAATGAACTAACAAAACGCAGATTTGCACTGTAATTGTTCATCATTTACAAACTCCTAAATATTTTACGATATTTAAAAGAACAATATTTCCCTGGTACATTCGATTAGAAGTAATATACTAGCGTCACATTTTAAATCTACAAACAGTTTTAAAAGGAATAGTTTATTTCAGAATGAAAACTGAATTATATGAAGTTAAAGTTGATGAAGTACCGATCAAATTTCAGCAAATTTTTTAAAAAAATATATAAGATATTTTTCTCAGATAGGTTTAAACCTTAACTTTTTTTTTCCAGATATTTCTGATAATTAGAAACCAATGCATGTACTGTTCGGTTAAGAAAGCCGAGAATACTCGTCGGTGAGATTCTATTCGATAAAAGGGGGTGATACGCCGAGATAGGCACTTTTCGAAATTATATTTTACACTGTCATTTTTTCTTCCCCCCCCCCCCCCCCCGATGATAATATATTCTATTTCCAATTTGAACCTTTAACACAAAAGAGAGAAAAACGCCAAGAGTTTATTATTTTTCATAAAAACTAAACACTTCCTTTTTTTTTTAAATTCATCCTCTCACCCCTATTCCGATGAAATAGAAGTAGACCTGGCAAAAGCGCAAATTTGAGGAAAGTCTTGGCGAAGAAAATCAGACAGTACAAAATCAGAGAAGGTTTTGGCTAAGTAAATCAGACAGTATAGTCAAGAGTCTAAAGTAAAATAAAACAAATAAGGTAAAAACAAAAGTAACAGAGAGCTAGGGGGAGAAAGCCTTTCTCATATAAAAATCCTATGAAGTCGGAAGGGGATTGATTTCTTTGAATTTATTCTACGAAGGAAAAATAAATAAATAAATAAATAAAATTAGAGAGAACGGGGAATGTAGCAGAACACTATAATTTTGTGAGGTAAATAAGTTTATGAACATTTTATATTTAGAGTAAAATTTATGTTTTTCGTCACCACGAATTTTCAACAGTTTCTAATTTTTTTCCCTTTTTTTTCAGCAAAATGTGTTTACTATTTATGCACAGTTTCTTCAAACTGTGTTAAGACATTTTTTATCTGTAATGTGTGTACATTCGTCAACGCATACGGAATTTTGAATGATATGGGATTTTTTTGGGGAACCAATCAATGCAGTAAATAATATTCATTTACAACACAACTCGTCTTTTAAAAAAAGCAACAAATTCGACCAAAAGCGGTGAGACAGAAAAAGATTTTTCTGACTGATTTTTATTCCAGAAAAGTTAATGAACAAAACATCCTCTGAGAAAATCTGTCTATGCTTCAGCGGTCAGCTTTTAATTCTTTAAAAACAGTCTCTTGACTCGAAGGAAGAAGAAAATCGTCGGCGTATTTCGTCATTCCTTCAAAACCTTTCGCCAAGAATTCAAGTCATTTGGCGATGAAATGCAGTTAATTATGACCAGGGCCTCGTAGTCGGGTTGATTTTGGGGCAGATGAGTAGGAGTCGAACTAATTTAGGGTATAAAAGTCGGAGTCCCTTAAAAATAAGCCGACCATTCGATACATCCCTAAGTTAATATCATCCAATACAAGCATGAAAAAGAAAATTAGCAGCAATGGTGTGTTAACAAAAAGTAAAACAAGCAAAACGTTTACATTCGTAAACTTACAATAAATGAGAAAATTTACGTTTTTTAAGCAAATTTCAGAAATATATCAGACATGTGTTTCTGTGCTTCAAAAACATATATGCAAAGACAAACGCCTGACGAAACACCTGCATGCAAAATGTTCGTAATTAGTCATTCAATTACATAGCTTTTCTCACTTAGAACTTTAATGAGTTTTCTTTTCCGAAATTACAATATTATTCGATTCATTTCTCTTAAAACCAAGCTTCTTCCCTCCACCTTTTTTTTTTAACACAACGTTCAATGCAAACTTTTATAAAATTTATGGAAAAAAAAAAAGAAGAATGAATTAACTTATTCAAATTTATATTCAGGAAATGAAGATTAGAAAAATAGGTATTTTGGGGGGCTGAAATTTATTTCTCTCATGAAGTTATTAATTCACTACTTCTGATACTGTGTGCAATCTATTGATTAAGCAATAATTCAAAATAAAAACTGCATACTGACGCTTTTATATTCTTAAACATTGTCAACGTCGCGTGGTACATCTTTCCCCAATAATCGATGTAAACTAAAAGTTACTCTTCGTTCAAAATGCACTTTTCCCACGTTTCGTTGCTTGTCAGCTTTTCCTGCAACAGTTCAGAGGAAAAGCGCCATCTAACGTCGCCCAAGACGAAGGGTTTTGGGGGCGAAACCTCATTTTTTTTTTTCTTTACTTGGAAAAAAAAGAGCATACACCCCCAAAACCCTTCGTCTTCTGAATTTTAATCCGCTCTCTGAAATCTATTTTATCCGGTGACATGCAGAAGTCACCGCGTATATGTAAAGTTCACGGTCGTTTATAAAGTATGAGGATAGACCCCCGCCGAGCAAAAAACGTTAAAAATGGGGGGGGGGGGGGAAATGTTTTAACATTAGGAAGAAAAAATAATACAAAAATAAATTCAACGAACAATATACAAAGAGATATATTTGTTGACCACTTTTCCACATAATCATCAAAAACCATTTAGTCATATTGAGACGATCTTCAGATTCCCCGCATGCCCCTTTTGCATAAATATTTCAGTTTCGAGAAGTCAGAAATCCAGAAGAAATCCCCTATACAGCCCAGATTTGGCAATGTGTGTTCCTTTTAACGACTACCAGTGACTACGTGTTCCTTTTTCCAACATTCCTTTTCGTGACTATGAGTTCCTTTTTTTAACATTGAAGCAACCACCTATATAACCCAGATTTCGCAATGAGTGTTCCTTTTAACGACTACCGAAGGACTCTGTGTTCCCTATTCCCAACATTCCTTTTAGTGACTGCGCGTTCCTTTTTTTTAACATTGAAGGAACACTTATCCGAAACATGGTTGTCTTTGGACAATGGACAGTAACGTGAGAAAATGCTCATTGGTTGTCTCCCAGCCGGGATTAAACAAGTTGGACAAAACGAACCTTTCACAAAATTCCAATTAATTAAAGCGAACCCTTTACAAAATTCTGAGCTACGGAATCGTACTTTTCCCAGAATTATTTATTCAGATTAATGCACAAATAGATTTAGTGACTATCTAGAAAAGTGATTTATCAGTATGCCTCTTAGTTCCTGAGCATATTTTCTTTCCATTAATAGTAATATTTTGAAATTAAATTTGAAAACTCACGATACGTGTCGAACTCAGATCCGATTGAAATTTGAAATGGCATTTAAAAAGGAAATTTTTGTGAGCACTGCAACCGCGAATATTTAAAAAGCAGGTATTTCTTTCAGAAAAAATCATTTATAGCGAGTTAAGTGAAAAAAAGCAGACGCCAGACCGAATAGCACATGCAATGAGAATAGAGACCTCTGAAGGAATAATAACGTTCGGACGGCATGCATATCTGTCAAAAAATCAAATTAGTTTTTAGCCGATATGGCAAAACCGAAAAGGGGGTAAATTTCATGCATCAAGAGACGATAACACTAGATATACACAAAGATGATGTACAAAAATAAATTTTGAAGAAAGTAAAGCAGTCTCATGACCCGATTTCACATACAAAAAAAAAAAAAAGTCACAGACAATTTTTTTTTTTTTTTTTTTCGATTCTTAAAATGATGCGTCTTAACACTTTTTCCCACTAAGATAGACACATTTTTGTTTGAATTGTTGAAGTCTTCGCATATATGAGAGAAAAATGTTCGATTCTACAACCTCTTGGCAGCGAATTTCGTTCAATTGTATGCATTACCTCTTGAGTTACAGTGCCCACAAAAATTTACTAGAAAGTCCGATTGCTCCACCCCTTAGAGCGAATGGCGCCAAAATGTAATCAGCACCTGTTCCTGTTGAAGTCCACTTGTATACCAAATTTTGTTCGATTTCTCCCATTACGTCTCGATGACTCAGGAAAATCGAGAAAACGTTCGATTCCTCCGCCACCTTTGAATGGATTCGCGCCAAAAACTAATCAGCATTAGATGCTCCAAATTTCGTTCAATTCCAACTCATTGCTTTTTGAGAAAAAAAAAAAAAAACACACGCAGACGACATTTTCTAAAAATGGTCAAAATAGGTTCAGTACACCTCAAAAATATAAATGAACATCCGTAAATTTATTCATTCAGGGTAATACGGGAACTGTGCAAGAAATTTCGCTGAAGAATTAAGAGAAACGTACATTCCATTAATTATCATTGACATGTAAAAACTGTTGTCGTTCCAATAAAGCAAAAACAAGAACGGAAACTGAAATTTCACCCGCCCGAAGCACTTTATCAATATCTGTATTCTCAATTTTCAGTAATCGCTGTCCCATCTGGATCAGTAGTATTACAAGAGAAATCTTTCCAGCCACCTGCTTTTTTTGTAAGCAAAAAAAAAAAAAAACGAAAATAAGCTTACGAACAATAATTTTTTATTAACTAAAAATTTCTTCTTCCTATTGAATCAATTTCACACAACTCATTGTCGGCCCTTCAAAGTATCCGAAAGACCAGCCTCTGCTGTGGTACAGATGGATTGACTAATGACTAATTGGAAAACGGAAGAATGGAAACAGTCGCAGATGCGGTTGGGATATTATTCCAAGTCCTAATGAATTAATTTAAAACACATGATTTTATTTTTAACAAAAAAAAAAAAAACGAGCGGCCGGCCTACGAGCATCTTATACGAAAGTTAAAATAAGAAATAAATTTTTTTATATTTTTGGCTACAGTGGTTATGGCAGAGATACGAATATCGTCTGTTGCCATTTCCCCCTCCTTGAACCTGTTAATTTCAAATTTAACGTTCGAGAAAATGGCAAAAACAGGTAAAAGTAGAAACAATTTAAAGGCACGCTCGGCCGCCACAAATTCAAAACAATAATGATAAAAATATCATTTATTTTTAACAAAGGGGAAAATAATGAAAAAAGTAAATTTTATTTAATTTTTTGTGTGTGCGGTGGGAAGATGTAATTATCGTTTATGTTAACTCTTGAATTAACTTCATCTGATATCGCCCACGGCGATACCAAATACGAACAGTATTGAAGTGTTTAACTGCGTCGAAATAAGGATGAAGAAAAACACTTAGTGCAAAACATGCTTTCCGACTTTAAATTTAAAGTATCATAAAACATAATAAACTGTTTCATCACACATTTTTTGCATAACAAAATTTCATTTTTGTAGAAAATTACAATAATAAAAAATAATTATGTAATGTTTTAAGTAGGTATCAACAAATACTGTCGGAAAAGAAATTTTGAAATAGCAGACATGTTGACAGCGGATTAATTATTTTCTTACGCAGGTTTGGTCAAGGAATATAAAAATTATGTACAACTACTGATATAGGGGCCGTTCATAAATTATGTCACGCTTTTCCCCCATATATTTGAGCCCCCACAACCCCTTTGTCAGATGTCACGCTATGTTGCATAATGCATGATGTCACACTTCTTGTTACTCCCTCCCCTTGTCACACTTTGTCACAATTTCGCGTACCCCTCGAAGCGTGACATCATTTATGAATGATCCCTATAGGTTGAATCAACTATGCAGAACATGTTGCCCAAGGGCAGTATGCGGCCCTCCACGTTTTTCTGGGGGCAATCAAAAAACCTACTTGAACCATGATCTTTATGAAAAATCAAATAATTTTGTTAAATTTAAAATTTAAACATACAGTAGAAAAAATTATCCTTTTTTGCCGTTAATTTAATAAGTTATTCCGTAAAAAGTACAATTTGGCAGCTCGGAATTTTGAGAAGGGTCCGGAAACGGACCTGAATTTCCTCTGGCGCGATCCCTGATGACATACACTTACTTATTTTGCCGCATTTTAACCCTGATAAAGCACTTTTTTCTCTTCTCGCAAGCAATGATTCCTTCATTAGGCCTTGAAAAGGACCGTTTCTTAGATGAATTTAGTGACATTATCCAAGAAACGCACTTTTTTTTTTTTTTTTTTTTTTGCGGCATGTATGAAATAGTTATCATGCGCAAGCAGCAAGAGAGAGAAAAAGGTTGAATACCACTGGATTAAATGAAAGAATTTATCTTCATTTTTTAATTATTTTATTTTCATTATTTTTTTCAGTGCGGCCCGTGTGAAATAGTTATGCGCATGCAGCAAAAGAGAACAAAAGGTTGCGTACTACTGGGTTAAAGGAAAGAAATCATCTTTTTTTTTTAAATCTTATTTTTCTCCCTTCTTACATGAAATTTAACTAATGCGGGGGGAATTCTCAATAAAATTTCAAATGGGATTTTTTTTCTTTTGAACATTTTTCTTCACGCGTACCGCACAATGCAGCGGTATGAATGGACGCGATACGAAATTTGGAAATCGTTTATCATGTGCTGTTCTAAGTGTGTCAAGGGCCGCACCACTGTGCTCCCATTTTTTATGTTCGTTTCCCACAAGCAACACCTGTCCGACATTCACTTCCCCAGTACCCCATTATATGTGGGGTCCGAGCTCGCACAATGGCTCGCAGGATGTTGCCAATTTACATAAAGAAATCCGCCTTGAAAAATTCGAGAAGAGGCCATGACCCTGAATGATCGAAGGGATTACGAAGTTGTTCTACACTCCCTCTGGAAAGGGTTAAATTCTTTTTTGAGTTCTAAAAAATGCATTTTTAGTATTTTAGTACGATAATAATAGCATTAATGTACATAAATGTATGCAGTGAAACCTGTGTAAGATTACCACTCGCGGTGCTGCGCTTTAGTATTTAAGACAGGTGGTTAAATTATAAGAAGCTGGGGATGATTTTTTTTTTCTTTTGTCATTTTTACACTATGCATTCATTCCTTTTTAAGTAATTAAAAGACTTAAGTTTAGCTTCGTGCATTAACGTTACTTTAAAATAGTAATTAGCTATTTCATTTTACAATTATCTGAAATAACAGAGAAAATTAACCTAAATGGCTTACGATGCATCGTACAACTTTAAAATTGTAGTAGTGAAAATAAATAGCGAATATCTTATTAATTAATGCAAGATACTTATATAACGGTAATTTCCTAAAAATACATAATTATTCAAAATGGCTACCTCTGTTAGAACAGCAGAAAAGAAACTTATTTAAGGGATAAAAGAGATTAAGGCACATTCACACCAAGGGCGACAAGCTACATAGGACGACATGAAACGTTCAACGAACATGATTGGTTCTTCTACTAACTAACGGTAAATTTACTAACCACGCCCTCATGTTGACTGATTGGCATTTTTTATTACATTAATGAAAGTGACCTTCCATGATTTGTTGACTGCGCTGTGGAACGGCTACATCTTTGTTTGATAACATACTAACAGACAGACGCAGAATGCACCCTTACTCTAAAGAAAAGAGAATATTTTCAATTATTCTCTAAATTTCACCATGCTTTTAGTCCTAAGCAGAGATGTTCTGGGGTGGAAGTGTTTAATCGCAGCAAACTTGTGACTCAATTAAACGCTACTATGAGAACACCGGAAGCTAAAACAACACAATGGAAAATTAAACTTCCTAAGCACTCTCCACGCTATTTTTTCTCCTTCCATTCATAGCCCGGGACGCAATAAATATGTATTTCAAAAACGAGAGAACGCATCGATTCTCGCCGCTTCCTGCGATGAACCAACTGCAAATTCCCGTCACAAAAGTTTCCGACCGAGTAAAAAGGCGAATGATACGGCTTAGCACGTGGGGCCATCGTTGGCTCCTTGCCAAAGATCGAAGCCGCTACGGTTCCGATTACGCACCCGCGTCGAGCCGCTAGCTTGAGAAAAAAACTTGCCGAGATGGAAAGGAGGCTGTCCTGTGATGTTTTTATTCCCAGCTTTAATATTGCCTACTTCTAGAATATTTGCCAGATCAAGCAAATATTTGAAAAATACATGCACACAAAAACATGCAAGAGCTTAAATTTAAAATAAATTCCAAAATTTAGAATAAAGAATAAAGTTTAACGTCCCTCGATTTTTACTTTCTTCCATAACCAGAAAGTATTGTATGCGTAAAAACTTTCGAATTTCAACGTATTTACACGTTTCAGGGTTCTAATGAACCCATTTTGACCATTTTTAGACCCTCCCCCCCTTTGTCACACGTCACGCTATGTTGCATTTTGCATGATGTCACACTTCTTGTTACCCCCTCCCCTTGTCACACTTTGTCACAATTTCACGAACCCCCGTCCCCCCTCGAAGCGTGACATCATTTATGAATGATCCCATACCGCGTAGAACAAGGGGGAGGGGGGGGGCACATTTGGCGCAAAAATTCTCTATATTCAATCTGACAGTGAAACATTTTCAATAATTTTACAACGCATTATGAGTGATGTAGACAAATTCAATGGACATAACCACAATTTCATGAAATGTAATAATTTAAATGGATTGGTTCAATAATTTGAGAAAAGGGCTTATTTGCACACATGACTGCAACTACAGCAGATAATTTGCGACTATTTCAGCAAGGCTGCCCCTGCCGATCTCCCCAAGAGTACTTCCCTCACAATAACCCTCCACCCCCCCCCCCCACCCCCCAAAGAAATAAGACGAAAGACTCCTTAAAACTTCAATGGTGCCAATCTGCGCCATAATCTCCCCCTCTCCTCGTGAATAAAACTGCTTTTAGATTGCGCAATATACATAAATAATTTGCAATGATGCATTAACAAAGTGTCTTCGCAAGAATTGTTTTCTCACTGAACAGAACATGATATCATCATTAATGTTAGCTTCTTTTCAGCCACTTCTGACTCAACACAAACTCGGGCTTAAATTAAGAAAACAAAATGCTATTTCCAAATAAAATTACTCACACGAACAGCAACACTAATTGTTGTGAAATCAACTGCTGATTCATCAACGGTTGATATCATGGAGTAGAGGCTGATACGGTATAAACAAACGAAGGCAAAGATTCCATTTGAAGGGTAGTTGCTTTTTTTTTCCTTATTTTATTTGTATTCTACACACGATTATAAAAACAGATTTTGAAAAAGAACATAGAAATTTTCCCACAAGTTTAAGGCCCGATTCATCCCAGCTATTTTGGTAGACAAGAACTTTTAACTTGAAGCCTCAAATTATTTCTCTCTTTTTTCCTAACCCATGATCTTTACATCCATTTTTGTCAAGTTTGACACAGGTATTTAAGAATATCTTTTGATATCAGTTTTTTTTTTTTTTTTAATTCGGGGTCCTAAGAGGTCGCATTAACATCATTTTCACTGACAAAGTAATTCATCAAAAATAATTTTTTTTTCCCTTTCGAATTGTACTGCTACTTAATTACATTTAAAATTAATTTGATCGAAAATAAAGTTGCATCTAACTTATAGGTCTACCCCCCTTTGGGATATAGATTGCACCCCCTTTTTCGGTCGGTCGCCTAAACCGACGCATATGTAACATATTACTGTATTTTGTTTGTTGTAAGAACTATTACTTAACTGAAAAAATACACCCATTTTACGACCTTTCTTCCACGTTTCAAAAAAAAAAAAAAATATTCTTATATATAAACTCAAAACTATACTCACATCGAAGGCTTGTTTTAACCACAATATCACCGTTTCACGCTTGAAATGGTTTCCATTTAAGGAAAGAATTGTGGCAAAAGGGGTTAAAACTTAATTCCAGCTTGTGGGGAGCGGGGGGGGGGGGGGGGGGCGAGAGTTCGAAAAGAAAAATAAATCACTATCGTAGGGGGAAAAAAAACTCGTGGTCAGTTGTTCTAAACTTAAATGGAGAACAACGTTTTGATAAATGTCGTCTGTCAAAGCTTTGATTACACAAAATGGCAGAATGCCAAGATCGAATTCCAGGAAAAATTTCGATGGGACAGAATTTAAGGAGGAAGGGGAGGGTGGGGGTGAGTTTATAACTTACTATAAAATCTAAATACGGAAACGAGCACAAAGCTAAAGCAGAACGAGGTTAAAATTATAGCCATAAAACCAAATGTTTCCGAATTCAATTCTACGAAGACTTCCGCATTTTTCTTAATTTTATTAAAGATATTCTTGAAGATATTTTATACGTGAAATAAAAACACCCATTTGTTAAGTTAATATGCGATGAAAATTACATGTCATAATAGTTTGCTTCATAAAATTATCTTTTGAAAAAAAAAAAAAGGGAAATGATTGCCTCTATTTATATGAGGGCACTTAAAGATATTAATTTTTAAAATGGTCATTGTTATTATTTCAGATTTTTGAAAGTTTTATTCTACGATCGCTACAGTTTTGTCAGAGCTCAATTCTTAACAAAATCCATAGTCCTCGTAAAGTACACTGATAATCGAACAGTGATCCTCAAAGGTGGTCGATATCGACCCCCAAGGGGGGTGATATCGAGTTGGGGGTGAGTATAAATGTTACTTCATAAAAACAAGGGCAGATAAAAACAAGAAAAATGACAACCTGTTTACATGAGTCGTCGACTGCACAAATCGATTGAAGGGTCATTCACAAATGAAGTCACGCTTTAAGAGGGGAGGGGGTTCGAGAAATTGTGACAGTTTGTGACAAGGGTGGGAGGGGGTCAAATATGTGGGGGAAAAGCGTGACATCATTTATGAACGGTCCCTAAGAGATGTTTTTTTTAAAGATGACTTAGGATTGAGCTAAAGCAGCGATACATACATTCAACTCGAGTTACTGCCACGTAAGAATAAGGCAAAATATTTTTAAAAAGCCATAACTTACTGAACACATAGCAAACGTCCGTTTAACAACAAAATTAAATATTTTCCATTCTTTATACTATGACGTAACTAAAATATAAGTTCTAGGACTCAAACGTAATAAAAAATTTATAGATGAGAGCAAAGGAGTGAACACATTTTCCCACGAAAGTCAAAAATTCCGCAGCGATGTCGAACACGAGGATACATTAGACTATGTAAACAAGACAAGGATGGAGCTCAGCCAATGACATTCAAACGCAATAGAGCCTAGCAATGACGTCATTCATAGCGTTAATTCCTCTCGAAGAATGACAATGCGTTCTTGCAACACGTTGGGAGTAGCAAGTTGACACTACACATTTCGGTTAAAATAAAAACATTTAAAATCAGAAGTTTAAATATTTTTCGTTTTTTTTTTTTTTTTGTATTCTTTTTGATTTAATTTTGTATCGAAAACATCGATGGTGATTAAGGTAACTAACTAGAACTTAAATTTATTAAGTTCTAGTTAAAAGTTTAAATGCAAAAAACTTGGGTAAAACTTGGTAAATGTAAAAGCGGGTAACACACGTAACGAAATTTCAAACTTTTTTTTAACAGACAGCAAATACATATATATCTTCAAAAAATGTTTTGCATACTTAGAACACATGTACTTTTACTAGCCAAAATTAGAAAACCTAAAAAATACCCAACAAGTTTGTTAGAAAGCTCGTTGAAGTTGAAAAATGCTGTGTAAATGTAACATCCGTTACTGTGGAATGATCCTATAAACAATTTCATTTTATAGAAATTAAGTACACATACAATCATAATTATAACTGTAACGCGCACAAATGTCAATAAACTTTCAAAAACCAAATTGAAATTGTGGTGTATAACGTAGAGTGCTTTGTTTCTGAAATGTAAGCACATATATGTCATTTCCCAAGCTCGTGTGCGCTTGAATTAGGCTTTCGTCGTGATAATTCTACGCTAACGTAGCAGAGAAATAAATTGATTGTGGAGCTTCGAACCAATTATCATCAAGCACATCCGTCTCATTAATTTATGCATAAATTTGATGTTAGCTATTTAAAAAAAAATCCTTTAGGAAACAAATAAGTTTACCTTTCTAAGATTTTTATAAAGCGGTTTGATAAGAGAGTTGCAAATTTTTATGGGTCGATAATCAAACTAGTATGTTGTGGTCATCACAAAGCTTTCTTCTGTATCTTTCATATTAATCTTATTTTTCTACCTAAGTACTAACTATAAATACGCAGATGCAGAAAAAAAACCGACGCTAACAGCGGAGTATGTGCTCTATTTATTAAGGCCCTTTAAACTTCTCAAAATAGAAATATAGTTTCCGCATTTCCCATTCACCGAATTCATTTTCGCTCTGATTTTTGAAATTAGAATTTCATTAAAAATTTCACAACGACGATTTTCCGCATTAAAATTAGTTTTCAGTGAACCACGACGAAGAACGAAAGATAATTTATTGACTGCAAAATTTAACGATGTACTATGTGTATTATACGAGTAAATGAGAATCATAAATATCTTTTAATTTGATATCACCAACGTAACGTACGTAAAATTATAATTAAATAAATAAAGATGATAAATAACATAATTCCAATTAAAATTATTCAGAATATGGAGCAAGTATTTACAGTTTCGAGCGGAGAAATTAAAAAAATGTTATTACTTCAGTTTCCGTGGGAAAATGCTGCCAAATTTCTGAGTTTATTTGTAGGATAATGTTTTCTAGGATTTTACATGAAAATTGGGGGGAAAAAAAAAAGAGTCATTTAGAGCAGGCTTCGGCAACTATGACTATCGAGCCACCGGCTGATTTCGAGTGTCCCACTAGAGTTCCGAAACTAAAGTAGAATTACATAAAAATAAATTTTAAATCAACTTGTATAAGATAAAAAAGGATAAACTGAAAATGCAAAGAACGATAATTATGCTTGATTACAAAGCTGCAGTGATGCAATTATTAGCTTTAAAGAATAAAAGTGAAGTATACTTTCAGGAAGAAATTCAAATTTGGATACCTGAAATTACTACTGACCCGAAACGTCCTCTTAATACACATTTCGGTTGATTTTAACCCTCAGGTTAAAAAAAAGTTGTTGACACCCACTGATTTAAGATCATGAATATATATATATATATATATATATATATATATATCAGGGGTAGATACAGCATTTTTAACAGGATCCATTTTTTATAAATTTTAAACATTTTTGTGAAAACTCAAAATTTGAACATACAGTGATTAAATATATATATATATATATATATATATATATAATTCTGTAAAAATTGGTAGCTCGGAATTTTGTAAGGGGTCAGTTTGGATTAATTGGAATTTTGCGAAGCGTCCGAAAACGGACCTGAATTTCCCTTGGCGCGACACCTGTATACGTACATAAAGTTGGGAGGTCTGGAGAGGAGCCGGAGAAAAAAAAAAATTGTTGAACTGCAATGCCCCGATTTTTAAAAAAATACATTCAGAAAGTTAAAGATAAATGAATGAGGATCCCCCCCCCCCCCAAAAAAAAAAACAGTTTTACGTGCCTGATTTTTTTTCGCAGTACAGTGTACATAAAATCAATAAATAATCTAATAATAAATAAATAAATAAAAATATTATTAATAATAAGTAACTTTTTAATTTTTTATCACCATATTATACTTATAATTAAAATATTAAAAAAAGTGATGTACGATATGATTCCTATTCAGATCACAGAGCGGCGGAGCAATTAAAAAAGTGGTTGTTCCAGATCCCTGTTAAAAAATCTGTTTTTGTTTTGATTAAATGGAAACGTACCTACTCCAAAAACCTAACCCGAACGTCGAAATAGCCATACACGGACTAATGAACAAAAGTGAGTCTTGAATCTCCAAAAAAATTATCATGATGCGTAATTGTTATTGGAAAAAATGGTTTACTCGTTATTAGTAAATTACTACCAGGGATCAATCCAACACTTTTAACAGATTAAGTTTTTTTTTTTAATTTAAAAAAGATTTTTGTGAAAAAATTAAGTAATTTTGTAAAAACACAAAATTAAACCCCTTGAAGCACGAGTTTTTTTCAGAAAAACTGGTAAAAAATGATCGATTTATTATTTAATAGTAAATGAATATATAGGTATAGTATAAATTGTTTTTGGAAATTTCAGGTGCACGGGGGTGACAAGAGAGCGGGGGTTGGGGTAAAAGTTATACAAAAAATTATTATACACACAAAATGCAAACGGATCTCAGAGGGGCATGAGAAATAAAATAACGCGAGATACAAGATCGCCCGTGTGAGACACTGGCAAATGCGTTAAGTTGTTAAGGGGGAAAATACGTGAAAAGGTCTCAAAAAAATAATTTTTTTTTCTTCATAAATCGTTTCTACAAGGATTCAATAATATACCCTGAAAATTTCAAAGCAAAATTCCAAGTCGTTTAAAAGTTATAAGCATTTGAGCGAGCGCCCCTTTTGGAGCATTTTAGCAGGTAGTGAGTCCCTCATGAATGACCTGAAGGGTATTAGAGGACGTTAGCAGATGTCCTTTTATTTTTTTTAATAATTGAGACCTCGGATATAAATTTATATAAGTATTAATATCTATAAGTATAAAAAAATTAGATTCATTACTACTTTAAATTTACCTAATACCACTCTTTTTTCAAACGCGCTTTTCTCGAAACTACTTTTTTCAAATTTGCGTACATTCTAGCTCGCAGAGTTTTTGATCAATCCTTATCAAATTTAGCACACATTTTCTTTATATATACACGCTTTAGTTGAACTGGAATTATAAGCATATCTTTATTTTTGCTTTTGTTTTACTGTAAAGAAAAGAAAAAAAATCGGTTAAAAATCGTACTTAATCTTCACATTCTAAAAAAAAAAATAGAAATTTTCAATTTTTTGTGACGATTTTAGTTCAACTAGAAGAAACACTTATAAAAAAAGTAGATTTAAAAAAAAAAAATGATTTCAGATAAAAATTGTGACCTCCAGGATGTACGCATACTGCCGATCCGGGTGGCGACTTACAATGTGCAGCAGCCGATATCTCCGGGATTTTTCAAGAAAAATGTTTGAAACGTTCAGTAAATGTTCTTCAAGATATCCATAAAATAACCTCAAAATTTCAAAAAAATATCTTTATTCTTTATACGTTAAAAAAATTCATGAAAAATGCTCTTAATACGGCCGTTTTACACGTATTTCCCCCCTTAAACATACAGTGATTTTAGAAAAATATTTATTTTGGCTAGCTTATTTAACAAAAATTTCTGTAAGAAGTGCGATTTTTTGGATGCTCAAAATTTTATGAAGGGTCCATTTCCTCTAGTGCGACCGAACCCCTGACAACGTTCGGAATTTGATAACGCTTACGAACTCCTTGAACCAACGCGCTGCACCACAATCACCAAATAACGGACATTTATCTCCTCTCTTCCCATTTGTACAGCTCAAGTAGAAGCAGATGCGACAAAACAAATCGATTACATATCACAATAGGGGAGCTTCATGTATTTCAGCCTTTTATCTTTCATCATTATCTTGCCTGTGCTTCATCATACCCCATTGATTGCATCTTTAAAACGCGTCACGGGAATTCGACGACGCATCAATTAAAACTCTTTTAACAGCTCTTTCTGGCTCTGAGAAAGAGGAAAATGTAGGATTTTTAACTGTGGGCACACGTCGAAACCCACAGTTTCTGAGGGAGGATGAAGCAGCGATATTTGGCTGTTAAAAAAATTGATAGCCAAAGGATTTACTCAACTTTCATTCTGGTTTCTTGAGGCAACCAGGGGGTACCTACAGATTTTTAAAAGTGACTTTTTCGTCACCGCTCGGTGCTACATAGGATGCATATTCTGCCGGATATCGGATATCCCGTGTCATCTTTATGTCGTATAAGTACCGGATATCTGGCTCTGATGTTTGAAATTTGTAAATTCTATACATATTTTTAAACATCCCACAGCAACGAATTCTGAATAAGCAATAAGTTTGTAGTTCACGTATATTGTCAAGACATGTTTATTAATTAATTTTAAAAATAAAATTTGACTTGCCGGATAACCCAATATTTCGTGCGGTGGCCCGATCGGTTTCTGGATATTTAAAACAGCTTGGATACACTCTCAGAAATAGAGCTCTCACTTTTGACGATTATTGAATCGTCAAGAAAATTTCGTCATTTACAACGATTCTTTCCTCACGCGATCACGTGATTTATAAAAGTTACTACACAAATTTCACCCATTTGACGAAAGGTTTACTCGGAGCATTTTTCACGAAGCCATTTCGTGAAATACGACGAAAGTTTCGTGAGATTTGAGCATGCGTTTCTGAGAGTGTATCAGCCGGTGCCTTTGGACGGAAAATTTTCGTGACATATTTTCAAACTCGTGACTTTTTCGGATGTATCGGAGTGTATTCTAAGAAAGCACATGTAAAACGATAGTTAGCTGTTAAAAGAAAGCCGAAAGTTAAGTTTTTAACCCTTTCCTGATCGGTGTCGCATCTCGCACGTTAGACACTAATGAAGCTTTCATTCTAGTTTTGAGGCAACTAGACAACTATGCCTTATTCTAGCTTCCAAAAAGCAGATAGAGATGTATCGGAGTGTATTCTCAGAAAACATGTGAAAACTATAGGTAGCAGAGAAAAGAAAAGCAATGACTAAATATACTTTTTACTCCTTCTTGATCGGTGACAGCTGTCATTCTAGTTTTAAGGCAACTATGCCTTATTCTAGCTTCCAAAAAGCAGATGCATCGAAGTGTATTTTCCGAAAACATATGAAACGATAGTTAGTAACTAAAAAAAAACAATGACTAAGTTTAGTTTTTAACCCCATTTTGGCCATGCCGTCACAGCCAGAAAACTTTCATCGCTGAAATTGAATTCGTCGTTACTCCTTACACGTCCGCGATTTCTCTTTTTTTCTGAAAATCGTTGAGATGGTCAGCTAGTCCTACTTTCTTCACAATTTTCGCTGTGAGAAATCGAATCACTTTGAACGTTCTGTAATTTTTGTCAAAATGACTTTTTCTTATGGATTCAGAGAATGAGTAGGAGGACAGGGATAAAGTAAGGAAAATAATAATGATAAATTAATTAATTAATTAATAATCAGCATTAAATGACTTCGGTATTGTGATAAATGTGTTTTTTATGCTGTGGTGCACAAGGAATATTGTAAAGCTGTTTTAACGGTAAGATTGAAAAACTATTTTCGAATTCATTCTTTATGTAATTTCAATAATTATTTCAATGTAGGTATTTATCTTAAACACCTAAAAGCATTAGAGTTAAAAATATAGTTTTTTTTTTAAATTAAAAACTTTGGCGCACCGTAGGGAAAACTGGTGATCACTGGAAAGGGACATCACATATTTGGCCACAAGTAGGTTCAGCAAAAACTGCCACCCTCAAAAGGATTTTGCATTTTCGAATTTAGGATGCAACATATTTTGACGTTAAGCAATAAAATGATAATAATAATAAAAAAAAATCCTTGGAGGGGGAGTGGATTTAAGAAGGGATTAACGAAACCTTGGATCAAAGATTCGTTCCTTATCAAACCTCGATAAAGAACGAACGAAACGCGCTTAATTTCAAATACGATTTCTCTAGCCAGGAGTCGATACAGCATTTTTGACAGGGTCTGTTTTATGTGAAAACTCAAATATTTTAGAGAAAATTCAAAATTTAAACATACAGTGATAAAAAAATAATATTTTCTTTTACTACTTATTAATAAATAATTCCGTAAGAAGTACGATTTAGAAGCTCGAAATTTTGTGAAGGGTCCGAAAGCGGAATAGAATCCCGACCCCCCCCCCCCCAGCCCCTCTCTCTCTCTCAGCCACACACACTAAGCTGCCCTCTCAAATCTTTCAGACAAATTTAAGGGCATTTTAAGGCTACTTAAATATTTTTAAAGACTCAATCCCAGTCATAGTTTTGAATAAAGTCTCAGAATTTTTCACGCATGTAACAGCTTTGTAAAATTTACACAGATGTCGATATACCAATATAAATTAAACAGTAAAAAATTACCAATGAGTCACATTAATTACTTTGCCATATTTTATCAGTTTCGTTTAAGCCACTTTCTGACAAATTTGCTCATTCATATTCAAATTCTAGATTGCTCATTTTCGGTATTCACTAAAATATAGTGTAAGGTAAAATAATAAATAATTTGAAAATTATAAAACATACCAATTGTGTAAATATCCAATATACGCAGCTTTATTTTATGTAAACACAAAATAACCGTCTATAAAACACAATACTACTATCTACAACAGCGTTTCCTAACAGGTGGTTCGCACCATTGCGAAAAAGGTTTCGCGAAAATAATATTGTAGTAATGGCGGAATTTTTAATTGTTAATTTAGAAGAAATAATAATTTACATACTAGGACGGATCGTAGAAATGATATTGCTTTTCTGAAAGTTGTGGGCTGGCATAGAAAGGATCTGTACAAAATTTGAGATACACTTATTTCAACTTTTGCCTGATTTCGAAAATACTCATTAATTTTTTTAAAATTTTGAACGCATGTTTCTCCTACCACTTTCCACTTTTTCTGTACTAGTGCGTGGAAAGTGTCGGAAGTATGAAAATTTAATAAAATGGAAAATTTTTCATTGTTTTGGACTATTTTCTCACGTTTAGATCCAAAGTGGGGAACTAAAAGATATTTATGGTTATAAAAAATATTTCTCATTTTGGTCTCACATTTATCATACTTTCTTCCGACTTTTCCGCGTTATCGCAATGAGAAATTCGAAAATACGTAAATTTCAACATTCCAGTGAATTTCTATAATCGCTTATTCTCTCAAAACCGCTTATTCTCTCTTCGTACCCAAAAGTGGTACTGAAAGATATTTATTAATTGATTCAAAATTTGGTACGTATGTTTTTCCCGCCATTCCACAATAATTTTAAAAAGCAGTTTTTACGAATTCACATGTTTACTGTCCCGTTAATAGTTCAAAAATAATAAATAATGAAGAAGTAATACCAATTATAAAATATGTATATATTTAATTTTCTTGTAGATATTATTTTGGTTTTTATTTTACTTAGATGTTTTGTCAACCGTTGCTAACGACTACAAAAGGGGTTCATCATTTTCTTTCGGGTTTTAGAAAGAGTTCACAGGCTGGTAGGGAGCCACTGCATTTGTACAAAAGCACGAATCCGAATACATCACGTAATCATTTCGAAATATATATTGGAATTTCAGCAGCATAGAATACGACGTCGCTCGATTTACCGCGAGTGTGCACAGTTTGGTCGCTCGTTTAGCAAGTTCGAATTAATCCCTAAACGTACACGGTCGAGTTAAGTAAGAAGTTATGTTTGGTCAGTAAGCAAAAATGAGAACAAAACTTACCTTGATAGAAAAAAGGTAAATTCCTACAATGCTCAGCAGCACCTTCCTTTTCAGCAAACAACATTAATACTGCAAATAAAATGGCGATAGTCAAATTAGTTCGTTCCCTTCTCGGATGCAGGCAGCACTTGTCAACGATGTTGGTATGTTGAAAAATAGTCTCAGCAGTAAGGGAAATTCTCCACATGCAAAAACTTGCTCAGAGTAGACAAAACCTATTGTGAGCAGGTTTTGCCTGCTCTGAACAGGTGCACAGATAAGGAGATTTTAAACGTAGATCCCGCAGAAAGGCCGATAGTGATGGCCAGTGGTGTAGCTGGGAGCTGTCCGCTCCGGGAATTTCCTTTTCTTGGAACTTTTGATCAGGGGGACTATGAGCACATAATTATCCTGATAAATATCTGTTTATTTAAACAAAGATGATTTTGTTTGTACTATTTCGCTCCTTTGCCTAAAGTCCTAAGCGCTTAAAGCAGCGGAAAGATCAAAGACCCAAGTTTAGCTATTAGGACAGTCAGGGGTCACCCCAGAGGAAATTCAGGTTCGTTTTCGGACTCTGCACAAAATTTCAACTAACCCCTTAACGGTCGGTTAATTTTCAAGAAAACGGTCATAAAAGTGCCTATTTTTTATCCATGAAAATTATATAAAAATATGTGTATGAACAATATATATATTCATTTTAATATTTCATTTGTTTTTGTTTTGAAATTTTAAACACTCCAGCCCGAACATGTCACGGGAGCGAGAAATAGAAGGCGAAGCCGCAGCCAGTCACTTTCACGGGAACGAGAGGGAAGGGGTTCATCAAAACGGACCCATTACGAAATTAAGACCAACCAAATCGTACTTTTTACAGAATTATTTATTAAATAGGCGACAAAAATAATTTTTTTTAAATCACAGTTTGTTTAAATTTAGAATTTTCACAAAAATCTTTTTTAAAATTCACACAACCGGACACAGTTAAAAATGCTGGATCGATCCCTGAATAAGTGGTATTTCGAAACAAAAACTTGACTAATTGACAGTCCAAGCTGAAACGACGCTAGTGCCTACTTGCCGACATTCCAAGGGAAAAAAATTCAGTAGATGAATGCGATACAACGCAATATCGCACAATATATTTTTAATTGTTATTTAAATAAAAATACGAATTCGTAACAAACTCTTAAATTATAATCAAATTCAAGTTTCTTAGTGTGCCTCATGAAAGAAAGATAATCACTCCTCAATGGTTAACTTCCACTCCTGAATGGTTCAAGTTGATTTTATCAAGTCTGAAACTTAGTTTTCTCTCAGGTGAATACATTTATCAGAGAAATTTAAGTAGGAAAATAACGTTTATAAAATCAGTATTTTAAAGGTAGATTTTTTTTTG
Source organism: Octonoba sinensis (assembly GCA_038502835.1). Classification (NCBI taxonomy): domain Eukaryota; kingdom Metazoa; phylum Arthropoda; class Arachnida; order Araneae; family Uloboridae; genus Octonoba; species Octonoba sinensis. Next base: position 45,855,355 of record CM076603.1, read on the forward strand.
CCGCAAAATTCCCTAAATATAGGGATACTTCCCAAAAATGTAAGGATTTTTTATAGAAACCAGGAGAAATGGGAAACATTTTGTAGTCTCCATTGTCGGAATTCCAACCACTCTTTTGATTTCAATTCCGGGAAAATTATTCAAAAATGTTCTTCCCCTTTAGAACTTGACTTTTGGGAAGCTTATATTAACAGGAATAGTTCTAATTTTGTTAATGATTCTTCTTCAACTCCATATTTTTCACAGGTCTGGAAGAAATTCCTTTAATTTGTTGTTCTTTCTTGGTTTCTTGCTGGTCCGTTGGTGGATTTACTTTATTTTGTGTCCATTTTTCTCTTTTTGGTCCCCCTTCTTTAGTTGTGTACTTTGTTTTTGCATTTAAGTTTTGGTTCTTTCTGTACTTTTTTTCTATTTTCATTTTAATCCTTTGTATTTTATTTTAATGTTTTTGCATTTTTTGATGTAATTTCGCCTTTTTACGCATGTTGTGGTCTATTTTGCTCTGTTGTATTTGATATCCCTTTTTACTTTGTGTACTTTCAACTGGGTTCGTTTGGTTCTTTCCTAATGGTTGCCTTCCCGGTTGCTTCTACTTCCACTTCCACGCTGCTTTTATTCTCATTGGTTTGCGGGTAAATCTTAGGCTGCATAAGCCGTTTTTTTTTTTTTTTTTGCTGTTTTCTATGTGTTTTTGTTGTTGTAAAAAAAAAAAACACTCTCACTAACAAATATATTTGTCCCACTGGTGTCCGCTATAGAGGAGTTTTACTCTTACTGTAATAGATGATACTTTCTACAGGGGTCGATCCAGCATTTTTAACAGGGTCCGGTTATTGTAAATTTTAAAAATATTTTTATGAAAAATGAAATATTTCTGCGGAAATCCAAAATTTAACATAAAGTGATTAAAAAAGAGTCTTTATTATTTTTGCCGCTTATTTAAAAAATAACGCTGCAAAAAAAATCGATTTGGTAGCTCGGAATTCTGTGAAGGGTACGAAAAGCGAATCAAATTTCCTCTGACACGACCCATGTTCTATGGGGCCGTTCATAAATGACGTCAAGCTTTTCCCCATATATTTGACCTCCCTCCCCCCTTTGTCACAATATGTCACACTTCAGTGGACCCCCTCCCCCCCTTTGTCACGCGTCACGCTATGTTTCATAATGCATGATGTTACACTTCTTGTTACTCCCTCCCCTTCTCACACTTTATCACAATTTCACGAACCCCCCTCCCCCCTCGAAGCGTGACATCATTTATGAATGATCCCTATCAAGTATTCCTCCTGCCGAGCGCGTTGACAGTGAAATAAATCTCCTTCAGGCCACGTATAGAATGCTTTAAAGAATTCAATTCTACATAATTTTCTTAATAAACCACTTTCGTATTATGTACTTTTTTAACAATAGTTTATACTAATGAATATTCTATTATAAATTTAAGTTATATCAATAAATATAGTTTATATTACCGTAATTATCGGTAAATAGCTCGCATCGTTGTACAGTCCACAGGAAGAAAAATTCATTCTAAAAAATCGAGTTCGTTGTATAACCCGCACCCAGAAAAAAACATGGGATACACCCCTAGAAAACAATACATTTCCCTGTAGCGCTCGAGCCCCAAGCTGCTTTGGACCGTCGTTTCGAAAGCTATGACTTATTTCTCTGCATTTTGTTTTGCAGGAAAACAGATTTCGATATTTTTGAAAGGTTGTTGTCTTTTTAATAATACTTTTTTTTTAAATTTCATGCATTGCCCGCATCGTTATATTGCCCGCAGATAGTACAAAAAGTAGTTTTTCTGTAGAATAACCAGTGGGCTATACACAGATAATTACGGTAATTAATATTCAATAGTTTTGTTACTTCCTCTGCGAAATATCTTTTCAAACACCTACGGATGTTCTGGGCAAGTAGTCAAATAATCGCCACGACAATGACGCGGCCCGATCAGAAACTTTACTGTCATCCGAATACGGGTGACGTGGCGGTCAACGTGTTATAAAAAAAAAAAAAGAAAATAGCGCACATTTTCAAGATAGTGAAATAATTTCGAATTTAGCCCTGCATCGCTCCCCAGCCCATTTTGAAATTTGAGCTTGAGCAACCCAACGGATTTTCAAAACCCAGCCCCGAAATTTCTAAATTACACAAATTACTCTATTGCACGCAAGCAACCTCCTCGCACACGTGACGCTGTCGCTGATCAATTGACCAGAAAACATCGCTTATATTTTGATTCCGGTTATCGGTATTCGAAAGAATTCACTCGCGAAGGAAGCAGCGCTGCGACAGAAAACGCGAACCGAGAAAAATAGGACTCCCCCCCTCCCTCGCCCCCCAACGGATGACGGAAGGACTTCCTCCTTGGCTTTTTATCGATTTGCGAGCGGCTCGGAGGCAAGTCTGAGTTTCGCTCTCCAGACGCAGACCACTTTTTAATAGAGTCATTGCGAGAGAAAGCCGGTTCGCTGTTCTATCGCAAAAGAAACTTTCAGGAAGATGAGTTTGTTTTTACGTTTTGGAGGGGAGCAAATATGTAGAAAGTGTGTCCTACGTACAACTTGGAAATTGCAATCGGTTATATTTACTCTCATTAAATACGTTTTGGAAGGAAGTAAATGTGTACAGTGTCCTAGGACCGATATGCACAATTGCAATCGGTTTATTTTAGAAGGAAGTAGATGCGTAGTAGAGAGTGCGTCCGAAGAAAGACTTAGAAATTGCAATCGGTCATATTTACTCTCATTAAATATTGAGTGGAGGGAGTATGTAGTAGAGAATGTCCTAGGTACGACTGAAAAATTGTAATTGGTCACGAACTCATATTTAATCTTATTAAAAGACAGTTCAGTTCGATGCGTTTTGAAAAAGAAAAAACTCAAAAAATATTTCAAATTTACAGCTTGTTTCCCCATTTTCACCAAAATCTTGGCAGGAAATCAAAATACCATACGGATTAAACGAGATTATGTCCGATCTGGATCAATGAAGTACAACAGAATTTCGGACAGGAACTACAGACCTTTATAATCTATACTGAGGCACCGTGCTCCCCTCTTCGCAGTGCGAGCGATCGAGGTATCAAGCCCCTCTAGTTTACCCCGATCGGCTTCGTCCAGTTCTTTCCTATGGCGGGAAATGATCGCTAATCAGATGTAATTCTGAGGTAAAAAAACACACTCAGTTACCTCTCTAACCAAAGTTGGTTGATTAAAGAAGGCCGGGCGCGTGAGCATGACCTAATCTTTATCTGTGTGCATCGATACCGCCCAGTTGTAGTGTCTTAATTCTTTAATGTATGACTAAAACAGATCTGAGTTAACGATGTGAATTACAATTTTGTTATAGTCTTTGTAATTAAAATAGGCTCATCAAGATTGCGGTTCCTGCTTCGTTACCATGGCAACTGTGAAAAAGATAACAGCGCCAGACTTTTTTTTTGCACTGCAGTTAAGGCATTACTGATTACTCCGATTCAAAATATTAGAATAATTTGTAAAACCTAATAAGAAAGAATTTATTTTCCATTTATTTATTTTCGATGCTAAGTAAATGCAATTAAATTTCTCATCAATTAAATCTAGAATATTTAGATAAGATTTAAACACTTGCAAAACATAAAATATAATAAATTAGGTATATAATAGCTTTCTGAAACACATCAAAATATTAGAATACGATTTAGATTGGTTCAAAATAATAGAATACTTTATCTGACGCAATCTATTTTTGCCATTGAGAAATAAATCTGATTTGAATCCGTCTCTTATTATTATAACTAAAACAACAAACTTACTTGTAATCATCATATTCGCCAAACTAACGTGGGGGAAAAGTTTCTAGTACGGAAACGATGGCGATCAGAAGGGAAAAAGGTAGGGGTGTGACTTTGACCCGCCGACTTTAACTACACAGACTATATTTCCGGTAAATTCGAAGCGGGACCCGATATACATCGATGATTTTGATAATAGTATTGGTTTACGGTCACAAATCATTTCTAAAAAAATACAAAATTTAAAGATGGTAAGAACATTACTATTTTAACAAAAATAAATAAATAAAAATAAAATAAATAACTAAATACAATAAAGTAAATAAATAAAAATAACAATAACTTACAGAAAAAAGAAAATATCTTTAAACTTAAATGAATCATTTGAATTAAAATTAAACATATATAGGTACAGTTAATTTTTCACGATAGTTTGAATAGAAGGATTTTTTAAAAAAGAAAAGGCATTTCAGCAACTTCTTTTAACTATAAAGTTGTTTTCTCTGTAATACACATTAAAAAAAATTAATTTGAATATACCTTTAATTGATAAGCATTTACTGAAATGACCAAAATCTCTCACACAAATATTATTCTTCAAAATGAAAGTTTCACTATATGGGTTAAATAACACCCAAAATAAAGATATTTACTTGTTTTGACAATGATAGTCGAATATCATGTTAGAATATTAATGATGTTCATAAACTTCGATACTTTCCTTTAAGAAAAAGAACGATCTCCATTATTCTCCACATTTGAAGTTCAGGAAAACATTCTTGCTTATTGAAAATATATTCGATTCATATCGATAAGTATTCAATATCATCAATGTTAGGCTTCTTGAAAACCAAGTTTTGAAAAGAATGGGAGGAAAAAAAAGTGTTAAAATTTTACCGATGCACGCATAAAGGAGAGGCCTTCGAATCAGTAGGAGCATGAGGTTAAGTGAAATGGTAAAACATTTACCCTGTTTGCAGGGATACATTTTAACTATGTTACATAACATGTAATTGATTCCAGTTAAAAAATGGTTAACTCTAAAGATTAAGCTATATGATAGTACAAGTCATTTTAAAAATGTGATGCTCGCGCTGCAATATTGTGTGTTAAGTCAAAAATATTTTTTTGCTATTATCTATATATATATAAATTTCACTTAACGTGGACCGGTTACGATTAAATTTTGCGGTACGATACGATACTGACATCATGCAAAAACCAAGCTATGGTAAAACGATTTTTAAAAATGTGTTTAATGATTACAAAGAGACAGAACATAATATTTGTATTTATTATCGCAACTTTCGGGGCTTTAACACATTTATTTCTATTTCTTACAAAGCATTTCCATTTTAACTCAATTTTTAATTTCCGATTCTTTGGAGTGGCAACACCTTAGTTTGTTTATATCTTAGCGATCTTTTCTTAAGCCTTTCGAATTTTTTTACGATTTTAAAATGGTTAATTTTTGGTCCGCAGATGTTCTACGGGGATTAGCTAGTAGAAAGATAAAATTCCTCTTATTAAAATTTTAAACATTAATTAAGTCTTACGAATGTCCAGTTCAGTGTTAGTTGAGTTTATGTTAGGCTTGTTTTGGTGCCGAATTTTTAGTACAATTTGTCACGTGTACATGTGGCAAAGTCAAAATACATACTTCATTTCACTTTGTCCCTACATCAGTCATCATATAACTAAATTCGTACATTTATTCATTCATTCAATTATTAATTTTTATATTTGTTCATTTATTAAGTAGCTTATTCATACGTGCATTTAATTAATCATTTATCTTTTACATTCATTAATTCATTCTCTCGTTTTATCAATCATTCATTCATTTTTAGTTATTCCTGTGTAATAAAAGTATTCTGAGCCCTTTCTACTCGTAAATATGAATCATTACATATTATTTGGACTTAAGTCACATAAGGCGACATTCGAGTGCAAAGGATTAATTATCACATATAAATTTTTTCCATTAGGAAAATATTTCAATTTTTCACTTTACCTCATACAGGCGATATTTTTCTACATTTATTTTTACGTGCAAATTTACTACCTAAAATGAAAAATAATATTTCAATGCAAGTTCTATTATAAAATTCATAGTACACTCCTTATATAGTTAATTTGAAATAAATTTTTAATTAGTTCACTTTGAAAATTAATTTATCTTAACTATTACACTTTGCCCGAGATTAATTTTTGCATACTTTTGGTCGGGACTTTTGAAAATCGATGAGTACAACTGAGAGATTAGTTTTAAAGATGTGTTCCATAAGTGAGAGTTGTTGCCAAACGCAGACTTTTCAATCAACGAAGTTAAATGAATTTTACAAACTGAACTGAAGAAGTAGAAGTTACAAGTAAATTATTTACATCCCAAACATTTTTATCAAAAAAATTCTTGCAAACGTGATTTAAATTCTCTGCAATACTTTATGACCACACAGAAGAAATTTTTTAAATGAAATTTACAAATGTCAAAAAAAATGGTTAATTATAAGCACCAAAAATATTTTTACATTGTTTAGAATAAATACAGATCAAAACTTGATTATTTATAGGGATTTTTTTAACTGAAAAATTAATAGATAAATAAATAATATTAAGTTGGTTTTACTTGACAAATTATGTGTGTGTGAGTGGTAGGGGTTGGATTTACTATTCATAGCAAGTATCTCACAATTGAAGAAAAATTCTCCTTTCGATGTTTGTAATAATTCAAATCGCAGTTTTAACTCATGTTTTCTGGATTCCGAAAATATTTTTAAAACTCCGATAAAATTTTTATGCTGGAACATTTTTTCGAATATAATTTCAACGTCGATGATGTTTTTATAATTTTAGACTAGATATAAGTTATTATTTTATATTAAATTAATCGCAAAAACGGGAGGAGTAATTTAGTTATTGAATTAATTAGTATTTTTTAACAGGGGCGGGTTTTTGTGAATTTTAGAAAGATTTTTGCGAAAAAAAAAAAAAAAAAAAATTGCAAAAATTCAAAATTTAAACATACAGTGGTAAGAGTTTTTATTATTTTTTGCCGCTTATTTAATAAATAATTCTGCAAAAAGTAAGATTTGGTAGTTCGGAATTTTGTGAAGCTTCCGATTAGATGGAATAGAATTTTGTGAAAAGTCCGAAAACGGACCTGAAGTTTTTCTGAAGCGACCCCTGGTATTTATAAAAAAAAAAAGGCGAAAAAAAGAAAAGAAAGAAAAGCAGTTTTAAAATTAACAACAAGAAAAATCTCCAGTTTGACTTAACTCATTGATACCTGAAGCGGTAAAAAGAAATTCTTTCTTTATCCGCTTTTTGAACGGATTACAAGTTTTCCGAACTTAAATGAACATCATTCGCGAGATATAAAACAAAAATCAAACAAAATTCAATAAAAAGAAATATTCCCAGCTCATTTGTAAAAAATAGATTCCAATAGGAAGCCATTCTGTGGGGTGATGATTTCTTTCAATTTTTACACTTATTTGTTAACTGCGACAAGACAATTATCTTGTCTAGGAAGGGTTGGCTTCTATTTTGAAAAAGCAGGGCAAGATTATTTCATGAAATTTGTTACCGATAAAAATAAAACCCCCGATCGATTTTGCAACCAAAACTGACAGACAAGAAGAGTGGTCTTGGGAGTGTTTAGAAGTCGTTTGGAAAAATGTTTCGAAGATATTAAACGGGAAGACTTCAGTTGATAAATGAGCTAAATAACGGCACAATTCGTTGATCAGGATTTAAAGTTAATGCTTCCGCACATGATATTGGATGGATAGTTACATAACTAACAGTGTTTTCAATATTTTTTCAAATACTTCTGTGTCGAAAGAAAAAAAAAAATTTCGATTTAAACGTTGGGTGCTAACGGCACAATATGTGAGATGTCAGACAAGTGCGTTAATGCTTTGCACAAAGTGTTGGATGGTTGTTAAAAATTTTTCAATATTTCTTCAAGACACTTTACGTGTGAAAGAAAAAATTCTCTGTTTAAACAATGAGCTAGTGCTACAGCACAAATCGGAGTTGATCAGAATTTTTAGAGCAGTTAATGCTCCGCACATGATGTTGGATGGATTGGGACATAACTAACAGTGTCTCCATATTTTTTAAGACACTACTAAGCGTCCAGCGAAAAGAAAAAGAAGAAAAAAAAGCTCTATTCATGGTGCGAGTGCAGTTATCTAATTTCTTTACCTTTCCAGAAACAGTTTCCAGTCCAAAGATTGAAAGTGAGCCCTTGCCAAATAATAAATCACGTTACATGATTTTTCGTTAAACAAAATATTTGGTAGTTCCGTGGGTAACGGAAAATCCTTTTTTACTACAAAATGGGAATTTCTCAGCTCATCAATTGAACAAACTAATTGTAACAACAAACCAAATTAGGACCAAAAATCAAGCAACGTGCAAAAGGGGACAACAATGATGTTATTTTATTTTTTCCTGTTTTATGCAGTGATATTTCTCGCTTGGCGGCTTTTATCTCTTGTGAACATTTTAAAAGCAAACATGATCACTCTTGTTCTACGAGTCCTCTTTGACGGACATCCCCGGAACTCAAACCCTGTCGATGTCGCTCCTATTGTAGCCAAGCTCTTGTGTCACCACAGAGAGGTGACGTTTTAACTGCAGTGTAACGCACGTGCGCAGCAAACCGTTTTTGGGTCGTTTACTGCGCTTGAAAATTTTTCTGACAGAAAATGAACATATATTTATAGTACAAATTGTTTTTGGCAATTTCAGTTGTAGGGGGTGACTAGAGATTTGGGGGTGGGGAAAAGTAATAGTACAAATATATTGTACAAACAAAGGGCAAACGGATCTCAGCCGGGCATTAGAAATAAAATAACGCGAGGTACAAGATCGCCCATGTGCAAATTTGCCGGTACCTTTCGCCCGTGTCAGACACGTGCAACTGCGTTGGGAAATCCATGTACAAATGAGGGCGACGCGTAAAAGCGGCGACGCATTAGAGAGAGAATACTATTTTTTTTGTCGACTGGGGTGGCGTAGTGGTAAGGCGCACGCCTCGTACGCCCAAAATCGCGGGTTCAAACCTGTCCCAAGTCGGTGGATTTTCAAGATGCAGAGAATCGTCTGCGCCCATGTCGTATGATGATGCGGCATGTAAAAAATCCCTTGAGTAGACATTTGGCTTGGAAACTCTCGGCTAAATTAAATTCCTAGTGCATATTGCATCAATGCGAGCTCAGGTACCGCCGTCTCTAGGCGTAACTGAAAGTCAAAATTCTCATGCGGCGAAGGTACCACACTCATTGTGGTGCCGCTGAAAGAGATGGTACCAATTACTGGGGAACGCACTAGGTCTGCAATGGTTGAGGACCAGTACCGCAGCCCCATTGGAAAGGAAAAAAAAAATAGTTTAACCCCTGGAAGCACGAGTTTTTTTCGGAAAAACTGGTAAAAAATGATCGATTTTTTTTGACAGAAAATGAACATATATTTATAGTATAAATTGTGAACAAAACGCATTGCAACTGCTCGATATAGGAACACATCAATTTCCGTTCTCCGAACGGCTAGCTCACAAATCTCACCTGAGAGAACGAACGCCTCCGGTGTGCCGAATCGGAGAACGGCCGCCGACATAATTGGAAATTAGTATTTGGATTTATGATGCCTGTTCAACCACGTATGAGGTGAATAGCTTACATACTTTTCAAGCCTTGATGGATTACCTGGCAAGCACTCCGAACGGGCCCATTATTGTAGAGCATGTTCTATTTATTGAATTAGGTTTCGACTTACGTGTAGCGAACAATCTCGTGATCACGTGATGCTAGTGAGACTTACGTGACATTTTAGACACATTTTTGTCTTTCAGGGCATTCTTTGAGATTTTTAACCCCTTAACCTCTTCAGACCCAGAACTAAGCACAAATAATTTTCACGCAATTTTTTGGTTCTCTGATTTAAAAAATGATTACAAAACAAAATAACTAAAATTTTTTTTAAAATTTTAATTAGTAATTAGTTTAAATAATAATTAATGCCCAATTTCCATGTTTTCTATGTTTAAAACAAAGTAAACTATCTGTTGATTAATTTGAAAAACAATTGGGTGTTTCAGCTTCCAAATTACACAAACAGTAGTTAATTTTCCAAGTGTATCCAATTGGGTACACTTGGAATGAAGACGTTAATGCATTTGCCCGTGTCGGACAAGTTACCGGAAAATTTGCCCATGCCCGTGCGTTATTTTACTTCTAATGCCCGTCTGACCGTTCACATTTTGTTTGTATAATATTTTTCTCTATGTAACTTTTACCCCCCCCCCCCCCCCGCTCCATAGTCACCCCTCACAATCTGAATCTGCAAAGATCTGCTTTTTTCAGATAAAACTCATGCTTTAAGGGGTTAAGGCATAAAAATCCGGGATCTAGAACTGAGCAAGAACTAAGAAATTTGTTACCCCATGAGATGATTGAAGGGTTGAAACAACTAGGTTCTTCTATCGTGGTTGGAATGAACTCTATGAAACTATTTAGAAATTCGTAGTCAGTGATCGAATAATAAATAAATACCGTGAAGAATTTGAAAAGTAGAAGGAAAATCTCAAACTACATGTTTATCAGTTATGTACAGAAAAATTTATTCACTTTTTGACGTAAAAGAAGTTTTAAAAAGATTGCATGTTTTTTTTCTTTTGTTTGACTTTTTTTTTTGCCTACGATAGGGACCGATCATAAATGATGTCATGCTTTTTCCCCACATATTTGACCTCCTTCCCCTCTTTGTCACATGTCAAGCTGTGTTGCATAAGTAAGGTTGTCACACTTCTTATTACCCTTGTCACAGTTTCACGAACCCCCCTCACCCCCCCGAAGCGTGACATCATTTATGAATGATCCCAAAGGGTCATGTCAAATATAGTTCTACTGAAATTGATTACTTTTGGTTTAGCGCAATCAGGGCATTTTTAACAAGATCCGGTTTTTGTGAATTTCAAAAACATTTTTGTGCAAAGTCAAACATTCGTTTTGATTATTTGGAATTTTGTGAAGGATCCGAACGCGGACTTGATTTTCCTCTGGCAATGCATTGCGCGACCCCTGGCGATGCAAGATGTCCCATTAAATAAGACAAAAGAGGGAAAGAAAAAAAAGAAAGAAAAAATTTCTATAAAAGTATGTAAAAAAGTAAGAGAGAAAAAAACGAAATTAATTTTTTTTTCAAAAAATATCGACCTAGGTATAGTATGTTATCATAACGACAAAATAAACTGTAAAAAGATTAAATTACATATAAATATAGCTGAAAAAGGAAATTAATTTGTCGAACATGTGATATGAGAACGCCACTGCTCCGACACCTTTACCATCGTTGGCGAGAAAGCGCTTTCATGACAAATAGGTGAAACATGGCTTAGCATAGCGAATAGGTGAAAGCCGTTATTTCATATCGCTGCTTTTTGTGCAAGAAGAAACAAGGAACGCATGGATAAATTTATGTTGAAATGTACTTTTGCGAACATGGAAGAAAAATGAAATATGTTTCACAAGATCCCAAGTACATGAAATAGCCCATTACGTCATACATTTATTGTGAACTATATTTTGGCGCTTTCCGCTGCACTGATAAATATACAAAATTATTTGCTCAGTTGATGCAATCGCAGATCGTTAGAATATTAGCAGAATAAAAATACAGGTGTGCATGCCAATAGGGTAGCTTCACATGAACACCTGCACGGCCACGCGCTCTATCAAAGTATATCATCAAATCGACGGGTCTTTTAATACACGATAATTTCTACGATCACTACTAAGCTGCATTAGCAAATTAAAATGCAGACATATGTTTTGGGATTGTTTGGAATTACTTTTTTAGTGCAATAGTGGAACTTCTAGATGCAAAAACATCCAAATGAAGCAGACAAAACAACAAAACCACGGCTTATATATCCTATTTACCTGCAAACCAATAAGAATAAAGGCAGCGTGGAAGTGGAAGTAAAAGTAGCCGGGAAGGCACCAATAAGAAAGCACCAAACGAACCCAGTTGAAAGTACACTAAGTAAAAAAGGAATATCAATTTTCCCTTTTGTCGCTAATGGACCAAGAAATGAAATTACATTGGAAACTGTATAACAACATATGCATGATGTTAAGGAGCTGAGAGAACGGGTGTCAAAACCAGTTCCGAGATCTTCATCTCCACATCATTATTGAAAACAAGAAAAGAACAACTTCCTAGTCGTTAAAGTGCCGGTCACAGTCTGATAATGAACATATTAGTTAAGGCGGGATAGCATAATTTAATTTCAAGATTCGAAATTTTTCTTCTCTTTAAATTTCACTGTTATCTTAAGATTTTACTCATCTTGAAAATGGATTCCGGCTTTTTCGGAAAATAAGGACAATAATAACGATAAATCGAAATTTTATTTTCAATAAAATTTATGCCAACAAACATTTTTAAGTTACGCATTAACATAAAAAATAAAATAAACAACAGTTATTTTGAAATGTTTGAACTCTCTAACATTTGCAAAATCAGTGTATTAATGTTCTCGTCGCTATCAGAAAGAGGAGGGATGCGTGGGAGGGGGGAATAAGGGCAATATAGGAGGAAGAAAGAAGCAAAAGGATGCAAGTTACCAAAAAAAAAAAAAAACGGTTCTGGATAAAATGCGTTCCACGATTAGCCATGGGTGATTCTGATCCGAAATGTTCCGATATTTCAGAAAATTTTAGAGTACCTGTTCTGAAAATTTAAAAAAAAAAAAAAAAAAAATAGATTTTCTAAAAAAAAATTTTCATATTCTATATAAATAAAACCGAAAGCTTGTGTATGCACAAGATGATTGAAGCTGCACAAGATGATTTTTTTCGCAGCTCTTCGAACCAATAGGACATGCGCAATATTTATTTAAAGTAGTTTTCGAGTTTTAAAACGAGGCTTACCTCTGAATTTATCTGCTCAATGTGCGTGTTTTCGCCAAAATAAATAGCACTTTTGTCGCCAAAAGGAAAATTTCTGCGAAAACAAAACTAATGAAATTCTTAAGATCCTTAAGAGAAGAGAAGGAAAGTTTGTTACTAGGAGCAAAAACGACTTGAAATTGAAACCTCTTTAGGATTTTAGCAATACGAAGAAAACTTCTGGTCCCAATAATGTGGTTTCTAGAAAGAATTTGGTTGTGTTCCCATTCTTTCATTCTGTCAGTTTCCGTATTGCTAAAATCCTAAAAAGGTTTCAATTTCAAGTCGTTTTTGCTATTAGTAACAAACTTTCCTTCTCTTCTCTTAAGGATCCTGTCGATCAACTTAACACTTGGGGTATTTACCAAATTAGTTTTCGTTGCGGCCTTTCTTACATTGGACAGACAAAACGTGCTCTGAAAATTCGCTTAAATGAGCATAAAGGTTATGTACGAAAGCAAGAGTTAAATAAGTCTAGCATTGCTCAACATTGTTGGAATTCCAACCACTCTTTTGATTTCAATTCTGGTAAAATTATTCAAAAATGTTCTTCCACTTTAGAGCTTGATTTTTGCGAAGCTTATCATATTAACAGGAATAGTTCTAATTTGGTTAATGTTTCTTCCTCAACTCCTTATTTTTCACAGGTCTGGCATAGGTTTCTTTAATTTGTTGTTCTTTCTTGGTTTTCTTGTTGTTTTCCTTTTTTGTGTCTATTTGTCTCATTCCCCCCTCCCCTCCCCCTCCTTTACATGTGTACTTTGTTTTTCATTTTGTTTTGGTATTTTCTGTACTTATTTTTATTTCAATTTTATTCTTTGTATTTTATTTTATTATTTTTGTAATTTTCATGTATTCTTACATTTTTATGCATGCCGTCGTCTTTTTTGCTTTATTTTTATTGATATTCCTTTTTACTTCCTGTACTTTCAATTGGATTCGTTTGTTGCTCTCTTATTGGTGTCTTCCTGCTACTTCTACTTCCACTTCACGCTACCTTTATTCTCATTGGTTTACAGATAATTCTTAGGCTATATAAGCTTTGTTTTTGCTGTTTTGTCTGCTTCATTTGGATGTTTTGCATCTAGAAGCTCCCTGTTGCATTGAAAAAGGGATTCCAAGCAATCCCGAAACATATGTCTGCATTTTATTGCTCATTTGGTGCTTTAAATTAACCAGGGCTCCCACCGCCTTAACACAATTTGTAGCAGCTTTCGGAGCAGGTAAAATGTCCTTTTTGTATCAGTTTGGAGCAGAAGAATTTAACTTTTGTATCAGTTTGGAGCAAAAGAAATCGACTTTTGTATCAGCTTAGGAGCTGAAAATATCAAATTTGTATCATTTTTGGAGGGTTTTTTTCTTTTTTTCTTAAATATTAAATGGCTGTTTTAAAGCAATGTCATTTTCATACATCAAGGGTAAGAGCAGTTTCAAGTCTTCAAAATGATAGGAAATGTAAATGTCAGTCATCCTTCAAAAACTGAATTAGATTATTTCAAAAACTGGATTATTTTTATATTTCTTATAAGAAATTATTCATAACCTATTCAAAAAGTAAGACTAATTAAACCTATTACCCTTATAAAGGTGTTTTTCAATACTTTTCTCAAGAAACAGATTATTTAAATAAATGTTCTGTAGTTTTTTTTCTTTTTCTTCTTCTTCTAATGATTAAGAATAGCTAGAAGAAAGCTTAAAATTTTCTTCTTTTCAAAAATCATTACATTCTCTCTTTTTTGTTTAACAGCTAAAACACTATTCTTACAAGAAAATAAGCAAAAACTAACTAATATGAAAGGTTAAACTATTTAAAACTATTTATCATTGATTAAAATTTGTTTTTTAAATGGTACTTATTTAGGTATAACCATTGTGATTATAGTAACAGTAAAATTTTGAATCAATTAAATATAATTTCATATTTTATCAAAAAATATATTTGAACTCTATCCTATTTTCTACCTGCAGTAATATTTATTATTTTTCCGATTAAGAAATATTCCTTTAAATTTCAATCCTAAATGCTCACTTAGATGCCTTGGAAGTAATTAATGGCACCAAAAGTAAATTGCTGGGTTTCATAATTTTGCAGCAAGAAAATTCAAGAACCAAATTATATTTTTCAGTTCTATAACAGAAAGGCAAAATGTATTTCTTATTATAGGTTGATAATTTATTGTCTAATGATTTTTTTTCTAACAATTTATCTTTACATCATTCAAAAATTGTGTAATAGTTACAATTAAATTTTAAGAGTCCTAGGGTTACAGCAATTGGATGCTGAAAGAAACTAAATTGAATTAAAAGAAAGAGAAAATGCATGATAATTTCATAGCTTTCAAATCTAGTTAAAAAATTGAAACTTTAAGCAAGAGTACTTTTATGAGGTCGTTCACCCACAACAAAATTTATATTTCTTCAAATAATATTGCTTAACATATTTGCTAAAGATCATCAATTCATTAAGATATACATGCTTTTTTTAATGATTTTCTAACTTAACTATTTTTTTTACTTATTTTGTTCTTTATACTTATATTTTTTAATTGTGGTTATATGATATAGATTATAGAGCTTAAAGAGTAATGAGAAAAGAAAACAAGCTGCAATTCAATGTTTAATTTTACAGCGTTTGAAAGTCTATCTCTAAACACTTTCGGGAACAAATATATATTTTCAAACAATGTTTTTATGTAAAATAAAAATACATTTCCTTTATTTACTTTGAAAAGGAACATTATAAATAGTTGAAATGAAAAAAAATCCGATTTTTGTAGCGGATGCAAAAAGATTGTAGAATGTATGCACTCCTTTGCTTGCACGTGCAAAGTAGGCTTAAGGAATTTTTACGAATTCTTATAATGGAGCAATAATCTTTTTAACATCTGTTCTGTTATTGATTTTTCACATTGATTAGTATTTCCTAAACATTAGAATAGAAAACAAAGTGCACTGAGGAAAAACGCTAAGTTTATTTTTTCCACGTCCTATGAAATTTTAAACTTTTTTTATCTATTTCAATAAAAATTTACTAAATAAAATATTGAACATAAATAGTGATAAGAGGAATTATTTTTCTCTCTATAATACTACAAAATATGAGAAATCGTCTCACTGTTTCTTATACAAGCGTGGGATACATCACTCATTCTGCTCAATTTTTTCATCCACACTTGATGTTCTTAAGAGAGGGTAGAGCTAATATTCATTAATAAACTGCTTCAAAGGTAAAAAATTAGTTGACTAAAGGAAAAATGTAACGAATAATGCCGAT
Source organism: Octonoba sinensis (assembly GCA_038502835.1). Taxonomy (NCBI): domain Eukaryota; kingdom Metazoa; phylum Arthropoda; class Arachnida; order Araneae; family Uloboridae; genus Octonoba; species Octonoba sinensis. The sequence continues at coordinate 45,871,376 of CM076603.1, forward strand.
TTTAAGGTGAAAAAAATATAATATCTAAATTTTTTTCGATTTTTTCCCCAAAAATCGCGATTTGGCGCAATTTTTCCAAAAAAAACGCATTTTGTAGCAGCATGTAGCAGAAAAATCGTTTAGGCGCAGTTTGGCGCAGCCGTGGGAGCCCTGATTAACGTGTAATTATATTTTTATTATTGTTTAAATGCGCATGTTTATTTGCCTTTGGAAATAATGCTTTTCTTTCGTTTTTTGGCGACTATTATAAAAGTGCTATTTTATTGAAATGTTTTAACGATTTTGCAAGAGGGATTTTTAGGAATGGCTGTCCTTATTCTGATGGGGATATTAAGATGTACTGTGGGTAAATTTAGGAACAGCAGATCTTATAAAGGTCTGTAGTCTAATGGGTATTTTAAGTCGCTGACGCCTTTATTCTAACATAGATAGCAGGGACCATTGTTTTTCATCTGATGGGCATTTTTAAAGAGAATACTGCTCTTATTCTGATGGGATTTTTGGATGTGGTGTCCATATTGCAATTGGGATTTTTACGGACTCTTGATGTTATTTTAGAATTATTGTTCTGATGCATATGTGCGATTTAGATACTGTTGTCCTTACTCTTATTGCGATTTTTATGAACTGTTTTCATTTTAATGTTGATTTTTATGGACTGTTATTGTTAGTCTAATAAAGGGCAATTTTAGAGACTGCTGCTTTTAATGTAATCGTAGTTTTTAAGGAGTTATACTGTTTAAATGGGATTTTTAAGGACTGTTGCCCATCTTCTACTAGGATTTTTTAATTATGTTTTTCTTTATATATTTACAATAGAATTTTGGACATGTGTCACTTGGCCTGGGAATGATGCAATGCTATCCCGCGCCGGGCATGTCAGCTAGTCATCAATATGTTGCAAATTCTTCTAAATCGAATCTCACAGAGAGGTGTTGTAACTGAAAAATGTTGTATAAGAAATCAAATTTACTGTTCCTCAGCTAAGGAGTTGTCATTAATATAATTTTGAACCTAAAGTTTAATTTTTAATTATTGGAAGCTAAAATGAACAAAATACACCAATAGCACTATTTATTTTGAATCTATAGCGTTTTTTTTTTTTTTTTTGCTGTACGAACATGTTACCCATCTGACTCTATGCATTAGGGAGGGGGGATAAATAAAACGTTTTCGTTACAAAAAGCATTGCACCATATTTTTTGGGGATAAACGTGATTTGCTTTCCCTTTTATCTAATTCGTAAGCATTGTTTGACAATCAATTATTTCATAATGGTAACTTAATTATGTCTTCTTATTTCTTTCAATGCGATCCTATTTAATTCCACGAGGATTTTTTCGATTTTGCAGTACTTCTATCAAAAATATCCCTCAAGACCATTTAGAAACAAGCAATTCATTTCAGAAGGTTCAAAAATTCCTTTAACAATTCAAACGTAAATTATAAAACGAGTCATTACAACAATGCTATGATTTTCGGTTGAAGATCTTAACAATGTGTGACGTCATTTCCTTTCAATATTGTTAGAAACGATTAGTATAAGATCACTTTTGTAAATGTTTCGAAGCTTTTGGCTGCAAAACATTTTAACCGAGATAAAAAGGGCTTTTTCAGGATTTGAGTGACTATGAAGAACACGGTACTGAATTACTTAAGGTAAGTGACTGAGAAGTAAGATTTTCAAAATTAAATATTTTGCTAGACAGTACAAAAGATCTTTCGTATCGTCAACTGCAAAACTCTATCGAGTAGCACTCAAGATACACTTACCGGGAAGTTCAATGCCATCTTTCAATGGTATCTCACAATGGAGTAATTAAAAAGAAAGGAATAACAAAATAAAACAGTTGCAATGCACATTTGAAAAGTCACAAATGCAAAACATGTAATGCATATTATTGTAATAATAAAGAAAGTGATAAGTAAACATTTCGTTTCAGATCGTTTTAAAAAAATAATAAATGAATAAAAATTAAAATAAGTAATACTTTTTTATGCAAGTGCAAAAGGTAATAGATTTTTTTTTTCCAATCTCCATTTAGTTTTACGTTTCATGGGGGAAGGGCGATTTTTTTATAAATTATTTATTGCTGTTCAATCTGGCCCTTTAAAGCAAAAAAAAAAAAAAGAAAAGAAAAAAAAAAAAAAAAAATAGAATTTTTTTAAAAAATTAATTAAAATTTTCGAAATTCAAGAGAACACGAGACTTTTCTAATTTTTTACTGCAGGTGAACTTATTTTAGCATTAGTTATGCATATTTTTGCCAAATTTTTAATGTCAATATTATAAAACATACTTCAAAATTATTACAAAATATGAAAACCATAAAAAAGTAATAAGTCTGAAATTGAAATTTCATCCACATCGCACAAAAATTTGCACATTGATAGAATAATGTAAACACTTTCTGGCAAACAGTTTAATCTTATAAGTTTTTAGAAAAAAAATTTCTTAAGTTCCAGCATATTTTTTTTTTCTAATAATGACGTTTCATTCGTATGTCCAGAACCTATTTTTTGTGGCCTTGCACTACTAACCTGTAGAAAACCAAGAAATCAATACGAAAGGTTCGAAAACGCGTCATAACTATTTCACCTCTTTTTTAGAGTGTTACAGCGATTTATTTTACAATCTTGTTTAACTATTCGGAATTTCCAATTTTAATCTGCTACTTTTTGAAATAGATTTAATGTTTATTAAGAAAAATAAAGCAAATTAAAAAGATTTCTTTCCCTTAATACATAAGACGAAAATATAAATTATCACCTGTTTATAAACGCAGCATCACAAATAAATTTCGCTAAAAATGTGTCGCAAATTTGCAATGAGAAGTTTAATTGCATTATTTATGTCATTTGTGTGAACCTATTCAAAAAGTTAATTTAGAGGCGAAGCTTTGCAAAATTTTAAAGTTTATATATATGTATACAGTACGAGAACTTAGGTGCTTAGGTTTCAGAAAATATATCGAGGTACGGGAACCCTTCCCCGTTTCCGAGGGTGAGATTTCCATGCAATCTCATTCGAAGGAGTTCGATTGGAAAGGAGATAGCGGGACTTGCTGTTAGCCGCCACCTTTGATGGTGTCGTGTCAGATTACGGACAGTGAGGCTCCTTTCCAGGAGCCGCAGTAGTGTGGCTCCACTCAGGTGTGTTTAAAACGAGAGAACAAGACGTTCTTTTCTCTTTTTGACGTTCTTATTTTTTCCCTCAATTTATCTATGATCTTTGTGTTCACATTCACTGTTGTCGAGGATTCTGTAATAGCAGGACAGAGAAGAGGGCTAGTACCAGGGTAAACAAATAACCCCCTGTCTGAGGACGTTACAGATGAGGCCCCTGGTGCTAGGCATGAATTGTGCCGTCAAAAGCCCGATAGAAAAAGTTATATATGCAGTGAAGTGCCATAAGATTTAAATAATGATTTCAGGAGTTTTGGTAGCAGCTGATTAGTTTGCATTTCTTATACAATCGAATTAAAGAAAGAACAAGTATGTATCATTTATATTCCAGAGAGAGTCGAAAAGTAAACGGACTTTCGCAATTTCTCGCTCTAAGGTTTGGTAACATTGCTAATATCTAGTACAGAATTAGGTAGTCTGCAATACTTCTATGGATTAATGCTTTTAGCTTCAATGAATAGTGTCGGGGGGGGGGGGGGGAAACTTTGAAATATCTTAGAGGTAGTATAGGTATTAAAACAAACACTAACCTAAACCTAAATGGTTGCTCAACTTAAAGAAAAAGACCTAAACCAGCCGCCCATGCTCCCTTTTATTTCTTCTTCTCTTTACACTGTCTTAAAAGGCACACTTTTGATGTAAAGTTCCGGGGTTTACCAATTTTACAAACTAAACTTTATTATTTATATCATTTTTTAGAGGAATGATATACAAAGACGGAGATGAACTTTTATAAATTTATGATTGCTAAAATAAAACGGAATGAAACCCTTTCGTTCAATTCTTTTTAATACTCATTCGTAACAGGCATTTACAGGATGTCCTCCAGTAACAGCTTTGATAATTTTTACAGATGGCAACATTATAAAGGTATGATTTCCAATGTTATTTCCATCAAGAAGATTAGTGATCAGCCTATGTGCTTCCAAGGTGGGGATTTTACATATAAGTCCGCCATTTTGAAAAATTTTGCCACTAATCATATCAAGGACAAAACTCTGAAATAGTTAAATTGACAAGTACGTTTTTTGCTTTTTAATCAAAAAAATTTTTTTTCCATTATAATAAAAAACAAAATCGTATAAATAAGACAAAAAACACTTCTTTTGATTAAATTATTCAAAATTGTTCTTTACTGCAGGGATAACCCATGTGCTATGGAAGCAATTCCAATTACCGACACTAGTGCTTTATCTCAGTACTTTTTTATATAACACATTATATATCCAAAATTAATGGGTCACTTTCAATTTTGACATTTCAAAAAAAATCTAAAGAAATAAAAGACAAAATGTATTGTCAACCATATCTTCACACTTTCCACTAACAATTACATCACGCGTGCATTCAGAAGACCTGCAACAAATTAAAGAAAAACGAAGATACTTTCAATCATCCTATTTCGTACAGTACTTGAAATAAGCCGCAAATTTCACATTTTCGTAAACCTAGCACGAATATTCACGAAGTCAATTAAATTAATTTCTTTCCAAAACTGCCACCATTTCTCCAACACGTTTTTGGCCTATAAGATAACACGTAGAGTTTTTCAGGAAATCTCACCCAACTTATAGAAAAGTTGAGAACACAAAAGAGAAACATCGTACTGAAATTAGAAATTAAAACCTAAATATTAGATAAATTAAGAGCATGTGAATTAATATTTTTTTACTACGTATGCACGAAAGTTAGCAATTCTTAACTTTCATAACTTCATACCCAAGTATACAGAGCAACTCGGGGGGAAAAAAAAAACAGTCGAATATTGCGAAAACTCACAAGAATATAGGCAATTTAGTAAGTCGGTTTTGAACAATCATGAAAACACAAAAAACAAGGAGTACCATCCATGTTTCTGGTAAGAGAATTTTCACATTCTCGATTTTTATCTCAAATCACAGCATTGATGCAGTCAGGGGTACGCAGTTTTAACAGGGTCTGTTTTTTGTGAATTTTTAAAGTATTTTTGTGAAAAATCAAATATATTTTGTGAAAATTCAAAATTTAAACATACAGTGATGAAAAAATGTATTACTATTTTTTGCCATTTTAAATAATTCTGTAAAAAGTTCGATTTGGTAGCTCAGAATTTTGAGAAGGGTCCGTTTTGATTGAGTGGAGCTTTGTGAATTGTCCGTTTTGTTTAATTGAAATTTCTGGCGCGACCCCTGGCAGTGAATGACTGCGAACTCATGCGGCTGATTTGTGGAATCATTTCAAGAATAGATTAAAGAGTGTTTCGGAGTATTTCAATTCAAAACAAAGGACCAAAACCGTAAAGAACACAAATTTAAAAAAAAGGTGGAAACAAGATCTAAAGGAACGATTCCCGGGAAACAGGACTATCGTTACAATGAACGGTACAGGAAGAGATAAAAGGGCAAAAATAGCCTCATTAAAATAATAATTCTCTTGAGCGTGCATAGGCGTTCAAAGCATGCGAGTCCACTGACCTTTCGCCCGTCGCCAAACCGAGGAAGTTTCGACGCCAAAATTCGGAAGGTAACGAACGCAACGTTCAGTTCCTAAAAGTAATCGTTGAACTCGTGCGAAAATGGACGCGGTTTCAAGACAACTGTTAAAAGATCACTTTCACTTTTTGTCAATGCATTAAAAATGTAACGTAACTCTCCCCCCCCCCTTTTCAGACGTTTTTCCCCCATCAGCGTAAAATTTCGAATGCATTTTTTAAACACAGGTTTTTCTTTTATTTATAAAATAAGATGGTTGTTTCGAATAGAGTTCGTAGTCAGCCATACTTCAAAATAAACAAATAAATAAATAAAAATGAATGCATAAATAAATGAATAACGGACAGAGTCTTGGACTATAGAACAGTCAGAGACTATAGCCTCTCTCTTTCTCAAACACACAAAATTTTTGATAAACTTAGCCCAACTGCTTATCAAACACTCTTCTTTGGTCTAAGTAAGTAAATTATGTGATACGCATATGCATGCTTGAGAAGTTTCTTTCTTCAACTTATTTGATTATAATTTTTATTTATTTATTTTTATTGCAAAAATAGCAATTAGAATAATTAGATGCACAGATTTTGGAGTTGCAAGGAAACCAGAATATGGACTTTCTCGTAGAAGTAGACAAGATAAATAAATATGTTTCGAACCCGTCATGTTCAATACGCAAAGAAATGTTTAAAATGTTTCTTTCTTTACTTTTTTTTCTTTATGTTTTGAACCCGCCATGTTCAACGTCCTGGTCAAAAAAGGCTTCACGTGATTTTAGTGAAAGCTTTTGATTGTCGACCAGTGCGCATGGACAAACCAGGAGGAAGGATAAGGGATATATCATCCCACTCCGAAATTCCAATATCTGAAAAAAGATATCCATAATGGCTCACAAACCAATATAATCCCCCGACCACCATTCCTGGGAACGCTACTGCCAGCGCGGTTCTTTATGTACTTAAATTAATGTAAAGGGGCATTCATAAATGATGTCACACTTCGAGGGGGTGTGGTTCGAGAAACTGACAGTTTGTGACAAGGGGAGGGGAGGATGTAACAAAACGCATGACATTAAACATTTTGGTTTCTAAAAAACCATTTCAAATCAGCAAATTAAATTTATTTTTCAAGTTTCCTTGATTTTCCTAATTTTATTTTAAAGTTTCATTGATCGTAAGCACCGATGATGATTAAGTTTTAAATTTACTTCTTGTTAAAAGTCTAAAAGGAAATTTCCTCAGGCATTTACTTTTAAGATAAAATTGCGTGGGTCATTTTTTCAGAATTCAAACAACTAATATATTTTTACTGTTCTATACTAGTTATCTTTTGTGTTGTAAACCCTTTTTATACAAATTAAGTACACATGGAATCATTATTATTATTGTGATCACAAATCTCATTAAAAGTTCAAAAATAAAATTAGAATCGTGATCTATGAAGCAGTGCTTTGTTTCTGAACTACAAATAGATATGCTTATGTAATATTAATATAGGATGACATGTGCCGGGGGGGGGGGGGGCCTAGGGGCATGAAGTAGTGCGACATTTTGTGACAAAGGGGGGAGGGAGTCAAATATATTGAAAAAAAGTGTGACATCATTTATGAACGGTCCCTGACAATTTTTTTAAACGTTAATAGTACAAGAAAGCATAACAGTTAAATCATAAGCAACAGAAATTTATCTTTCCGGAGTGCAGGTTTTTAAAAGGAATACTGGCAGGCTGCAATCGACATCTTGGTCCCCCAGCATCGTCTAAGCCAACATAATGAAATCAATGATCGCCATGAATTATCGCACCAAGAGGAATGAGATTTGCTGACAAACATTGCTTTATGATGTTAAGCAACAATTACTTTCAAGTGAAAAAAAAATGCAACAACGTAAATATTACCAAAATAAAGGTCCCGATTTGCTTTATTTGTTGGGAAAATAATAATGAACAGCATGTAAAAAGTCAGTTGCCAAAAATTCTTTCTACGCAAAACATTTATCTACATTTTAAAAAAGGGCTATATACATAAATAGGCAAAAGCAAAATAGTTCAGCACCATTTTCTCCTCTGTTTGTCAACCGATTTTCTTACTTTTTCACTTATTTAGTAGTTATTAATGAGTTTTATTGTTATCAATAAAATATTTTTGGAAATACAGTAAAACCTGTAAAGTTGACCACCCTTGTAAGTTGACCAACTGTCTGTTGATCACTTTTGTAAAGAACCGAATTAACCCTTCATCCTCTATGAGTTGACTCCTAAAATGCTGCACCGCAAGTAGTCAACTTACACAGGTTTCACGGTAAGTTACTCCCCCCCCTATCTACTTTCGAAGCAGATTCGAAGACTTTTCTTAGAAGTCCTTATTTGTCATACTTTCATACTATTCCTTACGTCTACAACAATCTACAATATTTGTGCAATACTCAGTACATGTTTACTATGTATAATTCAAAGAAGAAATGTCAAGAACAAAACAAAAGAGAAATGTAATCTATTGTAAATGGATGTCATACCGAAATAATACTAATCTTAAGGTGTCAGTTCATTCACTTCCAAAATAGGTATACATATATGATAAGTCACACAGATTGTAGTAGCAAATAAAATACAATTAAAGACCCAACAAAAAATCTGAATATGAAACTTAGAAATCTGACCATCATGAAAAAATTTCTAGCAGAGCACGAACCTTCTCCATGTGATTTCGAAGGATTTGGCTACGCAGTTTCTCCAACTCCCTCTAAACAAAATCAATAAATGATTTGATTCCTATTACCCACTTAACGCATTTGCCCTTTGTGAAACATATTTTCTGGAAACAACTGGTTGTCTTGTATCTTTAAAGCTAAAAAACCAAGTACATATTCTGGTTTCATTGTTTGCAGCCACATTTCACCCTTATTTTCTTGCTCTGCTGACAATCTATTGCCAAAACATGAAGGATCTACTAAATTTCCAGTTAAACTGAGTTTTTTAAACTTTACTTGAAAAAACCCAATTCTACTGGGGTTTTTTTCGGGTTTTACTTGAAAAAAAACCCGCTAAACCTATTTGGGTTTGGTTTTTTCTAAGAAACCCGGGTTTTTACCAACCCTGGTCCGACACGAGCGAAAGTTACTGGCAAAGTTGCACAAGCCCGTTACACGGGCGATCTTTTATTTCTAATGCCCCTCTGAGATCCAGGCGAGTAGGAAAGGGGGGCTCAGGAGGCTAATCCTCTCCCATTAGAAATCATACTGCATAAGGATTTCGGTTATTTTGTGAAAACTATGAATTTATTTTAATGATCTATAAAAATATTCATTTATTAGGGATTTTTGTAATTAATATTAATAATAACGAGTGAATACTCATTACTTTTTAATTGTTAACTAGTTTTTCTTGAAAATAATTTTGCGCATTTTGAAAAAAAAATGTGATTTTTAAATTGCTCCCATGATTTTTAAATTGCTCCGTTCCTGCTGAGATCCGTTTGCACTTTGTGTGTATGATAATTGTTCATATAACTTTTACCCCACCCCGCGCTCTCTAGTCACCCCTGCAACTGAAATTGCCAAAAACAATTGATACTATACATATTCATTTTCTCTCTCAAAAAAAAGAAGCTATCATTTTTTTACCAGTTTTTCTGAAAAAAAATCGTGCTTCAAGGGGTTAATGTAATAAAATAATATTCTATTTCCATTGTCAAAGCAAGTAAATAACTTTATTTTGGGTGTTATTTACCCCATATAATGAAACTTTCATTTTGGAGAATAATATTTGTGTGCTTCAAGGGGTTAAAAACCTTTCAGCGCACGAAGAAGAGCTGGACAAGAGAAGTCGGAACGGAGCAACTCAACGTCTCTGCTCTAGTAAGTTCCATAAAAAAAAAAATAATCACTTAAATCTATGTAAAATTTGCAGTTCAAAGTGAAAATAAAAAGAAGAAAATATGAATCGTCTAGTTTCAAAACCAGCTACATAAAGAAATGAAATGTTTCACGGCGAGCAAAAAAACTAATATCAAAGAAATTCGAATTTCTAGCTAAGAGCATTGGGATAGACTTTTAACTTGCTGAAGTTTTAACATAAAAAAAGTTTTTCCTTGGAAGACATTTGGAGGGAAAAAAAGAAGAGCTGACAATCATGGTCGATGGGGGGGGGGGGGGGGGGGGCCCTGGTTTTGTAACTAACCGGCACATTGCAAACACACTTTTCAGCATGATGTAGCTGCTTGAGAAACGTAAAAAAATGAAAACCATATGAAGATCACTTTAAACTATTAGAAAGCATAAAAAAGTTGAAATCGAAAAAAAGTGGATATATCTGGTTTTGAATCTAGACGCGACTCATATACATGGCAATTATAAACAGTTTCTACTTTACAAAAATGAAAATTAAAAAAGGATTGTACCAGAAGTATGTTACTTCAATAAAACTAATGATAGTATTAAAAAAAATCACCGTAACATGCTCATTTAATACTTTTCAAAAAATGCATGAAAACAGAAAAAGAAACTACCCACCTGTTAAGTGTCAACATATTTAATAACTTCGTAGAATAGCGCCAAAAAAACATCGCAAAGAGACTCCACGAACATGAATAATGTGCAAAGAGCGTAACAAATTTCGCACAGAAGTTACATTTTCAAAACAGGATAAAAAATCGGTAAGCTTGTCAAAATTTGATGCCTCAGTTAAATTATTTTACATATTTACTCAGAATAATCTTACGAAACAATTAGATACTATTAGGCGTAAAAAACTACGTACGTGCGTACCTGCTACAGAATGTAAAGCCAACTATCAGTGAATGTGGTTTAATGATTGTAAAATAAGCGTGCTTTCACACCAAAGGCGACGGAGACGGATGCTATGGTTACCAAATCAACAGCCATGTGCGTGGACGCAAGGACGTGGTTATGAAATTATTTAAGAACCAATGAGATGATCTGATAATTTTTGTCTTTGTCGTACGTCGCTGTTGCGGTTGATATGAAAGCACCTTAAGTAAGCCATCAAGAGTGCATGAATCCGAAAAGTCATAGGGAAATTATAAAACTGAAAAATTCATAAAACGATCAATGAATCGCTTTTCAATTACGGTAGCGATTCCCAAACTTTTTTGCCCTGCAGACCATTTGCTAATACATTGGGGGGGGGGGGGGGATAAACAGAACCAGTCCCCCCAGAAGATATGGGATACCTTGTATCCGACCGATTTTTAGGCATCCGAAATCCGATCCAGGCACTGCACAAAAGATTCGGTTATGCACGTCAAATTTTATTTTTTCTTAATTTAACTAATTAGTATGTTTTGAAAACATATGCAAACTATAAACTTACTATGCATTTTGAGGCTATAGGCAATTAAAAATGCGCATAAAATGAACAAGTTTCGAACAATAGATCGGATATCCAACACGGGTCCATCACAAACGGGATATCAAATATCTGATATCCGGTAAAATCAAGATCCGATGTATCGCTAAAGAGATTAAATGTCCTTAAAATAACTCTGCAATTGTTTTATAAGATATATCTACTCAATTTGCAAGTTAATAATCAGCTTAGCAATATCTTCACATTGAACTTGAGGCACCCTTTTTTGTTTTGAGAAATTAAAAAAAAAAAGTTTTATTTATATGTTTGGATTCCACGTCGGCAATATAAAGTTGTTAAATGTTAAAAGGATACCACGGGTGTTTCAACTCTCCAATCAAAAATGAAGAAAACGAGGAAGTTGTATAAAGATCGCCTGTTCCAGCCAATCAAGTTATCAACATTCCAATTCCAGGTAATCAACTCTTCACTTTAAGATCCCTTAGGCTCGTAAACGAATCAATCAAACGGTTTCACGAATGTTGCCAAACTTTGCCAAGAAAGATCGCCGTTGTTAAGAATCTATGGACTTAATTTAGAGAACAGCGAGTTGCTGCAGTGGCATTTATACTGCAAAATGTATAAGAAAAAAAAAATGCAATTGAAAAATAACAATAGAAAAGAAGAAAGCAGCCAATTTCAAAGTTTTCCAAGGGGGTGGGCAATGGGTATATATTCTATGCATATTATGGGTAAAATACAACAAAATACATAAGGGCTCATTCATAAATGATGTCACGCTTCGAGGGGGGAGAGGGGTTCAAGAAATGGCGACAGTGTGACAAGGGGGGGGGGGGAGGCGTAACAAGAAGTGTGACATCATATATTTTAGTTTCTATAAAAAAAAAACAGTTAAAATCAGCAATTAAATTAAATTAATTTCTAAAGTTTTATTGATTTTTACAGTTTGATTTTGAAGTACCTTATTTCATTTTGTATCGAAAACATCAATGCTGATTAAAGTCTAAATTTACTTCTAGTTAAAAGTTTAAAAGGAAATCTTAGGTATTTACACTTTTAAGATGAAATAGCGCGATTATTTTTTTCAGAACTCGACCAATTAATATTTTTTACTATTATGTACTAATTATCTTTTTTGTTGCAAATCTTAATTTCATTTTATACAAATTAAGTACACAGCACATAATCATTATTGTTAAGCTCACAACTGTCATTAAAAGTTATCAAAATGAATGTCATTAATGTCATCATTCATTCATTCAGAAATATGCTTAAAAATCAAAAATATCAAAAAATTTCATAGGGAGATAGGCTCGTTAGTTCTTTATGAACTTTCTATCTGTACAGTGTTCTACGTTATAAGTGCTTTCCCATAATAGTATGCAAATCGGTCCGTTACATCAGGATTTATATAGGATTGAAATTTCCCCGTAGGTGTTATGTTAATTTTTTTTGAACTGTTCAAAAATTAATAGAAATTGTTCAAATCAAAAAACATTTCACGCCGAGAGCTTCTTCCAATGCGCTTGTTCACAGGAACTTGGATCTTACACCTAGAGTTTATTTAATTTGCTCATAGGCGGTATTGTTAAGATTTTTTGAACCGTTCAAAATTGAACGAAAAATTGTTCAAATCAAAAAGTAAAATATGGAAATGATATGTCCTCGGCGAGATCTTTCGAAACGGACAATTCCTTCAAAAGTTATTAGGGGGGCAGACAGACGGACAGACCGACCGACCGACACACTTTTCCCCATCTCAAAACCCTACTTTCAAATTTTTTATTTTTCAATCTTTATTTAGTTACTTATCTTATTTTTGACTTCTCTCGATTTTTAACGATATTTTCACGATATACTCGTATTAAGCCTACTTTCATGCTTTATTATTATTTTTTTTAACTTTACGGGAAAGTAGCCTAAAAAAGAAACTATTCCTATTATTTGTTTGTAACTTAATTTATGAACCCAATGAAATACTTTTGAATGAATTCCTTTCGTTGTCACTTCTAAAATGTACCCAGCAGTAAGTTGGATTGGGTGAAAAGAGAGGGGAAAAGACACGCGGTTATGCTGTTGAGTATTTTTTAGTAGTCGGGGTGTGAAAGGGAGAATGAAAACGAAACTTGGCATCTCTGGATGAAATGGGGCAGTCTTGGCAGCAGTACAAATTGGGAAATCTAGCTTTGATTACTAACTACAGTTAACTATTTTACAAAGGATAGCTGTTAGATGTACTTACTTATTGATTGTTATTTTGAGATGGATATGCTGTGATGTAACTGTAATCGTAATGTTATAAGAAGGAAAATAGGAAAAACCGAAGATTTTTTTTTTTTTTTGCTGTGCGAATAATTTTTCTTAAAATATGTACGTTGTACATGTCTTACATATAACTGCTTAATTTTTTAACTTGCAGCAAAATTTTCTTTAAACAAGTTTATTAAATCTAACAAAATTTTTCAAGAAATTTAATGAAATGTTGCAGTTTTCAATATTAATACTTTAATTTATGATGAATTTAGTGCAGCAAAGATTAAACAAAACCAAAAAATTTTAAATTCAGCAAAATTTAAAAAATCTGAAGAAATGTTTTGCATTTCAGTTTCGACATAATTAGTCCCCCTTAACCTTTTTTTTTCTACTTTAAAAGTGTAATAATTGACGATGGCAATAAATAGTCTAATTAAACTCGATACATTTTCACACGGTTTCATTTAACTTGATTTGTCACGGAACTTTGTTACGACGTTTTCGACCACTATTACTGCATAAATTAACTTCAAACTTTGCACACAAGCTTATCTTCCTACGACAATACAATATTGCATCCCTTTTATAATTTATTATAACGTTAATTAGGAAAAAAAAAAACTTAATAATTTTGGCTCTGAGGAAATGATCAGAATTATTATTTCTCGAATGGCAACGATAGCTTTTTTGGAGTGTTTGGATAATGCAACGATGTTTTGAATTTAAAATACTCAAACCATGGCGGAAAAAGAAACTGCGACGCAGCGGTAGAGGCGCCTGGATCAATAAAACCGTGTAACTTAAAACATTTTTTATATTATATTATAAAAATATTTAGTTTCACAGAGGTCTGCAAAATTTTACGAACAAACATGTCGACAGAACGTGTAAGATTGTTGTGTATGAGTATTTCTGACTGACTGACAAGCATACCTTGTTGTATTCATTTCAATAGCCTACTGCAGGCCCGGCCTTCGACGATGAGTCCCCGTGACTTTTCGAAATAAAATTTATTTATACATGTGCTGCGGGACTGTTCATAAATTATGTTACTCTTTTTTTTCAATACGTCCCCTTCGTTTTCACAAAACGTCACCTACCCCCTTTGTCACATGTCACGATGTTATTACATAGGTATTTGTACTTGCTGTGTTGCAGTTCAGAAACAGAGCACTACGTTATCGATCACATTCCTAATTTTATGAAATTTTTTGATATTTTTGATTTTTAAGCATATTTCTGAATGAATGAATGATTAAAAAGTGAGAGAATGAATGAACAAATGAGTGAATAATTGACCAAATAAGTGAATAAATGAACAAATGAGTGAATTAAGAACTAAAGCTAAACGAGAAAGAGAGAGAGAGCTAGATTATAAATTTGAAATTGGTGTATCTGGGAAAGTAGGCTCATATAGTTCTAGACGGAACTTCTTGTTTTATATTAAAGTACATGATTGATTTCTACTATATTTATACGCAAAACTACTGCATAAAAATTTGTGGAATACAAGTACACACACACACGGCGAAAAAATGGGCTTCTATTATTTGAATTTTGAGCATTAAAGAGAATAAAAAAAGAATTCTTCATATCCGTGGCTCATCATAGACTTTTAAGTTATATAGACGGAGCCACCACGATTTCTTGTCTGTTTTGCAGGGGACCTAGGTCACGTGACAAGGACCTGGTAATTTCCACCAATTGGCCGCTTAAAGCCACGTTTACAAAGGAAATACAATAAGCCGGCTTAAAACAGGTAGCAGGGGATTTTGCGAAAGACCGTTTATATGCGAAACCTGAGCTGCGACTGACCCGCTTTGTAATTTATTTTGGGGAATCCTTGCTCCAATAGTGAGCAGGTTCAAAATTGTACGCACAATAAATCAGTTTCCCCTACCGTGGGGATTTTTTTCAAGAACGTTTAAAAAAGAAAGAACCTTTAAATCTTAAAGAACCATTAAAGTAATGAAAATTTAAGTGAATTAAGAAATGTAAAATTAGACTATTGTGTAGATAAATATACGTTTTAAATATTTTTTTTTTTTTTTTGAATAAGAATAGTTTTTTTTAAAAGTATATTATGTTCAAGATCGTACTTGTTTGGGAGTTTTAAGGGTTCCCCCTCCTCTCCTCCTCGAACTTCAAAGCAAATTTTTTCATTCAGGATTAAAAAAATTTAAAATGTTTGTTTTTTATTTATCTTGCTATTTAATTCTAAAGTTAATATCTAATTTAAAATGGATATGGTTTATGGATGTCTTGCAACTCCCTACCTCTTAGGGAGGGGGGAGTAACAAGGATTGCTAAATTTAAAAACTGCAAATACGAGACAGCACGGGGCACACCGATTGGTCTCCACAGGAGACAACGGAAATCCGGCATCCCGTCCGAACGATTTTTAAATATCCACTGCACGAAATTTCTGCATTCCACTGCCGGCACGTCAATTTTGATTTTTAAAAATGCAATTAATTAGCATATTTTGAAAATATTTGGGAATTCAAAGCTTATTATGTATTTGGAAGGTACGCGATGTTTAAAAAAGTATAGAATTTACAGGCTTCAAATACCAGAGCCGGATATCCGATACGGACCCGTTACATAAAGGTCACCGGATATTAGATACGAACCTGTTACATAAGGGTAACCGGATATCCGATACGGACCTGTTACAATAAAGGGTCACCGGGTATTCGATACGGACCTGTTACATAAGGGTCACCGGATATTCGATAAGGACCTGTTACATAAGGATCACCAGATCTTCGATATCCGGTAAAATGAGTATCCTGGCAAGAATATTGGATGCCGTCAAGCAATGAAGTTCCCCGGAACGCGGGACGATTTCTTAAAAAACGACCGGGATTGTCTAGTACAATCCGGGACGTTTGGCAACTCTGAACGCAAGGGAACTTAAATAAAATATGAATAAAAATCGGTTGGAATTTAAGAACTAATACTATGAACAAGGTTAGCTTTGCATTTTAAGCTAAATATGCACATGAAAACAGCGGAAATGTCAATGAACTTCTATTTTTTCTTCAGAAATAATTAAACATTGCCAGACCAAAACAAATGGCAATTGGCGTGTTATTCTGAAAAAAAATTCAACAAATTAATAGCTCTAAATGAGAACAATCTTACCTTTTAAGAAAATCCTTAAACTTGTCATGAGTTATTCCAAAAAACGATTTAAAAAACAATACTAAAAAATGAATCACGTATTCCAATGTCCTCAGAGTTCAATCCAATAAAAGGCACAGCTATTGATAATTTAATCCACAAAAACAATCCACAATAGTAATCCACAGTAAACGTCACACAAGACTATTAACTTCTCAGATAAGGTAATCCTAGAAAGAAAGAAAAGAAAACTGTCTATAACTTTTTGTTTGGTTTTCTGCAAACATTAGCACTTTTAAACATATCAACACAATATTTTAGATATTTTCTTAAAGGTTTTAACATTAACAAGTCTTCAAAAGAGTTTTAAGATAGTACTAGTCGACCAAGGGCCTAGCGGTTAGAGTGTCGACCTTCCACCTGGAAGGTAATATAATATAAATGAATGTGTAGAGTCTAACGATTGAATATGTTTAACACACAGACGCAGCTACAACTCTCCAATTTTTCTACACAATAGAAAACAGAAGAGTTTCTTATTTGTTCACTTAATTACGGATGTCGTCAGCATACACAGCACCCATTTGGCATCCATTGAAAGACCTCTTCTTAGATGATTATCAATTTCAAATTTAAGAGAAGCGGTACATTTTTAGACCGTGGGTCTATTTTTCGTCATTAGCCGGCACGATAAGCTTTAAGATGAGGGGCAAATCATGGAATTTGATAAGGGAATAAGGAAGATCTCGCTAAGCGTCAAAAAACAGGCTAGAGAAATAATATATAAGATTATAAATATAAATCTTCGATTAACTAACAGACCATGTATGTTCCCTTCGCAAAACTTCATTTCGTCTTTAGTTACCTAGAGAGTGTTAAAAATTTACGAATAAAAGTTTCCAACGAGCTTATAGTAAGTCTATCTGATACATGTGAGACATTTGCATCCAGGCCTGTATTAGAGAGCATAAGTTAAAGTCAGTTATCACTAGTGCGCTGCCGACCCACCAAACATCGAGTGGCGCCTCACCAGTGGTTCGCTATCTATAGTTGAGGAAAGCTGCCTTTACTATATTGCTGTGCAGTATAGTTTCTTGACCTTTTCAATGTTGCGACCTCACATTAAAAACAAAAAAAAAGGGGGGCTTTGATCCCTCCTCCCCCCCCCCCCCTCCTTGCTACAATATTTTATTTGTTCAGTAGTCCTCCAGCATTTCTCACAGGATCCGGTTTTTGTGAATTTTAAAAACATTTTTGTGAAAAATCATATATTTTTGTGAACATTTTAACTTAGATGAATATTGATGAACATTGTGAAAATTTTAACATGAAAATTTAAACATAGAGTGATAATTTTTTAAAATTATTTTTGGCCTGCTTATTTAATAAAACATTCTGCAAAAGTACGATTTGGTAACTCGGAATTTTGTGAAGGGGCCGAAAACGGACCTGAATTTCCCGCGGCGCGACCCCTGATTATAGGTGCTATGCCCGTTTGAGTGAATGTCCTGTATATACGACGCCACGTCTGAAACGATTAATTTTAGCTCCTTCCCTACCTGTTGAATTGAGAAATCAAATTTTGCTACTACAGCCGCAATATTAAACTAATCGCGAATAATTTACGAAAATTTTGACTTTATGGCTATTATACTCAGGGAATTCAAGTTTCCATTTTCCCCAGGGACTAGGTAAATGGATACAGGTATTTTCTTTCTCATGAGGTTGACTTAAGTACAAACCCGTGGAATACATTCTGTTTGGAAACTTTAGACGCTCTGGTGAAGCAATGACACACAATGCTCCTGAGCCGAACACTCTTGAGCTATTTTTGTGTAGAAACCTTATAAAAAGTCACTTTTCAAACTTTTTACAAGCGCATTGCAGTTTGATTTGGTCCTGAATACGATCATTTGTAAGATTTGTTTTGGGCCTGAATACGATCGTTTGTAAGATTTGTTTTGGGCCTGAATACGATTGTTTGTAAGATTTGATTTGGGCCTGAATACGATCGTTTGTAAGATTTAATTTCGGTCTGAATCTGGATACGATCGTTTATAAGATAAATTCAACGACGTTATCAAAACTAGTCTGTTATGGCCATATCACAGAACTTTCTTCTATATCCTTCATATGAATATTACTACTCGCCAAATATTCCTGGTATGATACAAATCCTTATTAAAAAAAAAAAAAAATTGCATAAAAAGAATGATTTTAAACCAAGATAAACTAATTAAAAGGAATGTGCTACCAGCGAAGCCTCAAAATGTTAAAAATATTGATAAGAAATTTGTTTGTTAACGTGTACGTGCATTGGAAACAGTACAATACAAAACTAACCCTTTACGCCAGAATACAACAAAACCTTTTCCCATTGAGATGCAGTTCCAATTTTGTTTGAATTGTTAGATTCTTGATATAGACGTTTAGTGAGAAAAACGTTCGATTGCTCCACCCCCATTGGAGCATATGGCGCCAAAATGTAATCAGCATCTGTTCCTATCGAGGTTCACTTGCACACCAAATTTCGTTTGAATTCTTGGAGATAATAGCACTCACGCTAATCCAGACAAACATTCGATTGCTCCGGCCCTTTCGAATGGTTTCGTGCCAGAAACTAATCACCACTAGTTACCACCAGGTTCCATGCGTGAGCTAAATTTTGTTCGATTCCATGCATTACTCCCAGGAAAAAAAGAAAGACCACATACAGACTCCAAAAATAGTCAAAATGCGTTTTGGGGTGTTGGTTCAGTACACCTCAAAACGTGTAAATCCGCTGAAATTCGATAATTTTCACGAGTCCAATACTTTCTCTATACACTGGATATGGAAGAAAGTAATTAAAATACATTAACAGCGGTAGCGCCAGAAGAAATTCGGGTCCGTTATCGGACCCTTTACAAAATTCCAATTAATCAAAATGGACCCCTCACTAAATTCAAATTAATCAAAACGGACCCTTCACTAAATTCAAATCAATCAAAACGGACCCTTCACAAAATTCAAATCAACTACAACGGACCCTTTACAAAACTCCATGCTTCCAACTCGTACTTTCACACCATTTATTTATTAATACAAACGGCAGATAATAATAACATTTTTCATCACTATATGTTTTCATTTTCAATTTTCAAAATAATGCGATTTTTCGCAAAAATTTCTTTAAAATTCACAAAAAAAAACGGACAATGACAAAAAAATACTGGGTCGACCCCCTGATTAATTTAAATTAGTTTTTATATTGCCGTCCGCACGAAACGTGTATCATGTGCAAGGGTGGCAGGTTCTTCCAGCGTGGAAAAAAACATTGGAAAAACCAGCCAGAAGAAATAGGTTTTTCCAAAGGAAAGAATTTATTCGCTAAGAACTTTTTTTTTTTTTTTTTAATCTTAACTTAAACGGTAAAGTAAATGTATTTTTCAAGGAAACTTTAAGTATATATAGATAGACCTATAAATACTTAATTAGACAAGATAAATTAATGATTAAACTCTTCAATTCTACTATTAACTTCATTGTAAACAGCACGATTTTTTATAATTTAAACTCCTTGTATTTAATAATCTATAGTTATTTAATATTCTTCTTCTTGCTTGAGTCTGGAGACACTATAACACATTTAATTTAGTGTTATTAAATAGTTTAAAATCAACATTCAGATAAGCATGCTAGATGCTAGAATAAATATATATATATATATATATATATATATATGTATTTAATTTTAATAACATTTATTATTTAAAAAGATGTATGTAAATAATGTAAAATAATGCAATAATACACATGCATAACGTTATATCACTGTATTTTAATACAAATTATTTGGTATTTTTCTTTACTGAAATAACGAGAAAATTTTTTTTTTACAAAATTGTAAAAATGCACCTTCCTAAAGTTGTTATAAACATTACTTGC
This sequence comes from Octonoba sinensis, assembly GCA_038502835.1. NCBI lineage: Eukaryota > Metazoa > Arthropoda > Arachnida > Araneae > Uloboridae > Octonoba > Octonoba sinensis. Next base: position 45,891,661 of record CM076603.1, read on the forward strand.
AAATACTTGTCAGACTTCAAGTGTTATATAAAAAGCAATTTATTTTCCTAAAAATACAATTTTTTATATTAATGAAGTGCTCTACTTTACATTTCATGTAATAATTCTAAGAATTTAGGAAACTAATTCATACTTGTAGAACTTTTTACAATGAAACATTCCCGACATAAAATGATTTGAATGTTTTTATCCTATTCAGACAAAGCATGAGTACTCAAACAGCTGCTGTGAGTTTAAAAAAAAATATGCACAAAAAAACGTGAATAGAATAGAGCAAATGCCGTCTCGTATTTTTAGATTAGACCCATTAAAAAAAAAAAAACATTTCGCCGTCATTGTTGGCAAACACATCACACAATTAAAGATAACTACAATCGCTTGATTTGCAACCAGAAAAAAAAAAAGAATTAAATCCAGAATTCTACAATCTCGATTTCATTAGCATTTTCTTACCATTTTATGCACTAACATTATCATTAAACAAATCGAACAACTAAAAAGTGTTCGTTACAAGGTTTCGGTGTTCAAATTAACATAAATGATCTATTAAATGGAGCGTTTTAAAATCGTATGTTTCAAAGATAAAGTCTCCAAACGGGCAGAGTGTGACTTTTTGACGGAAATGAAGATAATGCAGTAAGACCCAGGGGCATTGACACTTGGGCGCTTCTGCGCATGGCAGAAAAAGATTTGAATTTTAAGGAGTTCGTTTTGCAGGTTAGTTTATTGATACGCGAATCAGAATGCCTGCTTCTCTGTTTGTTAAAAGCAATCAAATTTATAAACTGGCATATAACCTTTGCGTGGAAGAAGTAGAGTATGCTAAGCAAACAAAAACGAGAACCGAATACGGCACATTCTTTATACCAGTATTTTCTCCCCTTGAACATGAATGGACTCTTCTTGGTACCGGTGGATTGCCGGTAGAACTATAAACACAAACGAACGCAGAGGCGGTTTTTATGCTTGAAAGGTGGTATCCAAGTACGAAATTTCATTTAAAACTACAATAAAATAGTCAACTAAAATCCTTTCCAACGGATATCAAAAAGTATAATAAATTGCTTAAAAACTACTAATAAAACTAGATATTTTGGGAAGTGAATAACTATATATTATTTTTCCCCCCAGTGAATCAACAAAAACTGCATGATTTATGATGACAATAAAATCATAAAATATTTCTATGGGAGGAAAAAAAAAAAAGACTTTGAATATTCTGTGATATGGTTAGAATACGAAGCATATTTGGTATTTACAGGGTATCTGCTAACTTCAAGTTTCCAATTCCATGACTTTTCCAGCGACTTTCCATGACTTGCATGCTACAGTTTTTTCAACAAACATACTTTTCAACCCAGTAGTCTTTCACGAAAATCAAATTGCATTTGTCTGAGCTTAAAAACTAAGCGCGTTAGACTTATATATTTACTTTTTTTTTTTTTTTTTTTTTTGCGTAAGAAAAGCATTGTCGCGCAGTTTTACAGCCTTGAATATAGGGAAACGGGAAAAACGGAGTTTTTGTCATTTTATATCATAAAGTTCCAGTGCCTAAAATCCAAGACAAACTTTCAAGTTCCCTGACTTTTGAGCAATTTTCACTGAAAATCATGACTTTCCATGACAAATTTCAGTCACAATTGAAATACATGAATTTCCATGGCTTTCCAGGTGCGCGGATACCCTGTATGTAATATGGAAGAGTTAAATAACAACAGAATATACACACAGCGGAACCCGGAAAAGTCAAGACCTTTTTAAAGTGATCCCTTGTCTAAGATGACCAGTTCTCCAAGTTTTGTGACGTAATTTACAGTGACCACCTGCAAAAGGTAAAGAATTTTATCGGTGCCGAAGGTGGTCACATTACGCAGTTTTCCACTTTATTTATATCGCTACCCTCGTTCAATATTGAGACATATTAAAACAACTGTTTTGAAATAAACACATTTAAACATTTGATTTCGGCGCTTCAATTCAAGATCTGTACCAAGAAAAATTAAGTTTGTGCATCACACTAGTCTAGAGGTCACGGACTAGGTCAATCAAAACGGACCCTTCACAAAATTCAGGGCTACGAAATCGTACGTTTTACGGAAGTATTTATTAAATAAGCGGAAAACAAAAAAAAAAATTATCACTGTGCTTAAATTTTGAATTTTCACAAAAATATTTAAAAAATTCACAAAAAACGGACCCTGTTAAAAATGCTGCACTAGTCCGACTGTTGTTGTAAGCTATGTAATAAGAATTTAACCACAGAGAAACGTACTAAGAAATGATTTTTAAAAAAATGGCTTAGGATTGAGTAAAAGCAGCAAATAGTATACATTCAGCTCGAGTTAATGCCATGCAAGGAAAAGGCCAAATATTAAAAGAAGCCATAACTTACTGAACACACAGGAAACGCCCGTTTAGCAACAATATTAAATATTTTCCATTCTTTATACTATAACGCAACTAAAATATAAGTTCTAGGACTCAAGCGTAATAAGTAATTTACAGATGAGAGCAAAGGAGTGAACACGTTTTTCCACGAAAGTCAAAAATTCCGCAGCGATGTCGAACACGAGGCCACATTAAACTATGTAAACAAGACAAGGATGGAGCTCAGCCAATGACATTCAAACGCAACAGCGCCTAGGAATGACGTCATTCACAGCGTTAATTCCTCTCGAAGAATGACAATGCGTTCTTGCAACACGAATGCGAAAACACGAGCTGTTTTATTACTTTAAAATGGCAGTAGTACATACCACTTATTATGCGTGCAATTTATTCACAAAAAATAATCACATGCATTATTTTTTCTTAAAGAAATCACAAATTTGAATAACAAGTATAAGCACATAATTATGTTTTAAGTTTAATTACATTTAAAGGGATGTTTTTAAAATTGCTCTATAAATAGTAAATTGAAACACAACTTTTGAGGCGAATATCCCCCCCCCCCCTCGGTTATTCGATACGTTGTAGCCCAAGTGCGTGTGTGTATGTGGAGGGGGGGGTGTCAGTATTTATATTATCGATGACAAATAGGCAGCATGTTTTGCTGCAGTGTCTTGAAAAGTCAACGCTTATCTGTCTGATAACACTGTGCAACAAATTTGAACTTTTTTTTTTATCCTTTAGATGAAACTATGTGATTCTTTATAAACACAAGGTGCTTAATTCAAATATCCAAACCAAAATGGTCCATCACGTACCGTTTTTGCTGGAGACCCACTTCTCATATTTATACAATTTGATTATAGAAGAATGTAACTGCGGCGTACTTATTGAAAACACAAAGACAAAAAAGATTTTTTTTGGCCGTTTCATCTTGTGGGCATCTGTTAGTGTGCCCTGATAACAGATTAGCAATATTCAATTCGTATACTTCCATTCTATCGACCGCTGAAACTCTTTTAAAACACAGATATCCTGATGAGACCTTTCCCCATTCTCATCATTAATTACGCCAAGGTTTTGAGGAAAGAAGTCCATATGGGAGTCCAAAAAGTGTAGTTTTAACGAAATATAGCAACCTAATATAATACAAAAACATTTTATCATGTCCCCAACAAGATTTTCGTAATTTTCAGCTTTCTCATTTCCAAGGAAACTTGAGCACACTGGTTTAAAGGCCCTCCAGGCTGATTTTTCGGCTTCTCACTGTTAGTTTTCATACTCTTCATCATGAAAGGACCTCCTTAAGTTGTGGGCCAATAAAAATCCTTTCTTTTAGTTTTACCTCGCTTAATTTTTAAATTTTTTTCCTGAAATGCAAGAAAGTCATTCCTTCTCTGTCCAGAGCTTTTACAAATATTTCAATAAACCAAGTTTAATGTGCAATTGTGGGAAAAAGGAACATTTTAGATTTACAAGTGGCTAATTTAATATGCTTTTGCCACTCAAAATTTTGAAATTTCCTTTGTATTTGCAGAATATGCTACAGGAATGAATAGGAAAACAATACTTAGATGGAAGAGCGAAGAGCACCTATAAACAAGCGACACTCTGCTGAATTCGGCTCATGTCCTAATGCTTGAAACACTACATTCATATCACAGCAGCATACTATTTTTCCTTTCTCCGCAAAATAGTCTACAAAATGTTTTTGTCGTCTTGTAAAAAACTCGAAACTTTGAGAAGTAGATAAAGCTTTTGTTGCCAAAAAATGTCACTAAAGTAACCCAAGTTTATTAAAAAGGTCTCTAGAATGGCAACAATTTCACTGTCAATGAGAAAGATATAATTCATAATAAATTAAGTCGATAAATTACAAAAATATGCACATTTATCCAGAAAATACGTAAAAAGCTAAAATGTGGAATTTTGGGAAAATGGTGCGTGATAGACAAAACATAATTGCAGATTCGTAATTCTCAGCCAAAAATACATAAGAAACAGACATTTTCATCCAAAGGACATTTTTCGTGTTGCACAGTGTAATTTAATGTTATTTACTTCTCAGTTTTTCTTTTTGCCCAAGACACAGTTTTTCTCCAGGACATCTCCGAACGGTACCTCATTCGGTAACGTGTTAATGTGCGGGGGAGGGGGAGAGGTCAAGGGGATTTACTTTCGTAAAGAAAGCACAAATTAGAATAACAAGTATAAGCAAATAATTATGCTTTTAATAATAATAAATTCGTTTGTTGCTCTCTTATTGGTACCTTCCCTGCTACTTCTACTTCCACTGCCTTTATTCTCATTGGTTTACAGTTAATTCCTTGGCTATATAAGCTCTGTTTTTGTTGTTTTGTCTGCTTCATTTGGATGTTTTTCATCTAGAAGCTCCCTGTCGCATTGAAAAAGGGATTCCAAGCAATCCCGAAACATATGTCTGCGTTTTAATGCTCATTTGTGCTTTAAATTAACGTGAAATTTTATTTCTATTACAATTATGCTTTTAGTTTTATTAAAAATTTAAAATGATGTTTTCAAAATTGTACTATAAGAATCTTTTTTTTTTCCAGAGGAAAGACGATGAACATCTTTTTTATAGCCCAAAGGAGTCTGTGTGGAGGGGGAAGGGTAAGTGTTTATATTATCGATGACAAATAGTCAGCATGTTTCCCGTGATGATTGATTGAATTACAACCATGTTCTACTCCAGTGTCTTGAAAAGTCAACGCTTATCTGATGTCTGATAATTTAATGTTTATTTCTCTCTCGGTTTTTCTTCAGGGAAATCTCCAAACGGTATCTCATTCGTTGAAGTATTAATGTGTAGGGAAGGTCATGGGGTTTTGCTGGAGAAGATAGTGTATGAATTTGAAGAAAATTTATCCCGCAGTGATTTATTTCCAATTTATCCCGTCTGCGTTGAAGGTTTCAAGGTACAAAAATTTACTTTTGGGTAATAGGCGGTCCATCATCCATTATTTTCGATGATGTAAAAATAACCTTCATTTACACAGTAAGTCATTCTTGCTTTAAAAATAGTTTCCAAAACACATATTTACCGATTTGGTTGTATCAATCTTTCGAGAAACACTCGAAGTGATTTTTTTGTAAGTCTCGAAATGAATTGCTATGTTGTATTATAATTTTTCAAAAAACAAATACTTAACCTGTGTTAATGTTTGGACTCAGATCCCACGTGAATTATTCAAAATTTTAAGCGCATTTGCTTTAATGGCCTTTTTTGTGTCATTTGTAGCGCACAATTAGGGATTTTATAACTGTTCTCATATTCAAAAATACGTTAGGCTATCCACTTAAAAAAAAAACAAAATAATAAAAATTTAAACAATTTTTTAACAATTTTTCATAGCAATTTAAAACATAGAATAAGTATTTTCCCCCACAGCGTCTAATCAAAAGAATTTACATATTTTTTAACCCTTTACCGAGTTTTTCGGAAAACGTGAAAAAGTCGGTTTTTTACAAAAATGAATATATTTCTTAAATTTGGGGGAAACAAGGAGTTAGATAGTTTAAGGAAAAGTTATATAAAAATTGGTTTACAAAAAAGTGAAGGATCTAGGGATTAGAAATATAATAGGCAGTTTACAAGTTGCCCTTTAGACACGGGCATGGCCTAATTTTCCCCATAAACGGAAATGGGTTAATTAAACATGCAATTAATGAATTTAAAATAAAATATCGGATAACCGGATCTTTGTGCAGGGCCCCATGATTCCGGATTTTAAAATGGTATCCCGGCCCGATGTGGGGAGGGAAAGGGGTCAATTGGTTCTTCCCGGTGAGCCTTAAAAATAATATTAATATGATAAAATCCGATCATATATTGGATATTTAAAATATCTTATATATACATCTATATAAATCAATATGGATTCTATTCATAGTACTATATATATATATATATATATATATATATATATAAATACTGTGCGCATGCATTTTACACGAAGTAAAATGTATCTAAAAGCATATAATTAACTACAGTAGAGCCTCGGTTATCCGAGATAATGTGGACGGGGGTTCCTCAGATAATCGAAAACTCCGTGTCCGAATTGAGCGAGAAACGTGGGTGCAAACGGGTGAAACGAATGAAAACGTAGTCAAAGATGTGAAAAAGCCTTTGCTGTACATATTATGAAGTGGTGATTCTCCAACAACTAAATCTAAAGCTACTCTTTGTCTCTCTTTCATCGAGTCTGTTGATGGCTTGTAATTCAGTCTCCAAAGACACAACAGTTCGTATGCGTTTAGCACTCATCACGCAACCAATACAGTACAGAGTACAGTACAAACGAAAATGAACAGACCGTAAACGAACACTAGCAAAATGAAAAAGCAATTGACGTCAGTCGGTGACAGCGCTACTGGCCAGAAAAATAAAACAAAAATGGCGCTTTGTTCAAGGACTAATCAGGGTAGACGCTGGGGAAAAATACAAGGTGGGATTTTCCTTCTTGACCAAAATTTTAAGTGGGATTTTTAAAGTTTAAGCCCAAAAAAAATTTTTTTTGAGTGGGATTTCAAAAAATATTGCGGGAATCGCGCGACCTAGCGCGAACCCTGCTAATGTACCCCGGTTAATTAGGAACTCGGTTAGTCGGGGCTCGGATTACCGCGGCTCTACTGTATTTCAAATATTGCTGATTTCCCCAGGAAGACAAACTTTCAAATATATGTTGCACACAAAAAAGTGCAGGCACAATCGGTTAAAAGACAATAGTAAAACCGATTCGAAAAATATCGTCTGCGCTAAAAATTACTTACGAATGGTTGGCTAGCCTCGGTCCAGAGTATTATTCTTATTTCTGTACACTCTAAACATACGCGAACACAAAAGTGCGCTTGATTTATATAGATCAGCACTCTCTTGGGCACCACGTGTAGTAACTAAATAATTAGCTAAAAAATATAGAACACCAAATCCTGAAAAAGAAATAAACCTGACGTGTTCTGTATTTTAGAATCATTAGATTTCAAAAACGTCACTTGCGCCACTTGACTTCAGTATTGTAAAATATCGACCAAAAGTTCGAAGTCCGATTCCCCCTCCGAGTGAACTATCATAACGAAGTTGCTTCGGCTGCTGGAAGTTCAGCTCCGCAGAAAATCGCGACTTCCTCTTTCACTCCACTTAATTTCGTAAACAATGGCGGAGGAGAAGACTAAAAGCCCGCCCAAAAAGGAAGAAGCGTCAGGCTTTTCTTTCCGTTCATATCGAAAGTGGATACGCGGAAGTATTAAACGCGACAGCCGTTCTATAGTTGCTTGGCAATAGGTAAGCGGTAACCTGGCAACCTAAATTATTAGAAGTGACCCGCGATGAAAGAATCGGATTCGCGCTCATAACATTAGTTTGCTTTCTAGAAAGGTTAGGGAAAGGTTGGTGGAACAGTAGCACCTTTTCACGATGACATCGTATGGATGATTTAGAAAATTGATAGTTTAAAATTGCCGAAATTCGTTTAAAAACTTAGTGTTATACTATTTCGTACACACTTGCACCAAATTATTTAGAACTGCTTTGCAGTTTTAGTTTAAAACTAGTTTTTGAGCAAAAAAATATATTTGTTCTTGGTATCGATGGCTTTTGCATTTGACAAGTGGCAACAGTGGTAGTAAACTTAACCCTCGAATAAGTCAAGTCATTTCACATTTCGCTATCATTTAGCAAAAGTTGTTAGAGGGAAGTCATTTATAAATTGTATATATCAATTCCATTTTTTAAGTCTAAAATTTAATAAAAACTCATACTAATTTTTAATATTTTTCTTTTCTAAATATATTTTACGAGTACATTTGAATGCGGTCACCAAAATCATAACCTCAGAACATTTTTTTCCCTCTTGAAAAATTGGTGGAAGTTAGTAATATGTGGTTTTTATGCTCTAAATTAAGAATATGAAGCTATATAAATGTTTACATATTCCACAGTAATTAATATATCACAATGCACTTCAACATAAAGAAATGTATGTCCTGTTCCCAATTATTTGACCACGTATTGTATTTTTATCCAACTTGTTTTTAATAGAACAAACCATTGTTGTATTTAAAGCTTTTTTTTTTTTTTTCATTCGCTTTATTTCGAGAGAGGGAGACGAAAAAGTGAATTGAAAATGCGAACAAACAATTAATCTCACAAAGTAACTAAATCGTAAAAAAAAACAGCATAAAGAAAACGTTGAACCCTTTAAAAGAAAAGAATAAATACTACTGCAACTTGAGAGGGGCATCATTTCATTTTTTGGGGGTGGTTTATTTTCAATGCATATTATATTATAGGTAAAAAACAACAAAATATATAAAAACACGTTAAACGTATAACTTTAGTGTACCCCCCCCCCCCCCCCCACTCGGTCGCCAAAATGACAGGCTTCGGGGAAAGGGATATGACAAAAAAGCAATTAACATAAACTTGCTCTTATCAAACCGAAACAATAACTTATACATCTTCATTGTACCTGCAACGCTAGCAGTGTAACGAAAAGAAAATACTTTCATTAGTAACGAAAACTAAAAACATAAAACAGAACAAAATTTTTAAAAAATTCTACCTACAAAGCCTGAACTATATTTCCTGCCCATTCACAACTGAAACATTGTAAACAGGTAGCTAATGTGCACAATTTATATACCCCAGCTCCTGATACGTTAAATTTATGCCAAAATTCTTACATCTTGAGATCTAATGTCTAATATCTTCCGTGAACTTCCAAGACGCTAACATTCCCTTACATCGCCAACGTAACTCGAGTCATTCTTTACGAGAAACACGCTCCAATGAAGTCCTGCACCCGAGTCAGCAGAACTGAGTATTAATGTTTTAACGGGTCACTGCAAGGAACTAGTTCTTAATCTTCGAAGACAGTGGAATAATTATTTTGCAGGAAAGCTGTGAAAGGTCGTGCGGAGTGAAAAGCTAAGAATTTATCAGGTATTAAAATCAGAAGGAGGAATCTCTAAAATGTTGTACAAATTTCAAAGAATGAATTAACCGTATAATTATAGCTAGGAAATTTTGATAAATTAACCTATTCCCTGTTGCACATGCTTCCAAAACAAATAATAACGAGATACTGTTATTCTACATCACATGTGTACGAAAAAACATGTCAATGCAAAAAACAAATGTTATTTTTTAGGAAGTTATAAAATGTTTTAAAATTCAATCTTTTTAAGGTTATTACTGGTTCATTATTATTAAGTTCAAAAAAAAAAAAAAAAAACAAAGAAAATAAAACCAATATCTTGACGAAAGATGCCATTTTGTTATTAAAAGTGCAGAGTTTGAAAACAGATTTTCGAAAACATTTTTCTCACTACCAGTTATGAGCTTCGTGATCTAACCAGAATTTTAAACCTCAAATCTCACCTTTCTTTGAAATTTAACAAAAAAAAAAAAAAATAAATAAATAATAAATAATAATAATAATAATAATAATAAAACCACACATGGGTAAGAGTTAAAAATATTTTGTGAAATAAAGTTTCTTTTTTTTTACTTAAAAGCAGTCAAACTAAAAAGAAGTTTCCTAATTTAGCGCCCGCAAAAAAATTTGTTTTTAAAATATTGCGAAAACGATCGGCCGGGAATAGGTTAGGACAGCGGTTCCCAATCTTTTTTTTTTCTTTACGGGTACCACCATTTTCCTTGCAAACCATTTGTGTACCACTGCTAATGTAACTTTATTACATAGAATAGAACACTAATAATTATAGAAAAACACTACGACGACTAGGTTATTTCATTACCATTTTTTATAGTTAATGCAGAGAAAAACGTTTATTAAAATAAAGCTGTATGTATAAAATAACATATATGAAATAAATAAAAAATATTTTTAATACGTACTTCCAAAACAGCATTATAAATACGCCTTTAAGTACAAAATACCTATCACGTAAAAAATTAAAAAACAAAATTAATGAGGAGGTTGCTGCTTGAACGGCAGATACAGGCGTGGTGATATCTCATTCCGTAGAAGTTAGTTTAAACCTCACATTTGGGTTAGCATTTAATAAATATCATGTTGAAAAAAGCAGTTTCATAAAGATGAGTGGTTGTGAACTGAATTAAAAACAACAATGCTTTTCTTGACAAATTCTTTTTCCTGATGGAATTCATTTTTAACTTTGAGTCAACATTTTCCGAACTCTAATCGGAAAATTCGATTTTCAATCCCCAGTTTTTGTGCTTTAACCTCTTTTTTTTTTTGCCCGCACTCGTACCAAATGGAGAGGCTTCGCGTACCACCAGTGCTACGCGTACCACAGTTTGGGAACCGCTGGGTTAGGAGTTCCCACCCCTTCATGGAGTTGTCATATAATATATCTAATCTTAAATAAAAAAAACTTCACCACATCGGCAAAACGATACGTTGTGATACTAAATATTATTTTGAATAATTTTGTGTTAAGAGCATAAATTACAAAGAAAAGTGACATGCAATTTTCGTCATATCCGACAGGAAGAAAATCCATCATATTTAAAAGAAAGAAATGAACGAAAAATATTCAAATACCATACAGAATTTGAAAAAATTCAAAATTTAGGGAAACAGTCAAATAAAAGTATTTTCCCTTGCATTATATGGCAGCAACCAATTTTTGTTTAAATCCTTCCATTATTTCTTGAGAGCAGTTAAGCTTAACGAAAAAAAAACTTTCAACCGAGTCATCCCTTTTGAAGGGATTACAGGCAGCAACTAGTCAGTACTAGTTCCAATTAGGTCCATGTGTGTACCAAATTTATGGTTCCGTTCCAAGTATTATATTTCACTTAGAATGGAAGTGTGTTCTTGTTACTCATCCCCCTAGCATAAGAAAGCCTACTACCTGGTCCAGAAGATCAATAATCCACTGGCTTAGGGTGATATGCAGCTTCATTTTAGGGCGAGAAACCACGAGGGCTGAAGATTGACTTGACGTCAAATTTTGTGGTTTCTTAATTTTCGAACCAGATCCCAGATGAGAAGCCGTCACCTGGTATTGGCGACCCCAGAGGTATCGTTTCACTTGGAGGACTTAGGAGCCGCGACCTATTTAACGTGAACCAAATCCCTTTAGCGTACACGGTCTACGGCAAACCAGGCGCGAGAGGTTGTCACCTTCCCAAGCACTGATCTAAGTCGATGTTGCTTCACTTTCGGTGTTCTGCGGGAACCGAGATTCTACCGACTGATCCACTGCGGGACAAGAAAAGTTTAAAGTAAAAAAAAAAAAATGCACTCTAAGTCTAACTTCCACTGTAAATTTGTTTATTTTACATTCCTTGAACATTATAAAAGAAACAAAATCTACAGTGAGGTTGAATTCAGAAACAGCTTGGAGATTGGGGGAATAATTCTTGCATGAAAGTGTGTGAGTGTACATGCGGGCGAGAGTTGCTTAGTTGTTAAAAATGGGGTCGCGACGTGAAAAGTGTCGGGAACCACTGGAATAGGTTAATTAAGGACTTTGATAACCATTCATGTTGTATCTAAGGGGGTTGCGTATCTTTCCCTTCTGTTCCTGCGAACCTGTGAAAACTTCATTGCGTTTGTTTTCATTTCATTAACATTTTTTATTTTCTGCTTTATTTTTTTAAGATAAGAGTATATGACGCATTTTATTAATGCTTGGCGGAATGCGATTCGTGACTCATGGAACCAGGCCCTGCCCAGGCACGGGCCCCCAGGGCCAGTGACCTGGGCAGGAACTTTCTTAGGGGTTTGAATTTTTTCCATAATATCACTTACATTTCTTTTTTCAATGTTGTAGCATAAAATTACCGGTTTAATTAATAAGAAATTCATAAATATAAATGTAATTCATAATTAATGACATTTTTTACATAGTTTTATTTAACTTGATTTGTCACGGAAGTTTGTTATGAGGTTTTCGACCACTATTACCTGCATAAATTATCTTCAAACTTTGCACACGAGCTTATCTCATCCCCCGCCCCCCCAGATGATTATACAATATTCCATCCATTTTATAAATTATTATAACGTTAATTGGGAAAAAAAATAATTTTGGCACTGAAGAAATTATTAGAATTATTTTTCGTCGAATGGCAACGATAGCTTTGTTTGGATAATACAACGATGTTATTTAATTTGATTTGTCACGGAAGTTTGTTACGCGGTTTTCGAAGACTATTGCTGCATTTTAGTTTTAGTTTTTAGCCTACTTTCCCGTAAAAGTAAAAAAAAAAAAATAATAAAGCATGAAAGAAGGCTTAATGTATCGTGAAAATATCGTTAAAAATCAAGAAAAGTCAAAAATAAGTGAAGTAATTAAATAAAGATTGAAAAATAAAAAATTTGAAAGTAGGGTATTGAGATGGGGAAAAAGTGTGTCTGTCGGTCTGTCTGTCTGTCGGTCTGTCTGTCGGTCTGTCCCCCCCTAATAACTTTTGAACGAATTGTCCGATTGGAAAAATTCTTTTTGCATTCGAAAGATCTCGGCGAGGACATCTCATTTCTATATTTTACTTTTTGATTTGAACAATTTTTTGTTCAATTTTGAACAGTTCAAAAAATTTTAACATTAGCGCCTATGGACAAAATTGAAGCAAATTCTGTAAGCTCTGGGCACAAGAGCCAAGTTCCTATTGAAAGCTTATTGAAAGGAGTTCTCGGCGTGAAATATTGATTTGAACAGTTTTTGTTCATGTTTGAACAGTTCAAAAAATTAACACAGAGCTTACGGGGAAATTTCAACCCTATATAAATCCTGATCTAACGGACCGATTTGCTTGGAACAAACTTTATCGGAAAGCTCTTATAACGTAGAACATGTAGAAATAGAAAGTTTATCCAGAACTTACGAGCCTATTTTGCTATGAAATTTTTTGATCGGGATTTTCAAGGATATTTCTCAGTGACTCAATGAGTGAAATAATGAATGAATGAATAAATGAAAGAGTGAAAGAATAAATCAATGAATAAATGAATGAGGAAAAGAATGAATAAATAAATTATTGAATAAATGAAAATATAAATAAATGAGTGAATAAATACCGTGTTGGTTTTCTTACACGAATGCGTAAATGAATGAATAAACACTTGAATAAGGTAACGAATGAATGAATAAATGCATGGCTGAATAAATGAAAGAATGAATGAGTGAGTGAATGAATATGTATTATCCGTTGAAAAAGGTATATTTTCAATAATTAGAACTAAAGATAAATAAGAAAGAGAGAGAAAGAGATAGCTAGATTATAAATTTGAATTTGGTGTATACGGGAAAGTAGGCTCGTATAGTTCTAGACGGAACTTCTTGTTTTTAAATAAAACCGTGTAACTTAAAACATTTTTCGTAAAAAAATAAAATTAATATTTTATTATAATAACCAATTTCACTTTGGACTCTCTCACACACACACCATACACACATATATGCATATACATACATATATATATGAAATTAATCATCCAAAGGGGGCAGGAAACATTGGAAGTGCCCTGGGCATGAAAACTTGCAAGTCGACTCCTGCATGGAATAACCCTGTTAGTAAGAGAACATATAAGAACAGTCAAGGGGTCCGGGTGAGAGAATTACCCCCCCCCCCCCCTGACGGTGCTCATCAGGACTAGAGAAACCGTTTTATGTTTTGACAGATTATTACTAGTGGAAACAGCCAATCATTGCTTAGAGACAGTTTGCTTCGTATCCACTATCTAACGCCAGCTTCCGTGAGCAAGAACTCGGCCGATTAAGACATCTCAGTTTATGGGAGTTCCAGATATTACGAATAACGACTGATGACCCGTTTGCTTCTTTTTTTATTGCACACTTCTTCAACAGTTTCATTTATTTATTTTTTTAGTAGAGAAAGCTAAAACCATTTCGTCAAATCGAAAATTTTCTCTGTCGGTAATGAAAGCTCAGATTCACTGACAGCGTGCTTTAAGAAGTGTATGAGGTGTTACAAAACTGTTTACAGCTGTTCAAGATTGATATATTTCATCGCCAAGTGATTGCATTCGAGGGGAACAAGTCCTTCACTACGCGCAATCTCTCTTAAAAGACGCCATCTTGTAAAGCTTCTGGCAACTCAATGTTATCTTTGTTAACTTGCCGCAAACTATTTAAAAGGAGAAATCATTTCTTTTTATGATAAAATCATATCCATTCGCATGGTGGTCCGCGGTAACTCATTGACTCATAAAATCAAACACTAATACGAAACAGGCAAAAGTTTTGCATTCACTTATTCTATTTCTCAGATGTCTAAAAAATGTTTTTTACAATTAAATTCTTCAAAATTTTCTGTACATTGTAAAAGATGTAGCTACATATTGCACCAAAAGATGGTGCAAATTTATCCCATTAGGGGGATGGTGCTTAATTTTGCTATATTTTGGTGAAAAATACAAAAGTTAGCACCAAAATATAATAAAATTGAGCCAAAAAACTGCCCCATCTTCTGGACGTAATCGAAATCATTATCCCCCCCCCCTCCCCAGGGGTATGCCAATGAACGTACCCCACAAAAAAAGTTCTAAATAAAATTCCAATATTTAAATTATTTACTTTCATTGAGCTATCATTTAAGAATATTTAGAGATAGTCTGATGAAATGAAAAACAAATAATGAAATATTTCAAAGCAATATGAAGATAAAGAATTATTATGAAAATTAATTTCAATGATTGGATTGAAAGAAATGATTACAGCAATGACTCAGGCCAAAATCTTGGAACTAAGATTTTGTCACGGTTAAAGTCGTTGCAAAAATTACGACATTGAGACTTTTTACGCAACTAGATCCAAAACCAGTGTTTAGCGAAACCGTGACAAAGGTTTAGCGGAACTGTGACAAAAACATCTTTCAATATTAAAGCTGTTAACTTGCCATAGTACTCATGTGAAGAACTTTTCCTTTTAAAATGTGCATTTTCAGCCAATTTCACAATTTAGCAGTGATTTTGTATTCCGCACCCCAAAATACTGTGCGGTAAAAACTGATCGGTGTAGAGCATCATCGGTATTGGATTGGTAGACAACCAATCAGAATATGCGCCGCGAATCATCGCCAAACGGTTCCAAGTATCCAATGAACGTAGCTTGAAACCCGGCCTCTCTTCTTTTTCTGTAGGACTGCATCTTACCGGTGCTAAGCAGCCCGAACTAGAGTATTAAAGCTACTACCATGCGCAATTTATGCGTAGAATATAAATGAATCGTTTATTTCGAAAAGGTAACAACTCTGAAAAATAAAAAAAAATTTCAGGAGATAGGAAAAAATGGCTTATGAAAAGTTGGAAAACTTTACGGCTCTGATCCTTTACTATTTTATTTTAGTAGGTATAATAGCAAGGCAATACTGGCAAATTAAAACGATGTTAGATTACTTATTCCATAAAAATAATAAATTAATACCGAGAGTTCTTTCTTTTCAAACGATATTACCATTTCGAAATAAACAGTTCAAATACAATGACGAGAAAATACACCTAAAAATTCTAATGAACACGGTTTCAATGAATATGCAAAAATAATGAGAAACGTCAAAAGTTAAATGAAGAAAACATGTATTCTAGAATTCAGTAAATATCAATTAAAATTAGTGAAAAATAAATAAATCATAACCTATTCAAATTATATAAATTAAATACATTTGCAGGAAGAAGAAGAAGAAAGAATATGCCACATTTCTCTTTAGAAAATAGCAAATTTCGTCCATAAATAGCAACGATTTTTAAAATGGCAGCAAAAAATTAAATTTAACCATTAATCAAAAATAGGAATAATTTCACAAAAAACAGTAAAAATATAAAGCAATCAACATTTATCGCATTAATTGCTAACGAAGAATATAACTTCAAGTATATCTTTTCTTTTATTTCTTCTAATAACAATGCAAGGAATAACATTTCTCTCTTTGCGACCCACAAATTAAGTACGAGTATTTAAGATGGCAAATACTAAAATCCCAGAGAGAAAAAAAACTATCTTCAAATAAGAATTGATGAAATTTTCATATTAAATTTCATCTTTCTCATCGTGCAATATTTGTTGTAAGTTTCAGAAAAATAAGAAATAATAACATTTAAAACAAACAAACTCTTTGTTTAGAGGTACTACTTCAACAAAATGATGATGAATAATATTTCCTCACTTTAATTATAGAATTTTCCGTTTTTATTTACTAAATAAAATCTGAAGGCGAAGCTGCGAAAAAAAAACATTTTAAAAAGATCGTTTGCTTAATTATCATTTAATAAAAAGACAGGAATGAAAAACAACAAAGCAACAAATTAGCAGAAAAAAAACAGAAAAAAATATTTTGCTTTTCTTTCGAAAAGTTTATTAAAGTGAATTAGGACTTCGAATTAAAAAAATAACACGATATATTTTGACGCAAAAATTAAGAAACATTTTAATATGTGTGAAATTTGGTGTAGTGATTGTTTCTGTATTTAAAAAAAGTTGCGATTATTTTTTCATATGCGTACGAATAAATGTAAAGTTTATTTTGAACGAATAAATGCAACAAATTAAAAATAGATAAATAAATAATATTAATTACAAAAGAAAAGAGAAAGACTGCGATGTCCGAATGCTCACCATCACGCTATTTGCTTGATTTTGACAGGATATCTTTGTAAAAGAAAAATATTGCAAGCAACGTCTTAAGTTGATCTAATATGTTAAAATTTTGTAATATTTAAATGAAACAAGGCAAGTACACCAGTTTTCATCGAATTCAAAGTTTTGATTTAAGTATCGCTCAAAAGTATTAGTAACAAAGCTTCGATTTGTTACTTCGATATCGTAATAAAGCATTGCTCAAAAGATTTTTTTTCGTAACATCGGGTTCAAAATTCTGTATATGCTGCTCGAGCATGCTTCCAAGATGGATATCGAATTGAAGCATGGAGGACTTCGGAATTTCTGAGCTTTCGAATGTGCATCTGCAGGGCTGCCCAAAAGTATTGGAAGAACGGATGAGGGGGGGGGGGGGGAGATAGAGATAGAGAGAAACAGTTCTTGTACCCCGCTTACACTTCACTTAAAAGAGGTACGCATGATAGTAAAATTTATTTTTACCGGAATTACTTTTTAGTAATAATCACAGGCAGGGGCGCAGTGACGGAGGCCGGGAGGATCAATGAGACCTTTCTACTCCACCTCTCCTCCCCTCTTAGCACGTGGCCTTAGGATTGCCCTCCCCCGGGCATTGAAGTGATGTCCGTCGAACGCTCATTACGGCT
This sequence comes from Octonoba sinensis, assembly GCA_038502835.1. NCBI lineage: Eukaryota > Metazoa > Arthropoda > Arachnida > Araneae > Uloboridae > Octonoba > Octonoba sinensis. The sequence goes on from CM076603.1 coordinate 45,909,285, forward strand.
TCCAGATAGACTGGGCTCGGACTTCCACCTAGAAGGTCGCGTGTTCGATACCCGCTGAAGACCCACCATACACTTGGGGATACGTGCATGTAAAATCCGTGGACCCCACTACTTCACGGGATGCAGGGCATCCCTAAGGCCTAGTGCTAACAGGGAAGGAGGTTGGAGTAGAGAAAAGATAGGCTGGGCTAGCGCCCAGCAAACCTAAATATATTGCTGTGTGAACCTGGCCCTCCTTGATACCCCTATACTAGAAAAGTATCATTTGGAGGGGGCTGAGGTTCCCTGCAAAAAAGTGCGGTTAGTAGTACATACATTTATTAATTAGGGCTAATGGGACCGGTCACCCCAGCAGCCAATGAATATCCGGTACCCGACCAATCTTTTTTAAATATCCGGAACCCGATCGGCCCACTACACGTAAAGAACTAGTTATCTAACACGTCAAATATGATTTTTTTAATTTAATTAATTAGCGTATTTTGAAAACACATGTACTAAATAAAAAAATTATTACGTATTTGGAAAAGTTAGAATGTTTGTAATGGGGCTGCATATTGTTTTTTTACCAAATGCAAACCTAGTGCCCCAAGGACTGGAAACTTTCATGAGAGGTTCCCGCTCCTCAATATCGGTGGATGCCATTACCACTTGAGAATGTTGACTGCTCAGTTTCCCCCTAGGTGGCGGCACCTGACCTCTGAGTGATGCGAAACTGCACTAGGAATTTTATTTAGCCCAGAGTATCCAAGAAAAAGATACTCAAGAGAACTTCAACACGCCGCATAATCATACGACATGGACACTGACTATTTTCTGTATCTTCAAAATCCACAGACTTGGGCCAGATTTGAACCTGCGAACTTGGGCGTACGAGGCCAGCGCCTTACCACTACGCCACCCTGCCGACAAAACGTTGGAATGCCTAAAATGTGAATAGAATTTACAGGTTTCAAACACCAGAGAGCGGGATGTCTAGTACAGGGAAGTTACACAAGAGACACCGGATATCCGTTATCCGAGACAATCAATATCCAGTTTGAACCTAATCCTTACCTTGTCCCCCCCCCCCCCACCCTAAAAAAAATCTGGGTCCTCTGACATAACTAATAATAGACCAAAAAACAGCTTCAATAAAAGATAAGGTGATTTAGAAAATAGTTACCGAGGAAAGTGTTATATAACTTTTGCCCATGGCTCTATAATAGCTAGCGACCCTCTACTTACTTCAACTTCTAAAAAATGCGGGAGATCAAAAAAATAGTAAAGTAGAAAGATATCATAAATGTTACGAGAACATCTTTAAAATATCCAATATACTAATTACAATTCTAAATAGTATCACTTTTAAAAGAAACTAATAATAATGAATTGCTTGAAAGAAATAAAATGAATCAGCCCCCCCCCCCCCCCCCCCCAATGAGCGTTCACAAATGGCGCAACAAAGATTTTTTTAAAAAAATAAGTTTCAAACTCGTAAAACGAAAATCTATTCGGTTAGAATAAAAATGTCTATGGAAGTTGAAACCATTAAATCAAAATATCAACGCATGTCTATTGTTTATGGTGTGTTGCTTGTTATATTAATTCATTAGGAAGAGGAAAATAAATAAAAATGTGAACGTTTTCTGCTGGTAGAGTAAAATATGTTTGTGGATGTTCCCGTCAATACAAAGTTCTGTTCTATTTTTATCATTTTAGAATGATTGTGAATAGGTTTCCGGATATCAGACGACGTTTTCCCTTTCTTAGTTAGAAAATATTTTCATTCAGCGATACATATTTTTCCATTTCACGCATTTTTAAAAATAGGAGGACGTTTTCGAATTTCAAAGGATAGATTATTCCCCGGAAAATATTTTTGAATTTCTGTAAATATTTTCAAATTTTAAACATGTTTTCTCAATTTACAAAATATTTTCCCTCGTCGGAATACACAAATGCAGGCGGCTCTTGTTAATTCGAATTTCTTGATAACTCGAAGTAGCTGGTTTGAACCTTGAGAAACTCTCGTTGAAAGGGGAAATAGGTGTAGGACAGCATATTAAGAGAAATTTTCATGAATTTTTTCAACATATAAAGAATAAATATATTTTATATCAAAATCGAAAATTTCTGGAATGTGAAAATTAAGTACGATTTTTTTTTTTTTTTTTTGTCCTTTTTTTGCAAATACAAAAAGTAAAAATAAAGATATTCTTTATGATTGAAGTTCAAATAGAGCGTATATATATAAAGAAAATGTGTGCTAAATTCGATAAGGATTCAAAAACTCTGCGAGCTAGAGTGTACGAAAATTCGAAAAAAGTAGTTCGAGAAAAACGCGTTTGAAAAAAAGAGTGGTAGTGAAGGTAAATTTAAGGCAGTAATGAACCAATTTAAGACTGATTTTAAAATGTGCACGTCATCACAGGGTCACTAATACTATAGCAATTTCCAGTCGAGGTCAATTGGTAAAAGAAACAAAAGGACATCTGGCTAACGTTCTCCTGTCTCTTAATACCCTTCAGGTCATTCATGACTGCACCGAAAGGGCGCTCGCTCAAATGTTTAGATAATTTTTAAACGGCCTGGAATTTTGCTTTGAAATTTTCAGTGTATATTATTGAATAGTTGTAGAATCGATTTATGAAAAATTTTTTGTCTAATTTTTTGAGATCTCTACACCTATTTTCCCCTTAAATCAAATAATTCCCAAGTGCTTTGACACACTTGGTAATTCGAAACAAAAATGACTTCGAGCCACCAGTAAACAGGCTATAATTCAAAGTAGACGGCTATCGACTCGTTATAATTCGAAGTCGATGAATATCGATTCACTATAATTCGAAGCTGTGCTCCATCAGTAAGTCATTTACACCCCCAACATGCACTAAAGTTCCTCTGCATGTGCTTTTTGCCAAAGAAATATACAGGGGATCGTTCATAATTGACGTCACGCTTTTTTTCAATATATTCGTTCCCCCTTAGTCACAAAATGTCGCACTTCAACAGACCCTCTACCACCCTTGTCACATGTCACGATATATTGTTGCGAAACACATGCATTTCCAGTTTAGAAACAAAGCCACTACGTTATACATTACATTCCTTATTTTATTTTCGCGCTTTTAATGACATTTGTGAGCATAATAATAATTATTACATGATGTGTACTTCATTTGTATAAAATGAGACTAAAGCTTACAACAACATATAAGATAATTCGAATAGAAAAGTAAAATTAATAATTGTTCTAATTCTGAAAAAATGACCCCCGCAATTTTATCTTAAAAGAGCCTAAGAAGATTTATTTTTAAACTTTTAAGAAGAAGTAAATCTAAACTTTAATTAACATCGGTATTTTCGATACAAAATGAAATCTATGAAAATTTAAAATCAAACTACGAAAAAAAAAAAAAAAAAACCTAGCTGATCCCCTGCAGAACATCTGCGGGCTATAAGTTCAACAATCAAACTTAAGAATGATCGCTCGACTTAAATAAACCAAGGTGTTGCCACTCCAAAGAACCGGAAATTAAAAAATTGAGTTATGAATGGAAATACTTTTTAAGAAATAGAAATAACTTTGTTAAAGTCCGTAAGTTACGATAATAAATACAGATAATTATGTTTATTTTAAATGCTAATCATTAAACAAATTTTTAAATATCGTTTTACCATAGTTCATTTTTGCATGATGTATGTATCGTACCGTTCCGCAAAATTCAATCGTAACTGATGGTCCTCGTTAAGTGAAATTTTAAAATCGCAAAAAACACTTTAAAATTCGAAAGGCTTAAGAAAAGATCGCTAGATATAAACATGAGAATGATCGCTTGATATAAACAAATTAAGGTGTTGCCACTCAAAAGAATCGGAAATTAAAAATTGAGTTATGAATGGAAATATTTCGTATCGTACCGCAAAATTTAATCGTAACTGGCCCACGTAAAATGAAATATATATGTATAGATACTATCAAAAAAATTAATTTAATTTAAATGTTTCTATAGAGACCAAAATATACGTGTCACACTTCCTGTCATCCCCTCCCCTTGTCACAAACTGTCACAATGTCTTGAATCTCCCGCTCTCGAGGCGTAATATCATTTATGAATGACCCCGAGGGGGCGAGGGATGTTGTAAGATAGCGCGCATACTTTTTTCTCTCTCGTCTCGTCGTCGCTCAAAAAAAGTGCGTCGCGAAAAAGTGCGTGCAAGCAGAACTTACATTTTCTGCCACTTCAGTCAATTGGCGCTGTTAGCATGACCTTAAAAGCGAGGATTTAAAGGTCTAACGATAGCAATATCATTGCGTTAAAGGCTTGAATTTCAGGACAGATAAACATTTAAGTGTTGAGGGCAAAAGTAACTATCAAAATACGTTGCAGGGCTATGTATTTGTCATTAAAACGTTTTTAATACAGAGGAAAAAATAAAAAGATCGCTTTTTTGGTAGTAACACATGCAGACTTTGAAGCTGCTCGTTAAGATACAACGTTTCTTACATACGTATACTTTTATATATAATGAACACAGAGAAATTTTTCTTCGCAATTGCCTGATGATATTATGCTTTCAGATTTATTTTTGTTTTGAACGACAATAATTGCGCATAATTTTATGAAATACATTTATCTTCTCATATTGTGTAGCACAAATAAATTGGCAAGCAGGTTTTTTGAAAGCCGTATTGAAGTCTTTAAATGGTTATTAGTTACTTTATTATTAAGCAATTTTCAATACATTCATGTTAATACTATTAAATAACAGCAGCTAAAAGAAAAATGACATAGGTTATGAAAACGGTCGTTCCTTCACTTTTCAAATGCCCCCTCCCCCACCACTATTTTATTACAATAACTTATGCTCATATCTGTAAGCCTCCCCCCTCCCACCTCTTTTTCCTTTTTTCTGGACTACACTGAATATTCTCAATTTTTATTACAAAGACTTTGCAACCGGCATTCGATGAAATCCGCCAAAAGCTTTCGGATTTTCTGTAACCTGATTTTCCTTAAATCCTTGCTTAAATTAATTTTTCCCGACTTTTAAATTAGAAATCAGAAATACGCTTTAGGGGTCATTCATAAATGATGTTACGCTTCGAGGGGGGGAGGGGAGGTTCGTGAAATTGTGACAATGTGTGACAAGGGGAGGGGTGGGGGTAACAAGAAGTGTGACAGCAGGCTTTTACAACATAGCGTGACATGTGACAAAGGGGGAAGGGGGTCCGTTGAGTTGTGACATTTTGTGACAAGGGGGGAGGGGGTCAAATATATCGGAAAAGAGCGTGACATCATTTATGAACAGTCCCTCAGATAGTTTATTTACTTTTCTATGTTTTAAGACCCTATGGTGTACAAAATGGGTGTACTCATGAACGCGTGGAGAATCAACAACAAAGCTTAGAGGGAAGTCTCCCTTCCTTTTAGGTATTTTAATTGTAATCCTTGTTCATGTGGTGCAAGTTTTATTTTAAAAAGGTACATTACTAGATTAATAATATAGATTCTCTCTCACTCATTCCACTTTTAACTTTATCATCCTATACAAGCATAAGAAATTTAAACGTCTCAGAACAAAAAAAAATATATATATATATATATATTTAAAAGCATAATCTAGACAGAATATGAAGTTCAAAGTTTAATTTTCAGTTTAAAAAAGTTAATGAGCGGACCAACGTTCTTATAGCGTAAGTTGCAAAAATTACTCCGTACACATGTTTTGGAGTTAAAAGGAACCCCTTTATCAATGCGCAAAGATTTGACCTAAAAAATGTAAGTAATCCAAGTGAGTGTAAATCACTTGACTTACTTGCATCCAAGATGCATACAACTCTTTTAAAAAGGGATTCCTCTTGTCCCGAAAAATGTTTTCTGGAGTTTGGGCTATAATGACGTTTGTTTTCTTATTAATAATCTGAAGTACAAATAAATAAAACCAATACATAAATAAATAAAACCAGTAAAAATCGAGACATAAAGGGAAAATGCAAATGTCAGCCCTCACTGGCTAAAAATATCATCTAAAGCACCAAACTCACGATTTCTATTTGTAGAGTAATTGAATAGGTGACATGTGGAGTGAAAAAACAATTAAAATATATGCATATAAAACCAAACGTGAATTTAGTAAATCCCTAAAATTATAAAATGTAAGCATTCACTAATTTAATGCTTAGAAAAACATTCCATTGCTTTCTGTCGTTTTTATTTCACTTACGATGAAAAATTTCTTTAAAATAAATATATATATGTTAGACACAATTAAACATCGGGAGACATATTTCCGATTAGTAATGCATAAACTAAAAATTTACCAAAACGAAATCTTCATGATGCATGCTGCAAACCCGACAAAAACAATGCTTTCGTAATGTATTTCCATACAAAACTAGTACATGCTTGCAGCGCACCAGTGAGGAAAAAAATAACTATCGTATGAACGCTTATTTCTTTGTTCTGGCGCCGCGTCTGGACAGCCGCTATGTGATCGCAGGCAGCCATGATAATATGATCAGGCAATTGAGAAGAAAATTTTCTCTGTGTTCATTATATATAAAAATATACGTATGTATGAAAAGTTGTATTTTAACGAGCAGCTTCAAAGTCTGTATGTGTTACTACCAAAAACACGATCTTTTTATTTTTTCCTCTATTAAAAACGTTTTAATGGCAAATACATAACCCTGCAACGTATTTTTATAGTTACCCTCAAGACTTAAATGTTTATCTTTCTTGAAATTCAAGCCTTTAACGCGATGATATTGCAATGGTTAGAGCTTTAAATCCTCGCTTTTAAGTACATGCTAACAGTGCCAATTGACTGAAGTGGCAGAAAATGTAAGTTCTGCTTGCACGCACTTTTTCGCCCGTTTGGACAGCCGCTATATGATTGCAGGTAGCCATGATATTATGCTTTCAGATTTATTTTTATTTTGAACGACAATAATAGCGCATAATTTTCTGAAATACACTTATCCTTTCACATTGTGTAGCACAAATAAATTGGCTAGCAGGTTTTTGAAAGCCGTACTGAATAGTCTTTAAATGGTTATGAGTTACTTTATTGTTAAGCAATTTTCAATACATTCATGTTAATTGTACTATTAAATAACAGCAGTTAAAAGAAAAATGACATAGGTTATGATTAATAAAGTTATTTTAAATATATGTGTTAATTGAATTATTTCAATTCCATTTATTGTAAATTTAATTATTACAGGAAAGTGCAACAATTAGGTCGTGAAGTGACTTAACAAATAAAGATTAGTTGAGCAATTATGTAATTAAGTAAATGATTAATGCAACTATTTTTTATTGTTATTGACAGACTAATAGCATAATACTAATAACTAGGGCTGCAAGTTTGTCGCGCCGCGAATTCCCGCGATGATTTTCGCGATTTGTAGAGCTTTTTCCTAAATTCCGCGAATTTTTCTTATTTTATTTTTTGTAATTATTCATTCGTAAAATGTCCGATTTTTTAAAAATTTCAAAAACCAAGGATAAAATCTGAGCACCCAAGGTCTAAAAAAGCTCTAAACTTGTGCCAATAAAAAATTCAAACTTGTTTTTTTGAATAAACAGATTTCTCCAACTAGCCTAAAAATGTTCTAATGTATGCTGAGTTTTTGATCCTAGTCAATACAAATATTTAAATGCTTTTAACGTAGTTAATAATCCTTCTATTTTTAATAATATCCCTATATTTTAGGATGAAGAATAACTTTCATTGTTGATCTGCTATATTTTGTTATATTTGTGTTCTTGCGAATGTCCCGCGAATTTCACGCTCTTTTTCCCACGAAAAACTTGCAACCCTACTAATAACTAATATTGCATTGTATAGTATAGCCGACTTCAGTTAACTTCAACAGATGGATTATCATATAAGAGTAGAGCCTTTTTTTTTTTTTTTTTTTTTTTTTTTTTTTTTTTTTTTTTTTTTTGCAGGTCTAATCTAAAGCAAGTACACTAGTTAAATATTTAGAATAAAATCCTAAAATATTAAGTAAGAAAGGTCAAAGATTAGGCCTTTGTAAAGGAAAACGATTCAATAAAATAAACAATCAAGGGGAAATATTTCCAAATGTTACAATTAAGTACAACAAATGAGAAATTAAAAATAATTACTTAAAACGCTTCATTATATGCAGTTCAGAGTTATCAAGATTATTTTTAAAACTTGTAACTGACAATACATAGGTGCCAACCCCCTAAGCAAGATGGTGCATACTAATAGGTACGAAGTCCCCCAAAAAAGACAACCGCCCAAAAGGGCTAAAACTCGATGAAAGCATGGCTCCCTGTCCAGGGGGTGTCAAAAATTTCATCAAAAAATTTAATAGCGCAGTCTACGCCATGAACTTCCCTCGTGGACACCCCTGGATAAGAGCAATTTTTCTTAAAATATCCCTTTAAACATTTTTATTTAGATGACATACTCCTTGACAACAAAAAGCAATGAGTATTCTCAGTCGGGGGGGGGGGGGGGCAGGACTGTCCGAAAACTTTTTTTATTTCACACGATCGTCCCTCCACTTTTCAAAAGCCCCCTCCCCCAACACTATTTCATTACAATAACTTATGCTCTTATCTGTAGGCCTCCCTCCTCTCACCTCTTTTTCCTTTTTTCTGGACTACACTGAAATATTCTTAATTTTTAATACCAAGACTTTGCAACCGGCATTTCTTCGATGAAATCCACCATAAGCTTTCGGATTCTCTGACTTTCAGTAACCTGATTTTCCTTAAATCCTTTCTTAAATTAATGTTTCCCCACTTTTAAATTAGAAATCAGAAATACGCTTTAGGGGTCACTCATAAATGATGTCACGCTTCGAGGGAGGAGGGGGGGGGGGTTCGTGAAATTGTGACAAAGTGTGATAAGGGGAGGGGAGGGGGTGACAAGAAGTGTGACATCAGGCTTAAACAACATAGCGCTACAAAGGGGGAAGGGGGTCCGTTGAATTGTGACATTTTGTGACAAAGGGGGGTCATGTATATCGGAAAAGAGCTTGACATCATTTATGAACGGTCCCTTAGATAGTTTATTTACTTTTCAATGTTTTAAGACTCTATGGTGTACAAAATGGGTGTACTCATGATAGCGTGGAGAATCCACAATAAATCTTAGAGGGAAGTCTCCCTTCCTTTTAGGTATTTCAATTGAAACCCTTGTTCATGTGGCGCGAGTTTAATTTTAAAAAGGTACATTACTAGATTTATAATATAGATTCTCTCTCACTCATTGCACTTTTAACTTTATCATTCTATACTAGCATAAGAAATTTAAACGTCTCAGAACAAAATATATATATATATATATATATATATATATATAATCTAGACATAATATGAAGTTCAAAGTTTACTTTTGAGTGGTAAAAAATTAATGAGCGGACTAACGTTCTTATAGAGCAAGTTGCAAAAATTACTCCATACACATGTTTTGGAATTAAAAGGAACCCCTTTATCAATGCGTTAAGATTTGACCTATAAAATGTAAGTAATCCAAGTGAGTGTAAATCACTTGACTTACTTGCATCCAGATGCGTACAACTCTATTCATTGACAAAATGATTCCTCTTGTCCCGAAATATGTTTTCTGAAATTTGGGCAATAATGACGTTTTTTTTCTTATTAATAACTTGAAGTACAAATAAATAAAACCAATGCACAAATAAATAAAACCAGTAAAGTTCGAGACAAAAGGGGAAAATGCAAATGTCAGCCCTCACTGATTAAAAATATCCTCTAAAGCATCAAACTCACGATTTCTATTTGCAGAATTATTGAATAGGTGACAGTGAAAAATAGGTTATGGAGTGAAAAAACAAATAATATATATGCATATAAACCAAACGTGAATTTAGTAAATCGCTAAAATTATAAAACGTATGCATTCACTAGTTTAATGCTTAGAAAAAACACTCTACCGCTTTCTGTTGTTTTATTTCATTTACGATGAAAAATTTCTTTAAAATAAATATATATAGGTTAGACCAGCGCCCCCTATATCTAGGAAGCCTTTGCACGGGAGTAGTCTAAATAATGTCACGTGGTTTTGAGAAGGCCATGAATCTACCATTGCAATGTGTTGTGCCGCTACCGGTACTGTTGTTTATGTTTGTTGGTTATCGTTTCTATTACCTTTTTGTAATCAATTTTCAAAGTTTTAAAATGCCTTACAAGTGTGCCGTTTACGGCTGCAAGGGCAATTATGTAATTATGCTTCCGGACAGAAGATGTGTCAATTTTAAAGTTATGAAAGATCCAGTTCTTTTAAAAGTGTGGACATCAAAGATAATGAGCAACAACTTCAAACCATCGAATAGTTCCAGAGTAAGTAATTAAATTCGTTAATTTATAGTTCGCTTGAAGAATATCGAAACTGGAAATATATCATTCGTCATTAATGTTGTGGAATTAAAGTTTTATGGTTAATAAGTTTTAATTTTCATGAACGACTTTCAACTTTCCTCCTTCTGCAATTTGAAAGTATACACTTGATCTATTTGTTAGTTTGTATGTCATTTATGTGTGACAAGGTTATACTGTGCTTATCATATTTTATGAAGTTAGAAAACTTGATGTTGGTTCTTGATCGTTTTGCACACACATGACATTTAAGTTGAAACTCATTACTAAGCTGTTTTATTGTTCTTAATGTTACTATTTATTAACTAAAATTGTTTTTGAACGCTTTTAATGTACAATTACTTTTAACGTTCTACTTTTTATTCATTTCTTTAGTGTTCATAATTTTGTTTAAGAGTACTGTTACCAATAATAAATATGCTATATTTTATCTATAGTTTAGGGGGTAGGTTCCTCACTGTATTATATTGTGTCAGTACAGCATAGGGATCATTTTAAAATGATGTCACGCTTCAAAGAGGCGTCGTGATGTAGCGACAAGTGGCGGGGTAACAATGTCTGACATCATGCTTATGCAACATAGCGTGGCATGTGACAAAGGGGGGAGGGGGTATGTTGAAGTGTGACACTTTGTGATAAGGGGGGGGGGGGCATATATATGGGAAAAAATCCTGACATCATTTATGAACGGTCCCATATTGCTTTCTGGGTGATTCCACCTTATTTTTGTGTTACGTACGGAACATTTTTGAGCAAAAATTCTGGTATATTTATTATTTCTGGTATGATTTTTAATTATGAAAATATTAATGCAAAGTTTTCAAAAATTTTTAGAACATTTTGTACAGCTAGAGCCACATTTTGAATATTAAAATTTTGTTTCACACTCGACATCAAAAATGTCCCGTACTTATCAAAATTGTAATATTTTTTAAATAATAAACTATTGACCCTACTGAAAAGAAATTTTGTACCACTGTTGCTCCAAATGTACGGAGTGTAATAAAAAATTTTGAAAACTTTTCATTAATATTTTCAAAATTAAATACACCAAAATTTTGTTCAAACATTTCCAGTAGGTAACACAAAAATGCTGTGGAATGACTCTTCTATGTTTTATTTTAAAAGAGATTTCAATATTTTAAAGATTTTAGGGGCCGTTCATAAATGATGTCAAGCATTTTCCCCATATATTTGACCTCCCCCCCCCCTTGTCACACGTCACGCTATGGTGTATAATGCAGAATGTCACACTTCTTGCTACCCCCTCCCCTCCCCTTGTCACACTTTGTCACAAGTTCACGAACCTCCCCCCCCCCCCTCGAAGCGTGACATCTTTTATGAATAATCCCTTACCCACAGCTCAAATACGAGTAGAACTCAAAAATTAAAGGGACTTTTGAGAAAAGAGGTATTTATTCTAATGATAGGAAACTGCAATATACCAGTATACATTATTTTTCTACATAACCTCCCTCGCAAGTTCATACATAGTCCAACGTTTCACAAGTTTTATTACACAAGGTACATTATATTTGTATAAAGTGTATTCTTTTGGCTAGAAATCAGTTTAATAGTACATTGAAATTTAACAGTAAATATCAAATGGTTGTTTAAAACACAAGAAAAAAAAGAAAGAATCATACAGCTTGTAGTGAAACTTTTACAAACAATGGTCTAAGTTTATTCTACACTTTTAAGAGTTCTGATAGAAATAGTACCGAATTTTAGGTTATTACTTTTTTCAAAATGTTAAATATTAACATGAAATAAATATAAATAAATTGCAAATTCGTATAGAACGTTTGAGAAGATACTTCCTTCATGACCATAATTCATTCATATATGAGAGAATGTCAATATAGTTATATTGGATTGCTTTTCAAAATAGACAAGATTTTATTTTTCTTATTAAAGAAAAACATCATAGCGTAGATAAAAGAAAGGCTGAAGGTTAAATTAAAAATGGGTTAAGATGAAAAGTTATCAACTAATGAATTTAAGATGAGCGTTAAAAGAAACAAAACGCTCAAGATATTTTGGAATGACTGAATTTTTGGTGTACGTTTTTTTTTTTAACATAAATTCACAATTATTATTTCTAATTATTCTGGTTTTTTTTCTTTACAAATATTGATTTATTTTAAGTAGCAGTCAATTGAAAAGAAATCAGCGCGAAGCGAAGCGGTCTTTCTCACTCATCGTGTTTAGCAACGGAGACTGAGAGACTGGCCTTCTGCTGATCACGTGACTTGCCTGTTAACGTGCTTCCCGATGCAGGGGGCATTGGTTAGACACAATTAAACATCGGGAGACATATTTCCGATCAGTAATGCATGAACTAAAAATTTACCAAAAAGAAATCTTCATGATGCATGCCGAAAACCCGGCAAAAACAATGCTTTTGTAATGTATTTCCATACAAAACTAGTACATGCTTGCAGCGCACCAGTGAGGAAAAAAATAACTATCGTTTGAACGCTTATTCCTTTGTTCTGGCGCCGCGTCTGGACAGCCGCTATATGATCGCAGGCAGCCATGCACACACACACAAATATGCTAAAAAAAAAATATGATCGGGCTACTATGTTGGCACAGTTATCAGCTTTTCCCCAGACTTTAGGAATTTAAGCCAATAAAATATTATTCTTCTGTTTCTTTCTAAGCCATGCGCTATTCAATGCGAATATTGACAGAATTTTGAAAATGAACTAACAATCGTTGGTACAGTAATGTCAGACTAACTAACCACCCGAGCGCAACTGCGATCGACTGAAAATTACCCCACGAACTATACGAACTTTTTTCAAGGTCCCCCTGAGTTTCGAATATGGAGAGTCTAAAAATTCTCAAAAAAAAGTAATAATAATAATAAATAAATAAATAGAAACATAAATAAATAAAAAACGGGAAGGGTTTAATAAAAAAAAAGAGCAAGTAGTATTCAATCAATTTTAAACTTTTTCATGAAGCTCAGAAACGGAATATTTTAAATAATAATAGTAGGATTTTTAAAACACAAATAAATGATATTGGCTATTTCATTCTAAATTCTCAATAAAATGTTTCTGAAAAATACTAATATCAAACAATAAAATTACTTATAGAATTCATTTATCTTCAAAAATGAACTTAATCACTTTTGGCGGTAACCTATTGACCATTAACTCATCGAATTACGTGCACGAAACGTGTGCTATCATCGCAAAAATATTAGTATCTTCTGAATATTTTATCAACTTCCTAAAGCAAAATGCAAAAAGAAAAAAAGGAAGAATAAAGTAAGCGAGTAATTATTTTGAAAACAACATGATAAAAAATGGCGGTGCACACGCAAAGGATAATATTAATAAATTCAAGGAAAGTAATTTTAATAAAAACAAAACGAACGTTACCCATAAATACACGCACACAAATTCAAGCATTAATTGCAAATCTCACAACGTAAATTTGAGTCGATTATGCTCTTGGAATATGCCAATTCTCTTGAAATGATCAGTTATTTCTTGCGATTGGTCCTTTGGTTATCTCAATTCACTTCACTGCATGTTTGTTTGCTAAACGTTACTAATTTCGCTCTGAATTCGTTCATTATTTCTTTTTCAAATTACCAATTTGTTCATAGATTAATTACTAATCACCCAGACCGAGCGAATTCATTGCTAATTTTTTGTTACAATAAATATTTTTTGAGGCCATATCATTTACAATGCATTTCATCTTGAACTGATAATAAACGAAGATTGATTATCATCAGGAGTCAAGTTATCAAGATTGCGGAAATTTTATATTCCTTTTCGAACGAGCTCTCTTTTACAACTCTTATTCGAATATATTCCGTTAAATGTCGGGGATAAAATAATGTATTTCTTCAGCAATATTGTTTTGAGATCGTATTCTTTTTCAGTCAGTTATCAAACCTTCTTTTGGAGAGTTCTACATTAAAAAAATGCACAGACATGTAAATGTCTTCGCGGTGACAATAAATTGTAATATGAAACATACGCAGGTAATATGTATTAATCATGGAATCCTCTCCAGACAGAAAGAAAGGGGAGGAGTGTTTCCTTCTAAAACTGAAGTGTGTTAAGGTAAATGTATATGCACTAGCATTATCTCAAAACATTGGTTTAACGGTAAAGTTTAACAGTTTGAGGTTTTTAGGTCAGCATTCGACACCGCTGCGAAGGTTTACAGTAATGTTTCGAAAGAAAATACTGATGGGATACAAGGATTTCGCGGGATTATCAGGGTAAAGAGTGGAAAATATTGGGTTCACCAAAATAAAAAAACAAACAAAATAAAATGCATATATTTTTTAAAGTTAAATAAAATTTACTAAAGACCGCTCTCTATTTTTATTCATTTTAAAACTAATTTATATAGATCGTTTGCTAACTTTACAAAACAGCCAAATGTTCACCATTATTTAAGCAGACGACTTTTGTTGATATTCTTTAAGTTTTTTCAATTAATTTATCTATAGTCTGATAATTTTATAATCTATGCAAGTTCTCTCATTTTTGAGCAGACGACGTTTATTGTTATTCTAAAATTTTTAGTGATTATAGAACTAAAAATTATAGAACTAGATAATCTCAAGGTTTTATTAATGTCTTCGACATAATGCCAGGAGATATAATTTAACTTTGCCATTTGTAATTAATCATATACTTTCTCCTACGATATTGCAGCTTTTCAATTGCAAGAAATATTTATTTTAACTTTATTTTATTACTATTTGTAGAAAAAAAATAGAATAAGAATTAAAGTACATCCAGCTTGGATTGACAACAAAAGAAAATGCAAGATTCATATCTGAATGTTAGAAATGTAAAAAGATAAACGAAGTCCATAATATTTATACCTAGGTCTCAAGTTAACCGCAAATAGCAGAAAATGAAAAAGAATAAGTTACAAAATGCGATTTTATATCGAAACATTTTTGTGGCCTTAGAATTCGTTCAATTTTTAGTCGAATTCTAACAGATGAATAAATAGAAAACACATTGAAAAGAAAAAGAACGATATGGGTTCTTTTCCTAAGGATACATACAAATACATAAAAAAGGGTAAAATGAACAGAGTATATAACAGAAAGAAATTTTTGAAATAAAAAACCAGACACAAGAAAAATGGAAATCATAGCAACCATCTGCAAAGCAAAAATGGAGTGTCAATTTTTGGTTCCAGCCGTCAAAGAAAATGACACATCCCTTTAGACTTCAAATCGGTGTTACTGTGGAGTTTATTTTCTTCTTGAAATGCGAGAAATGAAAATAGTACGTTTTTGCAAAAGCACATTGGAAGCAAAATTGTTTTCAGCAAACAATCTCAGAGATTAAACGATTCATTAACATTGCAAAAAATTTTGTTGGGAAAATTTGAGAGGTTTTAAACGAAGCAATAAATAAGTGCAATGAAACAAGCAACTTAAAAGAGAGAGAGTTTTTTTTTCCTTTTCCTTTCTGTTAAAAAATTGACAGAGAAATATGTAATTAAGAATGTTTAGCAATTTTAAGTAACACCACAATACATGTAGTACACCAAGAAGAGAGAAAAAAAATATGTAAAAAGAATAGATATTGATGTGCAGCTGAATTGATTGTATAAAAATCCTTAATATTTACATTTATCTTTAAATATTATAAAACCTCATTTCAATTTACTGTTGTATTAATGACATATTTTTTCTTTCAATGCATTTTATTTTACTTCAATTTCATTTATTTCAATTAACTGATGAATTAATGACAAATTTTTCTTTCAACGTCTTTCTATTTTATTTCATTTTATTTTAAATCCTTAAATGAAACAGCATTTCAATTGATACGTCTATTTATGAATTACTTAATTTTTACATAAACCTTTAGTGGAATCTCACTTTAATAAATATAACTATTATAATAATATTTTCTTTTGGGGGGGGGGGGGCTTGTCTAAAAAAATTCTAAACATTAATGGAATGTTTTTTAGATAAAAAGATTAGAGGTAAATTGAATGCACAGCTAATGAGCCAAAAGAATTTTTGCTAAAAAGAAATTATTTAAATGGAAATTTTTTGTAGCACAGAATGAAATCAGTGATAATCGTACTTTGAACAACAACAGATCAGGTAAATCAGATTAAGATTCGGACAGATTTCACAATTTCCATTTTTACCGCATCAAATTAAGTATTGCTTTTTATATTTAGGTGATATTTCTAAAATTTTTAAACTATTTTTGATCAATGGGGAACGAAAGCTCATAGTAGCAAAACATTATAGATTAATGTAAGTCAAGCATTGAGTGACCAAATATGTGGTTTTGAATTCTTTAAATTCTAAATTCCTACACTGAATAATAAATGTTAAGATAAACAGAAATAAAAAAATTACTTTATTTAATTTCAATCATTATTATTATTATTGTTTTCAAACTAGCTTCTAAACATAAAGTTTTATTGTTACGTGCGACACAGACGTTAAAGGTTATGATTATAATTTGTTGAGGATTAATTAAGAACAAACCATAAATACATTCATAAAATTGAAAAGAAAAAAATCACTGCATACGAAGTCTTTTTTTGAACTTCTAGTGCCACTGAGAAAAGTGGGAGTAAATTTAAATATTTTGCTAATTCTACGCATTTCAGTTCTACTCAAATACAAGGGGGTTGTCATTAAACCTGCCTTATTTAGAGCATCCTACAGGAGAAACCGTTCAACGGATTGACACCAAAATTGGTATATGCAGGGCTAGGCGCACTTTGGAGTCTTCAAAGTAGTGAAAAAAGTGACCATAGCTTTTAAAAAAGTGACCAAAATAGTGACCATTAAAATGTAAACTTGTGTGTATGCATGTGTTTATTTTTTTATTTAAACTAAATATAACTTGAAAAAGAGCAGTTTCGACATCTTTTGAAAACTAAACCTGAATAAATAGACCTTTTACCCAACTTTAAAAAAAAAATTCATAGTCTATTTAAAAATAAGAATTTTTATACCTGTAACTATGCTCATAAATACCTATTTCAAAACCCATAAATGGCTAAGAGTGAGAGAGACAAAATTTTTTTTTAAATTAATTTCTTTCTCAAATTGTTACTTATTTAAAAATATAAATGAATAAATATTTCTTCAAATCGGCAGAAATTTCAAATTTTAATTTATGTTCAACCTTGAATAAAATTTATTTTGCAAATGCTACTTTTTAAAATATTTTTTATACTTGTTCAAGGGTTAGAAAATTTCACTTGAAATAAATCTAAATTTGACATTTTATCAAAATTATTCAGACTGAAAATACTGTGTTAATAATCTGTATCATTGTAGGAAACAAACCGTTTGATTATTCAATACTGTTTTTGTAATTTCATGGTAGTAACAAAATCCAAGAAAAACAATCTCCGACAATTCCTGATTTTATGATTTTAGTTGTGATAGTTATATGGTATCACTGTCACGCATAATGACAGTATGAGTGGCACAATCAGAAAAATTCTTTACGGGTGGGATGCACTATTTTTTTCCCCACCTGAACTTTGTGCAATTCCTCTTTTTTTTTTTTTTTTTTTTTTTTGGGGGGGGGGGGGATGGAAATAAAAAGAGGTCACAATGTAATTTTCTGAGCAATATATTTAATCTGCCACTGCTAAGAATTTTTCAGGTCTAAAGTTTTTAAAAAAATTTCAGATTCCCCCCCCCCCCTCTTCCCCTCCATCATTATTTAATGATTTCTTGATAAAAATACAACTATATTTTCTCAAGATGCGTATTGTTTTTCGTTGAGAAATCCCTGATTGAGCTCCAAAAATGTTCTTTAGTGATTGACAGTTAGTTCGGGGGGGGGGGGGGGGGAATGAAAGAAAAGAGAAATTAAGGTGACTTTTTGAGCAATATAATCTGCAACTGGTAAAAATTTTTAGTCTGATTTTTTTTTCTTCCCTAATTTAAACCCCTCCTAAATATAGCTTTATTTTCTCAGGATTTGCTCTGCAAGTAAAAAAAAAAAATAATTAAAATAATTCAAATCATCATTCTAGTTGGGAGGGGGGAGAGGTCACGGACCCTCTAGGCCTCCCCTTCTGGTTGCACAACTGCAATATCAAACCTTAACTTCGGCACACTCGGGGCCGGCGCGATGCCGAATTTCAAAATACGACCAAACATGGCGGACTTACAGGACCAAAAATGGCGGACTTACAGAACCAAAAATGGCGGATACGCGGAAACTTCAACCCTGACACACGTCTTTTAATGCAAAATTGCAATGTTTTCTTAACTTATAGACAGACAAAGTAATTTTTTTTTTGGTTGCTCTGCTAGAGAAAGGGCAAAAAAGTGAAAATAGTGACCAATTTTTAAAAAAGTGACTAAAAGTGACCAATGCAAAAAAAAGTGACTTTTAGTGAAAAAAGTGACTCGCGCCGACCCCTGTATATGGACTACACACGAGGTGCGCACAAGGAATTGCGACAAAAAAAAAAAAAAAACAGGTACCAAAAATGGTCGCTCAACGTTAACGGGATTTTAACATTGGAAATAACCAATAAGGAACAAAAATTATATTATCAAGATTTATTGGCCTATAAAACGAGAATTGATTTGCAGCTCACTTCCATATGTAAGCAAATCACCTGATTATTTGAACTAGAATTCGCCAAAACAGTCGAAATTCGACCGTACTAATTAAATTTCGCATTGAAAACATTATGCTATTTATATAATTATGAAAGTATAATTCATCAAATTTGACGATGAAACGTAGAGTTTTTTTGATCATTTTCACTTAAAGCAAACGTATTGTAAATCATTGTCGTGGCAGGGCCTATTGCGCACATAAATGTACCCGCTTGTACTTCTGCCAATGTCGTACTAAGTTGAGTGTCAGCTGAATAAAACTTAAATGTTTGCTTCATTCCATTGTTTCAGAGAAGCCTTCACTCAAATTCTCATTGTAATTGCTTTTAATATTACTGCTCAATGTAAACGAACTCTTTTTAGCACTGAGTTTTATACTATTATCTAATAATTTACTCAAGCAAGACATCTGGTATCTAACACAATATAATATTAAAACTATAAATGAGGCTTGTCTGAAAAAAGAAAAGGAGAAATAATTAACTAATAATAAACTGTTTCTGAATGTTTTTAATTGACATCCCTAGAACTCGTCAATAGCAACTAAACAAAAAAAAAAAAGGAAGAAAAGCGGTTGAAAAACAGAGGAGAAAATAGTTCTTAACTGTTTTGTCTTGTCTATTTATGTATAGCAGTGGTTCCCAACCTGGGGGCGATCGCCCCCAAGTGGGCGATTAGGAGAATCAGAGGGTAATAAATAAGGGGGACGATGAGTATTCAAAGGGGGGGAAAAAAGAATACTGCCGACTTGTGACTCAAAGGAGACTTGCGCCTGAACTTGACCAACATAAAGCCGGATTTTCAAGCTTTAACTGAAATCCACCAAGCACAAGGCAGCCATTGAAAAGGTAAAATAAAACAATAACAAAGTTTACAAACTTTCATTTACTTTCAAATTTTAACTGTCAACTTTCTAATTTTTTCCAGATTCAAATTTAAAAATGAAAGCATGTGCTCCTGTTCTTAGCCTACTTTCCCGTAAAAGTAAAAAATAATAATAATAAAGCATGAAAGAAGGCTTAATGTATCGTGAAAATATCGTTAAAAATCAAGAAAAGTCAAAAATAAGTGAAGTAATTAAATAAAGATTGAAAAATAAAAATTTGAAAGTAGGGTATTGAGATGGGGAAAAAGTGTGTCTGTCGGTCTGTCGGTCTGTCTGTCTGTCGGTCTGTCTGTCTGTCGGTCTGTCCCCCCCTAATAACTTTTGAACGAATTGTCCGATTGGAAAAATTCTTTTTGCATTCGAAAGATCTCGTCGAGGACATCTCATTTCTATATTTTACTTTTTGATTTGAACATTTTTTTGTTCAATTTTGAACAGTTCAAAAAAATTTAACATTAGCGCCTATGGGCGAAAATGAGGCAAATTATGTAAACTCTGGGTACAAGATCCATGTTCCAATGAACAAACTTACTGGAAGAATCTCTTGGCGTGAAATATCAATTTGAACAATTTTTGTTCATTTTTGAACAGTTCAAAAAATTAACATAGCGCTTACGGGGAAATTTCAACCCTATATAAATCCTGATCTAACGGACCGATTTGCTTGGAACAAACTTTATCGGAAAGCTCTTATAACGTAGAACATGTAGAAATAGAAAATTTATCCAGAACTTACGAGCCTATTTTGCTATGAAATTTTTTGATCGGGATTTTCAAGGATATTTCTCAGTGACTCAATGAGTGAAATAATGAATGAATGAATAAATGAAAGAGTGAAAGAATAAATCAATGAATAAATGAATGAGGAAAAGAATGAATGAATAAATTATTGAATAAATGAAAATATAAATAAATGAGTGAATAAATACATGAATGCGTAAATGAATGAATAAACACTTGAATGAGGTAACGAATGAATGAATAAATGCATGGCTGAATAAATGAAAGAATGAATGAGTGAGTGAATGAATATGTATTATCCGTTGAAAAAGGTATATTTTCAATAATTAGAACTCAAGATAAATAAGAAAGAGAGAGAAAGAGATAGCTAGATTATAAATTTGAATTTGGTGTATACGGGAAAGTAGGCTCGTATAGTTCTAGACGGAACTTCTTGTTTAAATGTACGTCAATGATCTTAGTTAATTATTTCACTTCTTTGTACTTAAAAAAATCTGCAAAAAATGTACATTTTTTTTTTTTTCCTATTTTATTTAAGAGTGGCTGGATAAAACTGCTTTGGTAGTTTTTATATACGATAATAAGACTATTTAATGTAATAAAACTGCTTTATTATTTACACTTTACTCCAAATTAAAATTAGGCATACAATGAAAATGAAAAGGAGGGAGATATAGGTGTTAGTTAATCTCCAAAAAGGGGCGATGGGCCACAAAAGGTTGGGAACCACTGATGTATAGGGATGCTGAAGCGATAGACGTCCATGCTTTTCGCGATTTTAATTCCTAATGCATTTTTTTTCTTGGTTCATAAATGTTGATATTATTATTTTTATTCCGAATTGGTCATTCCCTATATTAAAATTCCGTTACAAGGCTATACAACATCCCTAGCGGGCAATTTATAAACTTTTTTCTTTCGCGATTAATTGAGCGCTTCTCGTGTACAGTTCCACAAACAAATTTTGATGTCAATTCGTTAAACGGTTTCAGCTGTATGCTGCTCTAAATAGGGGAAGTTTAATTACCACCACCCTGTTCATAGGTGATCATACAATTTTAACCTTTAACTTGAAAAATGTGCCAAAACAGATAACAGGGACAAAAAAGTGCAACGGTACATGGAAAAATAAAATAAAAACAAGAAGTTCCGTCTAGATTCTAGAACTATACGAGCCTACTTTCCCGTATATACCAACTTCAAATTTAAAATCTAGCTATCTCTTTCTCTCTCTTTCTCCTTTAGCTTTAGTTCTTAATTGCTTCAAATATATCTTTTTCAAAGATTAATACATATTCATTCACTCATTCATTTATTCAGACGTTTATTCACTTATTCATGTATTTACTCACACATTCACTGATTTTTTCTTTCATTCGCTCATTTATTCACTCATTAATTTTTCGTATACATTTATTCACTCATTAATCTTTCTTTTACATTTATTCACTCATTTGTTCATTCATTCTTTCACTTATTCATTTAATCATTCAATAATTCAAAAATATTCTTGAAAATCCCGATCAAAACATTTCATAGGAAAATAGGCTCGTTAGTTCTGGATGAACTTTCTATTTGTACATGTTCTACGTTATAAGAGCTTTCCGATAAAGTTTGTTCCAAGCAAATAGGTCCCTTTAGATCAGAATTTATACAGTATTGAAATTTCCCCGTAGGCGCAATGTAAATATTTTTTAACTGTTCAAAAATGAACAAAAAGTGTTCAAATCAATATTTCACGCCGAGAGCTCCTTTCCATTAAGCTTGCTCGTAGGAACTTGGATCTTGTGCCCAGAATTTAGATAATTTGCTTCATTTTCGCCCAAAGGTGATAATGTTAAAGTTTCTTGAACTGTTCAAAATTGAACGAAAAATTGTTCAAATCAAAAAGTAAAATATGAAAATGAAATGTCTTTGCCGAGATCTTTCAAATGCAAAAAGAATTTTTCGAATCGCACAATTCGTTCAATAGTTATTAGGGGGGGACAGACAAACCGACCGACACACATTCCCCCCCCCCCCCCCATCTCAAAACCCTACTTTCAAATTTTTTATTTTTCAATCTTTATTTAATTAATGAACTTATTTTTGACTTTTCTTGATTTCTAACAATATTTTCACGATACACTAAGCCTTCTCTCATGCTTTATAATTATTTTTTTACTTTTACGGGAAAGTAAGCTAACAAAATGAAAGAATTATGCAAACTAATAGCAACAATGAGATGAAAATACGAGTATGACAAAAAACAAGAAACACAAAAAGTATTTTCAGCGTAAATGCTTCTAAGGAAAGAAAAGTAGTAGAAGTGGAGGTAAATAAACAAAGATAGAAACGACACATTCCTTCGACAAATAACAAAAAAAAAAAAACCTACACATCTTAAGCTTAGGATTTATTGGAGGGAAATAATTCAGAAATCGCGTGTGCTTTGAGCATTTGCGGTAAATTTAAAGACAGAAGAAATTTTTCGCTGAAAATGCGCAAAAAGATACATTATTCAGCGGAAAAATAAATAAATACAAAGGAATAATTAGGAATTAAATCTATTTAATAAGAAATATTACCGTAAATATGAAAGGAATGAAATCGTAGAAACTTTAATGTCACGTATTTATTTCTAGGTTAAACAAGTGAAAATGGTGATAAAAATGAAATTTTCTCACAGGCGATAAGAAATTTGCATATTAATTAAATTTATATGCACAACATTTTTGTTACTGGTTGTAGAACTTTTGTCGTTTAGCTATTTATTAACGAATGTTTGTTTTAATAGATTGATTTCTTTGAGAGGAATAAAATTCATAAGTTCCTCGAGATACGAACTTTACTTCTTTAAATTTGACGAAAGAATTGTATTCATTTGCTCCTGCTGAATCGGAAATTAGAAAAAAGAACCTTCCTTATTTTATTCCGATCAGAAAATGGTGAGAAAGTTTAAAACCATTAACATAGGCGGCAGCAAGGTTTTGAGTGCAATATTGAGGGGGGAAAAAAGAAACTTTTACAATATGCAAAGTTAAGTTTTTCCTAATTAGGTTTTCCGTAATTAATCCGCATTAATAAATAATAATTCGCATTGTTTTTTCCAAAAATAAATCAGAAAAAGTTGCACTGATTTTCATTAATTGATAAATAATACTTGCGTTCAAGTTTCGCGTATTACTATTTCAACTGAAGTACCATTCGCCAATACCCATCTGAAAATTATACATTTCAGTTCGCAGCAGATATTCAGTACACCTTTATGACGCATCGCCGTTTTGTCTTTGTCAATTGAAACAGGCTAAGATAGAGCAAAGCTTTACGGAAATACATTTTTAGAAATCGATTTTCAAAATCAACCCTTTTCCAAACAATCAGTATGCAGTTTACTTTGAGAGATCAATTACAATTCCGTCGAATTTTAAATCTAATGTGGGGTCTAGATTGTTTAAAACGCAACTGTTCCCCCCAAAAATTGGACAGTTCAATTCAAGTTTTTTTTTTTGTGAAATTACAATGATGCTATCAATACGAATGTTATTGGTAGTCAATATCATAAAAAAAGTTTTGCATTAAATTTTAACTTAAAATTTTCATGTCCCAGACTGTTTCAATTACAATCTTTGCAAATACCCTACAAAAATCAGGAAGAACAGTTTCGATGGCTGCACGCTTTTCCTCATGAATACTCCGACTTAAACTCACTTTATGAAAAGAAATCATGTGATCATCTGATAAAGATAATTTTTCTACGAAGACAGAAAATACGCAAGAAAGAGTTTCATGCGTAGGGCAATTTGATTGCCCTATACATGAAACCCTTTCTAGATGAATGAAAGCACATGAAACTCTTGCTAGATGAATGCATGACATTAAAAATAGCTAAAATTTTATAACGCCTTAAAAGTTAGCTTTGAAACATAGGGTCAGTTGCGGCAATTGTAAACACAATTTCATTGTTTTAACTTTAGATCCTTCTCTGACTTTTGAATAAATTCAGAGATAAAATTGTGAGCATTATAGCCAATACTTATACTTCTTGTAAGTAAATATTTACAAAAATTTTGACTTTTTTTTTTTTTTTTTTTTAATGACTATTTGTTAGAGCAGGAGCTCGTTGTTTACATTTACCCCACCGTGCTTACATTAACACCAGATTCTTGGGTAGATGTAAACAGAGATATAGTTTACCGTGAGGTTGATGCAAATAAAAACCGTAGCATACACAGCCTTCTTGGAAGATAAAGAAGTTTTTGGTCCTCAACGTGCTTTCCATGGCCACTGGCCACATGTGGTCCGCGAATTATTTTTGAGTCCGATGAGATATCCGAGTGTAATCTACATCAAAATATAACATTTATTGTCTTTCTAAAAGAGTGTAAATGTTACCGTTAAAGTATGAAATCCGTTGTTTTATAGAATACCTAGTTATTCCATGAAATAACTGATAGTGTCCGTTAAAGTGTAAAATTCTCTTGTATTTCATGGTTTAACTAGTTATTTCATAGAATGCAGCCCGTTAAAGTATAAAATAATCTACTGCAATAAATGCTTCTTCTCAACCTGATAATGAAAAAGTAGTTGAAGGAACAGTGTTAAATAATCCCACTACGAAAGTATGTGTTGTCTGTTTAAAAGAATGCAGTAAAGATATAGTTTGCTTCAAATGAATGAAGCCTGTCCATATATCATGTTCGGAAGATTATGTTTCAGAAGATGAAGTTGAGCAAAAAATCTGCAAATTGTTTTAATGAACTTAATGTTCAAAGAGAAAGAGAAAAGTCTATAAAATGTTTAGAAATTCAAGCGAAAAAGATGAAATTAATGTCGGATAAATCTCATTCTGAAGCCTCTGCGGGGTTTACCGTCCGTATCCCAGTGCCTGAAGTTGACAGAGGAAAAGGTGATGCCAAATCTATTTTAGCTATCATCATAAAAACGACCGAAGAAGGATTTTCCCAATTGAGCACAAGAAACGGCCGCATAAAGCAATTGTATTCCCGATCCCAGTTCAGTGTCTGCGAACAAAAATTAATTTAAATCGAAGAAGTACCGGATGTAGAAATATCGCTCTGGTCGGTTGCTACAGCTCAAAGTTTAGGTACTGGTCAGGGATTTAAAAAATATTCGTGTAAAACCCAGTGCGTCAACAAAAAATGCTTTTGTTTTAGAAATAATGTTATTTGTAATTCCAAGTGTCATTTTAGTAATCCTTGTTGTAACAAATGATTTTATGGTACGTTTCCATAAATACCATTTATACGCTGCATCAATTAGATAAATTGCTTCTTTTTCATTTTAATTGTCTATCGTTAGTTCATTTATAGAATACCTAGTTATTTCATTTTAGATAAATTGATTATTTTACACTTTAACTGTCTCTCATTAGTTAACTTATAGAATACCTAGTTATTTCATAGAATAACTAGTTAAAGTGTCAAATTAATAACATATTACACACTTTAACGGACACGATCAGTTATTTCATGGAATAACTAGGTATTCTATGAAATAACTGCATTATATACTTAACGGTAACATAAATACGATAAGATAAGTGTTTACAATAACCCCTGAGTACGAATGTATGGGTCATTGTAAACACCTAACTTGCATATGAAAAATAACAGGGGGAATGAATTTCATAACTAAATGTTTTTATCAACATTCCATATGACAAATAAAAATGGTTGAAACCGTTTAAGTCACGTGATTAGCTAGGAAAATGCAAAATCACTAATTAAGCATCAACAACAATTTTTTTACCATGTCATTTTCTAAGGTAACGTTTCTATCTCTGTTTGGAATAGAGACGCTATAAGGAGAGACGCGACATATGCAGGGATAAAGAAATGCCGACTTTTAACCACCTAAGGGCTTGTTAAGGAACTTCTCGTAGACTTAACGCAGGAGAAACGAGAGGGGTTTACAAAAACGCGTATTTCACGGAAGCAAAGTTTTTCAGCAAAATTTTAGTGACATCTTCCAAAGGAGAAAAACATAGGCTTCAATTTCATACTAATTTTATGTGTCATAAAAGCATATTAGTTGTCTTAATTGATGTTTTACTGTTCGGAATCTCCCATCTTCTTCCAAACTTTAGATGGGAGAAAAGGAGAAGTTCCTTGGCGGTTTTTTGGCGGAAGTAGTTGGCGCTGTAGATAATTTATCGGAAAGTGAATGTCCAAACACTCTCTGATGAATGATTTTTGAAGCTCTTTTCTTTTTAAAATTAACATGCAAACTGTGCGGAATTAACAGAAATCGTTATTATTAAACAGTTGTCCATTCAACACTATTCGCAGTTTAAAGAATTCATAATTAAAAAAATACGACAGACATGATATACATATCTATCACAATCGTTCTCATCCAAATTAGTGAAGCATTATGTTCGTGTAAATGCGTGATATTATATAGACTAATATTAAAAGAGTTACTTATTAATTAACCTTTATTTAATCGTTCCAAATCTACTTGTATTTATAAAATATGTCAATACAAAAGGAATTTCTCATTGGAATTTTCACTCATAACAGAAAATTATGTTAAATGAATGTGTATCCGTCCTGTTGTCTTAGACAGTTTTTTGGCAATTGCATCTTATGAAATTAATATATATTTGCTGGATATGAATAAATATCAATTATTCAACAAAGTACATCTGATTTTGATGTACAGTAACTATAGAAACACTAGGAAACTTTTGGAAAGGTGGATTAACGTCATGTTTAATATTGAAAATTAATTCAGAGAAAATGACTCCACATCATTAGTTTAGTCCGTGTATTACTAAATCAAAATGAACTGAAAGTCAATTACTGAATAAAAAAACCCAGCTTCACTGCGACTTTCCTTATGCTCAATCTCATCGTTGTCCAGCTTTTTAAATAATGTGAATTGGTTGATTGGATGCTTGTCATTATATTTATCAGCATATCAATACCTTAATGTATACCCCGATCACGAATGTCCCAGCTTTCTCTATTTTCAAAAGATTGAAATATGAACTTGGGTACAAATAATAAAAGCAAAAAACTGCATCATTGATCTCAATTCAGTAAAATTCTAAAAATAATGTAAACAGTATAATACAAATATAGCCTTGAACTTACATTCAATCTTTACGAAAAATCTTGAAACATTCTTAACGTATCTTATACATTTTAAAAATTGTCTTTCTTATTTTGAATTTTTCCTTGCATTTTATTGGAAATCATATTTTTAAAACGAAGATCTTTAGTCACCCGAAAAAATAATGTATAAATAAATAACTAAATAACAATAAAAAACAATAGAGGTAGTAATAAAGAAATTAGCTTTTCTACATAATGCTGGATATAATGGGCCTTTTATAGTACTGAAATACAAACTTGATACACATTAAGATGTTTAAAACTACTTGTACTTTTTAAATGTTATATCCATCAAGTGCATGCTGATATTGTAATATTTTTTTATCCTTCGTAAAATTTGCTTTAAAAGTATGCTTTTTAAGGATCTGTACTTACAAAATTCATTTCAAAATATGTTTCTTATTCATGGTGTATTTTTCCCTACGATTCTGAGAAACATAAAAACTTTAAACTTGATAGGAAACGAATAATATAATGTACCTCATATTGCACAATAACCCAAAAACTCCTATTCAAAACATATGTATATTTTATTTGTTTCAGGGCTCGAAAAATCTTTAAAATTGTACATGAAGCTCCAGAACCCTCCCCTTCCTACACCACTGATATATATATATGTATATACATATAGGAAAAAAATAGTACATTTAAAAAAATAATTATAAGTACATAAAATCAAAAAACTTAATTGGGGACTATAAATATAGCTGTCTATCTAAATATATATTACATCTATATATTTAGTGCAAAGAAGAAACGTCATTTCATTTTTCCCTAGCAATATACATAACTTTAAACGCTGAGCCCTGGCTCCTGACCAGTAACCTTTTGTTACTAGAGGGGATAATTAGCTTAATGGCAGGGACTTGACAAAACCCCTGGAAGAGTGACTCCCCCATGCTCGAAAGGCAATTCCTTTACCGCCTCGAGTAAAAACTGGGCCCATGTCATCTCTTTCCTTATAGCCTCTTTAGTATGGAATCGTTTGGAATCGGAACTCTTTCAATTTCTTCCCTATGTTACCAAGGCAGTATTGGCCTGCAGTTTAGTTTTCAAAATCACCAAAAGTGTACCTTTTACATTTACCCCAACAGACCCTATTATAACTTGTTCTGAGATCAGCGAATTTACTTCAAAACAAGTTCACATTATTCGTTAGTAGCTATTAAATCAAAATTTAAAATCCCTAGCACATCGTTGTGTCACCGGCAAGCCAATGTTTCCGAGTTTTCAGGGGGAGGGGGCAAAGGATACAGTACATGTCATCAAATGTTACAGTAGAAAAAGAACCAAATACATTCACACTTGTATAAATACATGTTTCGAAAAGCCTGGGAGGGAGGTAACTGCCTCGTCCTGATCCACAAAATTCCGGGTCTAGTCAACGCATTTCAGCTCTTTATTGTGAATCTTCTGAACAGTTTACCTTAATCAAAGAAATTTAGTGGCAATCAAACTGATTTTTGCCCGAGGAGTAGAAACGCAAGAAAGGAGTAGGATGCAAAGGATACAATACGTATCATTACGTTACAGTAGGGAAAAAATCGAAATACATTCACCATATGCATAAATACATATTTCGAAAAGCCTGGGAAGAGGGAACTGCCTCCTCCTGAATCCACAAAATGACAGGTCTGCTCAACAGATTTCAGCTCGTTATTGTGGATCTTCTGAACCGAGTTTAACTTATTCGTGGAACTTTAGTGGCAATCAAACTAATTTTTGGCCGAGGAGTAAAAACGCAAAAAAGAATATTTTACACTTGGTGCAAATTCAGCAGCTTTTTGAGTCTCGCACAGAACAACCAAATGCCATTAGACATACCGGAATTCAGTACTTTAACACACCTAGCTTGCCAAACTGTGCAGTAATGTCTAAACACCCGACAATTCATTAGCAGCTGCTTTCACAAAATTTCAATCTCACAAGCCCGACACTATGTCCGCGGAAATGGATCCTCCGCCATGAATCTTCTGGATTGAGTTCAAGTCATTTAAAGAAATCAAGTGACAAGCAAATTGACTCCCCCCCCCCCCAAAGAGGGGGAAAACGCATGTGTGTGAGAGAGAGAATTTTATACATAAGCGATTGCACTATTTATTTTCTCTTAATATCTTACCTCCGTTCGGAGAAGTATGGGCCACAGAAAATCAATAGCCATGAATCTGAGTATTGATTGTTGCTCCGCGAGAGAACGAAGTTCTAAACGGAGATTTGGTTTTCCAAGATAGCTAGGCGTGAATGCAAAACAGACCCATAAACGCCGCAAATGATTATAGCTTTATGTTTTTACAATTTATTACATAAGGCAGCGAAGATTCTAAACATCCCTTTCATAGAACGTATTCAATCATTGTACTAAAATAACTTTGTGACCTTTAAGATTTTCCAAAAGCCCATTATGAGATTAGCGGCATATATATACGGGAATGTACTATGGAGAAGTTAGGCATTCTAAAATGTAAAGTAGACCCACGGAGGATGGGAAAGAATACGCTTTTTAATTTTACAACTACCTGTAATTACGTCAGACACCTCCTGTGTTCAAGTCATTGTATTCAATATACTTTGAATACATATCTTTACCTTCAAAGTTTCCCAACAGAAGATTTTTGACGCAAAGGCATATTAGCACCGACTACGGAAGATTCAATGAATTTAAATGCAAAAGGAAGTTGGTATTAGACAATGCAAAATAGACCCATAAACGACGGAATTATTATATTTTTCACAATTTCTGCCCACCGAGGCGGCGAAAATTCAAAACATACTTTATACAGTTTAAATTATTTTACTCAAATTAACTTTGTGATCTTTAAGGTTTTCCAAAGGGCCATTACGGAATTAGCGGTATATATACAGGAAACTACTATCGAATGAATGAATCGGAACTGTAAAATAGACCCATAGTTGACGAGTCTGAACATGCTTTATGTTTATACAAGTAATTACATCAGGCAGAGACAATTCAAACATTTTTTTAAAAAGAATGTGTTCAAATCATTGTATCCAAAATACTTTGTTACCTTTAAAGTTTCCAGAAAGAAGAGTTTTGACACAAAGGCATACATATATTAGAATCTACTACGAAAGATTTCATGAATTTAAATGCAAAGGGAAGCAAACGACGGGAAATTATTATATTTTTACAATTTTTGCCCATGAGGCGGCGAAGACGCGAAACGTACCTTTTACAGGATGTATTTCTTCGAAGTTCAAATCATTGCGCTCAAATAACTTCGTGATGTTTATAAAGTTTTCCAAAGCGCCGCTACAGCCATGGAAAAAATTATAAGGACACGTTGAAAAATGAGTATTATATATTAAAATAATCATCAACTGCAAACAAAATCAAATTTAATTAACTACTTGTAATTGGGAAACATTAGAAACTTGTTAATAAGAAATTAAATTACAATAAAATTATTAAATCACAAATTAATACAAATGTATTATATGAAATATGGAAAAGAATATAGGGACATTAACACATATGTCTCGAAATAAATTAGTATTCTACAAAATCACCTTTTCTCTCAATTACATTTATTAATCACTCAGAACCGTCTCAGAAACTTTAGTTAAAGTTTGTTAGAAATATTTTTCCACGCCACATTAATGGATGATATCAGTTCGCCTTTATTTCCATATTGTGTACCATTTTTATACACTTCTGTAGCTAAAATGCCCCA
The DNA here is from genome assembly GCA_038502835.1 of Octonoba sinensis. Lineage (NCBI taxonomy): Eukaryota > Metazoa > Arthropoda > Arachnida > Araneae > Uloboridae > Octonoba > Octonoba sinensis. Next base: position 45,940,718 of record CM076603.1, read on the forward strand.
CAGATTTTCTATGGGGTTTAAATCAGGGCTTCTTGCCGGCCAGTCGAAAAGTTTCACTGAATTGGCCTCGAACCATGAACACGATGCACGAGACACATGGCAACTTACATTGTCTTGTTGAAACAAATAATCACCACTTGTGATAAGGGGTTTTCAGGTAATAAATTTTCATCTAACATGTCAACATATGATTCTGAATTCAAGCGACCTCGAATGGACACTATTGGTGTTGTTCCATTGGCTGCAAAACCTGGCCACACCATCACAGAACCGCCTCCGAACTGTCGGTTGGAAAAAAATGGTCTGTCTTTTCACAAATCATACCAGTAATGGCGAAAACCATCTGGTCCGTCCAAATTAAATTTTTTTTCATCAGAAAAAACGACGTCTTTCCATCTAGACCCAAAAGAAACGTATTTCTTAGCGAATTCCAATGTACGCTTTTTGTGAAGTTTTGTAAGTGGCGGACGTGACTGTAGTTTAGCATATCTAACATTGGAATTCTTTTGCAGAACATTACGCACTGTTTGGCTAGTGCATGGTAAATTCCTTTCTGTTTTAATTTAAGTAGAACTCTGTTTTTTAAGCAAGCTCGACGGACAATTGAACGTTTCTGCCGCATAGTAAGAGTGGGAGGCCTACCTGTACGCTTTTTCTTTCCATACTCCTTTGGATTCTTCAAAAAATTATAAATTACTGTTTTAGATCTGTTCTATCTTCCTTGAAATTTCACGTCCACACATTCCACATTTTCTGTATGCAATAATTTGTCCCTTTTCACATTCAGAGAGTTGTGTGCTGCGCGGCATGATAAAGAATGAGATAAAGTGAAAAATTTTACTGCGTAACAGTTTTGGGTTATTGTAAGCAATCATATGATACCACTAAATATGCAAATTTTTGCTTTCTATTTCAAAAGAAATGTATGTCCTTATAATTTTTTCCAAGTAGCAAACTATTAAAATCTTAAAAATTCATGTATTTTAATAATTTTCAAAATTTTCGGAGAAAATTTTGCTTTAAAATGTCTCTTTTTACGTATTTTTAGTACAAAAATTTTTGCATACTTTTCTAGCCAAGCAACTCCTAGAATTGGCGACTTTTCGCTTGTCCTTATAATTTTTTCCATGGCTGTATAAACTTAGCGCAGCAGTAGAATCTACTATCTGGGGTCGATCCAGTATTTTGAAAAGGGTCCGTTTTGTTTGTGAATTTTAAAAGGATTTTTGCGAAAAATCAGATAATTTTGTGAAAATTCAAAAATTAAATATACTGTGAAAAAATTATTATTTTTTTGCCGCTTATTTAATAAATAATTCTGTGAAAAGTACGATTTGGTAGCCCAGAACTAATTCAGAATAGGTGGATTTCATGAATGAATAATTTCAAAGTAGTGCAGAGACATCTATGTGCTAGTGACCTTCGATGAAAAAAATGACTGGCTTCATTTCTTAAGCGTGTGTAAATTCGTTTTTCCCCCTCTTCTTGTGTGTTTTGCAGTGATTAAAAATGATAACATAGAATTGCATAAATGGAACGGACATGTAACAGTTTTCATTCTAATTTGGTTCCAGGCGTTTTCATCAAGCTTAGGCTCTATGTATGTTTCTATTTAACTTAGGGTTAAATAGAAACAGAGGGTTTTAATTTAAATTTAAACATGAAGTTCCGTCTAGAACTATACGAGCCTACTTTCCCGTATACACCAAATTCAAATTTATAATCTAGCTATTTCTTTCTCTCTCTTTCTCATTTAGCTTTAGTTCTTAATACTTTCAAATATACCCTTTTCAACGGATAATACATATTCATTCACTCAGTCATTCATTCTTTCATTTATTCAGCCATTCATTTATTCATTCATTCGTTTACTCATTCATGTGTTTATTCATTCATTTACTCATTCATGTATTTATTCACCCATTTATTTATTTTTTCATTTATTCACTCATTTATTCATTCTTTTCCTCATTCATTTATTCATTGATCCATTCTTTCACTCTGTCATTTATTCATTCTTTCACTCCTTCATTTATTCATTGAGAAATATCCGTAAAAATCCCGATAAAAACATTTTATAGGAAAAGAGGCTCGTTAGTTCTGGATGAACCGTCTATTTGTTCATGTTCTACGTTATAAGAGCTTTCCAATAAAGTTTGTTCCAAGCAAATCGGTCCGTTAGATCAGGATTTATATAGTATTGAAATTTCCCCGTAAGCGCTTTGTTAGTTTTTTGAACTGTTCAAAAATGAACAAAAACTGTTCAAATTAATATTTCACGCCAAGAGCTTCCTCCAGTAAGATTGTTCATTGGAACGTGGATCTTGCATCCAGAGTTTACATCATTTGCTTCATTTTCGCCCATAATAACGCGCTAATTTTAAAAATTTTTGAACTGTTCAAAATTGAACGAAAAATTGTTCAAATCAAAAAGTAAAATATGGAAATGAGATGTCCTCGCCGAGATCTTTCGAATGCAAAAAGAATTTTTCCAATCGGACAATTCGTTCAAAAGTTATTAGGGGGGGGGGGGACAGACCGACAGACAGACAGACCGACCGACCGACACACATTTTCCCCCCATCTCAAAACCCTACTTTCAAGTTTTTCATTTTTCAATCTTTATTTAATTACTTCACTTTTTCTTGACTTTTCTTTATTTTTAACGATATTTTCACGATACATAAGCCTTCTTTCATGCTTTATTCTTATTATTTTTACTTTTACGGGAAAGTAAGCTAAAAAATCGATATTTTTTCTGAACTCTGTTCGGGACAGGCGGATTTTGCGGAATAGTAGGATTCCACTGCATTTCGAAACGAACTTACGATCGATCGAAATTCTACTGCATAAGTCAAACTTTTTTTTAAATTACAAAACACATTTAAGTGCAGAAACGGATTAAATATGTCAAGACCAATTGAAACTTCAAAATTGATACTTTGTGAATCCTATCACACACTTACGTTTTAACGAACATTTCGAAACAACCAAGTTTTCATGAAATCCACAGAAATTCGTGTTAATTCCGGTGCCATGGCATGTTATATAGATATATATAACCTTTACATGACGAAAAGACAGGCTTGGATCATTTTCTGAAGGACGTATGAATGAATGAACAGCGGCGTATCAAATCTTTCGTCGGACTGTGACGAAAATAAAACAAGAAGGACGAAAACAAGCAGTTGACCGACTTCTTGCAGAGGTGCTAACCTCCGTGAATGAATGGAATACAATGTTGCCATCAGACAAAATCAAATATCACGATTTCAAGGACAGACATGTTTTTCGAAATGAACTAAGAGACAGCGAGGAAGGAAAAAACTACGCCAAGTGGTTTTTGCTTTTGTTTTTTTTTTATCGATAAAAGAGTAATTTCTCACTTAATACGTCCGAGCAATGAACTGACCGAAAAAAAAGACGCATAAATAACAGAGACACACAAATAAATTCAAAGTAAATTTAGTTCAAAAAAGAGAAAAGTTAAATAAATGACCAAAAAAAAAAGCAGATTTTCCGTAGGAATTGAATTAATTGAATTATATCGAAAATAATAATATTTCTTCAACTATGATGACAGGAGTGGCCAACTGGTCGATCGCAGTGTGATCATACCTACCATCCTTTACGTTTTTTGTGGGGGAGGAACGATTTTTATGAAAAGGGATCAGCTTTTACGGTTTTTAAGTTCAAAATCCATTTGTACGATTAATTTTTCCTTTTTACAATCGAAATTAAATCAAATTAAGTGCAAAGTAAGCTTAAAATAATAAATAAAATGAAATAATTTTTGAGGAGAAAAACAGAACCGACTTCAAAGCAGAGCAATTATAAATTGCGCTAAAAAGTAAAAAAATCATTCTTTTAAACAACATCGATGAGATTTTTAAAAATAGTTTTAGAAATCGGTGCAAAATTAGGAGTCTAATTACCATTACACCATGTGTTACTTCATCTTGGAACTATTGCTAATTCTGAGCCGGGTGATTTATATTCACAATTGAATAGTCATTAAAAAAGATTTTACCTAATTTTGCACCGACTTCTAAAACTATGTTTAAAAGTCACATCGATGTTGTTTAAAGAATGAATTTATTTTTTACTTCTTAGCGCAATTTATAATTGCTCTGCTTTGAAGTCGGTTCTATTTTTTTTCTCAAAAATTATTTTATTTTATTTTTTTTATTGTAAATATTTTTTCTATAAATACTTTAATTTTTAAAAAATCCATATCAAAGGGCAAATCTTCTTTGAATGAATGGCACTACAAACTAATCATTTGTATCACAAATTCCGTTTAGAAGTCGATTTTAACAAACAAACTGATTGGATTTAATTTTTGCATCAGGAGAGGCCTTCCGTCAAACTGTTGCTATAATTGCTTTTAATATTAAAGCTCAATGGCAGCAGACTGTTTTTAACAATGACTTTTATATTTATTAATAGTTTTCCCCAACAAAGAAAAATCAAGCCAAGTCTTTCCAATTAAAATATAAAATGCTAATTTTTCACCCGTAACGTTTTTTCTAAAAAACAAATTTAGTGAAATTGATGTGCGATATTTGAGCTAGACGACCCTCTATCAATTAAAGAAAAAATTATAAAAATCGGTTCATTTAGTCAAAAGTTATGGATGAAAAAAGAAAAAAATTACTATCTTTCTGCCCATAACTTTTTTTCGAATTCTCGAATCGAGTCAAACGAAGGTACGGGACCTATGGGAAACCACCCTCGATCGATTAAAAAAAAATTCATGAAAATCGGTTCATCCTATGCGAAGTTATGAGTGGACAAACAAACAAACAAACAAAAAACGACATACATACAATACGAATGTATTGTATGTATGTATCCTCCTTCCTTTGCGAAGTCTGTTAATAAAAATAAGAGTTAATTAAATGTAGCAATGATTTAATTGTTACCTATATGTTGTAAAATAATAGCATCCGTTCAACTACAGTAACAGTGGTGGGCAACTGGTCGATCGCAGAACGATTTCTAGTCGATCTGTGATCATGCCTTCCATCTTTTACTGTTTTTTTGGGGAATTTTGACGAAAATGGGTCAGCTTTTACGATTATACGCTCGAAATCAATCTGTACGATATATTTTCTTTTTTACAATCGAAACCAAATCAAATTAAAAGCAAAGTAAGCTTTGAAAAATAATAAATAAATAACAGCAAATTTAATCTAGCAATTGTTTTATTTTGTAAAAAAAATAGCAATCATTCAACTATAATAACAGGGGTGGGCAACTGGTTGATCGCAGAATAACATGCTGCCTGCTTTACCATGGAAATATCTCCTTTTCACCATAAATAGTTCTTAAAATTTTATTATTTTCCTATTGGCGAATTCCATCTAACTTAAAACCAATCGAAAAAAAAAAGCATTTAAAACATTTCCCTAATCATCATACATCATTGGAAAGCTTGAAGCTGCACGAGTCGGGATAGAACTGGGAATTGCCCCAAAAAACAGACATTGAGTGGCATAAGCCAAATCTGGCGCCACAGTGCCAGTTTCAGCTCGAGGACTATTTGCATTTCCTGCAGATGAAATCCATTTTTAGCCTACTTTCCCGTAAAAGTAAAAAAAAATAATAATAAAGCATGAAAGAAGGCTTAATGTATCGTGAAAATATCGTTAAAAATCAAGAAAAGTCAAAAATAAGTGAAGTAAAAATAAAAAAAATTTTGAAAGTAGGGTATTGAGATGGGGAAAAAGTGTGTCTGTCGGTCTGTCTGTCTGTCGGTCTGTCGGGTCTGTCCCCCCCTAATAACTTTTGAACGAATTGTCCGATTGGAAAAATTCTTTTTGCATTCGGAAGATCTCGGCGAGGACATCTCATTTCTATATTTTACTTTTTGATTTGAACAATTTTTTGTTCAATTTTGAACAGTTCAAAACATTTTAACATTAGCGCCTATGGACAAAATTGAAGCAAATTCTGTAAACTCTGGGCACAAGAGCCAAGTTCCTATTGCAAGCTTATTGAAAGGAGTTCTCGGCGTGAAATATTGATTTGAACAGTTTTTGTTCATTTTTGAACAGTTCAAAAAATTAACACAGAGCTTACGGGGAAATTTCAACCCTATATAAATCCTGATCTAACGGACCGATTTGCTTGGAACAAACCTTATCGGAAAGCTCTTATAACGTAGAACATGTAGAAATAGAAAGTTTATCCAGAACTTACGAGCCTATTTTGCTATGAAATTTTTTGATCGGGATTTTCAAGGATATTTCTCAGTGACTCAATGAGTGAAATAATGAATGAATGAATAAATGAAAGAGTGAAAGAATAAATCAATGAATAAATGAATGAGGAAAAGAATGAATGAATAAATTATTGAATAAATGAAAATATAAATAAATGCGTAAATGAATGAATAAACACTTGAATGAGGTAACGAATGAATGAATAAATGCATGGCTGAATAAATGAAAGAATGAATGAGTGAGTGAATGAATATGTATTATCCGTTGAAAAAGGTATATTTTCAATAATTAGAACTAAAAATAAATAAGAAAGAGAGAGAAAGAGATAGCTAGATTATAAATTTGAATTTGGTGTATACGGGAAAGTAGGCTCGTATAGTTCTAGACGGAACTTCTTGTTTAAATGAAAATGTCTCACATTCCTTTTGTAATGTATTGTATGAATCAAAATTATACTTTCCACTAATTAATGCTTAAAATTCTTTGTCAAGGTGCTTTTTTTTTTACTTTACAATTCAACGATTATCATATAATCATTATAAGATGATTTTTTTTAACACATGTAATCTGACGTTGGCGATTTCATTATAGTTTACAAGAAGTTAAGATATTTGGGCTTATTTATCGATTTAACATTCGGTGCAGAAATAGAATGCTGTCGTTAAACGTAACATCCGTAACTTTCGTTCACGTCAGTTACACGACACATTTAATTCTTTTATAACGGCAAAATATGACTGAATTTTTATTTGAAGGTTGTAACGTTATTTTTAAATTACGTAAACAAGTGTACTTAATAGATTCACAGACTTTTACAACTAATGACACTATAGTGCAAATGATGTTCTATTTTATGTAACATCCGTTACAGTCGAAAAATTTTATCTTTTGCCACCTCAAAAAACAAAATATAAATTTTCAAATATGTACAGTTTATCTTTAGCATTAGTTTCACGAAAAAAACTAATTTTGATATTGAAACATTAGTATGCATCTCATGATCTGTTTTACATTTATTTTTGCAGGGTAAATCGAGTAGAGTCTACCATAAAAGAAGTGGTTGCCAAATTTTAAGTTATCAATAGTATCAGTGGAAATTCTTCTAGGTAGAGCGTTATATTACACAGGTTAAATGCATTATACCGAAATTAAATTGATTGTTCACTTTTTGAGTGGCAGGAGAAACTTTGCAAAATCGAATTTGGCCATCTCTCCCTACATGTGAGGTGAGGTTGTCCCAGTGAAGAGGGATTGATGCACGCGGAGAGTGGCAGGCACGAAAATTTTTACAACGTTTATTATCCTAACAACATAAAAAAAATATTTACCACCTTCAAACTTTAAAAAGAACATCAAAAATGAAGGTGCATTTCTAAGCGCTGAAAATTTACACTAAACATAACCTCTTCTTTCCAAGCGTACCCAATCGGGTACATTTTAAAATACTGTTTATTAACTACTGTTTGAGCAATTTGAAAGCTAAAACACCCAATGAATGCTTTTGAAATTAATCAACAGATAGTTTACTTCGTTTTAAACATGGAAAACATGGAAATTGGGCATTAATTACTATTTAAACTAATTATTAATTAAAATTTAAAAAAAAACATTTTTTTTAGTTATTTTGTTTTGTAATCATTTTTTAAATCAGAGAAAGAAAAAATTGCGTCAAAATTGTTTGTGCTTAGTTCTGGAGTGTGAAGACGTTAAAGTTAAATCTTTAAAGTTTAAAAGTAACATAAAAAGTTAAGTTAGAACCTACTTTTGAGCTTGGAGAATAACATAAAAGTAAACTTGCATTTTTAAAATTTAACCTTAGAACTTTCTTTCTCAAATATTGCGCATTTTACCCATAACATAGTAAAACCTTCATGCATCCATTACGATATTAGTTGTAAAAAAATGAATATACATCATGGAACGTTATTAAAAGAACTGCGTGTTTGATACAAGTAATGATATAAGTACAATCTCAACACGTTATTGGAAATCGCTCATTGAAGATTGTTATCAATAAGTAAAAATTGATAATAATTAATATTCAAATCACTATCAATTATAAAAGATTTTATTTACCTCCCCAAACTCGACACAAAGAATGATGACAAAAAATAAAGTTATTTGAATAACATCCCACAACTCTATAACTCTCTAGTTTCTAAACCTATTTAAAATGTTTTTTTTTTCTTTCTAATGGGGCTGCAGTATTGGTCATCAACCATTGCAGACCTAGTGCGTCCCCAGAGATTGGTACCAACTCTTTCAGCGGCACCACAATGAGTGTGGTACCATTGCCGCAATTTTTTGACGCTTAGTTTTCCCTAGATGGGGCACCTGAGCTCTCGTTGATACAATCTGCACTAGGAGTTTAATTTAGCCGAGAGTATCCATGCCAAACGGATACTCAAGGGATCTTTAACATGCCGCATAATCATACGACATGGGCGCAGACGATTTTCTGCATCTTGAAAATCCACCGACTTGGGCCAGGTTTGAACCTGCGATCTTGGGCATACGAGACCTGCGTCTTACCACTACGCCACCCTGTCGACCCTATTTAAAAAGTAAATATTTAAATAATTTCTGAAAAGTATTTTGAGTTTTGTGACTAAAACCTTTAAAAAGCTATTTCAAAAATCTGTTTTTTTTTAAATACATAAGTTTAATCGAAGCTTTTTAAAGTATTTGAATAAAAATTAACTTTAAACCTCAGGATTTTAATCATGCACACTGAATATGCCATTAAATAAACAATACCTGTTCCGCTACAATGTGACCGTTCAAGCACAATTAGGTTTAATTTTATAATTTATGTAAGTGCTTGAATTTGAAGAATGATTAATCATAAAACAATGACCCCGATTACAACCACAATATACGAACCATTCTTTTTAGCAGTTAAAGATATTATACTGAAAAGCTTACATTTAGTATCCAAAGTTACTCCTTGAAGATAAAAATTGTAATTAAAAAGTTAATGACGAGAAATTTAAATTCGTTTTATTAAATTTGAAAAGGGTATGCAGTCTTAAAAAACCGTATAACTTGTGCATTGTATTACAATAAGATATATAATTCAAGCACTAATGATAAATATTCTGAGTAGATTTCCTACAGGAAAACCTCAAAAGGAAGTCAACAGGAAAAATACTCTATGGGTTCAGCATTCCAGGTCAACTTGATACTTGATACCTTCCCACCGTCTGCGAGGAACGAAGGTCACTTTTTCCGGGGTTGAAAAAGGGGGGAATTTTCGCGCTTCCTGCTCTTCTAAAAATAAACAGTTCTCCAGTCGCATGTATGAGTCAAAGTAAAAGGGAAAATCAGAGTTTTTCCCTTTTACTTTAGTTTATTATTATAAAAACGAATCTCCATGAAGTAGAGTTAAAATTCAAACTGTCTTTCATCAAAACTGGCTTTGGGGACAATTAAAATGAAACACCATAAAATCCCTAGATTTATACGGTTATAGATCTGCTGATAAAGGTAATAGAACTTTAATTCAAATCATAGGTTCCCTCACTTTTTTTTTTTTTTCCGTAGACCCCTTGCCGTTTTTTCGTTTTCGTACACCGCCTTCCTCGATGTCATTCTAAAAGAAGTCAATTAGTGAAATATTTATATTCGAAAGTTTCGAAGTTCTAAAACATTCGGGGAAAAGCAAAATATAGAGATGTCACTTGCAAATTGCAAAACATAACTTAAAATTTTCCGAGTTACTTTCTTCTATCATGCAAAACGTCAACATTTCTTGGTAAGGGTGTCTACAGATTTTCAAAAGTGAAATTTCGTGACCTATCCGGGAATTTTTCGACCATTCGTTCGGTGATACATTGGATATTGATTCTGCCAGATATCAGATGCCCGGTGCAATTTATATGATGTAAAAGTACCGGTTATCCAGATCACTTTTTGAAACTTGTAAATTCTAGACATATTTTTAAACATCCGAACACGCCATTTTTTTATATTTTTAAACATCCGAACACAGCTTCGAAACACGCAGTTAAGTTTATAGTTTGAATTTTCAAAACATGCTGACTAATTCATTTCTAAAATAAAATTTGACATGCCGGATAATTGAATATTTCGTGCAATGGCCGAATCGGATCCCGGATTTTTAAAAACCTATTTGATGATGCATATCCGGTGCCTTCTGGAAGTGGCCGGTCCCGTTGGACGGAAAGTTTTCGCTACAAACTCTTAATTTTCGGGACTTTTGTGACCAATTTCCTAACTCATGACTTTTTCGGAACTTTCGTGACCTGCAAAACAGTACAGCCTTTCTACTGATGTCAAAGGTGCAACAAAATTTCCGTGACCTATTCGTAATTTTCGTGACCTTTTCGGGACTTTCGTGACCTGTAAGACACCCTGTACGGCTGACATCAAAGGTGCAAGTTTCTACTAGTTACAACCACAAAGAGAATCGGTAGATACTTACACAATTTATGAAATATATTTAAATATAATACATTATTAGTTGATTTATATGCTAATCATATAACGAAGTGGCATGAAAGTACATTGGAGCAATTTGTGTTAGGCTAAAATTTAGTAAACCCTTCTTTGAACGAGATCCAATCTCGTAGAGCTCAGTTACATATTATAGAACCCCAATTTTATCTTTCATTGACGTGGACCTTTTGGAGATCGATTTTGACCCCGAAGGGTCTTTGTGGACAACTTTGGGAACCATGGATCCAAATTTAAAAAAAAAAATAATTTACGTGTCCTTGACGTAAAAAAAAAAAAAAAAAATGCAGCCAAATTCTTAACTATGATCAAAATCCCCGATTACTTAACGAAGAAAGTTTACAGATTACAAAAGATTTTTTTTTCCAATCTTATACTTAAAGAGATATCCTAAGTCTGCTAGAATTAAACAATGCCAACTTGCACCATCAATAGCATTGATATATTAAAAAATAATTTTTATAAAAAAACAGAACCGACTTCAAATTAAAAATTGCGCTAAAAAGTAAAAAATAAATTCATTCTTTAAACAACATTGATGTGACTTTTAAACAGTTTTAAAAGTCTGTGCATAATTAGGATAGATAAAATATTTTGTAATCATGAATCAATTACAAATATATATATTTCCGCAGAATTAGCAACAGTTCCAATATGAAGTAGCAAATGGTATAATGGTAATTAGATCCATAACTTTGCACCGACTTCTAAAACTATGTTTAAAAGTCTCATCGATGTTGTTTAAAGAATGAATTTATTTTTTACTTTTTAGCGCAATTTTTAATTTGAAGTCGGTTCTGTTTTTTTATAAAAATTATTTTATTTTATTCTTTTTAGTGTAAATACATTTTGTATATAAATACTCTATTTTTAAAAAAAATCCATATCAAAGGGCAAAACTTCTTTAAATGAATGGCACTAAAACCTAATCATTTGCACGATAAATTCCCTTTTGAAGTCTATTTTAGCAAACAAACTGATTGGATTAATTTTTGCCACAGGCCTTCAGTCAAACTCTTGCAGTAATTTCTTTTAATATTATAGCCCATGACAACAAACATGTTTTTAACAATGCTTTTATATTTATTAATAGATTTCCCAACAAAGAAAAATCAAGCCAAGCCTTTCCAATTAAAATAAAAAATACTTATTTTTCACTCGTAACGTTTTTTCTTAAAACCAAATGTAGGCAAATTGATTTGCAATATTTGAGTTAGACGACTCTCTATCGATTAAAGAAAAAATCATCAAAATCGGTTCATTTAGTCAAAAGTTATGAATGAAAAGACGAAAAAAATACTACATTTCTGCTCATTACTTTTGTTCTAATTATCGAATATGGTCAAAGGAAAGTACGGGACCTATGGGAAACCACCCCTGATCGATTGAAAAAAAAATCATGAAAATCAGTTCATCCGGTGCGAAGTTATGAGTGGACAAACAAACAAACAAAAAAAAAAGGACATACATACAATACGAATGTATAACCCTTTGTGAAGTCGGTTAAAAATAAAAACGATATCGAAAATTTAGAATAACACTACAATGCAAAAAAAAAATGTGATGCAGATTACTGATTAAAATACATTCATACCCTTAATCGGCGTATCAGAAAAGTATGCACTTACCTAAAAAGAAAAAAATAATACAATTACAACATTGAAGAAAAACACACAAGAAACGAAATAACAAATACATTAGCTTTTCACACCTTTTATTTGGCTAGATAAACAAATTTTTCTAAGTGAATAAATTTTAAATTCGATTTCGCATATATATTAAGCGAATCCACAAAATTAATATTTTCAAAATTTAAACAAATTAAAACGAATAACTAAAATAATTAAATTAAAAATGATTATTATTGCTATGGCAGATGATTTTGCATAAGTTTTTCTTAATTAATGTTTCCTTAATTGATGTAAGAATAAATAAAGTAAGAAAACAATTGTCGTTCACTTATCTTCACTCTATTTTCGAAATATAATATTTAATTTAAGCGATTGATTTCTACACTATTTGTTCTTAATTAACGCTGCTAGTTCAAGAGAGAAAAAATCAATAATAGTTTTTAAAATGTTAATTTTAATTATATTACAGCACAGGATTTTTTTTTTAAGTTTGGACCATATATTATGTCAGCAAAAAAATTCAACAACATTCACGTCACATGAGCAGACTGAAAAACTGACTCCAGTAGTTTTAGTTCAATACACATCAGATAGCAATACATTAGAAAAACTATTCACATCCTTTTCAAACTCATAAGCAGCAAAAACATTGCTGGAGTTAATATCGCTTAACCTTTCAACGGTTGCAAGAAATAAACAAATAATAATAATAACAATACAAATATCTAATTTAAGTGATTAATTTCCACACCTTTTTTTAATTAACGCAGATAGTTCAAGTGAAAAAAGATACATCAAGCAACAATCTAGTTTTTAAAATGTTAATTTTATGTTTTAGAAGTATTATAGCGCAAGAATTTTTTAAGTTTGGATCATAGATTATATGAACAAAAAAATTCAACAAAATTCACGTGATCAAACTAAAAAGTTAACTCTAGCAGTTTTAGTTCAATACACATCAGATAGCAAATACATTAGAAAAACTTCATATCTTTCAAACTCCTTGGTACCTGGCACAGAGAAAAATCTCTTACTGCCCGCCTCGACTCTGAGACCCTGGTACCAAGCACCATCAGCCTCTTTTACGTGGCGCCTCCTGAGTTTTATTTCATATGCATGGTTTCAGTTGTATTTTCTTAATAAACTAGAAGTAACACTGCAACAAAAATATTGCTAGAGTAAATATCGCAAAACTTTTCAATAATGGCAAGAAATAAACAGACGATAATAATCTATACAAATAGGCAAGAAAAAACAATTAAGAACTATTTTATCTTCTGTTTTTTCAACACATTTTCTTACCCTTTTTTTGGTTAGTACCTATTGGTTATTGACGAGTTTTAGTGGTATCAATTAAAAAATTTTGGAAACAGTTTATTAGTAGTTCATTATTTCCACTTTTCTCTTCACAGGCAAGCCTTATTTATAATTGCAATGTTATATTGTTATAGATAGCAGATGTCAACATGTCTTCATTGAGTTTTCTTTTTTTTTTTTTTTTTTTCATTTCTAATGGGCTGCTAATAGCTTCTGCCAATTGCAGACCTAGTGCGTTCCCGAAAGATTGCGGCACCACAATGAGTGTGGTTCCATCGCCGCATGAGATTTTGGACGTCCGGTTTCTCCACCTGAAAGGGCGAGCACCCGGACTCGCCTCACAGAGGAGAAAATGGTTCTTAACTGTTTTGTCTTGCCTATTTGTATAGATTATTATATTATCTGTTTATTTCTTGCCATTATTGGAAAATTTTGCGATATTTACTCTAGCAATGTTTGTGTTGCTTAATGGTACTTCTAGTCAGAGGCGTAGCTAGGGTTTTCAGCGCCCCCGGGGCAACTGAAGATTTTGCGCCCCCCCCCCCTCTGTGCCCCTGGGGGCCTAAAGGCGCCCCTAAAGGGAATTAAAAAAAACTTTTATGCTTTCTAAATGATAAAGCTCTAAAAAGTAGCCCTTTTAACTTTCATTTTTATTAGCGACCATTCACTTCTAAGGGAAAAATATACCACTTTGGCTTCACAAAATTATTTGTCTGATTTCCCAGCACTCTTTTGCTACATTGGTCATTCCCGATATGATTTGCGGTGCTCCCACTTTTTTGTCGAACATATTCCCACCTCTTCAGTTCAAATAATTTTCTTTTCGCATTTAAAAATAAAATAAATTAACATTCATTTGGCGCCCCTTGACGCTACGCCCGGGGACAGCTGTCCCTCCTTGCCCCCACCTAGCTACGCCTCTGCTTCTAGTCCACTGCTTAGTGGACTTGATGCGAAATTGCACTAGGAATTTAATTCAGTCGAGAGCATCCAAGCCGAATGTCTACTCAAGCATTCTAAGTAAGTTCTTCTGTAGTAAAATGTTCACACACATACACAGGTACTTTAAAAAAAAATAGTTAAAATGTGTTCCAGTATCCTTTAAAATAGGTTCGTAGCCTAGTGGTTAGGATGTCGGACTTCCACCCGGAAGATCGGGGTTCTATACCCGACCAGCTGAAGACAGACGGCGTACACTTGGGGATATGCGCATGCAAAATTCGCAGACCCCACAACCTCGCGCCCGGGGGAGCGCATCCCTAAGGCCTAAGGCTAACAGGGAAGGAGATTGACGGCAAAGAATATCCTTTAAAACGTGAAAATTCGTCAAAATTGGAGCATCGCAAATTTACAAGAGTATTCAATACTTTCAATTAAAAATATAGATATAAATTTTTAAAATAAAGTCGAACATACCTAAAAGTAAAAAAAAAAAAAAAAAAAAAAACCAGCGATATTTATTACATTTTGAAATCAGATTGAAGTTTTGCCGCACGGGAATAACAAAACGTTACGCGAATGATTGCATATCTCGAGAGAAATGCTATCTTTCACACGAGTTTCGAAATCAAAACCGATGTTAAAATAGCTGGTGATAGCTTATCCCATTTGTATCACATTTCAACGTTTTTTCTGTAAGCAAAATGCACTGCTTTCAAAGCAACACTTCCCCTTATTCGTGGGGAAAAAAGAGGAGGTTCTTTTACGAAGAAAAACTTGAATGTTCTCTTCATGCAACACTAGGAAGAGAAAGCACATTAAAAATGGTAAAACGCAGAATGACATATGCTACGTGAAGCTGGCTTATATGTATAGGCGCAAGGCATTTGTGTCCTATAACTCACGAAAGTACTGCCGTAATGTGAGCCATAAATATTAATGATAACAATAATAATAATAATAATTTCTAAACTTAAATAAAGTAAAATAAACTGAGAAAAGAACTCCTACGATTGGACTAAATAAAAAAAAAACATTTTCCACCTAGGGGAGAAGTTTTAATAACAAAGACAACAATTCTAATGACTGAGGGGAAAATTTAAGTGACAAAAAGTGAAAATTTGAATTTTCAATTTTTTTTATTAAGATTTTCCCCTCAGTCATTAGAATTTTTGTCTATGTTATTAAAATTTCTCCGCTAGGTGGAAAAAATCGTGGAGAAATCTTAATGACAGAAAGCAAAAAATTCTAATGGTTGAGGGGCCCAGTGCTTCATAATAAAAACAAAAATTCAAAAGACTGAGTCACTGAGGGGAAAATATTGATTTAAGAAAAAGGTTTGTCGTACTAAGAGGGAATTCCTAAAATAAACTGAGTAAACAAACTCTTATAGCTGGACTAAGGAAAAAACATTTCCAAATAAGGGAGAAATTTTAATAACAAAGAGAAAAATTTTAATGACTGAGGAGAAAATTTTAGTGACAAAACGTGAAAATTCAAATGATTGTGGGGAAATCTTAATGACAGGAAGCCAAAAATTCTAATGGTTGAGGGGCAGTGCTTAGTGACAAAAACAAAAATTCAAATGACTGCGGGTGAAATATTGACCTGAGAAAAAGGTTTTTCTCAGGGCCTAAACCTTATAACTAAGTAAGAAATACTAATTTCTAAATGAGTCATCTTAATGACAAATTTCAAGTTATTATTTATTCATTTGAATCTGAACACTGAAAGTTGAAGTTGAAATACGTTTATGTATTACGTATCATGTGACAAAAAGAAAAATTTTAATGACTGAGGAAAAAACTTTTCTGACCAATGGAGAAATCCTAATGTTAAGTAGAGGAAAGGCCTTTTGGGGCCATTTACATGGGGAAAAACATTCTTTTTTTATGCTGCACGTGACAACAATTATATGTCATAAATAATAATAATAAATATTATTATTATATCACATTTTTAAATTTTAAAGTAAAAATAACAAAAGATTTCTTTCTTATTTAATTAGATTAGCAGGGTGAAAAAAATACAAGCTGTGAGAATTTATAGGATTTCAATGTACCTGATTTGCTTTCAACGTAAACCAACAAGAATGAACTTAAAAATAAATAAATAATAAAATAAATAAATAAAAATTCTTATGCTACTTACGCTATGAAAAAAAAAATAGATATAAGAGAAATGAAATAAAATAAGTAAAAAACTACAAGTGAAAAAATTTTTTTTTAAATCTTTGAAATGTTTTTTTTTTTTCTTCCCCTTATATATTTTTAAGCATGTGTTTGCGGCTTCTAACTAAGGAAAAAGAAAAGAAAAATTTTTAATGTGAAGAATTAATCTGAACACAAATCCCCATTAAAAGCTTCGAGCAACGAAAAAAAACCACTCAGTTAAAAGAATCTCAACGGATGCTCTTAAATTATGAAGAATGTCTTACGAGCAAAAACACGCGATTATTTTAAAAAAACACCAAAACATGTTGCAAAAAATCTTTTAAAAATATTAAAACATTTCCCCCCTGAGATGATAAAGTTCATAATATATTTTTCGAAGTCTTGCTGTTTTTATGTAGTGGTTAAATTAACTGAATGGACTTCAAATGAATAATTGAAAATTTTGTTATGAGACATAACTTTTTAAAAAATAAAGATTTAACAGGACAAATGATCAATACGCTCAAAAAGGAAGGTGCAATTTGTGAAATAACCATTATTATCTTTTATGTATACATTATTAAATTGTATATTTGTTTAATCATATCAAATAAGTATGTAGATCTAATTATTTATTCAGTTTTGTATTCAATTTCGTCAGCTTAAAATACTGAAAGGAATAAATCGCTTATTTATTACTACGTACATACTATTTTAAATAGCCATCGGAGTTGAAAATCCGATTATGTTAAATAAAATTTTTGGTAGTTGTCCCCCGGTCGAAGAATTAGGATTCTGGGCAAATAATTCAGATTCTGTTACTTCTAAGTTTTCGAACATATTCTAAATTACGTAGTTTTTTTTTTTTTCTAATCTGTTTCAGACAGTTATAAAACTTTAGAAAGTTTTTTTTTTTTTCTTTTTTCTTCTCCACTTTTTGACTTTTTATGGTCAAAACAAGTCTTGAAATAGGAATTTAACAAATATAGATAAATAAACAAATGAAAGTAAAAATAATAAATAAACACTAAGTCGAACTTTCGAGAGGGACATAGCGCGCATCATTTATCTACTACACACAAAAATCTGTATCTTTGCGGTAAAAATATGGAAATGATATTTCTTTGTACTAGAAATATGTTCTGTAATGTACCCTAAAGAAATTTTATATTTATAGTCAGTTGAAATTAATGAGTATAATCACTTTTTTTACTCTGGGACAGTATACGTATTTTGAAAATGACCAGTCTAATTCAAGTTATCAATGAAAATAATAAAAGAATTCGTCTAGCAAATTTTAAAAATAAATTTTGATTTTCATAACTTTAAAATATGTTTTCACCAAAACAACAAACTCAAAAAATGAAGAAAATATAGTCAAAAATCCATATTTTAATTGTATCATTTGCGCATTATATTCATCATGAAAAACATCGCTGCGATAATTTTGCCTTTAGCAAGATCAACTCTAAATAGATGAACATGCCTGCAAAAAATGACAATTTCGACAGCAATAATTATGGCGTCATTAAATTTATTTCTTATTTTATTCATCCCAGTCTCGTATAATGGGACATTGGTTTTAGAAAAACTGTTAAATCTCAAAATCAATTAGCGTGACCCTTTTTTAAGCACATTTTTATTGTTAGTGTTGGCAACACATTTCATGACTTTATGATGAACTGTGTAAGTTAATTAATGAGTTACCTGCCATTGGCAGAAATCTCGATGGATTCAGAATTCAAAATTTGGATGATGCTTAGTAACCGGAATAATTTGTGACGACAGTTTTTTTCAATCATATATATGCTTTAAAATAAGTAAGACTTTTTTTGAATAATAATTGTTTTTCCTAACCATACAATTAACTACAGTAATCTCTGACATATAGGACACTTTTATGTGACTCTTTCATTTGTACTCTGATTTTCAAATATCCAGATCAAGTGTATAAAAACTAATTCAATGTCCTCATAATCATGAAGAAATCTGACCTGATTACATAAGGTATAATTATGAAATAAAATGTACCAGGGAGAGGGATACCTCTTTCTATTAATATAATTTTTTGTTACGTAGAAAAAATAAAGCTTTATGTAAATGTTATGAAGAATTCTTGATATAATAATAATTTTACAAAAACAAGTCACTGACTAGGGTTTAACAATTAACTAGCTCGTTTAATAATACTAGAATTCGCCCAACAGAAGAAATTCAACAGAAATAATTAAATTTAAATTTAACATTGATAACATTATGCTATTTATGTAATTATTCATCAAACTCATTTATCAAATTTTGGCGACAGACATTTGGCGATTATAACGTCGATTTTATTTTGATCATCCGCATTTAAAGCAAACGTATTCAAAACTGTCGCAATAGGGTCAATGAGCTCATAGAGGTAGCCACTTGTACTTCTGCCGATTTCGTACTGAGTGGCAGTTGAATAAAACTTAACTGCTTGCTTACATACACTGTTCTCCTTCTTCACTCCATTGTTTCAGAGAAGCCTTCACTCAAACTCATATTATAATTGCTTTGAATATTACTGCTTAGTGACAACAAACTCTTTTCAACGATGAGTTACATATTTATTACCTAATAATTTACTCAACTAACCGCCGTATTCACCGTCAACTCTAACCTCATGGTTTGACGCGAAACGAGTCTCCAACCTGGAGTTACCGCGGATTTCCTATTCACCATCAACTTTGACTACGCGCAAACAGGTTCCCGAAACCATGCCAGGTCGAGTAACTCAACCAAGCTCCAGAGCAAAGTTAAGGTTTGAGCGCATACGCAGTACATGTAAACATTAGCAATGGCGGACTGGATGTTGCGAAAATTGGAATATGTTGAATTTTTAGAGCTTTCTTCGCCTTACACGATCTTGAATTTCTGAAGAGGCCTTACAAAAAATACAACTTTAGAGTTGTTTTAATTTTATTAACTAGTATTGTTCAATGATTTCTTTGTCACTTTTGTGTGTTTCCGATAATGTTTTTCTCTCGGGAGCTATTACTTCATTAAAGATTTTGAAACTTTATCATGATTCCTAATTGCACAGAAATACCAAACAATGGGGGGTAATATACCTTTAGTATTTTTATTTAATTATTTATTTTTCTCTCTCTTTGTTGCTTTTTGATATAATTTTATTCTACTTTAAAGTGTACATGTATATACTGAACATTTAACATGCGTCCTGATTTTTTTTTGCCAAGGTTACTTCTGGGCCTGCGAAGTTCATGTGAAATATTTTGATTTATGTATGTCGAATAAAATAAACTTGTTGACCTTTACCATGTGTTTTATGTCATTGACCAATTTACATTTGCTTGTATATTCTTTTCTTTTTTTTTTAAATTTAACAAAGGTTTTGAATATGTGAAAAGCTTCTTTAAAAAAAAAAAAAAAAGACATGAAATGAATCCATAATGCTAATGGCGGTTTTGTGTTTAAAGGTAAACTACAAGGTTTTTGAAAAAGTCAAAATATTCGCCATATGTATTTGTATTAATGAATTCATATTTGCGTTAGAAAAAGGGTTCTTAACTCCAAATCACATAATTTTGAATTGCCGTTTCATGCAGTTGTAAGACTTAAACCAAATTTTTACTGTACTTTGCCAATGCGAAGTGATTGTAATAATAAAATATTTACAATAGTTATAATTGAAATCAAATGCATTTTTTAAATACTCTCATGAATTTAATGCAAGGCCATAGCCAGATTTTTTTTTTTTTTTTTTGGGGGGGGGGGGGGGGGGCTTTGAAACATTTATGTTGAGGAAAGTTTCAGGGAGGAATATATGCTACATTGCGAAAATTTTCGGGGGGGGGGGGGTCCGTGGGCATCCCTGGTTACAGCCTTGATTTAATGAAAGAATATTCAAATAAAAATTTAAATGATACAATACTGCTTAATTTTTATAATTTCCTATTCGTTAAATATATATATTTTTTCATTTTCCGAGAAAAATTTTATTGGACTCTTTACTTTTCCATATTTTTAAATTTTTTCCACGAGTGCTAGAAGTAATACCTTCTCAAACGGGCTAAAAACCACTCGTGTTTTATTCATCGCTATATCGCAGAGAACGGGAATTTTAAAAAACGGGAAACGAAATGTACACTGCGCGGCGAAAAAGCATGAAGAAATCATGTGATAGTTTTGACCAATAACGGGCCTGCGTACGTTCTCACACGGCGTCGAGTTGACTAACTTCGTGGTTGGAAAACCCCAGGTTGATTTTCCTCCGTGAATACCGATTTTTAACTTTGCAGGGCTGAGCCCCAACTCCGAGTTAACGGATCTCGTGGTTTCACGCGTGGAGTTAGGTTAACGGTGAATATGGCGGTAAGACATGTTGCCGTCTGCTGTTTATAACAATGTAACATTACAATTATAAATGAATCTTGCCTGACAAACGAAAAGGGGAAATAATTAACTAATAAATAATAAACAATTTCTTCATTTTTAGCCTACTTTCCCGTAAAAGTAAAAAAAAATAATAATAAAGCATGAAAGAAGGCTTAATGTATCGTGAAAATATCGTTAAAAATCAAGAAAAGTCAAAAATAAGTGAAGTAATTAAATAAAGATTGAAAAATAAAAAATTTGAAAGTAGGGTATTGAGATGGGGAAAAAGTGTGTCTGTCGGTCTGTCTGTCTGTCGGTCTGTCCCCCCCTAATAACTTTTGAACGAATTGTCCGATTGGAAAAATTCTTTTTGCATTCGAAAGATCTCGGCGAGGACATCTCATTTCTATATTTTACTTTTTGATTTGAACAATTTTTTGTTCAATTTTGAACAGTTCAAAAAATTTTAACATTAGCGCCTATGGACAAAATTGAAGCAAATTCTGTAAAATCTGGGCACAAGAGCCAAGTTCCTATTGCAAGCTTATTGAAAGGAGTTCTCGGCGTGAAATATTGATTTGAACAGTTTTTGTTCATTTTTGAACAGTTCAAAAAATTAACACAGAGCTTACGGGGAAATTTCAACCCTATATAAATCCTGATCTAACGGACCGATTTGCTTGGAACAAACTTTATCGGAACGCTCTTATAATGTAGAACATGCAGAAATAGAAAGTTTATCCAGAACTTACGAGCCTATTTTGCTATGAAATTTTTTGATCGGGATTTTCAAGGATATTTCTCAGTGACTCAATGAGTGAAATAATGAATGAATGAATAAATGAAAGAGTGAAAGAATAAATCAATGAATAAATGAGTGAGGAAAAGAATGAATGAATAAATTATTGAATAAATGAAAATATAAATAAATGAGTGAATAAATACATGAATGCGTAAATGAATGAATAAACACTTGAATGAGGTAACGAATGAATGAATAAATGCATGGCTGAATAAATGAAAGAAGGAATGAGTGAGTGAATGAATATGTATTATCCGTTGAAAAAGGTTTTTTTTTCAATAATTAGAACTAAAGATAAATAAGAAAGAGAGAGAAAGAGATAGCTACATTATAAATTTGAATTTGGTATATACGGGAAAGTAGGCTCGTATAGTTCTAGACGGAACTTCTTGTTTAATTTATATCAGTCAAACTCGTCAGTAACTTAGCTACAAAACCCAAAAAAAAAAAAAAAAGTAAAAAAAACCGGGTGGAAAAACACAGCAGAAAAGTGCTCTTAACTGTTTTGTCTATGCCTATGTACTTACAATAGATACTGATCATTTTACAAAAACAAGCAACTGACTAAGGTTTAATTATCGAATCATTTAATAATGTTCTGGTTTATACAGTCAAGGGTCGATCCAGCATTTTGAACAGGATCCTTCCTGTTTTTCTGAATTTTAAAAAGATTTCTGTGAAAAATCAAATAATTTTGCGTATATTCAAAATTGAAACATATATAGTGATGAAAAAAATATATTAATATTGGCCGCCTATTTAATAAATCATTCTGTGTAAAGTATGATTTGGTAGCTCTGAATTTTGTGAAGGGTTCGTTTTGATTGATTGGAATTTTGTGAAGGGTTCGTTTTGATTGATTGGAATTTTGTGAAGGGTTCGTTTTGATTGATTGGAATTTTGTGAAGGGTTCGTTTTGATTGATTGGAATTTTGTGAAGGGTTTGTTTTGATTGATCGGAATTTTGTGAAGGGTTCGTTTTGATTGATTGGAATTTTGTGAAGGGTTCTTTTTGATTGATTGAAATTTTCTGAAGGGTTCGTTTTGTTTGATTGGAGTTTTGTGAAGGGTACAAAAACGGAAAAACGGACCCGAATTTCCTCTGGGGCAACTCCTGACAATATCACTCAATGTTTTAGCAAATACATTTGTGATACCATATCGCGTTGATATAAATCTGATATATACATCGTAAATATCCGACACTTTGATAATAATATTATGATCTTTTATAACGCTGCTTTTTTTCAACTAATTTCATCGCCTCCAAGATATGATTATAGGATTATAGGCCCCTTTTTATTCGTCAACAGGAGAAAAATCTAGTACCAGCTTCTATTCTGAAGCAATCAAAATTTAAATTTCTTTAAAAACAATAAATAATACATTTTTTACGTTTTTTTTTTTTCATCTAACAGTAGATTTGAAGATTCCTTTCACAAGTTGTTTCGATTGTTATCAACCAGTCACAAATGAACAATTATGGTGATTTTTCGACGAAATTCTTAAAATACATAAAATGTAACTAAAGTATTGCTTACGAATCAGCAATCAGCTTAACGTATCGATAATTATAATTAGTATTAATTAATGTTCACATACTACATCAACACAAGCCCACAAAATGTATGTAACTATATGAGAATGACACACTACATGCTCATTTTTTCTTGTATTCAAATTCAACTTCTGTCTTCATATGAAGAAAAGAAAAAAAATCAATTAAGCGTGCAAGGAAAGGTAGTAAAAATGTTCGAAAGCAGCAAAACTTAAGAGTGAAAAATATCGTTCGTTAAATAGTTATTTAATTACAAGTGATAACAGTTTGAAAAATTTATCGGGAAGAATGCCAAAAATACGGAATTTTGTGGAGGAATAAGTTCATTTTATGAACTAAATTTTCTTTCTTTTCCTTTTTTCCAAAGAAGTTTTAACATCTTCCAAAATTTGAAGTAATGGAACTAAGACATGATTTTATATTTAAAACATCATAAAGATAATCAAAGTTTGAGTAATTAATCCAGCTAATACTATTTATTCAAAGATTATAAACGAAAAAAAATATGCGTACATTAATAAATGTAGCAATACTTCACGCATCAGTTTAGCGCGAATTTAAAAATAGAGCAACCGCGTATTGCGCAGATGCTAGAAACGAAAACAACTTATTTGAAGAAGGAAATTCTTTTTACTTCCTTAACTGTCGTTTGACTAATCGGGGTTTTACAAGTAGAATAACATGGTAGAATATTTTACTCTGCGTACTTTCTTTTTGGTACATTAACAATTCACTGACGTACGTACATCTTTAAAATAACAGAGTTTATTTCATTCGAACTTTAGCTTCACGGCATTATTATTGGCGACAAAATAACAGACATGGGACCGTTCATAAATGATGTCACGCTTTTTTCCCACATATTTGACCACCTCCTCCCCTTTGTCACAAAATGTCACATTTCAACGGATATCCCTCCCTCTTTGTCACGCGTTACGCTTTATTGCATAAGCAGGAATGTCACACTTCTTGTTACCTCCTCCCCTCCCCTTGTCACACTCTGAACCCCCTCCCCCTCGAAGCGTGACATCATTTATGAATGATCCCCATCAAGGGAGTGTAGCATACTTTTTCAGAACGCCTTATCATAGGGATCATTCGTAAACGATGTCACGCTTCGAGGGAGGAAGGGGGTTCGAGAAGTTGTGACAGTTTGTGACAAGGGGAGGGGGCAACAAGAAGTGGACCATTACGCGCTTTGGTTCCTTTAAAAACAAATCAGCAAATAAAATTTATTTTGTTTCATTGATCAATTTGTATTGTAAAAACTAGCGTGCCTCAAGTAATAAGAGTGATGACAACGGCTACCGCGCATGCTCCCCGCCGCCATATTTTTACCACAGCGCCTGTGCATCGCCAAGAGGCGCTGTAAAAGCGGCGAAGCGCTGGAGCGTTGGTAAAAAGTTAAAGCTGGTAAAATCCATTGTCGTCACTCTTATTACTAGAGGCACACTAGTAAACACCGATGCTGATTAAGGTTTAAATTTACTTCTTAAAAGTTTATAAGGACATTTACACTTTGAAGATAAAAATTGCGCGGTTATTTTTTTCAGAATGCGAACAATTAATATATTTTACTGTTCTATACTAATTATCTTTTGTGCTGTACACTTAAACCTCATTTACTATAACTTAAGTACACATGTAATCATTGTTATGCTCGCAAATGTTATCAAAAGTTCGAAAACAAAATTAAAAACGTGAACTATAACGTAGTGCTTTGTTTCTAAACTGCAAGTACGTATGCTTATGTAATATGGTGTGACATGCGGTAAAGGGGGTAGGGGTATGATGAAATGTGACTTTTGTGACAAAGGGAGGGAGAGGGTCAAAGATATTTAAAAATGCGTGACATCCTGTATGAATGGTCCCTAAAACAAAAATCTTCAGAAATTCCATTTTATTTATTTGGTGTTACTTTCGCCACTGATTAATTCAGTCTTGTCAAAACAGCAATAACTTCGGAATAGCAGTCTGAAGACTTAAGTATAAAACAACAAATTAAATCTAGCATTGGATATCTTGCAGAATATCCTACAGAACAGACCTTCTAATATCGTCTGTGATACCCTATATATCTGGCGAAAGAGAGTACAAGAGTAAATAAACAACAGTAATAAATAAAAGTGAAAGCGGCCGGAAAAAAATTAATGAATAAAACAAAGGTTACTTTCATAAACTTGTCACTATAAAATGAATATTTTGAATTATTGTATAAAAATCCGCCATGACAGACATGAAAGAAATTGGACATGGTTTTCAAAACATGTTTTTACGCAGTAAATCAAAATTTTATTTTGAAGACCAAAATTGCTCTACTCTTTTTGAAATAGCTATGAAGATGCGCCAAGACACAAAAATTTATTAAGTTAATTTAATATTAGCGCTTGAAACAAAAAAAAAAAAAGTGTTTTCTTACATTAAAGTTAATGAATTGAAATTCTTCACACCAGTGGCGACGGTAAATTCTAGTAAGACGTTAAAAGTACTTTCCTCACAAGATACAATCGCAGTAAGACGTAAATTGGAAAATTCCGTTCGCCTGTTTCTCTTCACAGTAAATTTAGCTTAACTATTCAACATGTTCTAATTTACAAAGATTAACTCAGAATTGAATTCCAACTACAATTGTTGAAAATAAAGGACATTTGCAGCAAACTTAGAACAGAAATCAAAACGCATCAGTAACTTTGCACTTAATCATAAAACTTTCACTGTATGCCAAGCTAGTAGAAAATTCTAATTGGTCGAGAAAGTTTTAAGTACGTGGCGCGATTATTGCTTTCGCCAAAACTGCCAGTTTACAAAGACAATGTTCCAGTCTCTTGAATTTCCCTAGGAAAAAGGAGACAACTCATTGACAAACAGGGACAGACATTTCGGCGCGAGCTTTCCTTGTGGCAGACAGACTATGAAATAATATGAGGTACTCTCCAGTGGCAGACAAGCAATTTAGAATTACTGTCAAGTTAAGGCCTAAAAATTGTAACATGCTTCTGACGCAAATTGACGCTTAACGTTACGTGATTTTTGACATAAACGATTACTTTATGCAATGAACACTACCTAGAACTCGAACCAAATCCTGTTGACAGCAAATCAATCTGTGATTAGGATATCACAAATAATCGTGGCGCTTTTTTGTACGTGGAGTTCCAAAAAAGGGAACGCAGCCCAATCGTCTTACCATAAAAAGATCTTTATTTTACAGGCAAACATGAAAACAGAACATGTAACAGAAAGGTAAAATTTTCATTTTTCCAAACAATTTTAGTGTCAGTTTGGAACTTGAATGTTTAAATGATTTGTGTCCACAAACCATCATTTTCAACAAGCTTCAAAAGCAGGTTTTCTGAAACTTACTACTAGGTATGCTTCAAAATTAATCAAATCGTCGATAACATCTTCCCCATTAACCATTAAAATTTTCAAATGCTTTTAATTCCTTTACGAAATTACTTTCCTGCACACCAAATTTGAATATACACATCTAACAAGAGTGCTTATTCAGGGTTGTTTGGTTTAAACCACGTTGGTTTAAACCATGGTTTAAACCAAGGTTTAAACCAAATGGTTTTTTAAAAAAAAACCACTTGGTTTAAACCAAATCTTTTTTCATTTGTTTTGCACATCATTAAAAATTGCAAAATCCAATTTATGAAGAAATTGCAAGCACAACAATGGATAATTAATGAATATGTAAATTAAAAAACTTTTTTTTAATCAGTGCAAATTTTTCTCATCTCCTATCTACATGTCAGACTATTTGGGTTTTTCTAAACTTGGCTCTGAAAAAGCTAATTTGAGAAAAGCTCTTCTCAGTCATTATAAAAATTAAATGATATTGCAATTGTAATTCCTGGAGTTAAAAAATATATATTAGGAATAATAAAATATCTTCATAATAAGCTATTTGCAAATGTATGTTACAGATTACACTTTAAAAAAATTTTTTTTTTTTTTTCATTTATTTTACACATTACAAAAAATTTCAAAATCCAATTTATGCAGAAATTACAAGCACAGCATTAGATAAATAATGAATTACTAAATTTGCAAATTAACAACCTTTTTTTTTAATCAGTGCATTTTTTTTTCTAAATTATTCTCTTATTTTTTTAAAAAATGTATTTAATCTTTAATCAGGAAAAATAAAGTTTGTCCATTGTATTACTTTTATAAAATTGCTTTTGTTTTTATAATTATATTTAATCAAGAAAAATAAAGTTTGTACTTAAAAAAAATAAAAATAATGCTGTTAATTTCTAAGCCAATGTTGCCGATTTATATAAGTGTTATCATTGCTAAATCCGGTAAGTGTAAAATATATCTATAGTAAAAGACTTGTAATCATTTATTGATATTAATGATACTGTAAATCAACACACATTATTTTTAATATATCTTTCATTTTTGCTTATTTTTTATTGATTTAGTGAAATATTCGTTTGTTAAAACTCAACCCGCAAAAAATTATTTCTTTAATAATTTGCTGAAAGGTCTGTATAAATAGAGTATTGTAATATGTTAATACAGTAAAACCTGTAAAGATGATCACTTAAATTAACTACTTTTGGTCAGTAAAGAAATTAGCCCTATATTATTTAATGTAGGGAAACCTTTGTAACTTGACCCCCTTATCTACATGTCAGACCCTTATGTACGTATTTGGGTGGGAGTGTTATAAAAAAAAACCTTTGTAAGTTGGCTGTCCTAATTATTACTCTATTTATTTATCTATCTATTTTTGCAAAGATGAAAAAAAACTTAAATAAATTCTCCAGGACAATATTTTTTATGCTATAATGTTAGACCAGTATTTGTCTGGATGGATGAAACATCAATATAAAGTTTGCCTAAATCTCTGTGTAAGTTAAGCATCCGAGAGAAACTACTATGAGCACTCTTTTGCTTTCTAAATAAGTTTCTTATTTTTCTTCTAATTGATCTAGCCATTTCAAAAAATTATATATTTTTAGGGAATATTTTCCATTAAATAAGTGACTCACATAATTAATAAGATATTTGTCATTATGTTAACTAAGTGCTTTAATTTTAAATTTGTATAGGATACATTGTAAGTCATTCAGATTAAATGATATTTTAGGTAATTTCGAAAAAAAAGCCAATTACGAATTTTAAAGAAAAGTTTTTACATGAAGTTATATTTTAATTAGTCTCAAATGAATAAACGCATTGTGTAAGAAATGACAAAAAAAAATCTCCACCCTATAAGTTGACCACTTAAGTGCTGCACCGTAAATACGCATTTCACTGTAGGTAACTTTCTGAAAAAATAAAAGCTACATTTAGACAGTAATTAAAATTCAAGGTTTTAACTTAGTTATTTAATTAATTATCAACAAATTTATTACTAATAACATTTATTCACACTTAATGATCTAAAATGTCCATAATTTTCCAAAAGTCAAATTGTTTTGTCTACAAATACTATTTTAACCAAAAAAACCCGGTTTAAACCAAAAAAACCTGGTTTAAACCAAAAAAAAACCGGTTTTTTTTTTTGTTTAAAAAAAAAAAAAAAAAAACAGGTTTTTTTTCCAACCCTGTGCTTATTGGACCAACATAAAGTGGCAAACCACGGACTCACGAAAGAACTCTTTTCCTATTTTGAAATTCTAAAAACGCATGATGGGGGCAGGGATAAAATGTTAGCCCTGTCAGCGGAGAGGCGGCTTGAAAGAAGAGAAATAACTTTCGAAGCAAATCTTCTCGGTATGGGCATATTTGAGGCATGGCATCTTTCCAAATGGAGAGCTTCTGATTTTATGATTCAGGGCATAGGGATCACTGGTGAAGAAGAGGATCGCACTTATCGCGATTGCTATGTAATGAAGATAAAAGACAATTCATATTCAAGAATACAATTTGGGACTAAATGGTGTAAAACAGAGCTTTCTAAGGAGGGTCGAAACATTTCAATATCTTCTATTTTATTGTTAGATAACCGTTTTAAAACTTGTTTCGGTTTCTTAAACGGGATTGAAAACGAACTGGAACTTAATTACATGTCTATATTAAAGCGACCAAAAAGCGCCAAGAAAAAATTTCGCCAATTTGAGTAAACTTAGCGGTTATAGCGTCGATCATAAGGAGCCAAGAAAAAATTCGCCAATTCGACTATACTATAATACTTGTCGGTTATAACTACGATCAAAAAGCGCCAAGAAAAATTCGTCAATTTGAGCACACTTGTCGTCGATCATAAAGCACCAAGAAAAAAAAATGTCAATTTTAGTACACTTGGCGCTTATGAAGTCGATTATAAAGCGCCAAGAAAAAAATTCGCCAATTTGAGTAGGCTTGTCGGTTATAACGTTGATCAAAAAGCGCTAAGAAAAAATTTTGCCAATTTGAATATACTTGTATTAAAACTACGACCAAAATTGAAGTAATTAAGAAAAATGTCGCAAAGTTTAAGTAAAAATTCTGATTACTGAAAAGAAATTCCGGAGAAACTATGTATAAAAAACTTAAGTATTCCATTGACTAAGGAAAAAGTGTCAATGACTAAAGAAACTGTTACGTGGATTAGGGGGAAAACTAGTAATTGAGAAAGGAATCCTAAAAACTAAATAAAAATTTCAATAATACAGGAACAAGACCAAATATTAAGTGAAAATCGTCGTTACTGGGAATAGATTCATGAGAAACTAAGGAAAAAATAAACTTCAGTAGTAAAGTGAAGTACCTCAATTACTAAGGAAAATATTATGAGAAACTAATAGTTAAGGGAAGAATCTAAAAAACTATTTACAAATTCAAATAAATAAGGTAGATCATTAAAAAAAAGTCCTAATGATTCAATGAAAGTCCGGACAGAATTAAAGAAACAGCATGAAAGGCTTCACGAAAATATATTTACAGTAAAAACCCTCATAACGGATTTGTAATATTGTTTCTTTTAAATGCTACTAATTTTAGAAAAATAAATTTTAAAGCTTTTATTAATGAATTACAATATTTTACTGCAACATTTGTTCCTTTATTTTATTTTTTCACATAAAATTATGCCGATTTTTTTATAGTTCATGCATTTCTGTACGAACTGTGATTTTATACCTTTTCTGAAAAAATTCATAATACTGGTATCCCGGTACAACGTTTAAAAAATACCGCATACCGGTACTGTATTTTTGGACAGGTATTCCAATGTGTCAGTTAATGAACAGTAAAATATCAGCGGCAAAACATCTATTAGAACAAGGATTTTCAACTTGCGGGTCGCGACCCCAAATGGGCCGAAGCCTTTCTCATGAGGCTCGCCATATAGTATTTCTAACTTTAAATCAGAAAGCTTAACCACATAGACAAAAGCAGTCTTTCTAGTACTAAATATCGTTTCGAATTATTTGGTGCTATACTTTAGGGCATAAATTAGAAAGTGTCTAGTTACGTGACAATTTTCGTCATATACGACCAGAATAAAATCCATCAAAAACATTTAAAAGAAAGGAACGTCCAATAAAAATATCCAAGTTATATACAGGATTTGAATAACTTCAGGTAATTAACAGGAAATATTCCAATAATAGCAGTGTGCCTTTCATTATATGGCAACAACCCAGTTTTTGCTTGAATTTCTTGAGAGCAGCTTCGCGTAACAAGAGAAATATTCAATTGAGCCGTCTTGACGGGATAACTGTCAAGAACTAATCAGCACGACTTTTCCTACAGTCCATGTGTGCGTACCAAATTTCGTTCCATTCCCAGTACTACAATATTTTCAGTTAGAACAAAAAAGTGTCAAAATAAAAATACAATCTTTCTGTAAAAATCCACAGTAAATTTGTTTATTGGACATTATTTTAAAAAAAGGAAGAAAAAAAAAACAATTACTGTGGGGTTGGATTCAGAAGCAACTTGAAACTACGTTATCGTTCTTGGGTCAAAATAATTGTATGAAAGTGTGCGCGTATATATAGTCACGTGTTACTTACATGTTAAAAACGGTGTTGTGACGTTAAAAAGTTGGAAACCACTGTATTAAAATGAAACATAAATACAAATAGATAAACAATGCATTTTTTGCGCTCCTTTCTCTTTTTTTGAAATTCATTCAAAACATTATCTTGGCAATCAGACCCCGCGAAAAGCTGAAGTTAAAATCGAACAAAATTTTCTGCATAACTCTTCTTATTAAACAACGATCCCCGGAGGATTGTGGAAAGTCAAATAATGACTTTTTAATTGTTTTAAACCTTTATTCCCCTATTATCAATATCAGACAATGAAGACCTCGGAGATATTAACCTTTCTAAGTCACGCATTAGAATCCATGTTTCCATTAACATATTATTCTTATTATGCAAGAATCCTAAATAGGAATAAGACAATGAGGCGTAAGATTAACATACAACGGGGGAGAATATCAACTTTAACGTGAAGGATCTTCGTATAAGTCTTTTTAGAAAAACAAGCTAATCCCCACAGAATACCTGCGGGCTATAAGTTCAACAATCAAACTTGAAAGAGAATGATCGCTTAAAAAAAATAAGGTGTTGCCGCAGCAAGGAATCGTACATTTAAAATGGAGTTATGAATGGAAATACAGTAACCCCTCGTTATATCGCGCTTCGTTATGTTGTTCATTCGGATATATCGCGCTTTTTCTTTGTCTCCCAAAACTAAGTTTGAGCTTCCGAAAGTTAAAATATCGCATTTCTCAGTATAGCCCTTTTTCCTTCATTAACCCTTTATCTACTGCATTATGATCTGCTGTAATTTGTTTTACAGAAATAGTTTGTCTAGGTATTTACACCGAAAATTAAGGGATTTACATAAGTAAAATGCTCAGTCTATAAGTATATATTTCTTTACAGCTAATAAGTGCCACAGAGTATTTACTCTGTAAAATTAATTACATACACTTTTTAATCAAAATATTTCGCCAAATAGTTTTCTAAGTTCTTAGCTAACACATTAAAAAAAATCAGTGACTTGATTCTTGAATTTTACTACTTTCCTGGAGCGAAATTCTAAAGGAGCAATCTGGACAAAATGGAAGTTCAAAACACAGCATCGGTTTCAAAACTATCTATGTTCCTTTCCTCGCTAAAATACCCTTTATAGAACCCTTGCTGATATGTTTCCTGAATAAGGGGAATGTAAAGACTGTCCCGGCAAAGTACCATCAGAATATTGGTAAAAATGTTTGCTGGGGTGGAATTTATAGGGAATGGTACTTATAAGTACCGTCTGTAGATAAAGGGCTAAACAATGCCATCGAACAGGAATTTTTTCCTTTCTTCTGAATTTGCTGCAGTTAAAAGCTGCAACAATTATCCTCTCATTCCCCAACTTACCTGCCTGCAGAATGATTCCACTCAAACCAGCTGACGTTTTACTTGTCATTTCTTTTTGTATTGATCCTAACGCCCATTGAATGAAAGAGACAAATTCTTAATAATAATAGCAAATCAAACAGTTTAGTTTTATTTGCTATTATTATTAAGAAAGTTGTCATGATGTATGATTAAACTAAATTTTTTTCGTTGACACTCAATTTACTTGTACCTTTTGAGTTATTTCTAACGGCATCGGATGTATCGCGCATTCGGATACATCGCGCTTTTTTTATGCCCCCCCCCCCCCCCCCCAGTGAGATATAACGAGGGGCTACTGTACTTTTTAAGAAAGAGAAATACATTTGTTAAAGTCATAAGTTACGATAATAAGTACACCGAAAATTTTTTAAATTTAATTGCCACCATTTTTGGTGCTACTGAACACAATTCTTGGTGTTCAGTTGGTGTGAAGTTAAAAATTATTCCTTTGTGATATATTTAAAATTGTATGTATCTGTCTTAAAAAATATGAACCGTATAATGTTTTTTATCACATGAAATTTGTTAACTCGTTACATATCAAAATTTCATTACGATTGCTCATTTCAATGAAACTAGAATAAATGTGTTCTGGATTCATTCATTGCCTTGCGAATGGAAAACGTTAAGAAAAATATTTTCTGTATAATTAAGAGAAACTTCAACTTTGGGGGTTAAAATGTATCCCATCATACATAAAAAATATGCTAAAGATAAGACATTTTTTAACCACCTAACCACAAAGAATTAGTCTAACAGAACTCATTCGTTCAAAATGATAATTATATGTTGCATCACCAATTCAAAAAATAATAATAATAATACACACGCTCACAAGAATTCTAACTGAATTGGCCTCCTGCTTGGTGACGTACAATTCGCCCACGAAGTTTTAATTCTAGGGCACTTCTGCGCATGTCCAGAAAAGGATGAATCCATTCGAGTGTTGAGCCGCGTCCAGACATCGCTGCGTAGCAGGACACCGTTGCGCAACAGCGCCCCGTAACACAACACCGTATCATCGTATCGTAGCAGAACACCGTCGCGTGACAAATGCTCGTAACATTGTGCCGTTCCATCAAAATTGAACATATTCTTGATCAGTCCTTGAATCTGATTGGAACAGATGTGCTTTTCAGATTAAAATGAATATGGATGTTACTGCAGCAGCCTATATAGTCATGGACTATTTATTTAAAAAGAGGAAACGTCCAAGACGATGGTGGCATGCGCGTACGAGTGAATAGTGGTAACCAATTACGTTCAAATTTAAAATTTCAATCGGTTAGCGGTCTGTACAAAAATTTTACTAGAATGTCACCGACAGATTTTGAGTTTCTTATTAATTTAATTGGTCCAAAAGTAGAAAAATAAAACACAAACCGGAGAAGTGCTATTTACGTTCAAGAAAGACTAGCATTAACAATTCTATTTTTTAGCCACTGGTGATTCCTTTGTAAGTTTACCAATATCTGTTTAAAATATCTAAACAGTCGATCAGCGTTAATGATGAAGCTGTTTTTGATCCCACAAAATTAACTTGCCGCTGTACAATTCAATGAATTGTTAACGTATTCTCTTCACTCCATGCTGTGTACTGGCTCCTTATCACGCAATGCCGTCCAGACATGTACAGCGCTTGCGTATCGTCAGCCCGTAAAATCTCTTTTGATGTGACGCTAGAAAACCGACAACCGATGGAACGCTGTGATTCCCTGTTTGATACGGTACGCTGTTGCGCGACGGTGTTCTGCGACGATACGATGTCCCATGTCTGGACGCGGCTTTAGGGAAGTTCGTTTCGCAGGTGCGTTTATCAGCACGCGACTCAGAATGCTTGCTCCAACGTTTGTTGAAAGCAACCAAATTTATAGACTGGCATATAATATAAACTCAAAAGAGATAAAGTGTGCTAAACGAACTAAAACGAAAACAGAATACGGAACATTCCTTATACCATCAGTTTCTCCCTTGAACATGAATGAATTCCGTTCATAAATGATGTCACGCTTTTTTCCCACATATTAGACCACCTCCCCCCTTTGTCACAAAATGTCACACTTCAACGGTCCCCCTCCCCCCTTTGTCACATGTCACGCTATGTTGCATAAGCAGGGATGTCACACTTCTTGTTACCCCCTTCCCTTCCCTTGTCACACTTTGAAGCGTGACATCATTTATGTATGATCCCCTAGCAGAGGTCTGTTTTTGTTGGAAGAACTGTATTTATATAACTAATATGCTACATTAGTTAGCACACAAATCGGGAAACAAAATGGACGATGAGTTAACTCGGATTAAAGGAGCCTTACTGAAAAGGCGATGGGAGGTGAGCGCTGAATAGCAAATAATATGCAAAGGATTATAAGGATTGAATGGGTAATGATACGAAATAGAATGCAGATATTTAGATCGAGCAGATGATGCAACGGTTTGAAATAGTTAGCGTACAGTAAAATATCGAACGCAATCGAGCAGGGTTTGATTTTACACATCTGCGAAGTGTTCGTATAAAAGGATTCACAAATGTGCAAACTAGACTAGCAATGATTATAATCATTAAGACAGCCTGACAAAGTGATGTAAGTGGAAAATAGACATGGAACAAATATGAAAGTTTAGTTTCGTTCATCATCTTCTCGATAATTAATTATTAAAAAGTTAAGTTTCCTAAATCACCTGTTAAATAAGTAATTATTATAAAGTTAAGTTTCATAAATCTTCTGTTTGATAATTAACTATTAAAAAAATGCTATAAATCTTCCGTTAGCCATTCATACAAATTATTGATTAATATGGAAAATAAACATGGAATAAGTATCGGGGAAGGTTAGTTTCTTTTACATTCTGTTAATCATTTCGAATAATAAATAACAAGGATGTAATGCAGAATATAGTTTCAGGTAAATGTTCAAAGCAAACATGTATCACATAAGTTTAGTCTCTTAACTTTATTGTGTTTAAACAAGTGTTCAACTAGAAAAGTTATAAATATTGCATTTTGTTTTTCTAATAGTGGGTTTTCAGAGTTTGATGGACAGAAATGGGGATTCAGGGCACCAATCTTTTATTCTTTTATTTCCAATGGCAGAGGCACATGCACAAGCAACAAAATAACAGTAAAAAAGCAACTGTTTGTTGCTTGTTCATGTGGCCTCTGCAATTGGAAATTTAAAAAAAGGCACCTATCTTCAACTTTTTATTTACTGAAGTGACTTCTCCAGTCCCGTCAGTTTCCTCGCGCTAGTTGTACATTTCGAAAACGAAGTTCACCCTTGGGAAGGTGTACCACGAAGGGTACACTTG
This sequence comes from Octonoba sinensis, assembly GCA_038502835.1. Classification (NCBI taxonomy): domain Eukaryota; kingdom Metazoa; phylum Arthropoda; class Arachnida; order Araneae; family Uloboridae; genus Octonoba; species Octonoba sinensis. The sequence continues at coordinate 45,976,839 of CM076603.1, forward strand.
GAATGAAGAGGATAGGCAGAAATAAGTTCATAATGGTCAGATCTTAATGAACAGTGCTATTTCTAACAAATTGTAAAATGTTACAGTTCCACCACGAAGTCCAGACACTTGCACGCTTCTGCGCATGTCAGAAAAGGACGAATCCATTAGAGCATCAGGGAAAGTTCGTTCTGCAGGTGCGTCTATTAGCAAGCGAATCAGAATGTTTGCTTCGCTGTTTGTTGAAAGCAACTCAATTTATCAACTGGCATATAGCATCAGTTCGGAAGAAGTCAAGAATGCTAAATGCGCTAAAAACGGCGCATTCCTCATAACAGCAGTTCTTCCCTTGAACATGAATGGATTCTTGTTGACACATTGCCAGTCAGAGGTCTTTATTTGATAGTAGGATTGCATTAGTCCAAACGCTTGAAACCTACCAGAGAGGTCAAAATGACCACTTTTGGGACTTTAATCAAAATTGTCAAATGTCGCAAGCGGTTTTTCAATAACTGTTCTATAAGATGTGTAGCTATGTATTGTAGAAAACGCCGTGCGGTAAGTTCGCTCCGCCTTTTTCATTCGACCGTTCCGGGAGGTTGTGTGTTAAAACCAGGCGAGACTCACCACCTGTGATACGCAGTTCGTTCATTTTTTGGATGGAAGCACAAGCACACAAGCAGGGCATAAAAAAAAATCCCATAAGCTGACCACAAGGTCAAGATAGATGTAAGCTTTAAGAAAATAAGTAAACGAAAGGTTTGAAGGAGACTTCCTAAACCTAATTTCACATGCAGATTGGCTACCTTTGCAGCGTACATCACAAAGTGTGCGTTTGAAAGTTGTGCAAAAATTGTAGCCCAACATATGAAAACGTTTTCCTTTTATAAGAATCTACTATTTTATCTATTTGAAATAACTATAGTTCTCCCAACAGTCAAAATTCAACCGTGATAATTAAATTTAGCATTGAAAACATTATGCTATTCATAAAATTATAAAAGAATTATTTATCCAGCTTGGCGATTATAACGTCCCGACTTTATTTTGATCATCCTCACTAAAGAAAACGTATTGTAAATCATTGTCGTCGCATGGACCATTGCGCTCATAAATGTAGCCACTTGTACTTCTGCCGGTTTCGTACTGACAGTTGAATTAAAACTTAAATGTTTGCTTCCATACACTATTCTCATTTTTCATTTCTGTTGTTTCAGAGAAGCCTTCACTCAAACTCTTATTATAATTGCTTTTAATATTACTGCTTAATGAGAACAAACTCTTTTTAACAAGGAGTTTTATATTTCTTGCCTACTAATTTACTCAACCAAGACAGGTTGCTTGCCTGACAAAAGAAAAGGGGAAATCAATAACTAATAATTAACTGTTTCCAAAAATTTTTAATTGATATATCACTGAAACTTGTCAGTAGCTACTAAACAAAAAAAAAGTAAGAAAATCGGTTGTAAAATAGAAGATAAAATGGTTCCTAACAGTTTTGCCTATTTATTCTACGAAACAATATTTTTTATTGGTGAAAAAAATGCATCTTTCTATCATTCTTAAAAGTTTCAGAGGTTTGGAGCAGAGAGTGTAGCAGAGAGGAGCTATGAATTTTTGCTTGAAGCAGGAATGAGCAGGAGCACGGAAATTTGTTCCTTTAATCTTTTCAGTGTCGTGTTACACTGTTCTGATTTGAGTATTTTAAAATTCAAAACGTCGTTGCATTATACAAACAATTCCAAACGAAGCTATCGTTGCCATTCGACAGATAATAATTCTGATAATTTTGCTCAGAGCCACAATTATTAATTTTTTTCCTAATTAACGTTATAATGAATTACAAAATGCATGAAATATTGTATTGTCATCGAAGATAAGCTTGTGTGCAAAGTTTGAAGATAATTTATGCAGTAATAGTGGTCAAAAACCGAGTAACAAGCTTCCGTGAAAAATCAAGTTAAATAAAACCGTGTAACAAGTTAAACAAATCAAGTTAAATAAAGCCGTGTAAAAATACTCGGAGTACGAAAGGAAGCTGGAGCAAGTATTTAGACGTCGGAACGGATAAATTCAAAAATCTTGATGCTCCCAGTTCCAGGATAATTTCTTCATTTTCAAAGCGCAATTCTCTGGTTATTTTTCGTAAAAGAAACAAATGATGATCTGTTTTTGATGATCATGAGAGCAACGAATCCCCCCCCCCCCCCATTTGTACTTTCACTTACTAACAATTACAATTTAATAAAAATTTCATCCATCAGCGTTTTCACTGCGACCGTAATTAACAGAAAACATTCCAAAGTGCTAATATCCAGGGGAAAATGGCTTCGCCGGGCCGTTCACGTGGTGAAAAGCTATTAAATTTTAAATCGATTCACCTTATCAATAAACTTGAAAAAAATTCTGGAGAATAGATGCAGAAAAGAATTAAAATGACTGCATAGATATGTAGTCTAAATTTATTACTAAGGGTACTAGATATGGGGAATGTTTATCGAATCAGTAACCCAACCGCAAATGTGACTCTTCATGCGACTTGAAAAATTAAGCTTTTCTTGGCTGATTTCACTTCAGTTGATAAATTAATATATTTTATTAAAAATAAATTTCATATCTTTTGTTAAAATTAAATGACCAGTTATGTGCAGTTCTTTAATTCAAAATGAAAAGGAAAGCATGTATAATAAAATAATTTTTATAAAAAAATAGAACCGACTTCAAATTTAAATTGCGCTAAAACAAAAACAACGACATATATACAATATGAATGTATAACATCCTTCCTTAGTGAAGTCGGTTAAAAAGGACGAAGATCAAATACAATAATTTTTTTGAAAAAATTTCATGTCTAAGAACTACACAAGAGAATTTTATTCATTCTTATATTTGTCGATACATCTACAAAAAAATTTCTAAATTAATAAAATTCTAAGATTTAAACACTGAGAAAAAATGTTTGATATTCAAAAAGAAAAAGAAGGAACAGTTGAAATCCAGTTAGCCGTTTTCTATTGAGAAAAAAATGTAGTAAATCTTTAAAAAATAAATATAAATTTGAATTTAAAATTTGTAAAATGCAAGAGTCGAAACATCTTTGCGGTTGGATTTTTTAAAGAAAGATTTTTTAAAGAAAATAACTCAAATTCTTCGCTCGATTCAGATTTGCAATCCAAAGCTTCATTACGTACCTGAATACCTCGTTTCAATGTTTAATTTTTTATTTCAATAACTTTCGCAGGTTCCATAAGCAACTATAAAATTATACATAAGAAATCATGTAGTGGGGAGGAGGAGGAATTCAGCACTTGTGACTTTTAAAATCTGTGGTTTGGACTCAATAAACTTGATCTCTAGCAACAACTTCGAGATCATGGAAGAAATTTTCTGTTCGATAAAATTATTACAAAGCTCAAACCATTGATCAATATTGGTGCTGCGAACAGTTAAACTCCTCACTTTATAGTAAATAAGTAGAAATAATGTGCAGAAAAGAGCATTAAAGTGTGCATGAAAATACGCATTGAAAGTTTAAAAATATGAGCTAATAAGTTTATTCGCACCTAGAAAAAGGTGTCACATCTGAATAATAATGAAAATACATGACTGACCTTTAGATTGTAATAGAAATAAAATTTCACGTTAATTTAAAGCACAAATGATGTTTTGCATCTAGAAGCTCCCTGTCGCATTGAAAAAGGGATTCCAAGCAATCCCGAAACATATGTCTGTGTTTTAATGCTCATTTGTGCTTTAAATTAACGTGAAATTTTATTTCTATTACAGTTTACACGCACAAAGTTAAATTATTATGACCTTTAGATGTTTGCACTTAGGTTTTGAGCCGATAAAAATTATGTTAAAACAATTACTCACGCAAAAATGGCATGCACATTAATTACTGTTCTTGCAATAAATCACAATGTGCCCTTCAAGGAATTCAGCCGTTGGACATTGCCTTTCTGTTATTTAATATCAGTTCTAAAAGGCGTGGTAAGGCGCGGGACTAGTACGCCCCGGGCCAAAATATCGAGCGTGGCATTGTTGGTGGATTTTCAAGATGCAAAAAATCATCTGCGCCCGTGTCGTATGTGGCATGTAAAAGATCCCTTGAGAAAACATTTGGCTTGGATGCTCTCGGCTAAATTAAATTCCTAGTGCAATTTGGCATCAACAGTCTGAGTTATCACCCTTAAAGGTGGAGAAACTGTACGTCAAAATTCTCATGCGGCGATGGTACCACACATTGTGGTTCTGCTGAAAAGTACCAATCTCTAGGGAACGTACTAGATCTGCAATCAGCAGAAGCCAACAGCAGCCTATTAAGAAAAACCAGTTCTAAAGATAAAAATATCCTTTCAACTTCGACAGATGTTATTGGGTAGGACTTTAAAATCTTTAACTTTGACATCACTAGAAAGTGACCCCCTTACCGTTTGTAAAGTTATCCTTTTTTTCAATTAATGATATTTGTTTCCTAAAATAGATGAATGTTTCTTTGACTCGCTCTCTTTTTTTTTTTTTCACAAATGATACAATAAATTATTCTCATCAAAAATCAATTCTTTACAATATTTGGATAGAGTTATACCGGTGAGACTGAGAGATACGTACAAATCGAAGCATGAAGGAAAGTTAAATTACACAAAATTTTACATGCTTTTGGTCGAAACTTTCGAAAATCAACTGAGATACAAGCATAAATGAGATGTTGTTTAAGTTAAAATATGAAATAAATGATTGACGTTATGTACAGCGATTGCTGTACATAAAACTCAGTAACATTCATCAATTATTACTCGTGATGTTAAAAAGAAAATAAAGTGAGCACGTCACTGTTGCCAACCCCTAAAAACGAAAAACAAAATAAATGTTTCAAAATTTAGATGAGAAAACTAAACAGAGAGATGAGAGTTTAAAGCAGAGGATGGATCAAGAAATCTTAGTGAAAACATTACTTATAATTTGATACTTTTCAGAACCAATAATTTTTAGTTGTTTAAGATATCTTTGTACATTTAAGAACAAAAACTTTAGTGTCTGTAATTCAGATTTCTCACTTATTAAAAATATTATTCTTTTTTAAACTTTTTTCTCATTAAAAATGTCATTGAAAAATTTTAATTCCTTGACTTATAAAAGTCTTACAAACTTTTGACAATTAACTCAATTTTCCAGTGCCGTATTTCAATCACAATTTCAAATTTTCTTAGCTTTAAGGTAGCAAACTTTAAATTTGATCATTACAAACATTTTTATTTATTTGTTTTAACTCTCTTTTTGCAAGTTACCATCAAGTATTATATTTTGCTTCAGGTTTCTTCAGTGTCAATAAACGTCACTTTAATGCCAAGCAGAAAAACAACAATTGAAGAAGGCAAACCATCACACCTAAGGGACAATAGTTGCGAAAGTGACACAATTCCAGATGCAATAAAACATCTTTCTTTCTCAACTCAGGAGATTTTCTTAAATAAAGACATCATCATTTTTCAATCTTACGCAATCGCAAGGGTAAATTTAAGGCTTCCCGGAAAGGACGAAACTTTTTAAATAAGGCCATCAACGGACATTAATCTTATTCTCGGAAAATTTACCAAACAAGAATGCGACAATAATCTGTTGGCGTAATACGATTGCAATCATTTTAGTTATATCAACACCAAAGGCTTATGAAACAGAAACTATTTTTAGGATTTGTTTTCCACGATTTCAAGAAAAGGATTTTCCGAAAACATAGCACTGGGTCATTGATATATTAGAAGATTAAGCAGCCTACTTTTAGAAAGATTTTTTCTTTTCTTTTAATGTGTTCGTTCTGCAAAATTCCTCGCCTTCAAATGCTTCATTTATAGAATAAAGAATGGGGATATTTACAATTCTTGTTCTAAATAAACAATTTAAAACTGTAGTAGCAACCAAGTGTGAGTAATAATTCTGCGCTAGAGCAAAACCATGCTCAAAATAGAGAATTGCAGATATTGAACGTGAATTTGAACGTATGTGTGCAATTTTGCTTTTTTCATATAAAATTTAAGTACATGATTTTTAAAATCAAAGCAAAAATATTTTCTAATTATTAGTAAAAATATTTCTAAGTAAAAATTAATCTTGTAAATATTCGAATTGCTAAAGAATTGGCATATTTACAATTCTTATTCTAAATAAACTGAAAAGTGAATTAGCAACCGATTATGGGGAATAATTCTGCGCTAGAGCAAAACCATGCTCAAAATAGAGAACTAATTGAACATATTGAACGTGTGTGTACCATTTTGCTTTTTTGATATAAAATTTAAGTAAATGATTTTTTAAATCTAAGTAAAAAGTTGCTAACTGGCTAAAGAAACATATTGAACGTGAATTCGAACGTATGGGTGCAATTTTGTTTCTTGTATAAAATCTTGTTAAGTAAAAGATTTTTAAAATCTAAGTGAAAAGTTGCTAAATTGCTAGAGAACTGGAACATTTAGAATTCTTGTTCTAAATAAACTGAAAAGTGAATTAGCAACCGATTATGGGCCAAAAAAAAAATCGTTGAACTGTAAATATGCACCGTGTGCAACAGCAGTTTTCAGCCCTTGTACGTCAAAATTTTATTTGCAGGTTCTTCGCTTCTAAATCTCACTAAATATATATATTTATTTTTGAAAAAATGCATCAGTGAATACAAAATAAAAAAGAAACTGTCCTACAAGCAACGTTAAACGTCACACGACAAAAAAAAACAAAAACAAAACAAAACAAAAACTGGAATAAAGAGTCACTCTTGCACACAAAAATATAATATTCGCAATCTATATTACTTTTAAAATCATTTACTTAAGATTTTATTTTAAAAAAGCAAAATAGCAAAACAATAATTCACACATACATTCAATTATTCTCCATTTCGAGCATGGTTTTGCCCTAGGGGAGAATTTAACAGTGAAGAAATAATTATTTCCTAGATAAAGTACATTCGCTTCAAAACTCACATTGTTTGCTAAAGTTCGAATTTTTTTTATTCAAAACCGTCTTCATTACATTATCATAAAATAGCTCTATTAACTGGTTATTAATTATCAAGACACCAGCAACGTGAAATAATGATAAAAAGCTATTAAAACCTTCTTTAATTATGCCTTAAAAACCAGAACATTAATTTTGTTCGCTTAATAAATACAGTATTTTTATGCAGAACAGAAATTTTAATGGAACCTACACAATCGCATTGGCGTGGCAGAATATTAAAAGTTAAGATTGAAAATTCCAAATAAGAAGTTTCAAAGTTATATTGCGCGATTAGAACCGATTTTAAGCTTGCGCTTCTTTGTTTTAGTCAAACACCATTCCGAGTCATTTATCTTTTGGTAAGGAAGCATTTTATAAAGGAAGCAAAGAATGTATGAAGACATTGTTAAGTTGATGGATTAGAACATGACAAAGAACAATATAAACGTGAAACTCTCAAGTCTGCAATGCATTAAATTAAAGTAAAACATTAGATATATCAACAAATATAAATCTCGAACTACAGACAGTGAACTTAAAAATACATAAATATTTGGTTTAGAATTTCATTTTTAAATGTCTACAAACATTCAAACAAACAAAAACGCCGTTTGTATTTCTGTAAGGAAACAAAGAAAGTATAAAGACATTGTTAAGTTGATGGATTAGAACATGATCAAGAACAATATAAACAAAGTAAAACTGACAAGTCTGCAATGCATTATTAAAGTAAAAGATTAGATAGAAAACAAATACAGATCTTAAAATGCTGCATATTTAGAACTTTAAAAAAATAAATATTTTTTTTTTTAGAATTTGAGTTTTAAATGTCGATAAAAATTCAAACAAAAACCTACATTTCTTTCTTTTCTTTCTTTCTTCTTTTTAATATTTTTCTTTTCTATTTATTCTTTTTTCTTTTTTGGAGGAAGTAACGAAACATATTACATAACAAATTGCATAAAACGATAACTACGAAGAACGCTCTATAAATAACACGCTTTTAATCACACCAAATAGAACGGTTATAGTTAGAAAATCAAAATAAATAAATATTTGCTTTAGAATTTCAGTTTTAATAAAAGCCTTAAAGTTCAAAGAAACAAAAACCTGCACTTATTTTCTTTCTTTCTTTTTTTTTTAGGTAGGAGGTAGTAACAAAACACAAATTACATAAAACGATAGATAGCAAAGGAGAACGCTATAAATAAATATTCAGTTTCGAGTTTTAAATGGTCTATAAAAATTCAAACCAACAAAAACCTACACTTCTTTAAAACTTACTCTTTCTTTATTTATTTCTCTTCTTTTTCTCGAGTCAGTAACAAAACATAAATTACATAAAACGATAACAAGAACGCTATAAATAACACGCTTTTAACCACTGTTAGCCAGACTCGGAACGGACGAAAAACATGGCAAGGGTTTCATACCGATTAGAAAAAATTCTCTGAAAACTGCATAGATTCGGCGATACCGATGTCGCTGTCCAAAACATCGATGTATTGTATCCATGTTTGATTAACATAGATGATACTTTGTGCTCTTTTTTATATATAATTCGTGCATTAAATAAAAACATCTGTGATAATTTTGATAATTTTGAATATGAGAATTCGGTACTGAGGATAATTCCAATGTCGCATTCTTCGATGAATCCATCCGATTCGAAAGAGAAACAAGAAGTTCCGTCTAGAACTATACGAGCCTACTTTCCCGTATACACCAAATTCAAATTTATAATCTAGCTATCTCTTTCTCTTTCTTATTTATCTTTAGTTCTAATTATTGAAAATATACCTTTTTCAACGGATAATACATATTCATTCACTCACTCATTCATTCTTTCATTTATTCAGCCATGCATTTATTCATTCATTCGTTACCTCATTCAAGTGTTTATTCATTCATTTACGCATTCATGTATTTATTCACTCATTTATTTATATTTTCATTTATTCAATAATTTATTCATTCATTCTTTTCCTCATTCATTTATTCATTGATTTATTCTTTCACTCTTTAATTTATTCATTCATTCATTATTTCACTCATTGAGTCACTGAGAAATATCCTTGAAAATCCCGATCAAAAAATTTCATAGCAAAATAGGCTCGTAAGTTCTGGATAAACTTTCTATTTCTACATGTTCTACGTTATAAGAGCTTTCCGATAAAGTTTGTTCCAAGCAAATCGGTCCGTTAGATCAGGATTTATATAGGGTTGAAATTTCCCCGTAAGCTCTGTGTTAATTTTTTGAACTGTTCAAAAATGAACAAAAACTGTTCAAATCAATATTTCACGCCGAGAACTCCTTTCAATAAGCTTGCAATAGGAACTTGGCTCTTGTGCCCAGATTTTACAGAATTTGCTTCAATTTTGTCCATAGGCGCTAATGTTAAAATTTTTTGAACTGTTCAAAATTGAACAAAAAATTGTTCAAATCAAAAAGTAAAATATAGAAATGAGATGTCCTCGCCGAGATCTTTCGAATGCAAAAAGAATTTTTCCAATCGGACAATTCGTTCAAAAGTTATTAGGGGGGGACAGACCGACAGACAGACAGACCGACAGACAGACCGACAGACACACTTTTTCCCCATCTCAATACCCTACTTTCAAATTTTTTATTTTTCAATCTTTATTTAATTACTTCACTTATTTTTGATTTTTCTTGATTTTTAACGATATTTTCACGATACATTAAGCCTTCTTTCATGCTTTATTATTATTTTTTTTTTACTTTTACGGGAAAGTAGGCTAAAAAGGCGAAAGACACCAGTTTAGTTGGCGAACATTCTAAGTTGGCGAAAATAATATACAATATGGGGAAAAGGTTCTTCATTTTCTTCCTGTGTTGTCTTTGCGTATATAAAAATTAAACTTTCCAGCCATGGCATTTTAAAAGTAAAACTTCCCGTACACTCCGAGCTAAAATTTCATTAATTTGCTTTTATTTAGTTTTTGATAAAAAAATATCCAACTTTTGAAATTTTGAGCAAAACGTTCGTTTTGGAACTAAACAACGGGGGAGAAATTGACCCGTGTTCTACATCCATTCTTCATTTTAAAAGAAGAAGTTTGCATTTGATCCCCATTTTGCAGAAATTAAAAATATTTTCAATTTTTTTCTCCCTCCTTTTTAGAAAGAATTGGAACAATCTCCTCTTTTAACTTATACCGCGCCATTTAAGCTGTTTTGTATCATTTCTCTAATGTGACCAACAGTTTTACATCACACAATTTTGATAGCTAAATTTTGTTACTGTTTGTCGTTGCATTTTTTTAAGGCACTAATTTTTCATCATATTTTTCATCCGAAATAGTGTGAGTTCAAGCAACGTCATTGGTCACGTGGCACCGATGAAAGCAAGGTAAACAAAGGAAGCCGTAGCATCGCTTTACATCGGGTTCGACAAACCTAATTAAAAACTAGGACTAAATAAAGTTCTTCTACATTACATAAAATTAACACTAAATACAACATTATAACTATTATAATAATTAATTAATTTATTTTATAATGATTAAATTAAATATAAATACTGGGTTATAATCATAAAAAGCTGTGAAAATAGTCTAATTAATTTACAGATAACTAATTTTGAATAGTGAACTCCACGTAGAACTCAAATGAAAATCATAGTAAACAAAGAACGGATATCACGTGACAACGATGATCGCTGTGAGTCCCTCTAGCGGTGAATTGCCTCCATTGGCTATGGCACAATGGCTATTTCGACAAGCAAATTTCATCACGTTTCATTTTTTGCGATGAAATTTGTCATTGTCTTTTTTTTCTTTTGGATGACGATGTTTTTTCTGTTGACTGGGCCTAAACTAAACATTTTCATCTCTGCTCTTTTCCGAATGAACATTACCTTTTCACCGATTCTTTTATAAAAGTTAAAATTTCATTACAGCCCTGTTACCTTTCTTAACCCCTTAACGGTCGGGTAATTTTCAAGAAAACGGTCATAAAAGTGCCCATTTTTTTTATCTCTGAAAATTATATAAAAATATATGTATGAACAATATATATATTATTTTTAATTTTTTATTTGATTTATTTGGAAATTCTAACACTCCAGCCCGGCCATATCACGGGAGCGAGAAATAGAAGGCGAAACCTCAGCCCGTCATTTTCACGGGAGCGAGAGGAAAGGGGTTAACTAAGTCTACTTATTAACTTCAGGGTGAGATAACAGCTTATTAATTTAAAGTGCTGAACTCTTAAATAATCAATATTGAAAGTTCACCTCTTTAGATTATTTCTTTGAAAACAGAACAATTTTTCTCGCTCTTGTTACAACGCACGCAAGCAAAAGAACGCAAAAGGATCCAGAAAGCACAACGACGCGAAAGGTTATCCTATTTGTCTTTTAAAAACAAAGATTTTCACAACTTTTTTTTAGTTTAACTTTTTTTTATTTCTTCTCTTCAAGAATAGGACTAAATCATATTACGCCCATGCGAGAATTTAGAAAAGTTTTTGCAAACGACTTTTTTTTTTTTTAATCTCTTTTTACTTTAGCATCTAAACCCTGTCATTTTTGCCTTTTAGGGAATAAAATGTATCTTTGATTTTTAAAAACCAATTTTTAGGTTAAACGTTTACCTATTTATTTGTTTTTATGCGGTTTTTATCATAACCTAATCTTTACTTACTGCCTTTTTGTAATCATATTTTATTGATCTCATATACAGTAGACTCTTAGGTATTCGGCTTAATGTAACGGAAGAGCAGGTCTGATAAAAAATCAGAGTTCTCTGAGCTCATTTATTTGTCCACTAAACAGTCAACGAATTTATGTTATAATACGTATTATCTAACTTCTTATTTAGTACAAAGCCCTCCATTTATCTTAAGACACGTAGTATGTGAACGCGGCCCGGTGAAACATAGAAGCCGTTGTCAGTAACGCATGGAGTTAAAATAAAAGGCTCTGTACTGGTAGTTTAAATGTTTATGTACTGCACGTTTCAAGAAGTCATCAGCGAAAAAGTAAGCTAAAGATTGTAAACTGCTCACATTTTAACATGAATTATTTCCGCATTTTAACCTGAATATTTTTAACATGAATGCTTAACTCAAATGCAAACTTAAATGCAGGAAAAATAGACAAAATAGTAACATAATCGGAGGCTTAATAATTCTAAAGAAAACCGATTCACTGATAAATGATTACACATATATGAAAAGGTAGCCCTAAGATAAGAGTCATAACAAGGAAGGGTCGTAGATGACGCCCGCTTCCAATGCCTCAGCAGTGTAATTTGTTACTCACTTAATTACGAGAAAAGGAATTTGGCCGGATAATCGCGAGCCGGATGTTCGAGAGTTAACAGGACAACAAGTCAAGTTTTATTATAATGAATTTTATACAGTGCGTACGGACTGCGGACCCCTCCGTTACAGAAAGCATTTTGCAGAATTCTTGAAACTCATTACGTTTAACTACGTATACACCTTAAAAATTTCTTAAATTTTCTTAAACCAAAATTGATGCACCTTCAGACGGAAGAAATTGATCTTAGTTTTGTGTTGAAGAAAATAAAAAAAAATAGGGGAAGTAGTCTTTAAAAAAACGCTTTTGTTGATACATTTAACTTAGTAAATACAGTAAAACTCCGTTAAAACGCGGGTGTCGGGGGACATGTTTGGCAACCGCGTTATGACATAACCGCGGTATGGTGGAACTATACCCCGCGGAGCGCTGAACCACATTATCCAAACAATACTCGCGTTTGTTGCATCATTTTTAACTTAATCAATTACTCGTGACTTTTCTGTAGCATAATTTTTTCTTTCCTTCTTTGCTGTCATTTTATTAACTGCAATTGCAGTGCAAGAAGCACACCTCTCAAATGCGCAATCAGTCTATCGAGCGATAGGTTATAAACCAAAAGGTGTACATCAGGCCTATTACAATAGGGCTTTAAAAGTGTGTGTGGTTGGGTGATGGCAGCTATTTGGCTAGAATATTTGTGTGCTCGGGCTGGCTTTATTTACAAAGGTAAATAAGGAATCAGCTTTAAATGGCAATGATAAAAGGTGGTTTAAACGTCGGGGGACATGATAGTCACCGCGGTACATCGGATTCCGCGGTATAACGAGGTTTTACTGTATATGATTTTTGAATTCGAACTTAATGTTTTTGTGTATCACTCACTGTTCTAGTTTATCATTTTAATTCTCTCAAACATAGGCCAGAGAGGTAGGTTTTATCATTGAATTTTACTTATTTGCGTATATAAGTCATATTAATTTTACCTTTAAAAATGATTTTAAAAAATATGAAAGCTAACCTTTGTTTTACCTTATTTACTTATCTTTAACTTTCTCTCGTATTTCTACAAGGAAACCCTTTTCTACTGCGAGAAAGTTTTGACCTTTCGGGTCGCTTGCTGCTCAGTGCCCGGAAACCCAAAACTTTGTCGCATTGAGAAAAGGCTCATACTTTGTACCGCTGAACAAATATATACAAAATACTTCTCAAGTTGCGATGCTCAACGATGATTTTCTCAGAAATGCGTTTCTGGAAAAACTTATTGTTCCCGCTTTTCCATTGAATTACAGTAATCTAGTGGTGACTAGTGTTTTTAGGTGGGAGGCGAGCCTTTTTGGTGCGTGCCCAGTTGCCTTTTCGAGTTCGCTCTGCTGTGCCTATAATCTGGTTATCTTTGCTAACATTTGAATGAAATTGAAAAGGGGATTTTAAATAATTTTAAAAAACAATCTTCATTTTCGAAACACTTCAAAAGATTGTGCACATATTGTAACCATAAGTAACGGATCCAGGGCATTGGTTTGGGAGAGCTTAGCATAGGTCTGGAAAGTTGAGAAAACTCACAAATGATAAGTGTAGTAACGCTTCATGCAGCTATATTTTAGAACTTATATTCTGGTTTGAATAAGGTATAGAGGAGAACTGTACACTGAAATTCGATTTTTTATGCCCTCCCCCCCCCCCCCTCCAAATCCATAAGACTAATGACTAATATAAAATCAATCCTTGTTATTATAAGTATCAACATCGTACAGCTTATGTACTTACAGCCATCGTACTTTTTTTAGTTATTAATATATTTTTACATTTATTTATTTAGTTGCTTATTATTACTATTATTATTATTACTAATGCATCATTTATCGTTCAACCTCGTTGGCCCGTCATGGAGTGATCATACTTTATTATGGCATATTCAGGCAGGCCTGAATATGGCATTTTGATAAATAAAAAACCTTTCAACAAAAAATTAAAAGTGAGAAAAAAATATTTTTTGATCTATACCTCTTTTTAAGTTTACTGCACAGAACAATCTAATGTTCTGTATCCCGCCCAAACTCACAAACTTCCTGTCAACCATCTGTGCAAATCTTTTACATTTTTCACATTTCCCGACGCCCTTCCCTTAAATCCGCGCTTGATATGTTTGTAACCACGTTGTAAGTTATATAAATTTTAGGTTATTTGACTTTATTTCTGTTAACATATTTTTTTCCATAGTAAATTCACTACCCAAGGGAGCATTCATAAATGATGTCACGCTTCGAGGGGGGGGGAGGGGGTTCGTGAAATTATGACAAGGGGAGGGGTGGGGGTAACAAGAAGTGGGACATCATGCATTGTGCAACATAGCGTGACATGTGACAAAGGGGGAAGGGGGTCCGCTGAAGTGTGACATATTGTGACAAAGGGGGGAGGGGGGTCAAATACATCGGGAAAAAGCGTGACATCATCTATGAACGGCCCCCAGTACAATAAGACTGCTTTTTATTTTCTACCTTTTTTTTTGCTATCTATGTACTTTAAAATTAATTTGATCTAAAATATTTTTTACCTAAATGTATTATTACCTTGCGTTGGCGTATTAGTCAGATATTATTCATTTGTACCTCATAAAATTTAAAACTCCATGCTTATAACTTTAATTTAACCTTTTAATTTTTCAAACGGCATTTTGGGCATTTTACTTTTTGAAGTTTTCAATTTTGAACAGGTTATTGCAAAACGCCCCAATATTTTTTGAAAATATTTAGTGTTTCGAAGATTTAGTTCTCAATCAAAAGTTAATTTGTATCAAAAAAAAAAAAAAACCAAGTGGTAGTATAATTAAAACAATTATTCTATTTTCTTTATTTCTTAACCTCTTTTCTTTGCAGACAATTAAAACAATTGGTCAGTTTTCTTTCTTTTACCATTTCTTTTCCACACAAATTAAAATATTGAAACGTCTGTTCTTACCAACGCAGGGTTCGCGCTAGGCCGCGCGATTCCTGCAATATTTTTTGAAATCCCACTCAAAAAAAAATTTTTTTAGGCTTAAACTTAAAAAATCCCACTTAAAATTTTGGTCAAGGAGGAAAATCCCACCTTGTATTTTTCCCCAGTGTGAACCCTGCAACGTCACTAATAATTCCGTCCTTTACCAGTTCTCTTTCACGTACAATAAAAATAATTATGAATTCAGTTTTTCTTCTTTATCATTTTTCTCCCACATACGATTAAACTAATATTTGAAATTCCTGCTCTTCTTCACTAGTTCTCTTTTATAGACAAAATAATTATTCAAATTTATGTCCTTCTTTACCATTTCTCTTCCACAAACGATTAAAATAATTATTGAGATTCCTGCTTTTCTAAAGTAGTTCACTTCCACAGACAAAAACAATTATTTGAATTTATGTCCCTCTTTACTAGTTCTTTTCCACAGACAATTAAAATAATTATTCAATTTTATGTTCAAATTTCTACCCATCTTTACTAGTTCCTATCAGCCTACAACATAATTTTCGCAATTTTCCTGTTTGGGGAAAAACAAGTTGACGAATTTCGGGAGGGGTAGGGGAATTAGACTTGCTTACATCCCTTCCTTTATCAGTGCCGATAATAGAGACAGATATACAAATAACAGAAAGCTACGATTTTGATAGGCTGCCGAATTCAAGGTCGATGCTAAATTCCGTCAGAATTTCCGATTACTAAGAATCGCAAATTATAGTCGCAGTACAAACGGATAAAACTAAAATACATAAAAATTTTAAGACAATTTATTAAAACGCCCCCCAATACAGGAGTTAAATTTAAAGCTTTCTTGAAATTAATTTAATTTAATGTATAATCTGGTTTTTAAAACTTTGATAACTTTTCTCCACCTGACCCCTACCTGTTAGCCGAGGCCTTAGGATTGCTTACGCACGGGGAGAGGTAGTGGGGTCTACGGATTTTACATGCACATATCCCCAAGTATACATGGTGGTCTTCAGCGGGTATCGAACGCGCGACCTTCCATATGGAAGTCCGACGTGCAAACCACTAGGCTACCACGGCCTACAAACTTTGATAACTAGTGAAAAAAAGTGTTATTTTAGAACACATTTCAGAAAATCTTTCACAACCGTGTTGCTGGGTTACAGGAGCATTCTTTATCAACGTTTTATTGGTAAAGAGTTTCCTTGTAGTTCCAAAACACGTGTGACATATTTGTTGCAATTTGCGTTATAATAACTTTGGTTCTGTTCATTTGAAGGGTATGACTTCAATGAAAACACATATTCTGCCATATATTTGTTCTACTAGAAATAAATTAACAATTCTGATGTTCAAAAAAAAATTACAAATAAATAAACTTTTTTATTTTGATTACACTACATTGCAGAAAATTCCCTCTACAAATAATATCGTTTTTTCTTTTTCTTTTCTTTCAGGCAAAGATCGGTAAAACTAAAATCACAACTTCAGTAAAATTAAAAAATAATTTTTTTAAAAATAAATTAATTAGTTAATCAAGAATAATTAAAGAAAAAACTATAAGATCTTTAAACTTTATATATAACAAAAGCAAACGTATCGCGACATTTCGGAAAAGTTTTAAAGTTAGTAACTTGTTATAGAACTAAAAAATATATGCACACGATTTTAAGTTATTGAATTATATAACTTCTCCGAAAACCGAGCCAACATCGCAAAAACATACTGCGCAATTAATTTTGCGCAACACTCTCCGAGGAACGTCGTAGGTGGAAGAAATATTTTACGGTGGGGCAAAATTAATTTGATGAACACATTTTGAATAAAAATTACCGAAAAATATCGTTCGCGCGATAGATTCTGTGCAGAGCAATGGGATTAATTCTCTGACACCACCTTACGTTCAATTTGGCACTAAGGCAGGTGTCTCTTTCATCAAAATTAGAGAAATAATTTAATCATAAAGGCATATTTCCATATGCCTTTTGTAAACCAAAATTCCAAAACTTACAAAATACTTTCTGAATTCCTTCATCGCCGGGATGTTGCCAGACAAAAAAGTAATAACTAAACAAGTAATAGATGCTAAAATTATACATCAATAAATTTATCAAGCAAACTATAAGGAGTTAACGATATTTATAATGAAGACTATTTTGCACATTGCTAACGTGAACGAAACTGCATCTTGGAAAAACAAAATTCGAAAGTACATCGAACAAAAAATAAAACATCAGGATCAAACTTCCCCTGAAATATTTTACTCATACAATTCCTTACAGAGGCAATCAAAATTATGTATTTTGATATTGTGCAAAAACGAGCGATTCGAAATTATTTATTGCAATTATCATTCTGACAATTACTCATTGTAATTATTATTCATAATTCTGCAATGAAATAATTTACAGAAACATATTTCAAAAATTACTTAATTCTTTCACACTTCTGCTTAAATTTTTAACCCAGCACAGTTACAAAGATAAATTTAATAAAATGAATAATTTCGTACATAATCGAGTTAATAGAAAAGACCTGCCGATAGTTTGAAATAATTTGAAAGAAAAATATTGCAATTGAATAAGTTATTCGCAGAAATATTTTCTTTTAACAAAATTTTTAAGTTTTTCAGACTTTTGCTAAAAGTTTTATAACAGAAAAATTAAAATAAATTTAATTAAATGAATAATTTAAGCACAAAATAAAGATAATAGAAAAGTTCTGCCAGTAGTTAGAAATAATCTTTTTATGGGAAAAAATATTCCAGCAATTCTTTTCAATAATACTTTTGGCAAAGTTCCCTTCAAAATAAAACAAAAAAATTTAAACCTTAACGATAAATTCATAACATACCTAAGATTTCAAGTATTAGATGATATTTTTAGAAAATATTTTCTTCTTTTCAGAGATAGGATGTATGAACACCATATCAACTTTAAAATACTTGAAGACAAAAATAATATTCATATTACTTTTTTAAAAGAAATAAATGCGATTTTTTTTTTCTTTTTTTTTTTTTTGCACTTGTTAAGAAGCCATCAACAAAACAAGCAACCTACCATGCGTTTGAATCGGTCTAACAAACACAAGTTTTCGCTTCCTACGTCACCAGCTGCTCACCCGAACGAAAAACCTTCCTCTTCACCCCTCCCACAACTCCGAGCGCACACACACACCAACACATCCGCCGCGCGCTGTACACCCTTAAAAAAATCGCCATCCCCCGGAGCAGACGGCGAAATTTATCCGGAATTTTTCTTTGAGCAGCGGCACATTGGAATGCTAATGAATAAATTAAAAAATGCTAGGATTTAATTTGTTCATTTACCTGGTAAAGCAAGCATGCAGATCTTTTGAGGGAGCGATGCAACGTGTCCTTTAAAAGATGGCCGAACGCACTCTGCTTGTGTGGTTGGTAGCCGTTCGCGTGGCGGCGGGGTTACCAGAATCGAGAACGAAACCTTCGCCAATCACGGCGTGATTCGGGAATCTTCTGCCCGTTTCACTCCACATCTCGCATTTTAGCGATGTTTTTGAACTTCCTGGTTATCTGGAAAAAAAGAAAAAATAATAAAACCAGTAATTCTAAAACCTCAAGAATCAAAATGCATTAAAAAAAATTTCGTGAACAAATTATTTCGCTGCTTTCTGCTGAAGTTTAGTCCGATAAAAACAATTTAGTAAAATTTCTGTCTTTACAATTAAGTTTGTTTTTAAACATTGTATTTAAATAACATATTCAGAGGCGCAAACTGCGGGGAGGGGGGGGGGAGTACGCTACCTCCTCCCCACATAAGGTTCGAGGACATGCTGGGAACAAGAAGATATAGAGACGGAAATCTTAATTTTTCATTAAAATGCGCCAGAAAATTTTGAACAGAACTCACTGTGAAGCACTTAAATAAAAGTTTTAAATCAACTTTTGAACAGTGACTTGAAACTTTTTTTTCTCGCTTTTTTATGCTACAAATAGAAATTTCAAACTGTTTTCTTACGTTTTACGGTGGACTCTGTTTTCACTCATCAGCGGGTGCAACCTGGTTCATCGGATATCCGGTTACCGTTCTATTACTTTTTTAATATCCGGAACCTAATCCGGCCATTGCACGAAAGATCCGGTTATCTGGCATGCCAAATTTGATTTTTAAAATTTAATTATTTAGTATGTTTTGAAATGCAAATTAAAAACTTACTACGTATTTGTAAACGTTGAGGTGTTTAAAATATGAGTAGAATTTACAGGTTTCAAACACCAGCGCCGGATATCCGGTACGAAAGTAGGATTTTGTATCTGGAAAAACTTTTTTCAATGCAGAAATGGGGCAATGCAGTAGGGGTAAATTAGAAAAAAAATGGGTTGTATCACGGTTCAATTTTTAAGTCCCGCACTGTACCTTCTTCAATTAGGCCGGCAGGTGGTGTAGTGGTAAGGCGCAGGGCTCGTACGCCCACGTTCGCAGGATCAAAGCTGGCCGAAGTCTATGGATTTTCAAAGAAGCAGAAAATCAACAGCGCCCATGTCGTATGATTTTGCGGCAAGATCCCTTGAGTATCCGTTTGGCGTGAATACTATCTCAGCTAAATTAAATTCCTAGCTCTAATTGATACAGATTGCATTAATTAGAGCTCGGCTATTAAAAAAAATCTGAGCGTCAAAAATTGCGGCAATGGTACCACACTCATTGCGGTGCCGCTGAAAGAGTTGGTACAAATCTCTGGGGACGCCCTAGATCTGCAATGGTTCTGAACCAATATATACGCAGCCCCCATTCGAAGTAATAATGATCTTCTTCAATTAAAACACCAGCAACTTCCTTCAACGTAAAAAATACTTTGTTTCCTTCCATTTGTCTCCATTCAATTTTGAGTAATGGATTACCAATTCTACCTCTGACTAACCCTTTTAAGTCCTTCTTAAAGCTTAATAAACAAGTCAAGCTAAATTTTAATCAGAAAGTTGAAAGAAAAAACAAGAGCTAAAACAGAAAAAGCTCCAAAAAAGGAAAAAAAAAAATTTTTTTAAATGCTGTAAAACTCTTTCAAAAATGCTCAAAAAACAGGAAAAACAAGTCGAAAAATGCATTATCATCAACTTCTGGGCCTGATGATTTTTCATTAACAGCATGAAAAAATAGCCGGGGGTCGAAAGGGGAGGATTAATTAAGTTTGCGGTGTGGTGTTGAAGTAGCTTAAGTGTTTCGAAACAAGCTCGCAAGGTCAGCAGGTCAGCTTTAACACTAAAACATACTAAATACTTCGGATTCCTAAAATTTGTCGTTAAATTACAAGTGCGACTACCGCGAAAGCCGATTACATACTAAAACTCCTCCCTCCCAACGTTCTCTTGAACCAATAATAATACTTTTTGACATTCCTTTTACGTGAAGATCACAGCAAATTTGTCAACATGAAATTGCATTACAGATGCGTTTAATGCGTCAAGTCTCAAAAGCGTCGAGCCGAAAATTACATCAATTAAATAGAACTAAACTATTCAACAATTTGTATTCGGCTCAGTTATTTGTGTGTTTAATAAATTAGTTACAACAACTGACAAGCGATTTGGACTGACTTTGAAGTACGATTAATCTAATATTTGTTAATAGACAGTTCTATATTTTATTACTTTTAGGCGTCGTTGCATTAATGATTCCTTCCTCCGACCGTTAGTTCGAAATTTCGTGGGGATTTGACGAATTCGAGAAATAACAAGGAGATTTGAACAAGAAAGATGTACGTATATACACTGTAAAAAAATCTCCTGAAAATAACGGAAAAAGTACGGCAGCAGAGTTGCCGAAAATATTCCGATTTTGATAATAATTTTCCCGAGATTTGATAGAAGTTCCATTTCTTTTTTTCTCCGTTAATCCAAATCAGGTTGTGAAAATTCAGCAACCGTAAAACGGAAAAGTTCCGTTCTTGTATTTTCAGGACGTGATATTTCCTTTTTTTGGAAAGAAAAACCATGTATTGAAGCATTACGGAAATGTTTCGTTAAAATCAGTCAAAAAACACTCTGAAAATTCAGGTTATTTTAACAGTGTAACAACTTAGACTAGAAAAGCATAAAAAAAATAACTAAATATATAACTTTTCGACTGAAATTACGACAAGTCCAAAAATTTTACAGTACCGTTTGGAGCGTTGATATTGTCGCGTAACTGGCACTCTATTTGTAAATGCGATTCTAAAATATATACAGTAAAACCCTGTTATACCGCAGTGACTATCATGTCCCCCGACTTTTAAACCACCCTTTATCATTGCCATTTAAAGGTGATTCCTTATTTGCTATTGTAAATAAAGCCATTCCGAGCACACAAATATTCTATCCAAATCGCACCCATTCCCCTCACCAGACACACTAACATATAAAGCCCTATTGTGATAGGCGTGAAGCACACCTTTTCTGTCTTTCAACCTAGAACATATAGCTTGATTTCAAAATCGGGTGAAATTGCCTTGACTTGTTTCTCTTGACATGGGCGGAGCTCAATCTGTCAGGGACTGTTCAGTTCAATTTTTAACTATTCCATTTTCAGAGGTCTAGTTACGCGCGTGCAACTTCTTTTATAGCGTTATCAACCTTTGTATTCCAGATTCTTTAGCATTCCTGAAAAGTAAACATATTCCGCAGTGAAAAGTGCGTTCCTCCCCTTCCAAATCTAACTTTTTCTAAAGGCCTTTGCCCCTTCACAATCCCATGCTGATAACATAAAACACAGTTGATTTATAACCTATCACTCGATAGACTGATTGCGCAGCTGAGATGTGTGCTTCTTGCACAGCAATTACAATGAATAAATAAAATGACAGCAAAGAAGACAACAAAAAATTATCCCATTAGAGGAAGAAAAGTACGAGCAATTGATAAAGTTAAAAATTATGCAACAAAAGCGAGTATTATTTCCTGAATATGGTTTCGCAGTATAGTTTCACTATACCGCGGGTAACAAACATGTCCCCCCCGACTCCCGCGTTTTAACGGAGTTTTACTGTATAGTGTATATATATATTTTTTTTCCTCAACTAGCTAAGCTTTTCTCTACCAGCCCCCTACATGTTAGCCGAGGCCTTAGGATTGCTTGCGCACGGGGCGAGATAATGGGGTCCACTGATTTTACATGCACGTAACCCCAAGTGTACATGGTGGGCCTTCAGTAAGGAAGGAAAAAATGTGATTGTAGGAGGTGCCAGTGGGGCTGTTTCGGTGTCGGTGGTGGCCTTTGTTCTTTACCGCTTTTCCAAAAGGCACGCCCGTTGGGCAAGGGCAAAGATAGCTATTTGAAGCACCGACTGGCACCGCTACAGTGATGTTGGTATACAATAAAAGTACTTTCGGGAATTTTAAATAACAGTTACAATAATTACTTCAATGATTTCGCAACCTATCTCTAAGCAGGGCCGGCCCCATAAGTGTGCAAAGTGTGCGAAGTACAAGGGCGCCAGCGCCTTGGGGTCACCTTTGCGAAAAGATGTATAAAATAAATAGTTAAAAATAAGTAAATAAATGTAATCATTTTTCCAGCAAAAATTGTAAAAACCGTTCCCTTTTTTTTTTTTTTTTTGGAGGGCACTTTTAAAAAGGATAAAAATTTTAAAGACATTTCCGTAACCTTCCTACCTCTTTTATTTCCTGTATTGTGGATAATTTCTCGATACTTGTCCTTGGCGGCAGATTAGCGGATTTTCTATAATATTTTTTTTATGTTGAACATTTGAACCAGTCTTACAATACCTTAGGTAAGTTTTACCGCAAGCATTCACCGGGGGTGACTATTTCGTAAAATTGCTAGTTTCGATTTTTTATATTTTTTTCAGTTTTTCATGCCTATATTTACAATGCATTACGTACTAGAGCTGGGACCTAGTCGTATAATATTCTTCGAATTTCATATATTTTTATATTGAAAGAAAAAGTTTTAAAACTATTTTTGGATTGTTTATTAAAAGTCTTTATACTAAAATTATTTTTGATTTCTGTCATTTGATTACATTAGAAAAAACCTTAACATTACAGTGTCAAACTTCTGAGTTGTTAATATCTTTTGACATAAAAGAATTTCTCAATTTTTTGAATATTTCAATTATGTTTATTTTTTGAATATTTGCGATTATAATTAAGTAATATGCTAGTAGAGGTGATTGTGTTCTAGTTATACAGCAGAATTTCTGTCTTGATTCGTTTTGTACTGGAATCCTGCATCGTTGGTTTATCTTCCCATCTTCGTAAGAAAATCGTTAATTTTTACTTATTCCAAATTTTCGGCGATCATGTAGTTAAATGTTAATATTGATGTTTTAATGTAAAAATCGGTGATTGTATGTTTCATCAAAGTTTTAAGGACACAGTGACCCCCGCGCTGCATTTTACGGTTTCAGTCACCCTAATTATGTAATTAAAATTATTTAAATGGTATATGTATTTGCAAATTTGGGGGTAACTACTGAATATGAGTTAATTATTTTTATTTGAATATGTAGGTGCACAGCATATGTGTCGGGCGTTTAATTTTTTTAGAGATTAACACAGAACCTTTGAAATAAGAATGTTCTTTTTTTTAATTTTTCACTGTAGTTGGACTTATTTTAACATTTATTATGCACATCTTGGTTAAATTTTAAATATTAAGACAAGTAAAAATATTTTTGACTGACAAATTAGAATAATAGAAATAGAATTAATTAGAATAAAATCAAAATAATAGAAAAATTATGAAAAATATGAAAAACACAAAAATTGACCCTTGCGTCTGAATTTTTGAGCATTTTACTTACAACATTTTATGCAGTTTCGTATGGGTTGTTAAATTTTTTTGGCATTGCTTTTTATGAAGCAATAATTTAAAAACTTTTTGTACTGGTTTAATTGTAGAGAAACGAAACAATTTTTGACAAACTATGCTGAAAGTTAAAAAAAAGAAAAAAAAATCAAAAACTTATACAATTAAATAGCAACTGTTCACCAGAAAATATATATATTATTTTTACGTATCTATTTATGCAGTTTGGATGAAATTTCTAACGCAAGACTCATACTTTGTGTTTTTCATATTTTATTCTATTTTTTAATAGATAAAATTTTTTCTTTTAGTCGCTAAAATTTTTTGTTGGTATAATATTTCAAATTTAGCCAAGATATTTATAACTAATGCTAAAATAAGTCCTACTGCAGTGAAAAAAAAAAAAAAATTTTTTTTAATTTTAAAAGAAAAAAGAAAAATCAAGGGGAAAAGGACCTTTTATCTTTAAGGTCCTGTGTCCCCTTAAACGCTATACTAAGAAAAAAACTCTGTATTATTTATTCATTGCTATGTGTCAGGCCGCAGAAAGCTTGCGATTCGAGGGACTATGGGGTTGAAAGAAGAATTAAATTTGCTTTTTATCCTTCAAACTAGGAACTGTAATATTGCGACTCTTAAATAAAAACTTTGAATTTTTTGGCCCACCCTTAGTTTGTATTTTGTGTTGTTAAAATCTTTAAAAAAAATTGTAAAATTTATATTTATCACCCCATTTTGATTTAGGAAAAATCTGTCACGTAAATTTACTAATCTAGAATTAACCAAAACTACTCACGAAAAAAACACAATCGTACTGCGATGAAAACGTTTATGATAATAGTTTTGCTTTAAGCTATTTTAAAACCCCAACTCCCTTCTTAACTTTGTAGGCGTCTATAAATGCCTCAGAAGATCAAATTAATGTCAGTTTCCTAAGTTATTTTTTCTGCATAGTTAATAATGGTAAAATGTTGTTAAATAATTAAAATTCCATAAATTAAGTAAAATTAAAGCACATAATAAAATTCTTTAATATTTTAAAATTCATGTTTCGAAAGCGTAAGGAAATAAAATTGGAATTTGAGTTTCGTTTTTTTTTTTTTTTTTTTTTTTTTTTTTTTTTCCGATGTAATTTTTTATTGATACGTGTTTTAATGTTTTTACATGTAAATGTTTCTATAATTAATGATTATGCAATGATTCATAATACAATATTATATTTATAATTATTAATAAAACGGAAAAGTTCCGTTCTTGTATATTAATAATATATATAATATATTAATAATATATATATTAATATAGTTGGAGCAATAATCTCTAACTTTGCGTGTGGTGAAGAGGAGGTTTGGGGCGCTAATTTGATTTGTCCAAGGGCGTCTTATACCATCGGGCCGGCCCTGTCTCTAAGACGTTTTCTTTAAATCCTACAAATATAACAAATATGTACTATACTTATGTTTACAAAACGGATAGACCTTATGTGACAGGGCACCCTGAGAAAATTCTAATTCTTCCAGGGGTGCCACGACTTTGAAAAGTCCGATGGAAAGGTCCACTTTAACAGAGGCTTCAGTACATCCAATTTGTTCAACGAAAAAAATCGTCGAAAATAATTGGTGGTTAATGAAAATCATACATTGGTAGAACATGCACTGAATAAATGAAGCCGAATTGACTCTAATATATATCTATTTATTTAAACACACTAACACACATCTAATTAATATTATGTATAATTAGTGTCTATTTATGATTTAAGTGTTTCTTTTTTTTTTTTTAAGTGACGGAGTTTTTTTTTTTTGTTGTTGTTGTTTTGCAAATTGGATGTACTGAAGAACTGAATCCTCTGTTAAACGCTTCAGGTGTAAAATATCTTCAGAACTTATTTACAAGAATGACTTATGATAGGGCATATAAATTTAAAAGTAAATAATTAATAATTAGAAACTATAGTGCTAGAAAGTTCTGTTTCAGCTGATTTTCTCGGGTTTTCTCTTTTTAGCCTACTTTCCCGTAAAAGTAAAAATAAATACATAAATAAAGCATGAAAGAAGGCTTAAAAATATCGTTAAAAACAAAGAAAAGTTTAAAAATTGAAAGTAGGATTTTGAGATGGGGAAAATGTGTGTCTGTCGGTCTGTCTGAACGAATTGTCCGATTCGAAAGATTTTTTTGCATTGGAAAGATCTCGGCGAGGACATCTCATTTCCATATTTTGCTTTTTGATTTGAATAAGTTTTATGCAATTTTTGAACTGTTCAAAAAATCGTAACATTAGCACCAAGGGCAAATTATGTAAACTCCGGGCGTAAGAACCAAGTTCATATGAACAAGCTTATTGGACGAAGCTCTCAGTGAGAAATATTTTTTGATTTAAACTATTTTTGTTCATTTTTGAATAGTTCAAAAAAATTAACATAGCATCTCCGGGGAAATTTCAATTCTATATAAATCATGATCTAACAGACCGATTTGCTTGGAGCAAACTTTATCGACAAGATGTTATGCCGCAGAATATGTACAGATACAAAGTTCAACCAGAACTAAACAAGCCTATTTTCCTAAGAAAGTTTTTGTTCGGGATTTTTAAGGATTTTTTTCGAATGAAATGAATGAGTGAAGGGAATGAACGAATAAATGAGTGAAAAAAGGAATGAATAAATACTAAAAGAAATAAATGAGTGAATAAATACATGAATGAGTAAATGAATGAATGAATGAATGAATGAATGAATGAATGAATGAATTAAAGAATGAATGAGTAAATGAATGAATGAATAAATGAATATTTGAAGTAATTTATTGAATAGTAATTGAGAACTAAAGATAAATGAGAAGGAGAGAGAAAGCTAGATTATAAATTTGAAGTTGGGTGTATACGGGAAAGAAGGCTCTTGGAATTCTAGACGGAACTTCTTGTTTCAACTTAATTTAATCTTTCGTATTTTTTATCAATTTCAATAATTTTAGCACAAACTTCAAACTTATTCTCCCAGTTCAAGAGCACCTAAAAATAAAAATGTATCGTTACACCAAAACTACTATTGGAGAAAGGTCACAAAATATTGCATCTGGTAGAAATGTCAATGTCCTTTTTCACTGACGCCTGTTTTAAAAAAAAGGAAATGTTAAAGGGAGCTACCCAAGATGGAACAACAAAAAATAAATTTATTTAGAATTTATATTAAAAATTTAATTAGAAATTTATTTTTTTATTTTTAAAAAGACTAAAATAGCCTCTGTAGTTTTCCCATAGGTTAACTGATAAAGAGGTTTATATCAACATTACATTGTTATTTCGTCTATTCAACGAAATTCTGGTGAAATAACACAGCATAAAAAATATCATGGAAAAGTTATTTTATTTATTTATTATTCTAAAAATGTATAAGCAAATAAAATAACTTTTCCTTGATAATTAAATAACTTTTCCATCTGATATTTTTTCTAAAAAAATAAAATAAAAAACAGGTGATGAATTTACAACTGTCTTTTATAATACTCCGAGCCAAATAAGGTGTAAATTATTGATCGAGAAAAGACAAGTGGTCAACTTACAAAGGTTTCCATGTATTATATAGCATAGGACTAACTCCGTACTTCAGACAACTTAGACATGCGGTCAACTTTACAGATTTTGCTGTATTATGCATATGGTTAGCTTAAATATCCATCTTCAGTTATTTGAAATTAGCTCTTAGAAGCTTAAGTTATTTGAAATCAGAGTTTAGATACTTAAATTATTTGAAAATAGCTCTTAAGTGATTAAATTATTTGAAATTAGCGTTTAGAACCTTAAGTTATTTGAAATCAGCGCTTAGATATTTAAATTATTTGAAAATAGCTCTAAGATGCTTACGTTATTTGAAATGAACGCTTAGAATATTATCTATCTATCTATCTATCTATCAAGTGAGCCAACCGGCCCAACAAAATCATACATAGGACTGCGAACTAGCGCCTAGCCTTCTTAGAATAGGGAAATGCCAGTTTCGCCAAGAGCTGAAGAATACAGTTACAATTAGGCAAAAACCATTTAGAAACGGGTAACTAAAGTATAGATCCGATGCGATTGCAAGTAAATGAAGAAACTTGTTTCAGCAACCGTATTGCGTTACAGCAACAGAGTCATTTTGCTTCTTGAATGAATAGGAGTTTCTGGTAAAATTGCGAAATGTTTCAACTTCTCTGCACTTATGTAGGCGTTAAACAGCACTAGTGTTGCTCATTATTTGTTGAGAATAATTTCATCAAGCGTTTAGGAGCTTTGTTACTTTGATCAACAGTATTGGTCCTATTATTTCTATATAACCCGTATATTTCAGCTTCATAACTAAATAACTAAAAAAAAAAAATAGTGCAGCCATCAAATACTGACCAAAAAAGAATTTTACTTTACAAGGTAATCTGGAAAAAAAAAAAAAAAAAATGCTGAGAACTAATCGAGTCTACCTTGCACCTCAGAGGCATTTTTGTCACAATACAAAAGATACAAGTTATTCATATAAGTTCTGAAATAGTTAAATAATTACCTTAAACATGAATCAATAAATAAACCCCTTTCTATAAAATTAAAACCATTAGCTGTTACGTAAAAGATATCAATTTAAAATCAAACTAGCCCCCCCCCCCCTGTACCAACGTATATAAAACAAAATGCAGAACGGAATTAAAATAAAATTACTCGAGGTACAAAATTTCAATCAAAAGTTAAGTAAAACATTTGAATAAATAGAGGAATACTTTTTCCTTATTCCTCAATGCTTTACAGAGGCGCTAAAAGCGCAATATCTTGAGGTTGCAATAATTTAAATCCATAAAAATGAAAGAGCTCTAATTCTTAATCGTTGTCAAACAAGAAAAGAAATATTTAATAAAAAAAAAAAAAAACATCGTAAAAAATTAAGCAGAAAAAAAATTCCCCATTTTTAGCCTCAAAAATATTTTTTTGGTCACTTTTGTTCCAAATAATTTATTTATTAGATTATTTTAATAGTAGGAAATTCTCAGAAGATCAGTTTTTTTTAAAAGGTTAATTTAATAAGTTTTCGACGTTATCGGTCGCAATTTGTAACGAGTCAGTGCCTTCGAAAAACATATGACAATAAATACAAAGAACTTAAACTTCTATACAAATGAGTTTAGAACAAATGTTTTGCCACTTTGGTTGTTAACCAACCGACCGACCATCTTGTCCACTTATATATTTAACCCCTTAACAGCCGTGGGCGTATATATATATATACACTTCCCGAAGTGCGATTCTTTGCCTTGTGTTGCTATCAGTAAAATTACAGCCACCGAGGCTTTGGAATGGCATAAAGTGATCCTGGTTGTGTTTGCGAAGGATCTTTCGTCTGGGGGGGGGGAGGCAGTGCTAAAAGTTCTTCTTTCCCCTAATACACCGCATAACTACGCGCCCCTATTAGAAAAACGGTGCCACGGGGAAGCAAAACCTGTGAATTTTTTTCGGCAGTTAAGAGGTTAATTGCCTCTATGGATCACTGGGAAAAACTAAGGCTTAATTCGGGATTCGAACCACTCAGATGTGCTATACCGATCAATAACACTCATACCTTTACCGAGTTTCGAGCCTCGGCGTTGGAGCTTACTACTCTACCGACCATGACGTCGAGACTGACAGCTTTTGAAGACTTTTCGCAGCATTTCCGAAAGAAACGAAAATATTAATAACAAGGGTTTATTTTTATTTTTCTTCTTCCCCCCTCCCCCCCACTGATGGCACATTGATTTTTTGATGGTTACGATGGAGAGCAGACTAAGTTTTCCTTCCTTTGTATTTCTGTCGTGGTTTTTCTAATCCACTGTTACCGATACCGGACAGCTGTCCGTAGCGCCGTAGGGTATCTTTAAGGCCATCTTCCTTAAAAACCCCGTACATCAAAAAGAGAAGAGCAATTTTACTCACCCGTGAATTTGAATTGGCTTATTCAAATGCTGTCTGATGATTTAAATTGGTCATTACCGCTAATTTACAAAGGTCATCAAACCACACCAACATGTCTATTTTACAGCTCTGGCTTTCTTTTTTTTTTCTTTTGGTAGCGTTGTATATGAAATATCTCGCATTTATTGATAACTAAATTCTATAAATAGCTTCTATTTTTAACACATATACACACCTATTGATAAACTAATTAAATAAATGGAATAAACAATATTATTCGTATTAACCCTCTATCATTCTAAGACTCAGATTTATTTGGTCTTTTGGCTTAAAGATTATTGAAAAAAACATATATTGCAGAATTTTAAATTTTATTTACTTTTTAATTTATTATTTAAACCCTCTGTCGCTCACAAATTCGGATTTATTTATTTATTTGGATTAGAGATAATAGCAAAAAAAATTATAAAGTTCGCGAATTACAGAAATTTTAAATTTTATTTATTAAGAAAATTGTAAAAACAACAATCGAACGGCAAACAAACCATCAGAATTAACACCTGAAGGGATTTTTTGACAGTCAAAAAAGTGTTCGTGGCGACGCCGGGAGACACTATTTCTCCGAAAAATTATAAGAAAATAATAAGCAATATGTAAGCAAGAAAATAATAAGCAATAAATAAATGATTTAGCAATCCCTGAGGTGCGACATCTTCGGCACAATGCGACCAGCTGCA
The DNA here is from genome assembly GCA_038502835.1 of Octonoba sinensis. Lineage (NCBI taxonomy): Eukaryota > Metazoa > Arthropoda > Arachnida > Araneae > Uloboridae > Octonoba > Octonoba sinensis. The sequence continues at coordinate 46,007,500 of CM076603.1, forward strand.
AAATCGATGAAGCCGCCGGCAAAGAAGACTTCATATTGGGGTTGGGGATCCTTGCGATCGCCTCCTTATATGCTTTACGCTTACGTCCGTCGGTAAGACGCAGAATTAACGAAGTGAACAACATATAACCTCAAAACATAACAAGCAGAAATTCATATCGAGTGGTCAACAATTTTATTACAGTCAATTCCGGTTAAACTGACCACATCGGGACACGAGCATTTTGGTTCTATTAACCGGCTGATCCGATTACACGAATATCGAACGAGATCGGACGTACTATAAGTTACATACGAATTTTAAAAGGCACACTAAAACTATAAAAACTTTCATTAAAATATACATAATTTATTTTACAGTCAAATACAATAGTACTCCCTAAGGGACACAACCGAAAAAGGGACACCTCTAATTAAGGGACATTTTTTCTGGTCCCAGTCCCTTTGAATAGGGACCGCAATGTATTTACCTATGAATAAGGGACACTCTATTTAAAGGACATTCGAAGAGAAAAGTTTCTACAATTAAAGTTATATAGATAAGAAATATGTACTGGTAGCTGAGGTTCTTTTTTTTTTTCTTCTAAAAATTAACTTCTGAAAGTTGGCAGAGTCCAAGAAGCAGTAACTAAGAAGCAAGTACGCATTTTAAAGTGCTTGCTAACTTACGAATGTTGTTCTCTCTTTGGGGTACTATAGAATAGAATAAATACATGATGGGTCAGCATTGAGACAGTACTTGGTTGTCAACAAGGTTTTTAGGCAAGTATTGGAAAAAAACCACACAAAATTTAATTTATACTGTATTCCCCCCTCCTTCCAATTTACATACTGAAAAACAAACCCATCTAATGGATTACTTCAAATAAGTTTCTGTAAGTAACAAACCTTAGCAAATATACGACATTTTTGCTAATGTTTTAGCTTTTCAACTAAAAATTTTAAATTTCAATGATTTTGATTTTTATTATGTATGCATGAAACATTCAGTATTTAAGCTTAAATGTTAACATGTGTTTATTATAGAATTAAAATAAGCTAATACACTATATGAGTATACCACAATTTATGAACCTCCGAGGAAGGGACACTTCTATTTAAAGGACAAAACCTCCAGCCCCCTTAGTGTCCCTTATTGAGAGGTTTTACTGTAATTTTGTTAGAATTACAATTTAATTTCATTGTCGAAAATTCACTTGAACTTTGACTTTTGCTTTAAAGTACCGCTAGCTAGTGCTAATTTCGTTAAACATCTCCCCTTTTAAATATCGTCGGATTTCATTGAAAGTTAAAAAATGTTCAATAGAATTTATTTTTGTGTTCGTTGAACTTGCTTTAAAAAGTTCTACGCGGGCAACTTATGACTCCGGTTTCATATTTTCTTTCATTTCTCTGGTCCGATAAAACGGATTTTTGGTCCCAATAAGCGAATAATATTAGGCTTATGTAATAGGAAATGTTTTGGTTCTTTATTACTTGGGTTGCATAATCCGGTCCGATTATCCGGTGATCCAATTAAGCGTATTCCACTTTATTATTATTACTATTATTTTTTTAAAAAAAAGGTTAAAATGTTCTTTTGATAAAGATGCTTCACAAAATTCTGTCTGCAAATTTTGCATGTTAAGGATGCTTTTACATAAAATGCGACAAAAACAGAAAACATGTCTTTTCCCATTTGCGCAAGCGCAGATCAGAAAATATATATTTTTTTTTGTCTTTGTCGCCCTCTAATACTCCAATTTTTCCAGATCTCCAGATGCTATAATCAAGGTTTCGTCCGGCGACATTGCCAGGTTTTTTCATGTTGTTCGGCGGTAATTTTTTGTTCTGAAAGAAGATACTTATTTAGATAAATTTGAAACGTTAAAGTGTTTTCTAACTATAAATTTTCATGCCGAATTTTAGAGCTGTTGACCTTGAGATGCGTGTACTGTCATGGCAAAGAAACGTCTTTAGTATAGGGACCGGTTGGCAATTTATTTTGGTTGGCGACGAAAGATGCCGCGAAAAGGGTGATACGTCCAGAACTTACCAAATATATAACAAACTAAAGTTCCACACATCAAACACAAAACAACTAATTGCAGTTGTAACCGACAAATAACTCTCCAACCAAAAATGTCGCTAACGGGCTCCCACACTACACTAAAGTTGTACCCAAGAAGTGAATATAGGTACATATAAAAATGTACTTCCTTGGCCAGATTGTTCACCATAACGATTCTTGCCTTCATCATGTTTTTACTTAAACTTGTCACAATAAGTCTTACAACATTTCATAGACCTTCTGATACAGTCAAATATCGCGCAGGATTACTAAAGCATTTTCTTTTTGCAATGGGTTCCCTAGGCATTTTAAATTTCACAAATGGTAACAACAACAAATTTCAATCATCAAAAGATAAATTCAAAATAAGTGTTGCCACTCAGTATATTGCTATCTCAATTGAAATAAAATATCTATAGCGGATGATGTTTGCTCATTGTTACAAGTACCTCAATTGCGTTATTTAAAAAATGAGATTTTTGTGTAAAATCGCGTTTATTTGGAGAGGACACCTACATAGGTAAACTTAAAAAACAAAACCGGATTTAAATACAAAATTTGGTCCAAATCGTTAGAGCCGTTTTCGAGAACTCAAAATATATAAATATACAAGAATTGCTCGTTTAAATATAGTACCTGGGTGACCGAGCCTCGCTCGTAGATTTTTTTAATTTTTCTTTTACGAAGAAGATACTTATTCAAATAAATTTGGAAAATTTAAGTGCTTTTACTAAACATAAATTTTCATGCCGATTATAGCTGTTTCCGAGATAAGAGGATACGAGAGATATATCGGATAGATGTGCATACAAATGTTTCAACAGCATTATCATCATTTCAGCTGTAAGACGTCTACTGCTGGACACAGGCCTCCCCCATAGTCATTCATCTGAGGCGACTCTAAGGGGCTTGCACATAAATATTTATTTATTTATACGAGCTATTTAAAGGTTAATATTTTGCGAAGTGATATGAATAGGAGTAATTTACTTATAACTCTTATAAATCTTACACCTGTTTCATAACGTTCTGATACATTCAAATTACATGCAGTATTATTAAACTTTTTTGTCAATGGGTTTCCTAAGCATTTTAAATTACGCAAATGGTAAACAACAACAAATTTCAATCAACAAAAAGTAAATTAAAAATTATGTGTTGCCACTCAATGTATTGCAATCTCAATTGAAATAAAGTATCCATAGCAGATGATGTTTGTTCATTGTTACAAGTACCTCAATAGCGTTATGAAAAAAATTGTTTTTTGTGTAAAACGGCGTTTTTTTCGGGACAGACACCTGTATAGGTGAACTTAGAAAACAAAACCTGACCTAAATACAAAATTTGAACCAAATCGTTAGAGCCATTTCCGAGAACGTAATATATATATATATATATACAAGAATTGCTCGTTTAAATACATAAGATAAGATTTTTTATAAATTGAGATTACTTTTACGCAATTGGAACTTTCCATTAAAAATGAATAGATAAATAAATAAACAAATAAGTTTCAATGTTTGAAAAATGGCAGTCTTTTATATTGTAGTGCAAAACTTTCAGCAACATTTAAATAGTATTATAACAAAAATAAAATATCATAGAATGTGTTAACGATTGAGAAGAACAAATATCACTTCCAGCAACTATCAAAAACATTTCCAGCTCTATTTGTTTTTCACTATCGATGATCTGAACCACCTCTAAAAAGCGAGATTTTTTTCTTTGTAAAAAAACAATAAACAAAATTTTTCAAAAATGAAAGAGTCTCTCACGTAACCATAAACTACAGCAAAGACTAATAACCAGTACCCGGAAGTTAATGATAATGCATTTTTTCTTCATTTTTCGACGTTTTTCTTGTTTTTTAGAGCATGTAAAAAGATTTTTACAGCATTTTTTGTATTTTTGGGTACTTTTTTCATTTTTCTATATTTTAGCTCTTTTTTATTAATTTTTTGATTAAAACTTAGTTGGATTCACCCATTAAATTTCACAAAACACTTAAAAGAGTTGGTCGCGAGTAAAACTAAATCTATTACACAAAACTGAATGAAGATAAATTGAAGAAAACGGTATTTTTGATGTTGAAAAAAATTGCTGGTGTGGTTCAAAAAAAAGTTTTTCAAGATACAAAAAACTTGCTTTCGTATGCGGCCTTTGATAATGTAAAAAAACATTTTATTACTCAGGGGAATTAAGATCCTCTCATTTACGACAGTAAAGTTATCGAAACACATGTTTACATGTTATGGTTACATGTTATGTAATTGGTGTATTGTTTTTATAATTTAATTTTATTTATCTCAGAAAGTCATTTAATGACTGTTGCTATTATAAATTTTCAAAAAACATGTTTTAATAGAATTTTGACTTCAGTGGATTTTTCAAATGTTAAATGCATTAACTTTAATGGCATTTTTTTTTGGCCCTTTGTGGTGTGTCTTTAGAGCATTTCCAGGGATTTATTAGGTTATCAACTGACTGCTTATAACCAAGAATTTTCCAGTAAAAATTTGAAAGCGTGTGTGGAAATTTTCTTTAATTTTAACTCTTGGATTTAAAGAAAAAAATCATTAATATGTCTGAATATCTCAAAATATTTATAAGGTTCTGTAGATAAACCGAAACAATAAAGGTCGCGTAGGATTTGGCCTGAAGCCAGCAAGCAATATACTCGGATGAACAGCGCTTGAGCCAAAATAGACAAGACATTGTATTTTCTGATGCGCGTTACGTTGAAACTTGTTGCAATTAATTAATATGCAGATTTTATGTAAGCACTCTACAATAGCTCCTCTAGAAAAATCCGAGTTTCAGTGTTTGAGCGCACAGGGCTGTATATAAAATTAAAGCAATTAAATGTTGGCTTTAGAATTTTCCATCGTTTATTAGTTGTAAAAGCAGGGATCTGGAGCAGCCTTTTATTTTGAACTGCTTCGTTCTGAACAGGCCAGTCATTACGGGGGGTCAACTGTACCTCCCACCCAGCTTGGAAAGTATAATGTATTTATGTGCATGTACATGTATTTTGTTGTTTTTTAACACTTTATCGACCGTTAGCCGGCTTTTTGTTGCCGATGCTTACCGACCGATTGCCTATTAATCTTTTTTTTTCCTCGGGGCTGCCTAAAAATAGAATATCCATCGGAAGCCATGGCGATAAATAATTGCCATTTGCTATATCATCTGCATTTTATTATTAGTATTGAGGTGCTTTGCATACTTGCGTAAAGTGCGTTGTACATTTGGAGTTAGTACATCGAGTTTATACTCTTTGCCCCGGCGTTAAATAGGGGGAAGGGGGGCAATTTCCCCTCTGTCGGGCAACACCCCCCCCCCCCTATCGGGGACGGGGAGAAAATTTTCTTTCGTCCGGAAATCGTATTTGTTCCTGTGGGATAATTTACGAAAAGGGCTTGTCCGTTTTTTTCAGAAGACCATCGGACTTCTTTTCCCGCTCTGTTAAAGTCAATCGACGCAAAAGTTATTCAAAAGAAAGTGAGGTTTTTTTTTTTTTTTTTGGTAGCTCTCTCTCCATATGCATACATTGAGGGCTGGTTTCAAAACAAAACAGCATGCCCTGAAGAATGGTCGTTAGGGCCCCGATAATAATAATAAAAAAGCGTCGCTCGTGTCGTGTGGTCAATTTTTCCTGTCGGAGGTCAATGCTGTATATTACGGTAAAGAATTACGGACTCTTGTTTGCGTCGAACCGTTTTTCAATATAAAAATGAATATATGCCTGTCCGTCCTTTATGCATGTATTACTACACCATTCATCCGATCGGCATGAAACTTTGGGAAGTTGTTGAGTACACTCCTGCGAAGGTTTCTGAAAAAAAAAATCCTACAGGTAGTTCTTTTTTTATTCCAATTTTACGCAATTGTCCACATAAATTCCCCAATATGGGGGTGAAAAAACCTTGCACATAATTGTAATATATCGATCGAAAGCGCTAATTTTTCTGCGCAATATGATATTTGTTCTAAGTTTCTAAGTCAATAAGAACGCCAGTTATAAGCTTTTTAGTGCGACTTCATAAGGCTTTGATCCAAAAATAATAATTAGCAGTTTCCTCAACTCCGCGTGAATAGTGTTAGCTTAATTTCAATATAAAACTTTTTTTTCAAAATAGTTCAGTTTAATAAAGATAAAACAATAATAAAGCATACCTTCAATTTAACGTTTTCCTCAAATTAGCAATAGGTTTTAAATTCGAGATTGAACTTGATAAAAGTATTGTCTCCCCGATTTAACGATTTCCTTGATTTAGCAAAAGCATTTAAATAAATATCGATAGAAAAGGAATACGTATGGTCTATACTAGATTTCAAATAACGTGGCGAATATGATACGCTAAAATTTTTTACTGTTTTAATTAGTCATTGCTGATAAATCGGAACATACTAATGAAATTGTGCTTCGTTTTTTAGGTACAGTTAAAATTTAGCACCAGCAGCGCCTTACGGGCACCGCTAGTTTGCCAATCAAATGCAATTTTTTGTATCGGGTCTGAAGAGGACAAATATTATTTTTAATACTTTGTAAACTTAACAAACTGAGCGTCAAAAATTCTTAAAGTGGTAATGGCATCCGCCGTCAGTGGTGCTACTTGAAAGAATGGATGCCGATTTCCGGGAAATGCACTAGGTCTGAAATGGTTAGTGACCATACGCAGCCCTATTAGGGACCGTTCGTAAATGATGCCACGCTTTTTTCCCATATATTTGACCCCCTTCCCCCTTTGTCACAAAATGTCACACTTCAACGTATCCCCTTTGTCACATGTCACGCTATGATGCATAAGCAGGATGTCACACTTCTTGTTTTTCCCTCCTCTCCCCTTGTCACAATTTCACGAACCCCCCTGCCCCTAGAAGCGTGACATCATTTATGAATAATTCCTTTAGAAAAAAATAACTAGTGAGCTGACCGCCAAATTTGATTATTAAGAGCATAAAACGCAAGTCAGAAAATATTGTATCAAATCTGAAAAATTGAATCTAGACTAGCTAGACTATCAATGCTTGAATGAGCTACTGTGAGGGCTCCAAACATAAATGTATAACTTTTTCCCTTTAAAAATTGCTTTCCTATTATTCACACATCACATGATTTTATATACCAAACATGCTACTAAAACTGGATTTTATTTCGGCATTAATTTTGAGTACATCTCTTCGAATGGATAAATTACGATCCTTTATTGCCATTAGTATATTTAATTGAGTTTGAATGAATTTTGTGTTCGTTTTAGAAAAACCTCTCTTCATTTTAATTAGCGTTTTAGGTAGCTAATTTTTTAAACAATGAGTTTAAAATTCATTATTTATTCATTTTAACGCACGAATTTTATTTAGTAAAATATCTTTTAAAGTCTTGCTAATTTATGTGAAAATTATCAATTTTCCAGCCATAACTTTCTAGGGAACCACTGTGTACAAACAAAGGTATGGGAGCTATGGATTAAGAAAGGATTAATCTCCCTCTGGATTAAAAAAGGGAATCGTGAAAATCGGTTCATTTAGTAAAAGATTGTGGTGAATGTGCAAAAAGGAAACAAAAAAATAAGGAAGAAGAAGAAGAAAAGAAAAAACATACCTAACGAACTGTAAGGTTTTTAAAAAATTTTGTTTCTTTATCTTTATTGAGAAAATGCGTTAAAATACAAAATCCACACTACGTTTGTCAAAGATGAAAATCTTACTTTATAGCTATGTATCCTAAAAAGTAAGGAAAAAAAAACAGTACATTTTTAAATTATCAAATTACAGCCTTGATCTATCCACAACGGTCGATTTTAAAGAATAAATAACATTTTTCTCTATTCAAGTTATTTATAAATTATCTATTGAAAAGGTTTTAAATCAATATTTCATTATATAAAAATGTTGAATTACAGTAAGATGGATGGCGTGACTCTATTGTTATAGACGAAAATGAAGTGCTAGAGCACTGGGCGCGTAACCGAGGGACCTGGGTTCCTCTCCCAGTCCGGACTAATAGACTTTCACTCAATTAATGCTAAAACTCATTCTCACGAACTTTAACGAAGCGCCATTTAAATACACGGTTCCAGTGGGATGCAAATGTTTTGCTATCCCATAGGCACCGTGTATTTTCCCGGGATGAAAAGTAGCCTGTGTCCTCTTAACTACCGCAATGCAAAAAATCATGTCGATCACTTACTCTGTGAAAAACAAAAACAATTCTATCCCACGAGAACCGGAAATTTTTCTGGGATGAAAAGTAACCTATGTGTTTTAATTGAGTAAATCAATTAGTCCGGACTACACTGTAAAAAATTTAGTGGTTTGTTGTACTAAAGGACTGTGCAGATTTTCTGGCTACAAAGGATGGTGCTTAATTTTACCAAATTTTGGTGGGAACTTGCGTATGTTGCAACAAACTATAGAAAAATTAAGCACCAACTTTTGAAGTAAGCAACACTTTGCACTATTTTTTAGTGCATTTGGTAGTAAGTTGCACTCTTTTTTGGCGAAACATGCAGTTAATTTTTTTACAGTGTAGGATTGACTCGAACCCAGGTCCCCCTCTGTTGCGCGCCGAGTGCTCCACCACTTAAGCTATCAGTCCGATACTGATTTTCTTTCAATTTAATTTATAACTATTGAGCCACACTGTCTACCTTACGGTAATGCACCACTTTTATATACTGACTAGCGGTACCCGCACGGCTATGCCCGTATAAAAAAATGAAAAGACCAGTCGGTTTTTCCCTTTGTGTATATAGTGATAACTTTTTTAGGTGTAAATAATGTTACTTTATCAAAATGTATAGCATTCCACATAATTAAAAATTAGCTGCCCATGGCAATCAGCCAGAGATCCTACGCATTTAAGCATTTTTTTTACAGAACACACACAATAAAAAAGGAAAAAGGAAAGAAAGAAACGAAACAAAACAAAAAGAAAATATTTGAAAGAAAACGCATTTTGTTTGTTTAGTTCAAGAACCCATATAAAAAGGGCGATTATAATAAATTAGAATAGTTTTAATTACTAAATTTTTAGTATAAATTTTTATCTATTATTTATTGACATTAAAGCCTGGCAAAGAGGCTACGTTTTATACAACCTTTTGTCTGCGCAGTCTTAAGACTGAATGAAAATGTTGCAGTTTTTTATGCGTCTACATGGTGCAGAGATATATGTATATTTCGCCCAGTTTTGTGCGATATCGTCATGAAGGAGGTACTACTCTGGTCAATTTTGGCATGATGTCATGTTAAAAAAAAAAGACTGGAACGTCTCAGTACCCGGCGTTCAAAGTGGTCAAACGATTGCATAAAATAAATAGTTTTTTGTTGCCTGTTCTGGTGGTTCGACAACTGCAGTCTCTTTATTTTCATCCATGGTATTCCTAGACTACCTTGGTGTCTCTTGATCATTTAGGAACTGTAACAAATCAAAATACCAGAGAGATGGCTTGTAGATTTCGTCTCCAGCCCCAGATCGAATCGATTTATTAACTTTTGCCAATTCTTTACGGTAAACACTTCTCAAAAAAATTATTATTTACAACTGTTTCTCTGTTTGCGGTTGCATCAATTTCTTTGAATTTTTCCACTAAACTCTCATAATCCTCCCCCCTTTTTATTCCTGTCACTATACTCCTTGGATTTGACACGCCAAATGCATGGGAAACTTTCGCATAATGCAATAAATTCTGTGAGAAACACCCGAGAACATTGCTGAAAGTCGGCCATTGTCGCCTGACGAAATGAAACTGAGAAACAAAATGAATCGGAAAAAGGTGCTACCGTCTACATGTGCCGATTTGTCTGCACAGTTCAAAGACATCTATGCTTTCTAGCTCAGTTATCGCTGCAACTGTACAGTCTTCGCACCGGACTCAAAACTGCGCACTTTTCCAATCTACACGCAACGTTTTATCTGCAACGTGTTGAACTGCGCAGACAAAAGGTTGTGCAAAACGTAGCGTCTGGACCCGGCTTAAAACAGAAAGACGAAATTTTGTAGCTTGCAGAAACAAACAGCAGCAAGCAAAGCTTTGAAAGCGGAATAAACCTTTCATCCGTTCTCAAATAGGAAAATAACATATGTGCTAATTCACTGGCGAAAAAAAAATTAAATAAATGAAAGTAATAATAAGCTGGAATAACAAAAAAAGCTATAAAGGATAACATTTCTTTTAAAAACCCCTGTGCAGTATGAAAAATGGTCCCGTAAAATACATGTCAAAATAAGGAAATCAAAATAAAGCTATCGATCGCCTGTGAGACGCAGGAAATAAATTTTAATTCGTTTTAAAAAAAATAATAATCAAAATCCAAAAAAAGAAATAAATTAATTAAAAATCGGCTGCTCCTCAAAATGCTAAAAACCGCAAGCAATAAATTTTAATTCGTTAAAAGAAACAAGAAGTTCCGTCTAGAACTATACGAGCCTACTTTCCCGTATACACCAAATTCAAATTTATAATCTAGCCTTTCTCATTTAGCTTTAGTTCTTAATTTTTTCAAATATACCCATTTCAACGGATAATACATATTCATTCACTCAGTCATTCATTCTTTCATTTATTCAGCCACTCATTTATTCATTCATTCGTTTACTTATTCATGTGTTTATTCATTCATTTACTCATTCATGTATTTATTCACCCATTTATTTTTTTTTCATTTATTCACTAATTTATTCATTCTTTTCCTCATTCATTTATTCATTTATCCATTCTTTCACTCCTTCATTTATTCATTGCGAAATATCGTTAAAAATCCCAATAAAAACATTTCATAGGAAAATAGGCTCGTTAGTTCTTGATGAATTTTCTATTTGTTCATATTCTACATTATAAGAGCTTTCCGATAAAGTTTGTTCCAAGCAAATCGGTCCATTAGATCAGGATTTATATAGTATTGAAATTTCCCCGTAAGCGCTATGTTAATTTTTTGAACTGTTCAAAAATGAACAAAAATTGTTCAAATTAATATTTTACGCCAAAAGGTTCCTCCAGTAAGCTTGTTCATTGGAACGTGGATCTTGCACCCAGAGTTTACAACATTTGCTTCATTTTCGCCCATAGGCGCTAATGTTAACTTTTTTTGAACTGTTCAAAATTGAACGAAAAAATGTTCAAATCACGGAGATCTTTCGAATGCAAAAAGAATTTTTCGAATCAGACGATTCGTTCAAAAGTTATTGGGGGGGGGGGGGGGACAGACAGACAGAACGACAGACAGACAGACCGACAGACCGACCGACACACATTTTCCCCATCTCAAAACCCTACTTTCAAATTTTTTATTTTTCAATCTTTATTTAATTACTTCACTTTTTCTTGACTTTTCTTTATTTTTAACGATATTTTCACGATACATTAAGCCTTCTTTCATGCTTTATTCTTATTATTTTTAATTTTACGAGAAAGTAGGCTAAAAAGGATCAATAGTCAGTCGGCATGGTAACAATTAAAATTAAAGTTAATTATCGTGAAAAAATAATTTCGAACTGCAGAGAAAAATGCTTATAACTTCTTTTCTAGTTAATTTAGAGGCTTCGAATTTTCGCACGCAGAGCGAAACTCTTCCCGGGGTAGTTTTTCACGCGCTTTTAAACGGTATCAAGCGCGAAACGATGCGATAATTCCTTCCCATAGAAAATGACTATTTTATGAACTTTCGGCTATAAATTGGAATAAAAGAAGAACAAATTCGAATTTAAGAAAAAACTCTCCGAGATGCACACCCCCATGTTCCAGACTAATTTCGTGCCAAATTTCATGAAAATCCGCTGGACGGTCTGGGCCCTACGCCGGACACAGACAGACAGACAGACACACACACACATACTTGCTGCTTTATTATTAGTAGAGATAGAGATATCCCTCGGGAACCGTACATATTTCCGGGATAAAAAGTAGAATATGTGCTATTCCAGACTAACCTATCTCTGTGCCAAATTTCATACAGATCCGTTCAGTCATTCTAGCGTGATTGAATGACAAACATACATCCAAACTTTCGTATCCATAATAGTAGTAAGATTAAGGTAAATTTTTATACCTTCTGCAATTCTCTTATAATTTTGTTTTTATATCGACTTGAAAACAAAACATTAAATAACGCTCCGCAAAACTATCCCAAATGTTTCAGACACGTTGCTCCTGACACTAAAATAGATTCGATATCTTAACAATGAGTTCGTCTAGATCTGGGCTCGTCTAGACACCACAACAAATAAGTCAACGCAATGTTGACTCATCCATATTATAGAAACAGCAAAACAAAAAAACTTGTGAATCTCCCTTTCATTTATTTCTTCCCTTTATTTTATCACGAAGAGACTGTTTAAAAATATAAATAAGGAAAAGGGTGTATTTCTCTTTACAAATTTCTCATCGGATAAAATTTCAGAATCTAAAAGAAAACTGAAAAATTTATGCTTTCAGACTTTTGAGGAGAGTGAATTACTGTTCTGATAATAAAATTCGATGCTTTGAAAAGACAAACATATATCTTACCTATTATTTTTCTAGCCTGTCTTTCTGTCGGTCAGCGAGATCTTCCTTATTCCTTTATCAAATTCCATGAATTACCCCTCATTTTAAAGCTTATCGTGCCGGCTAATGACGAAAAATAGACCCACGGTCTAAAATTGTACCGCTTCTCTTAAATTTGAGATTCAAAATCATCTAAGAAGAGTTCGTTTAATGGATGAGTAGATTTTTTGATAGATATCGAATCGAATTCGATAAATATCGAATCGGATATTCAGGCTGCGTTAAATATACCTTTTTCAACGGTTACTACATATTCAGTCATTCATTTACTCATTCATGTATTTATTCATTCATTTATTTATTTTTTGATTCATTCGCTCATTTATTTTTCTTCCTCACATATTCACTCATTTGCTCATTCATTCTGTCACTTATTCATTTAATCATTCAATAATTCAAAAATATTCTTGAAAATCCCGATCAAAAAATTTCATAGGAAAATAGGCTTGTTAGTTCTGGATGAACTTTCCATATGTACATGTTCTACGTTTTAAGAGCTTTCTGATAAAGTTTGTTCCAAGCAAATCGGTTCGTTAGATCAGGCTTTATATAGGATTGAAATTTCCCTGTAGGCGCTATGTTAATTTTTTTAACTGTTCAGAAATGAACAAAAATTGCTCAAATCAAAAAATATTTTTCGCCAAGAGCTTCTTCCAATAAGTTTGTTCATAGGAACTTGGATCTTGCGCCCAGAGTTTACATAAATTTGCTTCATTTTTGCCCAGAGGCGCGCTAATGTTAAAACTTTTTGAACTGTACAAAATTAAAGAAAAAAATTGTTCAAATGAAAAGGTAAAATATGGAAATGAGATGTCTTCGCCGAGATCTTTCGAATACAAAAAGAATTTTTCGAATCGGACAATTCGTTCAAAGGGGGAAAACAGACCTGAGACCCTGAGACCGACAGACAAACGACACACAGAAAGAGCGACAGACCGCTCCCATCCCTCAAATCGCCCATCTCTCCCATCTCAAATCCCTACTTTCAAATTTTTTATTTTTCAATTTTAATTTAATTACTTCACTTTTTTTCTACTTTTCTTGATTTTTAACGATTTTTCACGATTCATTAAGCTTTCTTTCATGCTTTACTATTTATTTTTTTTTTTACTTTTACGGGAAAGTAGGCTAAAAAGACACATACGTATTTTTAGTCTATGGAAGAAACATTTAAAACAAATATTTTCATAACTTCTATATACTTCATGTTTTGAAGCAAATATTTTCCAATATTTCGTTGAAGATTAAAGGCATTGAAGTAAATATTTCCACAGACTGGAGCAACTAAGCATTCCGAAGCAAATATTACCATTCTCGGAAAGGAGATGGGTCATCTCATTGTCGCACAATTCATGTAATTTCCAAGAATCTCTGAAATACAAATCACTAAATTGTCAATATTTCTCTGAATTTTCAAGACATTCAGATGAAAATTTGTGATGAGTTACCGAGTAAACATGGCTCTCAGTTTATGAAACTTAAGTCGTTTTTAGCCTACTTCCTCCTAAAAGTAAAAAAATAAATAAATAAATAAAGCATGAAAGAAGGCTTAATGTTTCGTGAAAATGTTAAAAATAAAAAAATGTCAAAAATAAGTAAAGTTAATTAAATAAATATTGAAAAATAAAAAAAAAAAATTGAAAACAGGGTTTTGGGATGGAGGAAATGTGTGTCTGTCTCCCTCTAATAACTTTTGAGGGAATTTTCTGATTCAACAAATTCTTTTTTTATTCGAAAGATCTCGGCGAGGACATCTCATTTCCGTATTTTACTTTTTGATTTGAACATTTTTTTTTTGTGTGAAATTTTGAACAGTTTAAAAACATTTAATATTAGCACCTACGGGGAAATTTCAGTTTTATATAAATCCTGATCTAACAGATTTGCTTGGAACAAAATTTATCAGAAAGATCGTATGACGTAGATCAGGTACAGATAGGAAGTTCTTACAGAACTAAACGAGCCTATTTTTCCACGAAACGTTTTTATCTGGATTTTTAAGGATATTTCCGAATGAATGAATGAATAAATAAATAAGTGAAAGAGTGAATGAATAAGTAAGTGAATAAATGAAAAATTGAATAAATGACTGATTAAATACATGAATGAGTAAAGTAATGAATGAATGATTGAATGAATGAGTGAATGAATATGCATTAACCGTTGAAAAAAGTATGTTTGAAGTAATTAAGAGCTAAAGCTAAATGAGAAAGAGAGAGAAAGATAGCTATATTATAAATTTGAAGTTGGGTGTATACGGGAAAGTAGGCTCGTATAGTTCTAGGCAGAACTCCTCGTTCTACCTGAAAATCTGCTAAAGCGGCAAATTACCCACACAGATAACTGTTGGATTAATCCCATAACAAACACCATAGTAACTGCAATGCTTTGAAAATGTAAAATAGCACGAGGCACTTGTGACTTTTGAAGTTAAGCAGTCATAAAGTTGATAATTAAAAAAGGAGAAAAGGTTCAAACTTTGTCAATTACTCTGTAAGCCAGGTGTCAATGACGTTGAGGCATAGCTGTAATTATAGCCGGTGAGGTGTGGTTTTAAATCTCAAGTTATAAACTCTAGGTATAAACCTCACTTGTTTAATTATAAGCTATGTTATTTCTCCAGTCCATACCTTTATGTGTTCTACATAGAAAACTTGGGCACAATGAGGTACCTCCCTTTGTAATTATCGCTCAATAGCCCGCATCCTTGCATAGTCCGCATGATGAAACATTAATTCTAAAAAAAACCAAGTTTAGTAACCCAAAACAAAAACAGTTAATACATAAGCAAATCATTCTGCAAGGTACACTGTGCTTAAGGAAACAATTTAAAATTACAAAACACTTTTAACATTTAAAATAACAATTTTTTTTTTTTTTTTAAGTTTACATTTTACCGTATTTTGTTCGCACGGCTACCAAAAGACGCGGCTGCATATCACTTTTTAAGGACCAGTCCCCGGGTCTTGACCACTGCTTCGACCCTCCCATCATTGTGGTTTAAGTCGTAAGGGAGCTTAGCTCCACCCCCTAGTCTTCTTTCGTTTGTGTTTACATTTTATTTTAGAGCAATACAAGTTTAGCTCTCTTTTACGAAACGCATACCAATACTTTCATACTTCAAAATTATTATTTTATACTTCTGTAACTGTGAAACATCGGAGGGAAGAGTTGACACTGATTGAACAACTTGCTGACAAAAAACGGTCTTCCACGAAGTTTTCCTGCGCAAGACCCCTTTTTCATGCAATGCACCCCCAGAAAATAATGCAGGAGACCGAAACTTAACTGCGTTCGTCCATAAAGTACTTTCATTCATAGCACTCAATTTAAAAAATCTGATTGCATGGGGTGGTAAAGAGGGATGGGGTGAAATTGGATCATCATTTCAAAATCTACGATTTGTTTCTCTATATTTTGCTTCGCGGGAAAATGAATTTCGATATTTTGGAACGGTAGTTATGTTTCAATTATTAGTATTTTGTTAAAATTCCTTATATCACTCGCAGAGAGTAAAAAAGTTAGTTTTTTTATATACACAAATAATTACATGTAGTTCTGTGTGTTTAAACGCTTCGCATTTTATATCATATCTGACAGTATCAAATTAGACGCAAGACAAGAAAAAAATCACATTAAACAGCCATTTTGCACGAGAAAAGAGCTATTGAACACAAAATTATTATTCCACACTTTATTTTTTTCAGTGAAGAAAAACTAGACATATAATAAGGGATAACATTAACAGCGAGAAAAAATATCAGCCACAAATTACAAATACGTTTCTTTATCAAATGTGAAAAACAATAGCGCTTTGCATGTTCCGCTACTAAATAAAAAATGCAAATTAGTATAACGCCTGGTTTCAGAAATTAACATTTAAGTTTAAATTCTTTATCAAATGTGAAAAACAATAGCGCTTTGCATGTTTCGCTACTAAATAAAAAATGCAAATTAGTATTACGGCTGGTTTCAGAAATTAACATTTAAGTTCAAATTGTAACTCGCAGCTTATTTTTAAAAGAATGCATTATTAGAATTCTAAAATCTTCAGTTAACCAATGAGGGCTTAGTTAAACCCTCCTTCCAAGAAATAAAATTCTAGGCAATACCTTAGGCTCTAATTATTCTATTTTTCAAACGAATTCCATCTCACGTAGTTTTTCATAAACTTCAGAATGACATAAAATTTTCGAAAACGAAATAAATTTTTTACTGCCGAAACAAATCCTGTAATTGAAATAAAGAAATCACTAATTCGAATTTCCGAAGCGACTGCCTGCGTTACCTCTTAGGAAATGATTGAATTTAGTATCAAATCTCAATCCAATCCGTCTTTTGGTGTGGCTGTGTATAGTGAATGGTACAAACGCACACACACACTGACTAGCTCTTTCATTGAATAAATTTAACATTTCAACACCAAATTCGTGAAAAGATGAAATTCATACTTCGCACACGTGGTGCGAAAATGTATTTTCTTTAATATTTCACTCCAAAACTACATTTCTCATCCAAATCTCTGGAAAGCGGTGAAGAGAGATAATGTGAGAAGATCTTAAAGATGGTCTTTATACTCCGAGGATAAATCCGTCGGCTCATCCAACGTCTGGACATCAAAATAATGTTTGTTTGTTTGCAGCGAGAACGAATTTCCGAAAAATCAGCCCACGCACCCCTATTCGTTTGTTCGATTTCCTTGAAACTAAAGGTTTCCTCAGTCATGAAGGCGAATAGGAGTTAATGAGCGGAAGAATGATATTGAAAATTTCAGACTCGACTTTGAAAAGGGAAATTCCGGTTTTAGTTTAAAAAATGAAGTGATAATAAAAAATGAAACCCGACTACTAAAAACAAAATCCCATTCTCTTTGTGATCCTTGTGCAACCAGTAAAATCACTTCTGGTTGCACAAGGGTGCAACCAGGAGGGTGCAACCAGTGCTTTTGGTGTCAGAAGAAAGGCCTTAGCCGTGGGGGAGGAGGACTTCGTCATTAAATGTTGATGTTTAAAAGTAAAATTTGACATGATCGGAAAATTCTGCTTCACTGTCCGTCTTTCTAAACCGAAACCTTCCTTTGATTTACGCATGCATCCGTACTGCTTTAATTTCGTCGAAATAGGGAAATAGAATAAATAAAGATGAGGTATGTTTATTTTTGCGGAGAGGAACAAATTAGCTGCGTTTTTTTTTTTTCTCCCTTTCTTTTTGTACTGAATAGTCAAATGAAAACTGGAATAATTCAACTTCGAGAAAAGTAAAAAAACACTCCCAAATAATTAAGCTCTCAAAATACGGTGGTCTCAGCCATATCACCTCTTCGTCAAATGGAATCGTTCCTGACTCGTAGTCGCGGCTTTCGAAAACAAACGGTAAACTGGATTTCGCAACTTTCACGTGACTTTAAACCCCTTCCTTCTCGCTCCCGTGAAATTGACGGGGTAAGGTTTCGCTCTCTATTTCTCGCTCCCGTGATATTTCCGGGCTGGAGTGTTTAAAATTTCAAAATAAAAATAAATCAAAAATTAAAAATGAATATATATATTGTTCGTACACATATTTTTATATAATTTTCAGGGATAAAAAAAATAGGTACTTTTATGACCGTTTTCTTGAAAATTAACCGATTGTTAAGGGGTTAAAGACATTTTTCTCTACATCGTACTGTTTAACAAAATGAGAAAAACTTAACCCTCCGTTTTACTCTGTTTTGGAACTTTCAGACCTAAATGTTGCACAAATTAAATTCTTTTCGAGTGACACCCTAGGCTACGAAAAATAGAAAGGATTGACAATGGCTCCACGGAATGAAAACGTTGGGATTTGGATAAAAGAAAGTACTACATGTTAATTAAATCGAGGAGTTCGCAACATCGGTTAAATCTTTATAGCGATAGGATCTTTATTGACCAATTGAAAAAAAAATTACAAAAAAAAAATAATAATTTTCCGAATATTGCGTAATAGCCATATTTGTAGCATGTAACACACATAAAAGAGCCATTAACATTAAAAAATACTCTTTTATACTTTAGCTCTAATCATGATTGCAAATGATACAGAATAGGGCGGAAGGGGGCCAAGCTTTTCCTAAAGGGTGCAAATTTAAAATCAAGCAAATTGAAAGCAATAAAAATCAGGGGAAGAAATCAGGACAGCCTAAAGCTTTGGACGGACCCCAATGGAAAATACTGACATACTGACTTAAGCTTCCCAGTCTTTCAATTTTACATATTACGAATTTAATAATCATATTTTACAGTAATACAACAGATAAAAAATATTTATTTGGAAGAAACGCCCAGGGTAACAGTAATTTTTAATTACAACTTACGGTTCTCGTGACTGACTAATGCGTTTTTTTTTTTTTTTTTTTTTGTGACATCGGATAATAAGGAATGTGGGATAAGCGAATGCCTTTTTAACAAATTTGTACTGTATTTTCACATTTTTTATGTTAAAAACTTAAACAATTTGAATTTCAAAATCTGTATATGCACATTTGTCGACTTAGGTACCTTATTCCATTTACATTTTCTTACTATTACGTATTATGCATTCATAGGAGTTATTATAAGCGATAAAGGTAAAATTTTAAATCGCGATACATTCTCAAAACAAGATACGATAACAGCAATGCTTCGGAATAAAAACATTCAGACAACACCCAGACTTCCTGAAATAAACCGTGAATTCTAAAATATGACCTTCACAATTTTTTTCACTTTTGCTTTCGTTCGAAAAAATGCCCGCAAGAAAAACGGTTCAAGAACTAAAATCAAAAAGTGATAAAACTTTCGCCAACTGTCACAATTCCAGACAAAATAAAACATTTTCCCCACCATGGCTAACAACGTTTTCTTAAATAAAGACATCATCATTTTTTCATTCTTACGTAATAGTAAATTTAAGGGTTCTGAAGAAGAATACAACTTTTCAAATAAGGTCATCAACATCCATTAATCTTTTTCCTAAGAAAAGCTAGGAAAAAGTAAGGATAATTTGTCCGTAGCGTATGAAGCAATCATTTAGAAGTTAGATCCACATCAAAGACCTATTATACTGTTATTAGTTTTTTCGTCTTCTTCGTTACGTAGCACTACAAAAAAAATCAATAGCTGCAAAGAATTTTTAACGTATTGGTACGCATGATTAAATCGCTATAATTTAACCATTCGATTATTCAATTTCATTCGAGAACTCGCTTATAGTGTTTCGCTTTCGAGTGGTCTTCAAATGATTCAATAATCGTCTGATTCTTTTGTATGACTATATAGTAATGAATGATAATGATGATAAGGTAATCGAAGGATTGATTATCGAGTGATTCCTTTGAATGATTTGATAATCGAAGATTCATGCCTACTTTAAAAGAAGCGTTAGAATTTTCGCCTAAGAAAAAAAATATTTTGAGTGTGTAATATATTGTAGCAGCATGCCCTGACAGGTATAACAAAAAATTAACATAGCTCGAACACGCCATGTTTTTATATAAAAATTAGGGATGTAACGAATATTCGGCCACTATTCGGTATTCGGCCTGTCCGAGTAGTCACTTCATGAATTAGCCGAACATTGGTGGACTATTCGGCCGAATAGTTCTACGACAGTAGAAATGTAGAAAAGTAAAGAAATTTATAGATTTTTAACATATAAAATTGTATTATACTTCTTGAAAAAGAATAAATTATCACATAGTTTTAATAAATAAAAATAGACTCTTATTTGGTTATTATTAACAAAGGGGAATTCAGTCTTTGTTTGGGTAAACCAATTTATTGTGAATATTGGTTAAGAGAGAAATGTGAAAAGATTACGCCAAGGGTATATCGTGAATATTAAGATAACATGAGTTATTGAAGTTTTTCAAAAGAAAAATATATTCCAGTTAAATGCATTAAATTTTAATAGATCTTTTAAAAATAGGTATGTGAAAAAAATCCATAAAATAAAAATATTAACTTTTAAAATATCTTCATGAAACTATTTTGAGCAAAGTAAAAGTTTACTAATCACAAGTATTGATTTAATTTGAATTAAATAATTAGTAAAATAATGCTAATGCTTACATTCAAACCTGTCATTTCTATTTCCCTTGTGGGTGAAATTCTCAATCTATTGTATTCAAAGCAATACAGAAAATACATTAATTTTAGATAGTTTTAGATTCTTAACAAACAGAATTAAATCATATATCATAGATGGTGTGGAATTAGTGTTTGACTTTGTGAATACTTCTAAATTTGACAAATACTTTTTATTACAACGATTTTCTAGAAATTTTAATATTCGGCCGTCGTATATCCCGTATTCGGCCTAAACCGTTGACCGAATATTCGGCTTCGGCGTCGAAGAAATGGCTGAATAATCGGTATTCGGCCAAATCACTATTCATAACATCCCTAATAAAAACTCAAAATTTTATTGCTTGATACTAAAAGTCTTCCTCTGTCTTCAAAGTAGTTATGAAGATATGCAAGCAAACCAAAAGTTATTTAGTTATTTTGATGTTCAGTGCAGTTCTACAAAAAAAAAAATAAATAAATAAAAAAAAAAGTCCACTGACTACCAGAGTGCCAAGAAGAATCCATTGATGTTTAAGGGAGAAACTGCTGGCATAAGGAATGTGCTTTATTCCGCTCTCGTTTTGAAACTGATGCTATTTGCCAGTTTAAAAAATTGATTTTTTGTGATAAACAGAGAAGCAAACTTTCTGATTCGCGTGCGAATAAACGCAACTGCAAAACGAACTTGCCTAAAACGCGAATGGATTCTTCCTTTTCTGCCATGCGCAGAAGCGTCCAAGTGTCAGAACTTCGTGGTCGAACTGTACCAAAAATAAAACAAAAAAAAAAGGTGTAATTTTCCGTCAATCATGGGATTAAATTAATGTAACTTTTGCGATTACGGAAAAACCTCAGGCCTTACCACAAATACTCGCTCGAAACTGTTCACGTTTAAACAGTTATTTTAAAACGAATTAAAACCGTTAAAATTGCAAAGTAAAACCATAAAAGTTATTCTCGCAAAATTATACATAGCACATGATTCAAGACTACTGATTTTGCGCATAAAAACCCAAATCTCTTCAACTGGGAACGAATTTTACATCACAGTTGTTCGTTTGGATTAAACTCTACTACATGGAATAATTATTTATATGTAATACTAGCGGTACCCGCACGGCTATGCCTGTGTTAAAAAATGAAAAGATCAGTCGATTCGCCATTGTGTATATAGCTATAACTTTTTAAAGTGTAAATTATGTTATTTTATTAAAATGCATTCCACATCATTAAAAATTAAAAGCCCATGGCAATCAACCAGCAATCCAACATATTTAAGTTTTTTTTTTTTTACAAAATACACAATAAAAAATAGAAAAACGAAAGAAAGAAACAAAACAAAACGAAAAAGAAAAATTAAAAAAAAACAAACACATTTTGTTTGTTTAGTTCAAGTACCCACACAAAAAAGACGATTATAATCCATTAGAATAGTTTTAATTAATACACTTTTAGTATAATTAGTTTTATTATTCATTGACAGAAAAACAGAAAGACGCAATTTTGGAGCTTGCAGAAACTAACAGCAGCAAGAAAAGCTTTGAAAGCCAAAAAAAAAAAAAAACTTTCATCTGAGCCCAAATAGGCAAATAACATGTTTGCTAATTCACAGAAGAAAAGAAATTAAAAAATATATAAATATTAATAAATTGGAAAAACAAAAATCGCTATAAAAGATAACATTGCTTTAAAAAAAAAACCTTGTGCAGCATTTTAATTCGCTTAAAAAAAAGAATAATCAAAATTTAAAACATAATACATAAATAAACAAGAAGTTCCGTCTAGAACTATACGAGCCTACTTTCCCGTATACACCGAATTCAAATTTATAATCTAGCTACCTCTCTCTCTGTTTTTCTCGTTTAGCTTCTTCTTAATTGCTTCAAATATACCTTTTTCAACGGTTAATACATATTCATTCAATCATTCATTTGTTAAGTCATTCATGTATTTATTCACTCATTTATTCATTCATTCTTTTGCTTATTCATTTAATCATTCATTAATTCAAAAATATTCTTGAAAATCCCGATCAAAAAATTTCATAGTAAAATAGGCTCGTTAGTTCTGGATGAACTTTCTATTTGTACATGTTCTCCGTCATAAGAGCTTTCCGATAAAGTTTGTTACAAGCAAATCGGGCCGTTAGATCAGGAATTATATAGGATTAAAATTTCCCCGTAGGTGGTATGTTAATTTTTTTTTGAACTGTTCAAAAATGAACAAAAAGTGTTCAAACCAATATTTCACGCCAAGAGCTTCCTCCAGTAAGCTTGTTCGTTGGAACTTGGATCTTGTACCCAGAGTTTACATAATTTGCTTCATTTTCGCCCATAAGCGCTAATGTTAAAATTTTTTGAACTGTTCAAAATTGAACAAAAAATTTTTCAAACCAAAAAGTAAAATATGGAAATGAGATGTCCTCGCCGAGATCTTTCGAATGCAAAAAGAATTTTTCGGATCGGACAATTTGTTCAAAAGTTATTAGGGGGGGGGGGGACAGACCGACAGACAGACAGACAGACAAACCGAAAGACACACTTTTTCCCCATCTCAAAACCCTACTTTCAAATTTTTTATTTTTCAATCTTTATTTAATTACTTAACTTATTTGTGACTTTTCTTGATTTCTAACGATATTTTCTCGATACATTAAGCCTTCTTTCATGCTTTATTATTAATTTTTTTTTACTTTTACGGGAAAGTAGGCTAAAAAATCGGCTTCTCCACAAATAGTCCTGGCCCCACCAAATAGTCCCGTAAAAATTTTTATGTCCAGAGATTTTCTCTTTAGAATCGGGATCTGTAGAGGTTCTAATACGAAACTGTCTTGGGTAGACATGTTGATTCCTGGGCGAAATTATTTTACAGGCCATCAAATATGGCGACCATTTCGGTTCCTTTCCTCATTTGGCATTCAGCAACCAAGCAACATATAAAACTTAATTTTGGTTTTAAACTTTGGTTTTTGGGGTCTAAGAATTCAAAAAACATATTATTTAAGTCATTTAAGCAATCCTACTACCGTTTTCAGCATTTTGTGTTTAAATGTATCCGATAACTGTTCTTTAATATTCTGGTTGCAAAAATTGAAACTAGAATAAAATAATTATCAATAATACTAAGTTTCCACTCGTGTTTGTTAGGATTATATGTTCTTTTTATTGGTAAAATTATATAAAAAAAGCAAAATATAAAATTAAGCAATAAAAAATGAATGAATAAAACATGCTATTTGATTTTGCATTCCTTGGTGGTACATTTAACAAAAGTAGTGCACTTTGCAACAGCAGCTATGTAAGCACATCTTTTGGAGACTGAAACCTAACATTTGCTCACACACTGGAGTTTTAGTGGCAGGAAATTCAGAATTTTTTAGGGTCTCAGCACCCCGTTAATATTTTCCCAGCAAACTCATGCGGATCATTTATCAATTGTTTATTGTCAAGAAAACAAATAATAATGAAGATAATTTGCGAAAGAGAAATTTTTGGTTGCAAATTATAGCTTATGACCTGAAATTTCGAATATTAGCTTCAGACCAGCTCCCTTTATTAAAATTGAAAAAAAAAAAAAAATGTATACATGTGTATATCGTTGAAAATATATACAATATATAGATACATATGGGTTAATAATCTCTCAATTTAACTGGCGCAACTGGGGAGCTAAGCGCTGCTGTGCCCATCTCAGCTTGCGAGGCCGAGGCTCTTGAAGAAGTAGATGTTTGATGAACTACTTCTGAGACGCAGAAATAGATGTTCTGGTTAGCTAGTCGACCTGAGTGGCTTTAATTTTTTCGCAAAAATTAAAGTGCTTAAAGTAATATTTATTTAGAAAATTTACTTTTTTCTACATGCTTAAAATATGCTACAGAAAAGCATTGAAAATGTTTTGGTAGGATAATATTTCATAAAAATTAAACGTTCAGAATAAAATGAACACAAATATCTACTTGATATGACGTGAAACTTGAGTTTTCAGGTGTACTTTCCAGGCTCACTTAAAAGATTGCACTATAGAAGTAATTGAATATACATATTGGCTAAAAAGTCTACTTACTATGCTTCATACACTTCATTAGATTGATAACAACTTAAGCTAGTAACCAAATCAAAAATGTTTGAACATTAGTATTTTAAAACTACCATTAGGATACAAATGGTAGAATGAATATAGATTTTTAAATTTTAACAATAAAATTTACTCATAATATCATAATAGTAATTTAATATTATTGTACTGTATTTTTATAAGAAATATTTGACATTTTTCCTTACAGAAATTACCATAAACGGAAAAACATATACGCTACAAAATTGAAACAATGCACTTTTCTAAAATCGTTATAAACGTGTCAAGCTTAAAGTTTGCAATTAAAAGTTATTTTCCCAAAGATATTTCTAATAGTAACAAAGTCTCCTACTTTACATTTGATGATCTGTTCTAAGAATTTATTTAGGCTAATTTAATATATTTGAACTTTTAATGACTGTTTTATTTTCTGTTGGTTGTTTGTTTCTTCTAGTTTCTTCCATTTATTCCGATTTTTTCCAGTTTGTTCCACTGTACTATTAAAATTGGTTTCTGCTGAAAACTTAACACCCAACCCTACTCCATAGTCAAATGGGTACTAAATGGTTTTAGGTGATATACTCATAGATATCATTTAAATGTAACTTTATTATTTTATTTACTGAAAATTACATGTTTTATAATTGATATTTCTTTATTACAAAACATATAATTTGCTCTGAATTAAATTATCATTATAAATTAATTTTGGTATACTTGTTTTAGAAACATGTTTCCTTGAAAACGCTGCTAGAGGAGCTGAACTCTTTAGTTTTGTTATTTTTGCAAAATTATTACTCTATTTTTTTCCTCCATAAAATATTTCATGCCTGATACTATAGCATGGAATTTATTCCTTGAATGGGAACACTCATCATATTTATTTTAGATAAATTCTGCTTTTTTAAGTTTTGATTTTAAGTTTACTGAAAAAATGTGGACGAAATGATATTTAGTCCGGTCAGATTTTCTCGAGGCGTAACCCCCCCCCCCCCCCCCCAATCTCCTGTTGCAAGCTGGAGAAATATCAGTCATCCAAAAATTTTCTATTCAGTAAAATATCATCACTAAAAACTGCTCTTGTTGTTGATTTCATGTCACAAGTTCTAATGATAAAGTTAAAGAAAGTGAAAATTTTTAGAGAAGTCGTCACCAATGTTCTGCACGGATCGATGTCGGTATGTTCTTTGCAGGAATTTCATGCTGCGTTCAAAAGTTATATATAGCATGCTATATTTTCCTCAGTTTCTAGTCTTTTGTTATTTAATAATGAGTTGCAAACTGCAATTATGATCTTTGTAGAAGTAAGGCAGGACAATAAAGAGCTTAATAACACGTTAGAGGAGGTAGTTTACGAACTGCTCCACACATGCAGCACTGGGCTGTTTAACATGGTGCAATATGAGTGATTGCTCCTTCGGATAATACAGACGTGTAGTATTGTTAATTCGATTTGAATCAACATGGATGTGCCAAGGAATATCTGAGTTCTGAATACTTTTCGGAATAGAAGAAAATAGATTGTCCATTCCCATCAAACATTCTTTTCAGAAAACTAAATCAATTGCTAGCCAAAGTACCCTCGAAAGCTCCCATTCTTAAAGGTAATGACGTAATTAACAAAATTGGGACAATATTTTCAGCTATAAAATCAAATACTATTTCATATTTGTCAGATTTTGCAGAGACAGAGAACGAGTGCGATTATGGAAAAGTGGAAAATTATCTAGTTCGAGTCTGGAAAGCTCATTCAACATGGGAAACATTTGATATCTACGATTGAATGAATACAAGAAGTCAGTGCCACTGAGTGAACTTCCACTGACATCAGTTTCAGTTAAAAGGAATATCCTAAGAGCTTTTTAGCACATAGGACGGAATATTCTCCTTGAAAATAAACAATTAATAAATGATCTGCAGGAGTTTGCTGGGAAAATATTAACTGGGTGCTAAGACCCTAAAATATTTTGAATTTCCTGCCACTGGAACTCCTCTGTGTGAGCAAATGTGAGGTTTCTGTCTCCAAAAGATGTCCTTGCAAAGCTGCTGTTGTAAAGTGCACTACTTTTGTCAAATGTACCACCAAGGAATGCAAAATCAAATAGCATGTTTTTATTCATTCATTTTTTATTGCTTAATTTTATATTTTGCTTTTATTATATAATTTTACCAATAAAAGGAACGTATAATTCTAATAAACACGAGTTGAAACTTAGTATTATTGAGAATTCTTTTTTTCTAGTTTCAATTTTTGCAACCAGAATATTAAACAACAGTTATCGGATACATTTTCACACAAACTACTGAAAAAGGTAATAGGATTGCTTAAATGACTTAAATAATATGTTTTTTTAATTCTGAGACCCCAAACCTAAAGTTTGAAACCAAAATTAAGTTTTATATGTTGATTGGTTGCTGAATGCCAAATGAGGAAAGGAACCGAAATGGTCGCCATATTTGATGTCCTGTAAAATAATTTCGGCCAAGAATCAACATGTCTACCCAAGACAGTTTCGTATTAGAACCTCTACAGATCCCGATTCTAAAGAGAAAATCTCTGGACATAAAAATTTTTACGGGACTATATGGTGGGGACTGGAATAAAAATGATAAAAACCTCAAGAAATAAATATTAATTTTTTAAAAGAGAAAAGGATCATAAGCCAGTCGGAATGGTAACAATTCAAATAAAATTAAAGTTAATTACCGTAAAAAAATAATTTCGAACTACAGAGAAAAACGCTTCTGACTTCTTTTCCAGTTAATTTAGAGGCTTCGAATTTTAGCACAAAGAATAAAACTCTTTCTGAGATTCTGGGACAGTTTTTTACGCGCTTTTCAATGGTATCAAGCTCGAAATGCGATAATTCCTTCCCGTAGAAAACGACTATTTTATGAAACTTTCGGGCATAAATTGAAATAAAAAAAGAACAAATTCGAATATCAGAAAATACTCTCCGATGTGCACGCCCCAATGCTCCAAACTAATGTCGTGCCAAATTTCATGATTGTCCGACAGACGGTCTGGGCCCTACACCGGACACAGACAGACAGGGACAGACACACATAGTACTTGCTGCTTTATTATTAGTAGAGATAGAGAAGAAACCAATCGGAGCATTGATATTTCGAATTTTGTGAAATGTCCAGAAATATTTGTTGAATTTAAAAAATACGGCTTTAAATAGAGCCGCTGTTTTTGAGAAATTCTACCTAAATTAACGAATTAATTGATTATTCAATGAAAGTTTTCAAACAAACTGCATTCCAACTGTGAAACATATTCAAAGTTAAATAATATGGCCACTTTTACACTACAAAAAAGAACAACTACTATCATCCAAAACAAGCAGCCTGGCAGAGTGCCAAGAAGAATCCATTCATGTTCAAGGGAGGAACTGCTGGTTATATGAAATATACCGTTTTCGTTCTCGTTCTAGTTCGTCTAGAATACTTGATTTCTTCCGACCTGATGCTATATGCCAGTTTATAGATGAATTTGCTTCCAACAAACAGAGAAGCAAACACTCCGATTCGCATTCTAAATAACCGCGGCAAAACGATCTTTCCTAAAACTCGAATGGATTCGTTCTTTTCTGCCATGCGCAGAAGCGTCCAAACATCAAAAGTCCGTGGCTGAACTGAACGTACTGTAAAACGGAAACACTTAAGAAAAAATCTTTAGTATTCACCAAATAACCAAATGCACAATCTTTCCGGGCGAATGATAATTGTGTTGGTATAGTCACAACAAAAATAGGGAAGCTTTAAAAATCTGAGAAATATTCATGAAATCCGTTACATAAAATAGTATTTTAAAATTTTGTACCGACAGATAAAAAATAAATTTTCTTACAAGATGTAAAGCGACCTTACAATGAAATAATCGTATCGGAAAAAATGAACCCTAAAATGCAATAAAGAGGCATTTAACAGAAAGTAACGAGAGAAAAAAAAGGACGAGTTTAGAAGTAAAGGTATTGAAAACAATTAATTCCCGCAAATATTTTTAAAAATTGCTATTCAAAACATATACATTTATCTCTGCATTAATAATCTGGCAGACACGTAAAAGATGAATGTGCTGCCAAAACAAAATGATGAATGTTTCATAACCCAAATGTTATTTTATTAGTTTTTGAAAAAAAAAAATCAATTTTCTCTCTTCTTTATTTTTTACACATTCATATATATTTTTTATGTATCGAATAATTTCAATTTTACGGATTTAGATTTTCACAAAATTAGTCTATTCGATTGCCAATTAGTTTTACTCCCCCCCCCCCCCCCAAAATACATTACGTTTATTTTTCACGGGAAATAGAAAATTAATAATTTGTCAAGCGATCTTTTAGTAGTAATTTTTTGAATCGAACGAACCATTTTTTAAGAGAGAAAATGGCTGTGTATTTTTAATTCGTTTTACTAAACATGAAGAAATGAAATATATTTCTTGTGTCATTATTTTTATTTTTAAAAAAATAATAGTTAAATAAACGCTTTTGTGTCAAACGTAGCAATGAAAAACCATTTTTGCTGACGAACACACAGCAAGCGAAATAAGGTCAACTTCCTACGATCTTGAAGTGCAAAATCATGCTAAGGTTCTGAAAACGAAGTCTTTTTGATAGAAGCGGTTATAGTTATTGACAGCACTTTTTTTTTTTTTTGGTCTGAGACTTTTTTTTTTCAGTTTATAATACTTAATGTATTGTAAACTAAACGTAGTTTATAAAAATAACCTTTTTACTTTTACGATTCAAAATTATGTTGGTAATCTTTATTAGTTTATTATGGTTTCTAGTGCAGGCCCTTCATTTGGGCAATCATGTGGGGGGGAGTCAATGGAAAATTAATACCGTGTCAAGCTCCCTCGTTCCCCCCCCCCCCCCCCGACTTTTAGAAATACACGGAATTAATACAATTTTTAATGCATTTTGCTGTTTTTACCTATAATATGCATTGAAAATATACCCCTTGCCCCTCCTTCCTGGAATATTTTTAAATGACGGGTCTGTTCTAGTAGCATAATAGGCAAACTAATTGCTGCTTGCGTCGCGAAACTAAAATTTTTTCCTATTGTAAAAAGAGTTCTCGTCACCCGCCTAATGCAACAAATGCTGTTATTTGCGCACTATTTCTTTCTCATTTCTGTATTTCATAGCCAGACTAACGTAAATCACATTATCACTATCTTATTTTATAACCTGAAAATCACCATTTTTGTGACTCACCTCAGTTTACCCCTGAGGTACTGATTCGTTTTGGACATTATCAACATGCAAGAAAAGTTTCTGCAACGTTTTGCTTTATTTTATTTATTTATTTTCTTTTCTATCTATTATTTTGTTCATTTTATTTATTACGCATTAAAAACTTTTCTATTCAGTAAAAGAAAAATATTGCTTTCAAAAGTCGATCTTCGTCGAATTATCAATTGCGATGATACGAAGGCAGGCTGCGAAAATTTTCAGACATGCGTTTCGGGGTATAGTGAAGCTCTTTCGCATTGAAAAGTAACCTCGAAACACGTCTCCCCAATTTTTTTGCAACGGGCTTAATTGTCATTGGCTTTTCCTTTCATTTTTTAGCACAAAGGAAGTCGCTATATTCATTTCTTAGTAACTAGATCTTTTGTATTTGGGCAATCATGAATGGGTTGATCAAACTTTTACGACTTTTACTGAGAACAAAGTCACGTGGTTTTTTTTTTTTTCATAATGATTTTTTTATTCACCATCTCTCCGCTTTTCTCTGAATTGTTCCAAATTTTCGATAAAATATTCCGAACTCTTATTTCTATAAGTTTACAGGTATGCAATATAGTATGAACCGATTTTCCGTGCATACTCTGTCAGAAACCGTCGATTTGAACGTAGTATTTGAAAGATTGGGCCGTGGGTGGTTAGCACGTCGGACTTCCACCTGGAAGGTCGCGCGTTCGATACCCACTGAAGACCACCATGTATACTTGGGGATATGTGCATGTAAAATCCGTAGACCCCACTACCTCTCCCCGTGCGTAAGCAATCCTAAGGCCTCGGCTAACAGGTAGGGGGTCTGGTGGAGAAAAGTATTTGAAAGACCTTCCATCTCTACTTACATTATAAATGTGGAAAGATTCAGTAAAAAGGAAAGGATACCCGACTTTTTTCTTTTTTGTAACAAATTCTTGCCTTTTTGCATAAAAACTTCATTTGTTCCCAAATGTAAATGACGCACTAACTAAGCCTAACAAAGCCTTGTCACTACTTGATAAGAAACGAAAAACGGGCAGAATCCCAAATGGGGACGGAAAAGTGGTCCATGCCAAATCTTAGCATCCCGACGAAATCCCCGTGGTCGTAAACTTTGATCAATACGAGGCTCCGTATTAAGTCTCGGGGCACAAAGATGCTTCTCTAACTGAAGGTTTGGGGCTGGTTGAAAAAATATAACTTCTGATTTTATTGAAGATATTCGAAAAAATAAGTACGTGAGCATCATCTTGGTTGTCTGAGATATTGGTCTACGTGGAAAATTTCCTATAACAAATATTTCAATAATGAAAAGTAAACTTTCAGCACAATCTCTAACCGGGATGTAATTGCCAAGAGGATAAATATTTCAGATATTTTTTCCGATTCAGTAAATTTTCGGTAATATTTAGAAACTTTCATTTGCATATAGAAGCATATAGAAAAGTAGATTTTTAGGGAAAGAGAAAGGATCATTGACGAAAACATCGTCTGGCGATATTGCGCGACGAAAAGTATTTCCAATGAGAAATATTTCAATAATGAAAATTAAACTATCAGCACAATCTCTATTTGGGATGTAGTTCCAAGATGAAAAATATTTCAGGTATTTCTTCTGATTCAAAATATTTTCCGGTAATATTTAAAAACTCTCATTTGCGATAGTATAGCTCATAGCATATAGAAATGTAGATTTTTAGGGAAAGAGAAAGGGTCATTGGCGAAGACATCGTCAATCTGGGATAGTATTGCGCGACGAAAAGTATTTCCTATGATAAACATTTCAATAATGAAAATTAAACTTTCCGCACACTCATATCTGGGATATAATTCTAACTAGTTTTTCTAATTCCGTACATTTTCCGGTAATCTTTAGCAACTTTCATTTGCGATAGTACAGCATGCAGAAATGTAGATTTTTTGGGGAAAGATAAAAGATCATTGATGAAAACATCGTTTATCTGTGACAGTTATTGCGCGACGAAAAGTATTTTCTATAACAAACATTTCAATAATGAAAATTAAACTTTCAGCACACTCATATCTGGGATATAATTCTAACTAGTTTTTTCTAATTCCGTACATTTTCTGGTAATATTTAGCTACTTTCATTTGCGATAGTATAGCATGTAGAAGTGTAGATTTTTTGGAGAAAGAGAAAAGATCATTGATGGAAACATCGTTTATCTGTGACAGTTATTGCGCGACATAATGAAAATTAAACTTTCAGCACACTCATATCTGGGATATAATTCTAACTAGTTTTTTCTATTCCGTACATTTTCGGTAATATTTAGCTACTTTCATTTGCGATAGTACAGCATGTAGAATGTAGATTTTTTGGGAAAGAAAAAGATCATTGATGAAACATCGTTTATCTGTGACAGTTATTGCGCGACATAATGAAAATTAAACTTTCAGCACACTCATATCTGGGATATATTTCTAACTAGGGATATAACGAATAGTGATTTGGCCGAATAGCCGAATACCGAATATTCGGCCATTTCTTCTAAGCCGAATACCGAATATTCGGCTAATGGCTTAGGCCGAATATTAAAATTTCTAGAAAATCGTCGTAATAGAAAGTATTTGTCAAATTTAAAAGTATTCACCAAGTCAAATACCAATTCTACATATTAATCTATGACGTATGATTTAATTATGTTTGTTAAGAATCTAAACTATCTAAAATTATTGCATTATTTTACTAATTATTTAATTCAAATTATAGAAATACTATTGCATAGTGGACTTTTACCTTGCTCAAAATAGTTTTATGAAGATATTTTAAATGTTATAAAAGTTAATATTTTCACATATCTATTTTTAAAAGAAATATTAATATTTATTGCATTTAACTGGAATATATTTTTATTTTCAAAAACCGCAATAACTTATTCTATCCTGATATTCATGAAATATTTTAGCCTTTTTACATTTTTCTTTTACCAAATATTCACAATAAATCAGTCTACCCAAACAAATGATTTCCACTTTGTTAATAATAACAAAATAAAAGTGTCATATTCTCCATCATAATTAACTAGCTTTTGGGAGCAAATGCTAAGTATCAAATACAACATTATAACCTTAAAATATGTTTTTGCTCTGTAAAAAAACAATAATAAGGAATGTTAAGTAATTTTTATGTTTTGCTCAGTCAAACCTATAAACATTGCTTTAAAAGATAGCTTTTTCCTAAATTATTTTTATTTATTAAAACTTTGTAAAAAATATGTTATTTTGCAAAAACTATAATTCAATCTTAGAAGTTTAAAATCTACTAATTTCTTAATTTTTTACATTTCTACTGTAGCAGAACTATTCGGCCGAATTGTCCATCAATATTCGGCCAGAGTATTCGGCCAGACCGAATATTCGGCTAGGTCATGAAACGACTATTCGGCCAGGCCGAATATTAGGCCGAAGGGCCGAATAGGCCGAATACCGAATAAGCCCGAATATTCGTTACATCCCTAATTCTAACTAGTTTTTTCTGATTCCGTACATTTTCCGGTAATATTTAGCTACTTTCATTTGCGATAGTACAGCATGTAGAAATGTAGATTTTTTGGGGAAAGATAAAAGATCATTATAGAAAACATCGTTTATCTGTGACAGTTATTGTGCGACGAAAAGTATTTCCTACGACAAACATTTCAATAACGAAAATCAAACTTTCAGCACAATCTCTATTTGGGGTGTAATTCTAAGATGAAAAATATTTCAGGTCGTTTTTTCTCATCCAGTAAATTTTGGGGTAATATTTAGCAAGTTTAATTGAGAATTGTAGTAGAAAAGTAGATTTTTTAAAGGAAAGAGAAAGGATCATTGATATTTTCCTATGAAATTCTATGATCTGGATTTTAAAGGATATTTCTGAAGGAATGAATGAATAAATGAATGAGTGAGAAAATGAATGAATAAATGAATGAGTGAATGAATAAATGAATGAGTGAGCAAATGAATGAATAAATGAATGAGTGAAAGAATGAATGAATACATGAATGAGTGAGTGAATAAATGAATAAATGTGTATTAACTGTTGAACAAGGTACTGAATGCTAACTGCAGCCATACTGTCTATAGCATCGAGGCCTTCACAGACTACCCCCCAGTAGAAGGGGGTGCGACTGCAGCGCTGTCCTCCTCGAACTTCCCACAAACTCTCTGACAAACTGACAACCAGCACCAGCCATAGGGGCTGGGCTGGCAGAGCTTTGCCGACCTGCTTTACCGACCCGGGGCCATAGTCATGCTACAAAGCAAGCCTTACGTCACCCGAATCGGATAATGTTATTTTAGTCGCCTCTTACGACACGCATAACTACGTCGGCGCTATTCTACGCCGGCCACCGCACAGCGCCGTTGAACAAGGTATAGTTTTAGTAATTGAACTAAAGGAGAAATAGAGACAGAAATTATATTATAAATTTGATGTTGATGTATAGGGAGAGTAGGCTCGCATACTTCTAGACGGAACTTCTTGTTTTTCAGATCATTTCTTAACTCCTGGTAGAAAAGATGGAGGAATCAGAGGAATGGATTCCAACCAATTTTCTAAAATCCCCTCTCATCTATCCAAGTGAGCTTTCAAAACATTACATTCTTTTTTCGGTGAGTGGAAGATATGGAAGACAGTTGTAAATTTAAATAAACAAAACCAGGCCAGAGCCCTCAGTTACAGTATCACTGCTGTAGTTAGCGAATAAAGATATCAGATTTTATCAGATTAAGTGTAGACAACGTAACGAAAACCATAATTAGGTTAAGTTAAACTACCTTTTATTAAATCCGATTATAATCTTTCTAAACTGTATTTTTTCTCCAAGGACAAATTTGTAAAAAAAAAAAATCAAGGTAAATTTCAGCTCAAAATTTGAAAAAATTGTGACACGTGTTTCGAGGTTACAAGGGACCCCTTTTTCAATGCAGAAGAGTGATATTATAGATGAAAAATACCCATCTAGAAGTTCTCTTTTGCATTGAAAAAGCGGTTCCTTGTAACCTCGAAACACGTGACTGCAATTTTGGCAAATTCTGTGTTTAATTTTACGTTCATTTTCTTTTTACATTGTAATACAAAGGTTTACTTTTTATTACAAATTTGTATTCAAGAAATACTAGAAATGAGCTCCAATAGATTTTACCATTTCTGAAGCCAAATTTATCAAGATATTTTATAAGATCACGCTACTGATACCATCGTGGAGCATCCTTTTCAAAATTCAAACTCCTTAATCAGAAGATGGGATAAAATTATCCTCCATTCTTCCCATCCAACTCGGTTATTTTCTCTGACGTAAGCACAAGGAGGCGATCACAGGGATTCCCAATATGAAGTCTTGTTTGGTGGAGGCTTCATCGATTTCGCAGCTGTTCGCATTGTGCCGAGGATGTCGCACCTCGGGGATTGCTAAATCATTTCGCTTATTATTTTCTTATTAGTTTTCGGAGAAATGGTGTCCCCCGGCGACGCCACAAACAGTTTTTTGACTGTCAAAAAATCACTTTAGGTGTTTGTTTCAGACGCTTTTTCATGCAATCGACAGCTTTGAAGAATTACGCTTCATCCGCTCTACTTTTAGTAATACAGTCATTCAGGGTAACTTTGAGCTATTGAGGTTAACTTTGAACCACGTTATATTTTTTAGTATATTTGACTTAATTTGCAAATTAAGATTAGAAAACTGATTTTATAACCTATTTAAACGAGAGAAGTACTGGGGACCTTCTACTTTATTTTTTTTAATCAAATGTACTAAAAAGTATCGCGTGGTTCAAAGTTACCCTGAATGATTTTACAACCTTTTTTTGTATTCAGGAACTTTATGGAGGTAATTCACCGCTAGAGGGACTCATGAGCGATCATCATTGTCACGTGATATCCGCTCTTTATTTACTAAGATTTTCAATTGAATTCTACGTGGAGTTAGTTCACTAGGCAAAATTAGTTATCTTAGAATTAATTAGACTATTTTCACAGCTTTTCCTGATTATAACCCAGTATTTGCATTTAATTTAATCATTATAAAAGAAATTTATTAATTATTACAATAGTTATAGTGTTGTATTTAGTTTTAATTTTGTGTAATGTAGAAGAACTTTATTTAGGATTAGTTTTTAGTTAGATTTGTCGAACTCGATGTAAAGCGATGCAACGGCTTCCTTTGTTTATATTACTTTCATCGGTGCTACGTGACCAATGACGTTGCTTGAATTGTCTCCTTTTATGGGCCATTTTAGAGCCCGGATTGCGGAGTTGGAGTCACTAGTTTGACCGGTTTATCTATTTGTTTATTTTAAATTTTTATGAAGAATAACAAGATAGCATTTAAATCACACTTTTAAGGTTTATCCTGAAATATTAAACACTATCGCCTTCCACGCAGGTGATAGAGAAAAAAAAAAAAAAATAAGTGGCTGGAAAAAAGGAGATTTTCGAATGACACTAACACTACTTATTGATATAAAAGCTTAGCTTTTAAAATTATTTTAGAGATTACGCTTTATGCTTATATTTTAGAAGTGCTTTCATCCTTTAAGATTTCATGAAAATATCCCATATCTATGTATACACATATAATATGTAACCCTGAGAGCCGTAGTACCTTAAGTCCATTTTTCGAGTTTTTGCGATGAAGTTAAAACAAACATTTTTAGTTCTTTTTGGCCAGTTTTTTCCATGAGAACCTTAGAATAAACATGTCCTTTAAAAGTTCGGAAATTTCATGTAGCACGGGGCTTTGTCGTCGGTACTCTGCATGTCCATGAAATGTAAATTCGCAAAATCTTGAAAAATGGACAAGATACTATGGCTTTCATATGCGTTATTGAATCTGTACCTCAGAGTCATTAAATCTGTGTACCTCAGGAACAGATGTAATGACGCTTACGAGAGCCAGCGTCTTAAGTCTATTTTTCGAGTTTTTGCGATAAAGTTACAAAAAAAAACAAAAAAAAACAATTTCGTACTATAAGACTAGACTCGTCCGTGCGAACCTTAGAATAAAGATGTCCGATTTGAGCTTTAAAAGCTCGGAATCCTCATAGAACAAGTGACTTTGTCGTCGGTACTCTGTGTATGTCTATAAACGGTAAACTCGCAAAAACTCATAAAATGGACTTAAGATACCATGGCTCTCAGGTATAGAAATACACATTTGTAAGAAAGTCGGAGTCGGGAGTCTAAAGTTCCAGGAGTCGGATTCAGTCATCTTTTCAACCGACTCCTCAGCCCTGCTTGAACTTCAACATTAATGACGCCTCACGAAGTTTTAATTTTGATAATTTTTACTGTTAGACGAGGAAAAATAAAATAAAACTTGAAATCAAAGGACAAAAACCTTGTGCTATGCTTTAAAAAAAATGTTTGCCATCGCGAAATGTATTTTTGAACTATAAATTGCACTGTGGAATATACGTGGGTCAGTAATATTAATTAATTATACAAATTAGCAGGCATCTCCCTAAAACGTTTTTTAAAATCGACATGTATGTTAACAATATCATCTGACCTTGGACTGCCATTTTGTAGTCTTGGGGTCAGATTCTAAATAAGATATTATAAACTAAGCGTGAAGAGACTTGAAAAAATGAAAAAGGGTTTTCGAAACTTACTTGATACTTTAGCTTATCTTTCAAAGAGCTGACTTTTCATATTTACTCGTACTATACAATTTGTTGGAAAGTTCAGCAGTCCTCCTCCCCCTTTTCTTTTTCTTTATTAATTTATAATTTTGCGTATAGAAGTTTTCATTAAATATTTATAAATTATAAATAGTTATAACTGTTGACAACAAAGAAACGAATTTTCTCTTAGAGCTTTAAGTATTTAAACATACGAGCTCACCAATTAAGAAATAAATAAATATTTAAAAATAATAATAATAAATAAATAAATAAACGGTAGTTTTAATAAGCGGCAAATAGAAATATTTTTTTAAACGTTTTTTAACACTATGTATTAACTGTTGAAGGGTTTATTTTTGAAATAATTAAGGACTAAAACTGAATCTGAAAAGGAAGAGATAGCTACACTACTAATTAGATATTGGTGTATACGGGAAAGTAGGCTTGTATAGTTCTAGACGGAACTTCTTGCTTTACCCCCCAATACCAAAAGTCAAAATTTTTATACCAAAACTCACTGTTACAATACTTACTTTCTCATTCATTTGGTACAAAGCCCCTTTTTTCTCTCCAAGCCACCTAGAATGCAACCGTAGCCCGGTGAATCATAGAAGCCGTTGTCAGTCACGTATCGAGTTAACAGAAGGCGCTGTACCCGGAATTAACAAAAGTTTATGTACAGTAAAACCTGTTTTTGTGCGGTGGATAGGGACCGCATAAAAAAAATCGTACAAAAAAATATTCGGAAATTTTATAATTTCTTACATATAATAAACAACTTTGTACGATATACTACTTAAAAATTTTTTTATGCGGTGGATATGGACCGCATAAAAAAAGTCGGACTTAGAAAATACATCAATGATTTATGAAATAGATGAGAGAATGCTTTCAATTAAATTAAATAATTAAATTAGACCTAAAGAAATTGTAAAAATATTTAATTCTTCATTGTACATATACATGGAGAATGTTTTCAAATTATACATTAAATAGTTTGCTCCTACTCGTCGTAATCCAAAACGCGCATCTTCTTGTGACGAATTGGTTGAAAATCGCTTTCGTTGTTTGAAAATAGGATTTCAATTGAGTTCTTTTTTGGTACCATGAAGTCAGTGATCAGTTTTTGTGACGACGGTCGACTGGTCAATTGCTTGTAAACGTCGCGATAGTGAGA
Organism: Octonoba sinensis; assembly: GCA_038502835.1. NCBI lineage: Eukaryota > Metazoa > Arthropoda > Arachnida > Araneae > Uloboridae > Octonoba > Octonoba sinensis. The sequence continues at coordinate 46,046,288 of CM076603.1, forward strand.
CAGGCATGATCTCAGTTCTTTTTGGAATTTTAAGCGTCTTTCCGCATTGGTATCTATTTTAAGAAAATGTGTTTCCAATTTTTTAGAAATCTGGATCCCTGCATATATTTTATCTGCTGTAATATATTCCGGTTCTTCTTGTCCGTTTTCAAAATCTATCAAACTATTGATAATATCACTATCATCGATAGTTTGGTCCTCAATCATCTCGGCAAGGTCATTTTCGCCGAAATTATCAAAGCCTTCTCCTATAATTTTTATTTATACAGTAAGCACATGGGATAGTATAAAAAAAATTATAATTAGTTGTCATTTTTAAATATGTATATGTACATTGAAAGGAAACATTAAACTGGTGCTAACGCGGCTAAGAATTATATACCGCATAAAAAAAAATCGCACAAAAAGAAAATCGCATAAAAAAGGACCGCACAAAAACAGGTTTTACTCTACTGCACTGCACTTTTTAAGAACTTGTTAGAGAGAAAAAGTAAGTTGTCAAAGAATATAAACTGCTCGCATTTTAACGTAAATTTGATAATGTGTAACTTAAATGCGGGAAACATGAACAAAATATTAACATAAATCTTAGGCCTAATTCTTTAGAAAATTGATTCACTGATAAATGATTGCACAGATAAGAAAAGGCAGCTCAAAGATAAAAGTCACGACACGTATGAGGATCGCAGCAGATGCTCGCTTCAAAGGCCTTTGCAATAAAATGTGTTCTTCATTTCATTACGATAAAAGAAAACTAGACCGAATAGTACGCAGGTCGGATATTCGCGAGCCGGATACACGGGAGTCTACTGTACAGTCCTACTAGAATCCGCCTGGCAGAGTGCCAAGAAGAATCCATTCATGTTCAAGGGTGAAACTGCTGATATAAGGATGTGCCGCATTCTGTTCTAATTTTAGTTCGTTAGCATTCTTGATATTTTCCGAACTGATGCTATCTGACAGTTTAAAAATTTGCTTGTTTCCAACAAACAGAGAAACAACCATTCTGATTCGCGCGCTAATAAACGCACCTGCAACGAACTTCTCTAAAACTTAAATGAATTCGTTCCTTTCTGCCATGCGCACAAGCTTCCAAGTGTCAAAACTCCGTGGTTGAACTATAATAATATTTAGTACCTCAAGAGGACAAGGACCTGAAAAGATCGAAAAGTACTAATCTAAATCTTTAATTAAGCCTTGAATCTGTGTATTTCTTTGAAAATATTTTGATAAAACTACACAAAACTTTGATCTTTACAGAGGGAAAAAAACATTTCACGAAACTACCGAATGTTTCTGACAGATATTTTTCAACCTTAAAAACTTAGAACCATTACACGAATCATTTCATAGCAGTCATTGAAAGTGAACACAAAGGAATGCAGAGACCGGATATCCTTTAGTCTGAAGTCATTCAACTAATAAAATAGAATGAAGCAAAATCTTTTGCTTTCGTTGCCATTCTGCAGAAGGAAAATACGGGATTTAGGTTTACTATGAAACATTTATTACATTCCGAGGATTTTCCTCTGAAATTCTCTGTGTTTTCTAGTGTACAGATTTATAAACTGTGGAATAAGAAAATCTATTAAAGACATAATAAATATTCTTTCTTACCATGAGATGACAAACTTTTTTTAATTTGGAAAGGAAAAGGTGCATGGTTCCCCTAATATTACAGTAAAATTTAACAACCCCGGAATTCGGAATATTAACTTTTCCCAGGATTGGCAAGTTTTTGTCATAGGCGATAAAAGCCGTCTTGTCAAAAGTAGCATTCACTGTGGCATTTTTTTTTTACACGGTTGGTGTTTTTTTTTTTTTTTTTTTTTTTTTTTTTTTGCGAGATAAACAAAAACATCAGATAAAAAAAGTTTCAAATAAATGTCATTCATACTTAATTTAGGCACTAAGTTAAATGAGTTATGCATTGTAGTATTAGAAGCATGCATTTTGAGGAAAAACACTCATTTTCATAACCAAATTAAGCATTAAACTATTTACAAAATTTACAGTAAATAAATAAACATAAAATTTTTGAACCGTTCGTTTTGTTCATATCCAGTTACTTTTCCAGTTTCTACTAACCAATTTCAAAGTGGGGTGCAATACTTGGGTTTGGATGAGGAGCATTTGTACTTTTATACCTGATGTTATATTGTAGGCATTTGATAATGCCCTTGGTGAATTACATGATTTTAATAATAAAGACATAGAAAAGTGCTATTACTGAAAGTAATGAAAGTAAGTACATGTCCTTTTTCTAAAAGCAAAAGGAAGAAAATAAATTAAGTCGCCTAATAAAGATATAACAGAAGTTTTTGGACTTTGTAATTTTGAGTTCCTTTTAACCACTTTTATTTAAAGTTATAATTTAGGCTTTCATCAAATAATTGTTCTAATTGTAATATTTATTAATTTACAAAATAAAGGTATTCAATAATAGGCAAATATTAAATTATATAGGCCCTTATTAAATTATAGACCTTACTGCATTATTTAAGATATATAAGTATTTACGAGTTTCCCCCCCCCCCCCCTTTTGTTCCAGTTTTTCTACCGTCCTGGCAAGAATACCAACCCTGCGTTTTTCCTACAACAAAATAAATGCTTTTCCATGCTTGGATTCCGTATTTCCTGATCTTTGTGATTCCTCATCCTATTCAAGAAACTCGCGACGTCAAACAGTTGCATTCGCACCAACTATTTAAGTTACTTAGCTACTATTCAACTTTTTAAATTTGGATAAGGTACCGTTCCTAAATGAAGTCGCACTTTTTTTCAATTTCTTTGACCCCCTCCCCCCTTCTGTCACATGTCACGCTATATTACATTAGCTTAACATTGGTTTAATTTGCCGATTTTAAATATTTTTATAGAAATCAAAATGTACGATGTCACACAAATGTACGTCACACTTCTTGTTACCCCCTCCCCTCGTCACAAAACCGCCACACTTTCTTGAACCCCGCTCCCCCCTTGAAGCGTGACGTCATTTATGAGTGACCCCTAAGACACACGCCTGTTCGAAATTTTACTGATTTTTAAATGCCCTTCTTGAATGTTATGAAGAGAAAGCCTGCAAGTTTCATGGAATCCGTAAGTGATCCCTGCCGAACCCCAGGGTTCCGCGGAACACAATTTAAGAAACGCTAACCCTATGCATGAATGTATGCGATTTTCTTTATATATTATCATTTCTACAATTATTGCATGTTTTCAATAACAGCTGTTAAAGTAAAATTGAATGTATCGAATGCCTCTTGAAGCAGCTTTCTTGCGTTTTAAAGCAGCAATTCAAATTCAGTTAATGCAAGCAAATCTCTACGTCCAGATATTATTATGGATGGTATATTTCCATCTTAGTATTGTTATAAACACAAAATATAAAAATTATTCATTTAAATATGCAAAATATACCTCAATAAAAAAATTGCTATTTATGCAATTCAGTCAGCTGCAAGGGTATCTATCTACCTGAGCTATCTTGACTCGTTCCAGGTGCAATACATGTGTCATCCGGGCCTCTAGCGAGGCCAGCGTTGCAAAAGCATCCTTCCAGACAGTAGTTCCACGGACACGAGCCGTTATCATAACATCCAGGCTCACAAATATTTCGACATCCATATATATATATTTCACTTTCACTCACGTGGACCAGTTACGATCAAATTTTTCAGTACCCTGCGACAGTGCTCCGCAACCTTTTCTCACCTACGACGCACCAAAATTCTTTCTAGAATTCCGCGGCACATCAAAAGCTAAAGTATATATGTATTAATTGATACACAAATTTTACAATAAATGTTTGTTTTTTATTTGAAAAGTATACATACATAAAACCATAACATATTTATTTCTACGCAATCATAATAATTATTAATGTGATACCTGCGCTTGTTTCAATGAACACAAAAGTTTTATATTCGGCTCATATTTGACAACGCAAACCGAAGTTCTTGGTCAAGATCTTTTAAGCATGACCGCTTATCATTTTTAATTAATACAAGAGTTGAAAAACACATGAATTGTATGTATTTCACATAAATATGTCGTCCAAAATGGAAGTAATGTTAAGATTGCTTTGTAGGAAATGTGAGGGTATTCTTTTTTAACGTAAATCCAGAAAGCATCTAATGGAACTTCGGAGAAGTATAATTTTAAACTCGTGTCATTATTTAAATTTGTAAATTCCTCTCGAATTTATAGAGGCAGTGCTTCCGTAGAATTTATTGCATTGGTTGCAAAAGGATTTCGAATCCAATCGTATTGTTCCGTATTAATGGAATAAAAATATTGATCAAATTTCTGCTAAAGCATACTTAACTGTTGTTGGGCCAGATCCATAATTAATTGGTTGTTTTCAATTGTAATATGATTGGTAATTTGGTACATTTCCAAACATCCTTTTTGCTACTCTTTCTGCCAAAGTTCGAGTTTTTTAATAAATCCTTGTAATTTGTCGGAGCACGTCAAAATATTCTCATTTCGACCTTGCATTTTTTTATTAAGTTCATTCAAATGCTCGAATATATCAGCCATGTATGCAAGTTTGGCTATCCAGTAATCATCATCGAGGTGCTGGCATATTTGTAGCATATTCTGTGTTAAAAGAAATTCACGCACCTCTTGACGAAGCTCAAATAATCTAGCCAAAACTTTGCCTCGCGATAGCCAACGAATTTCTGTATAAAATAATAAGGATTCATATTCGGCTCCCATTTATGCACAAAGTAATCCAAAAATTCGCGAATTTATGGCTCTTGATTTAATTAAGTTCATGTATTTTATGCATTCAGTCATCGTGTTCAAAAGTTCTTCCGGCAAATTCTTGACCACCAATGCTTCTCGATGTATGCAGCAGTGTGTAAATTGTACCGTCGGATTTTTTTTGTTTTACACAAGAGACAAAACCTTTTTTACTACCCGTCATTGCCGCAGCGCCATCCGTGCAAACAGCAATGCAGTTGCTCCACTGAATATTACATATTTTGATCGGTTACTCGAAAAATTTCTTCACCGGTAGTTCGCTCTGGAACCTCCTTACAAAATAAATAATGTTCTTTAATAAAGTCCTCGTCAACGAAACGTACAATAGCTATCAGCTGTGCTTTATTTTTAATATCAGTTGTTTCATCGATCTGAAGCGCAAATTTTTCAGCCAATGACAGTTTTTTAACCAGTGTTCCTAAAATATCGCTTGACATATCGTGAATACGTTTTAACAGTATCAGCAGACAACGAAACTTTATTCACTTCCTTAACTTCATTGGGCCAAGCATAACGATCTCCATGCATGAAGGTTAAATAAGTGTTTCGCCGACAGTATGTGGCTTTTTCTGACGGGCAATTAATTTTGCAACATGATAGCGAGCTTCTAATGCCTTTTCAGAAACTTACGGCCGATTTCATAATTTTCTTCTGTTTTTTATTTTGTTCTAAGCACCTCTTAAAATATTGTTTGTCTTTGTTGGCGCAGCTGGGATGGCTTGAATATAGATGCCGGGTACTATTGACTCGTTTGATAGCTGATTGCCGCAAATGATGCACTGTGGTCTTGGTGCCGTTTCGTCACCACACCACGAGAATCCGTATTTAATGTAGTCTTCGTCGTACTTTCTTTTCACTACCTTCTTTAGGTTTTTTGCAACACTTGTGCTGGGTTCTTCATCATCTGTATGTGAAGACGAATCTTTCCGACGTAAAAATTTATCCATATTTAACCTTTACGAATCGGCTGAAATTGATAGAAAATTTCCTTTCCGTGCGGCTGCTTATTCAACTTAGGAGACAATTTCTTACCGATTCGATGCCACACATCCATTTTTATTTACTATTTTATAAACGTCAAAGTAGTACCTTTGCTTCAAAATTTTGCTTTTGATTCATTGAACTGTTTACTGAAAGGAAGGGAAAATGACAACTTTTACGAAATTGTTATGTAACGTGGTAGGAACGTGTTTATTTAACTTTGTGTTGTAAAATAGTGACAGCAATGACATAAGAGTGAACGTGATGTACCACCCGCAAATGCAAATAACACATGCGCATGAGTCTTCAACGACGCGCATAACGGTCATTTTACTTTATCTATGATTAATTTGGTGGGCCTTGGTGTTTACACAACACACTGTGCAGTTTTCAACTGTTCTCACCAGGGGACCATTGAATAATTATTTAGTTATGATAATTATTCTATAGTATATTTAGAAAAATAGACGTTAGTATGAAAAAAAATTGTCATTGTGTATTAAATACGTGATGAAAAATTGTAAAATGTCAAATACAATGTATTTGACCGCGGCACACCTGTATCTGGCTCATGACAGACCAGTGTGCCGCGGCACACCGGTTGCGGAGCACTGCCCTACGATACTGACGTCATGCAGAAAACTATGGTAAAACGATATTTAAAAATTTGTTTAATGATTAGCATAGAAAAGTAACATAATATTTGTATTTATTATCATTACATACGAACTTTTACATTCTATTTCTATAAAAGTATTTCTATTCATAACTCAATTTTTAATTTCCGACTCTTTGGAGTGGTAACACCTTAATTAGCTATAAAACGTTCGTCGCAATTTATAACACATAAAATTTGTAAAGAAAAGTTAAGTAATTTGTATTTTGTACTACGTTTAAGAAGATTGATTGAAAGCATTAAAGAAAAAGATTAATATCAAAAATGAAATTTTCCCTTCTTAAAATTATTTGAAAATACCCAAAAATTTCCTTATTTTTTCCCCCGCAAAAAACAGGGTTTATTCCCTTTTTTCTCTTCCTTTGCTGTACTATGTGCACAAGTAACCAAATTATACTTCGCTGCGAATCCTAAAAACCAAATAACAACTTTAAACTAAAAGAAAAGCGAGCTAAACTAAATTCAAATCCATATATAAAAAACAAAACTTGGAGCAGCATTATAGCAGTTATGTTTCCTTCCACTAGGATATTTAGGACAAAAACAATTCCATTGAACTTTTTCCGTTGGACTAAAATCATTTGAATACCTTAAAGTTAGCAACTTCCTTTTCTATCCTTAAAATGAAATAAAACAGGAAATGGTTTTTGGTGGAGATCTTTCGAGATACAAGCGCTACTTCGACGGCACAAAACTGCTGAAAGAAGTTCGAAATTGTTTGCGAATTCAGATTCAGACGGTTCCACTTAGAATACGCGATACTTAAAAGGCTCTAAAGCGATCTTTATGCGATTCGAAAGCTGTCTGAAAGTGGACTGGCAAAACTGTGAGCGATCAGTTTTACGGATGACGTAAAATTTTACTTATTCTTTGATTAACTTGTATCACAAAAGAATTTTAGGAGCGCAGTAGAGTGTCTATAGAACCTAACAGAATGCATATGGTGAATTCCATACTTACGAGCGTTACATATGTATAGTTAAACAGATGATGAGATGCATACTAATGTTTTAGAATATAAATTAGTTTTTTTTACATAGTTTTATTTAACTTGATTTGTCACGGAACTTTGTTACGCGGTTTTCGACCACTATTACTGCATGAATTATCTTCAAACTTTGCACACAAGCTTATCTTCGATGACAATACAATATTCCATTCATTTTATAATTTATTATAACGTTGATTTGGGGAAAAATAATAATTTTGGCTCTGAGGAAATTATTAGAATTATTATTTGTCGAATGGCAACGATAGCATTGTTTGGAATGTTTGGATAATGCAACGACGTTTTGAATTTTAAAATACTCAAATCATGGCGAAAAAGGAAACTGCGAAGCAGCGAAAGAGGCACCTGGAGAGAAAAAGGAAATTATACCATGAAAAACTGCATAATATTTCTTCTAAATAAAACCAACTTAAAACATTTTTTATACTTTATTAATTTTTTCGTAATAAAACTAATGCCAAAGCTAAACTGTACAAATTTGTAAATTTATATTGTGTGTTTTTAACTTTATATTATTGTTTATAAGCGATGATTACATAATCTTGGCGGAGTGCCAAGAAGAATCCATTCATGTTCAAGGAAGGAACTGCTAGTATAACAAAGTGCTGTTTTTGTTCTCGTTTCAGTTCGTTTAGCATACTGGATTTCTTCCTAACTAATGCCATATGCCAGCTTAAAAATTTAGTTGCTTTCAACAAAAAGAGAAGCAAACATTCTGATTCGCGTACTAAATAAACGCACTTGTAAAACGAACTTCCCTAAAACTCGAATGGTACGTTCTTTTCTGCCATGCGCAGAAGCGTCCAAATGTCAAAATTCCGTGGTCGTAACTGTAATTGAGCACTGAAGCTTTTTATGCCGCGAATCAATGTTCATTTGACACAACAGACAACAACTTCAAAACACCAAATGGGGAAATAAACAGGTCCTCCCGCCCTGCCTGTATTCGTGGAGGGGATTTGAGAAATTTGGGCAGGAATCCCGCTATCCTGCCCCGAATTTTAGCCCCTGATTTAGATTATTCAGACTAATTATAATGACTAAAGTATTTTGAATTTAATAATTATGATTTCAATGACCAGATAGTTTATAAAATAGTACAAGAGTCTTTTATTTATTTCTGCAATATTTCAATGGTAATTTTTTTTTTCTGGGGAAAAACAAAGTTCACTATTCCCCAAATTTTCTGAATTCGACTCAGTTTTTGAGAAATTCCTTTAGAATATTTAACTTAAGAGGGCGGTAGATATAAAGTAATGATACAATATTAAAAAATGGCACAACGTTCTAACTAAGCATTTAAACCCATACGAACATTTAAACTTGTCATGAAAGACATAAAGCTCTAATACTAACTAGAGCGAACTTTGGACTGAATTCTTTCAATTCCTTTGTCTGCTTCACACTTCTTTTCAGAAAAGATAGATAAAACGACGTTCCTTCCGCCTCGTAACGTGTACCACCGGAAATTGTTAATTCATGTCTTCGAATTAATCGCTTTTCATACGTTATACACATTTTAATGATCTGATTATAAAGTTTGCAAATAATATTCGATAATTTCTTATGGAGAATTTTATAAGCACTATGCTTCATTGCCTTCGGGATATTTTAATTTTGAGTTTTTTAGTTGTACGGGAATCGCCGTCTGATTTCAAATTCCGCTATAGAAGGGAGTTGCCTTAGATTTCTCTCTCTCTCTCTCTTTTTCTTTTTTTAAACTACGGAAACGCTAGAACGGAAATGCGTTTTCTGCCTATAGAAAAAACCAACTGCCAGGCGTTGGCGGCAAATTTATTTAATTATTAATATGTTTTTTAGTTATTTCTTTTTTTAAAAGAGATTCGTTTGGTATTAGTATACCAGTTCTGCCTCTCTGGATTCAAAAAATGGCATTGATTCATTACAAATTGATCTCTGTGGGTCGCAAATAGAGGGGTAAAAATTCGTTGACTTTCAAACTAAATTATTTTAAAAGTACTATTCGAATTTATACAGAAATATTTTATATCAGCGTTTTCGCCAGAGGTTTCTCTATTATTTATAAAATTTTCCAAATTTTACATCAAATAGTTTTTGACTTGGAAGCGTCGAGGTGCACAAGGCAGAATTACTCCGAAACAGCGGAGGGCGTTGCCAGTAGCGGGCATCACTTTTTTTTATTTTTTAGTATATATATAGACAGTGTTAATTTAAATTTTAATTAATAATTTATTTATGTATTTATTTGATATATTTCTTCTTTTTTATCCTGGTTACTGGAAGGTAGGCAACTTCTTTTACCTTTTCAGCATGGGCAACGCAGTTACATAAACTAAACACACCGAACTGAAATTACGGCCAGAATTGGTGTTGTTAGAAGAAGGATTTTTATTCTAATAATTCAGCTGTTTCGAGTGGTGTTACCAAAATTAGCACGCTCGCGAGACCAAGCAATTAATTTCTCTTGCACATTATCTCAATTCATTTTATTTGATCAACTTCAACTGCAGACGATCGTTATAATTAAGGTAACAGAGAAAGGATTATAACATATAACGGCGATAGTAAGTAAAATTACGATTCCGATTCAAACTACTTTTACAATCAATCAAAAAATGCTTCTGACTTTATTTTTAAAAAGTGATGCCAAATACACTGTAAAATTTTTGCGTTTAGTTACCACCATTTTTGGTGTTACTAAACACGATTTTTGGTGTTCAGTTAGGGCGCAGTTAAAAATTATTCATTTTGACGTACTTGAATTTTTTTTTAATGTGTCTGTCTATAAAAATGTAGACAGTATAATGTTTCTTAGCACATGAAATATCTTAATTCCGTTACGTATCAAAATTTCATTGCAATTGCTCATTTCTATGAAAATGGGATAATCATAAGGAATTTTTGACGCGTACATGAGTTAAAGAACAAGCTAAAAAAAAAACATTCTGCTGTTCGTATTTTTTAGACACTTAAAAGAATTTGAAATACATAAAAAAATGAATAATTTTCAACTTTAAAACCAAAAATGGTGTTCAGTAGCACCAAATTTTTTTAGTGTATGAGAGATGATTATTTTAGAACACCGGTTCCCAATCTATTTTTTTTTTCGGGTACCACCATTTTTCTTGCAAACCATTTGCGTGCCACTGCTAATGTAACTTTATTACATAGACTAGAACTCTAATAGATTGCAGAAAAATACTACGACGACTAGGTTATTTCAATCACACCATTTTTTATAGTTAATGCAGAAAGAAGCGTTTTTATTTTTAATAAATATCATATAGAAAAAAAGCAGATTCATAAAGATGAGTGGTTGGGAACTGAATTAAAAACAGCAATGCTTTTATTGACAATAACGGGAGTTCATTTTTAACTTTGAGCCAACATTCTCCCAACTCTAATCTGGCAAAATTGATCTTCAATCTTGAGATTTTGTGTGCTAACCTCTTCTTTTTTTGCCTTCACGCGTACCACCTGGGGAGGCTTCACGTACCACTAGTGGTACGCGTACCACAGTTTGGGAACCGCTGCTTCAGAATATAAACTATTTAAGAAAATTATGTCATCAAACTAAAAACTTTCAAACATTTTTAAACAAACAGACAATCTTTCCAACGGTTATAATATTATTTTCTGTAATTTTTACAAGTACGATTGCAAAATAAATAAATAATACATGGATAAATCATAAATAGATAAATAATAATTTGATAACTAAATGAAATGTTGAAAGTCTACAGCTACGGTTACGTAGAAAAGGATTATACAACTACCAAAGACAGCAAAAGGAGGAGGGGAGTGGGGGTTACCGTCCCCCGTGAATATTAAAAAAATCATGACTGCACAATAACTATAACATATAAATTTCCGCTCCTCTCTTCAATAATGTCATAAATATCCTTTCAGCTAAGAATGCTACGAAAAAGACTATTACCAATAACTCTGTTAATCAATTGCAAAAGTATGTAAAGTAATTTAAAAGTTATACATTGATAAATTCAACGCCCTTTAACCTAAAGTTGCCAAAAAAAAAAAAAAGTTTTCAGTGATTTTACAAAAAAGGAAGGGGGAAAAAAAGCGAATTGGGACCAATCAGCGTACGATTAGTCAGTGGAAAAATTTAATGACTCGGACTACTGTCGCTTAAGGAGATGACGATGACCAATTATTGACATATTGGAATCGACTATAAAAACAAAAAAGACTATTACCAATAAACCTAATCAATTGCAAAAGTATGTGAAGTAATTTAAAAGTCATACATTGATAAATTCAACGCCTTCTAACTTAAAGTTGCAAAAAAAAAAAATAGTTTTCTAGTGATTTTAGAAAAAAGGAAGGGGGGAAGCGAATTGAGGGGATCAATCAGCGTTCGATTAGTCAATGGTAAACTTTAAAAAATGACTTGGACTACTGTGGCGTGATTAGATTACGATGTCCAATTATTGACAAATTGAATCGATTAGGAAAACTCATCACTGCTATGTATTAATTGCACCGGTTTTTTTTATTCCGCTCTAATCTATACAAATAATTAATAAAACTAAATAATTCTTATGTTTATAAATCATCAAAAAAAAAAAGTCTATATAACTATGCGAAAAAAGAAAAAATAATAAAATAAATTATTTTCATGACATCATAAATTTCTGTAAAATATTCGGTAGTACTCCTGCTAAAAAGAGGCAATTAATTGCTTTCTGTAAAACATCTGTTATTGCTAAACAAGGGTTGGCAAGTTTTTACCATAGGCGGAAAAAAAACAGATAAAACTGTCCCAGCAAAAATAGGTTTTTGCCACCAAAGTGGCAAAAATTACAAAAATAGCATTCATTGCTATTTTTTTCACCGCACTCTATTTAATTTTCTTTTGTCCGCGAAACTAAAATATCAGATAAAATAAATTTTAGTTTTAAATCAATGTTATTCATGATTAATTTAGGCACTAAGTTAAATGAGTACTATAATATATGCATTATAGTAATAGAAGTATGTATTTTGTAAAAAAGTACTGAATGTCATAATAAAATTAAAAACGAAACTATGTACAAAATTTAAAATTAATAAATAATAAATAGTAAATTAAATGAATTGTTCATTTTGCTTTTATCAAGTTACTATTCCAGTTTCTACTGAACAATTTAAAAGTGTGGTTGGGGAGGGTAGGATTATTGCACTTTAATAACTGAATGTAGGAATTTGACAATGCCATTGGTGAATTTCAGGATTTGAATAGCAAAAAGACAGAAAAATGAAATTACTGAAAGTGATGAAAGTAACGATATTCATTTATTTTTTAAATTTTGAATAGGGCTAATTAAGTTTACGTTTTGAAAGTATTTATAAATTTATGTTCCTAACATTTTTCAGTTTTCTCACGCGAGGGCAATTTTTAGTTTCCTAAATTCAAAGGAGCTCGCTCTTAAAGTTCAGTTGCTCCAAGGAGAAACGACTAAACGTAATTGTTAAAAAGAAGACATTCTGCAAACGTTCAGAGACACTGATCCCCAGCTCACAGTCATTCATTTCGCTTTTGTATAGAACAGTAAATTCTAGCTGACAAAAATGCTGCTGTATAAACATTCCCCTAAAAGTAGTTCCTGCATCCTGTTGCTACTGCTTGATCCACAAAGTGGAATCTGTTTGCACTGCATGCTTCACTGAGCTGCGTCCTGCAAGTTACAATTACCGTTTGATGTGTTTCAGCGTTGATCGAGCATTGATCCATAGTTTCGCAATTAAATCTTCTAATGTAACTTTAGGGTTAATAAAAGTAAACCATTTTCAATAATCCTCCTTTAAAAGTCGATAGAAAATTACACAATAACGTTTTACAAGCAAGGTTTTATTGGGTTCAATACTTTCTTTAATTACCTTTCATTAGGGACCGTTCATAAATGATGTCACACTTTTTTTCAATACATTTGACCTCCCTCCCCTTTTTGTCACATGTCACGCTATATTACATTAGTATAAAATAGGTGTAATTTGCTGATTTTAAATGTTTTTATTGAAATAAAAATTTACGATGTCACACTTCGTGTTATCCCCTTCCTTCCTCTTGTGACAAACTGTCACAATTTCTTGAACCCATTCCTCTTCACCCCCCTCCCCCCGTCCCTTGGAGCGTGACATCATTTATGAATGACCCCTTAGCTTTGCGCCCCAAGTAATGATTTAAAATGGCGCAGAATGATTATGTAAAAGAAATTTTCGGTTCAGAAAATCATCAAGTTCTATGGTGGGAGCGTAGTGATTTTTTAATTTTTTCATTTCCCTGCACTTGTGATTTTTCTGCTAGGGAAGCGTTGCTTATTAACCCTCCGTTAGGCGCACGAATCTGTCAGATGCATAAATGGAATAGCGATACAGGTGCTAATGTATTGACATAAGGTGCAGCATTTGTTACTGAAACTAGCATATTACCTGCATATCAAAAATAATGGATTGTTACTGAAGTAATACAAAAATTAGCACCTATAACCTCTTCAGACCCCAGAACTAAGCACAAACAATTTTGACGCAAGTTTTTGGTTCTCTAATTCAAAAATAATTATAAAACAAAGTAACTAAAAAAAAATTTTTTTTTTCATTGTAATGAATAATTAGATTAAAAAATAATTAATCCCCGATTTCCATGTTTTCCATATTTAAAACGAAGTAATTCAAAAACAATTGGGTGTTTTAGCTTTTAAACTGCACAAACAGTAGTTAATAAATGTACCCAATTGGGTAAAGAAAGTCGCAAGAGGATATACCTGCATCGCTATTTTATTTATGCATCTGACAGATTCAGGCGCCTAACGGAGGGTTAAATTGTGTTCTGCGGAGCCCTAACGCACCGTAGAGGTAACTCAAGGGTTCCACGAAGCTGTTTGTACACAGTGTGTCAAAGAATTTTCAAGACTACAGCTGGAACTAAGCTTACAGTGGCGCTATCTGTGTTATCGAGCATTTGTGAAACTTGTTAACTATCAGCTGATATACTGCGAAAACCTTAGTTCACTTTTTTGCTTTTTTTACTTTGATGACATTTAACACTGTACTAACAGCTTCGACGCGAGATTTGGGGGAAGTCCCACAATGTGAGCTGGAACGGGCATTCGAATCGTTGTTAAACTGCTGTAACACATGTATGGAAGCCGAAGGAGCTTATTTTGAATAATAATTTCAAAAAAAAAATTACTAGTTTTATTTTATTTTACAAACCTAGTCTTAAATATTCTTTCACACACTGTGTATATTTGTCAAAAATTTTCGATATCATGCTCTTTTTTTTCATTTTCTTTATTTTGACGGAATTTTTCAAAAAAAATTTTTAACATAAAAATTGCTATCAAAGAGTCCATAAAATATATAGATTTAAAGCGAATAAGGTCATATACTTTTTTAGAAATTTACACATTCCATGCAATATTTCACATCTTTCTGACTTTTACGAGATTTCTCAGGTAAGTTCTTTAACCACATAGACAATACATAACCTTTGAGGTTTCCTATTTATTTCATAGGGCTCACGAATTCAGAAAAAACCCCGAGCTTCTTATAATTGCGAGAAAGAAAACCATCCTAATTGTAAAAGAAATAAAGGCAATCTCAATCTGCAAATGAAGGTTTTCTTTAAATATCTAGAATTTCGAAAGAGAGCATTTCTCAAATTTTACTGAATTGCATCAACTAGTTTCCAATTCGAAGGCAATCATTAAGAAATCCAAGGAATACATTGCGTTACCCGAAAAGTAAGGCAAATCAATTAAACTTTTTCTCTTTTACAACTATTCTTTTAGCAGTTAAAACTTTTTTTTTTTTTGCTAAAATGTACAAGGAACACATAACAATCGTCTAATGAAGTTCTTCACATTCACTTTGAAAACTAATTGGCACAATTATCAGAAAAATTTATTGTTCACTACAGTTAAATAATAATCGCTGGAGAATAAAAACTAATGGTGAACTAGAGGCCCTTATTCAACATAAAAACATCGTAAAATTGATCAAGGCACAGAGACTTTCATGGCCTGGGCATAGTGAGATATCACCTTACAGCCGAGATAATACATTGAAAGCCGAATTTGTACGGCTTTTGTAAAACAAATTTTGTAATTTTTAGTAATACTAACTCATTATTATGCGTAAATCTATTATAATATTCGTATTTGTAATTTCGAAAATTTTTATCATTTTTTATGTATAAGAAATTTTATTTAGTTAAAACAGAAGATATGCACATAAGCAGACCGAAATCCCCCCCCCCCCCCTGGAACTGTTATATACATGTGTGTGTGTGTGCTGTACAGTGAAACCTGGGTAAATTGACCACTTGCGCTGCAGCGCTTGAGTGGTCAACTTAGACAGGGTGGAGATAACCTTTGTCTTCCTTACCACTATGCATCCCTTCCTTTTTAACTAATTAAAATACTTTTAAAGTAAGATTCATGCATGAACCTTACTTTAAAGTAGCAATTTGCTATTTATTTTTGCTATTATCTGAAATATCATCAGAGAAATTTAACTTGAATGGCTTGCAGTGCATCATACAACATTAAAATTAAATAGTATTTAGTTGAAATAATGATAAATATCTTATTAGTGATGTAAGCTATGTATTTGATGGTAAAGTCAATTCATTATTGAGGCTAGGTTTCATAAGATAAATATTTTAAGTATTTCATTCGTTCCCCCGCCCCTCCCACCCAGTGTTGTCTGCATTACAAAAGCAGCTTTAGTAAAAACACATTAGCGATAAAAATGTTTCCAAACGATTTCAGTATTAAATCAAAGTTTAAAATTTTCATCATAAAACTCGTACGCTCTTCCGAAACGTTATGCCTTATGGAGTACACGTTTTTGGGCAGTAAAAAAAATGTTAAATCTGAAGATACCCAGTGAATAGCAGCAATATTCTTCTTCAATGTTCTTTTTTTCTTTTTTTTTTTTTTGTAGATCTTTAAGGAAAAACAATTGAAAAGGAAAATTTTTCTTTTCACTTGAGACCTCCCGTTTGAATATTTTAAAGTCAATCCACGTAATCTTATCGTTTAAGACAGAATGGAAACGAAATGGCATCTTATTTTCGCAGTTGCACAAAATGAAATTTGGATTGGAATAGGATGTAAACGTATTCAACATCAAACGCTAATTCATAAGTTAGACTCAGAAAGTATTGAACAATGAAGGTCGTATGTCGTGCAGTCGACAGTTTTATAGCGATATTTCTATGAGTTATTCAAAATGCAAAGTTTAAGGAAAAGTAAGGCAAATAGAAAATACAATTTTTGAAAAAAGAAAAAACTTAACTTTCCATTGGTAAGACAACATAAGTAAAAAATTTAAAAGCAAAAAGAGAAAGAAAAACAAAATTGGTCATGTAGTTCTGGACAGAACTTCTTGTTGAAACTACTTAAACTTACCCGATGGCAACCCGTAAGTTCTGACCTAATACCTTGTAATTTGTTCATGTGGGGTACATAAAGGATAAGGTATTTGTCCTCCCCCTTCCTGTTGATTTAGCGGAGCCGAAACAACGTATCGCAGCCACTATCGATGGACCTCAGTTGATGTTATCGATACTTTAAAACACGCGTTTGGGCAGAAATGTATTGTCGGCCTGATGTATCTCGTGTAATTAAACATTAAAGAGTCACACATAGAACACCTCTGACTGTCTGTAACAAAACTTAAAGAAACATCTGTGACTGTCTCTAACAAAACTTAAAGTAATCCCATACAATTCTGTCGCAGGTAACATATATTATTATACACAGTTCTTGATTTATAGTGCACTGAAGTTGTATACTTCTTTCTGAATCACCCTGTATTATGCTACAAGCCAGCCTTTCTTAAATTGTGTTCCGCTGAACCCCAGGGTTCTGCAGAGATCCCCGAAGGGTTCTATAGGAAACTTGCACTTTCCTCTAATAACATTCAAGAAAGTCATTGAAAAAGAAATAAAATTTAGAAAAGACTCTGTGCCTCTTTAAAAAAAATACTAATAATAATAACTGATCCTTGCGTCCCTTTAGTAATTTAGATAGTCAATGAAAATGCAACTGTTTGACGTCACGACTGCATCGATTAGGACATTGAATCTCATCGCGGTGAAGTCTTTACCATTTCCAAACTACGTAGTGTCCATTGTCCGATACTCAGCTCCCAGCCAGAGGCGTAGCTAGGTGTGGGCAAGGAGGGACAGCTGTCCCCGGGCGCAGCGTGAAGGGGCACCAAATTACTGGTAATTTATTTGAACTGAAAAGGTGTGAATATGTTCCACAAAAAGTGGGAGCACCGCAAATCATATCGGGAAGGACCAATGTAGCACAGGAGTGCGTGGGAAATCAGACAAATAATTTTGCAAAGCCAAAGTGTCCCATTTTCCTCTTAAAAGTGAATGGTTGCTAATAAAAATGAAAGTTAAAAGGGCTGATTTTTAGAGCTTTATCATTTAGGAAGCATAAAAGTTTTTTTAATTCCCTTTAGGGGCGCCCCTAGGCACCCAGGGGCACAGGGGGCGCAAAATCTTCAGTTGTCCCTGGGCGCTGAAAACCCTAGCTACGCCTCTGCTCCCAGCTTATGTGCCTACAAAAAATAAACGTCACAAGTTGCGGCCCGCAATATACGTAACTCTGATCCTAACACGAGAGTTCTCATTTCATACGTAAAGCCTAATATGAAGTATAGAGTAACCTGGGGTAATTCCCGATTGAATAATACAAATATAAATTTTGTAAAAAAAAAAACGTTTGCGGCAGAATTCTAATTTTTTCTGAAAATTTGATCACTTACGGACTGATTCCTATGCAACTTTTTTTTTTCTGAAAATAAAAAAAGAATTTGCAACATTTAAAATTTTCAGTGATTTGGAATTACTTATAGAACAAGGTAATTCTTGATCACTTCTGGGGCAAATACTGATCACCCAGTTTTCTTTTAACCCTTTGAACTGAAACGATGAAAACAGCGCGTCAAGTATTTTCCCAACACTAATTATGTTCTTATAAGCATATATAACAATAAACATTCACATAAATGTGTGAAACAAATATTACTTTTAATAATAGCAAATTATTTGAGCAGGAAAACCGTCAGTTTCTATATCAATCCGTCCTCTTAAAACTAAGAAACTTAACTTGTCTGCCTGAGCAGTGCTTTGCAGTTCAAGGGGTTAATGAAAGGCATTTCATAAATAATTATATGAAAGAAGTTAACTAATACATAAAAAATTTAATTAATAGGCAAAACCTAATTTAGCAGCTGACAAGTTCATTTGTTTTAAAAAAATGACTATAGTTTCTAAAAATGTTTGCAAAATTTCTTGTAACACTTACATGCACTGCTTATGGCAGAGTCATCAACTGTGAATGGATCAACTCCATTTAGGGGCCACAAGACCATAAAAAATGTATTCCACATTTATCTTTTCAATTTTGTCCCTTTTTGGCCATCTATAGTTGCCTGCCCCTTTTTCTGGAAAGGTCATTTCAATCAGATCTCCTTCTATATTTAAAGCTTTCCAAATGTACATTGGATCACTATCATAGTAAACTGCATAATAGCTGTGTAAAGATATATTCTTGTGAATAGCATCCAACAAGAATTTAGCATCATTTAATTGGGTGGTTTTATTTAATTGATCAACTTGTAAATTTTCTACTGATGACTTGCTATCCTCTTTGTTCCGTATACTCTTTGTTTCTTTTTTCCATTAGTCTTCTACATTTGGTGATGTCATAAAAAAGAACAAAAATTATTATTTTTAGCTATTTCTGATGAAATTTATGCCAGGAATCACCCCAGTGATCAATATTTACCCCATCTACAGCGGGCAACTTTTGGTACAACCTTCAATAATAAATTTTAATGTTTACAGAAGATGTGAAACAACCAATCAAAACCTTACACTATTTTTAGATAATATGAATACAAATTAGAAAAAAATCTTTTCTAATAAAAGAAGCAGGATATTTGTAGAAATGTGCATATTTAGGAACCCATCTTTGAAATGGGAAGTTCTGAGTGCAGTTTAAAAACTGCTTAAGGTATGCTTAACAGCAAATAATTATTTAGTAAATGTAGTTATATTTTAGCAAAATGTCCAAGAATTCCTGACTATATTTCAAATTACACAAAGATTAATTTCTTATTCATAAAAAATGAATGATCAATATTTACCCCAGAAACACAGTGATCGGGAATTACCCCGGGTCACTCTATCTTCTATAATTAAAATCAGTACCACTCAGCTCACTAAAATTTTGCCTTCTAAAATCTTGTTTGAATATGTTATTTAAAGTTATTTTAAGAACTTTTTGTTTGTTTTCGAAATTCCTTTTTGAAGGTAATAAATATATTTGAACCAAACTACCATTTCCATAGCAAATTATCCATTTTCCGTATGTAACATTAATGCTATTGAAGAAAGCAGGGGTTCCGCCGGAACAGTCCGACTGAAGGGTTCCACGCGCCAAAAAATTAAGAAACGCTGCTATAAGTACTTGAAAGTAAAGAAACACGCCGCGAATTTAGCAAGTATAATCTGTATTTTTTTCATCAATAAAAATAAAACCAAACCTGTCATATGCGCCATGACAATAGCTTCAAGCAAAATAATCCCACCTCTGTTACTTACGTACACATAAAAGCGAAATCTTGACAACAAAACTACAAAAAGCAGGAGCAAAATTAAAAAGACGTTTGTAAATCTTTTTTACCACAGAGCCAAAAAAGAAATGCGACAATGATTAATATTCATTATCTCTCCACAAGAAAGTGTTAAACAAAATTTTGACAGAAAAGAATTAAAGTGTATCATCTTAATTAAATTAAATATTTAACGAAATAATTGTCAGTTAAAAAAAAAAAAAAATTCCCTGAGCGATTCTAGAGAAGTAATTCTATTTGGGTAAATAAATAGGGTATTACTGTCAAATTTCAAAAATAAGACAAAAGTTTTTTTTTTTTTTTTGCTTTGTTATCTTTCAAAGGTTTTGTGTGCTACGATATCAAAACATAAGAACAAAAGTTTTTGCAAAAATTTCTTTAAATAACAGAAAATAAAATGCAAAAGAATAAAAATGTTTGATTAAAGTAACGTAACAAAAATTCAAAAATTAAAGAAGGAAAAGAAAAAAAAACTTAATCAACAAAAGAGATGGAGGCATCTTCTGCAAATTTCATTATTA
Organism: Octonoba sinensis; assembly: GCA_038502835.1. Classification (NCBI taxonomy): domain Eukaryota; kingdom Metazoa; phylum Arthropoda; class Arachnida; order Araneae; family Uloboridae; genus Octonoba; species Octonoba sinensis. Next base: position 46,066,887 of record CM076603.1, read on the forward strand.
TTTTTTAAAACAAGAGTCATCATCTAATTTTATTGGGGCTCCTTAATTTTAAAACTTTTGTCAAAAACTCATATTTTTAGCCTACTTTACCATTAAAAACAAGAAGTTCCGTCTAGAACTATACGAGCCTACTTTCCCGTATACCCCTAAATTCAAATTAATAATCTAGCTATCTCTTTCTCCTTTAGCTTTAGTTCTTAATTTTTTTCAAAAAATACCTTTTTCACTCTGTCATTCATTTTTTCATTTATTCAGTCATTCATTCTTTCATTTATTCACCATTCATTTTATTCATTCATTTACTCATTCATGTATTTATTCACCCATTTATTTATTTTTCATTTATTCACTCATTTATTCATTCTTTTCCTCATTCATTTATTCATTGATTCATTTTTTCCCCATTTTCCTTTTCATTTTTTTTCATTGAGAAATATCCTTAAAAATCCCGATGAAAACATTTCATAGGAAAATAGGCTCGTTAGTTCTGGATGGACTTTCTATTTGTTCATGTTTTACGTTAAAAGAGCTTTCCGATAAAGTTTGTTTCAAGCAAATCGGCCCTTTAGATCAGGATTTATATAGTATTGAAATTTCCCCGTAAGCGCTTTGTTAGTTTTTTGAACTGTTCAAAAATGAACAAAAACTGTTCAAATTAATATTTCACGCCAATAGCTTCCTCCAGTAAGATTGTTCATTGGAACGTGGATCTTGCACCTAGTGTTTACATCATTTGCTTCATTTTCGCCCATAGGCGCTAATGTTAATTTTTTTTTGAACTGTTCAAAATTGAACGAAAAATTGTTCGAATCAAAAGTAAAATATGAAAATGAGATGTCCTCGCCGAGATCTTTCGAATGCAAAAATAATTTTTCGAATCGGACAATTTGTTCAAAAGTTATTAGGGGGGGGGGGACAGACCAACAGACCGACCGACACACATTCCCCCCCCCCCCCCCATCTCAAAACCCTACTTTCAAATTTTTTATTTTTCAATCTTTATTTAATTATTTCCCTTTTTCTTGACTTTTCTTTATTTTTAACGATATTTTCACGATACATTAAGCCTTCTTTCATGCTTTATTCTTACTATTTTTACTTTTACGGGAAAGTAGGCTAAAAAGGATGAAAAAAGGCTTAATGTATCGTAAAAATATGGGTAAAAATAAAGAGGTCAAAATTATGTAAGTAATTAAATAACGATTGAAAAGGTAAAAAATTTTTAAGTACGGTTTTGAGATAGGGGAAAATGAGTGTCTGTCTATCGTTTTGTCTGACCCCCCCCCCCCCCCCCCGTCCACAATAACTTTTGAGGGAATTGCACGATTTGAACATTTTTCTTTGCATTTGATCTCGGAAAGGACGTCTAATTTCTATTCATATTTTTTTTATTTGACCAATATTTCGTTCCATTTTGAACGGTTTGACCAAAGTTCTCTTGAATAAGTTTAGTCGAAGGAGCTCTCGAGGCTGGGATATTTTTTTATTTGAACACTTTTTGTTCAATTTTGAGCAGTTCAAAAAAAATTAACCTTAGCGCCTACGGGGAAATTTCAATCCTATATTATTCCTGATCTAACAGACATATTTGCTTGGAACAAAATTTATCGGAAAACTTTTATGACGTAGAACATGTACAGATACGAAGTTCATCCAGACCTAAACGAGCCCATTTTTTCTTGAAATTTTTTCACCTGGATTTGAAGGATAATTCTGATTTAATGAGCGAATAAATGAATGAGTGTATAAATAAATGAAAATGCATACATGCATAAGTGAATAAATGAATGCTATGTGACTGAATGAATGAGTGAATGAATATGTATTAACCGTCAAAAAATGTGTATTTGAAGCAATTAAGAACTAAAGTTAAATCAGAAAAAGAAAGAAATAGCTGGATTATAAGTTTGATGTTGATGTAACACGAGAAAGTAGGCTCGTATAAGTTCTAGACGGAACTTCTTGTTACTTGTACAATCATGTTGTACATCGCTTTAAAGAGCGTAAAGAGCAGGTCAGAATGACATCAAGTTTACCTCTCTAGGTCAAAAAAGTTTTGTTTGACAGGTGTTCAAAGGTGTCAAGGTGTGGTAAAAATTAAGTTTTTTTAAAAACTAATTAAAATATAACAATTGGTTTCCTGAGTCTGCCGTTGATGAATTTCAGAATTTAGTAACATCTTTATAGTCATATTTAATACAAAATGGGATAATTATTAGGTTCAAACTTTCCTGTTGCTCTAATTTATGCTAAATTAAGTTTTATCTACCCTTACAATTGCATTTTGGTGAATGGGATGTGCTTACATTTTGCTTATAAAAGTCGTCGAAATCTAGCCTCATCGGAGTTACTTGCCTTTTTCTGCTCAATTTTATGTTTGGAACATCGCAACATTTGAACATCGGAAGTTGCTAGTTGCAGTCGCAATTTTAAAGTAATTTAAACTATTAGAGTTCTAATAAATGTCGTAATTGGTTCAAGACATGTGACTTTTGAATGATTGCGCAATTTATAATGCCTATATAAAAATACTTGTTTTTTTTTTTCATTTTTGCTTAGCTTTAATTTAGTTTAAAAAAATCATTTTGCTTTTTGAAAATTTGAGAGCCGTTTATTTTCCTTTTAATTTCGCTTAGTTGGTCACCAAAAACAAATTAATTTAGTCTCCATTAATTTAGTAAATCATGAAAAATACTAAATATGGTTATAATAGAGTTAATTTTTACACCACGATTAAAAATAATTTCTGTTTGAGTTAATTTAATTGGTCAACAACAACAACTAGTATTAGTAGCAGAAAAGTGGGGCTATCATGCCGTGGATTTTGTGGATTCAGTCAGCCTCAGGATGTGGATTTTTTTATCAAAAAGTAAAATGCAATGTAAATTAAGCACAAAAGTTTCGAAAATTTTCAGATACTTGTTTTGAGATTACGTTATCGTCAAAGCATATTAAAATTGATTAAATTACTTTGCAGGCGATGATTAAACATAACTACTAAACTGAATTAACTTAGTTGATCACCAAATGAGGGGATAAATAAGATTCCAATTAATTTTCGACGATAGCTAAATACAATTTCTATTCAATGGAGGCAATTCACCGGTAGAGAGACTCATGAGCGATCATCGTTGCCACGTGATATCCGCTCTTTGTTGACTACGATTTTCAATCGAGTTCCACTTGGAGTTCACTACGCAAAGTTAGTTATCTTAAAATTAATTAGACTATTTTCACAGCTTTTCCTGATTATAACCCAGTATTTACATTTAATTTAATCATTATAAAACAAATTTGTTAATTATTACAATAGTTATAATGTTGTATTTAGTGTTAATTTTATGTAATGTAGAAGAACTTGATTTTGTCCTAGTTTTTAATTAGATTTGTCGAACTCGATGTAAAGCGATGCTACGGCTTCCTTTGTTTACATTGCTTTCACTGTGCCACGTGACCAATGACGTTGCTTGAATTGCCTCTATTATAAAAGAGTAATATTAAAAGACAGATTAAATTAATTTGCAGACGATTAACTATAATTTCACCTAATTATAACATTTTTTATTCACAGAAAAGACTCCGCAGAGTAAAAACAAAACCACCGAAATATAGTTATAACATAAAAGATAAAAATTATATTTTTTTCTTTTATTAGAAGGCTTCCGCTATATGATCTTTCCAATTACAGATATCACTCATTTCACATCTACTTTGAATAATGACTATCAGCAATAAGTGTTGGTCATTATTTTGCATCCCATGCACCAAATAATTGTAGTTATTGTTTGATAGGTCCTATGATGAGATTTAGAAAATTACTTTAACACTCTCAAAAGATTTACTTTCAACTCGTGAGCTATTTGGCTTCTTCCCAAGCCTAATTACTTTTATGGCCAATTGTGTGTTCTGAGACCCCCAACGCATCGTTTGCTAAATGCATTCATTCGTTAATAAGCTACTTCATTTTCAAGAATTCGTTTACCAGTGTGTTTAAATGCTTTTAATTGTTTTGTTTGACCTTTATACATCGTCCAGGTAAGTCAAATGTTCGAATTTTATGGATATGAGGAGCGTAGAATCTGTCAGTGGTTTGTCCGAATACCGTTGATAATTCCGAATGAAACAGACGTATTTTACAACGTTTTTCTTGACTTGCTTTCTTGTCTGTCTGCGAAATTTTGCAATCGAATTTTCGACCCTTTCCCGATCAACTATTGTTCTGAAACTTTACATATAGCTCAGAAGCAGATGACAATGCAATATTCTACCACTTTTATCATGATTTGACGAGTTTCTGAATTTCCAATAAAATAAAATTAAATATGGCAATTAGTTCCGAAAATTGCCACCGAAATTCAGTAGCGGCGCTGCGATCGTCAAAAAATCATGGAAGAAAATTCTAGAACAAAAAGAAATAATAAAAATGTAATTGTAGCACGCAAGAAAAAAAGTTGTTTTGTTAATAATTTTTTTTTTATAATTACTTCTTTAAATGGACGAAATCTGTTGAAATTATTTGCCCTTTGCTGCAAGCTGATCCCCGCGAGCTATAGGTTCAACAATGAAACTTAAGAATGATCGTGCGGTATAAACAAACTAAGGTGTTGCCATTCCCAAGAATCGGAAATTAAAAATTGAGTTATGAAATACTTTTTAAGAAATAGAATGTAAAAGTCCGCATGTTACGACAACAAAAACAAATATTATGTTACGTTTCTATGCTAATCATTAAACGAATTTTTAAATATCGTTTTACCATAGCTTGGTTTTTGCATGATGTCAGTATCGTATCGTACCCTAAAATACTATCGTAACTGGTCCACGTTAAGTGAAATATGTACAGTGAAACCTGTTTAAGTTGACCACTTGCGGTTCTGCCATTTAGTGGCCAACTTAGACAGGTGGTCACCTAATAGAGGGTGAAGATATTTTTTTTTCGTCATTTCTTACACTATGCATTTATTCATTTGTAATAAATTAAAATATAGTTTCATGTATTAACGTTACTTTACAGTAATAATTATATTTTTTTTCTTTTTCAATTATCTAAAATATCGTCAGAGTAATTTAATGTGAATGTCTTACATTGTATCCTTTAAAAGTAAAGAGCTTAGTTAAAATAAAGATAAATATCTTATTAATTATGTAAGATACTTTTATGATAGTAAAGATTTCCTAAAAATACATAATTTTTCAAAATGGCTACATCAGATCGAAGAATAAAGAAGAAACTTATTTAAAGAATAAAAGAAAGCTCATAGTAGTTTTCTTATATTGTTAACTTGCAAAAAAGTTTAGGAAAACTTTACATTGATGTTTCATCTATTCAGACAAATACTTTTCTATTATAAATTATATCATAAAAATATCTTGGAGAAGTTATCTAAGTGTTTTTTTAATCTTTGCAAAAATAGATAAACAAATAAATATAGTAATAATTAGGCGGTCAACTTACAAAGGGTTTTTCATACTCCCACTCCCACCCAAATTTGGCGTACATAAGTGGTCAATATAGATAGGTGGTCAACTTACAAAGGTTTCCCTACATTAAATAATATAGGTCTAATTCCGTTCCTGACAAAAGTGGTCAACTTAGACAGGTGGCCAACTTTACAGGTTTTACTGTACGTGGATTACTATTATCAGAGATCTGGAACGGATCATGGAGCATTGGAGTAACGAGAGTTTTCTCGAAACTGGAGCGGATCCCGAGCAAAGAAATTTGCTGAGCTCCGTTGCCCTGATTTTTTATTATATAAAAAATATATTAAGTAAAAAAAAAAAAGATAAATAGCTAAAATCTATTAAAATTATTCGGAGCGGCGCCGAAGCAAATATTTAGAAGTCGGCGCAGATCAGCTCAAAAAAGTGGCTGTTCTAGATACCTAACTATTATTACTGTTATTATTGTTGTTTTTTAAACTCTTTGTCAAAGTTGTTACCAAGTTTTAACGCAGAGGATACTGAATGGGTACTTAAATTATCTTTTTAACGCTAACAATATCGCAATAAAAACAAGAAGTTCCGTCTAGAACTATACGAGCCTACTTTCCCGTTTACACCAACTTCAAATTTGTAATCTACCTATCTCTTTCTCTCCCTTTCTCGTTTAGCTTTAGTTCTTAATTGCTTAAAATATACCTTTTTCAACGATTAATACATATTCATTCAATCGTTCATTTACTCAGTCATTCATGTATTTATTCACTCATTTATTCATTCATTCTTTTGCTTATTCATTTAATCATTCATTAATTCAAAAGTATTCTTGAAAATCTCGATCAAAATATTTCATAGGAAAATAGGCTCGTTAGTTCTGGATGAACTTTCTATCTGTACATGTTCTACGTCATAAGAGCTTTCCGATAAAGTTTGTTCCAAACAAATCGGTCCGTTAGATCGGGATTTATATAGGATTGAAATTTCCCCGTAGGCGCTGTGTTAATTTTTTTTGAACTGTTCAAAAATGAACAAAAATTGTTCAAATCAATATTTCACGCCAAGAACTTCTTCCAGTGAGCTTGTTCATTGGAACTTGGATCTTGTACCCAGCGTTTACATAATTTGCTTCACTTTCGCCCATAGGCGCTAATGTTAGAGTTTTTTGAACTGTTCAAAATTGAAAGAAAAATTGTTCAAATCAAAAAAGTAAAATATGGAAATGAGATGTCCTCGCCGAGATCTTTCGAATTCAAAAAGAATTTTTCGAATCGGACAATTCGTTCAAAAGTTATTAAGGGGGGACAGACCGACAGACACACTTCCGCCCCCCCCCCCCCCATCTCAAAACCCTACTTTCAATTTTTTTTATTTTTCAATCTTTATTTAATTACTTAACTTATTTTTGACTTTTCTTTATTTTTAACGATATTTTCATGATACCATTAAGCCTTCTTTCATGCTTTATTATTATTTTTTTTTACTTTTACGGGAAAGTAGGCTAAAGAAAAGAAAGAAAGATTCTATTAAAAGTATATATATCTTCCTCATTTTGCTGAGTGTGACCACATTGAATGTCCTAAGATCTATTATTAAGAATTACAGTTCATATAGTTAGTTGAAAAGTGCCATATTTTGTGTACTATCACTCATTCTCCATTTATACACCTCCCTCAAATTGTTTCCCCTTTTTGTCTCCCTTAGAAATTATATCATTCTTTCCCCTCTTCCCGACTAGTTTCAGGCCCGGCACAAGTTAACCCTTTATCTACCAACGGTACTTATAAGTACCATTCTCTATAAATTCCATCCCAACAACCATTTTTATCAATATCCTGATGGTACTTTGCCGGGATAGTCTTTACATTCTCCTTTTTCAGGATACATACCAGCAAGGGTTCTATAAAGAGTATTTTAGCGAGGAAAGGAACATAGATAGTTTTGAAACCGATGTTGTGTTTTGAACTTACATTTTGTTCAGATTGCTCCCTTAGAGTTTCGCTCCAGAAAAGTAGTAAAATTCAAGAATCAAGTCACTGATTTTTTTATGTGTATCCGTCAATTACTAGATTACTATTGCAGGAACCGCGCTAGAGACTACTACTAGCCAGTAAATAACCCAAATTTCAAAAGTTTCAGCCAAAGACTAACTTCAAAAAATTTTAATGATGGTTTTCTTAATAGAAAACGGCAAGTAGAAGAAAAAGTATAATTTTTAAAACAAAATTTAATTATTTACTTATATTTTTTACCGATGGAAATTTTAGCGAGTTTTCCATTCGCAAAATGTTCGCCAAGTCAGAATTTATTTCGCCGAATTTACAATTTTGTCGTAATTGGCGTGGTATAGCTAACGCTTAGCGCGGGCCTTGCTTTTTTGCGTTTAATCTAGATTATTTTTCAAAATTAAGATGCAAACGATAGATAAATTTCGAAAAAATGATTAGAAACCATAAAAGAAAATAAAAAAATTACAGTAAATTAATTTGCGGAAGATGATTAGTTTTAACTTCAGTTAAATTTCGTGGGTAAAGAAACAATGTTGAATTTTATTCTAATTAGGTAAGTTTAAAAATAATGATAATGGTGCTTTTGTAGTTGGTTAATGGTCCGATCGGTTAGGCGAATGGGCCACGCCAGGCCCTTTCGCCTAACCGATCGGTCCCCGGGAATCGTGGTCGGAGGGGCCTGTGGGATCCATACTTTTCTCCACCAGACGCCATAACCACTTAGCCGAAGCCTTTGGGTTTGTCGAAACGAGAGCCTGGTGGCCGTTGTGGGTTCCATACTGGCCGGACGAAGAAAGCAACTGTTCGAATTATTATAGGTTCGCGAACGCCAGGGAGCATTCGGTGCCTGGGAGAAAAAATCCCCCCCCCCCCCCAAAAAAAAAAACGCAATTTTTCGGGATCAGATCCAAAGTTCCTAAATCTATGTCAATTTTTGTCTAACTCTTTTTGTTCTATGTATAATGCAGACCCATTTTTAGGCAGCAGTGGCGTAATGCTGGAAAGAAAAGTTGGCTGAGCTTACAGATACAAAACTCGTCTTAACAGACACCCCTCTTACAGGCAGACAGTTTTTAAATCTATAACGGACAAATATTTTTGTCCACTGATGTCCGCTATTGAAGAGTTTTATTAAAGGTTATTGAAATCAAAAAGTGAGGGGACAATTGTGTTAAATATTTTAAAACGTGAAGGGCGCTTGTATTAAAATTTAAAAAGGGTCATCCCCCCCATCTACACCACTGACGCAGAGGCTTTTATAAGGAAAATCTTAAGAGATGTTGAGAACAAAATGCGTTTCGGTTTGGCCAGAAATGAAGCAAGGCTCTGCAAAGCGCCAGTCTTTTCTAGATTCAGTACACAGTGTCTGATTGTGTTATTTCCATAATCATTTCCCGAACCGGTTTCCCCCTCCTTATTGTTTGCGAAAGCAGCGGCGCGATCCAGAGGGTAGATAAGGAACACACATGCCGGTCCCACCTGCTACTGATGCCCCGGCTAGGTCCTCCCCGATGCAGGCACACGACACGTGTTGCCGTCACAGCGCTGGTTGGGTACTGGTGTTAACAACCGGAGGGGGCCCCCTATTGTTATTACGTAGAAGTGGATTAGTCAAATCGGTTATTCTTGAAAGGGTCGATTATCATCCCTGAAAGAAGAGTGGGTGTAGCTGGAATTGAGATTCATCTGAAACAGTGGTCTTCGAATTGTATTCCACGTACCGTAATTGTCTGTGTATAGCTCGCGGGCTATCCACGAAAAAACTCCCTTTTTTTTACTATCTGCGGGCAATACACGGAATTTAAAAAATAATAATTATTAAAAAAATTGATTGTTAAATAGAAAGAAATAAATGATAGGTTTCGAAACAATGATTCAAATCCCTCTTAACTTCCCCATGCAGGCACTTGCTTCCACACCACTTATCACAATAGGAGAGTAGGACCAGAGCAGAGGTCCCTGTATAAACAAAATATGGTAAAATGTAAACTTTTTACAATATAATTTTAAATGTTAAAAGTGTGCTGTAATTTTAAAGTGTTTCCTTATAAACAGTGTACCTTACAGAGTGATTTGTTAATGTAATTGTTTTGATTTGGGTGCGAGCTATACAACGATGCGGGTTAAACACCGAACTTGATTTTTTTTTAGGATGAATTTTTCTTCCTGCGGACTATACAACGATGCGGGCTATTTACCGATAATTACGGTAATCTTGGGGTTCTAGCGAGTCAAACTGAAAAATCTAAAAAATATAGAAACGGAGAACATGGACACGACGAAGTTCAACCAGAACTAAACGACACTATTTTCCTATGAAATTTATTGATCGGGAATATTAAGAATATTTCTGAAAGGATGAATGAGTAAATGAATCAGTGGAAGAATGAATGTATAAAAGCGTTAATAAATGAAACAATTAAATGAGCGTATAAATACATAAATAAGTAAATAAAAAAATGGAGTGAATGTATGTACTATAACCATTGAAAAGGGTATATTTGAAGTAATAAAAAAACTAAAGCTAAATATATTGACCACTTATGTACGCCAAATTTGGGTGGGAGTATTATAAAAAACCCTTTGTAAGTTGAACGCCTAATTATTACTATATTTATTTGTTTATCTATTTTTGCAAAGATTAAAAGAAAAACGAAAATAACTTTTGTAAGTTAACCGTACGGAAAAACTACTATGAACACTGTTTTGTACTTTAAATAAGTTTCTTCTTTCTCTCCTAATTGATCTAGCCATTTTGAAAAATTATGTACAATATTTTTAGGGATTCTTTACCATCAAATAAGTTAAAATTACATATTTATCTTTATTTTAACTAAGTGCTTAAATGTTAAAGTTATATAGGATACATTGTAAGTCATTCAGATTAAACTTATCTAATGATATTTTAGACAGTTGTGAAAAAATAGCTAATTACTAATTTTAAAGTAACGTTAATACATGAAGTTATATTTTAATTAGTCACAAATGAATAAACGCATAGTGTAAGAAATGACAAAAAAAAATCTCCACCCTCTATAAGTTGACCACCTGTCTAAGTTGACCACTAAAGTGCTTCACTGCAAGTGGTCAACTTACACAGGTTTCACTGTAACTAGATTTGCCGTTCCTTTATTCATTCATTTAGTTATTAGTAATTAATTTATTTGCTTATTTATTAAGTGGAATTTTCATTCGTTCATTTAGTTAATCCTTTATTTTCTTACATTCATTAATAATTACTTTATTCATTCGCTCGTTTTACCAATCATTCATTCATTTATTTAGTTACTCATGTTTAATAAGTATATATAACCCTCTGTAGTTGTAAATATGAGTATTAGGAGCACCATAGGGCGACATACGAATTTAAAAGGTAAATTATACCATAGAAAACTATTTCCTTAGAAAAATATTTCAATTTTTCACTTTGCCCCATACATGGTGAAAAGTGATAATGTGATAATATTCTTTTACTTTAACGTACAAAAAATTCACGGCCTAAAATGAAAAATAATATTTCAATGCAAGTTCTATTATAAAATTCATAATTATCTTTTAATGTGCTGTTATTTTAAAAAATAAATTGCCAATTTGCAATTTGTTCATTTTGAAAAATGTAATTTATCTTAACTACTTCTCTTTGCCCCACATAAGTATTCAATTTAGACAGTTTGATGTTAACCCTCACAAAAAAAAAAAAAAAAAAAACACTTAGCGTCCTTTTCTTATTGAAAACAAATGTTTTTAAAAGAAATTCAAAACACAAACATAAAACAAAAAGAAAGAAAATATAATACTCGAAAATTTAACTATTTTTCACGGTGAAAAGGAACTAGTTAGCTAAAATTAAACGATTCCTATCGCTTACTAGTTAAACTCTAATTTAGCATTACGGAAGAAATAGGGAAATTTAGAGACACAAATTACCTGGTTGCCATAGTAAGTGTAATAAAACGTTCAATTAGTTGACTGGAATCAGGAGTAACAACGTAATTCAAACAAGCATTTGCCGTGTGAATGGCGTGGGCACGTGTCAGTCTCGACTCAGATATAAATCAGTAAATTCAAAGAAACCATTTCGGAAGTTTTCATCAAACAAAACTATCGGAAAGAGGAACTAAATAATTTTTTTTTAAATTCTTCTTTTAAATATGTACGGAAATAAAATACAAGAAACGATTTTTTACTGTTTCTAATGCAGATTAATTATGTGGTAGTTATGGTTAATGAAATTAAATTGTCAAACGATTTTTTAATGTTTCTAATGCAGATTAATTAAAATATGGCAGTTATGGTTAGTGAGATTAAATTATTGTCAGACGATTATTTTATTTCTGAATTCTATTATACAATGAGTGCTAAAGCTCATTTTTCATCGTCAATTTCCGTGCAAATTCGAATAATACCTGCCCTTGAATATGAGGAGCATTCTGTATTATTGAGGGGCAGTTTTGAGGTAGGGGACGCCTTTCTTACATAGTTTGTTGATTTTCTACATGATAGGTAATAAAATTAGCTTCCAATAACCTACATTTTATATCAATGCATTAAATCAAATAATCTTCTTCATCTATAGTATTAGAACTTTAGTCCTTTCTAACTTCGTCTAAGTTAATTTAATCAACATCGAAAGAAACTCGAAAGTATCCGTGTTTTAAAACTTTCAAATCTTTGCGGATGCGATCCCAGCTATTTACCCAGAGGAAGGCAAAGTTTTTGAAAAATCATTTAGAACAAGTGTCTTGAAATTCGAAACGAAGGCCATTAAAGCGCCCTTTACACATACGTTCTTAACCGCGCGACTGAACGTGGCGCATCCAGCCACGGTCAAGAACGCGAGTAAAACCGTGGCGTTCAAGAATGTGTTGCAAAATGCACCACATTCTTATCCGCGCGCAAGAACGCGTTCAGATGCGGGGCGTTCCATTGAAGTCCCCTACAGAAGCCACAGCCTGCAGAATTGTCCAATCCTCTCACTTTGATGCGCGGTTAAGAACGTGTATGTAAAATGCATCATTTCTTGGAGCGCGCATCTGAGTGTCATTCTTAACCGCGTTCTTGAGCGTCCTAAAATTGCATTTAGACGCACGCTCTTGACCGCGGATCTGAATGGCTCGCCGTCCGGACCGCGGTTAAGAACGTGTGTGTAAAGGCTGCTTAATTGTAAAATAGTGAATAAAATAGTTCTTTTTGAACAATTACTTCCTGATTAATTTCATTTCCATTCGTGATTAATCACATCCTTCTGTACAAAACCCATTTTTAAGAAATGCAGGGTTGGTTGAAAAAAAAAAGATGTAGCTCCAAATGTTATTCCAAATTACGACCTTAAACTATAGTTCTACCCCCCCCCCCCTTAGACCCGACCATAGATATACAAACTAGGTATGTATATATATGGACCCGACACACAAATTGCATTAGATTTTTATTAGAAATAGTTATAAATTAGTTCCCACCATTATAAGTTCAAAAAAGCCCGTTTTACTTTCTTTGTTTGGGGGGGGGGGGGGTTGTCTGTGGGGGGGGGGGTAAAAGTATTCCACATGATACTTTAGAGCTAATCGACTACAAAATCAAAAATAATTTGCAATCTATATAAATAAAACTCACTTTGCGTTTGCATCATATGTTTGAAAAAAGTAAACGCGCGAACTAGAGAACGTACAGCAAAAATAAAAAAACTGTCGGATTCAAAATTTCACCAGAAACAACTTTAGCAATTTTTATTAATTTTTTAATTAAAAAAATTTAACTTTCCAAATTTATTCATGTCCTGTGCCAGGGTTCGTTGATTTAAATCGCTATTTAAATCAAGTGATTTTTTAAAAAAAAGTCATTGATTTAAATCAAGTGATTTTTTTTCAAAAAAATCATTGATTTTATAATGTTAGAAAGTGTTGTAAAAATGAAATATGTTGCAATTACAACCACTGTTTCAAACAAACTTCCTAGGTCCATCTGTCCATGTGCATAACATATTTCATAAAGTTAAAATTAATTACTATTTTTCTTAATTTTACAATATTTTTTTTTAAATTTTACGATATTCTTCAAGCATTTTAACAGCAAAGCCTAATTCATTCAATCATTCAAATTACAATTCATAATAATCATGAACCATTCTGTGTTTTTGAATCTTAAAAATAGTATTTTAGATCCATTTAATAAATGCACACCATAAATAATTCAGAATGATAGTGTTTAAAACAACAATTGTTAGAATTTAGAATATGTATCCTTAAATTTTCATCCATGTCCTAATAGCTTAAGGTTTTTTTTTTTTTCTAAAATATTTTTTTTCATCATAAAAGTTTTCAATAAAGATATTTGATTAAAACAAAAAGTTTCAGTTTTTAGTAATGGAGTGAACATATGATTTTAAAAAATGGGTAAAAATATTTCAGGCTTTTTCATTTATAAAATCGATAAATTGTTAAAGTACACTCAATGTAAAAATTAAGTACACACAATTGTTACTTTTTTTCAGCTTTCAACAGCAAAATAATTCAGATTAAATGTGTTCATTTTATCTGTACTTATGTGAGTGTACTATTATTACTGGTAGGGTTAAGTTTTATTTGAGTCATGCATTTGTATTAAAATTTATCATTATTATTAAAAAATATTTATTGCTGTGAAAATAGCTTTAAGTGTGTTTTTGCATATTGATTAAGATGGCATATTGCTTCTATGAATGTAACATAATAAATATCCGAAATATTTAAGGTCTTTTTAAAAAAGTCAAAAAAATCCGATTTAAATCAAAAAAATCACGAACCCTGTCCTGTGCTGAGTATAACTTAATTCTCTCTAATGTTTGTAAACAGTGATCACGGCGAAAGAAAAGCTCCGCGCAGAACGTATTTTTTGAATATGTTTTAATATTGTCTTTTAACCGATTGTGCCTGCAATTTTTTTTATGCATTATTGTGTAATATATACAGTAAAACTCCGTTAAAACGCGGGTGTCAGGGGACATGTTTGGCACCCGCGTTATATCATAACCGCGGTATGGTGAAACTATACCGCAGAACTATATTACGAAGTAATACTCGCTTTTGTTGCATCATTCTTAACTTTATCAATCACTCGTAAATTTTCTTCTATAGTATAATTTTTTCTTTTCTTCTATTTCATTTACTGTAATTGCTGTGCACGAAGCACACATGTGAACTGCGCAATCAGTCTATCGAGCGATAGGTTATAAGCCGACTATGTTCCGAGGAAAAGGGGGCTTAAAAATAATGTTATCAATATGGGATTGTGAAGAGGTTCTAAGAAAAAATTAGATTTGGATGGGGAGGAACGCACTTCTCAAAGAAACAATGTTTTAAGCCTGCATACACACACACTCAGACATCAGACTGGAAAATATATTTACTTTTCAGGAACGCTAAAGAATCTAGAATACAAAGGTATACTTCTGAAAATGGAAGATAGTTAAGCATTGAACTGAACAGTTCCTGACAGATTGAGCTTTGAAATAGCAGATGCAACGCCGGGAGACACGGTTAGTCATCAGATAAAGAGCTCAAATTCGAATAAAAACTAACTTTATGTGAGAAGATAAAAATATTTAGGGAATGCGTATTGATTTAGTAGGAAATGTCCTCGAGTGACACAACATTTCATGATAGTATATAAACTGGCGAAGGCCTATTATCATATGAAGACGTTGACTGTGCTGGGGATGGCACAGGGGTAGATACAGTTTTCAATAGTTCTGGAGTCGGCTGCTGCAAAGGTCTTGTCCCGAAAGCAAACTCCTCCACAACTTCTTGAATACGGCTGCGGAATCGAAGTTTTTGTTCTACGGGTATTCTTGAAACAAACGGCAGCAGGCTTTTAAAAAACAAAATGTCATCATTGTCAGGTTCTAGCTGAAAAGCATTTTGAATAGTGTTACTTTTCTCAGGCTCCAGTCGTAAGATCTTTTCGTCATATAAGGTGTTAGTTGCCATCACACGTCTTCTCTTTCTAGGCCGACTTGAAGGGGGGTTGGCCGGCTGGCTCATTCCAGCACCTTGCGTGTCGCTCGCATTCTCATCAGAAGATTCTCTTTCTTCTACATTAAAATCATCGTCAGCACTTAATAGGCTTACGTCATGTTCTCGCTCAACCTCTATAGAGTCGTCTGCAATAGAAGGTGCTTTCTGTTTCAGACTGCTGGAAGAAGCTCTAGGCGTGACTATGTCTTTTAAAAACAGCATCTTTTTTGAAATGAAGCCATTTGGGTTCAGTAGCAGTTTCTGCAGCGTCTCCCGATCTGGGTATCTTTATTTTGCTGCATTCAACGGTGAATTGATCCCGTAAGTATTTCCATTTCTTCCGCAGTACAGCTCCTAAAACCAATTACTGACGATTACATTAATTGCATTTACGATCACATTGATTACACTTAAAGTTACATTTACGATTACACTTTATTACACTGCATTACATTTACTATGATTACATTGATGTAGAGCAGTGGTTCCCAAAGTTGACTGGGTTCCGACCCATCTAACAAAAATTTCCAATCTTGGGACCCACCTCTTGGCTGTCCCAAAGAAAAGAGGGCATAAATATTGGTAATGTTCAGCTCCCCTAGTGGCGAGTTGTGGAACTACTTAATGCTGTCTTATTTGTTCGAATTGAAATTCTTTAAAAAATGCTTTATCCATATGAATGAAAGATTGTTGAAAGAATAAACACAACTAAAATAATTTTTTTTATTACTTAAATACCTACACCTGCAAGGTTTTTTTTACAAAGTTATTTCAATGGGAAGTATGTATTTGTTTCTTATTTCTCTTCATTCAAGTTTTAGCATCAACTTCAACTTTATCTATTTTTATTCGTAGACTTCCTATTTTTTAAAATTCAAGTGTAGAGTGGCGAGGGCCCACTCAATATTCGCTCACGACCCACCAGTGGGTCGCGACCCATAGTTTGGGAAATACTGATGTAGAGTATTATTGTTTACGGTATGTCGACGGCAGGCACTCAGCTTTAGAATAGGAAAATCGACAGCGGGTACGACAGTTAAAGAGATGGTTACCGGAATATGGGAAGGGTAAGGGTGCTTTCACACCAAATGCGACAAAGACAAAAAGTATGTCTTTTCTCACTTGCGCATGCTCTGCTATTGCGCAGATGTGGAAAAGACATGTTTTTTGTCTTTGTCGCCTGTGGTGTGAAAGCACTTACAACCAATTCATATGCCAACCGCAGCGGAAGAACATTTTGAAAGAATAGCTAAGGATTTTGCTGAACTTTGGAATCTCCCACGTGATTGGTAGTCTTGATGGCAAACATGTTCCCCAAAGGGCAGGGGTCGATCCAGCATTTTAAACAGGGCCCGTTTTTTGTGACTTTTAAAAACATTTTTGTGAAAATTCAAAATTTAAAGGCACAGTGATAAAAAATTATTATTATTTTTGCCGCTTATTTAATAAATAAATCTGTAAAAATTACGATTTGGTAGCTCGGAATTTTGTGAAGGGTCAGTTTTGATTGAATGGAATTTTGTGAAGGGTGCGAAACCGAACCGGAAATTCCTCTGACGCGAGTCCTGAACCGGTATTTGTCTGTCCGTCTGTCTGTCTGTCCCCCCCTCCCCCCTAATAACTTTTGAACAAATTGTCCGATTCGAAAAATTCTTTTTGCATTCGAAAGATCTCGGCGAGGACATCTCATTTTCATATTTTACTTTTGATTCGAACAATTTTTCGTTCAATTTTGAACAGTTCAAAAAAAAAATTAACATTAGCGCCTATGAGCGAAAATGAAGCAAATGATGTAAACACTAGGTGCAAGATCCAAGTTCCAATGAACAATCTTACTGGAGGAAGCTATTGGCTTTTGAACAGTTCAAAAAATTAACATAGCGCTTACGGGGAAATTTCAATACTATATAAATCCTGATCTAAAGGACCGATTTGCTTGAAACAAACTTTATCGGAAAGCTCTTTTAACGTAGAACATGAACAAATAGAAAGTTCATCCAGAACTAACGAGCCTATTTTCCTATGAAATTTTTTTATCGGGATTTTTAAGGATATTTCTCAATGAATAAATGAATGAGTGAAAGTAAGAATGAATGATAAATGATAGAGTGAAAGAATGAATCAATGAATAAATGAATGAGGAAAAGAATGAATAAATGAGGGAATAAATACATGAATGAGTAAATGAATGAATAAACACATGAATGAGTAAACGAATGAATGAATAAATGAATGAATAAATGAATGGCTGAATAAATGAAAGAATGAATGACTGAGAAAATGAATATGTATTATTCGTTGAAAAAGCTATAGTTGAAGTAATTAAGAGCTAAAGCTAAATGAGAAAGAGGGAGAGATAGGGATAGCTAGATTATAAATTTAAATTTGATGCATACGGGAAAGTAGGCTCGTATAGTTCTAGACGGAACTTCTTGTTTTCTTAAATGAAAATGTATTTTCTGAGAATCACCTACTGTTCGTCTGCGAAAGCCGACCCTATCCGTCGGAAAGATTCTATCCGGCAAAGGGGGTGATACGCTGAGATCGGCACTTTTCAAAATTATATACAGTTATTTTTTGCTGCCCCCTCCCCCCGATTGTGATACATTCTATTTCCAATTTGAATCTTTAACAGAAAACAGAAAAGAAAAAAAAAACGCAGAGTTTATTATTTTTCATAAAAACTCAACATTTCCTAATCTTTAATCATTATCCCACTCCTATTTCGATGAAATAGAAGCAGACTTGACGCATGTGCAAAACCGAGTAGGGGCCGTTCGCTTTTTTCCCATATATTTGACACCCCTCCCTACCTTTGTCACGATATGTCACACTTCAGCGGACCCACCTCCCCCTTTGTCACGCGTCATGCTATGTTGCATAATGCATGATGTCACACTTCTTGTTTCCCCCTCCCCTCCCTTGTCACACTTTGTCACAATTTCAGGAACCCCCCTCCCCCCCTCGAAGCGTGGCATCATTTATGAATGATCCCGTAAAGTCTCAGCTAAGAAAATCAGACAGTACACACATTAAAGTGGTCCCCCCCCCCCATAATATAAACGACGAAACAGATACTACAGGGGGGAAAAAAACGAAAGCTTAAACATTTATTCCAAATTTATACTTTTTATATAAAAAGTAAGTGCAACACGTTGAAAAATTCATTACTTAAACATGTAATAATTTAATCTGACTAAGAAAAGCGTAGAAATAAAATAAAAATAAAAATAATAATATTAAAATTATAATAAAGAATGAGCCTTTAAAATGATGTAACAGCGACACAGGTATAATGGAAACCGCAGACATTTTGTGAGGAGTGGCAGTAGAAAAAAAAAACACTCCGAGTCGGAGGGAAGGCCGACAACAGAATGAATACAGCAAAACCAGTTAGGAACACATTGGTCACGTTCATGGAAAAATACCCACTCCCATACAAAAATAGTTAAATAAATTGAGGATTTCGCACCAATGGAAATAGTGCCTTTTTTCAAAACGCAAAAACATACCCGACTCTAAATTATTTATATAAAATAGATTGATTAAAATGTGTATCATAAGAGTAATTTATTTTAATTCATTCTTCCTTTAGTCCATAAGTTCAACCATTTTGTAACAAAATCTTAAGAAATTGTATTATTTACATTTTCATTGGTTAACTATTCCTTATTCTTCTCATTATTATTTTTTTTTTTTTTGCCTGTTTTAATTAGTAAAATAATATAGTGACTTTTAAACTGAAGTATGGTTTTTTGATATGAAAAATAAGTGTTAATCTATCACAGCGTTTTCCAAACGGAAGTTCGCGAACACCTAGGGGTTCGCTTGGTGTCGAACGGGGGTTCGCGAAAATAATATTGCAATGGCGGAATTTTTAATTGCTAACATAAAAGAAAAAAACGAAATAATAAATTTACATACGTAATTGGGACAGAGTTTAAAAATGAATTTCTTAAATATATTGTTTTCTCGATAATGCATAAAAGTTGTGGACTGGCATAGGAAGCATGTGTGAAGAATTTGAAATGCATTTACTTTCACTATTGACTGATTTCGAAAATTCAATCGCAAAATGGTATCGTAAAAAAAGAATCATTGATTAATTTTAAATTTTCCCCGTATGTTTATTCCACCATTTCTGCAGTTTTTCCTCGCTAACGCGAAGAAAGAATCGGAAATATGGAAATTTACTTAAATGTAAAATTCTGCATTATTTTTGGCCAATTTGTCACATACAGACCCCAATTTTTAATCGAAGATATTTAAACATTAACTTTAAATTTTGTATTCATATTTATCAAATTTTGTTTCTACTGTTCTGGATTTAAGCCATGAGAAATTTGAAAATACATGAATTTTAATATTGAAAATTTCCACAACTTTTGTGAATTTTGAAAAGAAAGATATTTATTGATTGATTCAGAATTTTATACGCATGGTTAGTTCTCGTGCCATTTTACAATGTTTTCGCACTACCGGGAAAAACTTTTTAAAGAACATATGACTGCGAATACTGCCCTATTAATAATTCAAAAAGAACAACTAATTAAAAGTAATAATTTGAAAAGCATACTCATTTTCTTGTAGCTGAATTTTTGATTTGGTTTAAACCTAGATAGTTTGAAATTATGTTTTCCTTTGCTGACATGAACCTTTGTGCGGCAAGGAAAATAAATGTGCCAGCAAATTTTATAGTTTTGTTACCCGTTACTAAGGGCTTACAGATCTGTTTTCTTTCGGTTCTTAGAAGGGGTTCGCAGGGGGAAAAGGTTGGGAACCACTGATCTTTGCTTTGCACTTACCGTCAATCTTCATTTCACCAGAAATCTTTCTCCAACAGGCATCGACGATCTTCCTGTTGCAATGCTGTTTCATCCGCTTATCCCATATCGGAGGATTCAGTTCAACTTTTGAAATCAAATCCCCGATATCCATCGCAAAATACTCAAAATACAAACGAAAATCCGCGTCCGAGAGGCAGGTTGTCTGAACCCAGAATGAACAAGGTCAGACTGCCAGCGCGCAGCTGCCCTCCCGCTTTGCAATGAAGTGTTTATTGCACGCCGAGGCGACGCCCATCGGCGCCGACAGTCTGACTCAGATAACGGGCATGATTCTTGTGACGAATTTCCATAATAAAAGTTCTTCTGGACGATTTCACCGGCGCTAGATGGCGCGCATGTACTTTGTCTCGCCATGATTATGATTCGTATGGAGTGTAACAAATAAATGGATTTAAAAATGTTTTTTAAGAGAATTTGAATAGATCAATTTTTGGAAAGCTGCTTTTTGAATCATGGACGACTTTTCATGGACTCAGTTTCAAAAAAAAAAAAAAAAAACCATGGCCACTAAAGCGATTACGCATCCTTCCCCAAAAGTTGGGAAGCCCCCTCTTCCCCCCGAAAAAAAAAGATAGCCTCAATGGTGGGTATTGGCGCAAGCCGGGACATTGGAATTTCTAAGGGGAATGTTTTGGGGCTCTTTGCCTACTTTTCGGGGGAGGGGGGGGGACAAAGCTTTGTTTTTTTCAGGGGGTGAGCAATTAGGGGTAGATACATAAATGCACAGTATGGCCTCAGGGGTGCCCTCGGCAGGCATGGCGCAATTTTTAAGGGGTTGTTTTCGAAGGGAGTGGGTAAGACGAATTTTGAGCGGGGTCATCGTTTTGGAGGGAGGGAGTGCACCATCACTCATAGGAGGGAATGATCATACACCACACACACACACATATATATATATATATATAATATATATATATATAATATATATATATATATATACATAATGAAAAAGATAAGTTTTAAAGTTGTTTACTTACCTATAACACACTATGTAATATAGTTTATAATAATAATTTTGAATGTAAAATAAAATAATACTATATTATAAGTACTACAAAAACAACAGTACCTTTATTAAGGGATTAATAACAAGGTAATAATAAGAATGCTTCGAATGAGAAATTTTCGCTTGATGTTTTTTGATAATTTCATGTATGTTTGGTCGTAAAAAGAAGAATGCTACTCTCTCATACCGTCCTTTACGTTTAACTGCCTCGATATTTTTTTCGTTTTTATGTTGGTTGATACTCAACATCCGAATTCACACAAATAAGATGCAGGAAATTGTAATACCGTAATTATCTGTGTATAGCCCGCGGGTTATCTACAAAAAAACCCGGGTCATTCCATATCAAGTGATCCAAGGAATTTTATCTCACCTTTTTTGATTACTTTCAAATTTGGCTTATCAACTGTAGACCTCAAGGTAATTAAAAATCCAAATTTTTAGATTTTTATCTTGTTTAGTTTTTTAGTTATCAAGCTTTGATTTTGTAAAAAACTCACATTTTTACATGCATGCTTCAACACAAAACAGGCCATAACTCATCAACAAATAGAGATAAAAAGTTCTAGTAAAAAGCGTTTTGAAGTATATTGAATGCAGTTTTAAATGATATGCATCATGACAAATTTTATTAAAATTTTAAATTTAAAAAAATGACCTTAAATTTAAATTTTAAATTTCTCAAAAAACGTATCATTAATTTTTTTAAAAAAATTCTCAAATATTTTTGTGTATTTTATCTTTGTCGATGCAAAATTTCAGCTTGGGGACTCAATGGGATCATATTTTCCCGAATTTTCAAAAATATTTGATTTACCAAAAAAAGAGCATTTTTGTGATTAAAGCTATTTTAAGATGATGGTTTCTTAAAGGAGATGATTTAATTAGCCTTCTAAACATATCTATGCATGAGTGAACAAGCATGGACATGTCTGTGCATGAAATGAACAAGTTCAAAATTTATTTGGGGGAGGGGGCAACAAATACATAAACATTTTTGTTTTATCATAGTTCTTTTAAAGTATTGTTTTCAAATTATTCAATAGTTATTTTTAAATGATCAAACTGACTCATTTTTTTTTCTTTTTTAAAATTAATAATACATTTTTCGAGAAATTTAAAATTTAAATTTTACGGTCATTTTTTAAAATTTAAAATTTTAATAAAATTTGTCATGATGCCTCTCATATAAAACTGCATTCAATATACTTCAAAATGCTTTTTACTAGAACTTTTTATCTCTATTTGTTGATGAGTTATGGTCTGTTCTGTGTTGAAGCATGCATGTAAAAATGTGAGTTTTTTACAAAATCAAAGCTTGATAACTAAAAAACGAAACAAGATCTAAAAATTTGGATTTTTAATTACCTTGAGGTGTGCAGTTGATAAGCCAAATTTGAAAAAAATCAAAGAAGGTGAGGTAAATTTTTTTCTCAAATTTTGGATCACTTGACATGGAATGACCCAAACCCCTTTTTTCACTAACAGCGGGCAATTCGCGGAATTTAAAAAATAATAATTATTATTAAAAAGAAAACTAAATTGAAAGAAATAAATGATAGGTTTCGAAATGATGATCCAATTCCACCCTCTTAAACTCCCCCATGCAAACAGATTGGGGATCGGGCGATAGGAATGAAAGAGCTTTATGAACGAATTCAGTCAAGTTTCAGGCACCTGCATTGTTTTCTAGGGGTGTATCTCATGAAAAAGGGGAGTTTGCGCGGAAAGGAAGACTACGTGGGAGACCTTTCCTTATCAGCGAAGATGTATGAATCCAATGGGGCCCTGGTATCAATATGTATCAACACTTTTCTCCGCTAACGACCGAAGTAATTCTGGACGCTTCAGAATTACAGAATGCTGTTCTATTATTATGAGAGTTGTGTACGCGATTCCTAAAAAAGAGAGCTATTCTTAAGTGGTTTCTTATATTGCTCTTAAATAAAATGTAAAGCACAAATGAAAGAAGACCAGGGAAAGGGATAGAGATTAGCTATCTAGCTGTCACCAGGAGCCTTTTCTTCCACACCAATTAAATCACAGTAGGAGGCTGTATAAACAAAATGTATAAACAAAATAACCATGTATAAAAAATATGGTAAAATGTAAACTTTTTACAATATAATTTAAAATGTTAAAAGTGTTTTGTAATTTGAAATTGTTTCCTTATAAACAGTGTACCTTACAGAGTGATTTGTTCTTGTAATTGTTTTTGTTTTGGGTGCGGGTTATACAACGATGCGGGTTATACACCGAACTTGATTTTTTTAGAATGAATTTTTCTTCCTGCGGGCTATTTACCGATAATTACGGTAATATTTTAAAAGCTTTTTTGACTTTCATGGGATAATCGCATCTTATGTTGCGAAGCGATAATGTTGGTTGCCCAGAATTTTGCTCTTAAATCAAAACGTTAAGCTCAATTTTAAAACATTAGGAAGTAATTAAGAACAATTTTCAAAAATCGGGAGAAATAAACTAAAAAATGGAAGATCGGGTGATTGACTGAAATAGCGGCAGTCACTTTCAATAATTGGGAGAGTTGCCAAAACTAATCTTAACATTAATTAACTGAAAAATTTGAGGAGAACCGAATTAATTTTCAATTTCCGGGTCAGGTTCCCAAAAAGTTTCGGAAATTTCGGATCAGAATCACTCATGGGTTAGGGTGTCAATTGACCCCGCTGGCTTGGGAAATATAATGTATTTATATGTATGTACATGTATTTTTTTAAATGCAATATACATTGAATTTATATGATTTGCCCCCTCCTTCGGTAGTTTTAAAATGACAGGCCTGCTAGAACCCCGACGTTTTCCTCGCATTCATGGCGCAAATCCCAGCTGACCGTCTGCGACCCCTATTCTAATCATAAATAGCTTAAAGCTAATCACAAGTGATTTTTTAGGAAAGAAAAAAAAAATTAAACAAGATGTTGAAAAAAACCCTTCGGATATGTTCGGAATTTTTCCTGCTCCCTTTGAATGGATCACTTACTTTGCAGTAGACATACTTTGCAGTAGTATACAGTAGAGCTTCGGTTATCCGAGTCCCGACGAACCGAGTTCCGGGTTAACCTAGGAATTTTTGCCCTTGAAAAAAAACTTTTTTTGGCTGCCGGATGGCGGCGTTACCAGCTACAACAATTGCGTAACAAAACGGCCGCAAAAAAGCGAGCGAGTTTTGTTAAACAGAAAACAATATATATGCATTAACTTCTTCAAGAAACAACTTTAACTGAAACATGTACTCTACTGATGTGTATGTACTGATATGTAAAATTAGACATTTGTATGTATGTAACGTCATTTTTTCATTTCCTAATATGTACGCTAAATGTCTTTTTTTTTTACATCTTTGACGACATTTTCATTCATTTCAACCCATGTTTCCCTCCCGATTTGGAGAAAGTCAGTGACCGTATTATCTGAGTTTTCGATTATCCGAGGTACCCTCGATCTACATTAGCTCGGATAATCGAGGCTCTATTGTAGTAATTCCAATAGTTGGAACAACAAGTGACTGCGGCCCGCCCAAACTGCCTGACCATTGACTTCTATAGAGAGATCAGTGTGCCTGACCACTGCCGCCCAAACGAGCTGATTTTCGGCTACTTCCCTCCGAAGACTCGGGGTCAAGCGAAATCTCTTTCCGTACTTGATCAAAACGGCAAGCAATGGAACACTAGCGCCACCTGACGGCAGTGGAAGAATCGCGCCAGGATTCCGCGCCGTTGCCAGCTTATTTGAGGTAAAAGAACTCTTATATTTTTTGGTTAACGCTCCTTTCTGGTACGTACCCTTGAAAAGAAGAAGAAAATGAAGAGGGCTTAATGTGTTATGATAAAAAGTAAAACAGATATTCAGAGCGGAGCGTGGAGCATGAAAGTGGAGCAGTGGATCAGTGGCGTACGCAGAATTTTTTCAAGGGGGGGGGGGGGATTCATAATGTTCTGAAACTACTAAAAGAAATTCGAGTATATAATAAAGCACTATTATTTAGGGCTCAAGGGGGGATTAAAGCCCCCCCCCCCTTGCGTACGCCACTGCAGTGGATCAACGAATTTTTCTCAGAAGAGGTGCAGAAAAGGTACATGGAAATTTTTCGTATTCTACTGCTCCAATATTCTCTTATTACAATTTCAAATTTAAAGAAATCTTTTTCCCGGACTAAAATTAGTCTTCAATGAAATTAATAAATTAAATAAACTAGAGTTCGCCTCAGCCGAAAATCATTAAATTTTTCAAGTTCCGCCTCGAATGTTAGAACAACTTTTAGACATTTTCGTTTTTCCGTTTGACAACAGTGTGTTTTGTTTAAACATTTCAATTAGCGATTATTTCTCCTCACTGCGACTGATTGACCACTGAGTTAGTTATTTAATTTTAACGCATTTGTAACACATGTAATACATAAATTTTATCTTTCAGCACTCCTCCTCCTGTAAAGAAAATAGGAATAAAAGTTTTCATGTCACCGTATTATTATTGAATGAATTCAAAATGCAAACGCTCACTTTCAATTTAATCGCAGAGTTTAAAACGCTAATGAAAACGAAACACGAAAAGTTGATTCAAAGCAATATTACACGTCACCATGCTCATTATATATTTTTTAGACAGTTAACGGCAAATTGTATTTTATTTTGTTTGACATTGTATTGAGCGTTTTATTATTATATATATATATATATATATATATATATATATATATAGGAATTGGATTTAACCCATACCTTAGCCCCTTAACTGGTCAATTTTTTTACCACAAGTGTTCCTAAAAAAGCATATTTTTTATTGCATATAATTACAGTCTTAACCTGGTATAAAAGGAAATTGAAAGTATTTTTTTTTAAATTTCATAATCAATGAATTTATGCATTTTTCTATTTTATAACTTTGAAACACAAATGTCCCTGAATGACTCTCTTTCAATCTATTAATACTGCGGACAAATCAAAACAAGAAAGGCGGAAATATCAATGCCCGTACGCTGTATGGGCAAACCAGTTAAGGCCATTTTTGGGTAGCTCGTACGCCGTACGGGCAAACCAGTTAAGGGGTTAAGATTAGTATTATTTTGCTTTGACATTTATTTAATCGATTAATATTTCTCTTCTGTTTCGTTCTTAGCATTTCTTCTTTGAATTATAAGTAGTGAAAACTGAATTGAATGTTGTACAAATATTGTAGATGTAAGGAGTAGTATGAAAGTATGACAAATAAAGACTTCTAAAAAAAGCTTCGAATCTGTCGAAAGTAAAAGACAAAAATAATCAACTATTTCCAAAATTTGTTTTATTGATAACAATCATTCATCAATAGCTACTAAATTAAAAAAAAAAAAAAAAGTAAGAAAATCGGTTGACAACCAGTGGAGAAAATGGAGCTTAAACTGTTTTGTTTTTGCCTATTTATACATAGATAAAGATGACCAATAGTGATTTTCTTCAAATTATTTGAAGCATGGGGCGGAGTAGGAGCAAGTATTTAATAGCCGGAGCGGACCGATAAATAGCGATATTAGCTACCAATGTGGTAAAAATAAAACACCTAGTAATAAAATTTGCACCCATAAAGCTGTCTTAGTTCAATTTCCAACAAATGAAACTTTCATTAACGCGTATTCTAGAATAAACTCGGAACGATTGTGAAAGGGGGAAAAAAATGTCTGTTTTATTTCATAACTGGGAAAGCATGACGTGCTGACAAACACCAGTTCCGTTTCAAGGACAGCAAACAGCAGGCACGAGGGCATAGTTTTATGTGTACATTTATTAGCCTTTTAAGAACAGGTACGACGGATAATCTGGCTTCTTACACCATTTTGTCTTTTGTCATTGACAGCGGTAGAGGTCGGGAAAACGATAGTTCTCCCGAGGTGAGTTGTTTCAAAACTGAAAGTTACAGAACAAAAGAAAGTGAAATAAAGATCGTTTGGGTGTCATTTGTAACATTTATTTGCTTATTCATTTTTGAAGGATGAGTGAAAATGGGTTTTAAACTTCATTTGCGCATTCTGAACACGATCAGAAGTTATTTGAGCGCGAGCCGAACTAGGTTTTCCGTAGGGGAGTCAGAATGAATTTTTATAAGGTGGAACTCTCCCGCAATATATTTTCCTCATAGATTTGGGTATTATTTATTCTGGTACAATGCAGAATTATATGAAATAATCATAAAAGCTAATACTAAATAATGAATAAATTCAAAGATATTTTTATACGATTCAGTATTTACTTACTTATTTTATTTATTTACTTACTAGCTGGAAGCTGATGTAATTGGCGTTGCACGGGTTTTAAATGCAACATGTCAATCCTAAGAGAGTACAAAATAATAAACAAAAAGTACTAAACCAGCCTTATGCTACCCGATTTCTTCTCGGGCAACATATAAAAGACAATTTTTCCACGCGAGCAAAAACAATAAATAAATATAAAACCGTGTAGAAATATTTTAAGTTACACGGTTTTATTTTTCAAAAGCCTAAAAAGTATCCCCATGATTTGAGTATATTTTAAAATTCAAAACAACGTTGCATTATCCAAACATTCCAAACAAAGCTGTCGTTGCCATTCGACAAATCATAATTCTGATAATTTCCTCAGAGCCAAAATGATTAATTTTTTTTCCTAATAAACGTTATAATAAATTATAAAATGAATGGAAAATTGTATTGTCATCGAAGATAAGCTTGTGTGCAAAGTTTGAAAATAATTTATGCAGTAAAAGTGGTCGAAAACCGCGTAACAAACTTCCGTGACAAATCAAGTTAAATAAAACCGTGTAAAATGAAAGAGAATTAATAGATTTGATAGGAAGATTTTGCGGTAATTTATCTAGCATGTGTTTAGTATTTACAAATACATGAATCAAAAGAAAGTTTAAAACGCCGTGAGAAGATTATAATAGTAGGCTAAAATCCCAAATGTATGCAAAAATACAATAGCAATAATGATAACAACTATGCTAACAATTTTAAGCTAAATGTAATTTGGTGAAAGGCAGAAATTCTTTTAGTAAATTTTCTCTGCAAACACACTATTACTGTTACAAAGCTAAATTTACAGGACACGCTTCTAGCTTCTAGGGGGGGGGGGGGGGGGGATACCAATCAACAAACATTCTCGTACTAAATACAGACACATCTGCAAAACGAACTTCCCTAAAACTCGAATGGATTCGTTCTTTTCTGCCATGCGCAGAATCGTCCAAATGTCAAAATTCCATCGTCGAACTGTATGTGGTCACAAAATGTTTTTAGGGCTTCCTTAGAGCATCTAAGGGTCTTAATCCGGCCCTGAATTCAATTCTGGATTAGAATTTCGAAGAGCTTCTTCGAAATTTCGAAATTCGTAAAAATGACATTTAAACTATTTGCATCAATTAAGGCTACTCGTATCACTACACATTAGGAGAAGTTCATAAATGATGTCACGCTTTTTTCCCATATATTTGACCCCCTCCCCTCCTTTGTCACATGTCACGCTATGTTGCATAATGCATGATGTCACACTTCTTGTTACCCCTCCCCTCCCCTTGTCACACTTTGTCACAATTTTACGAATTAACCTCCCCCCTCGAAGTGTGACATCATTTATGAATGATCTCATAAGGAGTTTTCTCTTGAAATTTTTCATTACTGCTATCACATCGCGAGTGGCTTTTCTCAAAAATACGAGTTTACAGAAATCGTTATAACTCTTTTGTTTCTGAATGTATCAAAATGATTGAAAAAACATTATATCCTGTAAAAAAAACCTACCTACGTTTTGATTATTACTTCTTCTTTTATAGTTCTTTAAAAAAATAGCAAACTGATGAAAAGCGAAAAAGGTAATGGTGATGTCTATGTAAAGATTGACGGAGAGCGTATTTGAAAACAAGTGTTGCCACAGAACAAAATAGCCGATAAAATATTATATAAATTAATTATTAAATAAATCGATGATAACAAACAATGTGACTAAGAACAGTGAATAATGCCTTTCTCTGATAAAATTAATGTGGTCTAGGAGAAAAATTGAAGTACAAATTCTTATACAAATGCGAAAAAGGCTTTTATTGAAACATAGATACACAATATTTTACTTTACACTGATTAAATTAAATTTTGCAAAGGACTTAGCAAGAGCAGCATCATTAAACGGACAATAAAAACCATGTGAAGCAATTAAGACAGCTTAAATACAAGTGAAGAAGCACCTGAAGCGAAATTCTTGAAGAAAAACTAAAGCGGAAGTCTTGAACAACCGGAAACAGCTGTCGTCGTGCAACGCCTCCAGCAGTTCTGAAGGTTCATGCCTTTGAATCTAACTGAGCCTTCGTTTCTAATGGAAAAGTATTTATTTTAATTCATTTTATTTCATTTCAGCAAGACGACGGCAAATAAATGTATCCTGTGAAAACATCTTCGTATTTGGGATGTTTTATTTCTTTATTTATTTTTTAAACATTTTCGAAATTTGTTTTATATGTATATATATATATGTAATATGGAAAAATCCTTTGTATCCTTTGTCAGGCTGTGATATGGAGAAGTCCTTTGTCTCCTTTGTCTGGCTTTTTCCATATTAAACTTGACAACTCAGGGTTGTCTCACTCATAAATTTCTCTAACGCGTTACCATATATGGTCATGCCTAAGCTCAAGTTGGTTTCCCTCATTAATTCCCTCCAGACTATTTTTTTCCCCGTAGACTTAGGCCAGCCCCTGTCTACGGCATTAAAGCCAATAATATATTTTATTTTCCATATGGCCCTCCTATTTAAACCACGTGCTATCACGTGGTGTAGGGAATGTTGTCTGCAGTCTAAGAGATTTTCCCCCATATAAATACGACTGCCCGAACGAAAATCGGGGGTTCTTGCTTCTTGAAACGTGCTGATGACTTCATGTCCTTCGTTCCAACAATATTAATGTTATGATATTTGTGTGTTAAAGTTTACCAATAAAGAATTGCAACGAAACCCTGTGCCTCGTCTTACATGGGTTTTAGCGGCCACAGCTGTAGAAGATAGAACGGGACAGCCGTTCTTACAAGCCGGTAGGATTTATGTTCCTATCCGGACTCCTGCAGGAAAAAAAGAACCATCGAAGAAAAGCAATACTAAATCTGCAATGTGCCGCGCCGATGTAGCAGCGTGGATCATCTTTCCAGACGGTTCAATGAACCGATGTGCGCTTCTTCCACCTGGGGAAAAGCTCGCCCCCGTTGTGGCTTTTAGAAGCGAAGAGTGTTTGCGTTCTGCGGAGTGATTAAACGAAAGGGTCGTTATCTGTGGTGCTTTAGAATGGAAATTATTTTCATGTGCTGAAGTGAATGTTGATAGAGTAATTTTTAATGTGTTATTCCAAAATGGTATTATTTCGAATTTTCTTCATAAATATCTTATAATTATATGAATATCTTTTTCTCCCGTTGGGTTTTTTTTACATGATATTGCTTTAGAATTTATTATGATATAAATTGATCATGTGCTTTGGAAGAATAAGTTCTTTATTTGATGATATATTAATTATCGGTTTAAATTTTTAAAAGGGATCTTGTCAGCACGGGTTTTTTTTTTTTTTTTGACATTAAGATGTTTGAAATAGTAAATTTATCAATGTGCTGTGTAATTGAAATTATGGTATATTTTTTGCAGTATTATGAATAGTTCTGTATATATTTTAGATGTTATGCATTTGTTTACGCGGAATATTTTTGTTGTTAAAGTGGGAAGGTAAAAAAGGAAAAATGTCAAAAATTTGTGTGTTATTAGAATTATGTTATTACGTAGTGGTAAAATGAGCAAGACCATTGAAAATGAAAAAAATTCTGACTTAGAGTCTTCCCACAAAGAAAATTCAAACATGGATGGAGATAACTTAAACCGTAAGGATGCGGAAACTCAAGCAGAGGCAACTGCCGATTTAAGCTTAATAAAAATGGATTCAGAATGTCAAACGATTAGTGATAAAATAAAAGAGATAAGTTTGGCAGATGGCTCTTCTACTTCAAAAATTGAAATAAAAGACAAAAATTCGGGTAGCTCACCTGAAATTTTATTATTTGAACCAGAGTTAGGGATAAATTTTTCAGCATGGTTAGCTCACTTTAACCAGCAAACGGCTCAGAACAACTTAAATAATAGTTGGAAATTAAAAAATTTTCAGAAATTTATTCGCGGGTCAGCGTTAAAGCTCTACATCAATCAATGCCTTTGCTGTAATTCCTTTCATGAAATCATTCAAATTTTTGAAGAACATTACTTTACTCCAGCAAGTAGTTTTCTTGATTTTCAAAATTTAAAATTTTCTGGAAATCCGAAAGAGTTGTACTCCTATTTTACGGAAAAAGTAGAAATGGGAAGAAAAATAAAACTTAGTAACCAACATATCCTTGAGGGGCTTTCAGTGGGGCTACCTGCCCAAGTTAGGGCATTTTTGGTAATAAAAGAGCCAGAAACTCCCACCGAATGGCTTCAGGTAGTTTCAAAATTAATAAATGAAGTTCCACATGAAACACCCAAGTCCGCTTATAAAGGGGAGCAACAAAATATTTTTAGGGTGAAGCCCCCCTTTTATCAAAATTGGATGCCAAAAAATCATGATCAAAGTAATTTTCGTCAACAATATAACTATTCTCGTCAAGATAGTAACAATGTATACCAACCTAATTTTTACCAACAGAATAAACCTAGGTTTGTAGGTCATAATGAAAGACAAAATGCAGTAAAAAGACAGACTGCACATTTTTCGCAGGAGTTACCCCCTAATCCTTGTAAATTTTGCGCACAACAAGGAATCTCCAACGCATATCATTGGGGACAAACATGTGTGAATAAGCCAAATACATCGAATGCTGGATTTAAACTACCACCTCAGCAGAAAGATAATCAATTAAGAGAAGAAAATCAGAGAGTTAACGAAGTATGACAATTAATAATACCCGGGTATATTATTAAAAATGAGGCGAAATTTAAAAATGATTATCAACTATCTAATGACGCGTACACTCAAAATACAAATTCGAATTTAAAGACTATTTATTTAAATGTTGATACCGGTTCAACATTAAATATCATCCCGAGTGCAATTGCAAAAACATTAAATGTTTCGATTAAAGAAAAAATCGCTGTAAAAATAAAACAAACGAAGGGAATGCTACAGCTTAACCAAACGTGTATTCTTTACCTTAAGGTCGGCAATATAGTTAAACCGGTGGAATTTTATGTTCTAGACACCGATTTACCTTATGCCATATTAGGTTTAAAGAGTTGCGGGGGATTTCGTTTGGTCATAGATTGTGTAGGACATGTCGTTATGCAGGATCAGAGAAGACTGATCACCTTTTCTGATTCCGAACCGAATGACTTGTCTTTGCATATTTTACCTGAAATCCTAGTTAGGAACTGTGGAAATAAAGTAAAAGAAAATAAAAACGAAAATAATAGTACGGGAAAAATACGCAAGAAAATTGATAAGGAAATTAAAAGAGTGAAAGATCCGAAAGAAAGTAAAACTAAGGAAAGGGTGACGGAATTACATTATAACGAAAATGAAAAGAAAAAGAGTAGCACGGAAAAGAAAACTTGTCAAGAGAAAGATAGAAATGAAAAAATGAGTTGCGAAAAGAATAATCATTTTCGTATTTCGTCCGATGTTTCTGGGACTGGTTGCGGCATTGGAGGCCTACAATGTCGCGATCCTGTCGATGGACATTCGGAATTTGAGGAAAATTCAAAGTTAAAAGAAATATTGCGAAATTACGAGGATATATTTTCCAAAAATAAATATGATGTTGGAACAATTAGAATTGAACCTCAACGGGTAAGGTTAACATCCGACTTACCGGTGTCGTTAAGGGCATATAAAACTTCCCCAAAGCAACAAGAAGAAATTGAAAATCAAATTCAAGAGTTATTAAAGGCTAATATAATAAAAGAAAGCTCATCGCCGTATTCTGCACCTGTTACACTAGTTTTTAAAAGAGACGAAAATAAAAAAAGTCGATTATGTATAGACTACAGAAAATTAAATCAAATTACTAAGTCCGACGCAGAACCATTACCCCTGATAGAAACACTTGTAGATAAATTAGGGAAAAGCAAATATTTTACCAGATTAGACATGGCTTCCGGATATTGGCATATACCAATTCATCCCGACGATACTGAAAAGCTCGCTTTTGTCACTAATAGTGGCTTATATGAGTGGAACAAATTACCCTTCGGGTGGAAAAATTCAGGAAGTATTTTTCAAAGAACTTTGCGTCGAATACTTACAAAACATAAAATAAAATTTGCAGCCAATTACTTTGATGACATAATAATTTTTTCTGAAACCCTTTCAGAACATTTAGATCATATTCAACAAATTTTTGAGATATGCAGACAGGAAGATTTAAAGTTAAAAGCATCAAAATGTTCTTTCTTACAGACTAAAATTGAATTTTTAGGGTATGAAATTTGTAATGGTATTGTAACGCCCGATAATAGTAATATTGAGGCTATTAAAAAATTACAACCGCCTAAAAATGTTAAATCTCTCCAAAGATTTCTGGGGTCAATAAATGTGTACCATAAATTTATAGATAAATATGCAACTATTAGAAATCCATTAAACCACTTGCTAAAAAAAGATACAACTTGGCAATGGACTGACAAATGCCAAGAAGCATTTCAAGTTTTGAAAAACTCTTTAATTTGTAAACCAATTTTAAAAATATTTGATCCTAAAAAAGAATGTCATATTTGTGTTGATGCAAGTCAAACTGGTGTGGGAGCAATATTAAAACAGCCAGACAGTTCGGGTGCCTTACATCCCATAGCTTTCCATTCCCGCTCATTAAAAGATTACGAGAAGAATTATAGTATTACTGAGTTGGAATGTCTAGCTGTTGTGGATGCTTTAAATAAGTACCACCACTACCTCTTTGGCCATAAATTCGTCATACATAGCGATCACGCGGCGTTAGTTTGGCTCAAAAATGTAAAAAACTTAAAAGGTCGTCTGTTCCGCTGGTCCTTACAATTAAGTATGTATGACTATGATATTAAATATACGAAAGGCACCACAAACTTCGAGGCTGACATGCTCTCAAGAGATATACCTGTAAATAATGAATGTGTTGAAAAAAATATAGGAAACCACGTTTCGCATCTACTGCAATTGGATGAAATTCAAGAGGCTCAAAAAAATGACAATTTAACTGGTAATTTTGTCGAAATTAATAACGTGTTATGCCTGCGTAAAAAGGGTTTTACTAAAATTGTTGTTCCTTTTTCTTTACGCCGTAAATTACTTGAGACTGTCCATGAAAAGTTTGGACACCCAGGAATTCAAAAAACGATTAATTTACTTACGCCTGTATATTATTGGCAAAATATAACATTAGATATAACTGGATTTAACAAACATTGTCATATTTGTCAGGTAAACAAAAAGCCTCGACAAAAAAGATTTGGCCTTTTACAATCTATGCCTCCAGTTGATAAACCATTTGATCTCGTTGCAGTAGATAGTGTGGGTGGTTTCAACTACTACAATTCCACGAAAAAATATTTAACATTGTTTATAGATCATCATACTAGATACATGTGGTCTTTTGCATCAAAATCAATCACTACCGAAACTTACGTCAACTTTCTTAAACAAATTTTCAGTGTTCAAATACCTAAAAGTGTATTAAGTGATAGAAATCCATCATTTACTTCATCTCATTTCAAGAAATTTCTAAAGCACCACAAAATTAAACAGCTTTTAACCACAGCTCATAGACCAGAGACAAATGGTAAGGTGGAACGTCTGAACCAAACAATAGTCACTCGCCTAAAGTGCAAAGTGAACGCAGCTTCTGGAAACGTGCCATGGCCTAAATTATTAGAGCAGGTGACTCAAGAATACAACCTAACTCCACACTCAGTTACGAAGTTCCCACCTGCGTATTTAATGTACGGTACAGTGCCTTTTCAAAATCCAGTAAATGAAGACATTTATCCTCCTGTTGAGGAAGCTAGAAAACTGGCAGTGGAAAGAACTAAAGAGTATCATGAAAAAAATAAAATATATTACGATGCCAGATTTGTCGACAAATCTTTTAATGCAGATGACTTTGTGATATATGAAGAATTCAAATATCCGAATTCACGAAAACTTTCGCAACCGTTCAGTGGACCATATAAAATTCTTCGAAAAGTTACGGACGTAACTTATGAAATCAATAAACCAAATGCACACAGCAAAGAAAAATCAGACATAGTACATGTGTCAAGATTGAGGAAATATTACCCACCAACAAATTTCAAACTATCACATGAATAATGTGATATAAGTCATTCACTTTTGAACTGCAACAGAATAATCCAACTGTAATTAAACTGAACTGTAAATACAATTTTGTAAATATCGTTTAGTAAGAGTATAATAATCTGTGATGAAAATGTTCAGTAATTTTTGTAACTGTATAGTATTTCATTCAAAATGTGATATGTTTATATAAAATTTAATACATAAATTTATGTGGGGAAAAAGGCTGCAGATATTTCACTTCTTCAATATTTAACGTAATAGAACTTTTGGGGAGGGGGGATGTAATATGGAAAAATCCTTTGTATCCTTTGTCAGGCTGTGATATGGAGAAGTCCTTTGTCTCCTTTGTCTGGCTTTTTCCATATTAAACTTGACAACTCAGGGTTGTCTCACTCATAAATTTCTCTAACGCGTTACCATATATGGTCAAGCCTAAGCTCAAGTTGGTTTCCCTCATTAATTCCCTCCAGACTATTTTTTTCCCCGTAGACTTAGGCCAGCCCCTGTCTACGGCATTAAAGCCAATAATATATTTTATTTTCCATATGGCCCTCCTATTTAAACCACGTGCTATCACGTGGTGTAGGGAATGATGTCTGCAGTCTAAGAGATTTTCCCCCATATAAATACGACTGCCCGAACGAAAATCGGGGGTTCTTGCTTCTTGAAACGTGCTGATGACTTCATGTCCTTCGTTCCAACAATATTAATGTTATGATATTTGTGTGTTAAAGTTTACCAATAAAGAATTGCAACGAAACCCTGTGCCTCGTCTTACATGGGTTTTAGCGGCCACAGCTGTAGAAGATAGAACGGGACAGCCGTTCTTACATATATATATATATATTTTTATTAGCATTAAAATTTCACTGAGTGTAAGAGAGTTCAGCAGGGTAGGTTATTAAATTTTATTTTAAACTTTCGGGTCGAAACAAGGAAAAATGAGAGGCAAAGGCAAAATTGACTATCGCGTTCGGGTAGAAATTAACAGAATGTTTTGCCGGGCAGATTCACGAACATTGAAGGTCAAACAGTGCCGAACTCGAAATGTTCGAGAGAAAAAAAAGAGAGCATTCATAAATTTAAAATTATAAACAGGAGAGTAGCAATTTAAAAATCATGGGGCTCAAACAATTTCACTTTCAAATGCTCAAAATTATTTCTAAGAAAATCCAATTAACAATGAAAAAGTAAATAGTATTCACTCATTATTATTAATATTAATTACAAAAAATCACTAATGAATGAATATTTTTATAGATCATTAAAATAAATTCATAGTTTTCACAAAATAATTGAAATCCTCATGCAGCATGATTTCTAATGGGGTCCTTAAGCCATTGAGCCCCCCTTCCCCTTCCTACGCGCAGGCTTAAAAACCATACAGAGTCTGAATTTAAAAATACATAAGCGAAAACTTTACAAAATTGATGAAATTAATAAAGTTAAGTACATAACTATATCTTTCATAGCAAATGCAACGACATACGGAGCCACATTTAAACAAAGAGCCTTATGCGGTTCTATGAGCCGCATCTTTGAAAGATATTATCATTACAACATCGTACAACATTGTTAAATATTACAGTGCCGGTGTAGTAATATTTCATTACATATCTCCATTCAACATAAACATTTTTTCACTACGAGAGAAGGGAAGCGTGAAAAGGAGCAAACGTGATGTGTAAAAATACACATCACGTTTTGATTACAGGGAAGACCATATGTAAATAAGTAGATAAGTTTTGCACTTTTGGAGTTGAATTATCACTTTTTTGCGAGATGACACGAGTCACGTTTTAATGATTTAAATACAGGCATAGATATCCACATTTTAACTTTCTTTTATACCAGCCGGCTTCGTGTGTGTCCTCCAAGGAATTCTACCGTTGGACATTGCCTTTTTGTTATTTAGTATCAATTTTAAAAGCCGACACAGTGGCGTCGTGGACTCGTGGTAAGGCGCGGAGCTCGCATGCCCCAGGTTAGAGGATTCGATAGGAGGATTTTCAAGATGCAGAAAATCGTCTGCGCCCATGGCGTATGATTATGCGGCATATAAAAGATTCCCTGAGTAGACATTTGGCTTGGATGCTCTCGGCTAAATTAAATTCCTAGTACAATCAACAGAATCCGGGTGCTCGCGTTTTCAGGTGGAGAAACCGGACGTCAAAATTCTCATGCGGCGGTGGTACCACACTCATTGTGATACCGCTGAAAGAGATGGTACCAATCTATCGGGAACGCACTAGGTCTGCAATAGGCAGAAGCCAACAGCAGACCATTAGAAATGGAAAAAAAAAAAAAAAAACTTTCTTTTATACCTGAAGTATCTCTCGAAGTTGGATTGGTAAAAATTTTCGATTTTCCGGCCCTGACGGATTAGCACGTTTTGGGAAACCTCAGACATCACGTATCCGACTAACTAAGCATCTGGAATCTAATCCGGCCAAGGCCGGTCATTTAGATGGGTCAGGAAGGGCAATTGACCCCCCTACCCGGCTTCGAGAATATAATGAATTCGCATGTATTTTGTAGCTGTTTTAGTACAAGGACAACTCCCCCCCCCCCGGATAAATTCGAAAAGATGGGACTGGCTCGGCAACTGCAGGAAAAATCCGGTTATACGACAAGTCAATTTTGATTTTTTTAATTTAATTAATTAGAATATTTTGAAAGTATGTAAATTAAATATTTATTTCGTATTTGGAAGATGTGGAATGATATAAAAAAGCGAAAATTTGCAGGTCTTAAACATTAGAGTCGGATAAGCGTAACTGTCACATCTCAAGAAGTAATGCAATGGTTCTCGCAAAAATTGGTGCACAGGTGAACCTTATGGGGGGGGGGGGGGTGATCCGCTTTTTACGCCAACTACTCCAAGAGGAATGGCGCAACCTAATAACTTTTAAAAGATAAAAGATTGATGCGAAGCGAAGTTTCCAGAAAGTTTCGTGATGGAAATAACATGTCACCATAACCAGTTTTTAAAGGTATTTTGCTTTAGCAAGTGATATGCATTAGGCCGGAAATATTATGTACTTTGGAAAAAAAATCATGAACAACAACACGATTTTTCAAGGACACAGAATAATCTGCTGATATTAGACGTTTTGCTTTGATTCGAAATCAAAGCAACTAAATTTTATTTATTTATTTGCGTGACAATAAAATCACGGGCTACAAGACCTATGAGGATTCGAGGACGCCCCCCCCCCCCCCTCTCACTCCAATAATTTGGCAGAGGGATCAGTCCAATGATTTTTAGCATAAATTTTTGAAAATAAGAATACAAATTTACATTATTTTCTTTAACACAAAACATAACCTGACACAAGCTTATATTAGACACCCAAATAGCCAGACTGTCCTATACACTATCAACCAAAAATTATTTGGACACTTTGGATTTTAGACATTTTTTTTAAAATCTGAAGAAATATTAAACTTGCTGTTCTGTATTTTGTATCATGGAAAGAACATACTTAAACTCACATTTAAGAAACAAAATTCAGGCTTAGGGGTAATTACGGAGCGGTCAAAAAATTAAAGAAGAAAAACAACACTTTTGAACATCTTGTATTAGAAAATGATCGAAATGTCCTGTAACTTTCGCAAAACATTTTTAATTATATACGCAATGCTTACAACCGCTTTCGTCAGAATAGCAGTAATATTCAAGAAAATATGGGCATTTGTTTAAAATATTCGAAATTTTTCGCAAGTGTTTTGCTTATAACTCGCTAAGTTCTGTCTCAAATTACATGAAATTTGCAGACAACTTGACAAAATAAAAAGTAAGTATGGTACCAAAACGTTTAGAAAATTTAATACATAGTCGATCAGATTTGAGCAGTTTTATTAAAACAAATGTGATTGCGCATGCGCGAAAGATATTAATTATTTTTAAAATAATTTGGTAGTGAGATCTATAGAACAACTTATGTAAAAGTTTCAGTTGAATATTCATATTTTTCAAAGAGATATAGACCATACAGTGAGCGGTATTTAGCAAGCTCTTAAATTGGAGAAAAAAGATAAGGGGTTTTCCACAACTTTTTATATTGCACGATAATTTTGGCAATGTAAACAATAGCGTTCAAATTCAGACTCCATAAACACATATAATGCAATTTAATTCAGTTTAACATCTGTCAATTTTCCAATTTATTATGCAATATAAAAATTTGTGGAAAACCCCTTATCATTTTTCTCCAATTTGAGAGCTCACTATACGGTGTATCTCTTTGAAAAATATAAATATTCAACTGAAACTTTTACATAAATTGCTCCATAGATCTCACTACCAAATTATTAAAAAAAAAAATAATATCTTTCGCGCATGCGCAATCACATTTGTTTTAATAAAACTGCTCAAATCTCATCGACTATGTATTAAATTTTCTAAACGTTTTGGTACCATACTTACTTTTTTTTTTTTGTCAAATTGTCTGCAAAGTTTCATGTAATTTGAGATAGAACTTAGCGAGTTATAAGCAAAATACTTGCGAAAAATTTCGAATACTTTAAACAAATGCCCATATCTTCATGAATATTACTGCTATTCTGACGAAAGCGGTTGTAAGCATTGCGTATATAATTAAAAATTTTTTGCGAAAGTTGCAGGACATTTCGATCATTTTCTGATAAAAGATGTTCAAAAGTGTTGTTTTTCTTCTTTAATTTTTTGACCGCCCCCTAATTGCCCCTAAGCCTGGATTTTGTTTGTGACAGGTGAGTTTAAGTATGTTCCTTCCATGGTACAAAATACAGAACAGCAAGTTTAATATTTCTTCAGACTTTAAAAAAAATGTCTAAAATCCAAAGTGTCCAAATACTTTTTGGTAGATAGTGTATTACTAGGCACACAAATAGCCAGAATGTCTTATATTAGGCACAAGCCAGATTGTCTCATAATAAGGCGCTATTTGCGCTTTGTATATCAAGAAGATGTTTTGTTGTCTGAGAAATTCAGTTCCTCTCAGGGGTCTGTGAAGTTCTTAGAAGATCCATGGCCATTGAATAGGATTCTTCGCCAGTCCTCTGGCGAAAATCGGCTCCTCCTTGCAGTGCCAGATTGCTGACGAGCCGCTTTTCGGTATCTAGGTATAATACAGACCGTATGTAATAAAATGTAGCTCTTTCGGAGAACTGTAGAGGTGTCTTGAGCAGTTGATCTCAAAAGTCATCAACCCTCGGGAACCGCTATTTGCTCCCCCAGAATCATGTGTTGTAGAGCGATGGGGTGTCGTAGAATTCTTTTCTTCCTTGATTAATGAGAGAAGATTACGCAGGGCCCGATAAAGGCAAAGTGATGCACAGGTCCTGGTAAAAGTTGGTGCCTCCTTTAACATTAAAATCCTTTTATTTTCAAAGTTTTTAAACTTTTAAATATTTACCACCTCGTCCCCCAACCCCCAAGTTAAAATTGTCTTAATACAATTTGTACTATGGGTAAGTGTAAACACTCAAATTTATGGTATTTCCAATATTTTGGGAAGACAATTACTGTGCGATGTGCCTAAAAAAGGGAGAAAAAAAGCATTTATGCAAAATTTTAGTGCCCACCTCCGCGAATCCTTTGTATCTACACTCAGTGTTTCTTTCAGACCTTTTGCTCTGGGAGGGCATGTGAAGAACTAGGAGGGGCGGTGTATGATCCAAAATCATATTCTTTTGTATTATATATATATATGCATGAATAGAAATGATGATAATATGCATTTTTTTCAATATACATATGATAGTTTCTTGATTTTAAAAAAAAAGTAGAAGAAATTTTAGTCTATGGTTGGTGAAGTTAGGGGAGTGGGATTTTAGAGCTTCTGAAATTTTTCTAATTGAAATCTTATAAATGTCATTCTTAGGCCGGCTTTGGGGCGGGGGGTTCGGGGACCCTCTCCCGGAATTTTTTTGCATTTTATGTTCAGATAATGCAATTTTAAACTCGTAGACGACGTTAGAGGTTCAGGGGTTCTTCCCCGAGAAAATTTTAAAAAATAGTCTTAAAAATGCAGTTTTACTCTATTTCTGTCAACGTTACAGGAGACAGGTGCAAGGGCTCTCTCCAGGAAACTTTTTGAGATCTGAAGTCTTAACAATGAAATTTCGGATACGATGTATGGAGATGTTAGAGGATGCGAAAAATAATTCAGGGATTCTACTCCCGCCAAATTTTCGGAACTAAATTTTTATATTTTAGGCTAGTTTTAGTGACACTACTGATAGTTTTCGGTGTCTTTCTACGACACCAAAGTGTTTCTGAAACTGAACCCTCAAAAGCGCAATTTCATGGTATCTTAGATGATGTAGAAGGAAGAGAGAACCAGAGGATCTAATTCGAAAAATTTCCAAAACTGATGTTTTAAAAATGGAATTTTAGGCCATCTTTTGGTCACGTTGAGAAAAAAACGGGGTGAGTCGGGGCCATGCTCTGAAAAATTTTCCAACCTGAACTCTTAAAAAATAACAGTTTGAGGCGATTTTTTGGTGGCATTAGGGGAAAAGGAGACGTATCTAAAGTTCTTCCAAGAAAGTTTTAAATATAAGTCTTAAATCGCAATTTTTTGAATCTTTCTTCACATTAAACAGATGTAATATTGCAAAAAATGTAGGCTTGAAAAACGAAGATCATTGATCACTGACCAGTCAAGCAGAAGATCACCAGAATCTAGATTTAAATGCTCTAAAATAAAAATGT
The DNA here is from genome assembly GCA_038502835.1 of Octonoba sinensis. Classification (NCBI taxonomy): domain Eukaryota; kingdom Metazoa; phylum Arthropoda; class Arachnida; order Araneae; family Uloboridae; genus Octonoba; species Octonoba sinensis. Next base: position 46,109,180 of record CM076603.1, read on the forward strand.
GCATTGTTTTTAAAAGATATTTGTCATTGTTTCTAGAAAAATTCCAAAAGCCCTCTTAATGATGACCTAAAATAAACAATTCAATTTCAAAGTAACAGTGAAACATTTTATTGCCAACCATCTCTAGTTGCAACTATATGGAAAGATTTGGATAACAGAAGTATGGATCAAAAGGTTCCTACCACCTGTAAAAAAAGAACCATTACCAGATAATAAAAGGCAGCTTCTTTTAGAAAGGGATTATATTTATGAAATTTAATGGAGATTGTATTGATTATCCTGTATTCTGAACCAGGGCCATCGAGAGCCAAGGCAGGCCCCATGTCAGTTTTGTCGCCTCCCTGCCCAACTCCCATTGCACTTGCATCTTAACCATAAAATAATTTTACCCATTGCACTACTCTGATGCCATACCATCAGCCATACCATCAACAACGCTACTCAGAACCAGGTTTTCTCCGAAGGAGCGGAGCTTTGGCGTTTCACATTTTGTAGGCAGTGATAGATTAGTTTAATGACTACCCAAAACGGAGACCACTTTATTTCCTCTTTATATTTAGTTTGTTTTTCAGCATTTAGAATGCCGCAAGCCGTAGACAATTCCGTCGATTATGTAAATTTTTAAATAAATTAACCAAAAACAATAGGCAATGCTCAGTAACAAATCGTTTTTCTTCACGATAACGCCCATCCAAATTTGACTCATCGTACAAAAGATTTCCTTGCGTCATTTATTGTGCAACAGCTTAATCATCCTCCGTATAGTCCCGACCTTGTATCACAGGAACATTATTTGTTCTTGCAACTAACCCTTTATATAACGCATTAACGCTTTATGTAATGTCAATAAGCTTAGTAACAGATCTAACAATTTACAAGCTTCGTAAATAACAGATCGTTTTCTTCATGATAACACTCATCCAAATTTGACTCATCGTACAAAAGATTTCCTTGCGTCATTCCTTTATTTGTTTATTTTTTCTAACACGATTTTCCATTCTTATTAAATTAAAAAATATATATTGACCTTGAGGTTTGTTGGGACTTCTGAGTCCTGGATAATTTTCCGTGTTAGCTCAAAAATTAATTGATGGATGTTAGACACTCCGCGGTGGTTTGTGTAAGGGAAATTACGCCATAAGACGATTCGTTTTCATTTAAATACTTAAAATACAACACGCATTTTGAAAACTTATCTTTAAAAAAATAATAAGAAGAAGAAGAATTCTAAATATTTAATTTAAAAAATCAAATATTTAAAAATGACACAAATTTAAAAAGAAAAAAAAACTTATCCTTAAAAAAAATATAATAATAATATAAAAAAAACTAAATAACTGTTAAAGCAGAAGATTTAAAGATGCAAGCATTCTGCGCACTCAAAACGAGAGTGCTATAAGAATCAGCAAAAAGGGCAGCAAATTACAACGATGATAGAAATAAGTACCTGACCCTGCGATATATTTTAATATATCGCGCCGGTTAATGCAAAGATTTACAACTCAAAATCGACTAGTTTTGTCAGGAGAGGCATTTGGAAAGTTTTAGGCATACATATTTTTTTTTTTTTTAATTTTAATTTAAATACGGATTTAGATTGCTATTATCTTATGAGAGCATTATTCATCGTAAATGTATACACATTTTTGAGCAATAATTATGGAATTATTTCACAATTCCGTACCAGCTATTATTCGAGTTCTCTCGAATAACTAAAAGCGTGGTTATGCCTTAGAAAATTGCGCGAAATAGCAAGGGGTTCGAGAAATTGTGGAAGGGAGGGGAGAGGTAACAAGAAGTGTGACGTCGCACATTTTGGCTTCTATCAAAACATTAAAAATCAACAAATCAAATTTATTTTTAAAGTTTTTTTTATTTTCATAATTTGATTTTAAGGTTTCATTGATTTCATTTTCTATCGAACACACCGTTGCTGATTAAGGTTTAAATTTATTTTTAGTGAAAAGTATAAAAAGAAATCTTAAGACATTTTTTGTTGCAATTTTGAGAAAAAATAGCGCGTGTCCTTTTTTTCAGAATTTGCACCATTAATATTTATTATTATTATTATATAATATACTTTTTTTATTTTATAAACCTTAATCTCATTTTATACAAATTAAACACGCATGTAATCACCATTATGCTCACAAATGTCATTAAAAGTTCAAAAATAAAACTAGAAACGTAGTCTATAACGTAGTGCTTTGCTTTGGAACTGCAACAGGGAAAGTACATATATTTATGCAATACAGCGTGACGTGTGACAAAGGGGGTATGTCGAAGTGTAACATTTTGTGACAGGGGGTGTAAATACATTAAAGAAATGTGACATCCTCTAAGAACGGTCCCTTATTTCATATTTCTTTAATCGAATCATATTTTATGATAAAATGTTAAAAAGTTGTTTTAAAAGATTAAAGAAAGCCTAAAATAGACTAAGTTTTGGACAAAAGAACAATGTTCGAACCTAAGGAAAATGATTAAAAATGACGTATATTCGTTACCACAATCTGCTCTTCAACATATTCCATTTATGAACTTATTTCTTTATTTTAAATGCGAGTCGTTTAGTGTCACAGTAAAGAACTTCTTTTAAAAGAGTAAAGAAAGACCAAGGCAGGCAAATGTTTGCACAAAAGAACAACTTTCAAACCTATCTAAGGAAAAAGAGCTGAAATATTATTTTCTATTTCGTAATTTATTTCTTTATTTTTAATGCGAATCATTTCAGGTCATAAAATGATAAAAACTCGATTTAAAAGAATAAATCATGGCTAAAATTAAAAAAAGTTTTTCACAAAAGGAACGGTATAGCCGACCATTAACGGTATATCCAAAAGAGCAACGGTATAGCCGACGAGAAATGATTTAAAATAACCATATCGCTATATAATCTGTTCTTCAAAATATGCCCTAGGGGTCATTCATAAATGATGTCACGCTTCGAGGAGAGACGGGGGTGCAAGAAAGTGTGACAGTTTGTGACAAGGGAAGGGAAGGAGGTAACAAGAAGTGTGACATCGTACATTTCTATAAAAACATTTAAAATCAGCAAATTAAACTTATTTTATGCTAACGTAATACAGCGTGACATGTGACAAAGGGGGGGGGGAGGGGGTGCTCAACGCTAACCACAGCCGTACCGTCTATAGCATCTGGGCCTTCACGGATTACCCCCCAGTATGAGGGGGCACGACTGCGGCGTTGTCCTCCTTGTCTTCCCACAAACTCTCTGACATTTAGGGGTAACAAAAATAATTCTTTTATATAATCATTTTAACAAATGAAACCAAATTTTAATAAATAGGCATGCACTACAATTATAAAATAGCACTAAAATATGAAAAATTATTACAATAATTTATTTTATTATTATTTATAAATTTATTAAAGTAAAAATTTGCAGATGAAGCTAATAATTATTAGTTACATGTACGAATTTTTACTTTGATTACCAATAAAGTTTAATAATAATTTCATTACAAGATTTTAAACAAGAAACCTAACATCTGTAGGGGGTCTATGCGATAATGTTCGTTTCTTCTTTGGTTGAGCGTGAATTGATTTTAAACAAAATTCCTAAATAATAATTTAATCGCCCACTTTAAGCTAATTTGTGAAATATTTAACAATTATCTTCTAAAATATACTAAATAAAGTGAAATAGAACAATCTGTGACACCTGTTTTTGTCTATACTGCGAATAATGCAGGAGCATAAAAATTGCCCCCGAATGCGCTGTGTTGTTTTAAAACGACAAGTAAAAAAAGCGCCTTAATATATATTTTTCCCGAAATTTTTCGGACAACTTATGTTTATTTTATTTTAAAACTATGTAAGCAATTAGAGACTATTTTTTAAAATAAAATTATTGCTTAAAACTTGTAGGAAAAAAAAATTAAGAAGTTACTGTTTTTTACAAAATCAACATGTCTTACGATTTTGTGAAAAAAGATGAACCTTGAGTTCAGTTTACAAGATTTAGGGGAAACTATATTAACTAATATGATCACACATACAAAATGAAACGAAAGAATGCGCCACATGTTACAAATATTACAAAATAAAAGCTTAGTGAACGAAAAATGGAGGTGTTGTTTAAAAACAACACGGCACAATGTAGGGTTAATGTCATAAAATAGTTCTTCACAGCACACTCCATTTCTGAACTTATCACTTCAGATCATAAATTGTTAAAAACTGGATACAAAAGAATAAAGTAAGGCTAAAATTAAAAAAAAAATTTGCAAAAGATAATGCTATAACCGAAGAAAATAGATTTAAAATAATGATATCGGTATATAATCTGTTCTTCAAAATATGCTGCTGACAAATTAATCTTTTTACTCTAAATGCAAGTCATTTAATGACACAAAATGGCTAAAACCTTACTTCAAACGCGAATGGAAAACTGATATAAACAATGCAATAAATTGACGAGCAAATCACAACTCTGGGAAGTTTTAAAGAATACAAGAACATTCATAAAACCTTTTCCCAAAATACAACTACGAAAAATATTGAACGTATCGTTCTGTACAAAGTAGTTTTTGGTCTGTTACAACCTACTTCAGACATTACGGAATTTGACGAAAATACAATACGTCATAAAATTTATTCAAAGCAATGAGTAAGTGTTAAAATACACGATGCCTAAACTTTTGTTCATAATTTAACAATCAAACGGAATCAAAATCTAACAGAATAAATCACTTACAGATGTTTTTTTACCACTAGATTAACCAGACCAGCCATTTTGACTGTTTCGAAGCTTCCATTTTTGCATCGTTTGTTATTATTTATAGTGCAATTTTCAATTGCATTGGCTCTTCCTAATACACGGTAAGTAGGACAAGTTAATGTAACTGAAAGTTTTGTTGTAATTAGTGGCAACTCGGTGTAAAATGAAAGTTTAGAATGGTGGAAAACGGGTCTGATAAACCTAGTGTTAAAAGCGAAGAAGGAATCAATAAATACAAACGAATAAAAGTATAGACAGTTAAAAGTACCACGCTTCAAGAAGCAAGCAGTTTTTAACGAATTCGCTATCAGTCTGTGTTTTCAAGCAGTTAAAAACAGTCCTTTGAAACAGTTTGCAAAAAAACTTCAAATTTCAAACAGCTGTAGCTATGCTACAAGCACATGATTCGATAAATGTTTTACAGAACACATGATTACAATTTACCAAACATGCAGTTAAAAGTTGTTCGCCAAGTTTGGCGAGAAATATTTTTAGCAGAAATGTTTCTAACAGAGCAAAAAGGCAATTTGGCCTTTAAAGGATAAAATTTACCTTTTTTCCAGAGTCATCGGAAACAGGACTGAATCATAAAAAAAGTAAACCTGCAAAAAGAAAACGATTATTAAAATACACAAAAACGTAAATTATGTAAATAAATATATCGAATTTTATTCCACATGAGAATACATTCACTAAAACTTGTTAAAAAGATATCTGAATACAGATAAGTATTATATATACATCTTAAGCGGCTTATTCTGTCTGTCTGTCCGCTATAGAATCCCAGGCCGTTTTACCGATCGAGACCACATTCGGCACGGTTAATGTTTACGACCCGAGAAATTCATCGCCGCAAAAATGAAAGTTGTGACTAAATTAGTTTTTTTTAAATTAATTTTTAAATTTTTTTCAATGATTTTCTTGACCCGTTTTATTTTATTTTTGCATTGTTGCCGTCGTTTCCAACTATATAATTACAGTTGCCGTGTGAACAAACAAATCAACGTAGTTGCCATTGATGTAAAAATGTAACAAATATACTAATAATAATTAAAAAGTTTCTCTAGCATACTGAGTGAGGCTTCGCTGTATTTGCAATTTCCGTTAAAAATTAATGTTTGCGCGAATTTAATTTAATCCCTTCTTTCTTTTTAATTGATTTATTTATTGTCTGCGCTTTTTATATTTTTTTTTTATTAGAGTGGCAGCGCTCTTTTTCCCAGTTTCGTTAAAACTTTTGTTTTGAAGGGCATAATAAAATTTTCAATAAGTTCTTTCGACGATAAATATATATTTTTCACAAACAATTTGATTATATAGTAAAGAAATATGTAGTAGTGTGAGGCAGTAAGCAAAGGGGCTTCATGCCGTTTTATGAGCGAAACAAATTCTTAAAAAATATTTCATTTTTATGCAGATTTTGTGGACTATTAACTACAGACGATTTTTAAATACTTTACCTTGAGGTTAATTCTTCTTTCTTTTTTGGCGATTTAATAATTATTCCTCCGATAAAAACTAGGTAGGAAGGTTTTCGATAATGCCTATTTTTTATGAAATTTAAAATTTTGCAAATGGTGATAACTTTTTTTTTCGCCCCCATCCATTTAATCGCTCTCAATATATTATTTTGCGCTTCGTAACTTTTCCAAACCGAACCAAATAATCCTTGTTAGTAATATTCTCATTTTATTCAATATGTGGTTTGCACTATAGGATCATGGCGCATTTGCATTATGCTTTCATTACTATAGTGCAATTTGGCGATCTGCTTCATGTTAACTTATTTACGTAGCGGTTTTGATTGATTCCATATTTTACTCAAGTGATTTATTTTCTAACATTTATTTAATTGTTTGTACGGTCTATTTGGCGACATTTGGACATAATTCAGATAATTCTTTCTAGCAAGGTCAATTTCACATGTCACTATTAGATTAATACTGAATATTTTCTAACTTAAATGTGCATGCTTATTTGCCTTTGGAAATAATGCTTTTCTTTCTTCCGTTTTTATACGAATTTTATAAAAAGTGCTATTTAATTGAATGTTCAGGAAATGACGATTTTGCAAGCGGGATTTTTAGGAAATTGTGTCCTTATTTTGATGAGGACACAAATAAGCTGAGGAATTTAAGCTGGCCTTGGTAGTTTTAGAAACAGCAGCTCTTAAAGGGCTGTAGCCTAATGGGTATTTTTAGTCACTGACGTCTTTATTGTAATGAGGATTTTTTTGGACTAATGTCCTTATTTTTTAGGATGTTTAGGAATAGTTGTCTTTATTCAAGGGATGACTTTAAGGAATGTTTTCTTTATTGTATCAGAGATATTCAGGGTTGTTCCGTTGTTCTTCATTTGATGGTCATTTTTAAAGAGAATACTGCCCTTATTCTGATAGAAATTTTTAGATGTAGCGTTATCTATATTGTAATTGCGATTTTTACGGACACCTGACACCATTTTGGAACAATTATCCTGATGCATATGTGCATTTTAGTTCCTGTTGCCCTTACTCTGATGGCAAAATTGTTTTTGGCCTTTTAATGTGGATTTTTATGAACGGTTATTTTTGGTCAAAAAGAAATTTTTCGAGGCTGTTGTTTTTAATGCAAATGAGTTTACTGTTTAAATGGGATTTTTAAAGACTGTTGCCCATCTTCTACTTGGGTTTTTTAAGAACATTTTTCCTTATATATTTACAGCAGGATTTTAGACATGTGTCACTTCGCCTGAGAATGATGCAATATTATCCCGCGCAACGCCGGGCATGTCAGCTAGTAATGAATAAAACTTGTGTGTAAAAATATACCTATATATTGGTGTTAAAAAATAAAATTTTATCCTTAGGATAACGATTCGCTTTGCTTTTACTTTCCGAGTGAGCATGTTGTTTTGTAACTTTATATACAATTTCAATTGCGGGTATTTACAGCGACATTTGGAATCTCGCCAAGTCTCTACACCATGTAAAATCTATGCATATTACGCGGCAAATATATAATTTTGATTCCAAAGAGTTGCGTGCGATATAGAACGTTATTTCTGACAGAGGAACGAATCCTTCCATAAAGCTACTCGAAAACAGTTTAGTTTGCAATGAGCGAGCGAAGCGAACTCGAGCTCGGAAGGATCCGGAAGAGCTGCGTAAGCAGAGTTCAAATTTCCGAGTAGACGCTCTACCCTCCTTTTTATTTCAGTATATAATTACTTATTTATTTTTGATTTTTTGATTTTTCGATACATTAAGGATTTTTTTCATGCTTGTTTTTGTCATGTTTTTTTTTTTTTTCACTTTTATGGGAAAGTGGACTAAAATGATCGGCAGTTTGAGCAAGGGGTTTTTTTCGTTTTTTTTTTTTTTTTTTTTTCAAGTTAAGAAATTAAAAGTCATTTTTCACTAAGTAACTCATAGTTAAATACGATAAATTAAAATAACGTGGTTACCTTATTTCTCGTCCTATAGATGGCGCCATGATGACCATTAAACTAACCGGATATTTGGAATGTTTGGAAAGAATTATGAAAGGGTAAAAAACCATTTCGCAATGATTATTATTATTTTTTTAATCAATGAAAATATAAACAATTTTTGCGAAAAGGAAAATCAGCAATAAATTATTTGTTCTCATTTTGTTATTTTCCAATTCTATTCCATATTGTTTTCTTGCAAACTTTTCGGTATTTATATCTAGGTAAAGAAATAGATGTGATATGGATGTGTTCGTTGAATTTTATTTAAGTGAAATGCGACTAAAACTGAAAGAAACAACAGGCAAAACGCAAAACAATAATAAAAATTATTATAGAAAGATTGGTAATCTTTTTTTCAAATCCAAAGAAGCAAATCATGAGATTTGCACATTGTTGACGGATCTAGGAAGCAGTCATAAATACCATACTGCCTTGCTCGGGGGATTTAAAAGTACTGTCCCGCATTTTGCCTCCTAAACAGAAAACCCAACAAAAATTGCAATAGTACTAAGCCCAATTTGCTGATTTCGATTGGCGAACCGTTGCGTTGTTTTTTTACTTTCACGGGTAAATACAGTAAGGGTGCAACTGCTACTAAAACTCTCTATCCCATTTCACACAACACTTTTCATTGCGGTTCATCTTCGGGAAGAAGTGCTTCCTGTACATCATTCTAAGACTGGTTCAACCCTATTTGTATGTTGAATAGGAAAAAACTAGGAAACTTCTACCAGGCAACTCGATATGGTTTCGCCAGTGTGTTACCAGCACATATACTTCATCGTCTCTCGCCTAGTTTATGGAACTTTGGGATTCGGAGCTAAAGCAACATAGTTTCAAACAGAAAGCGTTGAGCATTAAGTTTATTCACACCAGAGGTAACGGAGACATTTTGTCTTCGTCGTAATAGACTGTTACTATAGTTGTTAAAATAACCACGATAATGTATGTCGTCGAGAGCGCAATCAACAAAACACGGCCGTCTGAACGAAAGTTATTCTTAATGACGCAATAAAACCGCCAATCATTCAACACGAGAGCGTGGTTGGTAAGAAATGGTACCAATGAAGTAAGAAATGGTACCAATGAAGTACTCAAAGTTTTTGTCGTTGTTGCGCTCGGTATGAATGTTTCTCAAGTTACGAGTTGCAAGCTGAAAAATAACTCGAAATTAACTTTTAGAGAGAGAGAATTGCCCTTTTTGGGAAGATTAGTTATGGATTTTTATTTATTTTTCAAAAATGATCTTCGTACGTTAATATTCACTGTATTAATGATACAAATACGAAAGTGACGACCAGCAACAAACAGTCTCAGGGCCCATCTAGGCTGGTTCTAGTCAATTTAGCAGTCCCCAATGAACATCAAGAGCTTTGCAATTAACAGTTGCTTCTGGTAAACTATTCCAACTGCCTGCCTATAACCCTATTGAAGCAGTAATGTTTCCTAATTTCGAGATTAGCCTGAGGTTTGAAAAGCTTAAAGCAATGACCTCTGGTTCTACTTTCAGCAAATAACTGAAGCTCATCAAGATTTCCCATTTTAATGAATGTAAACAACTGAATCATGTCCCCTCTAACTCTTCTTTGCTGAAGACTATACATATTGAGCCTTGATGTTAAGAAAACTCTGCATTCATGTTTGGGAAAAAGAATATTCTCCAAATTTCAATTTGAGGAGAATATTTTCGATCTCCGACAATATTGCCGACTCACATCTCTAACCTTCAAGATCTGCTTAGCAAAATTTTCGAATTTTGAAAAATTCCGAAATTTAGAAACTAAACATGAGTGAGTAACACTTCATCTTTCGCGGCATTTTACCTAAATTTGTCTTTTAACCATTCTACTAGTCTGCTATTTTTGTTTTACTTTTATTAAAGGACTTGAAGGAAAGAAAAGATTATTAACTAACTATACCATTTTTTTTTTTTTTTTTTGTTCGAACAAAGAAAAGACGCAGGTGACTCCACAAATAGGTCAAAGCACTGATTCACCTGCATAATTTTAAATGACTTGGGAGTGCCGCGAAAGAAACCGTTTTCCGTCACTGAGCGATGCCTGTAATGTAAATGAGATACAATTTACAGGGCAAAAGCCGTAATTACAGAAATAGCCTGGAGTTAAAAAGGATTTATTGCAATATTACCGCTCTGATCTGACATTAAGTTGTGTTATCTGGCTATATTGAATAACATTACAGCAAAAAATAATAGATGGCGCTGATTGTGGTAAAAAAAGGAAATTTGTCGTCAAAAGTAGCATTTCCAATCGTTCCTTCTTTACTAAATCTATCGGTTTTTATCTTTCCATGTACTAATATATATTTTTTAATATGTTTTTTAGGAGTTGAAGCTGCTTAAGCTGAATTTATATTTATAAATGAGTGTCTGTTTGTATGAACGCTGCATAAATCAACATTCCTTTCCGCATATATTCGCATTAGGTTTTTTTTTCTCTTAAATTTCAATTTTAAGAATTATTTGACGATAAAAACGACAAAAATCACTGAATCTTTTCAAGTTTTCATCACTTTAAAGCTGACAAAAAACAGCCTAAGATGAAATTTGCTCGAAGTTTGTACCAAGATAAACAACTTCGATAACGTCAATCAATAAACTATGATAGCAATTAAAATTCCAAACCTCACCTACATTTAAACATAGCAAATGTATAAAAAAATTGAGAGGAAAAAATACAATATTGCAACAAAGTTGTAGATTCTTTTCTTTTCCCTCTTTTTTTTTCAATTAAAAAAAAAAATGTCCGGCATCGATGCCTTACGAATCACATAAAAATTAAAATCTTACTTGATAAGTGTTTTTGCTACAATGTTGGGATTAAATAAAATAATAACTTTAAAACAAAGGAAATAAAACTCAGATCATATCAATAAAAACATTGTTTCTGATTGTTAACAAAAAATTTTCTTTTAAAATATCAATGGAATTTAAAAATATTCTTTAAGTCGCGTCAGAGAAAATTAGTTACCAATGTTATTATTAAAACAGATTGAACGGAAAACGTTAAGAGGAAAAAACTTTCAGTAGAAAGCATGGCAATTTTCCGTAGGTTTTTAACACGGAAATTGTTTTTTTTTTTTTTTTAATCACGGAGTGTCGGTCGTCAGGTTAGCTTTCTTACCATTAACATAAATTATGGACTCAAACTGAAACACATACATTTTCGAAAATCACGGAATAAAAGTGCTGATTTTCAATAATTATTTATAACTTACCATTTTTCATATGTTAACCATTGCTTACTTGAAACGTCAGAGTAGTTCCTTAATGGAAAACGATACCAATGGGCAAAAACGTAATATTATTTTTTAATTCAAAGAAGAAACGTCGTGATTATTATCCGAATTTCTTTTTAAATTCTCTGCTTAGTTTTAAAATCAAACACGGAGTAACCATAACAACGCGGAAGCCAAAACAATTATCTCCAACAAACATTAGAGAACTGATCATTCAGTTCTATCGAAGAAGGAAAAAAGTTGCTGTTTCAAAAAAAAAAAAAAAAAACTATTTTCCCACCTTCTACTATTTTACTCACAAGTTTTCCCATTGCTTAAGTTTAATGCCTACCTAACACTGAAAGGAGATACCCCCTCTGAACAAACCAAAACAGAAGCCTTTTCGAAAACCGTAAGGAAAAAAAAAAATTCTCCGTGATGGTCAAAATTATTCTTTTGTAAACTATTTTTATATATATTATTTTTGTATGTTAACCTTGATTACGCTTATTGCCAGAACAATATCAGAAAACAAAAAGGCGCACAATCAGTTTTAAAAAATCAGTAAAAGAATTCTGTTTCGATAAAAATTTAGAAATTATTGCTTTAAAGAAAAAATCATATTAAAAAAATCTTTTAATTCCTCACTTGCTGTCAAAAATCAGACACTGCGAAACATCAACGTAAAAAAAAAAAAAAAATATTTTTCCCTTTAAATTAAGCAATATCACCAAAAACTGTCGAAATGTAGCAATTTAAAAAAAAAAAAAAAATAGTTGTCATATGTTAAACAATGTTTGTTTCAATATGTGTCCAACACTGAGAAACAATATTAAAGAAGTAAAAACCACAATTATTTTCGAAATTCATAAAACTTGTCTATTTTTCAGAGGAATTTCTTTTTATCCAAAATTTTTTCCATTTGTTGACAGATGTACGTGTGCTACCATTTTATCACTTGCTTTATACTTATTTTTTATCATTATTTTATTTTTTAATATCAAAATGTAGTAATGAATAAAAGTTTTGTTTCAACTTGGACAAAAAATTCTGAAATGCATTTCTCTTTCCAATATAAAAACACAGCTTTTAGTCGTTATTACATTTCGACGCAAAAAAAAAAAAAAAAAATACTGCACGGCCAAAATTGTTCGAATTAATGTGTGAATTCGAAAAAACCAAAATTTGTTGGTTACAGACAAAGAAAAAAAAAAAAAAAAAAAGCAACGAAAATTGTTTTAATGACAAATATGTCCTCTACCTTAACTTTAAAAGATCTTAGATACGTTTCAGCATACAATCAACAAGTTTTTCTAGTTTTATGAAATTTGTTGGTCTCGAAACCATATCTAGATTACAGGCTCAATCAGTTTTGATTTTGTTATGCACGCTTTTTTTTTTACCAAGTCCAGCGTTCTTCTCAATGATTTTCAATAAGAAGAAAACAATAGTAACACATCTATTCTACATATATCTCATTACTCATTAATTATCAGAATAGTAAAACAAAATGACCAGTACTTTTGACAGACGTGCTACCTACTGCAAAAAAAGTAAAATTACATGTTAACACTAATTCGAACATTATATATTAACACTGTTTATGCTAATATTATTATGTTAACACTACAATAAGATGCTCATAGTATTATGTGAACACTACAATTACATGCTAATAGTATTATGTTAACACTAGAATTATATGCAAATAGTATTATGTTAACACCATAATTAGATGCTAATAGTATTATGTTAACACTACAATTAAATACTAATAGTATTATGTTAACACTACAATTAGATGCTAATAGTATTATGTTGACATTACAATTATATGCTAACACTATTTCGAACATATTCGAAATTAGGAAAATCATGTGTTCACACAAATTCGAACAATACTGTAGGTTTATATTCGTGTATCCGCAGCTTACTTTTAAATCAAACACCGAGAAACCACACTAGCGAAGAAACAAAAACCCCCAATCATCTTCCCCAATCAAATCACTCCAGAAACGATAACGTAATGAAAAATATTAATTTGATCCTAGAGAGCTTTTTTTTCTTCCATGCACGTCGCTCCTTCAGATGGTGTACGGGAAAAGCTGGCAGTCCAGAGAGAGAGACACAGCGCCACCTGCTGGTATCCTTTCCAGGGCACGAGTTTATTGATAGAACGCGGAACGTGCATGTGACAAAAGGTCTTTTCGAGCCCCGAAGGCCCATGCGCTGCGATGAACGAAGGCTGAAAAGTTTTCTTAACAAGCTGGGATTAAACCTAAAACATTTTTTTTGCCTCCTCGTCCTATGCTCTTTTATAGTACTACCACGTGAGCTGCGACAGGAATTAAGACTTAATTAACTAACCAGGTAGGATAAATCAGCCCTTTTATTGCGGCGAAAGTGCCTCAAGATGTTGTCAGAAATATTTTAATGCAAAAATGGCGATAGTGGCGTGGAAAAGTTTAGTACTGAAAAATTACGTAACATGTAATTTATTGTTTACTTTCATAAAAATGTAAAAAACAAATAAATAAAATTTTTTAGGGATCACAATCTTTGGCAGTGTTTGCGATGGCACGGAGGAGGGGAACACAGGAGAAAGTACGCCTTAATAATTTATTTATATAATGATAAGTCTCTACTGCTAACAAATAAAGAGATAGAAGCTAGTAAAGCGTTTGTGTGACATTCTTTCATGAAATTATCCTCCCATGGTCAGCCTGCACAAAGAGGCGGTACACTTACTAAGGAACCGCACAGATATTAAGGCATCATTAGCCATATTGTATCATTTAGCCTCGTCTTAAATTAGCAGAAGGGGGGGGGGGGGATTTTGTTTGTTATCATTACTTGCCAGGAAGTTTTCTCACATTCCCTTTTTTGTACAAGCGAATAAATAGTGAAAGTAATGAAATAAGGAGTAGCCAGGCAATTCCGGAGACATGTATATTATGGAAACTCAAAAAAAGATTCAATTTTCACTATCTTTTTTAATTGGCGTCAATTTAGATAGTCAGCACATAAGGTCACCTGGGTGCCAATTAACCATCTCGTCACCGAAGCCAGGAGAAATAAAGAAAAATAATTTTTTTTTATAATTTAATAACATAATACATTTTGCATTATGACATTTTTTAGATTTTTAGAGCATACATTATATTATAGACTTTAGAGATTAGATATTTTAGAGTAATTATAATGACTTTATTAATTTGACGTTCGAAATACTGGCTTTCATGTGTAAATTACTTTAATTAGTTTTCTTTTTCTTAATTTTTTTAAGTCGGCAATTTATGTTCTTTTTCTCCGCATTCTCCTGAATTTTTCAGAAAAGTCTTCTGAATTGTCATTTCTGTTATATAGCTAAATGTCGAAAATCAACAAATTGAGGAGAGCCTTATTGATTATTAATTCAGAGTTTTACAAATATTTCAAATGATGGTAAATGAGGTATGATTGTCATGATATCGCGTGAAATTTTATTTAGACTTCCTGCTATATATTTGCTTACAAAAACAGAGCAGTAGTTTAAAAATACGAGGCAGTTAAAATTTTAGTTTAGCAATACTGATACAAAATATCGTAAAAATTCCGCATTTCTACGCTCCATGGATTATAAAAAGACTGAAAAACCGCTCATTCTTTCCATCACGAACTTTTTACTGTCTCATGCCAAGAAAAGTAATTCGACAAAGAACAACAGTTTGAAACTCGCCGTCTCTTGCTTGGAATCAGCTTACAGAATTGAGCTTCAAGACTATTTGTCACTACGATCAATTCCTCCACTTCAGGAAATCTACCACAAGGCTTTAAATCCTATTCCCATAAAGAATCGTCTGGCAGCAAGAGAAATGAAGTCAACAGCTGATGATAATCTTCTCAAAGGTAACTATGAGGCTGCTGAAAAAGAATACAGCAGAGCGATACAAGCAGACGACACGAATGCCATCTTGTACTGTAACCGAGCTGTTTCCAGATTTCGGCAAAACAAATACTCACCTGCAATCGGAGATTGCCACAGAGCTTTGACTCTGGATCGTAAATATGCAAAAGCTTATGGTTGGTTGGGATTATGCCACCTGTTGATGGGATGTCCAGGAAGAGCAACAAGGTGCTATCGAAAGGCGATCGTTTTCGAACCAGAAAATGTGGTTTACCACAATAACCTTCGTTTGGCTGTGAGACGTGTAAATAAAATCGCCAGCAGACTTCTCGGACCTAAAAATTTCATACCGTCAAGTGTAAACTTGGCTAAATTTGATTTCACATTCAAAAATAAACTTCCAGAAGCGAGTAGGCAAGAATCTGTTGCAAATGGAATTACAAGCGACTATATTTATGAATCGATTGATTAAACGTTCACACTCTGCAATGTTTGTATTTTGCACCTGAGGAAAAACCAGTAGCAGATTTGAATTTTTTGTTAATTTATATGCTCATCAGTAGGTAGTTTCGTTTTCAAGATAAAAGTACACAAAATAAAAGTTTGCTTCTGATTTGCTAGTTTTTTTCCTTACATAACATTAATTTCATCGGTACTTTTCCGTTCCAGATAGGCTGGCGAAAGTTAATGTTTTTTCGCCAAATCAATTACGCAAAATGAAATATCGCCAACGGCAAACTAAAATGGTATGCAGTGAAACCTCCTTTAAGGGACACCTCCGAAAAAGGGACACCTCTAACTAAGGGACACTTTTTCTGGTCCCAGTCGCTTTGAATAGGGACCGCAATGTATTTACCTCTGAATAAGGGACACTCTATTTAAGGGACATTCACAGAGAAAAATTTCTAAAATTCAAGTTATATAGATAAGAAAAATTTACTGGAAATTGAAGTTTTTTTTTCCTAAAAATTAACTTCTGAAAGTACTAGCCTGAGTCCTAGAATCATGACCAAAAGAAACACGTGTATTTTAAAGTGCTAGCCAAAACCTACTTGTAAAGGTTTCCCTCTCTTGTACTATGGAATACATGTATGCTCAGCATTGACAGACAGTATCCGGCTACCAACAAGATTTTGATGCTGGGATTGGAAAAAGTACACGAAACTTAAATTATGCTGCATTGCCCGAATTTCGTACTTTAAAAGAAATCCATCTCATAGATTACTTCAAATACATTTCTGTAAGCTACAAAACATTGCCAATACGACATTTATGCTAAAATTTTAATTTTTTAATGAAAAAATTGTAAATTTCAATAATTTCAACTTATTATTTGTATGCATGAAACATTTTCAGTATTTAAGCTTAGATGGTAGCGCATGTTTATTATTAAAAAATTGAACCAAGTAAATACACTATACGCGTATGCATCAATTTATGAACCTCCGAAGAAGGGACACCTCTATTTAAGGGACAAAATTTCCAGTCCTCTTAGTGTCCCTTATTGAGAGGTTTTACTGTAGTAGTTTGATTTGGCGAAAAAAAAAATATTGTCGGAAGAAAAAAAAGAGCAAATTTATTTTCGTATTTGATACTTCCTATTTTAAAGTTACTTAACAGGAAGGAAACAGACACAGAAGTACTCCCGGTACTCATTGGTTAAAGTAGCACTCCCCAATCTTTTTTTTTTTTTTTCGCGTCGCGTAATTCTTGAGATATAATAACAGTCAAGCTTAACTGGATAAACGTTTGATTGTGTCACTTCCACTTGACTGATTTGCACCAAAAGCAATCAGCTCCCACTCATATCGCGAACAATTTGTACGCCGAATTTTATTCGATTTCTTCCATTCATTTTTGAGTTTGAGCGCTCACAAAAACTTGTTTACAATCTGACGACAAGCACAGAGAGACGAGTTACAGAAAATAGAATGGATTCAGCACCCCTTAAAACATGTAAATCCGTCAAAGCTCGAAAATTGGAAAAAAAAAAGCGGGAATTCATTACTTTTTTCTTTAAACTTTAGATACAAAAGAAGGTATAAAATGGTTGAAAGGAATACAAGTAGACGATTTCTTTCTCACCAACTTCTAATTCGGAGTATTTCCGAACTTTTATAGAAACATTTATTCTCTATTTATAACATAGCGGGGTGGTAGGGTAATCCCATCAATGAATGAACAGGTTGGAATATTTTTTCGAAAAAAGGGCTTCAAAAGATTTTCTTCCTTGATAAACGAACAACAGTAAGTTCTTTCTGTGCAATTTCTAGCTCTTTGACACCTGAGTGAATTAAAATAAAATCTGAGTAGCATTAGAGTAAAAAATCTTACAATGACTTCTCTACTCCATCCCCTCTGTTAGCACGTGGCCTTAGGGGTAATCTTATGGAAAATGTCGTATTCATTCCCTAGTAATTTACCACTTTTTATTTCCACACCCAGAAACACCTAAAGCAGTGCCATTCAAATCTTCCGAATTTTTTTAACAATATTTACACTTATCAGTAAAAATCTTTTAGTGTCATGTATAAAATACAGGGATACCTGTGTAAATTGACCACTTGCGGTGCAGCACTTTAGTGGTCAACTTAGACAGGTGGTCAACTTTTAGAGGGTCGAGTTTTTTTTTTTTTGGTCATTTCTTCATTTTTACACTATTTTTTTTATACATTTATAATTATTTAAAATATTTCTTTATGTATAATAGTAACTAGCTATGTTTTTCACAATTATCTGAAATATCATTAGAGAAAGTTAACCTGAACGACTTACAACGTATCCTATACAACTTTAAGATTAAAGTACCCAGTTAAATATCTTATTAATTATGTAAGTTACTTTTTTGATGGTAAGGATTTCCCAAAAATACCTAATTTTTCAAAATGGCTAACCAGATAGAAGAAAAAAAGAAGAAACTTATTTAAAGAATAAAAGAGGGGCTAATAGTAGTCTTCCCATTTGATTAACTTACAAAGAGGTTTAAGAAAACTTAATATTGATGTTTCATCCACCCAAATAAATACTGGTCTAACATTATAGCATAAAAATATAATGGAGACGCTATTTCAGTTTTTTACTATCTTTGCAAAAATAGAGGAACAAATAAATATACTAATAATTAGGCAGTCAACTTGCAAAGGGTTTTCTACAATACTCCCACCCAAATTTGGCATACAAAAGTGGTCAATGGTCAATATAAACAGGTGGTCAAGTTACAGAGGTTTCTCTTCATTATATAATATAGGGTTAATTCCGTTCCTGACAAGAGTGGTCAACTTAAGACAGGCGATCAGCTTACAAAGGTGGTCAACTTTACAGGTTTTACTGTACTACAGAAAAAAATATTATGGTATTATTTAATAAATACAAAACTCATTGTTAAATAAGAAGTCCGTCTAGAACTATACGAGCCTAGTTTCCTAAATACACCAACTTCAACTTTATAATCCAGCTCTCTCTCTCTTTTTCTCATCCTTCGCTCTTAATTACTTCAAATATACCCTTTTCAACGGTTAATATAGGGATCATTCATAAATGATGTCACGCTTCGAGGGGGGAGGGGGGTTCGTGAAATTGTGACAAAGTGTGACGAGGGGAGGGGAGGCGTAACAAGAAGTGTGACATCAAGCTTACACAACATAGCGTGACATGTGACAAAGGGGGAGGGGGTCCATTGAAGTGCGACATTTTGTGACAAAGGGGGGAGGGGGTCAAATATATCGAAAAAAAGCGTGATATCATTTATGGACGATCCCATGTATTCATTAGCTCACTCATTTATTCAGTTATTCAATCATGTATTCAGTCACTCATTTATTCATTCATTTTTTTACTCATTCATTAATTCAAAAACATCCTGATCCAAAATCCCGATCAAAAAATTTCATTGGAAAATAGACTCGTTCAGTTATGGTTGAATTTCGTATCTGTACATGTTTTGCGTCATAACATCTTTCCGATAACGTTTGTTCCAAGCAAATCCGCCTGTTAGATCAGGATGTATATAGGTTTGTAATTTCCTCGTAGCTGTTATATAATTTTTTTTCTTGAACTGTTAAAAAATTGTTCAAATCAAAAAATATTTTACTCCCAGAGTTTCTTCTAATATCCTTCTTCATAGGAACTTGGATCTTACTCCCAGAGTTTACATAATTTGCCCATAGGCGTTAATAAGGTGTTTTGAACTGATCAAAATTGAACGAAAAATTGTTTAAATCAAAAACTAAAATTTGGAAATGAGATGTCCTCGCCGAGACCCGAATGCAAAAGAAAAAAAAAATCTTTAGAATCGTAGAATTCCTTCAAAAGTTATTTGGGAGGGGGAAGCAGACAGACAAACCAACAGACAGACACACATTTTCCCCATCTCAAAACCCTACTTTCAATTTTATTATTTTCCAATCTTTATTTAATTACTTCACTTATTTTGACTTTTCTTTATTGTTAACGATATTTTTCTTTTATGGGAAAGTAGGCACTTCATTTGCTGGTCAGATTACGTTATGATAAATGTGTTTGAGTTGTTGTTGTCGTTCGCAAACAGTTCTTGTTTTTTTTTTTCTAGTTTAGGAAAACTACATTAATAGTATGCCTTAAAGTTTTGTGGTTATTAACACATAAAATTAGATTGTTTTGTTATCCCGACTTTTTCCGACAAAGAAGTTTCTAGTCATTTCTGAACCTTTGTTGCAGTATTTTTTTGTCTTTTTAATTGGTTAATTTAGCGCCCCTCGGTTTTTCTCACTCCGTGCCGGAGCACGGTAAGACGGAGTATTAGTCCGGCCCTGCTTATAACTGACGTTCTTATTGACTTAGAAGCTTCGAAGAAATTTCATCTTGTGCAGAAAAATCAGCGCTTTTGATCGATATATTTTATTAATATTTGCAAGGTTTTCGTCACCCCCATATTGGGGGATTTATGGAGAAATTTGGGTAAAATTTTAATAAAAAAAGAACTAACAGTCGGATTTTTTTCTAACGGGTCTATAAATCTTCCTCTTGAATCACTCTGTCTATTAACAAAAACCGCATTAAAATCCGTTGCGTAGTTTTAAAGATCTAAGCGTACAGACACGGGAAGCGACTTTGTTTTATACTCTTTTAAGATAATGTACTCAACCAAGACATGTTGCCATCTGCTATCTATAACGATTTATCATTACAATTATAAATGAGACTTGCTTGACAAAAGAAACGGCGAAATAATTAACTAATAATGAATTTTTTGAACTGATATCACTAAAACTCGCCAATAGCTAGTAAATAAAAAAAAAAAAAAAAAGAAAGAAAAGAGAATCGGTTGTAAAAGAGAGAAGAAAATGGTACATAACTGTTTTGTCTTTGCCTATTTATGCATAGATTGAGCAACAGTCTCTTCGCAGCAAATCTTTTACTTATCAATCAAAATTGAATGAGTTCTGTAAAAGTTGTTCCTCTGCTAGCGCAGTGACAAAGCAGGAAAAACAACCTCTTCTCGCTTACTATCAAAAGATCTACACGACCAGCGATGTCACGAAAATGCTGTACAGCTGAACAAGACAAAGACGCGAAAAGACACAAGATAGATTGTTTTTTATCTACAGTATTGTGTATAATTAAATACCATGACCGAATCCTCCGATTATTCAGAATTATTCGAGAACTCGATCATTAAAGTTTTGATTTTGGATGATTCTTTCGAATGATCGGTTGTCGGAATATTCTTTTTGAACAATCGGTTATTAAGCAGTCCTTTCGAATTATTTCAGTTAATCGAGCTGATATCAAGGGATCTTTCGAATAATTACATAATCGAATGAGCGGATATCAAGTGCCCTTTCGTATAGTTTCATAATCAAATGAGCGATTATCGAATGCCTATTTAGAATAATTTTGTGATGAAATGATATTATTATCGATTGATTATAATTCTCGGTTGGTTTTAAGAAGAAATTTTTCAACGAGTCTGTTTTTTTAATGTTATCTTATAACCATTTGATTAATAGAATCACTTGTAATCATTCAATTCAAAGAATCGTTCAATTTCTTGACAGTTGATGACTAGAATAACTCGATATTCGAGCATTCGATTATACAAATCCCTGGTTAAGCTACTTAATAATTAGCAATGGGATGTCAATGGACTTCACTTGTATAAATAATGAACTAAATAAAAGAGTTTCTGTTTTCTAATGGTAGATGAAGAAAGGGATATTTATTACCTAAAAGTACTACTGGCAGCTAGCTATGAAAATTTTGCAATTGGGGACAACATAACTAAGAAAGTAAAGTCATTTATTTAGACTAGAATAATTTCTTCAAATACCCCCAAATTAAATTTTTCTTTTTTTTTCTTTCCCCCCCCCCCCCTATTTTCCTTCTTCTTCTTTTTTTTTTTTGCTTGTTGTTAAAATTCGCCGACTTTTCCCTGTTTGAGACTCGTCGACGATACTTGATTTCTTTACGTTACATGGGCACACTGAAGAAAATATTTAATAGTACAAGAATACTTTAGAACAGCGTTTGAAAAAACCCGGGTTTTTTTCGAAAAAGCCCAGCCCGCATGGGTTTTTGATGAAAAACCCGTTTTTTTTTTTTCAGTTTTTCTTTTTGATGAGAAACCCGGGCTTTTTCTCGGTTTTTCAAAAACCTTTAAATCTTGATTTCTACTTGAACATAACCAAACCACTTTTTGGCTGTTTTTACATTTCATAAAGCTGTATATAATTTTAAAATCATGCAATTAAAATTCAATTAAAATCATCATCTATGTTTTACTCAGATAAAGAAAAATTCAGCAAAGAGAAAAAAAATATATTCAAAAACCAAGCAAATATTTTCCTATATGAAATATTATCAAAATTGTTGCTAAAATAGAACTATTTAAAAAGTAAACATTTGTGCAGGAACAAATTGCGTGAATACTTTTTTGCATTGAAAAGCGTATTTTATTTTTAATTCTGATGCATACATGCAATGGTTTTTTGCATATTGCTTTACAAGTACAACAATCGAGCATTTTGACCTTTTGACCTAGCAATATGTGCAAAACATACAGCCATCAGACAAAATTCAAGAACACCAGGACAAATGGCGATATTTTAGGACATCTCAATACACTTGGTTTTTTTTTTTTTTTTTTTTTTTTTTAGAAAATTCAGGACAAGTTCGATATACTAAAGCATAAGCATCATTGCTTTTCATAGCGAAATATTTACTATAACTTCCTAATCTATTATTCTAGCGACCTTTTTTTGCTCCAGTAAGCAAAAAATAAATGGCGGGACAACATAAAAATGTCCCCTGACAACAATTCAATCCAATTTAAAGGTTGCGAATGCGAAAACAGCAAAAGAACACTGCAGGTCTTCGACACGTTTCCGTCGAAGTGAATATCGGCACAAAGACGTGAGTACCTAAGCCCACTCCAGTATCGATTAGCTCTCCATAAAAGAAGGAGTTTATGCCCAAGTTAGCAGACCAACAAATCGGAATTACTAATTCAGTGCGATCGCGTTATTGGTTTTTATTTTTCAAAGATTAATTATGGGGTCTTTCACGAATGATGTCACACTTCAACAGGGGGAGGAGATTCGAGAAATTGAGACAGTTTGGGTAGGGCGGGTGTAACAAGAAGTGTGACATCACCATTTTAGTTTGTATAAAAACATTTTAAATCAGAAAATGAAGTTTATTTTTCAAGTTTTTTTTTTTTAATTTTCATAACCTGATTTTAAAGTTTGATTAATTAGTTAAAAGTCTAAATCTTATAAGGCATTTACACTTTTCAGATAAAATTAGCGTGGGTATTTTTTCCTTAGACTTCGAACAATTAACATTTTTCACTATTACATACTAATTACCTTTTTTGTAGTAAACATCAATCTCATTTTATACCAATTTAAGTACATATATAGTCATTATTTATTGTTATAATGTCCACAAATATCATTAAGAGTTCAATAATAAAATTAGAAGTGTAATCTATAGCGTAGTGCTTCATCCATGAACCGCAAAGTACTAGATATTGTTACGAAATTATAGGCAGGGGCGGACTGGGAAGAAAATTCGGCCCGGAAATATTTCAAACATACCGGCCCTTTGGGGGGGGGGGGAGGCACGGTACCAAGAAACGGTAAATGAACGCTAATCAGATGTCATGCACCGCCCCCCACACCGAAAATGTCTGAAATTAACTCAATGACAAAAACAAGTTTTAATAGCATTTTAAAAAGAATTTTGGTTTTCAAAATTTCAGTAATTTACATGAAAAGAGGTAAAGTTGAAGAATAAACATGAAAAATTATGTAGCCATTGTATCCTTTGTGTAGTGAGTTTGCTACAATCAGTATGTTAACATCAAGTAAAAATTTATTCTATAACACACAAATAGTAACAGGTTTCAAAAAAAAAAAAAAAAAAACTCACCCCACAATCAAATGTACATTGCAATATTTGCTTAAAGATTGTTTTCCTTTTGAAGGCCATTTAGAATTTTAAAAGCGATTTAAAAGAAGACTCTTATTTACTATAATACATCATCTAATAGACTTTCCGTGTCACGCTTTACTAATATGCCTTTTTCACACGACGTTTATTTAAATGATTTCAATTTGTCCTGATTTAAATTGCTTCTTAATCTGTTCTTAATATACTTTAAAATAGAAAAACTCGGCAATCGGCAGACACAATTGGCCGATTGAGGATTTCTGGAGGCCGGGCAGTCGAATAACTGACGCTGGATTGAGAAATTCTCAGGGCCGTATTTTGCTATTTTGCAGATTGTAGGGCAGCGATTCTCAACCTGGGGGGGGGAGATCGGGCACACTAGAAGGGGGGCGCGAGAATATCCAAGAGAAAATATTACTTTAAAAAAATGATTAACTGACTGAAAGGAAAGCACACATACATATAGAAAACAAAATACATTTCGACATATTTAACAAATTATTAAAGTAAAACAAATTACTAAATCAAAACATACTAAATTAAAAACAAATTTAATAATTATTAGTGACTTTCTTGGGCCTGTCTTGTAAAGCAAAGTCTTTCGACGGAAGGCTTACTATTAGAAATAGCCACTCTCAGTTCTGTTTCAATCAAATCTCAAATCTATAGTTTGTCTTGAAAGAAGCCACAGCAGAAAATCCAGTTTTACGAAAGTAGGATGTTGAAAATGGTAACAGAATGCGAAATGCCCTTGTTTTTAGTGCAGAAAAATCATCCTCTATTCTTACCCAGAATTCAAATAGTGATTAATTGCTGAATTGATTTTATTACTAAATTACTCGCTTTTACTCTTGTTTTGGCAGTTAGTTAAAAATAATTCAAAAACAGAATGCAAAGTACTCAATACATATTATATTAATAATAATAAAATTACACGTTAATTTAAAGCACAAATGAGTAATAAAATGCAGACATATGTTTCGGGATTGCTTGGAATCCCTTTTTCAATGCGACAAGGAGCTTCTAGATGCAAAACATCCAAATGAAGCAGACAGAACAACAAAAACAAAGCTTATATAGCCTAAGAATTATCTGTAAACCAATGAGAATAAAGGCAGCGTGAAGTGGAAGTAGAAGTAGCAGGAAGACACCAATAAGAGAGCAACAAACGAATCCAGTTGAAAGTACAGGAAGTAAAAAGGAATATCAATAAAAATAAAGCAAAAAAGACGACAGTTTGCATAAAAATTGCAAAAATAATAAAATAAAATACAAAGAATAAAATTGAAATAAAAATAAGTACAGAAACCAAAACAAAATGCAAAACAAAGTACACATGTAAAGGAGGGGGAGGGGAGGAAGGAGAAAAATAGACACAAAAAAGGAAAACAACAAGAAAACCTAGAAAGAACAACAAATTAAAGAAATTTATGCCAGACCTGTGAAAAATAAGGAGTTGAGGAAGAATCATTAACCAAATTAGAACTATTCCTGTTAATATGATAAGCTTCCCAAAAGTCAAGCTCTAAAGGGGAAGAACATTTTTGAATAATTTTACCAGAATTGAAATCAAAAGAGTGGTTGGAATTCCAACAATGTTGAGCAATGCTAGACTTATTTAACTCTTGCTTTCGTACATAACCTTTATGCTCATTTAAGCGAATTTTCAGAGCACGTTTTGTCTGCCCAATGTAAGAAAGGCCGCAACGGCAACTAATTTGGTAAATACCCCAAGTGTTAAGTTGATCGACAGGATCCTTAAGAGAAGAGAAGGAAAGTTTGTTACTAGGAGCAAAAACGACTTGAAATTGAAACCTTTTTAGGATTTTAGCAATACGGAAACTGACAGAATGAAAGAATGGTAACACAACCAAATTCTTTCTAGAAACCACATTATTGGGACCAGAAGTTTTCTTAGAAAGTTTGTTATGAATAGAATCAATTAAAGAGTGAGAAAATCCTCTATCAACAGCTACAGCTTTCAGATAGTTGAGTTCAATCTTGAGAAGCTCAGGAGAAGAGCAAATATTAATAGCACGATGGACCAGAGCATTAAAAGCCGAATATTTTTGGTTGGGAGGATGAGACGACAGTCTGTGAGGAGGTAAAGAAACAGCAAAAGGTTTACGATAGACAGAAGTAGTGAAACCAGACTCACTCTTAGAAATATAGACATCAAGAAACCCGAGGCTACTATTAAGTTCTTTCTCACAAGAAAACTGGATATTAGGATCAATGGAGTTCATAATAGAAAGAGCATCATCAATACCTAACAAGTTACTGTCCGTTAGGACAAAACAATCATCCACATAACGAACATAAAATTGAAATTGCAATTTCTGGAACAGTTTTTCCTCAAAATAATGCATATAGAAATCACTTAAAATAGGACTATAGGGGGGGGGGGGAGATCGGGCACACTAGAAGGGGGGCGCGAGAATATCCAAGAGAAAATATTACTTTAAAAAAATGATTAACTGACTGAAAGGAAAGCACACATACATATAGAAAACAAAATACATTTCGACATATTTAACAAATTATTAAAGTAAAACAAATTACTAAATCAAAACATACTAAATTAAAAACAAATTTAATAATTATTAGTGACTTTCTTGGGCCTGTCTTGTAAAGCAAAGTCTTTCGACGGAAGGCTTACTATTAGAAATAGCCACTCTCAGTTCTGTTTCAATCAAATCTCAAATCTATAGTTTGTCTTGAAAGAAGCCACAGCAGAAAATCCAGTTTTACGAAAGTAGGATGTTGAAAATGGTAACAGAATGCGAAATGCCCTTGTTTTTAGTGCAGAAAAATCATCCTCTATTCTTACCCAGAATTCAAATAGTGATTAATTGCTGAATTGATTTTATTACTAAATTACTCGCTTTTACTCTTGTTTTGGCAGTTAGTTAAAAATAATTCAAAAACAGAATGCAAAGTACTCAATACATATTATATTAATAATAATAAAATTACACGTTAATTTAAAGCACAAATGAGCAATAAAATGCAGACATATGTTTCGGGATTGCTTGGAATCCCTTTTTCAATGCGACAAGGAGCTTCTAGATGCAAAACATCCAAATGAAGCAGACAGAACAACAAAAACAAAGCTTATATAGCCTAAGAATTATCTGTAAACCAATGAGAATAAAGGCAGCGTGAAGTGGAAGTAGAAGTAGCAGGAAGACACCAATAAGAGAGCAACAAACGAATCCAGTTGAAAGTACAGGAAGTAAAAAGGAATATCAATAAAAATAAAGCAAAAAAGACGACAGTTTGCATAAAAATTGCAAAAATAATAAAATAAAATACAAAGAATAAAATTGAAATAAAAATAAGTACAGAAACCAAAACAAAATGCAAAACAAAGTACACATGTAAAGGAGGGGGAGGGGAGGAAGGAGAAAAATAGACACAAAAAAGGAAAACAACAAGAAAACCTAGAAAGAACAACAAATTAAAGAAATTTATGCCAGACCTGTGAAAAATAAGGAGTTGAGGAAGAATCATTAACCAAATTAGAACTATTCCTGTTAATATGATAAGCTTCCCAAAAGTCAAGCTCTAAAGGGGAAGAACATTTTTGAATAATTTTACCAGAATTGAAATCAAAAGAGTGGTTGGAATTCCAACAATGTTGAGCAATGCTAGACTTATTTAACTCTTGCTTTCGTACATAACCTTTATGCTCATTTAAGCGAATTTTCAGAGCACGTTTTGTCTGCCCAATGTAAGAAAGGCCGCAACGGCAACTAATTTGGTAAATACCCCAAGTGTTAAGTTGATCGACAGGATCCTTAAGAGAAGAGAAGGAAAGTTTGTTACTAGGAGCAAAAACGACTTGAAATTGAAACCTTTTTAGGATTTTAGCAATACGGAAACTGACAGAATGAAAGAATGGTAACACAACCAAATTCTTTCTAGAAACCACATTATTGGGACCAGAAGTTTTCTTAGAAAGTTTGTTATGAATAGAATCAATTAAAGAGTGAGAAAATCCTCTATCAACAGCTACAGCTTTCAGATAGTTGAGTTCAATCTTGAGAAGCTCAGGAGAAGAGCAAATATTAATAGCACGATGGACCAGAGCATTAAAAGCCGAATATTTTTGGTTGGGAGGATGAGACGACAGTCTGTGAGGAGGTAAAGAAACAGCAAAAGGTTTACGATAGACAGAAGTAGTGAAACCAGACTCACTCTTAGAAATATAGACATCAAGAAACCCGAGGCTACTATTAAGTTCTTTCTCACAAGAAAACTGGATATTAGGATCAATGGAGTTCATAATAGAAAGAGCATCATCAATACCTAACAAGTTACTGTCCGTTAGGACAAAACAATCATCCACATAACGAACATAAAATTGAAATTGCAATTTCTGGAACAGTTTTTCCTCAAAATAATGCATATAGAAATCACTTAAAATAGGACTAAGAGGACTTCCCATAGCCAGGCCATCTACCATAGCATAGAATTTACCATTAAATACAAAAGTGCTCTGTTGCAAGCACACACGAGTAAGGAAAACTAATTCCTCAATTTCCACAGAAGTAAAATGGAATTCAGAAAGCCTTTTCCTGAGGCAAGTCAAAGCGCCATCAACAGGAACATTAGTAAACAAAGAATTAACATCAAAAGAGGCCATAACTGAATTATTCGGAACGAAGTTATGAAGTTTCTTAACAAAATCGGTGGAATTTTTAACAGTGAAAACATTCTGACTTCTAAGTGGAGAAAACACAGAAACTAAATACTTGGAAAGTTTATATGAAGCAGTGCCAATATTGGAAACAATTGGTCTGAAAGGAATACCTGCCTTGTGTACCTTTGGTAAAGCATAAAAACGTGCACAATTAGCAACAGAAGGAATCACAGACCGTTTAGCAATCAAAGGAATAGAATGAACAGACTTAACAGCAGAAGAAATAGCTTTTAACTCTTTGTCACTAGGATCTTTATATATTTCAGAATAAGGACCAGAAGCAATTAAGTCATCAGTTTTTTCAACATAAGATGATTTATTAAGAACAACAATCTGACCACCCTTGTCTGCTTTGGTAATGACCAAATCAGAATATGACCAAATATTGCTCATTTGTGCTTTAAATTAACGTGTAATTTTATTATTATTGTTTACTTGCACAAAGTTAAATTATTTTTAACATATTATATTGTTGTATACGGGGGGCGCGATGAAAATAATGATTGAAAACTGGGCCGCGAATACTGAAAAGTTGAGAAACGCTGTTGTAGGGATTAAAAATATTGTCGGTTTATATGTAGATATGTATTTGAATAATACTAAATGTCTACAAGACATTTACTTTTCCTATTCATCATAGAAGGGTAATATACGTAATATGTGTTAATTGGCTGTTAATAGCTGCCGCCCTTTTTTAGGGTGTTGCGCCGTGAGGCAATCGCCTCGTCGCCTTACTAGTCTTCCCAGCCGGAACTGCTCAAAAAAAAAAAAAAAAAAGCATCAATTTTGCAGATCTCAAAAATTTGCACCCCAGGCGGCCGCATAGGACGGGCTATATGGACGGGCCGGCTCTGAGAATTTCTCAAGCCGGTCTCGAGAGATCGTCCACATAGACAACTTAGGAGGCCAAAAGCGCATAACTCATGTATTTTATTTATTTATTTATTTTCAAAATTAAAAAAATAAAATATAATCAATTTTGCAGTCCCCAAAATTTTGCACCTCAGGCAGCCGTTCAGATTGTCTCTAAGGCCCAGCCGGCCCTAAAAAATTCTGCCCCCTCCCCATGTGGCCCAAAGTCCAGACCCTAGAGATTTGACTCCATTGCTGCATTGCATTCTCTGAAGCCCGGGTTACGCAAAGTTTTGTTCCCCGCTTTTTTTATTAACATTGTAAAAGCTGTATTCTTTAGAAAAAAAAAAAGATATTTTGTGACCGGCCCACCGGGCATTTGCCCGAATGCCCACATAGCCAGTCCGCCGCTGATTATAGGTACCGATGTTGTTTCTCGCCAAGCTTGGCGATCACGTTAGATAATGCTAGTTTTTGCCAGAAATTTCTGGAATAATCCTGTCACGTGATCCGGGGGTGGGGGGCGGTATATATATATTGAATCATTTATGAACAGTTCCTATATCCAACGCTCAATTGCACGTGCTGGTGTGTTTCCCCTTAATTTTAAATAAAATTCTTAACTTTTTGAGTTTACCCGTTGATGTGCCCGTCATTCGCAGCGTGTTTTACGCTTATAACTCTCAAAAAACATATATCTGTTGTTGTTGTTTCTAACTTGCCACTTGGGTATCCAAGTTTTGTTCCCCGCTTTTTTTATTAACATTGTAAAAGCTGTATTCTTTAGAAAAAAAAAAAGATAGATATTTTGTGACCGGCCCACCGGGCATTTGCCCGAATGCCCACATAGCCAGTCCGCCGCTGATTATAGGTACCGATGTTGTTTCTCGCCAAGCTTGGCGATCACGTTAGATAATGCTAGTTTTTGCCAGAAATTTCTGGAATAATCCTGTCACGTGATCCGGGGGTGGGGGGCGGATATTATATTGTATTTTGAACAGTTCCTATATCCAACGCTCAATTGCACGTGCTGGTGTGTTTCCCCTTAATTTTAAATAAAATTCTTAACTTTTTGAGTTTACCCGTTGATGTGCCCGTCATTCGCAGCGTGTTTTATGCTTATAACTCTCAAAAAACATATATCTGTTGTTGTTGTTTCTAACTTGCCACTTGGGTATCCAAGCTCCCCTTTGCAAGCGACCAGGAATTAAGTCAGGAAAGAGCTCCTTCCGTTTATAGATGAGCACACTAACGGTGGAAGTATTACTTGGCTCATAATGTATTTAGATGACACCAGATGGCGTCACCACAAATATGCCACCTTCTTTTCTGACCTTAGAGTGAAGGGAAAGGAAATTCCCAAGTATCCCCAAGTGTACATGGGGAATCTTCAGCGGGTCGGGTATCGAACACCCAATCTTCTGGTTAGAAGTCCGACATCCTAACCACTAAGATACCAAGGCCCCTCCCATACATATCTGTGAATTCAATTGATGGAGGATCATACGAGAATACCCCTATACAGGAAAGTTACCCCTAAAAAGGGTAAGTTATTCTAACAATATTGAGAGGAAAAGTTTTGACACATTATATACCCTAATTTTTATCATGCCACTCAATAATTTTTAAAGAATTTTTAAGGAACCTAAAACCATTTTCCTAAAAACTACGGACTTCGTCAAATTTTAAAAACCGAAATTACTTTCTTAATAATATGCATAATACTAAAAATGTTTTAGGTTACACGGTTTTATTTAATAAAACCGCCGCGTTAATCGCGTTGTAGAAACCGCCGCGTCGCAGTTTCTTTTTTCGCCATCATTTGAGTATTTTGAAATTCAAAACATCGTTGCATTATCCAAACAAAGTTATCGTTGCCATTCGACAAAAAATAATTCTAATAATTTCCTCAGAGAAAAATTATTAGTTTTCTTCCTAATTAACGTTATAATAAATTATAAAATGGATGGAATACTGTATTGTCATCGAAGATAAGCTTATGTGCCAAGTTTGAAGATAATCAGTAATAGTGGTCAAAAACCCCGTAATAAATAAACTTCCGTGACAAATCAAGTTAAATAAAACCGTGTAAAAATCAAGGACTTTTGCCGTAAAT
The DNA here is from genome assembly GCA_038502835.1 of Octonoba sinensis. Classification (NCBI taxonomy): domain Eukaryota; kingdom Metazoa; phylum Arthropoda; class Arachnida; order Araneae; family Uloboridae; genus Octonoba; species Octonoba sinensis. The sequence goes on from CM076603.1 coordinate 46,140,621, forward strand.
TTTAAAGAATTGTTATTTATATATTAAAGACTTGACGGTCACCTTTCTAAAGGACTTAAGAATACATTAACTTGAATAACAAACTCGGTGATCACACCATTGCAATGAGAATAAATTAAAAGATTAAAAATAAGCGCAGTAAATGCGAAGTGAATTTGGAGGGGATGATTTGAAACTGATTTATTCCCCCCCCCCCCCCGCAGTGAAATCCACTGCAAGAGGGAGTTTATATAAATTATTTAGGATAAAACGATTTTCGAATTAAAATACGAAATAATGATGATTTAAATCTGTACACATCCAACTCAAATTAGTTCGTGGTCAGACAGTCGCACAGAGTAAAGATTTTACAAAAACACATCGTCTATACAGAAATTTTCAATCATTAAATTTGTTTTCAAACTATTTTAAAATTCTAATAAAATTAATAATATTAAATAATAATAATAATAATAATGATAATGATAATAATAATAATAAAATAATTTTTGTGAAAAAATAGAACCGACTTCTAATTATAAATTGCGCTAAAAGTGAAAAATAAATTAATTCTTTAAACAATACCGATACGACTTTCAAATATAAGTTTTGAAGCTGGTGCAAAAGTATCTAATTATCAGTATGCCACGTGTTAGTTTACAGTGAAACTGCTGCAAACTCTGTGCCATTTATATTTGTAATTGATTCATGATAACAAAAGTCATCATAAATTAAAACCAGTCATATGTAATTTTGCACCGACTTCAAAAATTATGTTTAAAGGTCGTATCGAATTTTTTTAAAGAGAGAATTTATTTTTCACTTTTTGGCGCAATTTATAATTAGAAGTCGGTTCGATAGTCGGTCGAAATAATTTTTTTCCAAAATTATTTAATTTTATTCTTTTTAATGTAAAAGCATTTTTCATATAAATGCCCTACTTAAAAAAAAAAAAAACCATATCAAAGGGCAAACCTTGTTTGAGTGAAATGGCACTAAAATTTAATCATTTGTATGATAAATTTCGTTTTGAAATCAATTTTAAAAGGTCGTTAGAGGATAAATGAATGAGCGAATGAATGAATGAATAAATATGTATTAACCCTTGAAAAGGGTATATTTGAAGCAATTATGAACTAAAACTAAATGAAAAAGAAAGAGATAGCTAGATTATAAATTTGAAGTTGGAGTATACGGAAAAGTAGGCTCGCATAGTTCTAGGAGGAACTTCTTGTTTAACAATGAGTTTTGTATTTATTAATGATTTTTCCAACAAAGAAAAATCAAGCCAAGCCTTTTCAATTAAAATAAAAAATACCTCTTTTTCACCCATAACGTTTTTTCTAAGAATCAAATGCTGTCAAATTGATGTGCGATTTTTGAGTTAGACGACACTGCTTCGATTAAAGAAAAAAAATCATGAAAATCGGTTCATTTTGTCAAAAGTTATGGATGAAATAACAAAAAAAAAAAAAATAATAATAATAATAATAATAATAAAGGAAATGTCAAGCAGAGTGTGTTATTTTACAATGTTTTTCTTAACTCGCTTTCTTGCCTGTCCGCGGAATTTTGCAATCGAATTTTCGACCATTTCCCAATAAGCTATTGTTCTGAAACTTTACATATAGCTCAGAACCAGATGACAAGGCTTCTACAACTTTTATCATGATTTGATAAGTTTCTGAAGTATTTCCAATAAAATAAATTTAAATATGACGATTAGTTCCGAAAATTGCGACCAAAATTCAGTAGCGGAACTGCGATCGTCAAAAAATCGTGGAAGAAAATTCTAAAACAAACAAAAAAAAATCATAAAAACTTAACTGTTGCACGTGATTTCAAATGGACCGCAGCACAAGGAAAACAAAATCAGTACAAAAAATTAATTCTAAAGGAAAAATTTAAAGTACTTGGCTTCAATTTTTAATTTGAAAGAAAAAAGTGTTTTCTACCTTTTTAGTGCGCAAGAAAAACGTTGTTTTTTTTAATTAAAAAATGTTTTAATTATTTCTTTATATATATATATATATATGGCAGCCAAGCTCATTTTTGCTATCGTTCGTTAGTTTGAAACAACCCCAAAACTGATGCAAAATGACGTCACACTCGTAGTTGACGTAATAGAAAAACATTCAAATAAATTATATGGAGTGAGTATAAAGGTATACTCTTTGACAAAACAAGCTCAATAACGTGAAAACTTAAATAAATTATGGTCGAATTTCGACCACAGCGCGACCACTAGTAAAAATAAAACGCTCTGCAAATGTCTGTGAACACGTTAAAAACTGGTCTACCTCTAAAACTAACAGTCTTTTACATTACGTGCCTGCTGAAACCTTGGAATTGCGTAATCTTTTGCATGAATATAGACTCGATATATACTTCGAGATTTCTTTCTCAAACATATGTTGGAAAACAGATAATAGGCTGCTCCAGATACTACTTTCACAAAGATTTTGTTTATTAAGAACTGGTGCTATTAATAGAAAGGCTTTCATTGGCGATCGCAGCTGTGACGGCATCACTTTGTAAGCCAATAGGAACATTTAATCCTCTAACGAGACAATTCGGATTAACGTGTCATGAAAGTTTAACAATTAACCGTGAAAAGCCCTTTATTGGAGGATTAATCTATTGACAGTAAGAACCGCTGCAATGTTAGAAACCATAACAACTATAATAAATGAAATATATTAATGCGCTGGTTGTTTTTTTTTTTTTTTTCTTTTTTTTTAGTGGTGGTAATATTCAAAGAAATTTGGTTTCGATAATAAATCTATGTGTGTATGTTTGTTTGTTTGCTTGTATGTTCGTTTCACAAAGCCATGCCAATTGACGGTATGTGTGGAAATGAAATGTGCTACAAATTCAATCACTTCTTAAGAAAGGTAGGGATCGTTCCTAAACGCTTCGAGGCTGGAAGGGGGCTTCGTGAAATTGTGACAGAGTGTGACAAGGGGAGAGGAGGGGGTAACAAGAAATGTGACATCAGGCGTACACAACATAGCGTGACATGTGACAAAGGGGGGGGGGGGGTCCGTTGAAGCGTGAGATTTTGTGACAAAGGGGGGGGGGGAGAGGGGGATCAAATATATCGGAAAAAAGCGTGACATCATGTATGAACGGTCCCGTAGCTTACACACAGACACCACATGCACATAAAGTAATTCCCAATCAAAAATTCGAATTAGTGCTTTTCTTTTTCTTTTTTAATTTATATTGTTATTTTATTCCAACTTCAACATTTGGTTCAAGCCGGCATGATGGCGTCATAGTAAGGCGCGGAGCTCGTGCGCCATAGGTCTGACGATCGAGCCTGTGTCGGTGGATTTTCAAGATGCAGAAAATCGTCTGCGCCCATGTCGTATGATTATGTGGCATGTAAAAGATCCCTTAAGTAGACACTTGGCTTGGATGCTCTCGGCTTAATTAAACTCCTAGTGCAATTTCGCATCAACAGAGTCCGGGTGCTCGCCCTTTCAGGTGAAGAAACCGGACGTCAAAGTTCTCATGCGGCGAGGATACCACACTTATTGTGGTGCCGTTGAAAGAGATGGTACCAATCTCCGGGAACGCACTAGGTCTGCAATTGGCAGTAACCAACAGCAGCCCATTAGAAATTAAAAAAAAAAAAAAAAAAAAAAAAAAAAAAAAAAAAAAAAAAAACAACATTTGTTTCAACAATGAAAAGTAGAAATCGTCTCATTTTCTAAAATTTCACATCATTCTGAAGTTCACAAAAAACTACTTCAGATAGAATTTCTTCGAAAACCCTAGAATAAAAAGAAAATGAGTTTCGCCACATTCCGTATTTCTTTTCACGAGCCATAACGACAAAGAATGAAAGATGATTTGAGAACTGCAAATTAAAATATTCATAACCAACTTTTAAATTTGTTTTCCCCAACAGAAAAAAAATATTAAATTTAGGAAATAAATATGATAAAAATTCCTATAAAATTATTCCGAGAATGATGCGGAGCAGGAGCAAAGGTTTCAAAGATGATAACTACCTTGTAGTCACTTGAATTTTGATCAAAAATGTCACTACGTCCCATATGGAATTGCCCAGTTGTCTCCCGTCATAAGTTCGAAACGTTAAAAACTCTAAAACTCACTTCACGTGCGCTGCGCGCTTCCCGTTCGGGCGTAATTCTAAGATGATCGCGTTTATAACTGTGTGTGAATGTTTTTATTTTCATGACCATAATCGCGGAGTGGGACAGAAACACCTGCTGTTTGTGTTCCGAGAAACCTGCATGCAAATATCAGGGATTACATGCATTTGATATTTTAATGTTTCGAAATGTTAGAACATTCCACATTACGGAATTTCTAGGTTGTAGGGACATAGCGGCTGATTTTTACTTTTTTCTATATTTAATATATAGAAGAAAGGATCTGTGAAAATTTTAGAATTTCGACGGATTTACACTTTTTGAGGTGTGCTGAACCATGTTTGACCAATTTTTACTAAATGTCAGTCTGCGCCTCTGTTTGTCGTCTTTTTTTTTTTTTTTTTTTTTTGGCTGCTTTAACTCAAAAAAGAATGCATGGTATAGAACGAAATTAGGTGCGCACATGGACCCCGATGGGAACTAGTCTGATTAATTTTTGAAGCTAATCCATTCGAAGAGAGCGTAGCAATCGAACGTTTTTCTCGATTAGTGTCAGTGCTATATCTCAAAAGGTAATGGTAGAATTCGAACCATAATTGGTATACAAGTGGACCTCCATAGGAACGGGTACTGATTGCTTTTTCACCGATGGGACGAACAGGACCGTTCCCCCTTAAAAGGCGTCGGATATTCGGTTTCCAACCGATCTTTTAAAATTAAAAAAACAAACAATGTAAGGTAAATGATCCGGTAGTAGACACTTTTCTCCACCAGACCCCTACCTGTTAGCCGAGGCCTTAGGATTGCTTACGCACGGGGAGAGGTAGTGGGGTCTACGGATTTTACATGCACATATCCCCTATACATGGTGGTCTTCAGTGGGTATCGAACGCGCGACCTTCCAGGTGGAAGTCCGACGTGCTAACCACTAGGCTACCACGGCCTTGGTAGTGGACACTGCTCTAGTAATGGACACTTAGATCTTCAAGCTCCTAAATTAAGCGAATGTAACATGAAACTTGAATGAAATTATCAGAACCTTTAGCGAACGATTACTAATGCTGGTTAATAGAACTAAAGTTGGCGTGGAACATCTACACTGTTAGAAATTTCATCATGAAATTACGGTTAAATGACCGGCAGCAGTCTGTCCATCTAATTCACCGTTAAATTTACGGTTTGGAACGTTTTTCTATCTTTACGGGACCTAACCATTTGCAATCAACTTGGTTAAAAAGCCGTAAATACAAAAGTTTCCGGTTTTATAACCATTTGAAAATGGTTTCAAAACAAAGTTTTACCGTTTTTGAACCATTTTTAGGCGTAGAATCTTCGAGACGTAGAAACCGTAAACGAAGCTTGCAGGAATCGAACCCGGGTGTACGGTATACCAACCTTGCTCTCTAGCCATTCGGCCATCTACACCACCTGAAGCGGCCGTTTATTTATCAACAAATCTTCTTTTCCAACAGGCAAACTGCCTTAAAATTGAGATTTCAGTTTTTGATTGGATCCAAAGTCCTTTTTAGTCTAAATTTATTGTATATTAACGAAAATCATTTTATTTGCTGCAAAAATTAAAATACAAATAAGCTTCAGCAGCTCTAATTATGGGTTTGCTCATTCGCAAACAGTTCCGGAATCCAATGTCTCCAATTTTTGATTTACGTGTGTATGTGTTTCAATTTGGTAACCACTGCTTAAGCCACTTATTTCTTCTTTTTTAGCCTACTTTCCCGTAAAAGTAAAAAAAATTATAATAAAGCATGAAAGAAGGCTTAATGTATCGTGAAAATATCGTTAGAAATCAAGAAAAGTCAAAAATAAGTTAAGTAATTAAATAAAGATTGAAAAATAAAAAATTTGAAAGTAGGGTTTTGAGATGGGGAAAAAGTGTGTCGGTCGGTCTGTCGGTCTGTCCCCCCCCCCCCCTAATAACTTTTGAACGAATTGTCCGATTGGAAAAATTCTTTTTGCATTCGAAAGATCTCGGCGAGGACATCTCATTTCCATATTTTACTTTTTGGTTTGAAAACTTTTTTGTTCAATTTTGAACAGTTCAAAAAATTTTAACATTAGCGCCTATGGACAAAATTGAAGCAAATTCTGTAAACTCTGGGCACAAGAGTCAAGTTCCTATTGCAAGCTTATTGAAAGGAGTTCTCGGCGTGAAATATTGATTTGAACAATTTTTGTTCATTTTTGAACAGTTCAAAAAAAATTAACATACCGCCTACAGGGAAATTTCAATCCTATATAATTCCTGATCTAACGGCCCGATCTGCTTGTAACAAACTTTATCGGAAAGCTCTTATGACGGAGAACATGTACAAATAGAAAGTTCATCCAGAACTAACGAGCCTATTTTCCTATGAAATTTTTTGATCGGGATTTTCAAGAATATTTTTTAATTAATGAATGATTAAATGAATAAGCAAAAGAATGAATGAATAAATGAGTGAATAAATACATGAATGACTTAATAAATAATGATTGAATGAATATGTATTAACCGTTGAAAAAGGTATATTTGAAGCAATTAAGAACTAAAGCTAAACGAGAAAGACAGAGAGCTAGATTATAAATTTGAATTCGGTGTATACGGGAAAGTAGGCTCGTATAGTTCTAGACGGAACTTCTTGTTTTTATATACACACGCAGATTTTAACTGATAACGCCGTATTCCTATTTTAAATTAACGTACGACCGGTAAGCTTTCGCAACCAAGATGGACGCCCGATTCTTAGTGAGCGCTTGAAAATTACGGTTAGTTAAACGTTCTTTAGGATAAACAGAGAATAAACGATTTTTTTCGCAATCAGCGGTTTGAGTACCAATTTTTTAAATGTTATTCAACTGCTGTAATTAAATATGGTAAAGTAAATATCAAATAAACGGTTATTTTACTATTTTCCTACGGAAATTTTTAACAGTGTATGCAAGTACATGGATCATAATATTTAATAGCTGACTCCACAACCGTCACATTTGCTGCTCTTTACTAAAGCCGATCCACAAGAAGGTTAGGGATTTAGGGAAAATATATGGGAAAAAAAGAGTGACATCATTTATGAATGGTCCCTTAGTCATTTTTAAAATTATTTTTCCAAGTTAACAGCAAAAATTAGATGATATTAATTTCTGTCCACTACTAATGCAAGTACGTGTCTTATAAATGTCCACTATAGATACAAATTAAGCGTTTAGTAAATTTGACGTAAAAATCCTAATTTTTCATCAAATGACATTTAATGGGTAATGAATTTTTAAAGAAATAGTTGGCGATCAGGCTAAATATTCAAATATTGATGTAAGTCCCTTGAAAAAATTTTGCAACGTAAAAGAGTACGAAAATTTTCTTAACTGTGTCCACTACCGGGTCATTTACCCTACTTGTTATTTTAAAAATGTGACGTCAATGTAAAAAGAAAACATTTAAAAGGTAAATAGAAACGGCCATCATCGCAATCCCGCTGTCAGTACCGGGGAAGGTTTCCCGTGTCTCACAGAGTATTCACCACCTCCAGTCGGCTCGGAGGCTCGCATATGCTGGTGAACACTGGTCGGAACCACAACTCCAGGAGGATGCCTTAGTGGGAGATGCCTGTCCCGTCACCACCATCTGTTTTGGGGCTATTCCAGAATAGTCCAGAAACTCGATGGCGCAAGGTGACGTCCCTCCACCAGCCATTCTATCACATAACCTCCACTGTGGTTCTTCGGGTTGAGAAAGCTCCGAGTCGTTGGAGGCCCTCTCATTCGGGTTCGAACCCGGGTCTTCGGCCTCCGAACCTCCAAGATATACCGATCATCCCACTGAGGCTCTCAACTAATAACATTTCAGTAACAATATAAATATTTGTCGCAAAAACAACAATGATCAAAATTATTCATTGTTTGCTTTAAAACTTATAATACTGGGCAAAATATTAATTCGAAACGTTTCTGCATAAATCAATTCAAAGCGTTTTCTCAAAATGTAATTAAAGTTGTACATTATTCTTTTTTCCCAAGTACGTAATTAAGGTATACGTACACACTTGCAATTTTTTTCTTTAATTTTGATTTTAAAAATCCAATTCTTCTACAGTTGATAAGTGATGCATGTTTAATGACATTTCGAAGGGAAAAAATCATATTAACCTAAGAAATAATTACCTAATTAAGATTGAATGACATAATTAGCATACTCGTACTTTTTGAAACATATCTTAAAATATAATTTGTTTAGAAATACAGTTCCAGTTGGAAATTATAGCTAATACCATTCTTCATGTTTTGTGCCTCAAAAAAGATGGCTTACAGTATAGTTTTTTTTATACAAATATTTCTCGTTGCTAATGGATAAAAAATCGTTTTCTTTCTAAAATTTTAACTTTTAAAAATTCATTTGATAATCATTTCTTCATTAAAAACTCTGATTGAGGCAGAACGCATCCGCTGCATTATGTAGATTTTAGTGCTGCAAAAATAATTGTGACAAATTAATCCCAACAAAACATAAATGTGGAAAAAGGGCCAAGTTCGATAGAACAAAGACGGCCCTCGGAATAGTCAGCGATAAAATAATTGATATCTAACGGGTGCCAAGTTCCATAGCAGATCCCTTAATCATTGCTGTAAGAGTACAATGTTCTTTAATTTAATTAAAAAATTTTTTTATCGGATTCCTGACTTGGCAAGTTTTAATTAGGGCAAATTACATTCATAAAAATTAACTCCTTCAATTAGAAATTTTTAATAGTTAGTAAAATCATGTTGCAAGCTATTATAGTTGATTTCTAATTGTCTTGTTATCGTCTTCTTGAACGTAACTTATCTTAATTAAATTTTCCAAGTTAGGAACCCGATTGAAAAAATGTTTTTAAATAAATAGAAGAACATTGTAATGATTAACGGATCTGCAATGGAACTTGGCACCCGCTAGATATCATTTATTTTATCGCTGGCACCGCCTATTCCGGAGGCCGTTTTGGTTCCATCGAACCTGGCCCTTTTTTCAGATTTATATTTTGTTGGGATATCATTAATTTTTGAAAAGCTAAAATTTGTGGTTTTATATTGACGATAAGTTATACTAAATTAAACCAAGCTAAATAGTCGCTATTAATTATTTAAGATTTTTTTCGTTTGTTTACATTTCTCCGTAATACATCCGTAAATTCATCTTTACTTAGCTAATCTTTTTTTTAAACTACCAATGGATTCTTTGTACTCAGCTTGAATTTAGCCTTAAGGCGAAAAGTTGAAGCGGAAAGTGAATTTCAATGCATCAATTATTTTCCTTCTAGCGAGAGAGAGTATATTGTTTATGTTAACGGCAGAAAAATATGCCTCCTGTTTGAAGTTCTTAGGTATGATGCTACTTATGAGAATGGTAGTAACTTCGAAGATAGTGTAATTTGTTGAAGTTTCGAATTTATTCCTTTACATATGCCAATTTGTCTACTTTGATACCAAGTTTCAAGTTTCTAAGTCACTTAGAAGTGGGTTAAGTTTTTGGTGAGTGAGTCAGTGAGTGAGTGAGTGATAAAAATGACACTTTTCAGACCTTAATAATTCTATAACCATAAAAGGTACCTCAATGAAATTTGATATTCTAGGAGGGGTTGAGGGGATTTCTATTAGAAGTACACAATTTCAAGTAAGTAGGTAATTCTAATAGTTTTTGCGTAATGATGGGGTCAAAAGTCATTGGCCGGTGTCGCCGTTTATGAATTTGGCTGACTTTCTGAACCTGGCGGACACACTATTACCGTGTGTCTAGATTCATTGTTGACGTATCTTGTTTCAAGTTAAGCGTCGCATGGCAGAAACATGATTCTTCAGAAATTGACTTCAAAATTAAGGAAAAGCGTATTTTTATACAGTAATACCTCAAGAAAAGTCCTATTTACTAAAGAACTATTCCGAATATTAGCACCATCTTTGTGTCGTTTGAAAGGTAAAGAATTGGAGAACAATGTAAAGTAAAAAAATTTTTTCCGATATTTTGGTCGATTTCATCAATTTCAATTGCGTATGTATACCTTAAAAACTCGAATTAATTTTATGAAGAACTAAAAGCGTAGCAAATTACACAAGAAAACATAAATATGGGATGATAATGACTTTCGTTTAAAATTAAAAGAAAAAAACTTGTTATTTTTAAAATGTGACGTCATGTAAAAAGAAAACATTTAAAAAGTAAATAGAAACGGTCATCATCGCAATCCCGCTGTCAATACCGGGGAAGGTTTCCCGTGTCTCACAGAGTATTCACCACGTCCAGTCGGCTCGGAGGCTCGCATATGCTGGTGAACACTTTTCTCCACCAGACCCCCTACCTGTTAGCCGAGCCTTAGGATTCCTTACGCACGGGGAGAGGTAGTGGGGTCTACGGATTTTACATGCACATATCCCCAAGTATACATGGTGGTCTTCAGTGGGTATCGAACGCGCGACCTTCCAGGTGGAAGTCCGACGTGCTAACCACTAGGCTACCCACGGCCCATGCTGGTGAACACTGGTCGGAACCACAACTCCAGGAGGATGCCTTATTGGGAGATGCCTGTCCCGTCACCACCATCTGTTTTTGGGCTATTCCAGAATAGTCCAGAAACTCGATGGCGCAAGGTGACGTCCCTCCACCAGCCATTCTATCACATAACCTCCACTGTGGTTCTTCGGGTTAGGAAAGCTCCGAGTCGTTGGAGGCCCTCTCGTTCGGGTTCGAACCCGGGTCTTCGGCCTCCGAACCTCCAAGATATACCGATCATCCCACTGAGGCTCTCAACTAATAACATTTCAGTAACAATATAAACATTCGTCGCAAAATCAACAATGATCAAGATTATTCATTTTTTGCTTTAAAACTTATAATAATGGGGAAAATAGTAATTCGAAACGTTTCTGCATAACTCTATTCAAAGCGTTTTCTCAAAATGTAATTAAAGTTGTACATTATTCTTTTTTTTCAAGTAACAATTAAAAACGGTCAAATTACTTCTATGAAGAATTAAAAGTGTTGCAAATCACAGGAGAAAATGGGATGATAATGACTTTTGTTTAAAATATCAAAAATCCGGAATTTGATCCAGCACGAACGATCCTGTTGTTGGTCAAATTTTATTAATTAGGGTGTGTTGAAAATATATCTAAATTAAAAACTTACCTCGCATTTGGAAGTTGTTGAGATGTTTAAAAACTTTAGAATTTACAGGTTTCAAAGATTAAAACCGGTTATCTGGTACAAATCCGCCAGAAAAGAGGCGCCGGATGCTCGATATCCGGTAAAATCAATAGCTGATGCATCCCAAACCCAGACTTTGCACCCCTTTTCCCAGGAAAAAAAATCCTAGGTAATCAACAATCTCTGTACAATGAGGCGTGCCCACCATGTGCTGCTAATGGTGGCATTGAAATTTTTGGGGGGCATTTTTAGGGGGGTTTGGCCAATTTTTAGGGGGGTCATCGACTTTTCTAGAGGGGCTTTTTAGGGGTGCGCTATCGCTCTGCTGTCGGGAGGGGGCCCCCTTGGTATAATCATTTTAATATTTTCATTTCAGAACGAATCGAGAAAATATTATTACAGTGTACCCTCCACCACCTCTGCATATGTCCAAAATTTAATGAAACGGAACCTAAGCAGTAATCATGTTTCTTGTCCTACATTAATTGAGCGTCTCTAATAATATCCCGCCTTGAAATGACCACAATTTCTTGCAAATAAAAACTATTTCATTCTTCCTTTTTGTTTTTCTTTTTATTTACTTATTTATTTACTAGTAATCCCGGCGGTCATACGAAATGACCGCTGTTCTAGATTATAAATTGTAATTAAAATGATTTGTGCAAAGGTGTCTTCTAATTCAAAGTGAATTACCTAGGTCAGGCGGCGAGGACGCCCCTTTGCTTTCTGTCCCACACTACTATATATTTATTTACTATACAATCAAATTGTTTGTGAAAAATATATATTTATCATCCAAAGAACTTATTGAAAAATTTATTATGCTTTTCAAAACAAAAGTTTTAACGTAACAGGGCAAAAAGAACGCTGCCACCCTAATAAGAAATATTAAAAAAGCGCAGACGATAAATAAATAAATTAAAAAGAAAGGAAGGATTAAATTAAATTCGCGTATCCATTAAATCTTAACGGAGATTGCAAATACAGCGAAGCCTCACTCAATATTCTAGACAAACGTTTCGATTATTATTAGTATATTTGTTACAATAACAGTGGCAACTGCATTGATTTGTTTGTTCACACGGCAACTGTAATTATACTGTTGGAAACGACGGCAACGATGCAAAAATAAAATAAAGCGGGTCAAAAAAAAAAGATTGAAAAAAAAAAAAAAAACTAATTGAGTCACAACTTTCATGTTTACAGCGATGAGTTTCTCGGGTCGTAAACATTAACCGTGCCGAATGTGGTCCCGATCGGTAAAACGGCCTGGGATTCTATAGCTGACAGACAGAATAAGCCGCTTATATATAAGATTTATCTTCAGTTGTGACTGAAACTATTTGAAAGAATTCAAACACTAAAACAGTGCCTTGTTGACCGTGTTCTCCAGTAGCTTTAAAAATTATGTTATGTGTTTCCTGCATTTTAAGGGGACTCGGCACCTAAAAATCCACCTTCTCCAATTGAACATATTTCAAGGTGTATTGACTGGTTATATATGTTTATGAATGTAACAATATGTGTAAAAGAAAAAAAATATTTAAAAAAAGTCCAAAAAATTTAAATTTTCTAAAAAAAATTACAAAATTTAAAATTTTTTTAAAACGCTACTCCATTTTTAAAATGCGAGATTTTTGCTTGGATTTTTTTACAAGAAAGAACAAACTATACTCCTCACTTTGTAGTATGAAATGTTTGATGACTTTATTAGTTCTTGAAAAAAAAATTTAAAACTGGAAAATCTAAGAAAAATCTCGATATTGCAAGATTTTTCCAAGCTAAACTGCATTAAATAAAATTTCTAATAAATTAATCAAAAATTCCCTACTAGGTTACATTTAGTTGAACATTTGGAACAAGTAATAAAAATTTCAGGTGAATAGATACATATTTGAAAAAGCCTTAGGATTTTAACCATCACATAGTATGCAAAATAGCGAAGCTGAGAAAAAGCCATTTAAAGTTTTTGGTTAGGTAAAAAAAAGCGTTAAAATGCTCATATAAAATAAAAAGTAAAACATATTAGACTGTACGTAGGACTTTGAAACTTTGCACAAACGTTCTCTAATATATAAAGTATAATTTGGAGCAAAAATCTCAAAATCGATATTTTGACCGATTTTTAGTGCCGAGTCCCCTTAAGAAGCAGTTGACACTCATTCTTTAGCTCGTTGTCGAGTTGTGTCTTGAAATGGTTGTTAATAAAATCTAAAATCATTATACAGTAGCCCCTCGTTATATCGCGCTTGTCGGGGGACAGCAAAAAAGCGCGATATATCCGAATGCGCGATATATTCGAATGCACGATATAACCGAGGCCATTCGAAATAACTCAAAAAATACAAGTAAATTGAGAAAATTAATTTAATCTTACATAATGACCACTTTCTTAATTTAAAAAATATCGTAATAAAAATCCTTGGGCAGTAGACATCTGTCTCTTTCATTCTATGGGTGTTAGGATATACAAAAAGAAATGTCAAGTGAAACGCCAACTGTTTTGAGTAGAGTCATTCTGTAATAAGTTGTGGAGCGGGAGGAGAATTGTTTCAGCTTTTAACTGCAGCAAATTCAGAAGAAAGGAAAACATGTCTGTTCGATGGCTTTGTTTAATGGGGGAAAAGGGGCTTTACTGAGAAATACAATATTTTTACTTTCGAGAGCTCAAACTTAAAATTTTGGGAGACAGAAAAAACGCGATATATCCGAATGAGCGATGTAACGAGGGTTAAAATTACTTCTGCATTCGTACTTCGAAGGGAAGGAAAATGTAATGACAAACAATAAGTAAAAGTAGTAGTATTAAAAATATTGGAAGTTAAAGTAATTATTTTAAATATTAAGAACTGCAGACGATAATTGATAAACAGAATATTAAATAAATATGAAATAATATAGGGTCAGTTGGGGTAATTGTAAACAAGCTTTATAACTACACTCGTGGTGGTTTTGAAAACTTAACTGCTTGTGAGTGATAAGCTGGCAGCATAAGGAAGACGTTGAAACAGTTTCGTAAGTTTCGAAACAACTGTGGAGGCGTCACTATTGTTTGTAAATGCCACAGTGAAAAAAGTTGTTTAACAAAATTTAGTGATCTTACATTTTTCTCTCCAGCTCATCTACAAAAGCGATGTAAGCGGTTTCAACCATTTTTATTTGTTATATGGAATGCTGCTAAAAACATTTAGTTATGAAATTAATCCTCCCTGTTATTTTTCATGTGCAAGATAGGTGTTTACAATTACCCCATATATTTCGTACTCTGGAGTAATTGTAAACACTTAAATTTATCCTATTTCCAATATTTTGGAGGGACAGTAAGTATTATATTTTGATGTAAATTACACTTTTGTGTCTATTTTACATAACTGTAGTTGTTGTTGCTAATGCCACTTGGAAATCCAAGCCCCCCTTGCATGGCGACCCATGAACTAAGGAAACTCCTACTGATTATTAATGAGCTCCGCTTGAATGAAGTATACTTGGCTCAGAGAGGCTTAATGATTTTGAACCAGCTCCAAGATGAGAGATCATCATCTAGGTTGGTCCCTCAGCGGAAATTATTTCAAACTTGGTGGACATTTGAAACGACGATGTATTTTACGTGCACAGCTCCCTTTAGCGCACTCGGTCTCAGAGTAATCAGTCGCGGGAGGTGGTCACCCTCCCAAGCGTTGACCACAGACAGTTGTGCTTCACTTTCGGTGTTTTGTGGGATCCAAGCTAAATCGACTGATCCACTGCGGGACAAATTTTACATAAATTTGTCGCATTACTTGATTTTTTGCAAGATATTTCTCGTTAAATGATCTCAGCCGACTCATAACATAACTCAGCGGACCACATGCGGCCTGTTGGCCACAGATTGAGCACCATTGCTCCGAAACTTCTTAAGCTTTCTATCAGACTGTATGAAAGAATTTTCCATTTGCGTCTACCTTATTTGAAAATAAATCCCTGTTTACAATTACCCCAGATCTCTGGGGTAATTGTAAACACGAGCTCATTCTCTAACAAATACTCATAAAGTCAAAATTTTTGTACACATTTACTCACAAGAAGTACAGTAGTGGCTACAATACAATACTCACAATTTTATCTCTGAGTTCATTCAAGAGGTAGGGAAGGATCAAAAGTTGAAACATTGAAAAAGCGTTTACAATTACCCCAACTGACCCCACTAAAGATAAATGAAATATACGACAATAATGGTTCGCGATCTTTCATTCCTAACTTTAGCGATACAGTACAATCCCGAAAATTCGCCTGATGTAGACCGAGGATCTCTGTTTGTAAAAATGCCGGGGTTAAATAAAATAAAAAGTTTATAAAACTTTAACCCGATTACAGAAAAAAATAAAAAGAAAGAAATAAGTTAGGTGCTGATTGTTATTATTATCCAATAGAGTAAGACACGTCTTCTGATATGTTAGAGCAGTGGTCGGCAGTACGTCGATCGCGATCGCCTGGTCGATCGCAAGCCCATTTTCGGTCGATCGCGACAACATTTTAGACAGTTTTTATATAGTTTTGAAGAATAAAATCAAATGACTTTTGAATAAGAAGACGAACCTATTCCTCCCCCCCCCCCTCTCCAGAAAATTTTTATTAATTTGTCAGAATATTCGCCGGACTTATAAAAAGCTTGCCAATAATGCGGAATGTCAGTCGTCACATTAACTATGCTCGAGTTATAGTTAATTGAAGTATGTAATAGCAGTTCACATGCGTGTTTTATTTTTTAAAAGAAATCTAACAGTATTTTACAAAATTTAAAAGAAATAATATTTAGTACCTGAAATATTGTTTTTATTCGAGTTAAATTTGGTTAACGTAACATTATTTTAAAAATTTTTAAGTAGGTATTTAATAAGCATTAAAACTTGTTCTGACAAGACTTAACCTACAATTTGAAGACAGGAGCAGTCCAAATATGTCCTACTAATAGTGTATGCATCCCCCCCCCCCCCTCCAGTCCTCCGAGTCGGTCTTGGTGTTAGCCGAACTTGGAAAGTAGATCTTCAGTCAATTTTGGTTGCCGACCGCTAAACTTGGGAACATTGGTTTAAGATTTAAAAAGATGCGCCGAACGCTCCAGT
This sequence comes from Octonoba sinensis, assembly GCA_038502835.1. Taxonomy (NCBI): domain Eukaryota; kingdom Metazoa; phylum Arthropoda; class Arachnida; order Araneae; family Uloboridae; genus Octonoba; species Octonoba sinensis. The sequence goes on from CM076603.1 coordinate 46,156,997, forward strand.
TAAACTAAAAAACACTGACAAGACACCGCATCCCTCCCCCTCGACTACCCGCACTACCACGCTAATATTCTATTCCGCTTGCTCTTCACGAAATTTGCGAAACTAGCGCATCTTTGAATTTAAGAAAATGTTCCGAAAAATAAACCGTCTATACTGCATCACAAGACGAAACAAATTTGCAATTTATGTTCCACTTTCACCAAGCTTTATACATTTCGCAGAACGCCTCAAAACGACGGAAAACTATAAAACAAGAAACAAACACTCGAAGTTTTCTTTCTTTTTTACTTTAAAAGTTATTCTTTCTGCGCAATTTCTATCTACGCAAGCGAAAAAATATGAACTGCGCAATGGAACAATACACAACGATTGTGTTTCCTTACAAAACGAAAACAATCCATAACCCCCCGAAAATAACAAGTACGGTGAGACAATTTAAAATCGAAATCACCCGAAGCACCCCCACCTATTGAACGGAATGCCGGCAAATTTCGCCCCAGCCCCGCATAAGCACACGGACGGGAAGGATAGGCGTAAGATAGCCCGGAAGTAAGAGCATAGCAAACCATTAAATACCCGCCGAACATCTCCGCTCGCAGCTGGCTCTTGACAACCCCTTTGCCCCCTCCATATTGTCTCAACCCATAAATTCGGAATGATAAAAACACAAAAACTCACCTCACGTGCGCGGTAATAAACTTTTTTTTTTCTCTTGTGGGGGAAATTCCAAATCCGGACGAACCTTGAGATTAAGCGATCGTTTCGAAATATGGCGTTTACAACGAATGTTTTTGTTTTCATGAGAAAAGTTGTGGCGCCATCTTTTGAGCTGAAAGTAATTTATTCCAAGTATCCTTCAAACTTCGGAATCCGAAAGTTTTGAATTTCACGTTCTGCTTCGGGAGTATCGGGAGGCAGCAACTTTCTGGGGCTCCGGAAAATGAACAAGACGAGCCTTCCGAAAAATATGAAATCAAATAAAAAATTCAGAAGAATTTAACATGATATAAAGATTATTTATGAAAATATTCTATACACTGTAAACTCCCAAAAATGTTTAAAATGTTAAATATACAACTTATGACAAAAAACCTCTCTTTAATGTATGTATTGTTTTTTAATTCATAAATATATTTTTCACTATTTCTATGAAAAGTGAGAAAATTTTTTCTTGCGTTAATTTACGTTAAATGACAAAGATTGATTCCATACCAACTCAGCTAAAAAAAAAATAAAAGTTGATTGCATGACCAACCCGGATTTTTTTTTCAAATTTGGTACACAAATTGATGATATAGAGACATGAAAAAGTCCAAATTTTTAGCTACCTACTCCACTTATTCTTAAAGATATAGGTCCTCAAAGTTTGTCTGCCACCTTAAAATACCGAGAAATTGGTGTCATTTAAAAAATTTTCTTGAAAACTCTAAGCATTCAATATGAAAGTGTTAAATACCTATGGAAACTAGATGTTACAGGTATTCAGAAAAAAAAATACTACAATGTTCATAATGAAAAATTTTTTAAGGTACAATACTCTTAGAAGTTGCAACCACAAAAATTCCATTTTCCCAGTTATTTCAAAATTAAAGGTTTTAATTCCAAAAAAAAAAAAAAAAGGAAAATCAAACCATAGGTTTACTTACTTTCTGGTAGAGCATGTGTGTTCACCATAAATTGCTACGCAATAAATTACTTGAGTTTCTCACTCCTTCTTGGAAATATTTCAGCTTAAAGCAAGCAGTAGGGCAAAAACATGCAATTTCGACCAACTTGTCAGCCATTTTTCTCATAAAGGGCAAGCATTAGAAAATTATTATTATTTTTTAAATGAGCTACTGATGTGTCAGCTATTCAAAGGAAAAGAGTTTACTTTTGGTTATTATTTGCATAAAGAGATATCCTGCTGATAGTATATGCATGTTTTTCTCTAATACCATATGCCTGTATTTCCCTCTCAGACTTAACATTAATTTAAAAAAAATCTTACTGAATATTACATAAATATTACGTATTAATTTTTATTTACCCTCTGAATATTATTTAGTTATTTTTAGAAATAGTGTTATTTGGGAAATGAAGCATTGAACAATGGAGTCACATTTTGTTTCCACTACGTTCTGGCATTAAAACAAAACTAATGTTTAGGGTCAGGTGGGGTAAAATGGGTCAATTTTTAGCTGTTTTCAAATTTAAAGATTCATAGCAACAAAACCAGAAACATTTCCCCTTTCTTTGCATCTTAACATTGCATCTTAACAATTGCATCTTAACATTGAACTCCTTTAGATCAATTTTATGTCATTTTAATATTTATTTTTTAATTATGAAATAGTTTAACTGAGCTTATAAAGTTGTAACCTGATTTACTCCATCGTGGGGTAAAATGGGTCATAATGCAAAATAATGCTGAAAACAGTTATTTATTACTTTTAAATTGAAAAAGAAAATTAACTAACATATTTAGCAACATTTTGAATTATAATTACATTGAAATTTAAAACAATATTGTTCTAGATTGTTATATATTGGTTCACGTAACACTTCAACAACATCACTTCTCTCTACCACATCAACAAGATCTTTTTTAGGGAAAACATTCAAAAAAAAATTTTTTTTAGTTCAATTTCAATAAAATAAACAACATACACTGTTTAACTTAAGGAATTTTCTGCAGTGAGGTGCTACAGAGTAAATTTTAAAAGAATAATAGAATAGGACTAGCTAAGCCTAACCATGACCCATTTTACCCCATCCAAGAAAAATTGGTGTAAAAAATTCAATATTTAATTTTTTTTTTTACATGCTCAGCTGTAGTTGTTCTCCAAAGTTTCTTTGCGCGGAAATCCTCCAAGTTTGGGTTGTTATTTCATAAAATATAGAGATTTTTAGAAGTTGGTAAACCATGTGTTTAGCACACTATCATCCGAAAATTACAAAAATATTTTTTTGTGTTGCCATATTTAAGAACCTAACTTTTTTTTAGAATGAAAAATGTTGCCAACACATTGAAATATAACATAAAAAATATTGGTTTTTTTCAATTTCAAGTTCTATTTTTTTGAGTTTCTTATCAAGTGACCCATTTTACCCCATCCTACCCTACTCTATTTTTGTGGTGTCTTAAAGTGATATGTAGTAAATACATTTCTCTTACAAACCTTTTTATTTTTAAGCATTTAAGTTAGTATTTAGTGAAGAAATAGAACTTGTTTCTTTATTTTATTTTTTTTTCCCCATCATCTTACTTTAAGACATCACAAACAAAATGTTGTTCCAATATTCAATGCTTCATTCCCCAAATAGCAAGACTAGCTTTATAAAATAAAATAAAAACTAGTAATTATATTTTTTTAAGTATTTTTACTGAAAATAATTTCGTTCGCCTTCAATACATTTGTTACACAGGGGTTTAAAAACGATTCGAAGGCCTGTTCCAGCTCACATTGTGGGGCTGCCTCCAAAGCTCGCGCCGAAACTGCTGGTATAGTATTCAAGTGTCATCGAAGTAAAAAAAAAAAAGTAAACAAAGGAACTGAGGTTTTGGCAGTGGATCAACTGATAGTCATGGAGTTTCGCGAATGCTCGATAGCACAGATAGCGCCACTGTAAGCTTAGTTCTAGCCGTAATCTTAAAATTTCTTTGTCACACTGTGTACGTACAGCTTCGACGAACAGCGCCTGATATTGTATTAAAAGATCGAGTAGAAAAATATTTTTTCTTGCAATGCTAAGAAGGTGCTTAACCCCTTGCCTCGCGCTCCCGTGAAAATGACGGGCAGAGGTTTCGCCTTCTATTTCTCGCTCCCGTGAAAATGACGGGCTGAAAGTGTTTAAAATTTCAAAATAAGAACATATTAAAAATTAAAAATGAATTATATATTGTTCATAAGCATATTTTTATATAATTTTCGGGGATAAAAAAAAATATGCACTTTTATGAACGTTTTCTTGAAAATTACCCGACCTTTAAGGGGTTAGAACAAAAAAGTAGGAGACCTCTTAAACGAAAAACTCGACAATAGCGTTGTCACTGAGTTTGCCGACCGGCAGTTGTATTATATATTAATACATAAAGTCTAGCAATATTTTTCTTTAGTATTAAAGAAGTGCTTAAAACGAAGTAGAAATGCCTCTGGACAAGAAGCCGGATTTTTGAGCAAAGTTTCTCACCAATGCCATTCTGCGTAAAAAAGGAAGGTGGCGTATTTGCGGTGGCGCCATCTGGTGTCATCCAAACACATAATGATCCAAGTCGTACTTCCACCGTTGTGGTGCTCATCTGTAAACGGAAGTCGTTCCTTACTACCTTACTTTCCGGTCGCTCTGTGAAGGAGAGCTTGGATATCCCAGTGGCATTGGAAACACAACACGATTTTCTTTGATCCTTCAAAGTATAAGAGATATGCAGCAACAGTTGGCGGCTGAACAAAGTTATATGTATTTTTCTTTTTTTTTCTCTCTCTATTTCTAGGAGTTTTCTTTTCTTCTCTCTTTTTCTCTCGATTTTACAATGAAAGCACAATTTTTCCATGCATTAAAACGAGAAGCCGTACACAGCTTTCTGAACGAGAGAGGTTTTGCACAAAGCTTCTCGGCAAAGATTTTCTTAAATCTTTCAAATTATGTTTCAACTTTTTTCATAAAAATTAATTAGATGTTCCTTTTAGGTAGCACTATTTGTGTCTTGCTTTTTTTAAAAAAAGAGATCTTTTTTTAACCGACTTCACAAAGGAGGGAGGTTATATATTCATATTGTATGTATGTCGTTTTTTTTTTGTTTTTTTTTTTTTTGTTTGTTTGTTTGTTTGTCCACTCATAGCTTCTTACCGGATGAACCGATTTTCATGATTTTTTTTAAAAATCGATCAAGGGTGGTTTCCTATTAGGTCCCATACCTTGGTTTGACCATATTCCATAAATAGAAAAAAAGTTATAGGCTGAAATGTGGTCATTTTTTTGCTTTTTCATCCATAACTTTTGACTAATTTTGATTATTTTTTCTTTGGTCGATAGAATGTCTAACTCAAATATCGCACATCAATTTGACTACATCTGTTTTTTAGAAAAAATGTTATGGGTGAAAAATAAGCATTTTTTCATTTTAATTGGAAAGGCTAGGCTTGATTTTTCTTTGTTGGGAAAATTGTTGACAAACCTGAAACTCATTGTTAAAAAGAGTGTTGCCATTAAGATGTATTATTAAAAGCAATTATAACAAGAAATTAACCGAAGGCTTCTCTGAAGAAGAAATTAAATCCAATCAGTTCGTTTGCTCTAGTGGCCCTTTAAAATTGATTTCAAAACGAAATGTATCATACAAACGGTTAGTTTTTAGTGTCATTCCCTGAAAGAAGTTTTCCCCTTTGATATGTATGTTTTAAAGATAGAGTATTTATATAAAAATGTATTTACACTAAAAAGAATAAAATAAAATAATTTTGGAAAAAAAATAGAACCTACTTCAAACTATAAATTGCTCTAAAAAGTAAAAAATAAAATTATTCTTTAAACAACTTTGATACGACTTTTAAACATAATTTTTGAAGTCGGTGCAAAATTATGATGAATTTTGATGCATGATTCCTTTTGTAACTATGAACCAATTACGAATATAAATAGCGTAGAGTTTGCAACAGTTTCAATGTAAAATAATGCATGGCGTAATTATAATTAGACTGTCATAATTTTGCACCGACTTCAAAAATTATGTTTAAAAGTCGTATCAAAGTTGTTTAAAGAATAATTTTATTTTGTACTTTTTAGCGCAATTTATAGTTTGAAGTCGGTTCTATTTTTTTCCCCAAAAATTATTTTATTCATGTATTAGTTCTGATACATATATATCTATCATGTTATTCTGTGTAAAATTTAAAAAGAAAGATTTATAGCATATGTTGATTGTTTTACCAAAAATTTTTTTTGATAATATTTCATATACAGTACCAAACCCCGAGTTCTGCAGGCTCAGGACCACCGGATTTCGGAATTAGCCGAATTTTGGAACCCGATCCAAAATGGCGGATTTACTGAACAGTAACCCTGACCTGCGCATTTTTACTTCCAATTTCAATGTTTTCTCAACTAATAGATAAAAAAGTTTTTTTGTTAATATTGATGCGTTAATATAATATATTTATACCAAACAAAAAATAATTTATTCATGGATTTTGATAAAACGCTCACAAACACACAATTCAGCAAAAATGAACTATACCTATACCTAGGCTTGCCATATTTTTGGTTAGTGAAACCGGGACACATTAATATAGGATAGGCATACCGTACGATCTGGGGGGTATGGAATACCCCCACTAGCGGTGGGGCGGGGGGAGTTTTAAAAAAAATAAAAGCAAAATGGTGAGTTTTAAGTTTTTTTAAAGCTTCGCCAGGGGAGTGGGGAATTTGGATCTCTAAATTGTTAGTCTACCCACCTTTTAAAAATAAAAAAGGAATTTTTGCTACTTAATTTAGTTAAAAAGATTTTTTTTTTTTTTGCTTTTTAATGAGAATTTTTTCTGGTCTACCATCTAGAAAGAAGTGTTAATAAAATAAAGTTTAAAATATTGCATAAAATTGTTAAATTGAACAACTAATTACTAAGTCTCTTTTTTTTTTAAATTACAACTTTTTGTCTAACTACAAAAACCATTTCAAAAAAACATTTTTGTCAAACTAAAAAAGCAATTAATAAGTTAAAAATGTTATTCTTTGTTTTCAACCCACTCATATTTCCGACTTGAATGTACTTTTTTCAAGATGTCTTTGTTAAGCCTGACTTTTCGTAAAAGTCAGAGCAAAGAAAACCTTAATGTTTATTTTACATATACAATCAATGCTCTTGCAGTTCCCTCATTAATGCTCTGTCATCTTAAAGATTCTTAATGTCTTCATAAAATATTCTTAAAAGCATAAATTCATTACTTTTTAGGTCTTTCAGCCGTTCCCTGTACATTGATAAAACTGGGCGGGACAAGAGCATAATACCGGGACTTCCCGGTCATACCGGGAAGTATGGCAAGCCTACCTATACCTGCTATGGCATGAGAAATAAAGTGGAGCTACATCGAAAAAAAAAAAACTATTACTAGTAGAGAAGTTGAAACGAAACAGTGATTTGCACAAAAACCGCAAGGTTACTGGGCGCCATTTGCGACCGCAGAGAAATAAATGAAAGTTCCTTTACTTTTCTTTTTACTTCCTTGTACGAAGTACACGAAAGAAAGTATTGTAATCACGAAAAATTTCCCACTCAAATTTCCGCCTAAATTTGCATTTGAATCACATATTAATCAGATTGGATAGTTTTTTTCAATGTCTGTATGTGTGTACATACGCACGTGCGTATGGACCAATGAAATATCGGTTTTGACCATCCCCGAGTCCGTTTCGACGAGTTTTGTCGAGCCGCCCGTATGTTCGTATCTCGCGTAACCTAACTCAAGAACAGTTTGTCGTAGAAGGTTGACATTTCGTATGTAGAACCTGTACAAGGTCTAGTTGTTAACTTAACGCTTTTGGTTGCAATCGGATGTTCCAAAACCCAGGAAGCACAAATCATTGCGAATACGTTGAGAAAAGGTTGAAAATCTATCGTAAACGTTTAGACAGCGTTATTATAGGTTGAAAAGGAGTTGAAAACTGGTTTTGGTTAAAAATGGGTTATTTTTAAACGTATTATCGGATGTTTCAACTTGTGTCAACACTATTCCTCGTTCATGCCCTTTCATTGCAAGTTGGACACTGATTGGCGGGCTTTGTGACGCATGCGTAATGCAGTAGAGCAAAGCCGATAATTGTCTTTTGATTTTGGTATTCTCTCGTCTTGACTGAAGACATAGCAAACCTATGAGAAAGTCTTTTTTTTCTTTTTGTCAAATTTCACCATGTGCGTCAATACTTTGCCTGGGACGGAACCAGAATAGGAAATTCACATACTAGAAACAAATTTGTCAACTGGGGAAAACATGCACTATGCAATGGATGCTTACACAGGCAAGGCTGAATCATTGAGCTATAACCTAAGCTTAGTTTATAGCTCAATGGGCTGAACTCGATTCAGCCTTGGCACAGGTAGGAATTGATGGCAATGAGTCAGCTGATGAACTGCTAAAGATGCGAGAGTTTTAACAAAAACACCCCAAGCCCGGTTATATTTGATGGCGCAAACGCCATTGCCCGAAAATAATCAAAATGAATCATCAAATATGAGAGATTAATGTCGACAGGGTGGCGTAGTGGTAAGGCGCAGGCCTCGTACGTCCAAGATCGCAGGTTCAAACCTGGTCCAAGTCGGTGGATTTTCAAGATGCAGAAAATCGTCTGCACCCATGTCGTATGATTATGCGGCATGTTAAAGATCCCTTGAGTATCCGTTTGGCATGGATACTCTCGGCTAAATTAAATTCCTAGGGCCGTTTTAATCAACGAGAGCTCAGGTGCCGCCATCTAGAGGGAATCTGAGCGTCAAAAAAATAGCGGCAATGGTACCACACTCATTGTGGTGCCGCTGAAAGAGTTGGGGACACAGTAGGTCTGCAATGGTTGAGAACCAATACTGCAGCCTCATTAGATATTAAAAAAATTTGCCAACAGAGAGATCACAAAGACAATTACAAGATTGAGATCAGGCCATTTTGGCGGCGCGAAAATAAATGCAGACATATGTAGAACTGGTAAAGAGCTCTCTCTAACTCATATTTTCAATAATCCAGCAATACTAGCATTTCACCAAAACGTCAGAGAATGCCCATTTCAAGCCGATCTCTACGCAGACAAAACAGCAGAGCTGGCAAATTGACTTCATGATGGACACGACACCAACCAACCTTGTTATTTTAGTATTTATATTTAAATTTCATTGTTATAGTGTGGCGTTTTTGTTAATCTCCAGAGGTAAAAACGTTCTACTTATTTTTGCTTCTGTTTTTTTCCCATCAAATTATTGATTTCATATAAATTTAAGTTATATAGGCATATATTCTCAGGTAGCACACAAACGTTGAGGCGTTTTCCTTCAAACGTTAGAGCGCTTATAAAGTTATTCAAACGTTTATATCGCACAAATCTAATGAACGATAAAATTTGATCTTTTTTGCATTTATTTTTAACTCTTAGGGCGCTTTCACACCAAATGCGACGAAGACATTTTGTCTACGTCGTAACAGACTGATGCTATGGTTGGCTAACTAACAACAATGACGCATGCCTGCGATAACGCAATGAACCAATCGCTGTCGGCTCCTTCTTAATGACGCAATAAAAAATGCTAATCAGTCAACGCGAGGGCGTGGTTAGGAAATTAAGTAGAACCAATGACATGCTCTGAAAAATCTTGTCTTTGTGTTATGTTGCTGTTGCGTTCAGTATGAAAGCACCCTTATACTACTAACAGAAGAAGAAAAACTATTTTTTATAAGGCAAATATTGTTGTTTAAAATAATAATACTTGTGCTATTTATCCCGTTTTCATTATTTACTATTTACCTTCATTCTTTCTTTTCCAGTTTCCTCCTAGCTTCGTTGACATTTTCTTTCTTAGCTTGGTTATGTGTATTATTTTCGGTTAGGATAAAGGAAACAATGCACCCTTGATATGTCATGAAATAAATACTGAATTAAAAGAAGTATTCTGTACCACATAAATTTGTGATATGAAACTCCAAATGGTTAGACATTAGCGATAGACCAAGAATTTTATTTTTGTCTGTCATGCATGTGACTTTTTGTAGATACATTAATAAAGGTTTATATAACTTTTTCATTGCAGTAAAAGTGCCACTTTTATTATTTACATTTAATATTTTTGAACATCGCAATGAACAATTTTAATCCCCAAGAAAACCTTTCATCGCTGTTTTATAATTGATATTTGCATACAAAAATTGTTTCAAGCTCTCTTATTAGCTCACAGTTTATGACGAAATAAGAAAGAAGCATTCCTTTTATGCTCGTGTGATTTATAAGGGGGGTGGGGATGATGTGATAAGGGACCGTTCATAAGGGATTTCTCTTTTTTTTTCAATATATTTAACTCCTTTGTCAGAAAATGTCACACTTCAACGAACCCCACTTTGTCACATGCGACGTTATATCAGGCGTTGAGCGGAAGAAAGGACCACCAATTATTTTATGTCCGTTCTGGCGTATATTGTTTTAATACCACAGGGGTAGAAACACATCATCTAGAAAATAAAAAAACTGTGGGGTGGTCCATTCTGGCGCTCATCGCCTCATATTCCCTAGGTATATTTACTTGCTGTGTTGCAGTTCAGAAAAAAAGCACTACGTTACACATTTCTAATTTAATTTTTTTAATTCTATTTTATTTTAAATTATTCTATTGTTTTTTTATGTGTGCTACCAGGTGTTTTATGCGATTTTGTGTCAATTTTCAGACGTTTTCCATACCAAGAAATTTACCCAAAGCCAAAGGCATTACTGAAACCAACTCCATAGTTTAGTATATTGGTTCCCGTTTGGCGACAACTTGATGATATTTCGCCAGATTTGGTTCCAAAATAGGATAGCCATTGGTGATGTTTTCGATATTTGACGACTTTTCCATAGAACTCCCATGTTAAAGCATTTGCAAGAATTAGGATCTTGTAAAGTTGTCTTCCCCCCACTGGATCTCAACAAACTAGAAGGTTTAAGCGTTTAAAATGCTCTTCTCACGCCTCACCCTAAGGCAGACTTACGTTCTATTTTTTTTCTATATCCTCACTGTTAAAAATTTCCGTAAGAAAATAGTAAAAACACCATTTATTTGATTGTTATTTTACCATATTTAATGACAGCAGTTGAATAACCATTAAAAAGATGGTATTCAAACCGCTGATTGCGAAAAAAATCGTTTATTCTCTGTTTATCCTAAAGAAGGTTTAACAAACCGTAATTTTCAAGCGCTCAATAAGAATCGGGCGTCCATCTTGGTGCGAAACCTTACCGGTCGTACGTTGTTGTTAAAATAGGAATAAAGTTTTATCAGTTCAAATCTGCATGTGTATATAAAAAAAGAAGGGGAAAAAAGTGGCTTAAGCAGTGGTTACTAAATAGAAAGACATACACACGTAAATCAAAAATTTGAGACATCGGATTCCCGAACTGTTTGCGAATGAGCGAACCCATCATTTGAGTTGCTGAAGCTTGTTTGTATTTCAATTTTTGCAGCAAATAAAATGATTTTCGTCAATATGCAGTAAATTTAAGCCAAAGATGGCTTTGATCCAATCAAAAACTGAAATCTCAATTTTAATGCAGTTTTCCTGTTGAAAAAAAAAAAGATTTATTGATAAATAAACGACCGCTTTGTGTGGTGCAGATGGCTAAATGGTTAGAGAGCAAGGTTGGTATACCATACAAACCGGATTCGATTCCCGCAATCTTCGTTTATGGTTTCTACTCCTCGAAGATTCTACGCCTCTGTATGGTTCAAAAACGGTAAAAATTTTGTTTTGAAACCATTTTTAAATGGTTATAAAACCGTAAACTTTTGTATTTACGGCTTTTTAACCAAGCTGATTGGAAATGGTTAGGTCCCGTAAAGATTGAATAATGTTCCAAACCGTAAATTTAAAGGTGAATTAGATAGACAGACTGCTGCCGGTCATTTCATGATGAAATTTCCAACAGTGCTTTGTAGATTACGTTTAGTTACTGTGATGTTTTAATTTCAGATTCCACAGGCCAATAAAAATAATAAATTCCCTAAATCCTGAAAATGCCATTACCTACATTTACTGTGTAGGGAAATAAAAGTGAACGAAAAATTTATTTAAAAAATAATGAGACTAAGAAATATAACTTTTAACATACGTATCTGTACACGCACCCATTTTTAGCCTACTTTCCCATGAAAGTAATAATAATTGTAAAGTACGAAAGAAGGCTTAAAGTATCTTAAAAAAAGAGAAAAGTCAGAAATAAGTGAAGTACTTAATTAAATAAAGATTGAAAAATAAAAAATTTGAAAGTAGGGATTTGAGATGAGGAAAATGTGTCTGTCGGTCTGTCCCCCCCCCCCCCCCCCCAATAACTTTTGAGGGAATTGTTCGATTTGAAAGATTTTTTTTTGTATTCCAAAGATCTCGGGGAGGGCATCTCATTTTCATATTTTTCTTTTTGATTTGAACATTTTTTTGCTCAATTTTGAACAGTTCAAAAAATCTTAACATTAGTGCCTATGGGCAAATTATGCAACTCTGGGAGTAAGATAAAAGTTCATATGAACAAGCTTTTTGGAAGAAACTCTCACCGTGATATATGTTTTGATTTGAACAATTTTTGAACAGTTCAAAAAAAATTAACATTAGCGCCTACGGGGAAATTTCAATCCCATATAAATCCTGATCTAACAGATGGACTTGCTTGGAACAAACTTTATCGGGAAGATGTTATGACGTAAAACGTGTACACAGATACAAAGTTCAACTAGAATGAAACGAGCCTATTTTTTCCTAGGAAATTTTTTGATCGGGATTTTTAAGGACATTTCTGAATGAATGAATGAATAAATGAGTGAAGAAATGAAAAAAATAAACAAATGAGTGAATAAGTACATAAGTGAATGAAAGAATGAATATGTATTAACAATAAAAAAAAGTATATTTGAAGTAATTAAGAACTAAAGTTAGATGAGAAAGAGAGAGAGAGAGATTGGTGTATACAAAAAAGTTGGCTTTGTATAGTTCTAGATGGAACTCCTTGTTTAGATCTTAAAAATATATATTGTATAATTAGTGCAGTACAAAGGGCCGGCGCTAGGCTGAGGCGGTGAGGCGCGTCGTTCTCAGGGGCGCATTGGCCATAAATATTGACTGCATCTTTTTATGTAAAATACAAAAAAATAGCATTTAAACCAGGCTTGGAGTCGATTACAAAGAAACGTAATCGATTACGATTACGATTACAAAGGGAGAAATTGAGAGATTATGATTACGATTACGATTGTAAAACTTTGCCAAAAAGTAATTACGATTACGGCAGCGATTACAGTCGTTGAAAAATGTAATCGATTACGATTATGACATCCGATTACGATTTTGATTACGATTAGATTAGCATAAAATTATCTGATATTATGCATACAACTCTCATTTTTACAATAGTGTCATAAATCAAAAAGTTATGATTTTTAATTAAATTTTTAATTTAATTAGAGATAACTGAAATGATGATGAATGCAATTATAATGAAATAATTTCAACATCAGTTCTGGAATTATGATGCCGTTGCAGAAATGAAAGTTTGTAATATATATATATATAATCAGGAAAGGCACATTCAGTATTTTTCGAATATTTAAAATTCATTTGAGTGATAACAACGTTGATCGTATTTTGCATATAAGCAAAGACGATGCACTAAATGTATATATAATGCATAAGTGATTTACCTGGTTCATTGTTATTTTGTGTGCATGCAATCAAAATTTAGTTGGCCGCAATTTCTGAAAATGTAGTATATTTCTCCATTGTATTTATTTTCTAGTTTAAATTGTGCAAATATTTCACATAACACCAATTAGTTTACTGAAAATAATAATTTTGTATGATTCTTTATGAAATCACTTATAAGATGTGTATGAATTGCACGGGATAACAAAATATTCAGATAGTGTAAGAGATAAATAATCTTTTGAAAAAAAAAAAAAGCTGCATTTTAGAATAATTTCAAAAAATTTGAACATGAACATTCAAATAACTCTTAGCAAAATTAGTAATCGTTAAAAAGTAATATGAAGAATAATTATAATACGAATGACTATAATATTTTAATATGATTTTTGTGGTTTTTTTTTTTTTTTTTTAACATGCACGAGCATATATTTTTTTTTCCATGTACTAACTGTTTTAATAAAAAAAAAAAAGTGCAAGTAATTTTACAACACAAATTTAACGTACAAGATTAAACTGAAATACAAAATTCTGTTGAGGTAATTCTAAGAAGAAAAAAATAATTAACTTTTAAAAATAATTAACTTTTAAAAATAATTCCTAAATATTAATTCATGCATGTAAAAAACAATTGGGAGAATGTCTAAACATAAATCACTTTTTCTTTTACATACCTATTAATTAAAAAGAATATTAGCATTAAAATATAAATAAATTTAAGATTTAAATGTATTTACTTTTTTAAATATTCGAATATGCCGTTAAAGAAAGGCGAAAACGCAAAAGGCATTTCGTGTCTTTTATGTGTGTAGGTGATAGTACTCTTTCCACTAGATTTTCAGGGGGCAGTCTGCTTCGATTATTGAACGGGACCCCCGCGGAGAGAAGAAAGGGGGAACTCTCTTTTACTCGCGGAGATCCCCTCCAGACTCTCGCCTATTGCCCAACCGTTTAAATATTATGTTTTGAAGGGGTAATTAAGGAAGCAAAATGACCGATGCATTTGGTCCTTCTATAGACACCTTTCCCTTTCTTATCTACCCCGAAATCTTTGACTTGCAGACAGATTACCGCTCTTTTACCGAAACTGGATGACGCGAGGACACCGGAGACCCCCCCCCCCCCCCCAGAGCCCCAAGGCGATGTGAACTTAGACCATAAACTAGATAGACAAGGTCTGGGGCGTGGTCGGTAAGCAGGAGTCTTTCCCCGGAAAACAGGTGACGGAGTCCTTCGGTGAGAGAGGGCTTCGTCGTGCCATGTTAATTCTCGTAGAGATTTGAAGAGTGATTTATTTTAATTTCTTATTGTATGACAGACACATTTTAGCACAATTATTTTCTATCACACGCAAGGAAACAGTTCATAGATTAATGGACAAGTGTTTTTTTATTGGTATTATCAATAATTAATTAGTAATAGTGATTTGAAAATGATCTTATATATTGAGCTCATTGAGAGTAGGAGTTAGTTTCTTGCCCCCTTTTGTGAAACTTAATGTCATACAGTAAAGCTCTTTGCAATGAATACAATTCGTATTGCTTTTACAAGGTTGTTAACTGACTTCAACCTCATTATGTCTTGGCCTTGAGATATCAATGCGAAAAGTAAAAACATTTGTAATATTACGTTAATAAGCCAAACATCAAATATACCTATTCTTTTCTTTTTCAGTTCATTGAAAAATAAGGAAGGAAAAACAAAAGCGTTTAAGCTGTTTTTCTTTTCAAAATCTGAAATACATTTAAAGAAAGCAACAGCATGAAGAAAAAATTTTATTTTTGAAAATAGTTTTTTAAATTTTTTAAGTTCAAAAAATTATTTTCTTTAGAAAATTGTCAGTTAAAACTTTAATGTTGCTCCGATACAGTTCGTAAATCTAAAATTAATAGTCATGTGACATTAGCCTGTAGGACTGAAAACATCGGATTGGGATCATTCATAAATGATGTCACGCTTCGAGGGGGAGGGGGGTTCGTGAAATTGTGACAAGGGGTGGGGAGGGGGTATGTTGAAGTGTGACACTTTGTGACAAAGGGGGGAGGGAGTCAAATAACTGGGAAAAAAGCGTGACATCATTTATGGACGGTCCCATTGTACCGTTAATTAAAATGCGATTGTTTTTTTAATGAATTACAGATGAAGTTTGTTCTAAGATTGCAAACAAACGGAATAAACTAATTTATTATCTAAGTGTTGTGCAATACAGTCAGAAATACAATATATATGTAATATATTGATAAGGGGGAAGCATGAAATGCATTTTAAACATAATTCTGAAAATTTAACAATTTTACTTACATTATTAAAAGTAGAGAATAAAAAATAAACTGGAGCGAACACAGACATATGTATACTTGGTGATGCAACGAACGTTCGGCCTTTCTGCGAGTATATTTCAAGCATCGTTCATGTCTTTTAAGATTTAATATTATTGAAATGTTAATTTCAACGTTGCATTTATTATTTAGGGGGCGGGCATTATTAATAAAGCAGAATGGAATTTAACTACTGGAAAAAATAGTTTAATTTCTATTGAAAATTGCTCTTGATTTTTAAATAAAATTAATTTTGTGTATTTGTTACGCATTTTTGGTATTCTTTGATATTATTTTAGAAATGGTGTAGTCATATTTTAAAGTATTTCTCAACAATTGCTTTAGTTAATTTATGTATATGACTTTCTTGTTCTTCATAAGCAAGAATACGATACTCCAAAAATTTAAAAATAAAATTAAAATTTACGCTTTTCATTGTTAATATTGCTATTATGTTTAATAAATCAGGTTAGTGCTTTTGTGCACAGAATGGGTCTTGATCGTTTGCCTGAAAGCAATCTCAGCTCTTTTACAGATCAGAAGCAAGTTCAGAAATTGAGAAGACTCACCCACGTGGTATAGGACGGCGAAAAGCTTTGATCTCCGACCCCTGTCAGTCAAACTGGTCCCCACTATTCCTGCTTAGGAACTAACAATGGCGAGTGAATAGAAGGGCTCGTCTAGATACTATATGGTATGTGAATGACATATCCAGACCAGCCTGAGACCAGCAGACTCTCTTTCTTCTCGGGCTCTCCAGCCATTCCCCGTGGAGAGTGGAGCCGCAATTAAGAATTCTGAGAGACCGCAACAAGTAGGACAACAAGCGTCTATAGCAGACTATTATATCGTCCTGCCATCAAGGCTCTGTGACCGCCACACAGAACCTTTTATATTATGATCACCCGTAGGTTACAGACCGCTTAGGATAGGACTTCAGTACACAGATTGAATCCTTTTTCTTGTAATCTTATCTCTTCTACCCAATGGTAGAGCTAAAAATTTCAGCTTTCAGCAGGTCAAGATTACATGATTGCAAGACCAGCAGATTACGGATTTTTTCCTTAAGATTACGATTAAAATTACGGGAGAAAAAGGATTACGGGATTACACAATTTCGATTATGATTATGAGAATATGCCATCGTCAGATTACGATTACGATTTTTTCAAAATGTAATCGATTACAGCCGATTACGATTACATAATCGCGATTACTCCAAGCCTGATTTAAACTGTTTAGTTATACAAATGATGCATTAAAATTTCATCTGATTTCATTTTTGCATTAATATATATTACATGTTTAATTTTGATAAAATCAAACACAGAAACACATCAGGAAACATCTTGAAACGTTTCCGTTCCTTTCTTTCCTTTGTTGAACGGTTATATTTTTTACTGGGTTATTTCTTGTTTTGCACATTATCCTTTTCTTCTCCATAGCGACAGGCGGCTTCAATGGATTCGGAGGGGGCGCTTTATAAGTATTTGCAGTTCCAAAAAGCGTCTTTATTTTATGACGAGCAAAACGCAATCTATTTAATTTTCACTTTTTTTATTTTTCTTATTTAGTCTATTCTGATCAGCGATTGTTTTCCTTCAGCTTTTTGAAAGTTAAAATATATATATACAGTGGAACCTCGCTATTCGTACCCAATTCGTTCCAGGAGACAGTTCGAACGGAAATTTTCCTTTTTTCACATAAGATATAATGTAAATTGGATAATTCCGTTCCAGACCCACAGATGGTTGCGTATTTAAACCTATGAAAAACAAATGTACAGTACTGTACACGAAATTATACACAAATAAAAAATATTCTGCACTTTACTGCTACAGAGGTGAGTTGATGGCATAAGTAGAATGTTGAGAGGAGGAAGAGAAATGTTGATGTTACTATTTGAAAGAGGATTTACTTTTCCTAAAAACATCAGGTAACATCCCCTTCAGGTGCTTTTACCCTTTCTGCTGTTCTTTCGTTTTGCACTAAAAGAATCTTGGGTTCCTTTGTTGGGCTTCCAATGTTGTCTGCCCTTGATGATTTTTCAGAATTTTTCTAAAGTGGTCAACAACATTGCCGTTGAACAAGTTGATGCTCAAGTTGACCACAGCAGTGTTAGGAGGCAATTTTTCCACCACTCTGTGTTTTCGCCCAGTGGTAACACAGCTCTTTAATTTCTGCAAAGGAAATGCTTTGCTTGCTTCTTCCCTCCTCTGAAGAAGAAAATTCCCCCAGCACTTCCTCTTGCTGCTCCCCTTAGAGAGTTAAAATTGTCAGTAAAATCTCAAAAAATAACAAAATTTAAAAAAATGCAAGGAGTCAAATTATTTTCAGACGAGTTCAAAAGAGCATAATTTCTCGATTTTTTCTTCTTTGAAAAAAGCCAATCTGACAAACCCTTGCCTCTGGCGCCGTCCGAATTGCGGGGCAAGCGTACGAATGACGAGTTGAATTTTACTTGAACAAGTTGGACGAATAACGAGTTGTACAAATAGAGAAGCGGACGAAAGGCGAGGTTCCAGTGTAATTAAAGTTTCTACTGATCTTTTTTAATCTCTATTCCTTCATAATATATAGTAGGGGTGGGATTTTTTTTTTTGCATCAGGGCGGCAATCCTAGTGTTGGCCCTGAGGAGGTTATGTGGTGCACACATCAACGCGTTTTTAAAAAATAAGAAAAAGAAAATACAATAAAACCGGACTTTTAAGGACTTAAGATAATTAAGGACTGATCATTTCAACCATAACCAAAAACCAGGAAAGCCAAAGAGATGGCTTTTCAGGTGTGCGGATACCCTGAGTAGATGTTGGAAGCAAATACAACAAAGGCAGCAAATTAGAAGAAAAAAAGAGCAATAAATAACATAAGAATAGCTAAACCAACAATAAATTAAAACAAATAACAATGTCTATTATTTGAGCCTTTCTGATCTTTTTTAAAGCACTTGATTGTTTGAACTTCATTTGATGCAAGATTAGAAAAAAACAAACAATGAATAACCCAACGTATGAACGAATAGCTCAACTAAAAATAAATTCAATACACAACAATGCCTTTAGGGACCGTTCATAAACGATGTCGCTAATTTTCCCCACATATTTGACCCCCTCCCCCTTTTGTCACATGTCACGCTGTGTTACATAAGCACAGTGATGTAGTCCTAAAAAAAGAAGTTGGGGTGGGGGGGTGGAGGGGGGACGCTTATACATTCGAAGATAAGCAATTGGGATCAAAAGTGGCGCGACACTTGTTTTACAATGTAAAAAAATTGGGGAGGGGTCTTTTGTATTTAAATAAAAAGGTAGGGACACCGTCCATCTACTACACCACTGAATAAGCATGATGTCACATCTTGTTACCCCCTCCCCTCCCCTTGTCACAATTTCACAGGTCAAGAGTTCATAAGAGAGATTTAGACCTCATAGTGAGGTTTGACTGTATTTCATTCACTTTTAAAAGTATTTTTTTTAATGAATAGAAAAATAAAAAAAAACAGGCTAATGAGGAAAATGCCAAATGGCATGAAAATAAATAAAGAACTTTAAAAAATGAGTACAGTAATGAATGTAAGGTGTAAATAAGTAATGAGCAATATTTCACCAAATCAGTTGATGTAAAAATGTTGATATGATGACTGATAGGTAAACCATGTAAATATGTAGTGAGCAATATTACACTTAATCATTTGAAATAAAAAACGTCATTCAAACATTACATTACAAAACCTTTTATTAAATTCAAGATTCCATACAGAAATTTATTTACATATATTTACAAGTGAAATTTTTTTTTATTTAACTGCCTTTACTAACCAAGCCTTCTTCCAGTAACAAGTCATATATTTTACGGGTTTTGTTAACATCTATTTTTATAACAGTTCTTGCATTGGCTAATCGAAGGCTGCCCAATTTACGATACTCGTTAATCAGAGTAGCTTTGTATTGCAGGAAAGATGTTGGCAGAAGACGAATACTAGCACACAGCTGTGAATACACAGAAAAACATAATATGATAGCAATTTATAAAAATAATTACATAAATAAAATGCAAATATGAATTATGCAATTATCAGAATGCTTCTAAAAGGCACTACAAGAACATATACTACATGAAAAATATTCTACTGTGCATATGCACAAAATTTCATTATTAAAAGAAATTTATTTGTCGGTGAAGTCAAAATTGCACAAAACAGTAAGAACTAGCGATCGGCAGACCTTGAAACTGCAAAAGAAGGAGGGGACAGGAAGTCCGAGCGCACTTGTTCAAAGTTCAAGTACAATTAATCAGGGTGACTTTAAACCACGTCATATTTTTTAGTATATTTGACTTAATTTTAAAATTAAGAGTAGAAAACTGATTTTATTATCTATTTAGCTGAGCACAGCACTGGACCTACCAGCTTCTTTTTTTTAGTCAAACATACTAAAAGATATAACAGGGTTCAATGTACCAAATGGTTTAAAGTTACTATGAATGACTGTATGCCATCTTATTGTGGGATTATGAATACAATTTATGACTCAGAAGGTATTTTCACGCTGTAGGGAGAGGGAGTGCGAACTAGTGAAGTTACAACCACTGGTTTAGATGCACAGTTTTGGAAGAATGTTCAGCTTTGGGACTATTAACAACTCAATTTTATATATATATATATATATATATAATCTTAGTACAACTACAACAATTTTCATTTTGAAACATAATATATAAGTTTCTAAGTGTTTCAAAAGTAAAATATAAATTATTATCACAACATTATACAGAACTAGCAACCTTCATGAAACACTTGATCTGCTTTTATAGGTGGCCACCGCTTATATGAATCATGTTTGTTCTGAACAGTTTTGATTCAATAAAGTGGCTGATTCAATAAAGCAAAATTTAGTATTTTTTTTTAATAGAGAATTCTACATGCAATTTATGAAAACTTTATTTAACTATCAGTTGAAAAATATATGCTGTTCATTTGAAATATTCGATGAATATTCAAAATTTTCAATATTTTACGGAAAGAACGCTAAGAAAAGAAAGAGATGTGGGTTTGTATGTCGTTGTGGGAATTAGTTATATATATATACGTGTGATTCATTTATGCGGTGTGTTTGATTAAAAAATCCAGCGTTTTTTAATGTTAATTCCGATTTTTGATTCATTAAAGCGCCTGATTCAATAAACGAGGTTTCAATTAACCGGCACTCACTGTATTTATTTCTTAAAACTCATCTTGGAAGTCTTCTATGTCTGGTATCAGAAATTAATGCAATAAAAAGATAAGCAGTTACAACTATTAGGCA
Source organism: Octonoba sinensis (assembly GCA_038502835.1). Classification (NCBI taxonomy): domain Eukaryota; kingdom Metazoa; phylum Arthropoda; class Arachnida; order Araneae; family Uloboridae; genus Octonoba; species Octonoba sinensis. Next base: position 46,178,013 of record CM076603.1, read on the forward strand.
TAAATTAAACTAATATGTTAATATTATTAAAATAAACTGATAATAATTTTTAAAAAATAAAAATAAAAATAAATATATTACCTCTTTTTCTTTAGATGTAAGATTTTCAGACCCAGGCAAGCCATTTATGTTAAGTGGTGGAGCTGTTCGACGACCTATAAGATAAATGGTAAATAATTACCTTCGTGTAGACAGTGCTATTGCACAAAACCAGTGTGGTAAACAGGATAAGTTCCAATACACATTTTTGAGATTAAATTTTCGAAACCTTTTCCAAGTTTCTCTTCAGTTTTTGAAAGCAATTTTCTAGACTTTTTAACATTGGAAAAAAAAAAAAAATTCAACAAAATTGTAGAGATTTTTAAATTATACATTTATAATAATAATTTAACTTTGTGCAAGTAAACAGTAATAGAAATAAAATTTCACGTTAACTTAAAGCACAAATGAGCATTAAAACGCAGACATATGTTTCGGGATTGCTTGGAATCCCTTTTTCAATGCGACAGGGAGCTTCTAGATGCAACACATCCAAATGAAGCAGACAAAACAACAAAAACAAAGCTTATATAGCCTAAGAATTAACTGTAAACCAATGAGAATAAAGGCAGTGTGAAGTGGAAGTAGAAGTAGTAGGAAAGGCACCAATAAGAGAGCAACAAACGAATGCAGTTGGAAGTACAGGAAGTAAAAAGGAATATCACTAAAAACAAAGCAAAAAAAAACAATAGCAAGCATAAAAATGTGAAAATACATGAAAATTGCAAAATAATAAAATAAAATACAAAGAATAAAATGGAAATAAAATAAGTACAGAAAAAACCAAAACAAAAAGCAAAACAAAGTACACATGTAAAAGAGGGGGAGGGGAGGAGAGAGAGAGAGAGAGAGAAAAAAAAAAAGGAAAACTAACAAGAAAACCAAGAAAGACCAACAAATTAAAGGAACTTATGCCAGACCTGTGAAAAATAAGGAGTTGAGGTAGAATCATTAACCAAATTAGAACTATTCCTGTTAATATGATAAGCTTCCCAAAAGTCAAGCTCTAATGGGGAAGAACATTTTTGAATAATTTTCCCAGAATTGAAATCAAAAGAGTGGTTGGAATTCCAACAATGTTGAGCAATGCTAGACTTATTTAGCTCTTGCTTTCGTACATAACCTTTATGCTCATTTAACCGAATTTTCAGAGCACGTTTTGTCTGTCCAATGTAAGAAAGGCCGCAACGGCAACTAATTTGATAAATACCCCAAGTGTTAAGTTGATGCTATGGTAGATGGCCTGGCTATGGGATGTCCACTTAGTCCTATTTTAAGTGATTTCTATATGCATTATTTTGACGAAAAACTATTCCAGAAATCGCAATTTCAATTTTACGTTCGTTATGTGGATGATTGTTTTATCCTAGCGGACAGTAACTTGTTAGGTATTGATGATGCTCTTTCTATTATGAGCTCCATTGATCCTAATATCCAGTTTTCTTGTGAGAAAGAACTTAATAGTAGCCTCGCGTTTCTTGATGTTATGATTTCTAGGAGTGAGTCTGGTTTCACTACTTCTGTCTATCGTAAACCTTTCGCTGTTTCTTTACCTCCTCACAGACTGTCGTCTCATCCTCCCAACCAAAAATATTTGGCTTTTAATGCCTGGAAACCTGGATATTAGGATCAATGGAGTTCATAATAGAAAGAGCATCATCAATACCTAACAAGTTACTGTCCGTTAGGACAAAACAATCATCCACATAATAAACATAAAATTGAAATTGCAATTTCTGGAATAGTTTTTCCTCAAAATAATGCATATAGAAATCACTTAAAATAGGACTAAGAGGACATCCCATAGCCAGGCCATCTACCATAGCATCAACATAACACTTGGGGTATTTACCAAATTAGTTGCCGTTGCGGCCTTTCTTACATTGGACAGACAAAACGTGCTCTGAAAATTCGGTTAAATGAGCATAAAGGTTATGTACGAAAGCAAGAGTTAAATAAGTCTCTAGTATTGCTCAACATTGTTGGAATTCCAACCACTCTTTTGATTTCAATTCTGGTAAAATTATTCAAAAATGTCCTTCCCCTTTAGAGCTTGACTTTTGGGAAGCTTATCATATTAACAGGAATAGTTCTAATTTGGTTAATGATTCTTCCTCAACTCCTTATTTTTAACAGGTCTGGCATAAGTTCCTTTTATTTGTTGTTCTTTCTTGGTTTTCTTGTTAGTTTTCCTTTTTTTCCCTCCCCCCTCCCCCTCCTTTACATGTGTAATTTATTTTGCTTTTTGTTTTGGTATTTTCTGTACTTATTTTATTTCCATTTTTTTCTTTGTATTTTATTTTATTATTTTTGCAATTTTCATGTATTTTTACATTTTTATGCATGCTGTCGTCTTTTTTGTTTTGTTTTTATTGATATTCCTTTTCACTTCCTGTACTTTCAATGGATTCGTTTGTTGCTCTCTTATTGGTACCTTCCCTGCTACTTCCACTTCACACTGCCTTTATTCTCATTGGTTTACAATTAATTCCTTGGCTATATAAGCTTTGTTTTTGTTGTTTTGTATGCTTCATTTGGATGTTTTGCATCTAGAAGCTCCCTGTCTCATTGAAAAAGGGATTCCAAGCAATCCCGAAACATATGTCTGCGTTTTAATGCTCATTTGTGCTTTAAATTAACGTGAAATTCTATTTCTATTACTCTATACATTTATAGCTTAGGCATTGCATTGAGCATTCTATAACTTAATTTGAAATTAGGAATAAATGCACAGAAGATATATCTCTTCAAAAGTAAAGGTTAGTAAATTAAGGCGACAACAAAAAATGCCAACAAAAAGTTTGTTCTTTTGGAAGTATTTGAAGTACAGTACACTCTTGATTATCCGTGCGCAGATTATCCGATTTGCGGGTGATCCGTGCTCATTCCGCTTCGTAATTTCAGCAATGAAATTACTCCACAGATTTGAACTTTTGAAAAACTTGATTCATGAAGTTATAACGCTACCAAATTTTTGGAAGCAATATTTGTTATTGGATGATGCAGCATATGAAATATCAGCAGCCTGGTCAAAGGTAAAACCTTATACGTTGTCACGATCGTGAAGAAAGATTATACCACTTGATGAACAATCTTCTTCAGATATTGAAGAAGGATATGATAACAGTATTCTTGAACAAGCAAAAGAAATCAAAGGTTTTCGAAAAGCTTGATGAAGAAAATTTAGACGATTGGTCTCAAAGTGATACATGTGAGCCTGGCTTCCAGTATTTGACAGATGAAATGTCGTTACTGTGTTGTTAAATAGTGATGATAGTACTGATGCAAAAGATGTAGTAAATGAGGGAAATAAAATTTCTCATTCTGCAGCTCTACAATCTGTGTAAACTTTATTAGATTATATGGGACAATGAGGATGAACAAACAGCAAAAGCAAAGAAGCATTACACATTTTTGAAGCAGTAAACGTTAAAAGGAAAATTCCTAGTTTGATGTTATACAGCATGCAAATGCAAGTAATTTTTATATTTTTTGCTCTGACGTTGATTTTTTCTTTAATAAAAAGGAATTTTTGGATTATCCGTGTTTTTCTATTGTCCGTGCGACTTGTCCTGGTGATAAACCCGGATAATCAGGAGGGCACTGTGAACATATTTTGTAAGGATATCAGTGTGTATGTTTCTCTATTTGCATCAAAGTATTTTTCCGAATTTAAAAATTTAATACAGAATCTCAGTACATAGATGCATTCTTTTCCCTATAAATAACGGGATTTCTAAGATAGAAAAGTCCCTCCCCCCTGCCTTGCAAAATAGCTCCAGATATCATGATAAAACTATTTATTGAGTCCTAATAGGGGGCAAAGGGTGCCAGAGCATTTTATACTTACAACTAGAAAAAAAAGTAAACCAAATTTTACAACACTTAGTATTTTGCATATGTTTTTTTTTCTCCACATTTTGCATTTAAGTGATCATTATTGTACTAGGATTTTTTTTCTGATTTTCCTAATTTTCCCTGACCTTTTGGATACTTTGCTCTAATTTTAGAGTTTCTGCCTTTTTTTCAATTTTTCCTACTATTTTAAGTTTCTAGGCTGTCCTCTTTGTAAGAACCCCAGTAAAGCACAAATAAAAAATGTACCTTATACAAACAAGTAAAAGTTGTTTCATATTGCCTCCAGATACTTTTGTGCAGACAGTGTCACTCTATCCATTTGTAGCTTAATAACTAAGGTTTACTTCAGGCACAATATGATCCCAAAATATTGACACAACGAGCTATTTCGTCAAAAATGATTCTGACAACCCCAATCTTCCATACAGCCAGTCGCAAATGATACGTGGTTGCAGAAGCTACTGAGAATTCTAATTCAAGCTTGTCTCACAGTGGGAAGGAAGACTCAAATTTTGTTTGTTATTTAATGAGGCAAATAATACTTTTCCTGATAAATTAGAGATTGTCAATTATAGTTTTAAAAAATGAAAGAAATGGAATAAGTTAAAAATATCATGGCCATGATCATAAGTTAAAATAAATAATGCAAAAATTATAAGGAAAATAGAAGCAACATATTTTACCACTAAAAGGAGCAGCTTCTGACAAGCCTTGGCTGGTTTCTTTGAGACATTGTCTTCTAATAAATTGCTGACAAGATGATTCATCCTTAAAATGTTGAAATAACATACAGAAATACATAAATAAGTGATAAATATTTAATAAACACATAAATATGTAAACAAATATTAATGTACATCTAAATCAACTTTTAAAAGAACTTTAAAGAACTAATTTTGTGGAGAAAAAGGATTCAAACAGCGCCATTATACATATGTGTTTACTGCACAAAAGGTGTTTTCATTCAAAAATTGCAAATTTGATGGGGGAGGGGAATCAGCATTTTGTAAAGTTTATTTTTTTATATACAAAATAAGTGACTTATTTTTATGCAATATTTTCAAATTAATTTTCATTAAATGAAGAGCAGTTAGCCCTTGATTGTGGCATAATTCCTTTAAATCAACATGTTTGCACCTTATTTCAAATGACATAATACATATTTTTACAGATGAATATATTCAGCAGTGGGCACTTTGTCACTTGCAGTGATAGCTTTTTAGTTTTCCAACACATGTGGGATGATAATTCATTTCAGCAAATTTTTGACTTGACACCCTTAACAATGCAAACAGAATTAATCAAACATACTTGATACTTTAGTAATACTTTTACTTATACATAAATAACAAATACATAAATTTCTCATACAGTATGGAGCCTCTTACCCGGAATCCAGTTAGCCGGAAAACCAGGTAACCAGAATTTTATTTTTGATTGACCAAATAAAGAATTTTCTCATTAAAAAGTACTAATTATTGCAGTAATTTTTCACTTTTATGTGTTTTTAATGTAATATTTTATTACAAAGTGGAAAATATATATTTTACTCTGGCATGCCGTATAATTTGTAAAAATACATCATTTTATTCATTTTGCAAAAAAAAAAAAAAAAAAACTATTTTTATAAATTCATTAATGTCTTACAATTTTTGTAAAAATGGAGAACAAATGTTAGATAACCTGTAAATAAACCTGCAAGTAAATATAATTTTCCTTTCCTTCACTGTACGTTTATAATCCTGTTCCTGTTAATAAATCATTGATTAATCAGGATTTGAAGCATTTTAAACAGCGCTAATTTATATTTTCCTATAGGGTTATCTTAGTTTATTCAATAGTCCCTGTTATATTATGATTAATCTTAAATCTTGATTACATCTAAACATAAATATTAATTGATTGTACCCGATTCTTAGCTATTTTAATGTAATTAATTTTAAATAACAAAGGAAGATACATATATTGTAGTACACATAGGATCAGTAGATGCTGCATCAATCAGCAACCAGTTGTCCAGAAATCCAGCTATCCAGAATAGGTCTGACACAGCCTGTCCGGAGAATTGGTTCCGTACTGTAATTGGCAACTTAGGAAAACTCATGATTCTTAACTTAGGCATGGATACAGAAGGAGGGAATTAGGGGCAATTGCAATTCCCCTAGAGAGTTAAGCATTGCTAAAGGTCATGAACTAAACATGATGAATCATGAACTAAAACATGATAATTTTCTCTCCTTCTAGAGCACATTTTCAAGAAGATTTTCAGCAAAATCCTGTATCCATACTTGCAACTTTGGTATCAGTAAAATTTTGCCTGAATTACTGCAATGTAACAGCAAACATCTTGCTCCAATATTAATGATTTCAACAATATCTGTATGTAATGATTTAATCAATAACTTCAGGATAATAAACTCTTTTTATTATGTATTTAAAATAAGAGGTTTCATATAATATGCCGAAAATTATCACGTCAAACTAGGCAATTCAATACCAAATTACACTGACCTGCAAAAAATGAACTTTATAAAAACTTTTTAAAAATATATAGGAAATCAGCAGTATTTTATGATGTTGATTCTGAAAATTAAATTAGTGTACTTCCATCACCCACCACTTTTCACAACATGTGACCATACTTGAGGCATATTGTATGCTAGATTTCAAGAGGGAGATTAAATAGAGTACAGGATTATTGCAAATATCAGTTATACTATATTTATTAAAGCATAAGGTTTATAAACAAAGTTAAACAAAAATTATTATGCATTAGGTTAAATCAGTAGTACCACAATAAATTGAAAAGATTAGAAAATTGCAAATTTTTTTACTTTGATTTGGGATAGCACTTCATCAAGAGCCGTTCGGCCACGTTGCTGTCTTTCCTCTCTGCGTCTTTTCAGTTTCATGTAAGTTCCAATACTATGCAGTCTGGTTATTCCAGCTTTGCGACACTCCTGAAGCATCTTTATCTTCTGTTTAGTTTTTTCTTCATCTATGAAATATTGTCAATAAAAATTAATAAATTAATTAAACAAAAAACTACATGGGACACACACACACAATTAGAAAAAGTATGTTAATAATAAATACTTCATATTAAGATGGGAAACTTTTAAACTCTAATGTATTATTGGGAGGCAATTTTTGTTAGATATTCCATTAAGCCTGAGATTACACAATTGTATGGGTAAAAATTAAGTAAAATTTAGATTTTCTGGATTGCTGTATGTAATAAATACTGGAAACGAACAATCGTGCTGGTTCATGGAAAAGATGTATTACCCATTTTCGTCAATAATGGTGGTACAAGTACCATTTCAAGCTTTCAGGACATCATTGAAAGCTTTGTCAACATGTTGTCTGTTTAGCATAAAAACAATTCTGGTCTTAAAGGGTTAAACCAACTTGTGTCATTTCAGTTTGCTACTTTTAGTTGGAGCTATACTTTATTTATGGAGATTGAAAAGGAATATTAAATATAAACAATTGATTAAATCTATCTGAAACTTGGCCAACTCAGAAACCTAGTTATCTTGAAATTTAAATTCCTTGCCTTTTGAAACTATTTTTTAGTCTATATATCTTAAGATAATGGAACCTATATCCTGCATACTTTAAATTACAAATAAAATTGCCTTTCAAAACTTTTTACGCTAACCAGCGACCAGACATCATATTTAATTTCTATTGCAATAGTAGGAACAGTACAGCATGGATGCAAAGATACATTCAAATTCATCTAATTCAAACTTCAAAGCATGAACTAAATCATGTCTTTAATTTAGGAAAAATAGTATTTCTGATTTTAAAATTATAATAGTTTTACGAGTCATGGAAGAACACAAATTTACAATCAAAAGTATGATTTTGGCTATTTTACTACAGGTTTAGAAGTAATAAAAAACTGGCCGAAGTCTGTCGGCTTAAATCCCATAAAGCAAAGAACTTAAAATACAAATTAAAAAAATATTTCTTCAAATCAACAACAGAAATTGGTCCTACAGAATGAATGGAACCAACTCCAGCCCAATTTTCCTGAATAGTTGTTGCAATCAATGTCTGCAGTTTAAGTAGGTTGCTAAAATTTAAAGTATTAAAAGTATTATGAATAATATGTTTTCACTTTTAAATCATAAGTAATATAATAGTATCCAGATAGTTTAACAAATATTTTCAATGCTTCAATAATTTAAATATATCAGGGGGTCGCTCCAGCAGAAATCCAGGTCCATTTTCAGACATTTCACATAATTACAATCATTCAAAACGGACCCATCACAAACCTCCAAGCTACTAAATCGTACTTTTTACAGAATTATTTATTAAATAAGCTCCAAAAATTAATAAATCTTTTTTTTATCACTGTATGTTTGAATTTTGAATTTTCAGAAAAACATTTGACTTTTCACAAAAATATTTTTAAATTCACAAAAAATGAACATTAAAAATGCTGGATCGACCCCTGTGTATAAGTTCTCTTGGGATTTTTTATTTAAAAAGAATTTTTTTAAATGATACCTTTAAGTTGCTTGTCATCAATAAAGTAATACTTTTGCTTTTTAATTCATTCAAATGAAAAAAAAAGGTGAATAATCACTTTCATGAGATATTGCATATTGCATAAACATTAACACAATACAAATTTAAAAGGGAGTACTGTCATTGTTAAAAATGACTCAAAGTCATAAAACCAGTGCTTACAATTTTAAGATCATTAAACAATTACAATAAATTCCTTTGTTGATAAAGCTAAACTATCCTTAATTCATATAAATAACTTAATTAGGGGTCAATCCAGCATTTTTTACACGGTCCAATTTTTGTGAAAACCGAACATATAAAAAAATATTGTTTTTTTCTGCTTATTTAGTAAATAAATCTGTAAAATGTATGACTCGGTAGCTCTGAATTTTGTGAAGGGTTCCAAAACTGAGCTAAATTTCCTATTGCGTGATGTTAATTGTTCATTAAAATAATAAAAATACAAGAGATACTTACATAGCATACTTTCCATGAACTTATAATAGCTTTCTGGTGTAAAAAGACGCATGAATGTTTTCATTTTATCTTGAATGTGTTTTCTCAGTATAGAGTACCTTTTCCAGTCTTCAGAGTTCCGTTTCATGCTTATCAATCCAAAAGTCATAATAATATGCTTTCGACGAGCTCTTTCCTTCAATCGATATTGGTAAATGCTTAGGACATTCTTTTGAACTTCTAAAAGTAAATTTAGAATAGTTATGCAATAAGCACGTTGACTAGTTTTTGCATAATAAGAAACAGTTAAGAAAGAAGCTTTTTAATCAGGAACTAGCAAAAAAGGAGTTTTTAATGCACATACACACACTGGTTGTGCTCTTGACATATATGATCTGCACACACACTAACTAGTCGAAACATTTTTTCAACTGCATTATTTAGACTTGAATGATAGGACTATTCAGACTAATTGTAATGACTGAATTATTTCGACTTCATAATGACTTTAACGACTAGATTACCTATAGCATAAGAACACAGTTTTTAAAAATTATTATTAATAAATGCGTGTGTGTGTGCGTGTTTTTTCTTTCTAAAGTCAGAAAAAAACGTTCACCGTTCTCTGCATTTTCCCCAATTCTTTTGAATTTTTGTCAAAAGAGGTTGGCACGGATAAAATGAACAAATGTTTATCGGTAACAATCCACAAAATGATCAATTAAGATGCGTTTTAATTTCTCCTGTACATTCGGCAAAGAGTTTTAATTATAATTTTATTCTTAAACATTTTATTGTTCATTTTTATTGTTTGTTTACATAAATAGACATGAGTGCCATCTATACAACACAAATTTTCTTTTTCAAGTTAATGACAAAAATAAATGACATTTTAAAATTTTGTGCCTTTTTCTTTTAAGTATGAAATTATGAAATTAATTTTTCTGAATGCTCAAATATGCATACTTGAAGGGGCAGATAATGGAAATAAATACTTAACTAGATTCCATTCTATGTGTAGTATAAGTATGTTTAATCATCATATGTTTTGCCAAAATAACTTAATAAAAATGAAAAGTAAACTTGATATTTTAACTATGAAACCAAATCATTAAAAAAACTAAATAACTATTAAATTAAATATAATTTGCTTCAGTTTGAATAGTTATTTGAGTATGTATGCTTTAAGGGGCAGATAATGAAAATGAAAACTTAACTCCTGATTCCATTATATGTGTACTATAAGCACTTTTAATCATTATATGTTTTGAGAAAATCAACTAATAAAGGGTAAAAAATAAACTTGATATTTTAACTACGAAACTAGATCTTTTAACTATTAAAGCTAAATAACTAAAAACTATACCATTAAATAAAGGATCATCATCCTCATCAAAATCCAGATCTTTGATATCCAATTCTGCATAATCATCATACTCCGAAGAAAAATCTCCTCTTGCAGGCATGTATCCAGCCATTTCTTGATACAAAGTAGAACTAATTATTGGGCGTGGCGGGTCTTGAGAAAAATCTGTAAAAGGAAAGTTAGACATAACAATCTTATTTAAAATGCATTTTAACTAACTCTTTTGAGTTATGAATACATTCACAACTCAAAAACTTTTGTTATTTCTGAAGAGAAAGGAAAATGGAAAGTCCTTTGGATATTATAATACTATATTTATAAAATAAAAATTTTTTTTTTCAAACTCTCAAAATCTTAACGTGAAGCCTTAGGATTACTAAATTTTTCGCAGTGAACGAGAGAATTGGTACATTCTTTCCGACACTCTCCATGTCGGCAATCCAGCCCAGGTTGTCTAGGGCTTGATAAACAGCCGATAACAAAGGGGTCAGTGGAACACTAAACATAGGTAGTAGTTGGTAACTAGGGTTTAACTATATTGAGAGTCACATCAAATGAATACCAAAGAACATCTTATGACTTGCTTTTGTTAGAATTTAGCCAAAAGTTTTCATCAATTTAATAAAACTGATAGATGAAGACTTTTGTTCCCATTTTTGTTCCACATTGAAAATGAAGATTTTGTAACTTTTTGATGTGAAGACATGATTATTTTGTGAACATTATACAGTATACTCCCAATATTGCAAAGTTAAAGGTCTCGAAAAAGAAACTGAAATATCAAGATTTCACTGTAACAAGGTCATAACCAAAACATAAAAATTCACGTAAAAACACAACACGTAAGACAATATTCTAAAAATTAGAGACATGATAGATGAGAATAAGCATAAATATGTCATGCTAGTTGACAATAACAGTTGACACTGTTTTCTTTTCGAAAACAACTGGCGAATCACGGACACATTTCAGGACTTCACTAACTTTTAAGCCCAACTTTGATGTGCAGTTAATTCTGAGCAATTACACTTAAGCAACAAACATGTGACAATTGAGCAGAAACCAACAAGTTCCCTCCCACATTTCAAAATGAATTATATTTCAAAACAATAAATTAAACTTGGGTGAAATCATTGGACATGGAAGAGAAACAGAAATTTTACAGTTGCAATAGTTTAAAAATTCCAGAATCCAAAGCTTAATATCACTAAACTAATCCAATAATGAAAAGAAAAAAAAAACTTTACCCATATAGATTAACAGCAAGAAAAACTCATGGATTTCAATGGTTGTCAAAGTGATTATAACTTGAACAAGCAGTTTATGACTGGACTAAAGTTCCGGTCTCTCTCTTTTATGAATTATTTTTTGGGAAAGTGACAGGAAATAATAACATCAAAATACAGCATTGTTATTAAAATAATAAATTTGAGAGGGTTGGGGATATTAAATTGTTAATAGCTCTGTAGCAATAAAAAATGATCCTGCATTTTCAGTCAGATGGTGCTCTCCTCATATTGCAGGATTTTATTTATTTTTATTGCTTGGCATAAGTAATTTGAAATATTTTTTTAAATTTAAAAAATATTTCCTGCAAGAATGAAGGCTGTTTTAGTCTAATTAAAACCCAGAAGTAATGGATTATTTTTAACAGACGCCATTGTTATAGAACGTCAAACAGATTTTAATTTAGAAACCTAGGTGAGATACTACACGTTGCTATACAAATCATGGATAAAAAAAAAAAAAAAAAAAAAAACTTTTTTTTTCTAGTTGTTGTAAACCACAATTATTAACAGTTATTCAAAGCTTATAATCAAGAGAAATGTTTAGTTAATGAAAAGCAGTAATATTATTTGATGCTTGCTGTGAAAGCCTCACATCTTATTAAACAAATAAGGTGCGTCTCATAAATATAAAGACACTGTTATTTCTGAAATAATATTTTAATAATTCAGTATTCAAAAATATTTTTATGCATATAACAAAAAGCCTCTACCGACAAAACATTTTATATTAAATTAAATTAAAATTAAATAAATTCAACTCGAAAACTGATAAATGGAAAAAAATTAGCTGTCTCATAAATATAAAGACATTTTACATACTTTTGAATTATCGTCCAATAATAGATCCATTTTTATTAATGACAGCAAATATTCTACCTGGCATGCTCTTTACTAAGCTCTGTAAGCAATCTGGCTTTATATCGAACCAGCTTCGTTCGATTTCTTTTCTCAACTCAAGGACGTTTGAAAACTGTCTTCCAGATGCATATACACTACGAACGAGAATGTCCCAGAGATTCTCAACTGGATTTATGTCAGGGCTACGTGCGGGCCATACCATGACATTAACATTGTTATCAGCAAACCATTTTTTTGTGAGTTTTGATGATTGAATCGGTGCATTATCTTGTTGGTAAACATAATTCGGACCACCAAGAGTTTCAGCGATTGGCAACAAATGACTATTGAGCACTTCTACATAGTCTATAGATGTCTGTTTACCTTCCAGAAAAGCAATATCTGTAGTTCCATTAAAAGAGAAGGCACCCCAAACCATCAAAGAACCTCCCCCTTTCTGCCTACTGAAGAGAGTTCGAGGTTCACGTCTTAAATCGTACCAGTAAGAATTCCAGCCATCTGGACCGTCCAAGTTAAATTTCTTTTCATCTGAAAAAATGACTTGCATCCACTCATCCTTCCAATGCATATGATCTTTCGCACAGGCTAGCCTCTGTTCCTTGTGTTCTTTTTTCAGTAAAGGAATTCTGCGCATATGCCGATACACAATATTATTGCTTTCTTTTATACAACGATGTACTGTGTCCTTTGAGACCACACCATCAACTCGTTGAGAAACTTCTCGGAGTGACAATTTTTGCAAAAGAAACGAATTGTAAAATCTTGCGATCAAGTCTTTCAGTAGTCTTTCTCGGTCTGCCAGATCGCATTTTCAAATTTAATGTATAAGTTTCTGATACAACTTTATAAACTGCAGCTCTGCTTCTCCCAGTTTTCTGACATATTTCAGAAACTTTCAAGCCTTTAGCTTTAAATGCACGTATTCTGCAAATCTCATCTCTAGAAATTTCAACGTTCCGCAGGGATTTTTGCAACTGAAATAATTCAAATACCTTTGCTCGTTTTGGGTATTTAAGGTGTGTTTCCGCGCGTGCGCATTAGTTTTGTACACGCCCATTCGAAAAATATTTGCATATGAAGCAGTTTCAAATTTGTCTTTATATTTATGAGACAGTGTAAATTGTTCTTTTTTTTATCATTCGAGTGAAAATTTATTTATTTAAATTAAAAACCCTATAACATATACATTTCATTGTTATTAACATGAGGCATAAAATTAAATTTTTTAATACTGATTAAGTGAAATGTAATTTCAAAAACATTTGTGTCTTTATATTTATGAGACGCACCTTATTCATCATTGTTATTACGTACTTGAACAAGATACTGGTGTAGGATGGATGTCACTGCATCTTTCTGGTGCTTGAATTTCTAAATATAAAACAAAAAACCAATTCAGAAACATTGCACAAAATTAAATTGAATAATTATAACTGTTATTTAAATTTTCTGATATTTCTGTATCTAAAAAGTGTAGTACAAATCTTCAAAGACATTAACAGAGTCCGACAAAAATGCGAAAATCTTAGGCGCCAGGGAAAATTTTTAGGAGCCAGCTATACGTTTATTTTCATTTGTGCCAAACATATCACATTTTAAGTGTTGCTTATTTACAGCACCAAACAATGCAATGAAAAGCATTGCAGATAGATAAGAAAAAAAAAGTTTAAGGGTTCCGCCAATCCCGCGGTTTGGCTCCGAAAAAAGAACTCCAAAATGGCGCCAACGCCCAGTTACTCGTAAATTTCCCGAAAGTGTTTTCACATTTTTTTTTTATTTTGATACTTAGGAAGAGAAAATTATTCTTACATTTTCCAAACACGAAGCATACGAAAAAATCAAAAGCGCACGAGCGAACACGAGGCAGCATGAGAAACAATGCACATAATTTACCGATGGATCCCACGTGAGTAGAAGTAAAGTTCCTTATACACGCGTGAAGTCACCAAACGGGAGAATCCGCGCATTCGCTGGCTGCTTTACGTACCTTCCTTGCATCTTGGTGTGTAGATGATTGCAGGATCCTATACAGCCTTACTGTTTGTGAGAAGAGGAGCTAACGAAATGAGCGATTATCGGCAATGCAGTTTAGCGATTGAATGTGAACAAAGCTAAATGCTGAAGGGGAAAAAAAAAGCAAACATATGCTTCCTGTCTGCGCAATGGAATCCTTTTCCCACCTGAAAATCTACTCGCCAAAGCATTTTTTTTAGTCGCCCGGGCGACCTGGCGCCCGGCCTTTGTCGGACCCTGGACATTAAATTAGGGAAAAATAGTTAATATTATCCATATGTTGTTTCATTGCAAACTTCATCATTAAAGAATATTCAACTATTTTTACTCAATTCCATCAAAATGTAATTTATTCTTCAGTCAAATATTCTGAATAACAAACACCCCTCCCTCAAATAAAAAAAAAGTTTAACCTTCTGGCAACAGAATTCAGAGAGATGAACCAAGGCTCATCAACGACACAAAATTTAATACGAAATTCTTAATATTTGAAGTGGATGGTGTGAGTTTACAATCAGACCATCATCAGTTAAGTCCAATGTTTCTTTAGATACGATGGACAGTGTCTTTCATTTACATTTTATTTATTTATCTTTTAAGACAAATGATAATAAAGATTAGGTAGTATAGAAATATTTTCCCACAAAAGAAATTTCTTTTTTGAAGAACTTGAATAATCAAAACTTTCATGTTAAACAACCACCACAATTTTAAATAAAACTAGTAAGTGAATAAATACTTCCATTCCTCGCCACTTTGTGCTTAGAGTTTTACGGTTTCACTTTATCACGGTTTTCTCCTATTCATTATTTTTTCCTAATGGGGCGACATTCTTTCAGTTATTTTTGAAGTGGGTCAAAATTTGTATAAAATCTCATTTTCATAAAAATGTTAAACTTAAACTTTTGATATTTTTGCTACACATTATGTACGTTCAAAGAAAATACACACAATAATTGTAGGCTATAAAAGTTTTGTAAAGCCAAAGAAACTATTTATCCAATAAACTGAAAAACAACGGTTGTAAAATTTAGCCAAAAATGGCCATTTCATTGTGTTTGGATACTTTAATTACATTTGGAGTTGAATAACACTCTTCTCCTAATTTTCCTTGTAAAGTCTCTGATTAAATCCTCCTAATCAGTTCTAGCTTGAGCTCACGTGCACTGTTTCAAACATTCAAATAAAAATGGAACAGTCATGTACTTTATTTTGCGGGGTAAACATGATGAGATAAGACAGAATATTTATATCAGCAGAGCTATATCATTTTGCCCTAAAAGTTGAAAATTCTTACAAATTAAATTAACTTTGCTATTTAAATGGACAATAAACTTTTCTCAGGTGCCCCTCATTTTCTTAGTGCCCTAAGCACATGCTTATCTTGCTTTTGGGTTAATATAGCACTGACTGTAGTAAGTTGTCGCATTATTTTAATTGTTTTTAGTAATATAGTAATCATTACATAAAAGTAACATATAATTTTTTAATGAATCTATTTTAAAAGTAATGTTAATTACATAGTAATTCACACAATTGTATTACTTATATTCAATAATTTTTTCTGAACTCCCCCCCCCCCCTTCTGTCCCTATATTAATCAATGAATGAAACATGCTGACAATGACGATTTAATTCGTTTCCCTCTTTAATCTTGTGTTCTGGTTTTTTAAAAAAAGCACAGTGACTGCAATATTGCTTGGATCATGTTACAATTTGGTTTGACTCACCAGGAAGAGGTGGTGTTGGTCTATACACATAATATTTGAAATAATGTTCTTCACACTCCGTTTTACTTTTGGTTCCCACATCTCTGGCTATGTCGCACCTGAAACAGGAAGGATAAACAATAAGTAGGGTTAAACAATATATCAATAACTATCTCAAAATTTAATTAAAAAAACAAGAAAAAGATATTAAATATTAAAATAAAGACATAATACTGATTAACATACATTCATAACTAAAGGGTGGGGAGAGCTTTACAGTTGCGTCATTAATCTAACAACATTCATATTTATTTAACAAAAAATTATAAATATGCATATTGTAAAAAAAAGCCCTTTGAGGGCCTTGCATTACTTCCAGAAGAAGTCTTTGCACCCCAAAAGTTGCCTGACAAAATGGTGATTCCAAAACAAACGAAATGGGAATGTTCAAAGTTTCATTTGTCACATAGCATAGGGGAATAGCTCAGCAGTACTTTCCATTTTGGGGTGCCTCTGGCGAAGGTTAAATTCTGTTTGCCAAACCCATTTTGTGCTTCACTGTTTCAGGCGGCCATTGGTAATGATTCCCCCACCAAATTCCATTCTGACTTAACAACATTAATTATGCATCAATGACATCACTGTTTGGGAATTTTTTACAACCTTGATCTTTCAAATACGTTTGTTACTGATGACAACAAAGGCTGATTCAGCAATTTTAATAGGGTCCGTTTATTTGTGAATTGCAAAGAAGTTTTTGTGAAAAATCAAATAATTTTGTGAAAATGAAAAATTTAAACATATAGTGATACAAAAATTTATCATTAATAGCCTCTTTTATAATAAATAATGGTGTAAAAATTACGATTTGGAAGCTTGGAATTTTGTGAAGGGTCCGCTTGTTTTGTTGGAATTTTGTGAAGGGGCTGAAAACGGACCTGAATTTCCTCTGGAACGACCTCTGGACAAAAAATCTTTATAAGATCTCTTGTTTATAGTCTTTTTATTGAAGACATAGATGATTTTTTTCAATTGCAAAAAACAAAAGTCCTAAATGCTTATAATCAACCGTGCAGTATTAAAGGCATTAAAAACAGGCCCTAACAGAGGTTTCAAACATCTTTTAAAAAAGGCTTCCAAGGGTTGATCTTTCCAAAGAAAGTGATGTTATAAAACAAAAATGTGGAATTAGATACCAATTTCCTATTCCTCTCTCTTCAACTGCATCCAATAACTTCAGTTCTTCTGATGCCATCCATTCAGGATCAAGAAGGGTGAAATTTGTTCTCTGTGAGAAAGAAACAAAATGATATATACAATATATTAAAAACAATATATATTGTATTAAATTTTGATACTAATTGCACTGACAACCAAAATATTGTAATTTTTGATGCAATGTAAAGAAATAATTTCTTTCTTAACTAACAGGAAAATATGTATGAAATGGCAACATGCTGCTGAAAGTTACGCAATACAAACATTTTGCAAGCAAATATTTAAACTAGAGAAATGGAACTAAGCTTTGGCCACTTCGCCAAAGCTTTAGCCGAGCCCAATAATAAGCTGTGATTCGGCGCATGACAATTTATGTTGAGAATAGTCTTTTTACAGTTATAAAAAAAAAAAAAACTAAACTCAAATGCATGACAGCCTATTGGGGGCCATGGCCTACTGTGCCCATTCGAGTTTTCGAGACAGAGGGCCCTGAGACACAGCTTTTTCCGGTCAAGTTGTCAACCTGAGGAAAAACCTACAGTGTTTAGTTCCCAAGCATGCTCGGGCCTCATTTTATTGACCTCACAGAGGGGATGAAAGGTTGCATTGACTCTACCAAGCCCGGGGATTGAACCCCGGAACTGTGGCATTTTTACAATTATTATTATACAATATACAGTCGTGTAGTCGAGGAGGGACGCAGGGGGATGGCGTCCCCTATCTTTTTATTTTAATAAAAGCGTCCCCCCAAATTTGCTCAATTTTAATAGAAGTGTCCCCCCACTTTTGATTTCAATTAGTTATCTTTGTATGTATAAGCGTCCCCTCAACTTTTTTTTCAGGACTACACCACTGACAATATATTGTCTTTTACGTTATGCACAATTGTACCAAGTTGCTAAGAAATAAATTAGTTACATTAGATTGCATTTAGTTAATATACATATGAATAAATAACAACAAACACTCCAAAGTAAAATGTGGGATTATTATTTTTTTCTCACTTTGTTAAGAATTTAAAAGAAAGGTGAACTGAAACTGATATTAAAAAATTTAATGGAATTATTAAATAACTTATACAATAAGTAGTAAGTATTTTGATCAATGAAACAATATAACATTGTCTTTTTAGTATGTAGCATTTGCAATAGGTACTAAATAGAAAATTCCTATGTTATAATTTTTTATTTTTACTATGCAAAATGAGCATTGATATAAGAATATGAAGGAAAAGTGAAAGATATAAAGTTTTTATTTAATTTGTTACTTTGAAGGAAAAGACTAATTTCTAATTCTGAAATTAAACATTCTAAATGTTTTATGAAATATAAATACTGAGCTTGGTAAAAATTGCTTGTAAAAAAAGAATATTGAATAAGGTAGAAAAGTTGAAATTGCACACTTACAACAATTGTATAAGGGTGATTATTTTTGTGATTTCCATATTCTTTGCCTTTAGCAAAGCACTGAAGGCAAAAGGAACGTGAAGGATTGCTGCATTTTATGCATCTAATGTAAGGCTCATTGAGGAAAATACCACAAGCAGGACAGGCTATTGGCTCATTCATAGTTCAAATGAATTCATGAAAATGCACAGTAACCTGAAAAGAAAATTAATATTCTAAAAAATAGAGAAATGAATAAATAAATAAATATATTAGCAATTAAGGAAATTTTTCTAATTAAACAAGAGTTGATGTTACGACTTGGTGAATTACAGGCCTTAGTGCCATTAAGCTCCAGGTGCCAACCTTATTAAAGGTAGCTTATATGCCCCCAGGTGGTAAGACCACCTGGATTTTAGGGTTAGATAAGCGCCTTCTATTTTTACATCAGGACCCAGGGTTGGTTCGATGTCCCCCAACCCAAAGTAACTCAGCTGAAAAAACCCAAGTGGGTTTTTTTGAAAATTGCTGCTTAAAATTATATTTTACTTAAGTAAATGAATAAAAATACTGATTTAGACAAACTAGAATACATACTTTCATAACATTATATGTCATGGGTATAAAATTTTGAGGGCTAGCTCAAAAAAAAAAAAAAGAAAAAGAAAAAAACCTACTTGAAAAAAGCCACAGGTGGGTTTTTCCAAATTCCTGTTCAAAATTGAACTCCACTTATGTAAACAAATAAAAATACTGATTTCGACCAAACATAATATACTTTTCTAATACATACATTATATGTAATAGCTAAAAATTTTCGAGAATTGGCTAAAATATAAAAACGCTTTTAAAAACACCCACTGGTAGGTTTTTTCAAAATTTTTGTTTAAAATTGAACTTTACTTATGTAAACAAATAAAAATAACGATTTCATATAACGACCAAACATAATAACATACTTTCATGATATATACCTTATATGTCATGGGTATAAAATTTTGAGGGTTGACTCAAAAATTAAAAACCTACAGGGTTTTTTTTTTTAAACCTCATGCTTAAAATTGAACTCCACTTACGTAAACAGAAAAAAAAATACTGACTTAAACCAAATATATTTTTATCATGGATGAAAAATCAAAAATGTTGGATGGGTTTTAAATTGTTAATCAAAATAAAATTTCTTTCTCACAAAATAATTCTTTATTGAAAAAGTATACAAACAAATACCTCCCCACACACCCTCACCCAAAAGAAAGAAAAAAAAATAAGAATTTCCCTCAAAATGATAGATATGTTGAAAGAGAAACTAATTTTAAGAAAACAATCTATGACATCAAACAAAATACTGGTCAAGGATGTGCAAAAATATTTTTGCCTATTGATTTTTTATATATTTTACCTGATTTTTTTTTTGTGATGAAAATTTATAAAAATTACGCGTCCCGGGGACGTGTAATTTTTTTTTTTTTTTTGCACCTCCGATTTTTGCGTATTTGACGTGCTATAGTTCGTCCACAACATTGCTGTATGTTACAGATTGCAGCAATTTTGAAAATAATTAGTTTGAACTCTTTTAAACATAAAATAATTGCAATTAAGTGGACTTAAAAATAACTCGTTTCTTAAATCCTTTGATGGGATTTTATTAAACACTAAAAATAGAATAAACAGGGGCTAAGTAATTGCTTTTAAAAAGTTAATTTATAGCTGAAAAGGACAGAATAGAACAATTAATATTTAAAAGACAATTATTTTATTTTTTCAATTCTTTTTTAATTAAAATGTTCTTAAATGAAATACATAATATTTGTTATTTTTCGCTTTAATTAATACCATTATGTTTAGGCAACCTCTTATAAATAAAAATAAAGAAAACCTCAATTTTTTAAAAATATAGCCAAAAGCCTGAAAAAACCCAAAATAGTACCCCACAGGGTTGGGTTTTTTCAAATCATGTCACAACCTCAAGGGTAGTGGTTATTTCTCTTTCTCCTTTACTTTCTTCCAAGGTTTTCTTTTGGCAATGTTATATACATTTATTTTCTAGAGACTTCTGTTATTCTAAATTACTATTGTTATTAAAATTTTTATTTAATTTTCAATGAATTAGCAAAAGCCATTTCATTAATTGGTTAATATTTAAAGCACATAGGCAAGTGTTATCCATATGTGCAAGGTCATGTGGAGCAACGTGAAAAAGGCGCTGGACTGTAACCTTAACAGTGAAACCCAAAAATGCCGGAAAGAACCCATTAGGTTGGGTTCTTTATGAAAAAACCAGGGTTTTATCAACCCTAAAAAAGGTGCTCATTAGGAAACTGCACAATGGCACCAGTCATGGCATTGCCCAGGGTGTGCTGTTTTTTTAGGAGGCGGGCAGAAAAAAGTCTTGGACAAAATATCATTCTGTTCACTTTTTTTGGACAAACTGGAAATTTACAATTAAAAGTGTAGAATTTAGTAATCTAAAATAACTATGACGATTCTTCCTATTCAAGGAATTATTTCTATGCTATAATATCATACATAAAATATTTTGTGAACGGGAGAAAAAACTTATTAAAAAAAACAAAACAAACAAACAATAAATAAACAAAACATATAGTTTCTCTAGAAGCTTTTTTAAAGAAACACATTGGTAAAACAAGAAATGTAATGATAACCTAATACTGAGAAAATTACATGTTTTATAATTGTGAAACATAAATTATAAAACATGCAATTTGCAGTAAATGAATAAAATAAAGCAAAATAGAGTTACATTGAAATGATTTCTGTGAGTAAAAACATTTAGTTACCATTCTATGAACACAGTTTTTATAGTCATATAGAATCCCATTGCAGTGTGCTACCACATTTTTTTTTCTATGCCATCTCTACGTCAATAATTTGTTGCAAGGCAAGTCAAAGGTATCTGATTTAAAAGGTAAATAAAGTTCCCACCAACAGAATTTTAATTCTGTTATAGAAAGTTCTTTAATAATTTTTAAATGTTCCCCATTTTTAATCAACTCTTGAAATGGGCCGAGCCCTAGACATAAAGGGAAGTTGAGAGCCAAAGCAGGCCACATATCAGTTTTGTCCTCACCTTCCCCTCCATTACCATTGCACCTTAGGGACCATTCAAAATGATGTAGCGCTTTTTTCCCATATATTTGCCCCCCTCCCCTTCCTTTGTCACAAAATGTCACACTTCAAGGAGCCCCCTCTCCCTTTGTTACATGTCACACTATGTTGCATAAGCAGGATGTCACACTTCTTGTTACCACCTCCCTTCCCCTTGTCACAATTTCATGAGCCCCCTCCCCCTCAAAGTGTGACATCATTTTTGAATGATCCCTTAGATCCTTTTAGAAATAGATTAGTAGGCACTGCCCTGACATTTCCTCTAGCTGGCCCTGCCTAAGCATTCCAGATCTCATAATTGACTATCAGACAAGTTTTTAACATACAAAAGAAATAATGTTATTCAAAACAATTGTATAGTCTATTTATATATAACTATGGTATTCAAATTAAATGAGCCAGGCACTTCCTGTTTCCCTGTCATAATAAATCCCAAAGGTGAAACCAATGTAATAGTTTCAACCATAAATTCAAAAATAATCACCAGATCCCATGAATAACTCTCCTTTCAGGTCAACACCCAGTAACAAACAAATATTACACTCATCAAATACAACATTCCATGAAATAATACCCTTATTAATCATAGTGAAAGAGCTAACCTTGGAAATTGATAAGCATGTTTTTTAATTTTTTCTTAGGAGAAAGCTTTAAGTGCATATGAATCATCTAAAGATATGTTGACTGCTGATTGGCTGGTGGCGTGACGCAACATTTTTGAACTATTTAAAGCTGAATCAGAAACTACTTCATTCCCACAGTTGTCTGTCTTTCACTGAAGTTTCATCTGGGCTCCAATCTTACTATCATTTAAAATTTTTATTAATTAGTTATAACTGTGTTAACTTAAGTCCCCTTTTCTCAGACCAGTTCTGAAAATATATGACAAAGGAGGTGAGTTCAGTTTACAAAATATTAATTTTATCTTTTAGAACGACTTTTCATGTTCTTAGAACTTTGTTGTACTGTTGTTTTTTTCTTTTGTTTTCAAGTATTATGATTGTGCTAATTTATTATTGTATGCATAATTTTAAAACTTATCGAAAATAATCTTCTCATATAACTTTTTCATATAAAACATTAAGTTTTACCCTCAGACTTGAATTGTCGTCATATAAAAACCCATTTTTAAGCAGTAACACGAAGTAGACCTTAGAATAAAATCCAATACCACTGAACTCTTTTAAAGGAAACATTTTATTGCACTGTGGAACAATGATTTGAGCTGGACATGAAAGACATTTTTTTTTTCAAATATTCAGTCATAAAATATTCATGTGAAAGTTGGGTAACTAAACCGATTTAAATATTTCTCTATTTTTTAAAATCAGATTTTTATCCAGAGTTTTTTCTGATTAGAGAGCAGAAAATACTGGTGTTTTTCAAGCAATACAATGGTCAATGGTAATTTCAACAATTTCCTTTTGGATTGAATTTATGTCTCATATACTAAAGTTTAAAGTTTCTTTTATTTTAAAAGAAATTGAAGGAATAATGAAAATAAACATTCCCTTTTTCAAAATCAGGGTTTATATGATGAGTGAAGTTCGTGAATAAGATTTATAGGAAAAAATATCACGATCACAAAAACTATTACTTTACTAAATTATTTTTATTCCCAAAAACTAATCTATCAAAAAACTACGATTCAAAAAGAGACTCCTGGTATCATTAAAACATACGTACCATTGATATTCAATGATAGCTTTTATATTTGCAGTAACCTTGAATTTTAAGTGCCAATATTCTATCATTTTCGGCATTTAACTTCAGACATACTCAGTAGC
Source organism: Octonoba sinensis (assembly GCA_038502835.1). Taxonomy (NCBI): domain Eukaryota; kingdom Metazoa; phylum Arthropoda; class Arachnida; order Araneae; family Uloboridae; genus Octonoba; species Octonoba sinensis. Next base: position 46,201,644 of record CM076603.1, read on the forward strand.
ATAGAGAGAATGAATGCCAATAATTCATTGATGTAAAAATAAAATTAAAATCCAAAAGCGGGCCCCTATCTATAAAATAGCATATCATGGTTTTAAAGACATCAGAGGTGGTAGCAGTAAGGATTTGCATTTCCTGAACTTTCACTTGAATCAGACAGAAATGGTTAAAAGTACTTATTTTAACAGGGGTCGCAATGGAAAATGTAGAAAATATAGGACAAACAGAAAAATTGTTTTAAAAATCGTATACTATTTTAATAAAATGCGTGGATTATTAAAATAAATAAAACAATAACATCTAAATAATCATCAGAATGATAAAGAAACATTATTAAAATTATTTACATGCACTTAATACATCTCTTTTGCACACTTCAGTTTATTATTTCCTGCATCAATCATGGCTTTTGCTGCTTCATTACCTTGCATAATTCTTCGTTTTAATACTGCTTGCAGTCTTTTGTGTCCTTCATCTCCTATGCAAAAAGTGCATAGGAAAAAGCCAAAATTCGGATTCGCGAATTTATCGAGCGGAGCTTGTATTAACAAAAATAACTCAAATGTAATACTGTAAGAAATTAAAGCGCAGGACCTTATTTTTATTAATTCAGAATAAAAGCAACAATTAACAAAAACATACATAACTGCTAACCGATCCCTTTACAAAAATCCCAATCGCAAAAATGAAACTGCACATTTACAATTGTAATTATATTTCATTTTCCTTTTTTAAAAATCATTTGTGTCTAAAAGTTCGCGACAAAAACGTTCCCGATTTTTCTCTGAAAGTAGGGTCGACTTGCACGCGGGTTTCTGTTTATTTGTTTGAAAGTTGGGGCAGTGGCATATGCAGAATTTTTTCAAGGAGGGGGGGGTCATAATGTTCTGAAACTACTAAAAGAAATTCGAGTATGTAATAATGCACTATTATTTAGGGATTAAGGTGGGGTTAAACCCCTAAACCCCCCTTTGCGTAAGGCACTGAGTTGGGGGTTCGGCTTACATGCGAATCGACTTATACGCAAGTAAATACTGTAAGATTTTGTTAAAAATAAGCACTTTTATTTGTTTTCTTAATTAAACCTAAAAAATAATAGAAATGAAAAAATAAGATTCCCATAAAGGATGCAGAAAGGTTAGGCAAAAAAAGGAACGTAAGCGTTTCTTTGCTTGCACATGGAAATTATGCCTACGTAATTTTTAGAGTATTGCTGCAATTGAAAGAGAAAAAAATGAGGGTGAAAAATTTAGGGTAATTGAGCAAACAAATTTCCGGTATTTGTGGGACTCGACCACTTCCGAGATATACTAAATGAAAAATAAACCTTTTATGGAGAAGAAATTTTTTCCAATGCAATTAGCAGTTGATTCAATAACCATTTGACTAAGAATTAAAACCAAAATCCCATATTTAAAAGCTAAAAATCAAGTTATTGATTTTTGGACGAATGCCAGATTCGCGAATTTTCCGCAATGTCGATTACATGAACAGTAGCACTTTCTCTAAATAGTAATGCAATAAGGCAAATTAAATAGGAAAATTTTGTTTATTATTTTAATTCAAAATAAAAGCTAAGCAAAAATCGCGAAAACAAAACCTTTTTCATACCAGATTTCAAAAAAAAATGACAAAAAAAAAGAAAAACGCATATTTCCGAACTTATTAAACATCAGTTTGATTATATCCTTAAGGATATCTTTGATAATTGAATCTCCGAATTGTTCAGTAGAAATCAGCTCTGTTCAGAGCCACCTGTTTCCCTTACCTAAGCCGCAGCAATGGAGACGTACAGGGGAGGAAACGGGCGACATTGCAAACTGGCGTCGTTTTTCCATTCTCTCTTTATATAAAAAAACCTTAAAGAAAAGTGCGGGTCAAAGACAAACAAAAAATAATTTTTTGCATTGATTTTTTATGTATTTTACTCGATTTTTTTTCACATCCCCACCTCCGATTTTTGCGAATTTGCCGCGCAATGATTTTCTAGAAATTTTAATATGCTATTCGGCTTCGGCCTAGAAGAAATGGTTAAATATTTGGCTTCTTCCTGGGAGAAATGGCCAAATCACTACATTCGTTACATTCCTTATTAGCAAGTACTGTTGTGCAATTTTAGTTAGATATATATTTCAATAAAAAATGTGTTTTTGCAAAATGCAGCAGAGAAATGAAATAAATATTAAATCTAAGAGAAACAAAACTCATTCAAACAAGCACTTATATCAACAGTACTTCAGCTTTATTTATTTGGGCAATTAAAATCATTGATTTTAACCCCCCCCCCCCCTCAATTTTAATCAATGGTCATGTTCTACTCGAAATGATCCAAAGCCAGTTGAGCGTAGCTGGCATACTCATACACTTCGAGATCTGTGCCAATGTGTTCCTACATGGAGCCGTCTGAATGGATGGGTTAGTTTTATGTTCTTCGTTGTACTTCTTATTGTTGTGCAAATTTATCTGAAAAAAACTTTATCTGATTTAGGATATTCTTCGAAACTTTTATTATCAGAGAACTTCGTATTTTTATTGAGATATTTAGATTTAAGTTCCTTTCTGTAATTGCTTTATTCTTTCAGGCAATGGAACTTCTGGTTGAAAAAGTTTTAAGCAGCAGCGGACAGCCTTTGAGTCATGGAGATGCCCTCCGTCGTGTGTTTGAAGCGATAGCATCTGGTATCCTGTTACCAGGTATATATTGGATATTGTAAAAATTTACTTTGACTTTTTTGATGCACCTTTTTGATGCATCTTTGAATATTGTCCCTTTCATATGCTTGTTCAAAAAAATTTTTGGATTTCCTCCTTTTTTTCTCTATTCTCTAGCATTAGCTAGTCTGCTACCACTCTCATCTCTGTTCATCTTACATAGAGTCGGATTGAAAGTTGTGCCTTAATATATTTTGTTCTAAAATATATTAGAAAGTGTTGTGAAAATGAAACATGTTGCAATTACAACCACTGTTTCAAACAAAACTTCCTCGGTCCATCTGTCTGTGTGCATAACATATTTCATAAGTTTAGAACTAATAACTATTTTTTTTTAAATTTTACAATATTACTCTTATTCTTCAAGCATCTTAACAGCAAAGCATCATTCATTCAATCATTTAAATTAAAATTCATAATAATCATGAACCATCCTGAGTTTTTTATCTTAAAAATAGTATATTACATCAATTTAATAAATGCCACACAATAAATAATTCACAATGATAGTGTTTAAAGCAATGGTTGTTAGAATTTAGAATATGTATCCTTAAAGTTTCATCTATGTCCCCCTAATAGTTCAAGGTATTTTCCTTCAAAAATATTTTTTTATCATAGAAGTTTTCAGTAATGGTGTTTGAGCATATAATTTTACTAAATGGGTAAAAATATTTCAGGCATTTTCATTTATAAAATAGAAAAAAGATTAAAGTACACTCAATGTAAAAATTAAGTACACACAATTATTACGTTTTTCAACTTTCAACAGCAAAATAATTCAGATTAAGTTTTCATTTTCTCTGCACTTATGAGTGTACTGTTATTCTTGGTAGGGTTAAGTTTCATTTGAGTCATGCATTTCTATTTCTATGAAAATAGCTTAAATTGTATTTTTGCATATTGATTAATATGCCATATTGTTCATATGAATGTAACACAATAAATATTCAAAATATTTAAGGTCTTTTTAAAAAAACCAAAAAAATCCGATTTAAATAAAAAAAAATCTGATTTAAATCAAAAAAATCACGAACCCTGCTTCTGTGTAAAACCCAACGATACAAGCTTCCATTATGTGATGTCTTCAAAATAATTCTTTTTGAAATGTTGATGAAACTTTTAACCAGCCTCTTGAAATGCAGAGTAAAATACTTGTTATATTTACATGATTCGATAACAACTTTAAATAATCAACAAGACTTATAGTAAACTATTTGAGAAACTTACGATTTAACTGAGGAAATTGTGGATTCAAGGGGATTAATGCCCTGAATCTTCTAATGTCTCCAAATATAGGCTAAAATTGCATTCTTCGCACCAATATTAATGAATTTTCGGAAAATTCATTGACAAGAAAGGGTGAAGTGCTTGAACCCCTCCCTCTTCCCCACCGTCACTAAATATAGCCTAGAATTACGTGTTTTAGACTTCAATTTCTAAAATTTTCTGGGGGAGGGCCCTCGAACCACTCAATTTGTGCAAATATCAGTTACTAGATGTATATCGATTTTCCGAGTACCATAACACAGTTTTTTAATAACAATGACAGGTGGAAAAATTACTCAAGATAATCAACCTAATGTCTGTAAAAATGGCACATTAATTTTGAAATGATCCTTAGATGTGTGTGTGTATCTATATCAGGCTTGGATTCGATTACAAAGAAACGTAATTGATTACGATTACGATTACAAAGGGAGAAATTGAGAGATTATGATTACGATTACGATTGTAATCCTTTGCCAAAAAGTAATTACGATTACGGCAGCGATTACAGTCGTTGAAAAATGTAATCGATTACGATTATGACATCCGATTACGATTTTGATTACGATTAGATTAGCATAAAATTATCCGATATTATGCATACAACTCTCATTTTCACAATAGTGTTATAAATCAAAAAGTTATGATTTTTAATTAAATTTTTGATTTAATAAGAGAGAACTGAAATGATGATGAATGCAGTTATAATGAAATAATTTCAACATCACAGTTCTGGAATTATGACGTCGTTGCAGAAATGAAAAATTTGTAATATATATATATATATATGTACATATATAATCAGGAAAGGCACATTCAGTATTTTTCGAATATTTAAAACTCATGTGAGGGATAACTACAGTGATCGTATTTTGTATATAAGCAAAGACGATGCACTAAATGTATATATAATGCATAAGTGATTTACCTGGTTCATTGTTGTTTTCTGTATAGCAAAGACGATGCACTAAATGTATATATAATGCATAAGTGATTTACCTGGTTCATTGTTGTTTTCTGTGCATAGAATCAAAATTTAGTTGGCTGCAATTTCTGAAAATGTAGTATATTTCTCCATTGTATTTATTTTCTAGTTTAAATTGTGGAAATATTTACATAACACCAATTACCAGATGTGCATGAATTGTACGGGATAACAAAATATTCAGATAGTGTAAGAGAAATAATCTTTTGAAAATAAATGCTGCATTTTAGAATAATTTCAAAAAATTTGAACATGAACATTCAAATAACTCTTAGCAAAATTAGTAATCATTAAAAAGTAATATGAAGAATAATTATAATACGAATGACTATAATATTTTAATATGATTTTTGTGTTTTTCTTTTAACATGCACGAGCATATAATTTTTTTCCATGTATTAACTGTTTTAATAAAAAAATAAAGTGCAAGTAATTTTACAACACAAATTTAACGTACACGATGCAACTGAAATACAAAATTTTGTTGAGGTAATTCTAAGAAGAAAAAGATAATTAATTTTTAAAAATAATTCCTAAATATTAATTCATGCATGTAAAAAACAATTGGGAGAAGGTCTGAACATAAATCACTTTTTCTTTTACATACCTATTAATTAAAAAGAATATTAGCATTAAAATATAAATATATTTAAGATTTAAATGTATGTATTTTTTAAAATATTCGAAGAACATATTGAAAAGAAGTAATAATAATCACACATACCAGGGTTAAGATTTCATATATCTTAAGCATAGAGCATCATGTAACACCTGCTCCTAAATTGCTGAAGTGTAAATGTGCTATTTTTTAGAAAAATTCTTCACTTCTGCCGTTAAAACAATTAGAAAAAAAAAAACGCCAAAAGGCATTTCTTCTTTTTTGTGTGTGTGTGTGTCTCTTTATGTGTGTAGGTGATAGTACTCTTTCCACTAGATTTTCGGGGGGCGGTCTGCTTCGATTATTGAAAGGGAAAGTGGTCCATTCTTATTATGCCGTCGCCAGACTCTCGCCTATAGCCCAACCGTTTGGATATGTTTTGAAGGGGTAATTAAGGAAGCAAAATGACCGAGGCATTTGGTCAGACACCTTCCCCTTATCTACCCCGAAATCTATGACTTGCGGACAGATTACCGCTCTTTTACCGAAACTGGACGACGCGAGGAGACCGGAGACCCCCCTGAGAGCCCCAAGGCGATGCGAGTGACATATCCAGACCCCTTTCTTCTCGGGCTCTTCAGCCATTCCCCATGGAGAGTGGAGCCGCAATTAATAATTCTGAGAGACCGCAACAAGTAGGACAACAAGCGTCTCTAGCAGACTATTATATGGTCCTGCCATCAAGGCTCTGCTACCGCCACACAGAACCTTTTATATTATGATCAACCATAGGTTATTTACAGTTAGGATAGGACTTCAGTACACAGTTTGAATCCTTTTTCTTGTAATCTTATCTCTTCTATCCAATGGTAGAGCTAAAAATTTCAGCTTTCAGCAGGTCAAGATTACACGATTGCAGGACCAGCAGATTACGGATTTTTTCCTTAAGATTACGATTAAAATTACGGGAGAAAAAGGATTACGGGATTACAAAATTTCGATTATGATTATGAGAATATGCCATCGTCAGATTACGATTACGATTACGATTTTGTCAAAATGTAATCGATTACAGCCGATTACGATTACGTAATCGCGATTACTCCAAGCCTGATCTATATATATATATAAATATATATATATACAGTACGGAACCCCAAATTTGACATGTTCGGGACCAGTGCCAAGCCGGATTTTGGAATTTGCCGAATTTCGGAACCCGACCAAAAATGGCGGATTTACGAAAACACCAACGATGCACATTTTTACTTTAGATCACACTGTTTTCTTAACTGGTACATGAATAAGTAACTTTTTTTGGAAAAGGTAATAGCATAAGTAAAGCCATGTGTTAAAATATTTTTACCAAACAAAAAAATAACTTATTCATGGATTTAAATAAAACGCTCCAAATTACAACACACAATTCAGCAAAACTAAATCATATCCACCATGGTAGTTAACCGTTTCACTGAATCACCTGCAATTGCATGAAAAAGAAAGTAGAACTACATCTAAAAAAAATATTAGCACAGAAGTCAAACTAAAATGCCAGGCTATTTGTACAAATTGCAAAGGTTACTGGGCGCCATTTATGACCACAAAGAAAAAAATAGAGCAAGTTTCTTTATTTTTTCTTTTTCCAGGGAATAAAATTTGAAAAACAAATTTTAAGGAATTTAAGGGAAAAAATAATTTTTTTTATAGGGAAAAAAGATGCTTAACTGAGCCCAAGAAATCAATTTTCCCTTTTCAACATAGTAGGGTTTTCTGGTTTTATCTTGGTTTCCTGAGTTTAGTTCATATAAACCATAAGTATATTTACAAAATTGCTTCTATTTGAATCAAAATTTACTATTTATTAATTTAAAAGATTCTTACATTAATATTTTTCTGAATTTACAAAAAAAAAAAAAATCGGAAATTTTCGGGGAAAGTGCTGAATTTTAGGATTTTCCGTATTTTTTGATTCCGAATTTGGGGTTTCGTACTGTATACATAAATCTGCATTCTCCCTATCGAAAGAAATGAGGTGGTTGCCAAACTCATACCTCCCTTTTCTCCTGTTTTTTGACTTCTGGGCTATTCTGTTATTGACGCAGTTGAGGGGCGCATTCTCAGAATTCGCCAGGGCACCACTGGACAGCGTACAAAAAATACTAATATTGTTCTGTTAGTTTCATTCCATTCACACAATTTTTTATTCCCTGCTTTTGAATTAATATTACAGCCTATTGTGAATTTTTATTTTTGTTCAGATATAATTTGAAATATAATAATTTGATATATGTGAATCAGGGTTGTTTAGTTTAAACCAAATGGTTTTTTTTTTAAAGCACTTGGTTTAAACCAAATCGTTTTTCATTAATTTTGCACATCATTAAAAATTGCAAAATCCAATTTATGCAGAAATTACAAGCACAGCACTTGATAATTAATGAATTTGAAAATTAACAAACTTTTTTTTAATCAGTACAAATTTTTCTCATCTCCTATCTACAAACTAACTACCTTGTCAGACTATTTGGGTTTTTCTAAAATTAGCTCTGAAAAAGCTAATTTCAAAAAAACTCTTCTGAGTCATTATAAAAATTAAAATGATATTGCAATTGTAATTCCTGGAGTTAAAGAATATATATTAGAAATAATAAAATAACTTCATAACAACCCATTTGCAAATGTATGTTACAGATAACAATTTTTAAAAAACCAAATCTTTTTTCATTTATTTTTCGCATCATAAAAAATTGCAAAATCCAATTTGTGCAGAAATTGCAAGCACAGCATTAGATAAATCATGAATTACTGAATTTGTAAAGTAACAAACTTTTTTTTTTTAATCAGTGCAAATTTTTCTTTTTTTCCTAAATTATTCTCTTCTTTTTAAAAACATATTTATTCTTTAATCTGGAAAAATTGTATTTAAAAAAATATATAAATAATAGTGATAATTTCTAAACCAATGTTGCTGATTTGTATAAGTGTTATGGTGTAATCATTTGTTGATATTACTGATACTGTAAATCAACACACATTATTTTTAATGTATCTTTCATTTTTGTTTATTTTTTATTGATTTAGTAAAATATACTTTTGTTAAAACTCATCCCGCATAATATTTATTTCTTTAATAATTTTCAGAAAGGCCTGTATAAGTAGAGTATTATAACATGTTAATACAGTAAAACCTGTAAAGCTGACCACCGTTGTAAGTTGGCCAACTGTCTAAGTTGACCACTTTTGGTCAGGAACGGAATTAGCCCTACATTATTTAATGTAGGAAAACCTTTGTAATTTGACCACCTGTCTATATTGACCACTTACTAAGTACCAAATTTGGGTGGGAGTATTATAAAAAACCCTTTGTAAGTTGGCTGCCTAATTATTACTATATTTATTTATTTATCTATTTTTGCAAAGATAAAAAAAAAACTTATAAAAGTTCTCCAGGATAATATTTTTTATGCTATAATGTTAGACCAGTATTTGTCTGGATGGATGAAACATCAATATAAAGTTTGCCTAAACCTCTGTGTAAGTTAACTATTCTAGAAAACTACTATGAGCCTCACTCTTTTGTTCTTTAAATAAGTTTCTTCTTTTTCTTAATTTATCTAGTCATTTTGAAAAATTATGTATTTTTAGGGAACCTTTACAGTCACATAAGTAAACTAACACATTTATCTTTAACTAAGTGCTTTAATTTTAAAGTTGTATAGGACACATTGTAAGTCATTCAGATTAAATTTATCTAATGGTATTTTAGATAATTGTTAAAAATAGCTAATTACTAATTTTAAAGTAACATTAATACATGATGTTATATTTTAATTAGTTACAAATGAATAAACACATAACGTAAGAAATGACAAAAAAAAAAAAAAAAGTCCACCCTCAGAAGTTGACGACAAAAGTGCTGCACCTATATAAGGTAATTAAAATTTAAGGTTTTAACTTATAGTTACTTAATTAATTATCAATAAATTAACTATCAATAACATTTATTTACAATTAAGGATCTAAAATCTCCATGATTTTCTAAAAGTCAAATTGTTTTTCCTACAAATGCTATTTAAAGAAAAAAAAACCGGTTTAAACCAAAAAAAACCTGGTTTAAACCAAAACTGTTTAAAAAAAAAAAAAAAAAACCAGGTTTTTTTCCAACCCTGATATGAATAAATCTTTCACAAAAGCAGATCGCCTGTTGTATGGAGAATCTGCTATGGACCATGCAATGGTTTTTACAGCTGTATCAATAGGTGTAAGTATGTCAAACTAAATTTTAAAAATTCATGAATAAACTTGGAGTAACATATATTTATTAAGACAATTTTAGGCCATGTTATAATTTTCTTCAGAAATAGTCTGAAGTTACTGGAATCACTAAAATTATAAGGGCTGATTTTTTGTTGTTTTAAGAGCAAATTTTAGATAAGTTTTTATATTTTTTTAATGCACATATTGGGAAATTAAAAATTTTTCATGTTTTATTGTAGTCTAAAATATTTTTAAATTCCCATTCATTTATTTTTGCATAAAAAAGATTAAAATCATTATTTATTTTTCAAAATACTTAAGCAGCCTGATGGGAAACCCACTAAATGGCGTGTTGAAAACTCTTGGGGTGATGCAAAATGTGAAAAAGGTAATGTACATTTAGAAAAAACTTCAAGTAGCCAAATTTTTTGGTTACTTCACTATATCAATTTGGTGCAGCTGTAGATAATATGAAGATTTTGATATTGTACTTCATGCAGCAAAATTTTTTGATTACTTCACAATATTAATAATTTGGTACTGCTGCACCTAATATGTAGATTTTAGTATAATTCTATGAGCTTTTTTCAATTAACAATTGCTAACAATGTTAGAGGAAGAATAGGCAGGGGTGATTGACAAAGTAAAAACCCTGAAAATTTTTTATGCAAAAAGTCGGGATCACTTTTTATGCACCATAAATTATACAACAGCTTTTATACACATATAATAGTTACAATGACATGTTTGAAATAACTTTTGAAATTACAATTTATATTTTACTTACCTACTTCTAACTATTAAGAAAAATTTAATTAATTTATTTTTTGCACATAAATTGTAATTTATAGTAAAACATAATGGATAGGAATTTCCCATGACTATATATTTTTTTGCAAATTTTTGGGGTTAAATACTTTTTCTATTTTGAGTTATTCTTTTTTCATTTATTTGTCAAATATTTGTAACTATTAAAATAAAAGTTGAGAAAAGTAGTAGTAGTTAGTTCTATCTTTAAAGAGGATGTTCCTTTAACATTGTTCGCTGGTCCATAATAAATTAAATGTTTTCCCTTCTGCGAAAAGTATAATTTAATAGTTAAGGACATTATACCTAGCTTTGTTATGAGTATCTACAACGAAAGGATACCTACGCCCCCCCCCCCATTGAAATGGTAAATAAAGTTATGAAGTAATATGCCCCCTCGGAAATCTAGAATAAAGATTGAAATTGAAAAAAATCTTAGCAGAAGAAGATGGCACTTTCTAATTTTTACCTTTAGTAAACACTAAAGTTTTTTTTTTTTGCAAGTAAGCAATCCAAAACAAATAAATAAATAAATAATAATAAACTGCTACTGTTGAAGAGAAAAAAAAACTTATAGAACATTACGGAAGAAATTGAAACTACCTAATTGTATACGTAAAATCCCGAAAGTAACCCCCCTCTTTATAAAAACCAAACTGGCAAATTTCAGATAGGGTGGTTATAAGCGAGATTTTCGAAAAAAATTATGAAAAAAAAAATGTTTTTAGTATTAATTAAGAGCATTTACTGAAGATAAATAATAAGTATAACCCATTTAAAATTATTTTAAAAACATTAATATAAAACAAGATTTAAAAAATAAATAAACAAAAAATCTGTCTTATAATTTTCTAATAGAAAATTGATCGCATGGGGATGGCATCTTTGACTTAAGAAAGAATTTAGCACTTAAGTTAGCAGAAATCCCTATGATTTAAATTTAAAACTCATAAAACGCAAATTTGGCATCTTCGGGACCAGCGCTACATCGGTATTTCGTAATGTGACGAATTTCAAAACACGACCAAAATGACGGACTTACATGATCAAAGATGGCGGCTAATGAACGAATCAACGCCAAGAAAGAATTTAGCACCTAAGTTAGCAGAAATCCCTAACTCATAAAACGTAAATTTGGCATGTTCAGGGCCAGCGCTATATCGGTATTTCGTAATGTTTCGAATTTCAAAACACGACCAAAAATGGCGGACTCACAAGATCAAAGATGACGGCTAATGAACGAATCAACGCCGAGTACATGAAATTAATTTTTAAGCATATAGACCTTGAATATTTGTGAAAAATAAACAAATAAAATAAAACACAAAAAGAAATTGGACATATTTAATCTTTATTATAAGAAAACAATACAAAATTTGTTTTAAAATTTGTCAGCCATTTGGGGAGGGGGGTTATATTAAGGAATATTGAATGATTAAACTTTCGCGAGAAAAAGGGGTCGGGGTTACATTCGATGGGGGGGGGGGGGGGGGGCTACTTTCGGGATTTTACGGTATATAAGTACAAAGATAAAACAATGTAAAAAAAGCACAAATTCAGAATAAAAATTATCGCAAATAGCTATTTCGAAGCTACAGTGGAGCCTCTTCATCAGTGCAGAAAAGAAAAGAAATCAGTGCTTTCTTTTCTTCACTGATAAAGAGGCTACATTGTAGCTTCGAAATAGCTATTTGTAATAATTTTTATTCTGAATTTGTGCTTTTTTTTATGTTGTTTTACCTTTGTACTTACATTTTAGTACAAAGCATTTTGATAATTTGTCTTATACCTAATTGTATAGTTTTTGATGTTGGTTACAAAATGTATAGGTTAAAAAAATAATGGCGGTATTTGAAATATTTTGCGTAATTTAATACAATCAAATTAAGTCGACCTCTTAGTTTCAGGAAAAAAGGAAATGAGGGGGGGGGGGGGGGGGCTATTTTGCAGCATTTTATAAAAATAACATTTTAAAATGATAATAAATGAAATAATTAACATGATCTTACACATGTTCAGTCCATTGGTACATTGTTAAGATCAGAAATGTGAAATTTTCATTCCCGCATAAAAAAATTTCACTTTTGTGATTGCAATTTTTATTAATTGTTGCCTTGATTTTGGACCTGATAGCCCTAAAATTAGTATTTACAGAAAATTCCTAAAACCATGTTCCTCAAATGAAGTCGAGAGGGCCACACAAGGCAATTTTTCACCAAAAAGCAAACCTTCCTTCAAACTCGTGTGAAATTTGTGTAACTCCTTTGATCAGAGGAATATTTTTTAAGTATCCTAAATTTTTTTTTTTTTTTTTACTTCTGATCATTCATTATTTTAAAAAAAAGAAAACCTTGCTACTTTGGAAAAGTCTCCACAGAAGCTTGATCGGGGGGAGAAAAAGTCAGCAGTCTGTTTACAAATGTAACTAAGAATAGGTTCCAATAATAGAGGTTAAGAATAGGTCCCATATAATTCCAATATTTATCAATGCCATAACTTTTAGTTTCTTCAAGAATATCAACATTATTTGCATAGATGAAAGATCATATCATCATAGATGTCAGATATAGATATGTCATTCACCAGTAAGTTTACAGATTACAATTTTCAACCATTTGGCAAAGTAGGCATTACTTATTCCTTCCATGGGCGATTCTAAGCAAAAAAAATTTCGGAAAAAGTATGCACCATCAATTTAAAATAATAATTATGTACTTAGGTTAACATGCCTCCCCCCTCAACACACAATACATACGACAAAAAAAATAGTTCAAGTAATTAAAGCGGGAAATAAGTGCAGAAATCTTAAACAATTAAATATTTTTTTTTTGCATAAATTGATTCTACAACTATTCAATAATATACCCTGAAAATTTCAAAGCAAAATTCCAAGTCGTTTAAAAGTTATAAGCATTTGAGCGAGCGTCCTTTCGGCCACTCGCCACAGGGCGACTAGATGAAAAGAAGTGACAACTAAAATATTACCTAACAATCGCCACTTTTTTCTCCACTTAAAAATTTCCAAGAAATACACTGCTAGGTTCAAAACCACGTGCATTCCCTTTCCCATCTTATTACTGTACTGAACCCCAAATTCGCCAGGCCGGATTTCGGAGAGAGACCCAAAATGGCGAATTTTCGTAAACATCACAGCTGATATGTGCATTTTTACTTCAAATTGCACTGTTTTCTTAACTGGCAGATAAATAAGATACCTTTTTTACTAGAAGGTAATATAAGCAAATCCATGTGTTGATACATTTTTACCAAATAAAAATAATTTATTCATAGATTTTAATAAAACGCTCCAAATTACAACTCACAATTCAGCAAAAATTAACCATACCCACATTGTAGTTTACCATTTCACTATCACCTGCAATTTCATGAAAAAGGAAATAGAGCTACAACTGTAAAATATTAGAAGAGAAGTTGAACCAAAACGCCAGACATTTGTACAAACTGCAGGGATACTGGGCACCATTTATGACCACACAGAAACAAGTACAGCATTTTTTTTTTCCAAGGGAATAAAACTTGGAAAACGGAAGTTTTAAAAATTTAAGGAAAAAAAGAATTAACTTTTTATACAGAAAAAAGCTACTTAACTACGCCCAAAAAACCGATTTTCACTTTTTAACATAATAGGGGTTTCTGGTTTCCTGAGTTTAGTTCATATAAATCAGAAATATAGCTACAAGGATTGCTGCTTCTATTTGAATCAAAATTTACTGGCATTTGTTAATTTAACAGCTTCTTAGATTAATATTTTTCTGAATTTACAGAAAAAAAATCGGAAATTATTGGAAAAAAGTGCCGAATTTTAGGATTTTCCAAATTTAGGGTTCGGTACTATTTCACAAAAAGTTTGCAATCAGTTTCGAAACTCATAAGCCACATTTATCATTGTTTTCTGTAATTAAATCTTCTTTCATAAGTTATACATATAAATATATAATTTCATTTGCTGTAAGTATTGAAAAAAATCCCTTATTAAAAACAAAATCTGCTACATTTATATCAACTGTTTCAATGTGGTACAAGCAATATTTCGTACGATGATCTTTAATTTTTGCATAAGTTAATGTATGTACAATGGTTTTTAATAATTGGGAGAAAAGGGAAAATATTTTCCCTGAAAATCAAAGTAAGATTGAACCCTTGTGAGTTCATCTTTAAAACATTTAATTTTTTAAATTTTATTTTAATAACTTTTAAAGAAAAGCATTTAATTTTATATCATTACTAATCAATACAAAAAAGTTTAAAACACTGTTGTGCATTTTTCACCGAGAAAAACGGCTACTGCTTCAAAAAAGTGGCCAGTACAAAATCTACCTCTACTGGCCACTGGCGAAATTTCCCAGTTTTGCCTTCTAGCATTAGGTATAATGCTATATATGCTCCATGGTCGGATGCTGAGTTGTGGTTGTCGTGGTTATGGTTGCTATTAAATGCCTTTTCCTTATGAACCATTTGTGCTAATTGTAGAATACATCTTACGCCAGCTATAGTGCTCGGACGTACTATATTAAAAAGTACGAAACTACACACTAGGTCTGCTTAAGTTACTGACCAATAGGATATGCAGCCCCATTGGAACAGAAAGACAGAAAGAAGAAAAAAAACTGATGAGGAAATAACTATTTAATTGACATAAAAACAGCCAATTAGAACCAAAATTGGAAAAAAGTTACTGATTAGAAAAAATAGGATTTTTCTCAAAAATAAAGGATAGGAAATAATAGGATATTTTTTGAACTTTTTAAAAACAAATTAGTATTTCTAGGAAATATAGGATTCTGTGGTAGAAGTCGTCGAATTAATATATTCGTTTTTAAAAAGTGCCCTATATTTAATATCCTCTATTTTTACATTGTTATAGATATGTTTTGTTTACATTTGATTTGGAAAAGTAAAATTCTCTTGGTTAGCCACGGTAGGCTAAATCACAATAAGTATTTCACTAAAATTAAACCAACTGACACGAAAATCATATTCATGTAATGAAGTAAACAGAATGATTCTTACTAATAGCAGATTTTAGTTATCAAAATGATCGTCAACTTTCAACTCTCTTGAGCCGCTTTTAAGCTTTGTTGCCGGATGAGACCCTGGAGGCGGCCATCTTACAACTTTAGGACAAACGGTTGAAGTGAGAAAGTAATAAATAATTTATTTATTTACTATCACAAACAAAAACATTCGAAAAGCGAACAAATTACTGAAATGAAGCGAAATTAAGAAATCTTTTGATTTTACATGTTATCTCATCAGACTTTATGTAATTTTTTTCTATATAAATAAACTTTTGGCTGATTCGTTTTTTCGGACCAATCAAAAATGATTTTCCGATCAGCACGTACGTTCTTTACAACACAGTTGTGTCTCTTTCATCCAACTTTCATCGGGTCTCCGGTCTTATCATCATCTATTATTATAAGATTTTTTAGTTCTAATAATTGTGATAATTTTAAGTCTTCTCTTAGACCAGTTCTGAAAATGCTTGATCATAAAGGAGGTGAGTTCAGTTTACAAAATATTATCTTTATCTTGTGGAGCGGCTATTCATATCCGCTACTTTGTACAGTTGTTTCTTTTTCTTTTTTGCGTATTATGAATGTATTAACTAATTATTACATGTGTGATTTTAAATTGTACCTTCTTTCCGAAAATAATCTTAAATTGCATAACTTTTCCATGTAAAACATTAAATTTTACCCTTAGACTTCAATTGATGTATTAATTAAAAACCCGTTTTTATGCAGTAACGTGTCATGAAAGCATAGACTGTCAAAAGCACTGTCAATGTTTTCGGCTCATGAAGCACACCTTTGAAAGTATAAAATACGATATTGAATTCTTAAAATAAACTTTTTATTGTATACCTACGTATTCATTAAATTGCATCATGGAATCATAATCTGAGTTAGGTATGTAAAAATTTAGATTTTAGAAGCTATTTTTTAAAAATATTCATCCATATTAATATAAAAAAAAACTAATAACTGATTCGAATGCTTACCAATTTTTAAAAATTAGATTTTGCTCTTAAGTTTATTTTCTGCTTTGAAATGTTCAGCATTTGTATTTAATTTATGAAACTACTACATTAAAATGCTTATTTCGTCGTCCTTGTTATTTTGCGTCCCTTAGTTTTTAACTGACTGTAAGACGCCCTCCTGGGATAGACATAAAGCCCAATCGCAACCTTACTTTGAATTTGAGTGCTTATTAACTGTATTCATTAAAAAAAAGCTTTGACTGAACAATTTGAAATACAATTTCCTATTAAAGTTTCTTTCTAGTTTTGTTAAGTTGTTCGGTTCTATTGCTTTTAAAACCTTTCATTCTGATACAACAAAACTGTCCCATAGTGGACTAGTCGGTAGAAGCTCGATTCCCGCAGAACATCAAAAGTGAAGCAACACTGACCGAGGTCAGTGTTTGGGAGGGTGACAACCTCTCGCGGATGGTTGCTGCGGTCCGTGTACGGCAAAGGGAGCTGGTACACATTAAATAGGTGGTAGCTCCAATGTCCTCTAAGTGAAACAATACCTCTGAGGGGTGCCAATCTCAGGTGACAGTCTCTCATCTGGGAGCTGGTTCAAAAAATTAAGAGACCTTTCAAAGGTGTGGAAATCGAACTCCTGCCTTCAAGGGTCCGTTAGACTCGGGAGCAGCATACACATTTTTCCTCGCCACGTGTGTGGACACAACAACAAAATTGTCTGTACGCACAGTTAGCACATATATACAATTTTTGTACAGTTAAGTGGTTTCTGCTGTTAAAATAGTCTTTCATTGTATAATTTATGTCCAATTTTTGTCAGAATCCTTAAATCCTGTATCTATAAGTGCATTAAAAATCTATTAGTGTATCAAAAAAATACACATTGGATCATAAAGAGATAACGTAAATATTCTCTTTAAAATAATTCTCAATAAAGTGTTTCTGAATTTTTTTGAAAATTTAATTTTTCTTTCATCTATGTATACTTTAAAAAAATGACTGAAGTAACTTTTAGGTGTTTAGATATTGAGGCATGCGAGTTTTTGAAAAGTGATAAGCTGGAGTAAATCGGTTTCTTGCTTTTAACTTGAACCTCCGTCTTCAAGCTGGATGGAAGCGATAAGTGTCTTAGTTAGGGGATGGAAGAGATAAGTGCCTTAAAATGGGCATATTTTCTTTCAAAGCATAATGCATTACTTAAAAAAGTAAAATTCAAATGATCAAGTTCGGTTTTGTTATTTTGCAACATGCAAACGCACTTCATTTTAAAGTCGAGGGTCGATCCAGCATTTTTTGCACGGTCCGATTTTTGTGAATTTTAAAAACCTTTCGTGAAAAAGCCTAAATAATTCTGTGAAAATTCAAAATTTGAACATATGGTGATAAAAATGTTTATTATTAGTTGCCACTTATTAATAATAAATAATTCTATGAAAAGAACGATTCGGCAGCTCCGAATTTTATGAAGGGTGCGTTTTGATTGGTGATGTAACAAATATTCGGCTACTATTCGGTATTCGGCCCTTTGACCGGATAATCATTTCACGACCTTGCCGAATACTCAGTAAGATCAAATTCGACCTGGCAGAATAATTGATGAACTATTCGGCCAAATAGGTCTGCTACCGTAGAAATGTAAAAAATAAAGTAATTAATAGTATCAGTAAGCCAGTAATATGTCCAGAAGAAATTCGATATCCTGCATTCGAATTTTTTATAAATATCCAGAATCCAGTCTGGCCATTGCAAGAAATACCCTGTTATCCTGCATGTGAAATTTAATTCAGTAAAATATTTTGGAAATATAATATATGAATTTCATACTTACTAACTATTTGGTAGTTGTGGTAAATCAACTGCTTTACCTGGCAGAATCAATATCAGATGTATTATTGATTGGTCCCGAAAATAGCACGAAAAGTCGTGAAATTTCCCTTTTGAAAATCTGTAGGCATCCTGTAAATTTCAAAAAATTTTAGGATGTCATGTTTGACTTCTGTCTAAGTTCAAAATGTATTTAAGCTATTTTGACTGTAAATTGTGCTTCATTGGCTTGATTTTTAATTATACAATTTGTAGAGTAGTCATTTTTAGTAAGTTTTTTTCGTGAAAGGATATTGTTTTTAATTTTTGCTTGTATAAATTTTATCTTAAAAACAATCTTTTTATTCTTGTTTAGTCATCACACCAGAAATTTTGAAGAGATTCCAAGATAAATTTGATGCTGATCCTAAAAATATTTTGGCTTTGAATGCCTGTGCCAAAACTGATCCATATGAAGTTTGTTTGGACAAAAAAGTAGTAGATTCAACAACTCATGTATTTACTCATAAGGTAATGAATTATTTACTTCTGTTTGGGTGCTCAAGATCTTTTGTGTTGATTTTCATAACCGTATTTTTACACTATTTTAGTTTTAATTAATAATTTTGATACAAATTGCATAAACAAAAAATAAATAAATAAAAAAACTGAAATTCATTAGAAGTCAAACTTGGTTTTAACTACTGAGTATGAGCTATAAAATCTATTACTTAGTATTTAAAACTGAAGTAAATTATTCGACTTTTTAATGAGTTTCAGTTTATTTTTTATTATTTTTATTTTTAATGAATAGCACCTTTCAATAATTTGGACTTAAGAATTTTTTATCAAGCCACACTGCTTTAAAAATTAAACTTTCAAGCACCTGTGACTAAACCTATATATGAAGCATCTTCTCAATTTTTACCAAAGCCATTAATAATCTCCAAGGGGTTAAATTTTACATTTTTAATGAAGCTTGCACTGTGTTGAAATGTGCTCCACCAGTGGGGCACTTTTCAACATAGTGCAAGGTAAATTTCATCAAATGAATGAAATCGCATAATTTCAAATGTTTGATTTAAGTAGCTGAGTAACAATATTTGGAGCATGGGCGACTGTTGATACACTGGTTTTGTTGACATTATAGTCTTTTTTTGCTGCACATTTTCCAGACTTAAGGGCTCACTCGTAGTAGTTGAAAAACTCGGTAACACTTGCTGTGCCAAAAGGTGTGGCTCTTGACAAACTAGTATTTTTGGGTTTCCTTGATGTAAGTGTAGGTTGACCTAAACTTATATCAATTTTGCTTTCCTCCCAACTACTTGGGATTTTTTAATAAAGATGTTTGCGTAATTAAGTGCAAATTTTTGACCTTGTGTGTAGGTTAACCCATAATTCAGTTCTGAGTATTTAATGTATTTTGAAAGCATGGTTTCTTCTTCTGTAAGGAACACTTGTTCACTTCGTGTATTTAGAGCTGTAGCATTTTGATGTATTTGTTACAGGCCTATTGGATTCATCATTGTTAGGGTTACCTATGCCTACCTTACCTTTTTTCAATCTATGAAATGGAGCGGAATAGTGCATTCCAAATAAATCTACTGCTATTCTCAAAGACATTCCATCCTGGATTGCTTTCATTGCTTGGGCAATGTCTTCTTCACTTGCTTCTGGTTTATTTCACTTCTTCTTGTATGTTTGCACCATTTTTACAGTATGAAAAAGATTCAAAACTATTAGGGTAAGAATCATAACATATTGTAAAATACTATAGTCAACATAGTCCATATTTTTTTGGTCTGAAAATAATAGGCTATAACAAAATTATATTAGCCTGACCTAGCTGTGCTGTCTATAGCCAACACTTAGATACTATTTTCAGAAACTCAACAAGTGGTTAAAAACATTAGCAACCCAACCATGGATAGTGTTTTAAATAATGTAGCATATAAATTTATTAATTACTCAACCTACAGTGTACATTGGTGGGGGTACATTTCAACACTGTTGAAAGGTGTACTCTGTTGAAATCTGTCCCAGGTGCCACCATTTAATTTAAATGACTATTTTTTTTTTCTCTGAAAGACAGTTTTGTCTTATTTACAAGATGCTTGTATGCAGAATTTTATATACTTTTATAAGAATCAATTCCACTTACCTCACTTAACAACTTCTCTTGAAAAAGTAGGCTTACAATCAGAATCAACTTTTTACTTTTCAGATCCTAAAACACGTTTCACTTAAAAACTCCTTAAGAACTCGGCACCAACTGTAAAAAATGGAGGGAAACCAAATGGCGCCTGTTGTGCCTCATGAAAGGGTATTTGCATTTGCTTACTAATTGCCCAATCTCTCAGCAGCATTAGAGGCGGGAAATTTAAACTGTTGAAATGTGCTCCCCTCTCCCTTACTGTTAACCTTATGGTGACATTACCATGCACTCAATGTTATACCCTTCAGATCATCCCAAATATATCCACATTTAACTTCTAAAATGGCTAGTTATTTTTACTTTATTAAAGTTTACTGTTATCAGAATAACTTTTGTTTTTGAATTCAGTGAAAAATCGGCAATTATATGTTTAACTACTTCAGTGTGTTTTGAATTTAACCTAATAGCTTCCAACTTAAATTGCTCTAACTCTAAATTGTGCAGCAGTTGTTGCAGGTGTATTGTGAGTCTACAAAACTAGTGAAAGCAAATGTATTTGAACTTATAAGATAGGTTATACATTGTATTTGCATATTTAATTTTTGAAATTTTTGTTTTGTGAACCACTTGTTAATTTGCCGATTCTACGCACACTTAATGTAATTCACAACATAAATCAGATGGCAGAGACTTAAGAACAACTCCATTTTATTCGCGTGCTTTCCACACTCTCTCTACACTGCCACTCTCGCGTTACAGAATTATTTTCGCTTCACTTTGGGGGCGCCACCATACAATCATTTCTTAACACCGAACATCCACCCCCGGGTGGAATGATACATTCAAAAACTTAAAAGTAAACAACAACAATACAAATGAACACATACCACTTAATACAATAAAAATTGCAAAAACAAGAAATACTCAATTTATCAAATATACACAGTTGAATTCACACAAAAGGTAACAAGTATAATACTCAAAACAACCAGTGATCATAACACAAAGAGAAATTTTCGCACAAATTACTCATTTGGGATGGGTAAAATACAAATTTTAGTAATAGGACGTTTAAAAATTCCATTTTTAGTTTTCACTGACACTACTCTGATTTTATTATCTTTACCATAATACACTTCAAGAATTCGACCAAGAGGCCAGTTACACACAGACAAATTTTCTTCTTTCAAAATTACCATATCATTTATTTTTACATTATTTTTCTCAAAAAACCATTTATTTCGATTTTGAAGTGTACTTAGGTAGTTATTTGACCAACGTTTTCAAATCTGTTGTACAATTTTTGTTAGTTTTTGCCATACCTTTAACCTGTTATCAGGCAGTTCAGTTAAACTCGGTTCAACAATTGCTGAAATCGGACGACCAACAAGGAAATGACCAGGAGTCAAAACATCAAAATCGTTAGGGTCACATGATAAAGGGTAGAGGGGACGTGAGTTGAGAATTCCCTCAATCTGGTTAAGAATCGTTAAAAATTCTTCATAAGTGAATTTTAAATTACCCATAATTCGCTTTATATGATATTTGACGGCCTTGACTCCAGCCTCCCAGAGGACTCCATGATTTGGTGCTCTTGGCGGAATGAAACTCCACTCAACACGTTCATCACACAAAAATTTACTCATATTATTGTTACTATTACTCAGAATTTCTCTCAGTCTCTTTAACTCTAATTTTGTGCCTACAAAGTTGGAAGCATTGTCTGAAAATATACGTTCAGATTTTCCTCTTCTACTAAAAAATCGTTTTAAAGCCGCAATGAAGGCTTCGCTAGTTAGATCTGAAACTAATTCAAGGTGACATGCTTTTGTGACCATGCACATGAAAACACACACGTAAACTTTATTGAAACACCTTTCTCTGATTGGGATATTTAATCCAGAAATGCCCACAGAAATCTACTCCCACTTTGTTAAAAGGAAAATTTTGTGAAATTCTCTCGGTTGGCAATTGACCCATAATTTGTGAACAAGTAACGGGTTTTGCTTTAAAACAAATTGTACAGTTATTAACTAATTTCCTGCACATATTACGACCATTTAAGGGCCAGAATCTCTGTCTAACAATAGACAATAAAGTTTGTGGACCTACATGCAATTGTCTCTTGTGAGTCAATTCAAGAATCAAATTAGTTAACCTGTGATTCTTAGGAAGAATTATTTGGTGTTTTTTGTCATAATTTAAATTACTATATGCAAGTCTACCTTCTACTCTTAGTATCTTTTCAGAGTCTAGAAATGGAGAGAGATTTTTTATCTTACTTTGAGGGCTAACCATACCCTTAGTGGACAAGTCCTTTAATTCTGATTCAAATTCTACCTGTTGCACCAACTTCACAAGCGTAGTTTCCGCTCGTTGGACTTCGGATATCTTCAATGGTCCAATTTGTTTGTTAAATGGTTGCTTACAATTATCGATGAACCTGTAAATGTAACTAAGAACACATAAAATTTTTTGGAAATTATTAGATACAGAAAGAATTTTGTTCAAAAAACTATTGTCCAAAGTCACAGCCAAAGTTTTTCTCTCAGACGATTTTAGTTCTTCCTGACACACACTGTCATCACTAAGTATCACGTCATCCTTTTTAGGGACAATGTTTTCTTCATGTAGGAAACTCGGTCCATTCCACCACTTCTCACAGTTCAACAGTGAGTCGGCGCTGATGCCTCTCGTAAGAAGATCAGATGGATTGTCCTTTCCAGGGCAATGGTGCCACGCATCTTTGTTTGTCAAGGATTGTATTTCCTTCACACGGTTGGCGACAAAGACTTTCCACCTGCTGCTGGAACCTTGAATCCAACTCAAGGCTATAGTGGAATCTGTCCAAAAGTGGTTGGTTGTTGGTATTTTCTCACTGAGGACTCTTGATACTTCTTTTGCCAATCTCACAGCAAGTAACGCACCCATTAATTCCAAACGTGGAAGGGATAATGGCTTTAGAGGAGCCACACGGCATTTTGAAGCTAAAAGATACACACAAATTTTGTTAGGAGTTTTCAGTCTTAAATATGAGACAGCTCCATACGCTTTAATGCTAGAATCAGAAAATGTGTGTATTTCACACTCAGGGGGATTCTCACTATCACACTCAAGGACATATCTAGGAATCTGAAGTTTACCTAATAAAGACGCTTCTGAACACCACTGTTCAAACTTCTCATTAACATCTGGCAGTAACTCTTCGTCCCAGTCTGTTTTACTTTGCCAGATTTCTTGAAATAAGATTTTAAATCTTATAGTGAACGGGGATACAAATCCCATTGGATCAAATATTCTACCCACGGCCATCAACAAGAATCGTTTAGTATTTTTCCTTTTCAGAAGGAAGTCCAATAGACCTTTTAAATTAAGACTAACATAGTCATTTTGAGGGTTCCACGAAAGTCCCAAAACACGATGTGGCTGGTTCACGAAATCGTTAATATTTAAATGGTCGAAATGTTCTGTCTGCCATTGTTTCATTAAATCACAGTCATTTGAAATCCACTTCCGCAAATTCATCCCTGCATCATCCATGATTTTTGCTGCTGTGTTTGACAAGTCAAATGCTGATGATACGTCGTCTTCACCAGCGACGAGATCGTCCACGTAAAAACAACTATCGAGTGTCCGCACAGTAACGGGATATTGTTCCTTATATTTCTCAATAGGGGTTTTTATAGTTGCGGCCAATAGAAATGGAGACGAGTTCACACCAAAAAGAACTCGATTGAATCTATACACTTGAACATCGTTTTCACTGTTGGCCACAAGAAACCTAACTGCGTCTTTATCTTTTGGAGTCGAAGAAATCTGGAGAAAGGCTTTTTCCAAATCAGCTAAAATGGCTATTTTGTTCAAGCGAAAGGATATCAACAAATCAAAAATGTTTGGATTTAAATTAACTCCTTGATGTAAACAATCGTTCAGCGATAATTGTCCTATTTCATGTGCACTAGCATCAAAAACTATACGTAATTTTGTTGTTAGAGATTCATTTTTCATTATCACTTGGTGAGGAAGATAAAACACTGGGTTATTTGTTGAAGCAAACGGATTTGTTACCCTCTCAATTATCCCCTCATCTAGGTAACCCTTTAAAACTTTACAATACTCAGAATACAACACCTTATCATTTTGCATTTTTCTCATAAGACTGCTGAGTTGTCTTTTTGCTAAATCAAAATTATCGCTCAACTCATTACTATCTCTTTTCCACGGGAGTCCCACCTCATACCTACCATTTTTAAAACATATATTTTCCTTAAACAATTCTAAATTCATGTCCTCCTCACTAGTAATACCCTCGTCCTTGACACCTATTGATTCTAACTCCCAAAAGGTCTTTAATGTTGCATCTAAATCACTATCTCGAATTAAACCACAGTGAATTTTGTTATTCACCTCCTCATCTACACTTCCGCTAGCGACATATCCGAACACTGTATTTTGCAAAAGTAGTCGAGAATCTCCTGTATAAATTTGACCTGGCCTAAGCAATTCATAAAATATTTCCGCGCCTAATAAAACATCAATTTTTCCAGGAATATTAAATTTGTAGTCTGCCAGCTCAATATCGTTAGGTGAAACATTAATCATTCTTGACGGAATTAAATCGGTTATTTTTTTGACAACTAGCAAATTAAGCTCTTTTTTAAAACTCATATCAAGATTATTTATGGTTGCCATAACACACTCATTAACCATCATTGATGAATCATTTAAACAAGATACAAGTAAATTAATTTTCTCATTCCTCAACTGCAATCTATCCGCACAATCCTTCGTTATAAAATTTGACTTGCTTCCTCCGTCTAGGAGGCATCTCACTTCATGTCTGCGCCGTTATAGCATCGCATCGCACGATACTCAATAAAACTGTTTTTGTTTTGTTTTGCAAAAAACTCGTAGCCACTACTGATGCATTTCTCTTGCTCTCAATTTGGGGGAAGGCAATATTTGCTGACCCCCCCGTAAGCATGTGCATTTGGATTCAACGGCATCGAATCATTGGCTCCTGTTGCTGCTTGTGTCTGGGCAGAAGAGTTATCTCTTTTGGGATAATGAATTAATCTATTGGGCGGTTTCCCACAAAAACAATTTTTAGCTCTACACGGCTTCTTAACGAAACAATTTGAGGAAAAACATTTATAACATAAGCAATTAGTTTTCACGATATCTATTCTTTCGTCAACGCTAAGAGATTTGAACACAGGACACAAATACAGCGGGTGGGATTCCTTTGTTTTACAACTATTTACAATGCATTTCGCATTTTTAACGGAAGACAGATAAACACTTGAAGTATTTTTTGACCCACGACTATTATTTTGATTACTGACATCATAACGCCACGGTTCATATTTAGATTTATAATTAGGTATTAAACATTGTTCCCCTTTAATTTTTCCCTTCGACGATATGAAAATATTGCATTCTCGGCCTAACTCATGTGGTTTAAACCACGTCTCTCCTTGTTTTACGCCAATATGAGTAGTTAATTCTCTATCCAACGTCTCGATTATTTTATCTGCCACTATTAATTCACAAATTGATTTTAAGTCTTTTACCTCCCGTAACTGACAATAGTATTCAAAGGTTGCACTCAATCTAGATGCGAACTGCACATAACTTTCATTGGGTAACCTTTGCGCCTTTTTAAAGTGATTTAGACATTCTTGGGGTGTTGGTTGAAACTCCTTTAACACTATGGCTTTAAGTTTATCATAATTACTCAAATCTTCTTCTCGAAGATAAACCATTAAATTACACGCTTTCTCTCCAAGGATATTTAAAAGAATTTCAGGTTTTAATTTCTCGGGAACATCTTTGGTTTTAAATGCTTTCTCAATCGACTGAAAAAATAAATTAAATGACTCGGCTCTCTGAGGAATCGGAATAGTTAGAGTTTTAATACTCTTAATCAAACTCTCTACATTACTCTCTGTTCCGATTGTTTTAATGTCATTTTGTGATGGCTCACTCTCTCGAGATTGTTCACGCAATTTTGCAATTTCTAATTCCCTTTCTAACTGGGACAGTTTAATTCTATCAAATTCTAGTCGATTTTCGTTTTCTAATTTTTCCCGCTCCAGTTTATCTTTTCTCTCGTTTATTTCCTCAAGTACACAGTCAACAATAGTTTGATACGATTCTTTATCTGTTTTATAAATCTTACTCTCCTGTATTAACTCTCTTAAATCTAGAACTTTAGCATTATCAGGTATAGGTAATTTTAACTCCTCGGCAATAGCCTTTAACTCCTCTTTTTTAAATTTAGTAATACTCATTTTCACAAAAATTAACTCAATTACAAATGAAATTAATAAAACACAAATTAATTACGTCTTAAAACACTAGATATAACAATATCAATATCATAAAATTTGAATAACTAACTCACGAAGTAACAATAACAACTGAATCTCCGTGAAACCCAAACTTGAACTCTGAACAACACAAGACTATCGCTTTCGTTTTCAATTAATTTTCGATGCACTATTTTCAAAATTTTCGTTCTTTGGTCCCAGCCACCTCCGGCTCGCAACGGACCATGTTAATTCGCCGATTCTACGCACACTTAATGTACTTCACAACACAAATCAGATGGCAGAGACATAAGAACAAATCCATTTTATTCGCGTGCTTTCCACACTTTCTCTCTCTCTACACTGCCACTCTCGCGTTACAGAATTAGTTTCGCTTCACTTTGGGGGCGCCACCATACAATCATTTCACAACACCGAACACCTCTGACCCAAAAGTCACCACTCGTCTGTCATTCTGCTATTATGTTATTATTTTTCTAACTTGCTGCAAGCAATGTGTTGTATTTATAATTGCTATAACCCATATGAAAATCAACCAATACCAATTTTTCTCCTTTCATTATCATAGAAATGTTCTTCATTGACTAATTCATCGATTTCGGGCAGCAAATCGGTAATGTCATGTCGGTTCTTTTGGGATTTAGTAATTTTGTTAGGTTCTGTCCGATTTTAACAATGGTTTTATCAGTCATATCAAAAACCTGCTCATCAGCCCAGTAGCAGAAATCGCTCAGCACAGCAGCGAGCGCTGCAGATTTATCTTGAAGTTTGTAGATTAATTAGCCATCTTACTTTTTTTTAAAATATGCCCACGGAAAAAAGTTTATTTAATGTCTGCATGTGTTATTATTACATGTCGACTATTTTAAAATGCATAGTTTGCTATTTTTTATGATTGTAAATTTGGTTACACATCATTTGGTGCCGCAGATAGATTTTGCTTTCTGAACCTTGTAATACAGATTGATACAGAAAATTCTGCAACTGGGCTCATCAGAAATGTCAAACTTGTTAAGTTAGTGTCATTTGCTACTTCTAAAAAAGAAGAAAAAAAAGTAGATAACAGCAAGCCTTACTTTTTTACATTAATTATTGTTAACTATTAAACTAATCAAACAATTTCCTAGAGTACTATTTTACTATGAATAATTTACTATTTTATTAAATTATTACATTACTAATTAACAATTTATTAACAGTTAAATGTAGACAATTTAGCATGATAGCATATATTTTTATGTATGTATTTAAAAACACTTTGTTGCAATTTTTTTAAAAGTTTTAATGTTCATGTTTAAAATTTTAATAATTGGTCTTTAATAAATGAAAAATTGAATTTCCTGTTTGTAACGAAAATC
Organism: Octonoba sinensis; assembly: GCA_038502835.1. NCBI lineage: Eukaryota > Metazoa > Arthropoda > Arachnida > Araneae > Uloboridae > Octonoba > Octonoba sinensis. Next base: position 46,229,928 of record CM076603.1, read on the forward strand.
ACATGTTCATTTTTTATAAAACTAAAACTTTGATACTGTAACTAAAAATAAAACTCTGCACCTGATAATTCATCAAAAATATTACTATAGCTTAAAAAGATGGAACTTTGCCTGGTGTTCAAATTCTCGGTCCGCCCCCGCCCGACAACCTTTTGGGGAGTGTTGAGGGTGACACTCAAAATGTGTTACAGGGTATTTTAAAAGAACAGTAGAAGCCCAAAATAACACTGTCCGATATTCCGCGAATTTGGAATTAATGCAAAGAAAAGTGTGGTCTGCCAAAGATAAAAAAGATCAATTTTTGGATAACTTTGAGTAAAACTGGATAGAAATTGACAGCAGTGAGCCAATTTCAGAGGTCATGAAAGATCAGGATATCATTGATGCTGTAACGCATAAAAATTGCAGTGAGTAAGATGATGCTGATGAAATTGAGAATGATGTAGTAACAAAAGATAATGCTTCAGATGTTAGTAAAGTTATTTTACCCTTAAAGAAAGTAATTTTGTGGGTGGAGAGGGAGAGGCAAGACTATTCGGATCATGTTCAGTTACTTCATCTTGCTAGTGTGAGACAATATCCCAAAAAGAAACAAAATGTCTTAGTTTGCCAAACAACACTTACGGATTTTTTCAAGATAGTGTACGATTAAGTTTGTGTTCAATGAATGATGAAGTTAATTATGTTTCACAAAGGCCTGAAAGTGCTTTCATTATTATTTTATCACTGTCGGTCATTGCTTCGACAACATTCCGATATACCGCGGTTAAGCTATAACGCAGATATGAAACATGTCTCCCAACAACCACGTTATATCTGGCTTCTACTGTATGCTTGAATTATACAATTTTACTGGTGCTATTTCAACATATCATAGCTGAAAATAAATAGTTTATACTGAATGTTAGCCAATGAAATAAAATGAAATTTCTTAAGATTTTTTAAAACCCAATTAAATACCATTAGAAAGAAGGTATATCCTGAAATATAATTAAATTTATAACAAAAAATAAAATAAAATAAAGAGTATCACAAAGATAGTTTGTTTTTGTACCTGGTTATTTTTTTATTCTTAACTCAAAAATAAAAGGAAACATGAGGATAGGTATTTAATTTACAATCAGATATTTTGAAAATTATTTGATTTCTTTTATTGATAAGCAATCTTTTCTATTAGAAGATAATCTTAGGCAATGTACTATTATAGTATAGGTAATCATCATGACTTTTTCAAAACAAAAAGTTCTATTATGATGCAATAAAATTTTTTATTTTGTTATAGGTAGATTCTGAAGTCAAACCTGTGGTGAACCAAAAAAATTCTTCAAGATGCTGGGCATTTGCAGCTATGAATGTTATGCGTATTCCATTTGCAAAAGAACATCAATTAGAAGACTTTGAATTTAGCCAAAGTTATTTACTGTTCTGGGACAAGGTAAGCAATTTCTATGGTTTAAGTTCTGTTGTTCTTTAACTTTTATCAGTCAAATCTTTCTAACATGGCTGACAATTGGATTTTCCAAGAAATGGAACCATCTTCAGCATGGCCATCCTAGAGGGGTTTGACTGAATTAAAGGGTTGTGTTTGTAGCATATAAAACTAATTTTGGACAAAATGAGTGGTTTTTACTAGTATATAACCATATATTCGGCCACTATTCGACAATAAGCCTTTTTGAAGAATATTCAGCATGGTCCATATTTAGCTAATCTAGACAAATATTCAACCAGGCCAAATATTCCATTAAATTGAATTTGGCATGGTGAAATATGAATAAACTCTTTAGCCAAATACAGTAAAACCTGTAAAGTTGACCACCTTAGTAAGTTGGCCACTTTTGTCAGGAACAGAATTAGCCCTTCCCCCTCTACCTCACCCTCAAATAAGTTGACCACTAAAGTGCTGCACTGCAAGTGGTCAACTTACGCTGGTTTCACTGTATTTAAATCTCTCGTTCCACTTGTGCTTGGATTTGCCATATTTTTGCTATTATATTGCTCATATGCATATTGTTTTTAATATTTCCTAAACTTTGCACTTTTTTTTGGTAACAAAAAAAATATACCAATTCTTTTTCAAAAATCCATTATAGAAACAATAGTCACAAAATACTAAAATTGGTGTATTTTGAAACTAAGCTTATGGAACTTACTTTTGTTCCATATTCTTGAACTTTTGTTAAATTCCAAATTTATACGTTTACTATTAGTTATCATATTCAGTGACTTCAATAAGTTATTTTTTTTTTTTACAATTATTGGGCTTTTATTGTTTGAATAAAGAGAAAATTTGGTATTCAATAAATTGTTCTAATAATTGAACATAAGTGTTTTAGTTCAATAAATTTATTAGTGTTTATAATGCTTGAATGTTTTAATTCATCAATTAAAAAGCTTGTTTTTTTCCCCTTTATTTTCAGATAGAGCGGTGCAATTTCTTTTTACATACAATTGTGAGTGTACTTAAAAGAGGAGAACCTGTTACTGGCCGTTTAGTATCATTTTTGCTTACTGATCCTGTTCAAGAAGGGGGTCAATGGGATATGATTGTAAATTTAGTTACTCGCCATGGTGTTATTCCTAAGAAGTACTTCCCAGAGACATTTTCCTGTGAAAGTTCTGGTCACTTGAATTCTATCTTGAGAACTAAGGTACATGATACTTAAGTGTGGTAATTGCATTATTTTTTCCCCGCTAAAGATGTTTTCTTGAGTATGTAAAAGCACTCTAGCACTGTATAACTTAAAATTAAGCAAATGGCAGCATATAATTTCAAAAAAAAGCATTTGATTTCAAAAGTTTGGGAAGCTAAATGCTTTCAAATGTCATACATCTGGCATAAATCACCCACATCTTATCAGATATGGAAGGGGTTGCAATTGTGTGTTGTGTCTTCCAGCAATTTTTAGCTTTGTTATAAAGAAGACTTGCTTCATCTAAAGTACATATTGTTTCAATTTTTTATTAAAATTTTGCAGTAGTTATATATAAAAATAAGATTTATCATAGAAAATATTTGTTGCAGGGATACAAACTGGAAATAATAAAGACTGCTAAGACATACTAAAAATTATACTTGATATTTGGATTGTAATTTTGTAACACAAGATTTTGTTAGGCTGTTTTCAAAAGGTTTTTTTCCTTTTCTTTTTGGTAACTGTGTTGTTCTTGCTCTGCAGTTCAAAAACTTCACCTTTTTAGTGAATCTAAATTTTCCTATAAATTTAATTTCATCCCTTTTTGACAAAAATTTTGTTTTTACCGTGAGTCTAATTGTTTTTTAAGTGTAATTTTTAGCTTTTATTTTTACATTGTATTTTTAAAAATTTTATTTAATTTTTAATTTTTGCCAAATTCAAACTATTTTTTCTTTGAATTATTTGCCTTGAAGAAGCTTGAGATATGTTAAGCAAAGCAATAGCAAAGCATTCTGGATGGAGTGCCAACAAGCTCTCGAAGTAGTTATGTGATACATATGTTGTTTTACATTTTTTACATAGTGCAAAAATATTTGAAGTTTTATTCCATGTTTGTATGTTAAGCTTTAATTTTCATTCAAACTGCTGCAAAGAGCTTTTGAGCTTTGTTGACCAAGAGTAAGGATCTACTTGAACTAAGGCTGTAACTAAGGCCGGGGGGGGGGGGAGGGCTGGGGGGCGAATACATTAAGAACATTTCCAGGTAGTAATCTATGATGCATTAAGAAAACTTTTGGGATATCTGGTGGGGGAGGGGGGGGGGGGCAGGCTCTTGGGTCCTTTCTGGATACGGCAGTGGCTCGAACCTTAAACCTAATCTTAATATCTTAGGATCTTAGGTAGTAAAGTGACTCCTATGCCATAGACGCCTTTGTACTATAGACGCAAAAGACAATATCCACCAGTTCTTCAGTCATTTTGCTGTCAAAGGTAAATATTATTGCTAAAATATGATTATTTGGATGTGAGCACAAAAGTAAAAAGAAAAAAATAGTGCAATTATGACTGCTGCATACAGAATATCCATCTGTAAGGTGAGCATAGTCAAGAATAAGGATAATAAAATACCTTTGGTGGGTTCCTGAATTTAATATTTTTCCTGTTTAAGCATTTTCAAATTTTGTTTTATCAATCCATTTAATTTAATTATGTTTTTTTTTTTTGATGCAATTTTGTTTTTTAGGTTCGGGAATATACCAGAGAGTTGAATGTTATGATTCAGAAAGGCAGCAGTGATGAAAAATTGGAAGAAAAGATCTTAACCTGCATGGAAGAGGTAAGTTTAGATTAATATAAATGCTTAAATTTTGTGAGCAATTGATGCAAATAGTGCAGATTCATCTATTTTCCAAAAGTTTTATATCTAGTGTTCATAAGTGTAATAATTTTTTCTTTTCTGAAATATATTTATATATATTTTTTTTATGAAATTGGAGCTTAAGATTTTCAAATTTTTGAATTTGATATCAATTTACTTTTATGGGCAGATGGGCCTAGCGCCTGTTGCTGGTCCTTTTTGTATTTGTACTTGAATTTTTAAACATTTAAAAACTGTTTTAAGTACTTATTTTAATTATTTATTTTATTTTTTGGAAACATGAGCATATGACTGTTGGCTACGGATGATCTATTGCTAAATTTGTAATGTAGATTTTGGAAAACCGCATTAAAACATTGCAGTTCTAATAAATCATTAGTGGCAGTTTTCCTTTTGCTTTTTATAATTCTTTCCGTTTTTTAATTCTTCTTTTCACTTTACACATTTTGTGATGTTTAAAATCTTTAATATAAGTAATTAATTTTCACATTTTTTTTGTGTATTCGAAAGTTTTTTTAATTACTTCTGAAAAGTGTTACTGCATAATTCTGCTTCACAGTGTCTTAAGATAGCAGCATCTTGTATGTAACATGAGCATAATACAATGTTTTGGTAATATTAATGTAATTTGCATTTCACTACTAAAATTAATCTTAGCTGTGTAAAAATATGACTAGCTAATTATTGTTTATCTGTCAGTAAAACAAATTTTTCAAAAGCAAATTTTGAACATTATTTTCATGCCCGGCATTTAGGGTTCAAGAGAGGGCAGTTTCACCTCTTTGAGAGTTTAATGTATTTTTATGAATGTGTGTATTTTGTTCCGGATCCCCTCTTTTGTGCACCACTGGCTGTATGCTAAACATGAAGGCATAAAAAGCTCAATTCGGAAGAAAACAAGTTTTGCCTTAAAAAATTCTTTTATTAATTAATTCATTTTGCAATTAACTTTTTAGCAGAAATTAATTACAATTTTTCTCCCCAGCTGTATGGAATTATTGCAATCTGCATTGGAGTGCCTCCTAAAACATTTACATGGGAATATTATAACAAGAATAAAAATTACTGTGTTGTTGGCCCCATTACACCTCTCAAGTTTTATGAAGAATATGTCAAACCTCATTTTAATGTAGAAAATAAAGTATGGAAAATTTTTATGCTAAAACAAATCATCTTTAATAAGTAATTTTCAATAAAATATTGATAATATATAAATTTTTTAATTGTCTTTTTTTCTAGATTTGTCTAATAAATGATCCTAGGCCAGAAAATCCGTATGGCCACACTTATACTGTGGATTGTCTAGGGAACATGGTTGGAGGTCGAAAAACTTTTTATATCAATGTGACAGCCGAGGAATGTCTTAAGTATGCTGCCGAGTCTATTAAAAATAATGAGGTTAGTAGGTTCAATGTATAAAAGAGAACTTTTTAATGTTTGTATTAATTCTCAAATTAACAATGGAAATTGATGTTCAAAGCTTTAATTGGGAATTTGAATATTTGCAATTAAATATTCATCTATCAATGTATCAGTGGGGTTCATGACTTAATTTGGAAGTTTTTTTTAAAATTCCTTACTGTTGTTTTTTTAAAGCTAAATTTAATAAATAAAAGTTTTTTCTAACCCAAATTATAATATTTAATGTAGTTTCAGTATAAAATGTCTACTAAAAATTAATATTCTGTTAAAGAAAATGACCTGTGTATTATGTATTAGGGATGTAATGAATAGTGATTTGGCTGAATATTAAAATATTGGCCGAATACTGAATATTCAGTGGCCAAATAATTAAATTTCTAAAAATTAATTTCAGTGGAAAGTATTTGCAAAATTTAAAATAATCTCGGCGCTTTTAATTAGGTTTTTTTAAATTAAAAAAAAAAACATTTATAATTAACATATATTCTGCATTCCTTTTAATGCAATAAATTTGGTAATTTTACCCATAAGTTGAATACAAATTACCAAATTTTAATGTAAGCAGTTACATTATTAAAAAAACCATTTAATTCAATTTAAAGGAATACCATTAATAAAGAATACCATTAACTTTAAACTGTAAGATATTTTCACGTTAAGAAAGCACAAATGAGTATTAAAATGCAGACATATGTTTCAGGATTGCTTGAAATCCCTTTTTCAATGCGATAGAGGGGCTTCTAGCTGCAAAAACATCCAAATGGATTAATTCAGCTTTTTAAAAAGTTGTAGAAGTTACTATTTCTTTTTTTATGGAGTTTCAGAAAATATTTATATATTTAAATATGCAATCCTAATATGGACATAATAGTCACAATAACTCAGTCTATCCCTACAAAGTCTGCTTTTTGGTTGGTTAAAAATTGCTAAATGAAAGAAAGTATCTCAATGTCCATCAGAGAGAGCATTTGTTCTTAAAAGTAGGCAATATCATAAAAAAGCATGTAGTATAATTTTGCTAGAAAAACTAATGTTTTTACATCATAATTTTCATTTTTATTACAATGCATAAAATAATAGTTATAATAGTGTATTAATTAGTGTATTTTATAAATGAATAACTGAATTGAACAAAATATATAATTAGAACATTGCATATTTGTAAAATATCAAACAAGTTTTGAAATTACATGCAGGTGATATAGTCAAAACTAAAAGCAATGTGTAAAATTTGTAATTTATTTTCCAAATTTTCCTATTTAGGGAAATTTAGGACTATTTTGTTATTTTACAATAACTGTAACATAAATTCAAATCTTTAAAATGAACGGGTTTCTTCATTTTTTCTACATTGTTACTTTACAACAAGTATTCTGCCAGGCCGAATATCGTCTCGCCAACTATATAGCCAGGCAAATATTCGGCCGAACACCAAATACTGGTCGAATATTTGACCATTATTATTCCTTTGTCACTGTAATTTTGTCAAAAAATAATAGCTAACGACCCCTCCACCCTCCTATGTTTTGAGTTTTCCATAACTAAACCTTGTATTTTTGAAATTTTAATGTATTCCATTCTCTTATTAATGGATCAAAATTTGTGTATGTTAAATTTAATTTTAAAAATTAGAATTTTTTTTCTTCGGCAAAATTTATTTAAAGGGGTAATTCCTCCTAATATGCTAAGGAATATATTTAGACTCTAAAGTTGTAATATTTGTAAATATTGTTTGTAAAGCACTCATTACTTTGTTGACACCTATATCCTTTAAAAGTTATTTTCATAAAACTTGATAATGTACTTGTTTCATGTATGCTTAACTTGATATTGTTTATTTTATATTATTTAAAAAGAAAAAAAATCACTGTAGAGCATTTATGAGAAATAAATGATCCAGGGAAAATACCGAAGCCCTGTAATTAATAACAATCTTTGGAATGTTAAATTTGGAAAATTAGTAGTTGATGGTAAAGGTTACTTTTGTAATTGTGAATAACTTGAGCATGTTTTTCCTTTTACCTATTGAATGAATATGCACAACTCCATCATTATTTCAAGCTATTTCTATTTTATTCCTTTAACCATTCATTTTTAAATATTTCAACAAATTTATTTTCTAGCTAATGTGAATCATCTGTTTAATGTAATTTTGTGTTACTAGTATTATTTTAAAAATTTCTAACAAAACCAAATATGATAGGTATTGAATATTTATCAATTTTTATAGGCTGTCTGGTTTGGCTGCCAAGTCTCTAAGATGTTTAATGTGAAATTGGGAATTCAGGATCTAAACCTGTAAGTTAAAATCTAATGTTTATGTTCTTTTAATTGATTTTGTTTCATTCAGTTTTAAGTATAATTCTGTAAAAATATGTATGTGGTTTTATTCTCCTAAATTTAGTTTATTTAATATTCTGTTGAGAATATCGGATTTTGAAGGCTAATTTATTTCTGCAATAATTTACTAATATCAATTTATCTAGTGTTTAATAGTGGCTCATGAACACCAATGTATTGCATTGTGTCATTATTTCAGGTTATTTTGTGCCTAATCTGAAAATCATGTCGATAATTCAATAATGCGCATTGTAATTGCATAGATTTTGTTCATGCAAAAGAGCCCAGGCATGTATTTTTAGTTAATGAACAATTTGTTCTCATCTTGCCAATAGTGCAATAAAAATTTTATTTACTAAAGCAATTTATAATTTATTATAAAGTTTTAAAAGATTAGTAAAATTAAGTAGTAGTAAGATTAACCCTATTTCCTATTTGAAAGCAAGAAAACATGTTGGCTGAAAGAAAAACCAAGTAAAACCATAATAAGTACAGACACAGATTTACTGTATTGTCTCCAGCGGCCATGGCATATAAAGCTTCTCATATTTCCTCCTCCAGTTTGCATACTCTTAGCTCCCCAAATTAATTCTGTCTTGTTTTCTTTTTGGTGTTAGGTCAATTAATTATGTAAAAATACATAAATGTAAAACAAATAAATATCATTAATACAAATATTAAAATCTTTTTTTATATTTTTGTGTTCTTAATTGAGCTACATTTTACATATTTTGTTTATATGGAAATATAATTCTTAAACTTAAAATTCACTGGTTCACCTAAATGTGTTGCTACAGGCAAGCAACTAATTTGCCTGTGCCTAGATTTGTTGCAATGTTAATTGCAGCAAATCTGTTAAATTCATAGAAGATTATGATTTAGCATTAAGTGCCGATTGAATTATGCCGAGAGCAAAGAACACTAAAATTGCCCTATTACCGTAATTATCTGTGTATAGCCCGCGGGCTATCTACAAAAAAACTTCTTTTTTTATGTCGTGATGCATCACCCTTATTTGGTGGAAAGGCCAAATGTGGCTAAATTTTTAGTAAACCCCCTTTAATTTTTGCACCACAATCTATTTTCCCCCCATTATAACTTGAACCAAAAGATTTGTCGCGAATCGTATAGTGGCATGTGCTTCCGCAAAAACTCCAGGACGTTTCATCCGTCTGGATGCACTGTGAAACCTTGAACAAAATAAAAGAAAAGGAACTTACCCCATCACAGCTTAATCATTGGAAATAATAGATATCCACACATCATTTGGAGACACAAAGGGAAATTTATTGACTTGGCATATTTAGTTAAACGGCTTGGGAGTACTCCGTACCACGAAAAAAAGATCACTACATGTGAACAACATTTGATTACTTATAAAAAAATATGACAATACTAAGATATCGACGACTCAGGATCTTGAACTTAACATTGGACAAAAAAATGTCTGGAGACAGGTTGGATAGGATTCATTTTTTTTAAAAAATAGGTAACTTTTATGCCTTGCTCAGAGGCCTCAGTTGAACGACTTGCATGGCTATCGATACAAAAAAAAAACACAAGGCTGTTGGACTCAAAGCTGTTCAGCTTAGCGGCAGGAGAGCAGAGATGAAATTGGTGAATGCTTTAGACGACACGTGCTCATGGCTGGCTGGAAGACTATTACCTATATTTGTTTCTCCTCAAAAAAACATTTTTGCTTAAAAAAATACTGACGACACCAGCAGCATCCTTTCTGATCCTAAAGGATCGTTGAGATCTTTTTCCTGCATCTATTCTTCGTCAAAGGATGTCGGCAGATTCCGATCCGGCCACGCTGAAGCCATCTCCATCATCACTTCTCGGTGGTCGCTGGCTAGCTCTCCAACTATACGTGCGTCCTCTGCTGCCTCACAAGCCACACTGCCTTCAACAACCTCTGCCCCACGTGCACCAAAAACGCCTTCGCAGCGGCGTGAAAACGATGTATCCTACCGCCGTGAATCCAAGCAGCCAATCAGAACAGAGCACAATGAAACAACATCATGACGTCACGCTTCCAGCTCTCGCCGGGAAAGGGAAAAAAAATGGCCGCCAAAACATGCACTAGCGGGAAGAATACAAAAAAAGCTTGATGCATATTAATAATGAACGCGCTTACACCCGTTTAAAATAAAAATATCCCCCTTTAAAAAACAATAAATCCAACCTATATTTTACACTTAAACCCCTGTAAAATAAATAAAAACCCAAACTTAATATTTTCACAAAATAAATGAATGCTATCCCGAATTTCTTGAAAAACAAAATAATAAATTCCCCTCATTAAGAAAATGAATGAAATATGTGATATACCATATCACAATTCACTCAGCAATCAGAAGAAAAAAAAGAAAAAAAAAGAAATAATTTGTCAAGCTTAAGTATTCAAGCCAAAAGCATTCCGAACCCGTCTCCATACACGAAAAGTTAACACATCATGTACCACACAAAAAGCAATACACATATCAGCATAGGGTAAGTTACCAAAATGAAAAAAAATAAAACATACATTCAGTGAGAGATGTAATGAATTTGCTTAAACCTTTGCCAACAATACTCTTAAAAAATATTTTACCCCGACGGTGTTGCCTGAAACATATCACACATAAAATAATTACACACAAAAAAATACATCACCACAATAGTTAAAAGTCCAAAAGGTGAAAGCAAAACAAAAACATAAAAAATGTAACAACTGGAGTATAATAATTATATACAGTTACATCAGGTACCATGGTTTTGAACTATACAATCATGGGTATAGTCTAGAAAAAATCGACAAAATACAACAGTATTTGTCTATTTACTTAACTATTTAGCTAGCATAAACAGAAAAGTAAGATTCTGAAAAAATTTGTTACAGCATAAACTTTCATAATACATTTTAAACTACCAGTGACAAATGATTCTTGAGAAATGACTCATTCAATATTGTACCACTACAACTCAATTCAATTGCTCAATGTACCCTGAAGAAAAATTGTTTACCGCAAATACGAAAAAATTTAACACAAAAAATTTATGATACATGAGGAACCAAATGTTGCAAAACAACCTAGGATAAGTTACGACCAGCACAACTAAAATTTTGCAACACAAGGTGCACCGTGAACCACAATATACACATTTTTAAACATTTCGACTGCGAAGAAAATACCTAGTTTGCTGAGGTTTACATGAGGTTTTAATAGCTTCAGATTCAAACATTTTTTTGCGACTAGGTGCAAGACGAAGGCGATTAATATGAACTAAGAAAGGCAGTGCATTATCATCATTTAAAAATTTTATTTTGTAATTAACTTCTGTTACTTTTTCTGTGACAGTATAAGGACCTAAAAACTTTGGTCTAAATGTTGATGAAGATTTTAGATACACAATATCCCCTGATTTTAAAATTCTTAATTTAGATTTTGCATGTTGTCTGGCATTTTGTGCAACTTGAGCACGTTCTAATGAAGAATAGGTATTATCATATGCAATTTTCAAATCATCAAGAACTTTTTTAATATAATGAGCTGTGTTCATGAACTGAGGCTGAACATCTTCATTGTATGTATCAAAAAATAATGATAATTCACGTCCAAAATGTAGAAAATTGGGTGAATATCCTGTGGATGAGTGAACTGTTGCATTATACACTGATTGATGGATGACTATAGCAGTATTTAAAGACATACCCTTATCCCTAAGCGTGAGAAGAGAACTTTTTATGGCTGTATTTATTCGTTCAGAAACTGAATTACATGCAGGATGATTGGGAGAAGAATGACAAAGTTTAATTCCTAGAGCTTTATTTAGCGTGTGAAATACATCAGAGTTGAACTGAGTACCTAGATCAGATAATAAAAAGGCCATTCTGCCATGTATAGATATGTAATGCAGTATATGTTTAGCTACAGCGTTAGCTGTTAAATTAGTCAAAGGATATAACGTAACATGTTTAGAGAAATGATCAATGAGTGTCAAAATATGACCAAAATCTTTAATTGGGCCAAGAATGTCTGTCGATACATATTCTGAAGGTCTACGAGGTAACCACATATTTTGTAATGGAGCTGGTTTTGGAGAATAAGGTTTGAATTTTATACATTCGGAACAGCTAAGAACAAAGTTCTGGACATCAGAATACAAATTTTTCCAAAAGTACCTGGAAGACACTATTTCATATGTTTTTTTGATACCAGTATGAGAACAATGTGCAATATTCAAAATTTTACTTTTTAAGGAATCAGGGACAACAATAGTGGGTGATGATGCTTTGTTTTTTAAATGCATTAACAGACCAGATGTCTGTGATAGAAAAAAATTTTGATAGCACTTAGGATGAGCCAAAGACGGAGATTTTAAACATTTACTGATTTCTTGAATATTGGGGTCTAGTAACTGGGCCTGTAACAAAGATTCAGTGGAGACTTCATTCGAAGGGTCCTTCACAGTATTAATATCAGACACAACATTATTAATTTCGACGAAAGGTAAAATGGGCTTGTTTGCTTCTTCCGGACCAATTGCCTGTTCTCGTAAATCAGGATCAGGGCTACGTGAAAAGAAATCAGCTAAGATATTTAATTTGCCTGGAATGTACTCTGTTGAAAATGAGTATTCACTCAACTCCAGCAACCATCTTGTGGTAATGTCTGCTGGCGAGGAGGTTTTCCTATAGTGCAACAACGGCTTACTGTCTGTCAATAGTTTGAACTTGCGGTTATAGAGATAGGATTTGAACGATGTTACCCCTTTATAAATTGCTAGCAACTCCAATTTAATAGCCGGATAGTTTTTCTCTGAATTCGATAAAGTCTTACTGTAAAAAGACACGGGTTTTAAACTACCTTCGTGCTCCTGTAGCAATACAGCAGATATGGCTTGACCACTAGCATCAGTATTCAACAAAAATGGTTGATCCCACTTTGGTAAAGCTACAAAAGGTTCACTAAAAAATATTTGTTGTAACATGTCAAAAGCCTGTTGATGTTTATCCCCCCAAATAAATTTTGAATTCTTTTTTGTTAACTCTGTTAACACATTAGTACGTTCAGCAAAATTTGGAACAAGATTGCGGTAAAAACCACACAATCCTAAAAACTTTTTTACCTGTCTTACAGTTTTAGGAGGAGCAAATTTTGTAATTTTTGAAATATTTGATGAAATAGGAGTGATTTTATTATGTGTAATATGAAATCCAAGATAATCAATTTCGTTAGTGAAAAAAATGCATTTTGCAGGAGACAAAGTTAAATTATACTTGATCAAAATCTTAAAAATTGCAGTTAATTTAGAAATCATCTCTTCAAAACTCTGTGCACCCACAAGATAGTCATCTTGGTAAGCAAAAACACCATCAATACCCTGACAATTCAATTCAGCAATTATATGGTCAGAAAGAGATTGATAAAAACTAGCACTAGATTTAAGTCCAAATGGAAGACGTTGGTTTGAAAATGAACCAAATTCTGTAGAAAAGGTAATAATGTCTTGCATTTCTTCGGGTAAGGCAATTTGCCAATACGCAGAGTGCAAGTCTAACACTGAGTAAAACGGAAAAGATGAAATGTCATTAATAATGTTGGAAATTTTTGGCAATGGATACGATGAACTCTCTATGACTGAGTTAAGTAGACGTAAATCCAACGCCATTCGATACTTTGGAGGGTCTTGTGGTTTATTTGGATCAGGTTTCTTTCGAACCAATATCATGGGACATTGCCACATAGATACATTCCGACGGATTATTTTGGCTTCAACTAATTCAGCAAGTTCAGTTTTTACTTGATCTTTCAGTGCCTGCGGAATCGCAAAAGGCAAAGTGCGAATAGGATTTTCGTTTCTTAATTTGATGGAAGGTTTGACCAAATCAGTGCATCCAAGTGCTTTTAATGAATTACTAAACGCTGCAAAATTGTTTAGAAGTAATTCTAACAAAATGGATTTTTGATGACTAGGTAGATGATCTACCTTGAAATCTGATTGAGACAGTTCATTTTTTCTAAGCTCCAAAGTTTCCTGAGAAGCAGTGATTACATTACAATGATCCTCATTATTTTCACAAATATTTTCATTTAAATTATATTCAGAAATTTCAAACTCAGTAAAGGCATGACCAAATCCCGCACCCTTATTAATATGAATGGTTTCATTGCTTAAATTTCTAACTATTGTGGAAAATTTTCCTTTGCAAACAGATTGAACACTCGAGAGAATTTCCATAGCAGGATTTGTATTTTCAGGATCAAATAAAATTTCAGAAGTAGCAGATGGCAAATTTTTACTGTTTAAATATACTAAAGTAGTTTCCCCTGGTGGGACCATTAATTTCTTTTCTAACGTTACTGGAAATATATTACAATAATTAATTGGCTGGATTTGACATGGTTCATCACTTAATTTAGTGGGAGTAATTAATGCTGCTTTAAAATTATCAAAAGTGACTTGACCATTTTTTGAATCAATTAACACATTATGTTTTTTCATAAAGTCAAAACCAAGAATTCCTTGAAACAAATCAGGTTGAAAATCAGAGACATAAAAAGGATGCTTGAAGAAAAATTTTCCAATTTTAAATGATACTTCAGCACAACAAGAAAATTTTAATGTGGAATTTATTGTTTTAATATTTACTGCACGTGATAAATATTTGCACTTGGTATATTGTTTAATCTCGTCAAAAATATATCTAGGTAAAAGACTAACACTTGATCCAGAATCTAAAAGCAGAGAGATGTTGAGACTCCCAAACTGACACTTTATGAGGGGTAAATTACAATCAGTGAATGCACTGTAATTAACTTTTGGACTATCCGATTCTATCTGATTCTTTGAAAAAGAACACAAAAATTCTCCTACACTGCTAGACATATTGGACATCGGTTTCTTTAAAAACTCATTAACATTTGGATATTGTTTAGAAACATTAGGGACATTGAATTGAGCAATATTGACATCAGAGATCATCTCGTCCCCTATTGATGACCTCCCCTGGAGTTTAAATGCTGCCTATGCTGTGAAGAAAATTGTCTCTGTTGAAAATTTGACCTATTTGATTGGTTACCCTGTGGATACCTAGGTCTATATGGTAGACGCGGTGAAAAAAACTGCAGGTTCTGAGCCCTGGGTCTAAATGTAGGTGGATTGGCATTTGCGAGAAAAGATCTGCATTGTGCCATTACATGATTATGTTTTCCACAAAACGAACACTGCATTCTTGGAGTTGCAGTTTCAGACATATTATTCATAGGTTGATGACATTCAGTTGGTTGTGTCGAAGTTTGTGGTCTAGAATTCCAAACAGGACATTCAGTTAAGGGATGGTTACCTTGGGAACATAACCGACATGACTTCAAAATAGTCTCAAGTGTCAATGTTAAATTCTGTACCTGTTTGGATAATGATTCTATCTGGGCACTTTCAGTTGACTGCATTTGTAATGCGTTAGTCATTTGACTTTGATGTCCTTCGAGCATACAAAACAATTTATGTGCTTTATTTACTAAGGCCTCGAAGTTGTTAGTGTCACTATCGACAAGTTTGTCTTTTACAAATTTAGGAACTGCTTGGATAAATTGCAAGCTTTTGATATGCACCATAGCATTATCATCACTTAGCTGTGCATATGCCTGATGGGCAGCCCTTTCTACACGATGGGCGAGACTATGCATCGTCTCCCCTTGGATGTGAGAAATGTTCTGGAATTGTGTCAAAGACACAGAGGACATAATCGGTATTTGGAAGAAATTGCGAAGCTTTTTGCAAGCATCATCAAACCTTGAAATATTTAAGCAACTGGGGTTGGACTGAAAATAGTATTGAGCAGCACCTGACAATTTTGTTTTTAAATATAATAATGCCGTGGCATCATCCCACGCGTTAATCATTTTAATTTGGGATACCTGAGAAATAAACCATTCAAGGCTTTCAGGATCTCCCGAGAAAGGTGCGATGGCAAAATTTACAGAATTAACTCCCCTATCTGCTCCTTGCTCTTCCTCTGTCGACATGATTGTAGTATAATAATGCCCGTTTTCCCCCTGATTCATATACTTAACTACAATTGGCATTGAATACCAACACTAAAGACATTAATTGGCAAAGCAAACTCATTACTTAATGTGTGCAATGAAAGAAAAAATATCATACGATGCCTTTTAAATTAAAAACATATTGATCATTTCCCCCAAAATATTCAAAATCAATTCACAAAATTTCTTAAAGTCCAGAATATGAAACATATAAATGTAACACATAGGTTTGTTATTGTAATCTGAAAACATAACATAAACATGCAAACAAAAAAAATACTACAACTAAATCATTTCAAGTGTTGCACACATTAATCTCACAACAATTTAAAAATTCCACAGATGCATCCAAACACAAGTCAAAAAAAACGGCACCAATTTGTCGTGATGCATCACCATTATTTGGTGGAAAGGCCAAATGTGGCTAAATTTTTAGTAAACCCCCTTTAATTTTTGCACCACAATCTATTTTCCCCCCATTATAACTTGAACCAAAAGATTTGTCGCGAATCGTATAGTGGCATGTGCTTCCGCAAAAACTCCAGGACGTTTCATCCGTCTGGATGCACTGTGAAACCTTGAACAAAATAAAAGAAAAGGAACTTACCCCATCACAGCTTAATCATTGGAAATAATAGATATCCACACATCATTTGGAGACACAAAGGGAAATTTATTGACTTGGCATATTTAGTTAAACGGCTTGGGAGTACTCCGTACCACGAAAAAAAGATCACTACATGTGAACAACATTTGATTACTTATAAAAAAATATGACAATACTAAGATATCGACGACTCAGGATCTTGAACTTAACATTGGACAAAAAAATGTCTGGAGACAGGTTGGATAGGATTCATTTTTTTTTAAAAAATAGGTAACTTTTATGCCTTGCTCAGAGGCCTCAGTTGAACGACTTGCATGGCTATCGATACAAAAAAAAAACACAAGGCTGTTGGACTCAAAGCTGTTCAGCTTAGCGGCAGGAGAGCAGAGATGAAATTGGTGAATGCTTTAGACGACACGTGCTCATGGCTGGCTGGAAGACTATTACCTATATTTGTTTCTCCTCAAAAAAACATTTTTGCTTAAAAAAATACTGACGACACCAGCAGCATCCTTTCTGATCCTAAAGGATCGTTGAGATCTTTTTCCTGCATCTATTCTTCGTCAAAGGATGTCGGCAGATTCCGATCCGGCCACGCTGAAGCCATCTCCATCATCACTTCTCGGTGGTCGCTGGCTAGCTCTCCAACTATACGTGCGTCCTCTGCTGCCTCACAAGCCACACTGCCTTCAACAACCTCTGCCCCACGTGCACCAAAAACGCCTTCGCAGCGGCGTGAAAACGATGTATCCTACCGCCGTGAATCCAAGCAGCCAATCAGAACAGAGCACAATGAAACAACATCATGACGTCACGCTTCCAGCTCTCGCCGGGAAAGGGAAAAAAAATGGCCGCCAAAACATGCACTAGCGGGAAGAATACAAAAAAAGCTTGATGCATATTAATAATGAACGCGCTTACACCCGTTTAAAATAAAAATATCCCCCTTTAAAAAACAATAAATCCAACCTATATTTTACACTTAAACCCCTGTAAAATAAATAAAAACCCAAACTTAATATTTTCACAAAATAAATGAATGCTATCCCAAATTTCTTGAAAAACAAAATAATAAATTCCCCTCATTAAGAAAATGAATGAAATATGTGATATACCATATCACATTTTACTACCTGCGGGCAATACATGAAATTAAAAAAGAAGTATTATTAAAAAGGACAACTACCGTTCAAAAATATCGAAATCTGTTTTCCTGCAAAACAAAATGCAGAGAAATAAATCATAGCTTTCGAAACAATGGTCCAAAGCAGATTGGGGCTTGGGCGCTAGAGGCGAATGCATTGTTTTCTAGGGTTGTATCCCATGTTTTTTTCTGGGGTGCGGGTTATACAACGATCCGGGTTATACACCAAACTTAATTTTTTTAGAATGATTTTTTCTTTCTGCGGACTATACGACGATGCGGGCTATTTACCAATAATTACGGTAATTTCAGTGCATTCAGACAATTTTCTGTTTCCTGCTTTAGAATAAATATTACTGCTTATTGTAAGTTTTTATTTTTTTATTTAGATACAATTTCAAAGTGTTACTTAATGTTGATGTGAATAAATCCTTCACAAAAGCAGAGCGACTGTTGTATGGAGAGTCTGCTATGGACCATGCTATGGTTTTTACTGCTGTATCAATAGGTGTAAGTATGTCAAACTAAGTGTAAAACTCTAGATCTTAAAATTTTGAATTCATTTTTATGTCAAAAATGTAGTACTATACTGGCTCCTCAAATATTTGTGGTCTTGAATTGAATATTTTTGAATTTAAAAATACTGTACGGTAGGATGGCGAGAATTCAATCCTGAAATATGCAATCCTTTATAATTTGAAATGGCTCCTGATTGTAAAAAACAATCAATATTACATTTTAGTTTATTTTAGACAGAAAAAGGGTCATTATAACGCTTGCTCAACCAAAATTTATTACTAATATGAGAGTACTAAATATTGACTACTATTTAGTCATAAGTAATAAAATGGAACAATTTTAAATTGGCTTAAAAAGAGATTTTAAAAGAGTAATAATAAATAGGACACTTTGTTTTTATTTTACTATACATAAATTGCTCACACAGGGGTGAGCTTCTAACTAGCTTCTAACTGTTTAAGTGTAGTCGCTTAATTAATGCGTGGAAATTCTGTTCCAGCAAATTTTGGTCGTTTAATAGAGGTGGTTGGTTGAAGAGGTTTCACTGCACAACATTAACCTCCTGCTCAACGTAGTATGAGTCACACTTGTGTTGCAAAATTCATGGGATACCATGAATCTAACTTGGTGTAAAATAGCTATCTTACTTCCAAAGTGTAATGCAAAAGCAGTAAATTAGATTCGAATAATTTTCATTTTTAGTACCATAACTCATAGTATTAGCCTAAAAGCTAATTGCTTGTACAGACTGATATCAATTCAGGATGTTTTTTTAGAACTATATTTGCACTTGAGGAAGTAAAAAAAGTTTGTGCCATGATAAAACTTTCTCTTTTAAAATTAATTTCAAATTATTCGTGTAACAAATGTTTTTACATTGTTTTGTAATTTAGAGGAATTCTATTGTTTTTGGTAAATTTCAATTTTTGTTGTTGCCCGAAACTGAATTCATCGATTATCCATCTGATTGGCGTTAACTTCTAGTTAATTCAGATTATCAACTCGACTATAATTAATTTTTAGTACTTTTATTATTTTTTATATTTTACTGAATATTACTGGGATCCATTGTTGACCTTTTAGTTTTTTTCAATAATAACTTCTGCTACTAAACAGCTTTTTCAAACATTATTAATTTAACTGAAATATATTTTTTTAACAGAAGGATATAGACTCCACTTTAGCATTTTTATAATTTACAAATGAAGATAGAATGTGGTTTATTTATTAAAACATTTTTAAGTCGTTATAATTTTCTTAAGAAAAATGGTCTGATGTTATTGGAATCACATAATAAGAGTTAAGTTTTGTTGTTTTAAGAACGAGTCTCAGAGAAGTTTTTTCAATGCAGATATTGAGTATAATAATAATGCTGTTTTCACTATAGTCTAAAATATAATCTTCATTCCCATTTGTGTGTTATTTCATTAAAAGGATAACTAAAATATCTAAATTTATTTTAAATTTAACTTTCAAAATACTTTTACAGCCTGATGGAAAACCCACTAAATGGCGTGTTGAAAACTCTTGGGGTGATGAAAGAAGTGAAAAAGGTAATATTACTTCTCCAGTAAAATTTCATGCAATAAAAATTTTTGATTACCTCACCATAATATTAATTTGATGTTGATGTAAATAATATGTTAATTTTAATACTATAATTGTATGATTATTTTGCAATTAACTTTGCTAACAAAGTAAGAGTAATAATAGGGGTGAAAATCTTGCATTGATCCATGGTTTTTGGTATGCTGCAATTATTTGAAAATAATTACTTCCTTACTGAAAATAATTTACTACTTACTATTATTTCACTGAAAATAATGCAAAACATTGCATATTATTTTTAATGGCAAATGTTTTGTTAAAGCATAGTCATAAGAGTGGTAAGCAGTACAAAATCCGAGCTCAAATTGTTATTTTCAAAATTTCTAAAAATTTATAAGGCAACACCCGCTTTTATGAATTCCTGATTTACCCTGAATATATAGTCACAATGAAGCGAATGAAACATTGAGTGGGGTTAAAAAATCAAGTTGCAAGATTGTTTCGATCCTGAATGAATCGGAGCAAACTAAAATAGAGGCTTTTAAAAAAATGCTATAAAGGCTGGGTTATAAAGAGTCTTATCTAGAAATGCCACCAGAGCAGTGGTTGACAAACTTGAGAAACTAAAGAGCCAATTTTAGCCTGGGAAAATTTCTAAAAGTCGCATATAATTTAATATTTTTAATGTAATTCATTAAATCACTACACCGTTATATATATACATTTATGTAAATAACATATGCCTAAATAATGATGCATAAATATTGCATTTTGATTGGAACAATGTCTTATAGTTCCTTTGAAATTTTTATAACATTAAGTACACTACTTATTGTTTTAAATCTCTAACGTGAATCCAAGTTTTCATCAGATTTGGTTTCTCAATTGATTTTTAATAAGGTTCATGTTGGAATACGTTTGTTCAATGGTAAGTGAAATACACTAAGATCACCAAATAAATGCAAAATTCTTCAACGTGTTTGAACCTAGAAAGTTCTTTCAGAATAGAAGATGAATTTGTCTGCAAGTTGTATATTATTGATAGCTACCTCCCCCTGAGAAATGTCACTGACTTTTTACGTCATATGCAGAAACTCAGTTTTTCATTCTTTAGGGTTGGCTCCTATGACACATTGACATGCTTATCATGCATTGGAATGATATACTATCTATTATTCATTCCATGATTGGATACCTGTTTAACAGTGGAAAAACATATTTATATTTTAAGATCAAGGTTTAATGGTGGCAATCTTTTTATTGAAGGTGAAGCTTTTGTTTGGATGCACTTATTGTCCTTAATGTAAGGTGTGCATAAACAATTTTTTTTTTCAAAAACTTTTTTTAAATACTGTAATTGATAACATTTGATAATGGAGGAACTCTTATTTTTTTTTTTTACACCGCCTCGTTATATTTTCCTTATTTTATTGTAGTTTATAAAGTATCTAAATACAAAACATTACTTTATAGGTTATCTCGTTATGACTTCTGACTGGTTTGAGCAATTTGGATTTGAAGTTGTGGTTGATAAGCAATACGTCCCTAAGGAAATAGTGGAACTTTTGAAGGTGGAGCCAAAAGTGCTACCAGCATGGGATCCTATGGGAACTCTAGCATCATGAAATTTCTATGCTTAAAGCCTAATTTGGCACAAAAATTTCATTTTTTCTTTTTTTGTTAAGGTAATAGGATTAATGTATGTGATGAAACTTTGTCAAAATTTATTCATGAGTTTGCTTTTTTTTAACATGGCTAAAAGAAAATATAAAAAACTTTCATTTGTCTGTACAATATTCTTTTTATGCGAAGTTTTGAACATAGTTTGGAGAAAATATTTTTGAAGATCAATACATATTTTAATATTTGCTTTTTATTGCACATATGCCTATATTCAGTGCATTCCTATTCCTTTGATATTTTATAACTAAATTTATATGAATAACATGTTCTATGTTAGTCCACAATGAACAAATATTCTGGAAAGAATCAAAAAGGTTTGCATTATATTTATTAAGTACTTAAAATGTTGTTACTGCAAATTCCTTGTAATAAATACCAGACAATAAAGAATAAGTTTTGCTTCTAATTGGATGAGATATTTGTTCACATCTAAGTTTTCGTAAAATTTTATCTTTGCACATAACTTTTCATTTGTACCATTTCATTGTATCTGTAATGACATTTATTATGAACTTATATTTTTACTTTAATCAATGCAATGAATAAATGATAAAATTAATGTCAAGGACCAAAATTGCAAAAATATTGTGAACATTTTGGGGTTATAAACCTTTCAAAAATATAAAAAATGTTATATTTGACGTTTCTTTTTTACACTTGCTGATTAGCATCAGAAGCTCAGGTTTTCTGTAAGAAAAGAGGTTCCTTGTAACCGTGAAACATATAACATTTTAAGTTTTGTTTTAATTCATTGCTTTTAGCATTTACACTTTCCTAAAAAAGGTTAACGTTTTATTTTCGAACAGGATGCTTTTTTGAATAAGTATAAAATTTAGTTTAAAGTACTTAAAAATATAGCTACTTAATTCGTTACTATACTTTTACTTGAGTCCCAGCTGATTTAATAGGGAATTCTATACATTTTGTACTGCTTTTATGGTCATTCCATAATCTATTTAGTAAAACTGACAGCAGAAATCTTTCTTTCCGGAAGCAATTAGTTTTTTAAAATTTTCTCATGTAAAAGAGCAATGACTTGATTACTAATTTCACTTCCTTCCTTTCTCCAAAAGCAGCACTTTCCCCTACTCCCTGCATGTCTTAAGAACGATAAATTAGAACTTCAGCCTATAATTTACACACAGATGCCCTAAAAGCCCCAAATGTTGTTAAGGTTTTTTTTTTTTTTTTGATTATTGAATAGCATGAGATGAACATTTTAAATTTGTTAATAATCTCGAAAGAATGGTCTTTTAATAGCTAAACTGAGACAGACTTCTGCATAAATTTGTACTTGGAATATAGCTCCTGGATCTTTAAGTCTTATGCCTCTATTTTATATGCATATGGTAGTTAACTATTGCAGTAAGTGTAATTAAGTAAAACAAAAGAATGAGCTTTGTTCCAAAGTACTTGAAAATTTTTAAAATTGATTAATATGATTTTTATCATCTCAAAATATATTATACTGGGGTGATTCTGAACCGAGATTCACCCACATTTCTGAAAATTTTCTAGGGCCTGATCCGAAAATTAAAAAAAAAAAAAAAAATTGGTTTTCCGAAAGTGTTGCAATTGAATTAATCTTAAGATTTCTTAGACGAATAATATTTGTACTTTTCTTTCTTCCTTCAGACAAGCACACTAGTTTGTATTACTTTAACAAACTTTCAAGGCAGTATAATACCGTTGTCAGGGAAAAGAAAGAATTTTGGCATGAATATTAGACCTTTCATTTAGTTATCACTTAAAGCATTTTCTTTTTAGCTTATATATATATTTATGTATGTATTGTGTGGTGGGGAGGGAGGTGTCATGTTTACCTAAATGCATAGATAATCTTTATTTTAAATTGATAGTGCATACTTTTTCCGAACATTTTGTGTGAAGTTCCAAAAATTTCTTTTCGCTCAAGAATCACCAATGATTATAAACTGATGTCCATGAGCTTTTAAGTAGCTGAATAATTTTTTGCATTTTTCATTGCAGTTAATGAAGCTTATTTATTTTTACCCAATAAGAAAAGCAAAATGTTACCTTGAAAAATGATTAAACATTTTAAAAACAAAGTAAGAAAAAAGTAGTCTTCATGCAGTTCTTTATAAATTATGTATTTTTAATTGCTTTTTGTGATAGAACATATTTCAATTTATTCCACACAGCAATGCACATATTTCTTAATCTAAAGTCCTTTGAACCTTCTCCTTTTGTTGAAAAATTATACATATTCCTAAAAAAAGAAAAATTGGTGCATGTAAGAAAGTAATTTTTTAAAACTACAATGTAAATATCACAATGGATAGATATACAGTAGAGCCTCGATTATCTGAGGTAATGTGGACCAAAGGTACCTCAGATAATCGAAAACTCGGATAACACGGACTCTGTCCAAATCGAGAGGGAAACATGGGTTGAAATAAATGAAAATGTTGTCAAATATGTAAAAAAAAAGGCATTTACTGTACATATAATGAAATGAAAAAATGACGTAAGATACATACAAATATCTAATTTATATATATATACATATTGGTTTCTGTTCAACGGAACTCGGCTGCCAAAATTTTTTTTTTCAAGGGTAACTCTACCTCGGTTAGTTGGGGTTCGGATAACCGAGGCTCTACTGTCCTTCAAATGCAAGTCTGAATAATATAGATACATTTACAAAGTTCTTTTTTAATACTTTAAAATTGTGAAGTGAAGAGAAAGAGGGATAAATAATAAAAGTACCTAATGATATTAGGCACTTTTCATTTATGTTGTAATTAATTTTAAATTATCTTTACATTAGATTCAATTTTAGTTTGCATATAAATCTGTACCTGAGAGCAATGTGGAGTTTACACTTAATGGACATGCATAGTACCAACAACAAAGCCACTACTTATATGAGGGTTCCGAATTTTTCAAGCTTCCATTGGACATCTTTGGAAAAGTCTGGTCTTGTAGTAATAAAAATGTTTATTTTTTGACTTCATCTCAAAAACTCAAAAAAATGGACTTAAATTACTGTGGTTCTCAGGTACAGAATCATAACAAAAATCCACTCTAACCCCCGGAAAATGAAGGGCTGGAGTGATTAAAGTTTCAAAATAAAAACAAGTCAAACATTAAAAATGAATATATATATTGTTCATACACATGTTTTAATATAATTTTTGGGGATAAAAAAATAGGCATTTTATGACATTTTCTTGAAAATTGCCTGATCATTAAGGGGTTAAAGAAAAAAGCTTTAGAAGTTTGTTTTTTGAAACAGCAAATAAAGCAAATTTTATTTTGCTTTTTTTTGCACCCTTTTTTTAGGGGGGGGGGGGGTGGTAAAGGGTTTGCAAGTCATGAGCTCTGTGACAATAACTTTTTAAAAATTAAACTAATTTCGAGTGGGAATGAAAATGATAAGAACTAACCTACGATGTTAATTATCTTTAAAAAAGAAATAACATGCTTATAATAATTTTAACATTGAAACTTGTAAATTTGCAAGTTTTACTGTTATTTTTAATAATGAAATAAAAACAAAAGCATTACGAAAATCTTTTATCTTGCAATATCTTTCAGATAACTAGCAATGATAACAAAATATCTAATTTATAATAATAGAAATTGAATATGAAATAATATTGGGAACCAGAAGAGTTCAAATCAAATCCCCTTTATTCTAAAGTTTGAACTATTCAAAATTTAAAATTTATTGCATAAAAGATAATAGAGAGATAATAAAGAGAAATAAAGAGCTTCTGAAATTTGTCTTTTTTATAGAGAAAATAAAACTTTTCAAATTTTGAAATAATTTTGTGATTTTTTTTATAATTAAAAGCAAAATTAAATTATGAGGTAGTAATTATTTGCACTATAATTTTGCAAAATATTATTGTTGAGTTTTTGTGAGCAACATTTATGTAAAAACAGATGGCTACTAAACATCAAAAATACTGAAATTAGTTCATAAAAGTCACAAACATTGGTTTTACTTAAACTATTAAAATGCCATTCAATAAATTCTAAATTCTATAAAAAAGGAATATCATAAACAAATAATCAGGTATTTTTGAAAAACTCCTGGAAAGGAATTTGCACTAACCTGATTATTCTTTTTGTTTTCTTATAATATCCTCTTTGAAGAAGACTCATTGCAAAATAAATTTTACATCTGCATACGGTTAAAGGATCTCCAAGTCGCAGAGCAATATGCAGCTGGCGTATGGATATGTCTCCAGCTCTTTCTGCCTGTGTAAAAGAAGCATTTTATTAAGTTTTATGTTAAAACAGCCATAACGTTGATAAAAGGATTATTTTTAATTCAAGCAAAGTTTTTGAATTTTATTTTAACAGGGTTCCCACTTTTTTTTTTTTTTTTTCGAAAAATTAAAGCCCAATTTTAAAAGAAGGACCTGAAAAATACAGTTTAAGATCTTAAAACACATACCTGACTGCAGAACACCTTGGTACTTCACACTTGCAGCATTTTAAATCAAATGCTGCAAATGTGAAGTAAATACAATTACTAAGTACACAACAAAAAGTTAGAATCATCTTGATGTAGAGTAATGATCGATAGAATCGAAAATAGGTGCAGTCATGGCGCAAATCAGAGAATGCATTTTTGGCATAATATGGTGCTGGAAATACAGTTGAACAAAAATCGGACAAACAGTTGCATCCCTGAGGTTTTTAATAAAATCAAGAGGATGATACAGATGCCAGAATAGGCCGGTGACTGAAAATTAAGGAGTTTTTAAAGACTGCGGACCCTTGTTTAATGTTATTGTTTTCCCCCAAATTGTTATTCAGTCACACCATAATTATTCATATTGATATTTTATCTCCTCACTAAGAAATTAAACTCAAGTTCATACTAAATTTCCCAGCTCAAAAATAAACTTTTTAAGAATTTTTTAAAGAAATTAGGTAGCAAGATACAAAGATGAAAATTATTCAATATACTTCAAATTTGCTTTAAAATGCTGTAGTCCAGAACTGGTATTTATAATGAGTTCTATAAAAAATATGTTTAATTAAGGCAATATGTTATAAAAAAGAGAAATACATTGACACATAATTTAACAAAAATAATAATTAAGAAAAGGTATGATAAAATGAACAACTTTAAAATCATTTGAAATAATCTACTTTTTTTATAAAAATATAGCAGTCTCTCTCTTTATGTACATGATTTAAATCAGATAATTTAAAACAAACAAACAAATAAATAAATAACAATTTGATTAAAATCAAATTTGTTAACAAAAACTAAAAGACAAAAAAATGTTAAAGAATTAATAACTAATTTTAATATTTTGAAAAGAATAACATGAAAAACTGGTAATTTTTATGTAGGTTGCAAAGAAAACAAAAAAAAAAAAAAATAAATGGAGCAAATGATTAGATATTAATATTATATATATATATATATATATACAGCACTAAAATACATACAATAAAGGAATGCATTAAGTCTGGTAACTGTGCATGGCACAATGTTGCAACCTTAGCAAAAAGTTGCCCTACTTTACGGTATGGATTACCAAAAGTCAGGGTTTTGGATGTCCGAAACTGTTCAAAAAGTGTCTTAAACTGTCCTAGAGCTAAAAGTGTCTAATCTGATCAATTTATATCTAATGCAATATTAGTAATGCATAAATATAAATTATTTGCAATTAATAAATATTTGATAATATTTTTCTCTGAAATGTTAATTTGAAAAAAATATTTTATGTGAAAACAGTAAAAAATATTGCTAATAACACTTATTACATAAAAGCTTCCTTATGTAAGAGTTGGTAGCGTTGTGAAAAAAAATTACCAATAACTAATTTCAGTTCCATTCATGACTCATAATTGCTATTAAATACTATTATATATTTAGCTGAAAAGAAAAAATTTCAAAGTCTGAACTATAGATAATAATACTTACACAATCAAGGTAGGAGTCTCCAAGAGCCGAGAAAGCTCCACCAAGTGTTGAAAACCAAACCATTGCATTTTCTAGTTCGCATTTTTCATTGACTAAAATATCAATTTTCCTATTCCTATTCAAAATTATAAAAGCAAATAGCAATAAATAAATTACAAAAATATACATAATAATTACGATAAAAATAAAATTGAAAGAAAGAACTATTTTTATGATTTTGAGAGGAAAGTGACAACTACTACCAAGATTAAAGCTATGATAAGAGAATTACTTAGAATTTTCATTAAAAAAAATTTAGTTGGAGAGACACAAACAGTGGTGTAGTTGAGGGCAGACGGCGTCACCCCTAATCATATTTTAACACAAGTGTTCCTCCATTTATTTCGAATTTTATCATAAGTGCCTTCCCACTTTTTAATGCTTGTACCTGTAAGCGTACCCTTTTTTTTCCAGGACTAAACTACTAGACACAAGTATTTAATAAATAAAATTAGAAATATATTCATTTTCTGAGCATTTATAGATTTTCCTTTATGTTCACATAAAATGCTAAAATTGCAGAGCTTTGATTGTGACCATTTTTTTGTCTTAATCCAGCTTGTTTTTTTAATACAATAAAAATTAAGAACATTTAACTTACTTTAAACAGACTAAAACTGATAGGGGAGGGGAAACAACATCATTGCATATTATAGAGTAGTAGTGGAAATGCTTACATGATTTGACATGACACACATATTTAATAACTTTGCTATTGTAGAATGATACTAGAAATGTAAAAGAAAAAGAAACAATTTAAAAAAAACTTTTTTTATGATATCACGCTAGATTAATAATTCAAATTGTACCTTTGCTTTAGGGACTAATATTTTTAGCAGAAACTATTTCCATTTTGAACATCAATTTTTGGGATTTTTATACCTATTTTTAAATGCTTTGCTAACTGTTCCTTAATATAAAATGACCATATATGTCCCATTTTGGACAGGATGACCTTGTTTCTAGGTAGCATTTTCAAATATCCCTAAGCACTGTAGTAGACAAGCCCCTGAAATAGTGACTTAGTTATGGGAGTGCGTTAAACATTGAAATTAGTAGCAAGCAACTGTACTCCCGTGAAGATACACCCTCCCCACCTCTCCCGAGTGGTGGCCGGGAATAAGAATAGCCCCAATGTAGCAATGCGTGTCGTAAGAGGCGACTAAAATAGCACATCCGTTCTGGGTGACGTAAGGCTTACTTTGTAGTAGGACTGCGGCCCCAGGATGGTAAAGCAGGTCGGCAAGGCTCTGCCAGCCCAGCCCTTATGGCCGGTGCTGGGTGTCAAGTGTCAGAGTTTGTGGGAGGTTCGAAGGAGGACAGCACTGCGTGCCACAACCCTAGTATTGGGGTAGTCTGCGAAACTGAGAGGTATATACAGTATGGCCGTAGTTAGCATTCATTACCCCCTCCCCACCGAAATTAGGGTCTAGCTACACCACTGTCCACAAACTCAGGAATTACCATTTTTTGAAAAAGAATAACCTAGAGGAAAGCATCAATTTACAGTAACAAAATGCTTTGATAAAAAGTTGGAGACACAATTCCTGGCAATATTTGGAACTGTATAAACTTTTTATATTAATTTTTCTGTTCAGCCCTAATCCCCCTCTAAAAAAGGGTCTTTTGTCAAACGAATAATTTTGGGGATAGCGAAATTGTGAACCACAGCTCTTAAAGCAACGAAATTTGTTATCAAAATTATAACTAAAAAAAATTTTACAATTGTCAAAAATACATTTTTACTTGAAGTAAAAACCAGGAGCAAATTTGTTCTTCAGAAAAATATAAAATCCAAAAAAATTCCTCATTTTCACATGTTCATTTCATTAATAAATACAATTATTATAAAGAAGCATTTTTTTTTTTAAATTAGGCACACATACTATTACAAATATATATAAACATATATACATGCCTTGTTTACAGAAAAGAAATAAATGGTCATGTTATCTGTTGATTTTTTTTTAATAACGAAAATTGTGAAAATTAATCTTATAAAATACCTGCTGTAATAGCATTTTCTTAGGACTTACCATTTGTAATCCAATATGTTTTTCTTTGGAATAAAGAGATAAACAGTAATACTAATCATCCATAAACACCTATTACAAAATGCACACAATACTCTTCGATCCACTGAATTTGATGCATTCCTAGATCGTCTGAAATACTCCTTATACAGTTTTGAAAGAACATTCAATCGAAATTGCTTTGATCTTTTTAACTCCAGCATTAAGACAGAAAAAAATGATGCATCCATTCTAACTTTCACTTGTCTCATCCACTTTAGATATAGAATTCTTTCAACGCACAAACACAGCTCTTTGCAGGTTAAATCATTGTCACTAGACTTTAAACATAAGCTAGAAACAGTATCACTGCTGCATGCTTTACACATCTGCAAGTCATAATTTTTTTCAAAAAAATTCTCTATTGCCTCTAGAGGACGGCAAAAATCTGGAGACAATATATGTTCATTTTCTACTACTTCAGATGAAAATTTCGGAGTTACTTTTGCAACAATAAACAGATTTTCCGGCAGCTCCATGAAATTACTTCAGAAATTAGTTCACAATAAAATTCGTGAATTCAGGCTAAGATTACGGGCAACTTCGGAAGCATTTAAAATTAGATATATTGGGGACAAAAATCTTCATGAAGCAATACATAATTCTGCATATTTGCTCGTGCGGTGATGACTGAAACTAAAAAATGCTCTTGAAAACTCCGCAATTCCTCACCCACATGTGTCAGAGCTACCCCCAACAAAGTGCAAAACACAAACAACATCAATGAATGCTGACATCGTTACAGTGACAGTGAAATAGGCATGAAACGGGGGACCGGGAAAAAAAAATCCCTTTTTAAAGAATTTCAATAAGTTAATATTAGAATATTAATAGTATAGATAAGCAAATATTAATTTTTGATGTAAGACATTTCTCTTATAATATCAGAACACTCTAGAATAATATCAGAACACTCCTGTCTTCATATTCATACTCTTCAAAAACACGAGTGCTGTTTGAGTAGGATGAAAGTGTTGGGTGGTGCAGTGGTGCATTTTTCTCTTTCGTTTCATTTTGGCCCAAAAATATTCCTCTGACTGTTTTTGTTAATTAATTATAATTACTTCTTCTGAAGTCATTAGCCTGTCATGTTATGTCATATCGATAACACAGTTTTTCAATACATACCGCTAAGTTTTCTCAATGCATACCGCTCTTATGCCCTTTTTCCCTATGTGTTTACTATTACAAAGTTTTTACTGCGGTTTACAAATCACGATATTTTTTCCCACCTGGTTGACAGAAATAATTTAAGAAATCGGTATTTTCTCAAAAATTCACATTTTATAACTACTTGAAATAAGTTTTACGTATGAAATGGGACACTGAACTGAATTATACATTTATACAATCATCGCATTAAAGAACTCTTTCGTATTATTTTAGTTTTTTATTTTATCCGTCTTTTATTTGCACGTGGCTAATGTATTTTTATACTTTTAGTATGTCATGATTCTTATTATTATTTTCTAAACCGTACACAGAGCAAAGTTCAGTGAGCGAAAATACTTCGGTACTTTTCGTTTCCCCTTTCTACTTTTTGTTCTTCCTGCCCTTAGAAATGGTTAAGTTTTACGAAGCAGATTATAAAAGCTATGAAACCCAAATTTTAGCAAAAAATCTGTTCCAAAAATTAAAGAAAACAGTCCTAATAAAAAGCTATAAAGTGTGGAAAATTTATCAGATATTTATACGTGTCTAAATAAGCATTACAGACGCTAAAGACATATTATTAAGTGTACAGCGAATGATTGATGAAGGAAGCAAAAGACTTACAAGCAAGGAAGCAAGATTTAAAACGAAAAAGCATCCAAGACATTGCAGCAGCTTAAGTCGTTTCGATGTAGAAGAAAATAACAAACTTATACAATATGAATAATAAAAAAAATATGATGAATTAAACACATGGTAAATAATTTCAGCAATGTTTCTTCTTCTACTGATGATATTATTTAAATGTAATTATAATATATTTCTTTTTATAAAGCAATATATGTTGATCCTTATTATACTATTTTTCTGTTTTTCTATATATTGTTGCGCAACATACATTTTTGATTTCAACGACTTATGTTCATAACTGTAAGCGTTTCGCTATCCTTTTCTCCTCAGGACGGCACCGCTGTTATAAAGTGAAATATGCAATAAATCACAAACTGTGCGATGAAAATTGCACGTTTTCAAACTAAATAATGAAAAATCTCACCAAATTGTAGAAATTCAGCAATTTGGATTTCAAATGCTATACATGGGCACAAACTGCAGAAACCAAAAATTATGAAAGATGAGTAAGAAAATACTGTTTGAAAAATGCATGTTTACATTAAAAAATAAAGACACTTGGTTTCCTCAGGTACCATTAGTTACGTGCTGTTAAAAGGAAATGAATATATATTCAACGGAAAAAATAATAAGAAAAAACAAATTATTGATTAAAAAAAAAAATGATTGCTATTTTTACGAAGCAAGACGCTGATAAAAAGTTCCTGATCATACTGCTTGGTGGATATTCAGATGATGTCACGTTTCGAGTGGGGGAGGGGGATCTAGATATTGTGAGAGTTTGTGACTAAGGGAGGGGAGGGGGTGAGCAAAAAGTGTGAAATCACAAAATAAAAATATTTATAATCATCAGATTAAATAAGTTTACATTATTTAATTAATTATTATTATTTTTTTTGCTTTGTATTTATTCTCATTGATCATTTTGTATCGAAAATATTGATGCTGATTAAGGTTTAAATTACCTTCTAGTTAAAAGTTTAAATTTAAAAGGAAATCTTGGGCATTTACACTTTTAAGGCAAAATAGTGCAGGTCATTTTAAGATAATTCGAACAACTAATATTTTTTTACTATTATATACTGATTATGTTTTTTTTTGTAAACCTTAATCTCATTTTTATACAAATTAAATGCGCGTTAATCATTGTTATTGTTATGCTTAAAAATCTTATTAAAAAATCAAAACAAAAATTAGAAATTGTGATCTATAAAACGTAGTGTTTTGTTTCTGAACTGCAAGTAGTACACATGATTCTCTACTAATAATAAAGCAGCAAGTACATCTGTGTGTCTGAGTCTCACATAGGACCAAGACCGCTTTCGGCCGATTTCTATGAATATGTAATATAGCGCGACATGTAACAAGCTGGGTAGGGGGGTATGTTGCACAATGACATTTTGTGACCGGGGAGGGGTCAAATATATTGCCAGAATGTGTGACATCATTATGAGCACACTATGAAACAGTTCAGTGCTCGCTTTTTTTTCTGCACACATCGACGCAAGATTCGAAGCCCCCTCCCCAATTAAGCTCGAGTGAATCACATCTTTCTGACAAGAGTTCATAAAAGATTTAAACTAACGAAAAAAAATATATGTACACATAGTTTTTTCTTCCTGGTTATTTGATGATTTAAGAAAAGTAATTTTAGCAATAATTTTTTAATGTGTTTTGCGCAAGCGAAGGGGTCTTAGAGATTTTGATAACATTTAAACGACTGATAATATTAACCGTGATTACATAAAGCGACATATACTGCATAACACTTTTCATTTACTTTAAAGAAGGAAGAATATTCTTCATTATTCTTCAAGATTCAGTTGCAGGAGAATAGTCTCCGAATAATCGCGTTCTGGGAGAATACAGTTCTACCATCAACCAAAGCAATCTGCCTGGCAGAGTGCCAAGAAAAATCCATTCATGTTCAAAGCAGGAACTGCTGGTACAAGAAATGTGCCGTTTTTGTTCTCATTTTATTTCGTTTAGCATACTTGAATTCTTTCGAACTGATGCTACATGCCAGTTTATAAATTTAGTTGCTCTCAACAGAGAAGCAAACATTCTGATTCGCATGCTAATAAACGTACCTGCAGAACGAACTTCCCTAAAACTCGAATGGATTCGTCCTTGCCTGTCATGCGCAGAAGCATCCAAATATCAGAACTTCGTGTTCTCTCAAAATTTGCGGCTAAATAACCAAGGGATCATTCATAAATGATGTCACCCTTCGAGGGGGGGAGGGGTGTTCGTGAAGTGTGACAAGGGGAGGGGAGGGGGTAACAAGAAGTGTGACATCGTGCATTATGCAACATAGCGTGACATGTGACAAATGGGGGGGGGGGAGAGAGGGTCCGCTGAAGTGTGACATATTGTGACAAAGGGGGGAGGGGGTCAAATGTATGGGAAAAAAGCGTGACATCATTTCTGAATGGCCCCCAATGAGGCAAAAAACAACACAAGAAAAATATATTAAGTGTTTTTTTTTTAAATAATAAACGATTTATTAAACTTAATATACACCAATAGTCATAGTAGGATCATTGGATTGTATTCGATTCTTATTTTTACCATGCTACTTAGTTCTTTTTCTGATTGTGTGTGTATGGAGGAGTAGGGGGGGCATAACCTTATTCAGTGTAGAATGATTTGGCTGAGAAAAATGCAGAGCTTCATGCAAATTTTGACGAAGAACAAAAAATTTAGCACAACTTTTTCAGAAATTGGTGTTATTAAAATGATAGGGCGGCATACTTGCAAGTTATTTCCATAAACCGGAGCAGTCTAGCAGTTCTAAGTATTGTATTCCTTATGCCCATATTTTTAAGATTTAAGAAAAAAAAAATTCTTAGCTCCAAAAAGAGAGAACGCGTTCAAAGCTATTGTGTGTAAATATTCTTCCACCCACCCTGACTTGTAATTTTTCCGTGGTGTAATGCTTCAGAGTGCTGATCTAATGTTAACTGACTGAAGTGAATGAAAGCATATTTATCTTGATATAAAAGTATTGCAAAAAAAAAAAAAAAATTGATTTAGTAGCATTTTTGGGGACATTTTTCCAATTTCAAACGAATTCGAAATTCAAATAAAACTGTTTGGTGGATGGCAACGGCGAAGTCTAGACATCACGCTGACGTAATTATAAAGAAAAAAAAGGAAGAATTTTGAAAAGGAATATTATTTCATCTATAGTCCCTACTTTACTGTAATTTATAATTAACACAATATTTATTACTTACTTACTTACTTACTTAGGTGCTACGTAAGTTGAAGCGGGGTGAGAGATAAAACAGTGCTGTTTTTCCTTTCAATCCACATTTTCATAGTATATTTAAAAAAAAAGGGGGGGGGGGGTAGGTCTAGAAACCTGCAACTTATTTTAACTCATCTAGGCAAAAAGATTCATTAGCATTACATAACTAACTGAGTTTATTATACATTTTTGACATTTAGTGTTTGTGTGTCTGTGACTTTGTCTCTCTTTATACCCGCTTTACTTCAGGCGTGGGATCAAACGAGTGGTGCTTAAATATAATATAATGTAATATAAATAGAAATGTTCTTTATTTGCTTCCGCAGAGATAATTTTGCTTATAAGTTATAATTTATTTTAGAAAATAATAATGCTCACTTCTATTACATTGAGGTTCTTTAATATTTTAATAATTTAGGCCTCGGAATCACATCAGTGGGATCAGTTTTTGGACAATAAATGCTGGTCTAGTTATCAAATGTTGACTTAGTAACAAATTTTACAATAAATCAAAATGAACAGCATCAATCTCTTCAATGCATGTTGTATTTTTTTCTTTTCAGTGCTGTAGAAATTCTCATTTGTCTGCCAGTTCTCGAACAAACTGAAAGCAGAAACTTCAGAGAGCTTAAGCAGATTTTAATGAAGTTATCTTACCTTTAATCTTTCGTAATTTCTTATTTATTTGTTAATGCTCAATAGATGAAGCGCGCCTTAAAATAAGCGATCGTCTTCCTCCTGAAGAAGGAATGAGAGTTTTCGCCAGATCATATCATTTCGTTAAAACCTTTCATTCTCTCATTGACAAGTTTTTTTTTCTAATGGGACTGCGTGTGGTCACTAACCTTTACAGACCTAGTGCATTACCCGGAAATCGGCATCCATTCTTTCAGAAGCACCGCTATCGGTGGATGCCATTATTACTGAATTTGGACGCTCAGTTTCCCCTAGATGGCGGCACCTGAGCTCTCATTGATGCAGACTGCACAAGGAATTTAATTTAGCCGAGAACATCCAAGCCAAATGGCTACTCAAGGATCTTTTACAAGGGCGCAGACGCTTTTCTATTTTGAAAATCGACCGACTTGGACCAGGTTTGAACTTGCGATCTTGGGCGTACGAGACCTGCGCCTTACCACTACGCCACCCTGTTGATCTCATTGACAATATATTGTTCAACTAAAATTGAATAAAAGCTGAAATTTGAAGCAGCTTTTTTGGGCTGAAAATATTAATTCAGATTTGTGTTTGTTGCCTGAAAGTATGTAAACAAGTTAATATAAGCAATCTTTTCTTCATCAAATATATTTATGAACAGTGATGAACATTGGGATTTAGCTCAGTAACTGCTGTTAAAAAAATAGATACCAATATTCATTAATTTAGATAGCTAATTAAAAACAAATAAAGTTGCTAATCACACAATTCAGTTTAACTAAATTTTAATAATATTACCTCGATTCAAGATAAAGTTGAGTAATTTGCATTTTCAACATTAAAAAAAAATCAAATCTTAACTCAAAGACGAAGTTTAAAATCGCAATTTTTTTTACTAGGTAGGACGGGGTTTACACTCCCATAAAAGGTAATTTACCAGAAAATTTTGCCTAAAATTAGAATGAAAAAGGAACGAAGTCTACTTTTAAAAAATGCAATCTGTTAGGTTGTATTGTCATCTGTTCCTTATATGCATGTAAAGGTGAAAAAAATATGACCTCGGGAAGTGAGTGAAAATTAAATTGAAAGATTTTGTTATCTACATACAGCTAAAGTTAATAAAAAAGCAAAAAAAAAAAAAAAAAAAAAAAAAAAAAAAAAAAAAAGAGAGAGATTTGAGTAAGAATTATTTGGGGTCCCCAAATTGAGGGGCCCTAGACCTGGCCTAGTCAGCTTGTGAAAAAATCAAAACCCTATTCTTTTGGTGGGAGTTCATCTTAAAATTATTAACTTCCGTTAATAGTTCGTGTTTAGAAATACTAAGGGTGATTCATTTTCTAATGAGTATAAAATTTGTTAAATGTTTTATATCCTTAAAAAGAGTAGTAAACTTCTCCCTAGCTTAATAGTCTAAAAATTTGTGCCTGGCTTTATTCAATAGCTTTAATTCAATGGACAATGTGCGTAGCCATTTGAGCTAACGCATGTTTTGTATAGTATAATGTCGTGTAAGGCCATTCATATTGCGTAGGCATTGTTGATAAACCTGTTACTCCTTCCTTAACAATAATAATTCATTGTTACCACAACAATATTTTGGTCTAAATATGATTTTGACGTCATTTTGAGGAGAGATTTTGAGTTGCAAGCTTAAAAGTAATTTCTTTGCAATATAATATGTATAATTTTCGAT
This sequence comes from Octonoba sinensis, assembly GCA_038502835.1. Classification (NCBI taxonomy): domain Eukaryota; kingdom Metazoa; phylum Arthropoda; class Arachnida; order Araneae; family Uloboridae; genus Octonoba; species Octonoba sinensis. The sequence continues at coordinate 46,266,936 of CM076603.1, forward strand.
TTTCTTTAAAAATTGAGGTCACTATACTATTTCTCAAATTATTATTTCTCAGGCACTGAAATATAGCTTACTTAAGAAGGACAAAAATAATGTAAGTTAAAATTTTCAAATTCAAGACTATTACTTAAACATGATTGCAAACAGAGTTCATCTCTTTCGTTTTACAACAGTGGTCTTTTGGATTTCAAATATCAGTAAGTAAATTTGTTTTTCGGCCTTTGAAAAAGTTATTTTATGTCATCTAAGAAAATTTTGGCCGAATTCGGATGATGGTGATGAAGATCTTTTATTGCCAATTTGACTATGCAATTTTACATAAATATATTTAGAATTTTTCCTCGTCGTTGGATCGGCACTGCACAATTGTAGGATAGGCACTTCACAATTGTTTCTGCTAGCAAAATATGTAAAGTGTCTCAAAAACACAACAATAATGACAAAAAAATAAAGATAATAAAACTATTATAATTTTTAGGATTTAATTACGACACTTCCTCATTAAAATTTTTTTGCACAGAAGTAATCACTCTTATTTTGCAACCAAAACATTATTGATTACATTTTAGATTTTAACTAATTTTTAGGGCTCGACCGATGGCATTTTTTGGCCGATGGGCCGATGCCGATTGTTGGCCGATTGCCGATTATTCTCCTCTTCCATCGGCCGATGGCCGATGGAAAAAAAAGTCGCTTTAAACCATTAAAACGTGTAGAATGCTTGTCAAAAATGTCATTTAAATCATTTACTATTTATTTTTATGTTTATAAAAGCACTAGTAAGCCCGGCGGTCATACGAAATGACCGCTGTTCTAGGTATTATAGATTGTGATTAAAATGATTTGTGCAAAGGTGTCTGCTAATTCAAACTGAATTACCCAGGTCAGGCTGCGAGGAAGCCCCTTTGCTTACTGCCCCACACTACTATATATTTTTTCACTATATAACCAAATCGTTTGTGAAAAATATATATTTATCGTCGAAAGAACTTATTGAAAATTTTATTATGCTCTTCAAAACAAAAGTTTTAACGAAACTGAAAAAAAGAGCGCTGCCACTCTAATAAAAAAAATATAAAATTACAATAAATAAATCAATTAAAAAGAAAGAAGGGATTAAATTAAATTCGCGCATACATTAATTTTTAACGGAAATTTCAAAATACAGCGAAGCCTCACTCAATATGCTAGAGAAGCGTTTTAATTATTATTAGTATATTTGTTACATTTTTACAACAATGGCAACTGCGTTGATTTGTTTGTTCACACGGCAACTGTAATTATATGGTTGGAAACGACGGCAACAATGCAAAAATAAAACAAAACGGGTCAAGAAAATCATTGAAATTTTTTTTAAATGAATTTTAAAAAAATTAATTGAGTCACAACTTTTATTTTTGCGGCGATGAGTTTCTCGGATCGTAAACATTAACCGTACCGAATGTGGTCCCGATCGGTAAAACGGCTGGGATTCTATAGCGGACAGACACACAGACAGAATAAGCCGCTTATATATAAGATAAATGCATTATTCAAGCACCGTAAAACTGTTTGGGGAAAGTTTACATAATAATTAAAACTAAAAGAATCTCTCGCGATTCTAGTAAAGTAATTAAACTATTCGGAGGTTAAAAAAATTAAAAAATGCTATATCAGAGGATTTTCAATTCTTTTTTCGTATCTTTGCAAAAAAAAAAAACAAAAAAAACAACAAATATTGGATCCGCTCGGGTCTAATTCCCTTTCCTTCAACATTTTCTCTTTATAACACCTGCACTGCAAATGCCAAGTGCAGCTGCCTTTATTTTATAATTTTTTTCATGGAGAGGAATGCAGATATTATGACACAGACTAACAAATAATGTGGGTTTGTATTTTTAACGAAACTGTCAACCCCCTCCTCTCAGATATTTTTCATGATCCCCCCCCCAACCCCCGTTTTAAAAGAAAAGCGGGAACGATTACATGTTTATTTTTCATTAAAAAAGTTATTTTAAGCTCTTTTTCTGAAATAAAAATAAAATATTAAAAAAATTCACTCGCAGTATTACCCCTTGTATAGTATATCCCTTGTTCATAACCAAGAAATACTGAATATTGCTTTAAAAACATAGACGTGAGATTTTTTTGTCATTGCAAATGAATGCTGGGTCTTAAGAACTAATATTATTGTTTTTTTTTTCTTGCGAGTTGAAAATTACACTGAAATACTTGACATGTTCTTTATATTTTCATGAGCACAATGTAAGGTCACCGAAAGAAACCAATATTTTGAGCACCCGCAGTTTTCTGTTGACAAATAATCTTCTGAAAACACGTGATCGTTTATAAAAATTAAGATGTACTTTGAAAATATATATATATATATATATTTATATACGTTGGCAATTTTTGAAATTAATGAAATTGTAGTGTTTTTATTAAGGTATTATTCCACTCTCTATCCCAAACTCATTTTTAAAGAATTAAATTTTTGAAAATTGCAAGTCGAACTTGGACACATAAAATTTCGATCAATATGTTCTATGTTGTACAAGAAATATCCTAAACTGAAAGCAGATGCAACGATATTGTTGTACAATAGCAGCAAAACTGTTAACTGTCTAACACGTGGCATCAAAGAATCCAAAAAAAAAAAAAAAAAAAACCACTAAAAAAACGAAGTATAAAAGGGGAAAAATTAAAATAATTATCGTATAAAAAATGTTAAGGTGCATTTTGAAAAAAACAAATGCATTGATCAATCTGTGAAAATAAAGAAATATTAGCATTTTTATTAAGATGTTATTAAATCCTGTCGCACGAACTCGCATTTTGAGAATTCAATTTTTAAAAATTGCAAGTCGAATTTGGACACATAAAATTTCGATCAATAAATATTTATACTGGAATTTTTTTTCTTATTTTTGACCAATCTTTTCTATGTTGTAAACTAAAAATGATATAATGAGAACAACCGCACACTAAAAGCAGATGCAACAAGATTGCTGCACAATTGCAGAAAAACTGTAACACGTGGGATCGAAGAAGCAAAAAAAAAAAAAAAAAAAAAAAAAAAAAAAACCGCAAAGAGAAAAAAGTTTACGCTGGTAAAAATTAAAATTACTATCTTACTTTGATTGAGTTGACTTTTTATTGTTTAAAATTTCGGAATAATAAGAAACATGACAAACTAAAAGCAGATGGTATAATATTATTGCACAGCGACATCTAATGCACTAAGTAATTATTAAAAGAAAAACCAACAAAAATGAGGCAACTAACTTAGTGCGAAAAACAAATAGCACTCATAAGACATCTCTATGACTTTTACTTTAACATATTCTAACAGCGAGCATTCTGCTCAAAGAGAATTATTTTAATAATGAAGGTTTTCGGGCAGCGATCGCTTAAACTAGTTTTGCGAAATTTTTATCAAATACTTTTTTGTAGAATGACATTTTTTTGTGTTTTTTTTTAAACTTATGTGCTGCCTGTTATTGTATGGAAATATAAATTGATCTATGGAGAAAAAAAGAAAGTGAAAGACAGAATGTTTTCTGGAAAGTTGTCCCTGCGAAAAACATCGGCCTTGCATCGGCTTTTAGATGTTTTTTAGGCCGATGGGCCGATGTTTTTCTAAAGTTAACATCTGCCGCCGATGCCGATGGCCGATGGCAACTTTGTTGAACAATCGGCGCCGATGCATCGGCGAGGCCGATGCATCGGTCGAGCCTTACTAATTTTCTTAATTAAAATTTTTGTATATTTTTTCTTTTTTCAGAATATCCAAGAAGCTGGGAGATTATCATCATAAACTGAATTAAACACCCAAAATCATCACCAATAAACCGATGCTTGGGGGAGGATCAAGATCGGAGGCAGGGCTGAACCCCATGGTGGTGAAAGGAACTCACCTCCCCAATGAACAACAAACCAACACAACAGAGTAGACAACAACACAACAGAGTAGGTGAAACAAACCAACACAAGCAGTAGCTTCTGTTGGTATGTTCTACAAGGGAAAACAAGTATATACTGCAGTAGTCTTGCAATATTTGTGTTTTTAGGACGCTAATTTATCATTCATCTTTTTTTCCCAAAGGTAACCCCTTTTATTTCGTAACTACAATCTACTTATATTCTTTTTTAGGTTTTAACTATTTTTTTTAGTTTTAATTTTTTCTTCTTCTATTTCAGAACATCCAAGAACGTAGGAGCTTATCATCATTCCCTTAATTAAACAGCCAAAAATCATTACCGATGAACCGATGCTTGATGGCCGCTGTAGTACAAGATCGGAGGCAGGGCTGAATCCATGGTGGTGAAAGGAACTCATCTCCCCACAACACTCCCTGGGCAACATGTGAAACAAACCAACACATGCAATAGCTTCTGTTGGTATGTTTCACAAGAGAAAACAAGTATATATTGCAGTAATCTTACAATATGTGTGTTTTTATGACGTTAATTTATCCATTCTTATTTTTTCACACAGGTAATCCCTTTTATTTCGTAACCAAAATATACTTATATTCTTTTTTCAAATTTCAAATAATTCTCTTAGTTTTAATTTTTGTGTTTTTCTTCTTCTATAGAATATACAAGAAGCGGAGAACTGGTTATCTGAATCTTCATATACACCCAAAACATCACCTATGAACTGGCAGCATCTCTGACTCAGGGCCACAGTAGGCCATAAGGTCAGAGGAGGGGAAGACTCCCACACGTGGAAGGAAAGAAGCGAATTTGTTACTGGTACTAGAGATGTGGGTTTTCCGGAAAATTTTGAATCGGAAAATTTTCCACTCAATAAATTGTAAATATTTTTCATCTTTAAATTCTTATGTACGATATCAGTGGTTCCCAACCTATGGGTCACGACACCAAGACTTTATTTCAATACAGTGGAACCCCGCTATTTGTCCGCCTCGCTCTTCGCACAACTCGTTATTCGTCCAACTTGTTCAAGTAAAATTTAACTTGCCATATGTACGCTTGCCCCAGCGATTCGGACGGCTCCAGGGAACGATCCAGGGCGATCAACAGGAGCATTAACTTGTTCAATGACAATGTTATTGACCATTTTAGAAAAATTTTGAACAATCGTCAAAGGCAGTCAACATTGGACAGGTTTTTAGAGAAAGAAACCTAAGATTCATCTAGTACAAAAAGAAAGGATAGCAGAAAGGGAGAAAACACCTGAAGGGATGTTACCTGATGTCTTTATGGAAGGTGACTCTTCTTCCAAATAGTAACATCAACATTTCTCTTCATCCTCTCAACATTCCACTTGTGCCATCAACTTACCTCAGTACAAGCAAAGTGCAGTTAAATTTTTATTTATGTATAATTTCATGTACAGTATTTCTGTACATTTGTTTTTCATAGGTTTAAATTAGCAACCATCTGTGGGACCAGAACGGATTAATCCAATTTATAATGTATCTTATGCGATAAAATAAATCGCCATTCGAACTTCTTCCTGGAACGAATTGTGTACGAATAGTGAGGTTCTGCTGTATTAACATTCGCAATACTATTGCGTTTTAAAATTATTTCATGAACAAAATATTTAGCACTGACAATCGACCCTTAAACAGCAGGATCACTCAGGTTCCATAACATCCAAACTTTCTAGATCACTCTCAGATACAGAGAACATGGACAGATCCAGGTCAGAATGGCAACTACTCAAAGAACCTGTTTCAATATCAGTGTGTTGCTCTAGTACATTTTTCTCGCAGTTATACCACTGTATTGCTCGTCAAATGTAGATTTTGAGAAACAGATGCAAGTTTAGCAATATTTTCAGGAATATTTTTGAATTAATGAATGATTAAATGAATAAGCAAAAGAATTAATGAATAAATGAGTGAATAAATACATGAATGACTTAATAAATGAATGATTGAATGAATATATATTAACCGTTGAAAAAGGTATATTTGAAGCAATTAAGAACTAAATGAGAAAGACAGAGAAAGAGATAGCTAGATTATAAATTTGAATTCGGTGTATACGGGAAAGTAGGCTCGTATAGTTCTAGACGGAACTTCTTGTTTGTCTTTATGTTGCTGAATGCTTTCCAGTTGGTTCGCAGGAAGCAGCTGTCGGGGAAATATTAAAAATTCTTGCAGCAACCCTAGATAATTCCCTTGTACTGCAATAGCCTTTCCACCAAGTTATTGGAGATACATTGGTTGCAGCTTTCCATAGGATATCTTTGCTCCAAATCTATCGTGTGGAACTTTATTCTGCTATATCTGCCTTATTGTAGCCTCATTTGTACCAAGGGTGCTTTTAGAAACTTCAATTATGGTTCCCATTGCCAATATAAATTCATCTTCTGACTGACTTTTTTGTCCATAGTATTGTGGGTCAAGGAAATTTGCTGCTGAATGTATTGAGTGGAAACAAAAATTGTATTGTTTGTTAAAAAGCCTTCAACAGATTTTTTTCTTTTTTGGTATGCGGTGAAAAAGACATTAGCTCTTTTATTTTTTCATCATTTTTTAAAAATGTAGCAGTGACTTCTGAAACCTTTGGCGCATCTCCCTCTATCTGTTGTTTAGCTGCAGAAATTCGTACCAGTAAGTTATATGCAGTCCGAACTTGAACCCAAAAGATATCACTATCGAGTACTTGCTTTCTTACATTTGAAGGTATATGTGAGAGTTCGTCATCTATCACTGCACACTGTAAGTAGTTCTTTGTTCTCAACAAACTGTCAAAGCATTTTGTTACTGAACCCCATATTGTTTGGTACACCAAGTTGGAATGAAATTCAGTATTGTTTGTTGAAATAAAGCTGAAATGTCAGCCACACACAAAATTTAGTGTAAAATATACTTTTTGAGATGGAAAATTTTCCGGAAAAACATAGCGGAAAATTTTCCACCCCACATCTCTAACTGGTACTCCCAGAAAGAATGCTGATATGGAGCGTACCAACACAAGCAGTGGCTTGTATTGGTACGCTTCACATCTGCATACATTGCATGTGCTGTGCGTGCATTTGTAGCCTTCAAATAGGAATAGCAGCTAAAAAAGTGGTACCAGAAATCGGAACTTTCTGCGTATGTACATTTCAAATCTCACGTTCATGCCAACTCCAAAGATTTCGATTGCGGTTCACGCAAATATTTGTGAACGAAATTAAAAGTATGCTTATGATTACAATGAGTAAAATTTTCCGTCATTTTCTAAGCCATTATTCCTTGGGTATACAGACAGCAGCTTGTTTTTCATAATTCAAATGATATGTGTAAATTACATTTAAGAATAAGAAAAGCTAGTATGGGTCGTGATAGGGGCAGATCTGTTACACTGAGAATACATTTCACTATATACATGGAGAAAAAGATGGTACAACTCGGGTAAAAATTATAAGACCATCGCGATTTTTTTTATTCTAATCAGGGAGCTGAAGCGGAGTGTGAGGCAGGAGAGCGACGAGATCTTGTTCGAAACTGGAGAAATGAATGTTCGAAAATGATTCCTGAACTTAAAAATAAATAAATGCGGTTTATTTTTCTTTCAAATTTGTGTTTTTTTTCGCAATAGTGCATATAAAACCTATATTTATTGATAAATAAGTAATTTATAAGAAAATTGGAGCGGAGCCTGATCAAAGAACTTTTTATGCTCCGCCTGCTCTGATTTTTAAAGATTATTCCTAAACTTAAAAATAAATAAATGCGTTTTTTTTCCTTTCATTTTTTTTCGCAACAGTGCATATAAAACCTACATTTATTGATAAATAAGTAATATATAAGAAGATTGGAGCAGAGCTGGGGCAAAGAACCTTGTTATGCTTGTGAAAAATAAATAAATACGTGTTTTTCCCTTTGAATTTTTTTTGCAATACAGTGTATATAAAACATATATTTATTGATAAATAAGTAGTCTATAGGTAGCTTTTTTATTTTTTATCACATACATACCATAGCAATAGATTAAGTGAAAAAGCGATAAATAATATGATTTTTATTAAAACATTTCGGAGCCCGTATTTTGAAGTCGGAGCAGATCAACTCAAGAAAGGGGCTGTTCTAAATCCCTACTCATAACAATAAAAAATATGATGTGATCTCACAATCTTTGAATAGCCAATGAACAAAGCACCGCTAAGCGCAGTAACTCTCCCCATGTGTGTCGCGGCACTTTAGTGTGCCGTGAGATTCTTGAAGTGTGCCACCAATGCGAAATAGTGTAGACATCCTAGTCATCCTTGGCGTAATCATCCTAGCTGTGATTGATTAAATATTAATAATATACAGTTGTGGCTGGTTCTGGAATTGACGCAAAGCTATGTATCAGTCATTAATTTTTTTCAGAAGTTCTTCTCGTTACAATTTTATGATCGTCTCCGCACAGGCTCGTCAGATCAAAGTTTCCAGGGGGCGGGGGAGGGGCAAAGGGTATAAACACAGTGCATATTGCGTTAAAAAAACAACAAAATACATGCACATAGATGTAAATACATTATATTTCCCAAGCAAAGGGGGCAATTGATGCCCCCGATCCCCCTAAATGACGGGCCAGCGCCCGCTTACTGTGTGCATAGAGCAAGCTTGCAGCTTATGTAACATGCATTCATACACGTAATTCATGCTAACATAACTCATGCTATATGCCTTTGCACGGGGAGCACCAGGGGTACCTTGGTACCCTAAATAGCCCGACCCACCTAAGAAAGATACTTAATATAAAATTGGAAATATTTTTACGTATTTAATTTAGTATTTTAACACTTCATGTGTCTTAAAACTGCTCCTTAGTGCACAAAACTTTAAAATTACCGTTGGGAGAGCACATGAAATCGCCACTTTCTGGCGACTTTTCTAAATCCTCAGTATCGTGATTCACACATTGTCGAAGCTCTACTCACTGCATATCCTTACATGTCTCGATTGAAACAAATATTCGCAGTAAAGAATTATGCTTTGCACGTGTTATTGTTTGGGGTAAAGTAACAGAAAATTTCCGTCAAATCATTTTCGAAATGCAGATGTAAAATATTATTACAAGTATTATAGAGTTACAGCTTGACCACGAAGCTCTGACACTTGGACGTTCCTGTGCGTGGCAGAAAAGGAAGAATCCAACTTTCAAGGAAGTTCGATTTGCAGGTGAGTTTATCAGCACTCGAATCAGTTTGCTTCTCAGTTTGTTGAAAGCAACCAAATTTTTAAACTGGCAGATAACATCCCTTCGGAAGAAATCAAGTATGACAAACGAACTAGAACGAGAACAAACACGGCACATTCCTTATACCAGCAGTTTCTCCCTTGAGCATGAATGGATTCTTCTTGGCACTCTGCCAGTTAGAGCTCTTTTTTTTAAATGGTAGAGCTGTATATTCTTGTACAACGTACGTTTGAAGAAAAGATTTTCGCTGCTTCATAGTTCACTTTTCAGCAAAAGCTCTCCGCCATGTTTTAACGTAAAAGTCACATGCATTTATCAGACACGCTGTTACAAAATGTGGATGTTAATAGTTTATTAATGAAATTATGTAGTAATTAGCAGAGAGCAAATGAAAACACTTGATAAACGATAATTGGTCGGAAGATATGAAGTTGGAGGCGGGCGCCTGATGATATTTTATTTCGCTAGAACTTTCATAAATTTAGAACTTGACAACTGAAAATTCATTCTAATAGCATTCCTTCTTAGATGTATGGGGAATTGCCAATTGAGGGTGAAAAATAGAGAAATGTAGTTTTTAAACACTGCGATAATTTTGTTTGTCAATTTCTGAGAGTAGGGATAAAAAGCTAAACAAAAGAAAAAAAATATAAGTATGCATACAATAAATAAATATATAAAAAAGAAAGATTGTTTCACTTAAATAAATGAATGTAAAGAAATATTTAAAACGTTAGTGAAAGATGTTTACGTGTTTGCCTACTGTTGCGAAATTATTCTTAAAAAAATCAACTACGTTCGAAGAAAATTTTGTACGAAAAAGACGAGCCTAATTCCAAGCGGAACATACAACCCAAAAACATAATTAAAATTCGTAATAGTAGTAGTAAAAATTACGCAATAAAGGAGTAGCTTCTGATAAAACTCGCACCTTTTATAAAATATCGAATTAAAGTTTTTACTCGGAATCTCAAATAATATGAAATTCGAATCACCTCATGATTGGCTGCTTTTTGAGTTTGCCTTGAGGTCAATTCGCCAAGGATGTCGCCGGACGTGTTTAAATTCCGCCACGGAAAAGTTGCTGACTTATTCCTATCAACAAGAACGCAGTAGTTAGTCAACTCTTGGAACATCGAGATGGGTTCATTTTGTCTTTTCTACATCATTTCAGTCGCCGCTTTTTTAGCGCAGGTTAGACGTTCATTTTCTAATTATGCTTTAAAATTTTATATTACATTTTATTATGAAGGTGTTGCTAGTATGATCATTCTTCATAGCATTAATATGACTTACATAACGGAATAATTTTAAGTTATTCTTAAATTAATATGGCTTAATAAATACAATTTTATAATCGTAAATTACTGCTTTGATCGTACGACGTTTAATTATATAATCGAAAAAAATACTTGAGAATCATAACCTTATTTATTCAGTTATTTATGTATTATAAAAATCGGCTGCTGCGTTTTGTGCAGAATGATCCAAAACACGTAACTTAAAGCAAACAATTGAATAAATGCGTTATATGTTTTATTTTTCCTGGTAATTTATACTTTTAAGTAAAGACCATTTAATATCTGGAGTTCATTTATGTATGTATTTTAACATTAGCTAAAGTTATACAGTGGTTATTGGCTTGCGGAAAAGTTCCACTGTTATTTTGTTTTTTATTCGATGAATTACGCTGAATTGTTCGTAATCCCGCATTTTTAAAATCCAAGGCACTGTTTTATTTACTCATATATTAATTTCAGAGATAAATTATTAATTTCAGAGATAAACAATAATTCATTCCTCATCATCCATGGAAAAAGACATGTTATGCTTAAAAAAAAAAAAAAACTACGATTAAATGCCGGTATGCGATGAATTGGTCAAATGTTTTGAGTAACATTGGTGAAAGGGTTTCAAATTTAAAATTAACTTTTATGCTCTTACATGGTAAACTTTCATCGCAGTGAGCCTCGATTAAACGATGTAGGACATAATATCAGGACCTTGGGGTCCATGAAGTTTGTAGGTATTTTATTTAATGTATTTCTCGTGGTTTTTTTTTTTTTTTTTTTATACCTTAAGTTTTAAAAAAGGTTCCTTAGGCTCAAACATTTGACTGTGATTCACAAGCCTTACTTCCCAAATTCAATGGTTTTGATATTTGTATGAAGAGGGGGAGAGGGGGGGGGGAAGCTAAAATTAGTATTTTTTTAAATGAAGAAGGGAGGGGGGAAGCTAAAATTAGTATTTTTTTAAATGAAGAAGGGAGGGGGAGGGGAAGCTAAAATTAGTATTTTTTTAAATGAAGTAGGGAGGGGTGAAGCTAAAATTAATATTTTTTTAAATGAAGAAGGGGGGGGGGGGGTTACAGTAATAGTTAACATTATCCTTTCACGGTCCCTGATGAGTGTCATCAGTATTTCCTCCATCGGTGTCAGAAATTTGTTTTTAGATTATTGTGAAATTTACTCTACTATTAGGAGACCGTTCATAAATGATGTCGCACGTTTTTTCAATATATTATCCCTCCCCTCCTTTGTCACTAAGTGTCACACTTCAGCATACCCCCTTTGTCACATGTCACGCTATATTACATTAGCATAAAATAAGTTTAATTTGCTGATTTTAAATGTTTTTATAGAAATAAAAAGATACGATGTCACACTTCTTGTTACCCCCTTTCCTTCCCGTGTCACAAACTGTCACACTTTCTTGAACCCACCCGTCCCCCGTCGAAGCGTGACATCATTTCTGAATGACCCCTAGCATTTTGTGGATTAGTTTTATCAGAATAAGATGGAGGAGAAAGCAGGGGGCAACGGAATAGTAGACAATACTCTTCTACGTACTCCGATGATTATCGACAGGTAGTTCTTTCCTTTGTGTCGGAAATCTAATTGTTTTTATATTTTTGTTGTAAGCACTATATAAAGTCATATTCGTGCTTATATTATGACTTTTTATTAAATTTTTTTTTGCTTTATTGAAGTGGGAAATAAAAACTTCCTGTTTCATTAAAATAAAAGGGATCATTCATAAATGATGTCACGCTTCTAGAGGGGGAGGGGGATTCGTGAAACTGTGATAAAGTGTGACAAGGGGAGGAGAGGGACAACAAGAAGTGTGGCATCCCTGTGCTTATGCAACATAGCGTGACATGTGACAAAGGGGAGGGGGGCGTTGAAGCGTGACATTTTGAGACAAAGGGGGGGGGGGAGGGGCATCAAGTCTATGGGGAAAAAGTGTGACATCATTTATGAACAGTCCCTTAGCAATCCACTTGCGGCTGCAGAAAAATCCATATTTGTCTTGTTGGGAAAAAACCGGTCGCTTCACAAAATTATAAACCATTTCTAGTATAAAAAATATTTCTTTTAAAGATGAAGATTACCGTTGTCTCAAGTGTAATTAAATAAACACAATGTAGTTGGGCGCGAATTTGCTGGGAAATTTGCAGATAATCGTTTCGGAGTTACGAGAAATTACTTCCTCAATGCAAAGAAAAAAAAAAAAGCAATGCTACAAAACTAGCTTTAATTATTATTGTGTGATTTATTAATTATTTTATGTCATCAGTGTCCTGTTATAGAAATATTTTCTATTTTGTGTTTATTCATCTATCAGATTTTCAAACACACAGATCAAGTAATTTTCGCAAGATTGATTGCATTTTCGAAATTTAATCGCATTGTTAAAGAAAAAAAAAAGTTTAGCAGAGAAGATGATCTTTATCTAGATTGGGGGGGAAAGGGAACGATCCAAGGCGATGTAAATATTGAAAATTCGAGCAAAGTCCTGAAATTGAGGCATTCTTAAGCCCAAATACTTGGCCGGATTCCTTGAACTGGCGGGCGGCAGGTTTCCGAACATGAATACATTTCAGCATTTAACCCTCTGACTGCTTTTTTTTTTTTTTTTTTAGCGAATCCGATTCGCTAAAAACTGGTCTACTTTATGCAACTGAAGCCAATCTCTGGAATAAAACCATAATTAATTATCCAAATACCTCAGAAATTGCATTATTGACGTTTCAACGGTGAAACAGCGGGATAATATTTTAAATACACTTCAAGAAGCTCATGCCCGTGGAAATCACGGGATGAGAAATTTTCACTACATTTTTTTTTACGTTACACGTGGAAATCGCGGATAAGCAGTCGGTGGATTAATGAAAATTTTTTGATTCAACGAATTAGTCTCTAATTTTCGTCTCGAAAGCAAGAAGAAGAAATATAAAATTAAGAAACTAAAAGTACGTATACAAATAAACACAGTATAAAGAATATTTCAACAGTCGAAATATTTAATTAAACTGGGTTTAGTGCAAATTAATTAAAATTTTAAAATAAAATTTGTCAACTTATAAACTAAGACCTCAGACTTCAGCGTAATAGTGGATTAAAGAGAGATTGGATTCATATATTACGGGAAATTAAGGTAAATATGGCAATGTGCCATATTTTATTTGTTCAGAAAATGTTGATCAGGCTCATCTTTTGTGGGTTAAATTATTTTTGGAGAAATGTAATTAATAAATAATTACGTAAAATGTATCTTTCATGGGGAAAATAAAATGAATTAAGTTAGAACTGTTAACCCATTATCAAATTAGTGAATTGCATAGCTTTGCGAATCTTATGACGAAAAAATAAATCAAATTCACGGATGTTACTACCTAAACTCTGGGTCAACTTAAATGAAGATATATTGCAAACTAGACAATTTAAAATTGTTCGTTTGAAGAGACATACTTTAAATTTTGTTTGAAGAAACCTTATTTAAACAAAAACTTTAAGCATTTAAACTATATTTTTTGCTTAGACTTTTATTGCTAAGTAAAAAGATTGTAAATCTTTATTCTTCCAGATTTTTAAAAAAAAAAAAAAAAAAAAAAGATTTTTAAATTTTAATGTTGTAATTTTGACTAAGAAAAAAACTATTAATTGTCAGTTTTTAATACGTTTAAGCCGGGGCAGATTTTCATGTTTTTCTCTGTGTGGCGGCGCTCGAATTCATGGCGCGCTTCATCTGGCGAGTGCCCGAATACAGTCTATAGTGCGGACCACCGGTGGTGCGTGCCGCCCGATGAGAGTCTAGTGCGGGTCACCGGTGGTACGCGCCGCCGATGAGACAGTCTAGGGCAGGCCCCCGGTGGTACGCGCAGCCGATGAGACAGTCTAGGGCGGGCCACCGGTGGTACGCGCTGGCGTGAATCTGTTAATGTTATATAGTTATTTTCTATTGTAAACAAAGGTCACCCTTTGAAAATTTTGAAAGGATCATTTGGCGGATGTGTTGTTGCATTCACTGTAATGCATACATTTAAGAAAATGGCTGTGTGAAATTTAGCTTTAAATTTCGTAATTAGAATTAATTTTGTGCGGAATGTACCAAATTGTCCTAAGGAAGGTATGCTTCGATGAAAAAAGTCATTTCTCAACAAATATATAAAATATTTTAACTCTGATTCCGAAATTTGACGCTACACATGGCCAAATTTACATGAAACATAGAAAACAGAAGAGGTGCAATAGTAGTGCATTGCTGCATGACAATCGGGCAAGGTCATTTGACTAAACTGACTAAATAGAAGTAAAGTCCACATCTTTATTGATAATTTAGATTCGGATAATGTGTTTACCGATGAGTCGTTTGCATTTCAACAGACGCTACATGAGGTTGCAGTTGCACGTCCTTATCTTTCTTCGATAATTTGGCTTTCTTTAAAATATACCGACTGAAATGTCACCTGCAGTAATTAGCCAATTGGAGATATCTTATTGGCTCCTGCCTGGAAAAGTTTGCCAATCTTTCCATTTTGACTCTAACCACCCAGTGCAAATAGTTCGCCAGAGTAATTTTTTTAGAGTAAATACTTATGTAACAAGAAGTTCCGTCTAGAACTATACGAGCCTACTTTCCCGTATACACAAAATTCAAATTTATAGTCTAGCTATCTCTTTCTCCTTTAGCTTTAGTTCTTAATTTTTTCAAATATACCTTTTTAAACGGATAATACATATTCATTCACGCATTCATTCTTTCCTTTATTCAGCCATTCATTTATTCATTCATTCGTTCGTTTACTCATTCAAGTGTTTATTCATTCATTTACTCATTCATGTATTTATTCCCTCATTTATTCATTCATTTACTCATTCATGTATTTATTCCCTCATTTATTCATTGATTCATTCTTTCACTCATTCATTTATTCATTGAGAAATATCCTTAACAATTCCGATAAAAAAATTTCATAGGAAAATAGGCTTGTTAGTTCTAGAAGAACTTTCTATTTGTACATGTTCTACGTTATAAGAGCTTTCCGATAAAGTTTGTTCCAAGCAAATCGGTCCGTTAGATCAGGATTTAGATAGGATTGAAATTTCACCGTAAGCTCTGTGTTAATTTTTTGAACTGTTCAAAAATGAACAAAAACTGTTCAAATTGATATTTCACGCCAAGCGCTTCTTCCAGTAAGCTTGTTCATTGGAACAGGGATCTTGCACTCAGAGTTTACATCATTTGCTTCATTTTCGCCCATAGGCGCTAATGTTAAATTTTTTTGAATTGTTCAAAATTGAACGAAAAATTGTTCAATTCAAAAAGTAAAATATGGAAAGGAGATGTCCTTGCCGAGATCTTTCGAATGCTAAAAGAATTTTTAGAATCGGACTATTCGTTCAAAAGTTATTAGGGGGGGGGGGCGGCAGACCGACAGACACACATTTTCCCCCATCTCAAAACCCTACTTTCAAATTTTTTATTTTTCAATCTTTATTTAATTACTTCACTTTTTTTTGACTTTTCTTTAGCGATATTTTTACGCTACATTAAGCCTTCTTTCATGCTTTATTATTATTTTTTTACTTTTACGGGAAAGTAGGCTAAAAACGAGTTATCCTTTTATAAATCAGTATTACGATAACAATATTGGGAAAAATTAGGCGTTATATTAATGCATTTCCATGCTCGAGTGTTTCGATTTCCTAACACATTTGAGAGACGCATTAGAAGTTTTGAGTGAACAACGGCAAAGAATAAAAGAGGAATTTTCATCTGCGAAATAAATTGTCGATTAATTAATTTTCAATTTACTATTTATTTACATAAATAACTTTTTTTCAATGAAGTAAATAAAAAAGACTCTAATAAAACTTTGGAGCATAGAGTGGGGCTGGAGCGGAAATAGAGTGGAGCTGGACAGGAAGAACTAAAAAGCGATATTTTGCTCTAGTTCCCCTCTGCTGTGAAAAAATTAAAAATTAGGGATTTGGAGCAGCCACTTTTTTGAGTTGCTCCGCTCTGGCTTCTCAGTACTTGTTCCGGTTCGCTCCAACGACTTCTGTCCGAATACTTTTAATAGGAATCATATTGTTGACTCTTTTTTGTAGTTAATTTATTAATAGATATATATGTTATAAAAATTTAAAATGTTACTTATATATTAGTTATTTAATAATAAATATGTAACGTTTGATATGCACTGCGTTGTGAAAAGAGGTTACGCACTCAAAAATGATAAATAACTTTACAGATTTATATTTAAGTTTATGAATGCTATTCAAAAAGAAATCGGAGCTGTGGAGCACAACAAATTTCATTGCTCCGTCTCCGTTCCAGTTTCGAGCAAAATCTCGTTACTCCATGCTCCTGCTCTATGCTCCGCTCCATATCCTTGCTTAAAATGTTTTGCAAACTTTGTTGTGCTTAGTGTAACATAATTGTAGTTTGGCAATACATTTTGCTTGTTGAATATTGACAACCGTTAAAATTAACCTTGAGGATTGTTGTCAAAGATTGTTGTTGCTAATCCCCTGGCATAGGAAAGCCTACTACCTGGTCCAGAAGATCAATAATCCACTGGCTTAGGGTGAAATGCAACTTCATTTTATAACGAGGAACCACGAGGGCTGAAGATGGACTTGACCTCAAATTTCGTGGTCTCTTTATTTTTTGAACCAGATCCCTGATGAGAGACCGTCACCTGGGATTGGCACTCCCAGAGGTATCGTTTGACTTGGAGGACTTTGGAGCCATGATCTATTTAACGTGCACCAGCTCCGTGTAGCGAACACGGCCCAAAGGAACCAGCCGCGAGAAGTTGTCACCCTCCCAAACACTGACCTAAGTCTATGTTGCTTCACTTTTGGTGTTCTGTAGGAACTGAGCTTCTACCGACTGGTCTACTGCGGGATGTTATTAAAGATGTTGAGAATAAGAAATAAAAACGTTTGTATATAGTTCCTAGGTAACAAGTATTTTATACTTAGAGCATAAATTACTCGGGTATCCCCCCCCCAGAGCGACGGCGCGCCCCCTAAACAGCTACGGAGCCCCTGGTATGCGCTCCCTGGTGGGAACCCCTGTCTTTCCAATTCCGGTACTTTTTTGACTGAGAATAATTAATCATCAAAAATTTAAATGTTTTTAAATAAATCTGTCGGAGTAAAAAAAAAATAACCAGAAGATTTTTCCTCCATTTTTTTTCCTTTTTTTCTCCCTCAAGTAGCTATATTTTGCGTAAAAATCTTGTTAGAGAATTACTCGACTGGAACTAGATTTAAACAAAAGAAACAAAGAGCAAGCCAGAAAATTAACAATGAAACCGCAAGTGACTTCCTTCTGCGCACTTTTAACAAAATAACGAATCATAAAAAACTTGCACAATGTTGGAAAATGAAAACAACTCAAGGTTAACTTGAAATGATCTTTTTGTAATTATCTACCAATGGGATTTTTTTTAAAACCAAAGTTGTTTGATGGATATTGAGAATTTCAAATTTTTATAATTTTTTTTTTGGAAGAATTTCAAGTAGTTCTCAGTTATTTTGTTTTAGAATATTCGGAATATTTCAAAAATATTTATTTAATATTTTTGACCCATTCCTAATTTCTCCCATAAAGCCTGAATTTTTGTTTAAAGACCCATTAGGGGGGGGAAATACCAAAATGGTTGAGAAACGGTGATTTAGATATTACTTAAAACATTGGATAGATTGTTTCATAGATTGCTCCAAACGGTTGATTACTTCTGTTTTTTATCGAGGCTACTAATAAACTACCAGTAGCGCAACCGCGACTTTTTTTGGGGGGAGGGGACGAAGATCAGGATTAGAGATGCATCGATTGATTTTGCCGGATATCGGACACTTGGTATTCCTTTTTTTATATTTCTAATGGGCTGCTGTTGGCTTCTGCCAATTGCATACCTAGTGCGCTCTCCAGGGATTGGTACCCTCTCTTTCAACGGCGCGACAATGAGTGTAGTACCATCGCCGCATGAGAATTTTGACGTCTAGTTTCTCCACCTGAGGGGGCGAGCACCAGGACTTTGTTGATGCGACATTGCACTAGGAATTTAATGTAGCCGTAAGCATCGATGCCAAATGTCTACTCAGGGGATCTTTTACACGGCGCATAATTATACGACAAGGGCGCAGACGATTTTCTGCATCTGGAAAATCCGCCGACACTGACAGGCTCGATCCTCAGACCTGGGGCGTACGAGCTCCGCGCCTTACCACGACGCCATAATGCCGGTCTCTTGGTGTTCCTCGCATGACGGATCTCTAACGGATATCCAGCTCGTCCATCTTCAGTGCAATGTCGAATCAGATTCCGTATATTTTAAAAATTTGTCGGATATTGGGTATCCGCGAACTTTTGGGGAAGAGGAGATATCGGCTCCTTTCGTTCCATTCCGTCGGTGCACCCCTCCCTGAACTACATATTTATTATAGTAAAAAATCTAGTTCAGTACTTATTTTATCAACTTATACTGCATCTAAGTTCTCATGCCTGATACCCATATCTTAAGTGCAATGTCGGATCAGATTCTGGATATTTTAAAATTTGGTCGGATATTGGATATCCGCAAATTTTTGGGGAGGAGGAGTTATCGACCCCTTTCGTTCCATTCCGTCTGTTCACTCCTCCTTGAACTATGTATATATATCATAGTATACATATACAGTTCAGTACTTATTTTATCAACTTATACTGTATCTAAGTACTTCCCATTGGAAAAAAAAGACCTGACCATGCTTTTCGCTTCTTTTCGAATAATAACTTATTTTTCAGCCCGTTCGAGATGTATATGCACAATGGTAAATAAAGAGAGCATGCAAATCAGTTTCATTGTACTCTTCCTTTCTCACCCGGAGCTGCGAAATTCCCGGAAAAGTTACTCGAATTTTATTCAGATCAACTATCTACTGAATAGGTTCTGAATTACGCAAGTAGTTTACCCTGACAACTAAGGAAGTGCCTATTTCAGCAGTTGTTGTTATTAATGTATTAATATATTAATAACATTCACGCTGAATCTGTTCAAATGGTTCTAAGACAGCGTTCTCTAAATTATCTCACACGTAAGTAGAAATGCAATAATTGTTTTTCAGACGAGCATGCGGATGAAACAAAAATTAAAACAATGTAGGTAGTATCTGTTAATCAAATCCACGGAATTAATCTATTCTAGGGGTAGTGTGCCGGCTGATATTTCTTTGTTGAAATTTTTAAAGAGTTGAGGAAAATACGGCACAGTGCCAAATTTTAAGCTTACTTTCCCGCAAGAATTTAAGCATGAGAAATGGATTAGTATATCGTAAAAATATCAAAAAATAATTAAGTTTAGATAAAACTAACTAATTTAATGATACGTAAATATTAGAACTTTGATAGTTGGGTCATGAGATAGACAAACGTTTGTCTGTCTGTTCCGATTTGAGAATAATTATTTTTTGTTCGAAAGTTCTTGGCTTTTTATTACGAAATATTTTTTCATTTAATTTTGAATAACTCCAAGCTACTGGCGCTTCTGGGAAACTTGAATTTTATAAATCCTAATCTAAAAAGTAGGATTTATTACTATCGAAAGGAACTTTTGACGAAAACATGTTAAAAAAAAAAAAAGATTTTTTTTCTGATTGATTATGCTATGGATTTTTATTTTGACAAATCGAACATTTTTAACACTGTTGTGCTTGAATTTAATGTATATTTTTTTATTACTAACTTTCCTTTTTTTCTCATACTTCTTTCATATAAAGTGTTTGATAGAAAGCAAAAAATTGTTAACCTATCAGTTATAATTCATCTTCATTCCACCCACGTGACTTTGCAAAAGTGAAATTCGTACATTTCTTCCCGTGAGGTCAATATGTCTTAGCTGTCAAACTTAATAATCATTGGGGCACTGGGACGAAATTCCAAAATCCAGGACGATTTCACCATTTCCGGGTATGTTTAGACATACCTTTGTAACAAAAACTGATTTAAATTCTGTTCGAATTCTTGTTAATGCTAATAATGAAGAAATAATTTTCGAGCATAGATTGTAATCCAGTATTTCCAGAAAATCTTTCCGTAAATTTAGAACTGCGGTGTAACAATAGTATTTTCATAAATAAAATGTATCACATTTGTTCCGGAAATAGAAGTTTTTATTGAATTTTTTAATGCTGGAAAAACCACAGGTTCTTTTTTGCTTACCTGAGCTAAGATTTTTTTTTTCATTTCAAGTACTAGGCTTTCTCAACAAGTAACTTTTTCCAGTACGTTGTTATAAAATCACATTATACATCCTGCAAAAGCTAAAGGAGAGATATTATCCAGAACCGCATTATGGCATCACATCAAATAAAAAAAATATAGAGAATCCTTTAAAAATAATTTTAAGTATTCGTTTTAGAGTTTGCAAAATGTCGAGCACATAAACTAACTACAGTCTTACCGCAAAAAAAAAAAAAAAAAAAAAAAAAAAAATTGGCAGAGTGGCAAGAAGAATCCATTCATGTTCAAGGAGGAGCCTGCTAAAAAAGGAATGTGCAGTATTCTGTTCTCGTTTAAGTTCGTTTAGCATACTTGATTTCTTCCAAACTGACACTATCTGCCAGTTTAAAAATTAGGTGGCTTTTAGCAAACAGAGAAACAGACATTCTGATTCGCTTGCTAAGGAACGCACCTGCAAAACAAACTTCCCTATCACTGGAATAGATAAGACCTTTCCTGCCATGCGCAGAAGCATCTAAATGTCCAAACTTCGTGGTCGAAGTGTAATTCAAGACATTTATTTGAGCACAAAGTATTCCTTTTGAACTGCTAGTGCTTTTATATTTTTTCTTTACTTACTCATTAACAAGACGTGATTTGTATTTTGATATTAAAATGTTCTGAATACCTGAGATTCTCGATTATATTATTTTTTAAATTTTAAAATAATCATCAAAGGTAGCCGTGGTTAACTAAAATTAATAGGTTGCTAGATAAAAGTCTTTACAAATACTACAATCTTTTGCAAATGCTTCATACTGCGATTTTTGATTTTTAATTAACCTGTCGCATTCCCTGAATTTATCTTCATTGTAGAAATTTTCTGGAATGTGTAATGCAAACAGAACTATCAATATCACAGATATATCTGCTGTTGTCGGTTTCAATACGTACTCTAATTTATAGTTTCTCTGAGTATTTACAGCTTTGTTCTTCCTTTAAAATATTTCTGGCTCTAGTTCCAAATACACAACACAAGAGTACAAGGAAAAAACAACGTAAATAAAGCACAAATTGTCAAAACAATTGTTGACAGCAATTGTCAACAATTGTTTTTACAACTTGTGCGTTATTTACGTTGTTTTTTCCTTGTATTCATATTTTAGCACAAGGCGTTTTTTATCATTTTTCGTACACAACATAGGGTCAGGTACTTTTTCAATATCCTTTTAAAATGTGAAAAAATATGAAAATACATAGGCATGATCTTCGTGACTTCAGCAGTCTGTTACTAAAATTTGTAGATTCAATTTATATAGTATGTAGTAAAATATTTGTTGAACATAAAATTTTCGTAATGCATATTTTAAACCCTCAAGAAAGTCAAACAAGCACATCAGAACATTGATTTTTATGCACCTAACCAAATACACTTTTCCGATACATCACCATAATTACATTGAATTTTAAATGCTATAATATTTTACAAGCTATTTATTTTAGAAAACTATTTTCTTTTAACCCTCTGAGTGATTATCCCGCGATTTCCACGTGCAACGTACAAAAATGTGTAGCAAAAATTGCTTATCCCGCGGTTTCCACGGGCATGAGCTTTTTAAAAATTTAAAAAATATTATTCCCGCTGTTACATCGTTAAAACGTCAGTAATGCAATTTCTCAAGTATTTAGATCAGTGGTTCCCCAAAGTTGACAGGGCTCCGACCCATTTAACAAAAATTCCCAATCTTGCGACCCACCTTTTAGCTGTCTTATAGAGAAAAAAGGGCATAAATATTATTAATGCTCAGATTCCCTAGTGGAACTACTTAGTGCTGTTTTATTTGTTCTAATTGAAATTTAAAAAAAAAAAAGTGTTACCAATATGAATGAAAAACTGGAAATGGGAAACACAACTTAAATTTTTTTTATTACTTAAATACCTACATCTGCAAGGTTTTTTTTTTTTTTAAAGTTATTTCAATGGGAAGGATGTATTTGTTTCTTATTTCTCTTCATTCAAGTTTTAGCATCAACTTCAACTTTAGTTACCTTTATTCGCAGACTTTCTATTTTTTTAAATTCATGTGTACAGCAGCGAGGGCCCACTCTATATATTCGCTCGCGACCCACAGTTTGGGAAATACTGATTTAGACACTAATTAATGTTTTATTCCAGAGATGGTTAGTTGCATAAATTCGACCAATTTTTAGCGAATCGACATCGCTAAAAAAATGAGCAGTCAGAGGGTTAATAAAAAACCCTATAAGAGTGTCATTTTTAAAACTTGTTTGGGCAGGAACAAAATTTGTTGTGAGTTAATTCAAATGATTAAAAAACGAATTAAATAATCAGTAGAACTTCGTTATAGCGTCATTCAAGGGAAGGGAATATTTTTGACGCTGTAGCCGAAGTGACGTTATAGACTATCATCATTGCTATTCACATGTAATTGAAAGGAGTTGAACTTCTTGGCGCTGTAGCAGAGTTCTACATTCAATCGAAAATTCAATTGTTACAAAAAAGTTCTGCTTATTGAAATATGAACTAAAAATAAAGCTGGTTATTTTTTTCTTTCTGAATATATAAACAGACATCTTACCTACTGATAGGATCAGAAAGTTCGGCTCTCCGTAAACAATACTTATAACAACAAATACATCTCTGGAAGTATTCCAAAGTACTGTTTATATCTATTTAAGAATATTTTTTATTAAGAATGCTTATGGGGGATCAAGGTTATTTGATACCAGCTTCTGTTTTTATGATGCTGTATAAGTTCTGCAATCATTGAGTTTTCTATGATTTAAAAATACTAGAGTTCACCCAACAGTCGAAATTCGACCGTAATAATTAAATTTAGCATTGAAAACATTTTGCTCTTTGTATAACTATGATAAGTATTATTCACCAAATTTGGAGATTTTCACGTCGAGTTTATGTTGCTCATCCTCATTTCAAACAAACGTGTTGTAAATCATTGTCGTCGCCGGGCCAATGGCACTCACAATTGTAGCCGCTTGTACTTCTGCCGATTTCGCACTCAGTTGAGTAAAACTTACGTTTGCTTCCATACACTATTCTCATTTTCATTCCACTGTTTCAGAGAGGCCTTCACTCAAACTCTTATCATAATTGCTTTGAATGTTACTGCTTAATTGCAACAAACTCTTTATAACAATGAGTTTTCTATTTATTGCCTAAGAAGTTACTCAACCAAGACATGATGTCATCTGTAACAATATAACATTACAATTACGAATGAGATTTCCCTGACAAAAGAAAAGGGGAAGTTATTAGCTATTAATAAACTGTCTCCAAAATTTTTTAATTGATATCACCAAAACTCGTCACAGCTACTAAAAAAAAAAAAAAAAAAAAAAAAAAAAAACTTCTATGTTGGTATAAACAGGATAACTTTAATTGTAACCACTGTGTATTTGATCGGACACGCAGTCTTATAAACCTTCAACAAGTCATAAAATCATCGGTATTAACCATTCAGCAGGTGTGCGTGTGTATCTTAGAGATACAGTCCAGTTGAATTTGGTTTTATGTCTTTAGAAAAATTTGTTTAAATAATGCGTTTTATTAGCTCTTGAATAATTGCAACATCATTTACGTATTTTAGCAATTGACATTCATTTTAGCTGTTAATTAATCATTAAAAGGTATCCACAACAGCGTTTCTGGAAAATAATCAACGTTAAAACACAAAGTTGTAAGAATATACGTGTTTGGGCGTTGCACGGAGCCTCTTTTTTAAACAAACGAAAAGCTTCGAGTTTTCGCCGATAAGTAGCAAAACAAACCAGAAACACGTGTATGCAGTATTTTTGCAAAATTGTGCTTTAATAACGGGGATTTAAAAAAATTATCGCTTATTGTTTTTGCACAAAGTTGATACACTTACTTCTCATTGTCAATGTTCCACGTGTTTAGAGATTTTACAATCTGAATTACAGTTTTTTCCCACATAAATATGTCACGATCCTTTACAAGCTATGCTTTCGAATCTTTGCTGGTATCTGGTACTATGGTGAAACTTGCCGTTATTTTATCCCTTAGAAAACTTTCGCAAAAGCTATTTCCATTATGTGAGGTCCACGAAAAAAAAAAAGTTCAAAACTCCAGCTTTTGGCATAGGCTGTTATAATTTTCTTTCCAATGTGGGTACTTACGTATTATTACATCGATCAATAAATTGGCGAAAGATTGACGCGAAAGCCAAATTTAAATATAGGCTTAAACGCCAAATTTAATCATAACTAATCAGAAAAAGGTTATTGTGTTCGATTATTGGCGGCATATGGCAATTTGGCTACTCTTTTTAAATTTGACGAAAATGGTCGACGGGATAATACGTAAGTACCCCAATTAGTTGTGAATCTTAAATGGGAAAAAAGAAATATGCCGACTTAAACCATTATTGCATCGCAGCTATTAATATGACGGAGCTGGCTCGTTCGACCGGTTGTTGCTGAACTTCTTGACCTTTCTTCGACAATCGAGGCTTATCGTCCATCTCCCTTACCGTCGTTTTGGAAACTAGCTTTGAAATTCGGCAATGACGTCATTAAAAAATATTGGAAACTGTCTACAGTCTGTCCTATTAAAGGGTTTTTTTTTTTCCCGTGCGATATCTTTGGCCGATATTGGTAACACTAATAAAATTAGTTCCAATGCTGCATGTACATAGTATAGTTAAGAATATGAATATAAATTTAGAGGAATATGAGGCAAAGTGCAGTAGTTAAGATAAATTACATTTTTCAAAATGAACAGATTAGAAATTTATTTTGAAAATAACAGTACACAAAGAGATATGAATTGTATAATAGAATTTGCAATGAAATATTATTTTTAATTTTAAGTAGTAAATTCGTCTGTTAAAAGGGTAAATTATGGGCAAAGTTAAAAGGTGAAACATTTTCCTAACGAAATTGTTTTCTATGTGATAATCAACCATTTGCATTCGAATGTCGTCTTATGGTAGTCCACAAAGCATGCAATGATTCATATTTACAAGTACAGAGGGCTAAAATACTTTTTATTAAATATGAATAACTAAATGGATGAATGATTGATAAAACGAGCGTATGAATAAATGAATTAATAAGGTATAGGTAAGTTTAAGTAACTCTTTGGGGGGGGGGGGGGGTAAGATCTCATTTGGAGTATGCTGTTCAGTTTTGGTCTCCGTAAAAAAAGGATATTACCTTATTGGAAAGGAGGGCTACAAGATTGGTAAGTGGTCTTTCAGACTTAGATTATGAGGTTAGGCTTAAAAGGCTCAATATGTATAGTCTTGAGCAAAGGAGAGTTAGAGGGGACATGATTCAGTTCTTTAAATTCATTAAAATGGGAAATGTTGATGGATTACAGCTATGTGCTGAAAGTAGAACCAGAGGTCATTGCTTTAAGCTTTTCAAATCTCAGGCTAAACTTGAAATTAGGAAAAATTACTACTTCAATAGGGTTATAGGCAGTTGGAATGGTTTACCGGTGGCAACTGTTAATTACAGTGGGGTAAAAACTTTTAAGAAAGATCTTAATGTTCATTGGGGACTGCTGAATTGACTAGGACCAGCCTAGCTGGGCCCTGAGACTGTTGCTGGTCGTCACTTCTGTATTTGTATAATTAATGAATGCAAAAAATAAATGATTAATTAAGTGATTGAATAAAAATTCTACTTAAGAAATAACAAACAAATGAATTAATAATTGAGTGAATGAATGAATAAAGGAACGACTTAGCATCTGATGACTGGGGTAGTGAATATTAATAACAAGATTTTATCATTATGTAATTGCGAAAAATATTTTTGACTAAACACAAAATATTACAACATGAGCCTCAAATTTAGAAAATGGCTGGTATTAACATATAGCTTGATCTTATTTTTGGATTGGCATCAACTACATGTTCCGTAGTATAGCTAATACGTTGTTAAACAGCTGACCCTATCAAACAAAATAAATATTTTTTGTTTGATAGGGTCAGCTGTCTCTTTCTTCAGAGTCTGCCTCACATTCTTTTAGAGACCGTTCATAAATGATGTCACTTTTTTTTCAATATATTTGACCCCCACCCCCCTTTGTCACAAAATGTCCCACTTCAACGGATCCCCTACTACCGTTTTGACACTCTATAATACTCATAGGTATATGTACTTGCTGACAGAAACAAATCACTACATTATAGATCACATTTCTAATTTTATTTTTGAGCTTTTAAAGACATTTGAGAGCATGATATTAATAATGATTATATGCAGTGTACTTAATTTGCATAAAATGAGATTAAGGTTAGATAGTTAGCATACAATAGTAAAAAATATTAATTGTTCGAATTCTAAAAAAAAATTAAAGTGTAAATACCTAATATTTCATTTAAAACTTTTGACTAGTAAATTTAGACTTTAATCAGCATTGGTGTTTTCGATACAAAATAAAATCAGATACTTTAAAATCAAATTATGAAAATCAAAAACACTTTTAAAATAAATTTAATTTGCTGATTTTAAATCTTCTTATATAAACTAAAACTTATGATGTCACTCTTCTTTTTACCCCTCCCCCCTCAAAGTATGATACCATTTATGAATGACCCCTAACTAAAATAGAATTTAATGACTATAAAATGTTAAAAAAAGTCGTTGCTTATTTAAAATGTTTGGAATACAAGAGTTTTTGTGTTTTTTAGGTCTTGTATACAGCAAATTTCCTCCCTTTCTTAATCAATTGTCAACTTCACTTACAGTAAACGAAGTACATGCGTATTTTTCTTCTAAAAACATTAATTCTTGTGCACAACGTAAAATTTAAAATGCAGCATTTATTTATATTTAGTACTGTAATCAATGTATCATGCACTAATTCCTTTGATATTGACTCTTTGTAGCCTAAAAACTCTAGTTAGTTATTTTTTCTTTCTCATAAATGATTCCCGCTTTAGAGGATTAAAATGTTTCTATATAATATTTTTTGAACCATAACCTGCCTAACACATTTTCAAAAAAAAAAAAAATCGCGACGTTATTTAATCCTTGAAACTTGAAGGAAGGAAGACGAGAATAGGTGAGGGTATAAGGGCGTGGTCAGAGAGAATCAGATCTAGTTTTTCTTCATTAACCTTGAGTGTAATATCTTTTCCTGCTAGCATAGTTAACATAGTCCCCAACTACATAGTTAACGAGGCTCCAGGGTCCTACACGGGACACTTTCAGCAGAGCGTTGCACCTGTGGGATAAGTTTTAAAATGAAATAGTATCTGGTATTTCTCATTTGAAGATGAAATGAGCAGTTGTGGTTCCACTTCAACAAAATAAGGGGGGAGGAGAGTAAGATGTTTTTCTCTTAAAAACTATTTTTAGAATGATTAGGACTAAAAAACATGGGGGTGTTGCAACTCGTGTTACAATTTCTCGAGTAAAACATTTTATGTAATTTATTTAAGGATATTTATGATTCTTTAACGCATGCTTAAAACTTTCAGATCAATCAATGTGCAAATTTCAATGATAGGGCATGTTAAATGTCATGTATTGTACTATTATTTATTTTGTATTTTAGTAATAATAGCTACTAATTACGTTTGAATGGCTTTTTTATAAATATCTGTAAATAAAAAATAGAAATTTTTTTATTTAGATGTTTAATAGTGATTTAGTTATTCAAATAACGAAAGAAAAAAAGGAACCCCCCCCCCCCCACGTAATACGAAAAAGTATGCAGTGTCAGAAGTAAAAAATATATAAAAAAAGATGGAAGTATAAGTGTGTAGTATGGATTTGATTTTGTTTTGTTAATATTACATTACAAAAAAAAAAAAGAAGCATCTCGTTACGCAATTTCTGACTTTTGCGTGATGAGATTTTGTTTAGGTTTAGATTGTGTGGGCTTTCAACGTCATATAAGATTTAGGTCACTAATTCGTTAGTACAGGATTAACTACAGCCGTGACGACTCGAGTGAAAAGACGTACCCACGTATGAAATAGGGCTATAGAAGATACGTTTCTTTGTGTCTGCGATCTTTTCATAAGCCTAGCGAATACCATAATAAGAATTTGATTGTAATCTGTCTGGATGTTTGTTTTATGCGAAATCTTTAGAGTTATTTTGAAAAGTGGCGAAGAAAGAACCGATATAATGAGGAATTATGTAATAATTGTGGGGTATTGTTTCGATATAGATGAGACTTTAGAATGCAGGTTTAGTCACTGGCATGGTTAATGATTTAACATGCCATTTGATTTGTATTCTGTTCAAAAATAACCCGGAAATGATTGCTTGTTAATTTTCTTTAATACAAAGGGTTAGTAAGTTTAGAATTTCAAAATGCTCAATACACATACATATATGCAAGAATACACCTCATAATGGACACCCCTCAAATGCGGACACCCCTCTATTATGGATAAATATATTTGTCCCGCTGTGTAGGGGTTTTACTGTACACACACACATATACAGTTGAACTCGCTTAATACGAAATGCCAAAAATTCGCGAATTTGTTCGTATTAACCTTTATTCGCAACAACCGTGAATACGTAAAATTGTGTAAAAAAAAAAAAAACCTATTAGAAGTGCGTGTTTATATTTTAAAAATAATTACTACTATTTATAATCCAAAGTAAAAAATAGTGAAAAAAAAGAGATGTATTTTTACTAATATACACTTTAAAATCTTACTAGTACATTGAGAAAAAGTAAACTTAGCTTTTAAAATTTAACAATTTTAGAAAAAAATCCTTAATTGTTAGTTGTTTTTTTTTTTTTGCTACATTGAATTTTATTTTATGCTTATTTGGTGGTTTACAATGACTCAAAATGACCAACATTTCTTTAAAAAAAATAATTACATCGCATTCGAGAAAATTTTTCGTGAATAGGTCAGAAATTTTGCTCTTCTTAGCCGAAATTTGTATTTTAGCCTTCGTAATATTTAGTGTAATTAAATAGTAAACCAAACTTGATGAACAAAATGTTCGTTTTAGCCGTGATTTCGTATTAACCGTGTTCATATTAAGAAAGTTCAACTGTATACATATGTATACATAGTCAAACACTTAGTTATGAGAACATAAAGGACTAGAAAATGGTTTTACATGGTCGAGTTATTGTTACTTACGCTCATTTTTAATGCAAAAAATCTTTAAGGGTATAGGGGATTTTCAAGAAACAACTTTTTAAATTATCAGTGAATTGTCTGAAAATTTTAGAATTTCTCTATATTATAAACAAGTATTATTTTTCATATATATTTTTAATGGTTCTTGCGCTAATTAAATTTAAAGTTTTAAAATACCGAATACTTGGGAAGTTTTATCCCTCTATCACTCAGTAACGCAGATTCATTTTGTTTTTGTATTTGAGATCATTAAAAAAAAGACCAATAAAATGCAAGGATTTCTAATTTAAAGAACATATTTATTATTATTTTTTAAAACCCTCTATTACTCATAAACTGGGATTTATTTTATATTTTGCATTCGAGATAATAATAAAAGAAATGAAGCAGCCGTTTTTCAAAAAAATTTCCAAAACTGCTAATGTAACTTTATTATATAGAATAGAGCAGTAATAGATTATAGAAAAATACTACAACGACTAGGTTATTTCAATCACACCATTTTTTATTGTTAATGCAGAGAAAAGCGTTTATTAAAATAAAAGCTGTATGTATAAAATAATATATATGAAGTGCAGTAACCCCCCACTAGTGGTACGCGTACTACAGTTTGGGAACCGCTGATATAGAGCAATGGTTGTCAAACTTAGAGCCACCATACCATTTTCAATTTCTCCTACGAGCTACACTCCTCCTCTCCCATCCACTTCCAAAAAAAAAAGCAAGAGTAAAAATAATAAGAAACTTAATTTTCAGTTATTAGTCAACTCTCAATTGTTGCACGATATTCAGAAAAAAAAAAAAAAGACCACTATATTGGCTTAGTTATCACCTTTTCCTGTACTTTAAATTTATGCCAACAAACTATTCTTCTGTTTTTTTTTCCGAGTCAGGCGATATTCAGTGGAAATATTGACGAAAGATTGAAAATCAAATAACAACTGTTGGTGTAACAATATGCAAACCAGACTAACCACCTGAGCGTGATACACCGAAAATTAGCCGGCGAGCGACTAGTAGCTGGCGACCGACAGTTTGGCGACTAATGATATTTGATATAGATAGTTCAATTATCCTAACTGAATTCGTACTGAAACTGATTTTCGTACAGATTCAACAAATCTTTTCGTTACAATCATTTGATACATGAAAACAAATGTCGCTATACAATGTCGCGTTAGTAAGCAAATTGTAGTCGTTTGTGTATAGGCGTTAGAAAGAGGACAAATGAATGTCCAAATATACTGTCTCTATAGAAGCTTTTAAAGTCTGAACTATAAAATTCAATTATTTTTATTCGAGAAAAGTCTTTCTTTAACTATACAAGATTGTTAATATTGTGAATTAATTGTATATGTGCTACTTAAAAATTATTACTTAACAAGAAGTTCCGTCTAGAACTATACGAGCTAACTTTCCGGTATACACCAACTTCGGTTTTAATACCTAGCTATATATATATATATATATATATATCTTTTTTTTAGCCTTAGTTCTTTTAATTACTCTTACTTCAAATTTAGCTTTATCAATGGTTAACACACATTCATTCATTCATGAATTTATTCACTCATTTATTTATTCACCCAATCATTTGTTTATTCACTCATTCATTCAGGAATTTATTCACTCACGCATTCATTCACTCATTCATTCCTTCATTCGGAAATATCCTTAAAAATCCATATCAAAAGGTTTCGTGGAAAATAGGCTCGTTTAATTCTGGATAAACTTTTTATCTGTACATGTTCTACGTTATAAGAGCTTTCTAATAAAGTTTGTTCCAAGCAAATCCTCGCGTTTGATCAGCATTTAAATAGGATTCAAATTTCCCCGTAGGCGCTAATGACAATTTTTTTTGAACTATTCAAAATGGACAAAAATTGTTCAAATCAAAAAGTATTTCCAATCGAGAGCTTCTTCTAATAAGATTGTTCAAAGAAAGTAGGATATTATGCCAAGAGTTTACATAGTTTGCTTCATTTTTGCCCATAGGTGCTAATGTTAATTTTTTGAACTGTTCAAAATTTAACGAAAAATTGTTCGAATCAAAAAATAAAATATGGAAATGGGATGTTCTCGCCGAGATCTTTCGAATGTAAAATTTTTTTCGAATAAGACAGTTGCCTCAAAAGTTATTAGGGGGGAGGGACAGACAGACACACATTTTCCCCCATCTCAAAACCCTACTTTCAAATTTTTATTTTTCATTTGTTATTTTATTACTTCATTTATTTTTTACTTATTTATTTTTAACGATATTTTTACGATACAGTAAGCCTTTTTCCATATTTTTTAGCTGTTACGGGGATGTTGGCTAAAAAAGGAAAAAAAAAAAAAATCCAGTTGTATAGACCCGCGCCATATTTGACAGCATAGTTATTTTGTGAGTAATTAGAGTTGCAGCAAACGTTTTTAAAGCAGTCTATATAAGGAACTACTTTAAGGTGAAACATCCACAGTTACAGACACGCACTTCTTGTTAATCATAGACGTAAGAGTTACGCCTTTACACGAATTGATGCGCAAGAGTTACGCCTATTGTCAAAGCGGTTTGTCAGCCGGAAGATATTTTATGTCATCTTTTCCTCATTGTCATTTTTTTGGTCAGTTTGAACATTTTCAGCATTTTCTGGGAAAACGAAGAAATGTTTCATAATAATGAAAACAACAACTGACATCGTTTGGAAGACTAGGCTTCTCACAGAGGAAGTGTACCAACCACTCCAGAAAAATAGTTTACACATACACACAGGCACACGTACATATAAGTGAAATATAGCATGTCATGTGAGAAGGGTAAGGTGGTGCGACATTTTGTAACGAACGGGAGAAGAGGGAAGGGTGTCAAAAGTATTGAACACCTCCCCCCCTTTGTGACATCCTTTATAAACAGCCTCTTACTAGTTCTTGGATAATATATAATAAATTAATCATTAATATTTTCAAGTACAGCATAATCCTATAAAAATTGTTAAAGTAAGCGTTTTTGCACGTTTCAGTGATAACGAGACTTATAATATGCATAATATTTTAATATTCTATATTCAAATCATTTTAAATAAACATCGTATTCTAAATCAGCGTTCTAAAAGATTAATTACAAAAGTTGCCTCTCAAGACATTTAACTGCGAAAGTTATTTAAACAAAATAGAAAGCAATAAAGTAATAAGTGACGATAAGCAAACGATAAGTATCGATTGGATCGATAATAATGATAAAAGAGCTTGTCAATTCCACAGGTATTGTCAAATTTTACAGCTAAATATCGTATGTTATGGAAGCTGTTTAACTGAAATAAGTAATAAAATTATCTGTGGGAAGCATATCAGAAATTTCAAAAATAACTTAAGTTCCATCTAGAACTATACGACCCTACTTTCCCGTATACGCCCAGCTTCAAATTTATGTTCTAGTTATCTCTCTCGCTCATTCTCCATTTACCTTTCGTTCTTAATTACTTCAAACATACCCCTTTTAACGGTTAATACATATTCATTCATCCTTTCACTCATTCATTCAGAAATATGCTTAACAATCCCGATCAAACAATTTCATAGGAAAATAGGCTCGTTTAGTTCTGGTTGAACTTCGCATCTGTATATGTTCTACGGCCTACTTCTATCTTTCCTATAAAGTTTGTTCCAAGAAAATCCGTCTGCTAGATCAGGATAAATCCTGATCCTATAGGATTGAAATTTCACCGTAGGCGCTAATGTTAAGATTTTTTGAATTGTTCAACAATGAACAAAAATTGTTCAAATCAAAAAAAATTTCCCACCGAGAGCTTCTTCCAATACCTTTCTTCATAGGAACTTGGATCTTATGTCCAGAGATTACATAATTTGCTTCATTTTTGCCCAAAGGCGCTAATAAGATTTTTTTAACTGTTCAAAATTGAACGAAAAATTGTTCAACTCAAAACGTAAAGTATGGAAATGTTATGTCCTCGCCGAGATCTTTCGAATCGGACAGTTTCTTCAAAAGTTATCGGGGGGGGGGGGGGGGGGGGCAGACCGTCAAATCGAACGACAGACACTCATACTCCCCCATCTCAATACTTTACTTTCAATTTTTTTATTTTTCAATCTTTATTTAATTACTTCACTTAGTTTTGACTTATTCTTGATTTTTAACGATCTTTTTACTATACATTAAGCCTTCTTTTACACTTTATTTATTTTTTAATAACTCTTACGGGAAAATAGGCTAAAAAGGCACACATGACAACACAAATTGCAGGCTAACGTTTCAGAGTTAAAAGGATCTCAGTTTTAAGTCCAAAAAAGTTCTTATCTCTGTGCAGTTTTAGTTTTTAAAATAATTCTTCATCTAAAAATTTTACAAATACACATATAGCTTTCTTTCTATGCATTTAATGTTAGCATTTTGCCATTGGATTAATAAAACATATCTATAGATCTGAAAGTGATGATTTGGCTACTTCTTGCGTAATAGAAATATATTTCGACCTCGTCCCCTTTCGAAAGAGAGAAACTCATTCATGTTTTATTTTTTTTCTGCTAATAACTGATGGCGCATCACTTGACCTGAACCAGATCTTGATATCGTAGATCACACTTTAATTCGGAACGCGTGGAATACCTTCCAAAACAGACATAAATGGCTTGAAATAATTGGAGTTATTTACAGCGTTTTATTGTGATGTAACTTTCGTTGCGCTCTTTCAGAAACATTGGAGCAGTAGTAGTTTTCAAACTTTTGCCAGTCACGGAATAAATACAAAAAATGGCAGGGGACTAAAATAACAAAGTATTAGGCAACCACCGACATTTTAAAGACTAGCTGACGTGCCCGGGGTTGCGCGGACTGTTTCGAACATTTCATCATTCTCTGGCGGAGAATAGAAAGAAAGTTATATGACCCAACATGCAACATTTAGCCGTAAATAAATAAGGAGAAATTTAGTTCAAAATTCTTCTTAGAAATTTATTTAAAATTTTTAAGGTAGCACTCCTTAAAAATTTGAACTAGAAAAATTTATTTAAAAATTGAAATTCTTAAAAATCCTCATTGTGTATTCTTATTGGACAAATCCATTAGTCTACAGCCAACAGCATTTCTTAAATATTGTTAAGAGTTCGTCTCAAGTTCCCCATCAGAATTAAGACAATGTTTCCTAAAAATCTTCGAATTACACATTGTTATACATTCGTATTGTATGTATGTCGTTTTTTTTTTGTTTGTTTGTCCACTCAGAACTTCTCACCGGATGAACCGATTTTCATGATTTTTTTAAAAATCGATCAGGGGTGGTTTCCCATAGGTCCCGTACCTTCGTTTGACCCTGTTCGATAATTAGAAAAAAAGTTATGAGCAGAAAGATAGT
The DNA here is from genome assembly GCA_038502835.1 of Octonoba sinensis. NCBI lineage: Eukaryota > Metazoa > Arthropoda > Arachnida > Araneae > Uloboridae > Octonoba > Octonoba sinensis. Next base: position 46,302,046 of record CM076603.1, read on the forward strand.
CATTTCTTTGTTTTCTTATCCATAGCTTTTGACTAAATGAATCGATTTTGATGACTTTTTCTTTAATCGATAGAGGGTCGTCTAACTCAAATATCGCACATCAATTTGACTACGTTTGTTTCTTAGAAAAACGTTACGAATGAAAAATAAGTATTTTTTATTTTAATTAGAAAGGCTTGGATCGATTTTTCTTTGTTGGGAAACTATTAATAAATATAAAAGTAATTGTTAAAGTTGACTTTTGTTAAAGTTAACAAGTTGTTGCATTGTGCTATAATATTAAAAGCAATTGCAGCAAGAGTTTGACTGAAGGCTTCTCTGAGGCAAAAATTCAATCCAATCAGTTTGTTTGCAAAAATCGACTTTAAAGTCGTATTTATCATACAAATGATTAGTTTTTAGTGCCATTCATTCAAAGAAGGTTTGTCCTTTGACATGGATTTTTTAAAAAAGAGTATTTATATAAAAAACGTACTTACACTAAAAAGAATAAAATAAAATAGTTTTTATAAAAAAATAGAACCGACTTCAAATTATAAATTGCCTAAAAAGCGAAAAATAAAATAATTCTTAAAACAACATCGATGCGACTTTTAATCATAGTTTTAGAAGTCGGTGCAAAATTATGAGTCTAATTACCATTACACCATTTGCTACTTCATATTTTAACTGTTGCTAATTCTACGAAAATATATATATATTTAATTGGATTCATCATTACAAAAGATTTTGTCTATCCTGCTTTTGCACCGACTGCTAAAACTATGTTTAAAAGTCGCATCGATGTTGTTTTGAGAATTAATTTATTTTTCGCTTTTTGGCGCAATTTATAATTTGAAGTCGGTTCTATTTTTTTATAAAAACTATTTTATTTTAATGTGTAAAAAGTCATTATGACAACTGTAATAAAACTCTAAGAAATATCGGAACTGTGGAGCAAGATAAATTTCCGTGCTATATTTTCGCTTCTGCTCCAAGAAAAACTAGTTGCTCTAGTACTGCACCAAAAAAAAAAAAAAAAACCCGTTAAGGAAGGCATATTTGAAAAGGATGTGCTAATGTAAAATATTTGAAAATTACTTAATCAGCAGTGTATCAGTATTGATAATGTCTCGTTTATTGTTCGAAAGCGTGTCACATCTCAATTTTCTTAAGCCTTTTATCACAATATATTTATCCCTGTATCTTTTCTCACCAACTCAGCAATAACGCAATCATAAACTTCCTCTAATCCAAAAAACTTAGCAAGGTCATTTTTTCCCTATGTAAGCATCATAAAAAAACTGCTTCAGAATATACATTTTTTTTTCTTTTCCTATAATCCCCTGAGAACCGTCAACTAGGCCCGATAAAGAAACATCCATAACAACTTGTTACGAGGCAAATCCCGCTTGCGTGCGTAGTGTCAGTGACATAAACATTCCCGTAAATTGCTCCAAGACGACGGAAACAAAAGACCACGTGCCACTTTTCACGAGTTATCGTATTTAGAAAGCATTGACATTGGAGATGGCAGGTTTTTGTCCGATTGATGAGCGACGAAACATGTTCTTGAAAAACTTGATCCCGCTGAAGTCTAAACTAATAGTTTCGCATTAGATTATAACTAATGTTCCAATCGCACGTTTATATACACAAAGAATTTTGGCTGTATTGATAGTAAGGAATAGTTTTTTCTTGTTGATGTACGAATTGATCCTCTTGTAGTTTAGAAATATTTTTTGTAAAACGATTAAAGCTAATGTACGCATAAATAATAAGGAATTACAGTCAAATGTGTATGTTAACTAATTGCTGCAGACTCAGATTTCGTAAAAAAGTGCTTCTAGAGCAAGGTTTGCCAATTTTATTCATGAAATCTGAAAATAACACATTTTTTTAGTTACCAACATAGTATTATAATAATAAAGAAATAGATATTTGAACAACTACATAAAATAATTAAAAAAAATAATAGTATAGCAACATTTTTATAAAAACTAAATTGTTTTTTGCAATTGAAATTCTGTTGTCAAAGATTGCTGAATTGTTTGGTATTAATTTGATAAAACGTGCGATGATACTACAGAGGGAACTTTACTGCAAATGGGAGTCGGGGGAAGGAATTTAGGTGCTGCGTGACAAAGATTAGATCTCAGACTCAAATTGACAGCAAAATTTTGTCAAAGTTCTATTTTTTTCCCTTTTCCCATTTAAAAAAATAAAATTTTAGAGAAAGTACTTGGAAAACAGTGATAATGAAGTAAACCAGATTGAAATTAAAGCAATAGTTACATGAAAAGCATTTTAAATGGTCTAAAATTCACGTTTGACAATAGTTTAGAAATATTCTTCCAGTGGAACTATTTCTAAACTATTGTCAAACGTGAATTTGAAATAGTAAATCTTTTCAGCGAAAAATCATCAACTATTGTTATAACTGCCGTTTATTTTATACGATTCACCGCATTTGTTAGAACGTGTTTCGATATTCGGAGTGTTCAAAAGTTTCAGGGCCAGGCGGGTGATTTCTCTCGCTTCCATCTCTTTTTCTGAAGGGCTTTGCGATGAATCTTATTCACTTTGGATAAATCACGTGTGCAATTCACAGAGGTGGGCGAACTATAGAAAAAAATCAGACTATACTGCATTGAAGGGCTAAATAAATTAAATTGGGCTTCACGTAGGTTTTGAATGTCCCTTAGCCTTCTGTACCGTAGTGTAGATTGCAGGCAATATCGTTCGATCGCTGGTTTTGTACCTTTCTTCATAAATAGTTGAACAATTTACGGAAATACATATATTTTATTTTTCTTTTATTAGCTCTAATCCAAAAAAATCCAAGTTTTTGAGGGACAGACAGGATACGTAGCGTTCTTAAGCCACGCCCATTTTGTAAGCACTTTACCACCAGCAATCGCATAAAAATATTTTGAAGGTAAAATGCTTCCAATTCGGGCGTGGTTTAAGATCGCTATTACCACGATCATTGCGAACCTTCATTCACGCAAACTTTTCATAGAAAAATATTGAAATAAGTTTAGTAGTAGTTGTGATTATTTGCAAAAAACACTTAAACTTCATTATTCTTTTAATAGACGATAACATCTACATTGTTAATCAGTTTGCTAACAGAAATTTTCACTGATACTGAACATTGGAAAAAACTTTTAATCCTGAGCTAAAATTGGGAATTTACCAATTATTACTTGAAACATGTTTTTCTAAAAGCGAACTTTCACGCTTGCAAGAACATCTTATTAAAAGAAAATTATAGCAAAACTTTATTCATTAACCCTTATTCTCATAAAGTAGCATATATGATACCTGGGGTTTTCCCCTATTTTCTATTTGTTAACAAATGGAAAGTAGGGGAAAACCCCTGATAAAAACTTTAAAAAATGTATAAAAAAAACTATAAAAATTTCAAAAAAAAAAAAAAAAAAATTCAAATAATACGTGTTTTTTTTAGCCTACTTTCCCGTAAAAGTAAAAAAAAATAATAATAAAGCATGAAAGAAGGCTTAATGTATCGTGAAAATATCGTTAGAAATCAAGAAAAGTCAAAAATAAGTTAAGTAATTAAATAAAGATTGAAAAAAAAAAATTTGAAAGTAGGGTTTTGAGATGGGAAAAAAGTGTGTCGGTCTTGTCTGTCGGTCTGTCCCCCCCTAATAACTTTTGAACGAATTGTCCGATTGGAAAAATTCTTTTTGCATTCCAAAGATCTCGGCGAGGACATCTCGTTTCCATATTTCACTTTTTGATTTGAACAATTTTTTGTTCAATTTTGAACAGTTCAAAAAATTTTAACATTAGCACCTATGGGTGAAAATGAAGCAAATTATGTAAACTCTGGGTACAAGATCCAAGTTCCCATGAACAAGCTTACCGGAATAAGTTCTTGGCGTGAAATATTGATTTGAACAATTTTTGTTCATTTTTGAACGGTTAAAAAAAAATTAACATACCGCCTACGGGGAAATTTCAATCCTGTATAATTCCTGATCTAACGGACCGATTTGCTTGGAACAAACTTTATTGGAAAGCTCTTATGGCGTAGAATATGTATTAATAGAAAGTTCATCCAGAACTAACGAGCCTATTTTCCTATAAAAGTTTTTTTTATCGGGATTTTCAACAATATTTTTGAATTAATGAATGATTAAATGAATAAGCAAAAGAAAGAATGAATAAATGAGTGAATAAATACATGAATGACTTAATAAATGAATGATTGAATGAATATGTATTAACCGTTGAAAAAGGTATAGTTGAAGCAATTAAGAACTAAAGCTAGACGAGAAAGACAGAGATAGATAGCTAGATTATAAATTTGAATTCGGTGCATACGGGAAAGTAGGCTCGTATAGTTCTAGACGGAACTTCTTGTTATTGTCTCAAATCCAAAAATTCAAATAAATCCGAGTTGTTGAGTAATAGAGGGTTAAAAATTCACGTTTTAGAATTCTCAACCTTGAAACGAATCATAAAGTTCGTGTCCTGAAACCGTTTCAGAGCATGTTTGCTTTGTAAATATTTTTAAGGAAAAACTTCTCAAACACAATGTGATGAGTGCAAACGATTTGAAGAACGTACCCATCCAAGAATATTGACAAAAATATGTTAATTTCTTTGTTCATGATCGAATAAGCATTATTATGGTAAATATTTGGAAGGACCGGATGCGCCAAAATTGCCTCAAGTCACGTTAGTATGTTGCATCACCAAGCAACGCAAGTCCTTTGTCCGTGACCTGAAATTAGCAACTTGACCAATATTTAAAATTATTCTAACTAAAACGAACATTCATTCATTCACGCAAGCAAACTTTTCAAAGAAAAAAATTGAAATAAGTTTAGTAGTTGGGACCATTCGCTAAAACGCTTCAACGTTATTTTTTTAATAGAAGATAACATCTACATTGTTATCAGTTAGTTGTCAAAAATTTACACTAATACTGAACATTGGGTATAACTTAAAACATGTTTTCTGAAACGAACTTTCATGCTTGCAAGAAACTTTTATTAAAATAAAATTTATATGAAAACTTTATTGAGTAACACTAATCTACCAGTGGTGATTAAAATGTGTTTCACGTACACTTCGATCACGAAGTTCTGACCCTTGGACGCTCCTACGCATGGCAATGGAAAAGAACGAATCCATTCGAGTTTTAGGGAATTCGTTTTGTACGTGCGTTAGTTAGGATGCGAACCAGCATGTTTGCTTTGCTGTTTTTTGAAAGCAACTAAATTAATAAAATGGCATGTGGCATCAGTTCGGAAGAAATCAAATTGCTAAACGAACTGAAACGAGATCAGAAACGGCACATTCTACATCAGCAGTTTATCCCTTGAACAGGAATGGATTTTTCTTAGCACTCTGCCAGTCAGAGCTCTTTTGTTTTGATGGTAGAAATGTAGGTTTTCTATAATATATAGCTACTTAAGTAGCTATATATTATAGAAAAAGTAGTACAGTAAGTTCGAAAACAATGCAAGTCTGGAATTTAACAATTTTGCAAAGTCTCATTAGGGGGTCGTTTGACCGCTCTGGAAGGTTTAGTGTTAAAACTTAATTTAGAATACTTGCATTTATTTTCAGAAAACGTTCTTTGCACGCGTTAAGTTTTCTTAAAAGAATAAAGTTAATTTAATAAACATTCGATAGTATTTTAACTTACATTTGGTGACAAATTTAAATAATCATTGAGTAGTTGCAGACCTCAATGACACACTTCTTTACTTTTCCTAAGGGATTAAAATTTAAAGACTGCGAAGCATGATTTGTTCATTAATCACGTAAAATTAATCAAGTGATTGGCGTTAGATGTGAAATCGCACTCTTCACCAATTTGCCCTTTTTAAAAATATTTGCGCAATTTGTAGAAAATTACATTTATATTTTGAAGATTTAAATTTTTCAAGTTTGAAAAGGCAAAGAAGATGAAAAATAAGTGATAATTTGTTGGAATTTTTTAAGCGTTGTGCGATTATTTTTTATTTTAAGTAACAAATCATAATAAAATGCAGTAATTATTCACCTATATTATCTAATACAGTAAAACTTAAATACCACAATACTTACGGGGCTGGCAGGGTAGCGTAGTGGTAAGGCGCAGGCCTCGTACGCCGAAGTTCGCAGGATCAAACCTGGCCCAAGTCGGTGAATTTTTCAGATACAGAAAATCGACAGCGGTCCTGTCGTATGATTATGCGGCATGTTAAAGATCCTTTGAGTATCCGTTTGGCGTAGATACTCTCGGTTAAATTAAATTCCTTGTGCAGTTCGCATCCATTAGAGATTAGGTGCCTCCATCTAGGGGGAAGCTGAGCGTCAGAAATTCTCAAAAGTGGTAATGGTATCCGCGGACAGTGGGTGCTGCTTGAAAGAATAGATGCCGATTTTCGGGGAATGCACTAGGTCTGGAAAAGGTTCGTGAGCATGCGCAGCCCTATTAGAAATAAATAAATAATACTTACGGTACCCAATACAATTATCTCTAGAGAGGTATCGTTACACCGTTCAGCAATATATTTACTATATAAGAGCCAAAATTATAGTATTGAAAAAGAAAAAGTAATAACCATAAACATGGAAACGGGCCAACCCTGCCTTGCTAAGCTGAAAAGTCGTATCTGCACTTTTTGGCGAAATTTCTTTTTAATTATGCACTCAAAGGGTGACTAATGTGATTTTATGTCTTTATTCACGGGACTAAATTCCACATTTTTATACCTATCTAAACTTTGCGAAGAAACTTTCTCCAGCAATCCAATTACGCTTGGAATCGCATATTTAGCAACGTTCTTTGCACCCTATGCACGAAAGGCGTATGTCGAAAAGATTATTATTGGCAATTTGTATCAACTTTTAAAACATTTACTTCGCAGCCCTTCAATAATTAGTATTAATTCTTTATCATGGTGGTTGATATTTCCATTATTTGTTCTTATTTAGTTAAATCTAATTTGAAGAGTGTCGACAGGGTGGCGTAGTGGTAAGGCGCACGTCCCGTACGCCCAAGATCGCAGGTTCGAACCTGGTCCAAGTCGGTGGATTTTCAAAATGCAGAAAATCGTTTGCACCCCATGTCGCACGATTGTGCGGCATGTAAAAGATCCCTTGAGTATGTGTTTGGCTTGGATACTCTCGGCTAAATTAAATACCTAGTGCAAGTCTCATTAAATGAGAACTCAGGTGCCGCCATCTAGGGGAAACTGAGCGTCCAAATTCTCAGTGGCAATGGCATCCGCCGACAGTGGTGCTACTTGAAAATATGAATGCCGATTACCGGGGCACGCACTAGGTATGCAAAGGTTAATGACCATACGCAGCCCCATTAGAAAGAAAGAAAGAAAAAAAAAATTGTAAGAGTAGTGTATGTCTAGTAAATTTCACTTTTTGGCGAAATTAAGTTATTGCCACCAGGTGGCTCTTTGTCACTTATTTGAGCTAAATACAATGTTTTGTAATCATCTGAATCGAAAATATTCTTTAAAAAATATCTGAAAAAGCGGTATCTGAATCAAGTGCATGGAGCGTAAAGCTTGAATCGTCAATATCTCATTATGAACTCGGTTGCAGTTACCATATTTATGCTTAGCAGGGCAGTACAGTTTGTACTCTATATTGAACTAGTTTCAGGAAGGGGACTACAGACAAGTTTAACATTCCAAACAGATATTCGCTTGCCATCAGGATAATTTTTATGGCAAAGAGGGGTGAAAATAAGGGAAATTCCTTTTTTACGGGATTTAAAATAGGAGTACACATTCTTGAGCAAAACATCATATTTAGAGGTTTGGAACTGTACAGAATGATTTTGATGTTGAACAGAAATTTCCATTATATTTTGGACAAATTCACTAAGACCTCAAATTATTATCGTTGCACTCTCAGAAACGCATGCTCAAATCTTACGAAACTTTCGTCGTATTTGACGAAATGGCTTCATGAAAAATGCTCCTAGTAAATCTTTCATCAAATTGGTGAAATTTGTGTAGTAACTTTTTTGTCATGTGATCGCACGAGGAAAGAATCGTTGTAAATGACAATTTTCTTGACGATTGCAGAATCGTCAAAAGTGAGAGCTCTATTTCTGAGAGTGTATAGAGGAAAGATTTATCATTGTATTGGATATGGTTAAACTAAAGTTATATTCTATAAAATTAAGTACAGTTCCACATAAATAAATTAAATAAATATAATATGAAAACTTTTCAAGAAATTTATTTAAAACTTCTTTTTGTTACTTCGGAATTTATTTGGAAATATTTTACCATTTGTAACCAAAATCCATTTTTCTTACAGCAATCGACAGCACAATATGACAATGGTTACCAACGAAGATACTACATGTACAGAATACCAAGCAATACTTACTCACCTAGTACAACTTACAGAAGAAATTATTTTCCAGTAGCTGTTGACGAAGACCCCTTGAGGCTGGCTTCAACATCGTCTGGGCGTTACGTTCCCAGTGCAGACGCTAAAAAAGTCAGTTTGGATGTCTATTATGAAACTGACTGTCCAGACAGCATGAGGTTTATCACAGATCAGCTGTACCCGTTGTTCCAGGAGATGGGAGATATTGTCGATATTCGTTTGGTGCCTTATGGTAAAGCCAGTGTAAGTATTTAAGCTTGGAGGTTTCTTTATTTATGCGTGTTTTGCTTCTTAGGTTTAACCCCTTCAGACCCCAGAACTAAGCACAAACAATTTTGACGCAATTTTTTAGTTCTCTGATTTAAAAAATAATTAAAAAACAAAATAACTAAAAATTTTTTTTTTTTACATTTTAATTAATAATTAGTTGAAATAATAATTAATGTTCAATTGCCATGTTTACTATGTTTAAAACGTAAACTATCTGTTTATTAATTTCAAAAGCAATTGGGTGTTTTAGCTTTCAAACCACACAAGCAGTAGTTAATAGACAGTATTTTAAAATGTACCCAATTGGGTACACTTGGAATGAAGAGGTTAAGGAAAGGAATTAAAATAAATGGTTAGCTTAATGTTAACAATCTTCTATAGAAGCCAGCTATTACAAGCATGATTTGGAATTCGCAAGCCCTTTTTCATCATAATTTCTTCAAATTTTTCTCTTCGGAAACAAGTTTCGAGAAAACCATTGAAATTTTTATGAAAAATATTGAAATTTTTCAAGAATCGGATTTGATTTCGGAAAAAATATGCTGAATTTTTCAGGAAGTATATATAGTTTCAACTCCGACAGTTGCCGAAAAGCAGAAAATATACATTTTCCAAATAACACTAACAAGTTTTTTTTTTACATTTTGCTTGACCAATAAGGTAATGGAAAAAAAAAAACTTTTTTTAACAATTCTTTTAATTACATTTTAGTTAATAGATTTGAAGTTTTATGATAAAATTAACCTTGATGATAATGAACAGCCTGTAATAAATTAATCGTCTCTGTTTTAATGCTATACTATAACTATATAATGTTTTTTTCTTTATTTCATATTTCTTTTTAATTATGCACTCAAAAGTTGAGTAGTGTGATTTTTCGACTTTATTCACGGGACTCATTTTTGTACCCATCTAAATATTTGCAAAGAAACTTGCTCCAGTTGTCCAATAACATTTGCAGTCTCGTAGTACGTGACATTCTTTGCACTCCTACGCAAGAAAGGCGTATCTCAAAGAGTTTCTTCTTGGCAATTTGTAGTATCTTTTTAAACGTTTATATAGCTGCACTTTAATAATTATTTTTAATTTTTTTTATCAATTTTTTATCATAGTGATTGATATTTACATTATTTTTTTCTTATTAAGTTAAATCTAATATGTTTATAACAGTATTGTATGTCTAGTAAATAATCCATAGGAGAAATCTACCGTACTAAGTACTAGGGATGTAACGAATAGTGATTTGGCCGAATACCGGATATTCGGCCATTCCTTCCAGGCCGAAGCCGAATATTCGTCAGAATGTCTTAGGCCGAATACCGAATATTCGTCAGAATGTCTTAGGCCGAATACCGAATATTCGTCAGAATGTCTTAGGCCGAATACCGAATATTCGTCAGAATGTCTTAGGCCGAATACCGAATATTCGGAGGCCGAATATTAAAAATTCTAGAAAATCGTAGTGATAGGAAATATGTCAAATTTAAAAGTATTCGGTTTCGAACACCAATTCCGCACATTAATTTATGACGTATGAATTAATTTTGTTTGTTAAGAATTTAAAAGTATCTAAAATTAATGTATTTTCTGTATTGTTTTGAATGCATTAAAACAATGAATTTCACCCACAAGTGGAATAGAAACGACAGGGTTAAGGTAGGCATTATTTTACCAATTATTTAATTCAAATTGAAGAATTTTAATACCTTTTCTTAAAAGATACATTAAAATTTAATGCATTTAGCTGGAATATATTTTTATTTTCAAAACCCCCAATAACTTATGCTATTTCAATATTTATGATATATTCTAGGATTTTCACATTTCTCTCTTACGTAATATTCACAACAAACATGTTTACACGAACAAAGTCTGACTTCGACTTTGTTAATAATAACAAAATTAAAGTCTTATATTCTCCATCATAATTAACTACTGCCAGCTTTTGGGAGCAATACAATATTATATATATATATATATATATAATATTATGTATAATATTTAAATAATACAATATTATAATATAGCTGCTAATACAATAGTAGAACTTTAAAATCTGTTTTTGTTCAGTCAAACCTAAAAACAATGTTTTAAAAAAGTATTTTTTTTCTAAATTATCTTTATTTATTTAAACTATTATATATGCTAATGTATTCTTTTGCAGTAACTATAATACAATCTTAAATCTTTAAAATCTACTAATTTCTTTATTTTTAAACATTTCTACTGTAGCAGAACTATTCGGCCGAATAGTTCATCAATATTCGGCCAGGACGAATTTCATCTTACCGAGTATTCGGTCAAGCCGAATATTCGGCTAGGTCATAAAGTGACTATTCGGCCAAGTCGAATATTCGGCTAGGTCATAGAGTGTCTATTCGGCCAAGTCGAAAATTCGTCTAGGTCATAAAGTGACTGTTTAGTCGAGCCGAATATTCGGCTAGGTCATAAAGTGACTATTCGGCCAATCCGAATACCGAATAGTGGCCGAATATTCGTTACATCCCTACTAAGTACAAAAGTTGTATCTGCACCTTTTGGCGAAATTGTGTAATTGCCACCAGGTGGTTCTTTGTCACTTATTTTACCCTTGCCTAAATACAATGTTTTGTGGACATATGTGAAAGGGAAACATTAAAAAAAAAAAAAAAAGAATCCGAAAAAGTTGAAAATTAATACATGGAGAAGCAATCCGTTTAACTTTTAATATCTCAAATGTTATATGCTGCAGATGAGACATTTGTGCTTAAGGGGACTTGGCACTTTTCAAATGTAGAAAATGGCTGAAAATAACGATTTTTCAATTTTTTGCTTAAAATGTGGTTTGACTCTCCTAGTATATCTGAGCGAAGTTTTGAAGCGATACAACCAATATAAATGTAGTTAAGAAGTAAGAGAACTCAAATATTTCAGATGTTTAGTAGGATTTTGAATTCTTTAAACTGCGTTTTCTCGGTTTGTGTGTTTTCGCCGTGTTGTAGTACTTAAAATGCTAAAACTTCTTCATGTATTCATGTAGTAACTTGAAATTTTTTGTGTGTGTTCGATATGATGTGCTTGATAAAATAAGGGGTGGAATGTGCTAAATATTTTCAAAAAAAAAATTTAAAAATGAAAATGTAACAAAAGTCGCTTTTTTTTCTGTGTTCTACCATCGATGTAACTTTAAAAACTTTTTCCTCAAAAACTAATTAATTAATAGCAAAACCCATCCCTGAAATTGTAAACCATACTATAATAAGTACTTTAAAAAAATTTGGTAAAAAAAAGTCAAGAAATGAAAAGAAGAAGGAAATTTAAAATTGTTAAATAATTTTTAAAAAATTACATTTTAAAATTTTCTGTTAGTTGAATTTTGATTTTCATGTGAAAATCATTTTGTTGAACAATAGCACATCATAACATACAAATGAAATAGGTAAAAGTTCTTAAATTAGAAAAAAATTGTCAAAAGGTGCCAAGTCCCCTTAAGGATACATTGAATGCTGACTTTGGCGGATATCGAATATCCGATGTTCTTTGTCTGACGGATCCGTATCAAATATCCGACTCTCATGATTACAACGTTAAAATTATATACTTAAACATCCTAAAGCTTCCAAATCCTTTGTAAGTTAATTTTTTTCTTATGTCTCCAAAACGTGCTAATTAATTAAATTCCAGTCTTCTGTGCGGATATCTTGTCGGATGTCTATTTTGACGTGTCAGATAACCGGATTTTTGTAGGGCAGTGCTTGGATCGGATTCCGGATGTTTTAAAATTGGCCGGATACCGGATCTCCGAAGCCTCATGGGGGATAAACCGGATCCATTACCGGGAGCCCCTGATCCTTAGATAAAATAGTAATTTTTGAAGAAAAATACGGAAATGCTCGTCTTTCTTAAGACGACAGTTCGAGCTCGTTAAGAAATTCTTCTTCCTCATGAGCAATTAGATCATTAGATAGAATTGCATGATCTTCCCCTATGTCTGTTTTGACATGCCGGATAGCCGGATTTTTGTAGGGCAGTGGTTGGATTGGATACCGGATGTTTAAAAATCTATCGAATTGATCCTCAGATAAAATAATAATTTTTGAAGAAAAATACGGAAATTTTCTTCTTTCTTAAGATGACAGTTCGAGCTCCTTAAGAAATTCTTCTTCCTCATGAGCAATGAGAGCATTAAGTAATCGCACGATCTTTCCGGATGTCTGTTTTGACATGCCGGATATCCAGACTTTTATAAGACAGTGATTGGATCGGATATCGGTTGTTTAAAAATCGACCGGATACCGGATATCCGACGCCTGCTGAGGATAAACCGGTCCCATTCGCCCCTCCCCACCGAAGAGCCCTTTAAAGAAAACAGGAATTTTTGGAGAAGAATAGAGAAATGCCCTTCTTTCTTGGGAGGACAGTTCGAACTCGTTAAGAAATTCTTCTTCTCATGAGCAATTCGATCATAAGGTAATCGCACGACATAAAGAATCGATTAAAACGCCAGCTTTCACGCAAGTGTAATTACCATACATTGCTTTTGTTCATTTATTTATGACTGAAGTCGTGTGTCATATAATTTGTTCCTTCCCGTGATTTCCACGTGCAACGTGGAGTGTAGCGAAAATTGCTTATTCCGCGATTTCTACGGGCATGAGGTTTTTACGTGTATTTAAAATTTTATCCCTATGTTTAATCTTTTAAACGTCTGTAATACTATTTCTGAAGTATTTAGACTTTAATTAATGTTTTATTCCGTAGATGGCTTGAGTGGCATAAAGTTTGTGAATTTTATGCTTAAAATTGATGTCTCAGAACATTTGTTCTTATGATCTAAAACAGCGGTTCCCAATCTTTTTTTCGCGCACCACCATTTTTCTTGCAAACCATTTGCGCACCACTGCTAATGTAACTTTATTATATAGAATAGAATACTAATAGATTACAGAAAAATACTACGACGACTAGGTTATTTCAATCACACCATTCTTTATAGTTGATGCAGAGAAAAGAGTTTATTAAAATGAAGCTGTATGTATAACATAAAATATATGAAATGTATAAAATATATTTTTAATACGTACTTCCTAAACAGCATTAGAAATATGTCTTTAAGTGCAAAATACCTATCATGTAAAAATGATAAAACAAAATGAATGAGAAGGTTCTGCATGGCAGATACAAGCGAGGGGATATCTCGTTCCGTAGAAGTTAGTTTTAACGTCAAATTTTAACCGACACTTAATTTGCTTCTATATAAATTTTAAATAAATATCATTTTGGAAAAAGCAGTTTCATAAAGATAAGTGGTTGTGAACGGAATTAAAAACAGCAATGCTTTTCTTGAAAATAACGGGAATTCATTTTTAACTTTGACCCAACATTCTTCCAACTCTAATAGGGCACATTCGATCTTCAATCCTGAGTTTTTGTGTTTAAACCTCTTTTTTTTTTTTTTTGCCTGCACACGTACCACCTGGTGAGGCTTCAGGTACCACTAATGGTACGCATACCACAGTTTGGTACAAAAATACATTACTGATTTAAAAGCCAAAAGATAATGTAGGTTGCAAACGCGTAATTGAAAAAGTATACATCTTTTGAAGTGAATTCGCTAAAAAGATCGAGCAGTCAGAGTTGATCTTGATTTTTTTTTCTTTTACTAAATGAGTTATTTATGTCACTGCAATTTATTTTCCATGCATTTATTTGTTCTTCATCTTTTTCTCCAAAGGAAAATTTCAATGAATCAACTCGGAAATTCGAATTTAGATGTCACCATGGTCCATCAGAATGTTACGGAAACACGATACAAGTAAGTACTGTACTTGTTACTGCTTGCTATTTTACTGTATTTACTCTATTTACTATTTTACTATGCGTTAAAAAAATGTTTTCTGACACGTTTTGAGAATTTCAAATTTGAGAAATAAAAGAAGAAACATTTTTTTAAACTAAAACTATACAAAGAATTTACTAAAATAGCGGAAAAGCAAATATTAATTTTTAAAGCTTTTTTCTTTCTACTCACCTTTAGGACATTAAGAAAAGAATTAACGAGTTTATTTGAATTCGATGAGATATTTTTATCAGATCTGCATCGCTCATTTGATGTTTTTCTAGTATTTGTGAATGGCAATTAATGGCGTTGTTGAATATTTTAGTGACTAGCTTCAACGTAACACACTTTCATGTCAACTGGCGTATTTTCGTTTAGATGAATGCTAGAACTTTGTGCTCTTGATTTTTATTGGTGGTTGAAAGCATTGTAACAAGTAATGTTTTTCAAGCAAGTTAGATTATGTTCAACAACAAATTAGTTAACAAGTTAGATTCTGCAAAAATGTCAGAAAAGTTGAAAAAAAAAAAAAAAAAAGAGACAATTTATGAAAAGCTCCATATTCTAACACAACCTCCACTTGTGACATATCAGTACTATACAGGTCATATTTTAATTTTTGTTTTTAAACGTGCTATTTATTTTAAAGATACTTGTGAGCATAAGTGTAATAATGATTATATGGGTGCTTAATTTTGCATTAAATAAGATTAAAGTTAATAAAAAAGGACATAATTGCCTCTTTGCAGTCGTACATGACACTGTAGTAAACGAAATAACATAAAATACTGCGCATTTACGAGTGAGAATTGTTAATAATGGTAATAAATTAATATACATAAATTAAAGGCAGTAGTATTTTGCTTTATACCTTATCTTTACTATATGAACACAAAATACTTTTTAATAGATAGAAATGAAAAAAGAAGGAAAACAATCGATATTAGTTCTACTTAACGGAATTGCCAATGAAATTTTTAATTTTAAACAAAATACAAAACGTGTAATGTCACGCTTGTTGCCCCCCCCCCCCCTTTGCCACAAACTGTCACAATTTCATGAGATCCCTTCCCACTTCCCCTGTTCAAAGCGTGACAACTACCATTAGGAGTCTTGGTTTGTCACAGCATCAATAACGGTTTGGGGACACGCAAAAGCATTGGGTTATAAGTGCTATTCTAAAAACAAAAGTCTTCTCTTTCTATGAACATTGCAAAATAAATCCGAAGTATTATGATATTTTAATATTTATCACCAAATAAAAAAAGCAATTTGCAAACTTGAACCCCTTCCCTATTTTACAAAAGATGGTATTTTAATATTTATCACCAAATAAAAAAAGCAATTTGCAAACTTGAACCCCTTCCCTATTTTACAAAAGATGGTATTTTAATATTTATCACCAAATAAAAAAAGCAGTTTACAAACATGAATCCCTTGCCCATTTTACAAAAGAATAAGTCCGTAGTCATTAAACGAAACGAAAGAATGTGTTGATGTCTTGAGCTTTATGACATCAAACTGAGGTTGAATCTTCTTTCTCGGTTGGACAAGTTTTATTGAAAAGAATTGCAAATGATTTCGTCGAACCGTTTAGTAGATATAAAACCGCGGAAGTGTTTTGCTTCATATGAACTTGGCTCGTTTAGATCCCGGGCATAAACTAACGTGTTTTATTTTTCAGAGTTGTGCTATATCCATGTATCCAGAAGCCAAAGATCATCTGGGATTCATAAATTGCATGGAGTTATATCCAAGACCCTCTCACAATGGTCAAAAGGTCAGTAAAATATATAAAAAGAACAGATGCATTAAAGATTTTTCAATACATATGGTAAAAGAAAGATCAAATTCGTTCTTGAAGTAAAATCACACAACGTCATTAAACGTTTAAAAAGAAGTTTAAATAAGCAAACAGCTCTTTCGAGGCCAACTACTGGCCTTATTCACCAACTGATTTGAAAATTCGAGCTGCAGGTCAAAGGCTCAACCAATCAGAGCGCTCAAATCGGCGGTTCGAGTGTTTGACAGAAGTTCATATCCGTTGGTGAATAAGGCTGTTAGTACAATTTGACCACGTAGTTCTGACACTTGGACGCTTCTACGCATGGCAGAAAAGAACGATGAATCGGTTCGAATTTTAGGGAAGTTCGTTTATTAGCACGCGAACCTGAATGTTTCCTTTGCTGTTTGTCGAAATAAATTAAATTTATAAACTGGCCTGTAGCATCAGTTCGGTGGAAATAGAGTATGCTAAACGAACAGAAACGGCACATTCCTTATACCAACAGTTCCTTCCCTCATGAATAGATTCTTCTTGGCACTCTGCCAATCAGAGATCTTTTTTTTTTTTTTGAACTGCCAATCACTCGATCTGCCAATCAGAGATCTCTTTCAGTGGGGGGATGGGGCGATATGTGAGAGGTCTCCCCTAGAAAGAATACTCTAAAAGGGGTAAGTGACTGTTTAGGGGAGAATATAAAATTTATTTATTTATATTTTTAATTACGTTGTCCTCTTTTACTTCTTATTTTTAGTATAGAATTTTGATGATATTTCCAAACACTCATGTTATTTTTTTAATGCTATTTGCACTACATTGCAAAAAATTTGGTCTTTAGTTGACACCACGTTTCGTGTTCAGTAACGCCAAAATTGAAAATTATTTATTTTTGGCATTTTAAAAATTTGTTTTATACGTCTGTCTAAAAATATAAAAGACAATATAATATTTTTTAGCGCATGAAGTTGTTAACTCAGTTGCATATCAAAAGCTCATTACGATTGCTCATTTCTATGAAAATAGGATAAATAAGCAATCGTAATGAACTTCATACGCTAATGATAACTGATACGTAAAGTAACGCCAAAATTGAAAATTTATTTATTTTTGACATTTTTAAAATTTGTTTTATACGTCTGTCTAAAAGAATAAAAGACAATATAATAAATTTTAGCGCATGAAGTTGTTAACTCAGTTGCATATCAAAAGCTCATTACGACTACTCATTTCTATGAAAATAGGATAAATAAGCAATCGTAATGAACTTCATACGCTAATGATAGCTGATGCGTAAAAGAAGTAACGAATTTCATACGATAAAAAAATATTAGACTGTGTATAATTTTCAGATACATAAAAAAATTTAAAATATATCAAAAAATTAATAATTTTCAACTTCGGTGTTAGTGAATACCAAAAATGGTGGCAACTAAACAGCAAAATTTTTAGAGTGTAAGCACATTGAAAATGTGTTAATTTATCAAGAATAAGGTATTCTTTGAGATTTAATTAACCCCTTTCTTCTCGCTTCCGTGAACGTGACGGGCAGAGGTTTTGCCTTCTATTTCTCGCTCCCGTGACATGTTTGGGCTGGAGTGTTTAAAATTTCAAAATAAAAACAAAACAAAAATTTAAAATGAATATATATATTGTTCATACACATATTTTTATATAATTTTCAGGGATAAAAAAATAGGCACTTTTATGACCGTTTTCTTGAAAATTACCCGACCGTTAATTGATTAATAAACTTTTCATAACCATTCATTTTCATATTAAACTGAACATCGACTTCTAATCCAGAAGTTTTTTCCTCATAACTGTAGCCTGCTTCGGAATCTACTGTTGTATACCAATTTTCGTATAACTACATTTTCACGTAATAATCAGCCGTTATTTCATTACTAAATTGAGAAAAATCCACCTGTGACGTTAAATAATATTGACATTTATCTTGAGTATCTGAACTATAAGGAATATAGCAGAGATTGGTATAAAATATAAAACTGAACTAAGAATAAAAATGTTTTACGGAGATGAAAGTATGTTTAACTTTTTCATAAACTCTGGAATTAAAGCTTGGGGGGGGGGGGGGGGAAGAGAGACGGAGAGATGGTTTGTGAAAACATTTTAGATTTCAATGAAAAATTAAGCTGCAGTAAGATTTATAGACATTAAGGACACCGTAATATTTGTTTTATTTGCTTCATAGAACCAAATCTTTAAAGTAGCATCTTAAGCATGATTTGGGGTGAACAATTTTCAAGAATATTTTCCTCTGGAATAGTCATATGAGTAAATTTACTAATTTCACTGATTTGAAAAGGTGATTTCATCCATGTTGTACAAATCGGGGCATTTCAATCAAAATTTCAAAATTCGCGTTCATTTTACTGTCCACACACCTTTCTTTAAAAACATTTTACTTCCATGATTTCAACTCGCGGAAAAAGTTCTTCCTACGGTAAATTTTTATTTTTCCCTAAAAAAAAGAAGAAAAAAAGATATTTAAAATACTTGTTTCAGTATAGAGATAACTTATAATAACAGACCTCTTGATTTCAGTTAGTTTCAACTTGCCATTATTTAACGAGTAACTTTAAACGTCCGATCACATGTATTCTTACTAATAAATGATTAAGTCTTTCACATTAATTTCATCGCACATTTATGGCGACTATAAGATTTTCAAAGTGACACATCATTTTAAAAGTAACTTTAAAAATTTGAAAACACACACACATATTTTTACTAATAAATGATAAAGTCTTCACATTAACTTCTTCGTACACTTGTGAAGATTAACATTTTTCAAGAGCCGTATTATTGAATGATTGATTGAATTATTTTGCTTACAGTGTGCTCGTCGTCTCAGCATGGACTGGCGAAGAATTGAGAAATGCGCAACTAGTGACGAGGGAAGCAGATTGCTGCACGAGAATGCTCAATTAACTGAAAATCTCAGCCCATCCCTCTACTTTGTGCCATGGGTTGTCGTTGACAAAGTAAGAATTAATGGCCATTATTAGTTAATAATCAATTCATTTTCCATTTTAGTTGTTGGCAACAATTTGATGATAGGGTCGCCTTAATTATTCAGACAAGCATGGCGCTGATTTGTAAATATTTTTCACAAAAGTTTTAACAAATTGGAACATCCGTATTATTTGAATAATTTTTAATCCAAACCAACTAATGATTTCGAGGTGAATAATTAAAATAATTTGCTCAAACGACTTTTCAAATCCTTTTGGGAAATGTTTTTTGGAGGCTTAGTATATTCAAATTTTACTTCATTTTTAAAATCTTAGTTTAAGTAGTGAAATTTCCGCCAGTTAAGGCGAAAATTTTTTCAAACTGTCAACTCGTGCACCATGTTGTGGAATAGGGCCCCCACATCATAGTATGGTAACATCTCCCTTATTGTTCGTTTTCTTGTCTACTTTTCCGTAATAGTAGGCGGAAAAAGGAAAAAAAGTACGAAAGAAGGCTTGATGTACCATGAAAATGTCGTTAATTTTTTTTAAAAAAAAGTCAAAAATAAGTTAAGCAATAAAATAAGGATTGAAAAATAAAAAAATTTAAAATTAGGGTTTTGAGACGGGAAAAATGTGTCTGTCCCCCTCCCCCAATAACTTTTGAGGGAATTATCCGATTTGAAACTTGAAGTACTTAGGAATAGACATAACGAAATTCGATATAAATGACATTATTACAATAAAGAAAACTAAATTGTTAGTTTGAAAATACTTAATTTGATTTGACAATGTTCCTATTTTAGTTGCGTTTTTTTCTTTAAAGCCAGAAGTCTCCCCCCCCCCCTCCCAGTTTAACAAGTGGTTAGCAACACAACTATCATTAATGCTCTTATTCTTCTTGAAAATTTAGCATACTTAATACCTTGTTCATGCTAATTGGAAAAAAAAATCAATTTTTTCCTTTTAAAGGACCTTTTTGACCTACGAGCCCCGTCGCTATGGCAACGCAAGCACAGCTTTTGTGAGGGTCCCTTTAAGTGGGGCTCATTGATATATCAATTTAGTTCGGTGTTATAAGAGTTCTGCTTTCCACCGTACACGCAGGTTTCCGTTGCTAATCATTGCAATGCCCTGTGGGGTTATCCCACGAAAGTAATTTTAAAGCAAGTGTTACTTCCACACCGTTCTATCCGCAACCCCCAGAGCAAGTTTCCTACAGCGTTTAAACCAATTTGCTCGAAAAGTTACTCACATCAGGCTACCATTTTCTAATTTGTATCCTCGTGTTGCGCATTTGTTTATTCGTTTTTAATATTTCGTATTTCGTTCAAACAGACAGATTTCAGACATGCGAAGTCACTTGTAACCTCCCCAAAATATTCCTCATTCGGCAAGTTCTGACTGACCATTCGGTAAATTTGAACGATTGGTATAACAATAGTTTCCCCCTCCTTCATGTATGTACTTATTATATATTATTGACTGACAACTATATAGTTGTCAATAACAGTAGTAAGGCATCAAATTTTATTTTGTGTGTACAATGATCATTAATTATCAGTAGAATCATGTTTAATAAAGCTTGAGCTTCGTGATTAACCGTCCTTCGGTGAGATACGCAGTTTCAGTCGAGAAGTTCAGAATCCACCTTCCCCTCCTAAAAACAAAAGTTTGGGGCGGCTGTCTGCTTCAAGATTTCGGAAAATTTGAATACAAATTATTATATTATAATGCAACGCGTTCACAAGAAATATTAAGAAATTTAGTTAAAAAGTTATATATATTTTACGAAATTTAGTAACAAATTACATGCCATGAGTTAATTCATAACAAAATCATTAATTTAAATGTAAATGTATTAAGGAAAAATGTTTGTTGCTCAAATAAATTTAAAAAAAATGTATTTATTTTCTTTATTTCTTTTTTAACAGATTGTCTAAAAAAGTATCCTTATCTTTCTACAATAAGTAACTCATGCATTTCTTGCAGGTTTTCACTTCATCCACACATCGCTTAGCGCTTAGAGATCTACAAACGGTTGTATGCAATGCGTATCGGGTAAGTATTTCTCTTCAAAGTCAACTTCCTTAAACTTCATTGATGCTTCTTTTCGAACTATTGTTACCTAAAAGCAGAATTTCAATAATTTAGTAATAGTATCTCACTAATCTTTTAACATAGCTGTTCAATTATTGCCTCAGAAGGAAAAAAAAAGTCTTAAGGAATCAAAGTAGCACATGCAAAAATATATTTAAAATTCTCATCTGCTTAAGTTACATGCTTCCAAAGTTTGGGTGCACACTACACCACTGCGGAGCTTGGCATGGAAGGTAAAGTTTGGGCTTAATTTAATAAATGAGTAGTTGAATCCCGAACCAATCGGGTCTCAGCAGTTGTGAAAACATGATTGGCCTGGGTGAAATTGGAAAATGCAAATTCGAAACCGTTTAACAAAATAGAAGAGATATGAGGGACAGCAAAAGACTCATTACAAATATTATTTAAGTCCCTCATATTTCTTCTGTTTTGTAAAACGGTTTCGAATTTGCATTTTACAATATCTCCCCAGCCAATCGTGTTCTAGCAGATGCTGAGACCTAATTGTGGTTCGGGATTCAAGTCTTACGCAAAAAACTTCTTGTCCCACACTAGTATTTCATTTCTACTGTAGGTACTGACGAAGAGGGTTGATTGCTTTTGAAACGGGTCTGGCAATTTTAACCTTTAGTTTGCGCCCTTTAATTATTTTTACTGATTTTGAGTATATGCGCAAAGTGAATGTCTCTCATTTAAAATGAGTTGATTGATCAGACTGAAATTTTCATCGATAGGATCATTCTAAATCTGCAGTGTAAAATGTCTGTTTGTTTTCCTAAACTTTATTATCATGCAAAATCCATGAAATAAGCTATTGCGACATATAAAGGCAGATTTGAGACTTTATATAACTCAGGAGTATAAAATCGACCAGATATAATATTTTCGAATGTAACACACTCAGAATTCCTGTGCTTGTTTTGAGCTACCAATGGCTTCGCAAATTTGGTTGTAAAGAATGTTAGAAGTATTTTAAACATATTTCAAGCTTGCTCTACCAAAATTTTAACTATTTCATTTTTTTTTGTTGTGTCCTATTAGAGAAGAGTAACTTATGTTCCATAAAACTCATCAAGTTTGGCCTTGGAGAAGTTACTCCCAGGAAACAAAATCTTTGATTTTTTGCACTACAGTATGAATTTCACAAAGTAGGTATAGTAACATGTTAACTGGGAGAAATTACTGTTGAGAATGTTATCCAAATTAAGCATTCCAGGGCTAAATATGAACAGTAGGTTGGCCAAAAACACCACAACCCAAAGCGCCGCACAGCTCCCGGGTGTACATTGTCAAATGTATGTTAAAATTTCTTAAATAAATTTTTGAAGTAAAGACAATAGAAAAAAAGTTAATTGTAGGTATTTAAGTAATTTAGAGATTATACTTTAATTAAAATTATTTTAGCCGTTTATAACTTGCAAACAAATAATTAGGCTCTTTAAAATTTAAGGCAAGTGAAGTCATCATTCATATGGGTATCTCTTAGTTCCAGGTACTAATTGAAGTAATTCGGGTAATGAAAATAATGTTCGCAATGATGTTTTACATGACTCTTATCAAGCCCAATTCCCGCAAAAAAAAAAAAATATTTTTTCTGGTTAATATTTTTATTTAAAAGTTATTTACTTTAAAAATGTTTTATTTCTAATGGTCTGCACGCACATTGGGTCTTAACCATTGCACACCTAGTGCGTTCCCAGAGATTGGTACCAACTCTTTCAGCAGCACCACAATGAGTGTGTTACCATCACTGCATCCGACTTCTGACGTCCAATTTTTTCATCGAAAAGGGTGAGCACCCGGAGTCTGTTGATGCGAAATACTTTAAACATGTTAACTTATATATTTGCCTGCGTACATCTGGGAGTCATTGGATTACAAAAACAACCGGATTTCAGGTTTTTGGATTTTCAGCATCGTACTGTACATGTCAGTCTGGAATTGTTTAACTTGGTTGACATTCTCAAGAGTAATGTTAAAATGCACACATTTCTTAATACGCCAAGATTATGGAATTCATACTATGATGCTCAAATGGCAGGGCTTTTTACTTAAGAACAGCTTCCTCAAGATCAAACCAGATGGCTGTTGTAAGGGAGAAATTGCCTTTTCTATTGGACCCATACATGCACAAAAAAATGTTTTGGCCCAATGCAGTTTTAAAATATGCTTAAAATTCTTTAGTCATATTTGCAAGGCCGTTGCTTGTTAAAAATAAACAGATATATTCTGAGTGTTTATGCATACAAACTACATTATGCGTCATAAGTGAAAATACGGTCTCCGATCTACTTTATAGTCCTGAGTTATGAAACTTAAAAGTTGCTCTCTTGTGTGCGGCCACATGTCATACTTCATTCACTTAGCACCAATAGTAGGAAAAGCAAACGAAGATTTTTGACTGCAGATTTAGAAGGAGCATAAAATGTTGTCTTATAGATGCTAATTTCACTCTCACCTACTCATTTAATAAACTAAGCCCAATTTCATGCCATGTTCTACCCTCGTATGATGTAAACCCAAATTTTGGGGGTCTTGTAATTTAGGAAGTAATATTTTGCATTTGTTTCTTTGATGCTTTCTGAGATGGTCAGGTGGGTACTATTAGACCACGACTGGTTGACATGAAACGACTCTTAATATAACTTAATAGGGATCAGGAGATCTTATTAACAGTTGAAGCTTATAACGCTTCCAAATTTAAGTTAGAAATTTCATAATATTTCCTTGATTGTTACCTTTATTTTATTTAAGACATTTTTAGAATGTATATGTCAAACTATAGTTCTAACGTTTTCGCCTGACTTGTCTCTGACTTCTTCAAAGCTCAAATGAGAAGTATGAGTATTTTAGATTTAGATTTTAATCCTTAATGGGTAGAGTTACAAGTCAGAGTTTAAGTTTTGCTTCTCACTGGCTTACTTTCGTTTCCTTTAGAAGACATCTTATTGGTGAATTCTGAAGCACTGGAACCCATAACTTTTTTATTTTTGAGTGTTCAGTCTTTTCTGTCCAAATCGTTTGAGTGTTTAATATTTCTATAGCTTTGCTCTGTAGAAGGGCAAAGTAACGAAGAGTTGTAGAAATTACTCAAGTTTTTTTTTGCAAAGATGCTCGGGCCCAGTCACAACAGAATGCTCAGCAATAACCGACTTAAGAGAATGTTTCAGACGGGAGTGTGTCTTATATATACATATGTTGTTTTATTACATACATATATATGTTGTATTCTACTATTGATGCTTCTCTTTAAGGCACCAATGTAAACTTGGCCATAGTTACGAGGATCCTTGCACAACCCTGCACGACGATTTCTGGCGCCCTTTGCTGAACGAAAAAGCTTGTCGCAGGTTTTGATGTTGGCGACCTTGATGGTTACACTTAGAAGTTTCCCAATATGGTTGGTGCCTTGCTCATAGAGAAAGGTACCAACTATATTGGGAAACTTTTAAGGCAAAAATGCCAAGCTTTTGAATTCAGTATTTGTTAATCTCTCATCGCGATATTTAACACGCGGCAGTAAACCTCTTCTGATTTCAGCTCTGCTGTAACCATTGGCCGGAAATGCTGCTATATTATGAGCCGAAACACATTTCCTAACTGTTCATGTTCCCTATTTCAACTTTCCCGATACATCAAATAACGTCTCTTTCCTGCCATGGGTGATGGTTGAAGCCCTTTTTCAGTGATTAGGAAGGTGATTATCAGCGGGATAAATTTTAAACTAGTGATTTTTGATGTCATTTCCCTTTTTACTAAGGTTCCTTTGATTGGCGTCTGTCGGAGAAACTTTCTCACAAGATATTACTTCGCTATTCCAGCACTTCCAACAACTTTCGAGTGGAATAACAAATATTTTGAACAAATTGAGGGTGTAGCAAACGGAAGTTCTCTGTCGTAGTGGCCTACATCGAAAAGTATGACACTAAATCTGCGGAAACAGCTTGGTGAAGATGCGTTGATGATGCATTTAATATTTGAGATCAGGGCAGGGACGAGATCAACACTAGTCTTAAAAACATTAATTGCCCTCTTCCAGGTATACGTTTTACAATGGAAAAGAAGATTCGAAGGTTTCTTTCTTGGGTGTCCTTTTTAGTTTTAGTGAAGATCTACATAGAGGATACAAAGCTTATAAGAAATCTACTCACACTGACCGATAGGTGCTCAAACCCCTCTCCGATAAAAAAAAAAAGAGTCTTTATAACGACTTTGATCGGTCAAAGAGAATTAGTCAGTCTGATTATTTAGAATATACTAGGGATCTCACTGAAACACTTCCAAGATAATGGTAACATCTCAGTCGAAATCAGAAGAGCTCTATAGTTGCATCATATATGTCAGAGGAGAGCTTGACAGAAACTAGCCAGGTATTTTTTGCTTTACATTGAGAAAAATCACTTACTTCATAGGAAAGCTTTTTCAGAGATTGTTACAAAACCTTGAATCCAATCAACATCGAAACTGCAAACTGAAACCAGTTTCTCTTTCAGAAAAGAACGCCAGAGATCTTTTCGCTGCAGGAATGTACAAGATCGTATGCAACTATTGTGAAGTTTGTATTGGTACTACAATGATAAGCATTAATACCAGAATAAAAAAAGCATGAAAGGGGTACTGCCGCATGAATATTTCTTAGAAATCGGCTACTGTTGCTGAGCATACTACTGTTTCCAGGCACTAGTCCAGACCCTTTTTCGAAGAAGCTTAAGTAATTTACAACTCTTTCTTACCTTTCCCGTCCTTTTAGGTAAGATACAGAAATATAAACACCCAAATAACTTTAACAGAAAAGATTTGTGCCAATCATATGTCCTCTAAGCATGAAAGAAAGCAAGCTACTCAGAAGCAGTACCATACATTCGATTTGTGTCCTATCCAGTGAGGATCAAGATATATAAGAAGTTGATGGTTATAACTTCTTTGAATTCATTTGTGCTCTGAAGAAGCCAGAGTCTAGTTAGGCGGGACTCCAGGAATAAACACCTTAGATGTACCACGACCTGAACAATAGTTATATTGTTGATGTGTGTCTGTCCTCCATGGTACTAAGTAACATTTTATTACCTCTGGAAACTTGCGTTATTTGAACAAAACTTACTCTAATAATGAAAGAATTATGCTTGAGACTAATTTGAATGATTAATGAAATGTTTTGCATCAATACTGGGCAATAAACAAGGCTTAATTCTTTAGTTACACAAGATCAAATATTGAAATTTTTTAATCCATACCTCATTGCTATTAATTAACTAGGTACGATCCAAAATTTCGGCTACAATGGTCCTCAATTACAACTAAAGCAGGTAATTACAGTAAGATCCTTTGAAATGCATTCCATTATCTCTACCCTCCGTTTTTGGATGGTTTCACCTACTTCATGTGATACAATTGCATCCAGAGACGATTTTGTTCTAAGCTAGTTAAATATCTTCTGCAATGTTAGTATAATAGCTTTTTAAAAACAACGCTGTAACATTAAATTTCATCATCTTTTGGGTAAAACACTTTCAGAGACTTTAGAACTTCTACGGAAGCTGTACGAGTATTCTAAGAGGGCGATATTTTGTTTAAGATTATTTTATTAAGTTTTGTTAAGACACACAGAGATACCAACTCAACATTTTCCTCAGTTCGTGAAGTCGCATTTTGGCAAGAATGCTCACCTTCACTGAAAGATTTATCTTCCCTTTTTAAAATGCAGATGCTATTTGCACACCTTCGATCTTGCAATCGTAGAATCCCTGTGATCGACAGTATGCAAATGATGTCCACGCTAGAAAGACAATAGTTCTTCAATGAAAATTACCTCTGGTTGATCAACAACTTTATGGACCGAGGAAAGTGTCAAGTTGGTATCTGATCGCCGCCAAAATCTCTTCATCGTATAAATTCAGTCTCTTAGCACTTCCAAAGTGTCTGAAGGTGTTTTAACCCGAAAACTAACGAAATTTAATGTTACAGCGTTATTTTTGAAAAGCCATAGCAACTTTGCAGAAAACTTTTGCCTAACAAAATCGTCCGCACTCGCAATTGTATCACATGACATTTGCAATCTTCCTCCATGTCATGCAATAGAATCCCCACTTTGTTTGGATGACACAGAGGGACATGAGGGATAACAGTATACATTTCAAACAATTTTACTTCAGTTACATGCTTTACTTGTCATTGGTGATCGTTGTACCGAACTTTTGTAGAACTGATAACACAAATTCTGTAAAAAAAGCTCACACTTACCAACATCAAGGGAAATAGACATCCGAAACCAACAACGTCGTTTGCCAAGATGCAATAGGTCAAGGATAAGTTATTCAGAAGTTAAAAGCCGAGAAATTCATCGAGGAAAGATTTGATGAGTGACTTCACGCTGGGACAGCCTTGACTTGCAGCAAGCTATTGAGTCCTGGAAAGCAGAAGGATCAGTCTTTGAACACCCTAGTCTTGCAATTATCTGTTTTAACCACAGGAATGACAATTTTGATTCGGAATAACTTCGAAATAAAAATATTAATTCCTATATCATCTCATGTTATATATTGAAGTCTGTTTTAAACCGACTTGATTTACACAGCATCATTTACTAGACAATTCGTTTTATAACCCTTTTCTCATCATTACAATATTTTCTTTTTTACGCAAACAAATAAAGTAACTTCCTATGCACCACAGAGTATCATATAGGGCCGGAAGGTAAGTAACACAATATTACAAAAACAAAACACAAAATAAAAAGGATCCTCGTAAACCAACAAACAATTAAAATCAAACAATAGAACGAATAAAACATTTAAAAGATTAATCGTCTTAAAAAAACCCTTCTTTTTCCCTTTAAAAGTCAAAAGTAAAATTATCACAGTATCGACTATTCCATTCTGCATGTGACACTATATTGGAGTTATCTTAATTTAATATACTATTTTTTGTTTTATAGGGCTCACATCCCAAGTGCAAAAATCAGTATTGAGTACTGAAATCGAAGATTGAGATTTGTACTGCCAACATCACTCAGCATTATATACAAAAGAACATGGAATGTTCTCATCCAAACGTTCATGCGTGAACAGTGCAAGGAAAGTTTGTGAAACATTACGAATAAAGATAATTTGTTACCCTTATTGCCATTGATTATTTAAAGAAAGGGACCATTTATAAATTATGTCACACTTTTTTCCCCATATATTTGACCCTTGTCACAAAATATCACACCTCAACGAACCCATTACCCTCCTTTGTCTCATATCATGCTGTGTTACATTATGATGTCACATCCCCTCCCCTTGTCACAATTCGAAGCGAGACATCATTTATGGATGATCATAAAGGTGTGTCCTTTACTTTTATACCAAACTAAGTAAGAAAAAAAAGGTTGGATTTTAGTATAAAACGAGTAGAAAAAAACCCCCCAAGTTATAACGTAAGAAATTTGTTCAGAGCTAAATAGGGTCTTGATCTAATAATTGGCAGTAATTTGGGGGGGGGGGGGGAGAACAAAACACTGCTTATTTGGTTATTATTTGCACTAGAGACGTGTAAAATATATATCAGGAACAATGCGGTGTAAAAATTGTATTAATAAAACTTTAAGGAATCGTCTTCATACTAAAATTAATTTTGAAGTTAATATTCGTTTTTTTCCCATATCAACATTTTTTCTCTATACAACCATAACTTTTAAAGGAGAAAAATCAATGCAAATGGGTATCTTATTAATTTTTGTTGAAGGCCTGGCAGCTGGTGATTACTGGGGTGTGCTTTTACTACAAGAAAATTCTACTACAGTTTTGAGGGGGAAAAATACTACAGGCGTCTGGCATTTCAATGCCTAAGTTTCCCTGAGGTTTCTGACCCAAGAGATAATTATTCACGAAATGTTTAATAGAGTTTTAAAAAATATTTTTCCTGTGCTTTTCTGTATCTCGCCTCCATTTTTGAGGAAAAAGGCTTTTTTTTTTTCTTTTTTGTGTTACATTACAGTTTTAGTTACAGTTTACATTTACAGTTTTACATTAAGTAAAACTATGATTACGATCTATAAGAATAATACAGGAAAAACTGTTTCCCTTGAAAATGCTGCCCTTTAATATAAGCCTGAGCTTTCAGAAATTCAGCTACTTTGGTTTTAATTAAATGCTGAACCAACTTGCGCACTTTTAGGTTTGAAGAGTTTGAGTACGAAAAGCCCCTAATGCTGGCTGAAGTAAGCTGAGCTATCACTAGGTTCCGATCAGAGGATGTGCTTTACCGATCAATAACATTAACCTCTTTAGCAGAGGGCGAAAAAAGTAGGAGCAGAACAAAGTGATATTTTGTGAAAAAAAGTGGAGAAATATTTTTAACATTAAAATATTTTGTTTAACTTTTTACCCGTTTTTTCGAGAGATAAAAACATTAATTTCTATGAAAGTAAATTTAAATGTCGGAGTATACATTGAATAGAAGTATAACTTATCATCCTAAACTCAAAAATAAGGGGCTGACTTTATACACCGAAAAACATGATACTTTAAATAAAAGGCATTCAAAAAATAAACTCGGAAAAAAATAAAGCTGCTCACCTTTACTATAAGCCCTGAGCTTTCAGAAATTCCGCTACTTTGGTTTTAATTAAATGCTGGACCATCTTGTGCACTTATATTAGGCTTGAAGAGTTTGAGTACGACAAGCCGCTACTGTCGAGCGCTACTGAGCTATCACTAGGTTCCGATCAGAGCCATGTGCCTTACGAATCAATAACATCTATGTCATTTGCCAGGAGACGAATCCGTGCTCTGGTTGGGGGAGTTAGCCATCTGGTCAACAGGCTGTATGATAGGCGGGGTAGGAATTCTAGTTAAAAAAAAATGTTTTTACGTAATTATGAGCGGATGAAATAAAAGATTCCTTTAGAAGTTGTTTGATTTGATATCAGTGAAAATAACTTAGAATAAAAGCAGCATACAGAATATATTCACAGAAAATTGTTTACTTTCAGTAAAACACACGAGCTTTCAGATTTTCCGCTTACGTAAAAGATAAGAAACAGCTTCATACTGTTGAAAATGCTAAAAACATATCGATTCTTACGTATCTTTCAGATTGACACAGAATTTACATTCTGGAAATAAACTATCGCTCGTGTTTTCAGAATTCGAAAGCAAACGAAGTTTGTTTTGTAAAAATTTGGGACATGACAATACAAATTCTTTGATCATTGAAGATTAAATGGGATTTCCAGAACTAAAATTACGTTATTTTGGGCAACCTCTGTATATATTTGAGCTCGAGTTTCAGTACTACAAATCTTATCATATCATGTCAAGATATAAGTCACATATCATTTGCTTTTGTCTTGGACTTCTGTCTACGTGCAGTTTGTCTTCGGTATTAGACAATGAAATTATTGTTAGAGATGATAGTTTGGAATCTGCAGACGTTCTTAAAACAAAGGATATCATGAGGACTCTTTTTGATTTGATTGAAAGTTTTCCTGTTGACAAAAGTAAGATATTTTCTTTTCCTATTTTTGAATGAAATCTAAACTAATTTAAAATGTTTAATTAAAAGTATAAACCTGATTAGTCGTTATTAAATTGGTGTTCATATTCCTTTCTGAAACCATTACTAATTAATAGACTAAATTTAGGTAGTTTTGAAATAATCAGCTTCAGATTTTTGGTTCTTTTTTTGACAGACGCATCCATTTGATTGGGCAGATTTAGCAGTTTCGCAGATTGCGATTGTCGTTAGATGATTGTAAACTGTTTAAAAGTAACACAATTAATGATTATAAATTATACACTTTTTTGAGTTACACAGTTTTAGATTTTGGGTTAGATAACAAGATAAGATTAATATAGTTAACTCTTACCTCTTTTAGCACTTAATTATTTTACAGAGCTTGAAACCTTGCCATTAATTGCAAAGTTGGGTCATGTGAGTTTTATAAATTCTTCGCGTAAAGTGTATTTTATTCTAAATAAATTAATCAAGCAGTGTTCAAAGACGTCTATGCTTTATGTCAATAAAAATCAGGGTTGGAAAAAAACCGGGTTTTTTTCATAAAAACCCAAAAACCGGATTTTTTTTGGTTTAAACCAGGTTTTTTTTGGTTTAAACTAATGCATCTCTTTTAAAGATTAAAGAAATTATTTAAAAGATTAATTATTGTGTGTTATTGTTTTATTTGTCACTATTCAAACTAAATATTAAATGTTCCTTTAAAATATCAATTAATTTCTTGTCAATATAGTAAAAAGAATCACCTTTATGTAATACCAAGCCAAAAATTCTGTATGACAATGATAGCTAATTTTTAATATTTTAAAAGTGAATGTTGATTAATTAAATTGTGAATAAATAAATGAATATTCATTATTAAAACTTCAGTTTTAACTTGCATTTTAATATTAAATATAAATTACTAAAAGAAATTTCTCATCTGCACAAAACATAAATATTACAACATAAAAATTTTCTTATTTTACATACTGAAGAATTATAGGAAAAAAAACCAATGAATTTAATTCAAAATCCGTATAAGTCATAATTAGGAGAAGAGTACATAAAACATGTTATATTTACATTTGCATAAATTACTTTAAATGAGATAGGTACTAATGAATATCAATAAAGTTGATGAACAGTTACATAATAAAAAGAAAACATAAGATACAAGACGAAGGTAATTTATTAAACATTTGATTGTTGACAATTTAGCCTTTTAAATAAGAAAACTAACTTTGCAGCTTTATTCATTCCAAGTCTATTACGTAGTTTTGATTGTACTAGACCGAACGAGGAAAAAATGCGTTCAACATTGGCAGTTGAAGCCTTGGCTGTCAGAATCTGCTCAATTTCCCTGAAGACACTTGCATTAAACTTATTAATTTCATCTTTTTGGCTTTTCCACCACTCCATTGCAAAAACTTCGGTCACAAAATCACTCTCGAAAAGGTATTCTTGGAAAGGAGAACTCTTTCAATACAATACAATACAATACAATACAAAAAGTACACCAACAACAGGCGCTAGGCCCAACAAGGTTGGTGAATAGATGAGCAATTCCTGCTTAACTTCTTCATGCTCCTCTTCCTCTTCTTCTTGTCCCTACTTTTATCTTGAACGCCCATTTGCATGAAAGAAAAAGAAAAAGCAGTATTAATTTACATAAAAAACTATTTGAACAAAAGCTAAGAGAGAAACATTATCAGATTTCAACTGGCTGCTCTCTTCTTCTGCTTTTCATCATCAGAGTGACCAAATTGTTATCTGGAAACCTCTGCCTTACATATTCCAATACTTCTTTGTTCTCATCTGCAGTTAACTCCAAATCGGGTGACTTAAATTTCGGATCCAAATAGTATGCTAGTAGATGAGTTGGAGTAATTGCCATTTTGTATCTCTTGTCAACCTTTTTCAAAACATCTTTACCCAAAGACAAGTCTTCTAAGCTTTTCTTTAACTGTTTAAAAATTTCTGCAGTTTCTCCAATTGTGCAGTTTTCTCTCTGAGTTTTGTCTAAGGCAACTGAGATTAGTTTTAGCTGTTGAAAATAATGCTCAGCATTTCTTTTTATAGAAACATTGGAAATGATTGATTGAATTTTGCTGTCGATTTTATCTTTGTTTTCATCGCATATTTTCACAAGCACAGCCCAAGCCTTTAGATAATTTTCTAAAGAGTCCGTGAAAGAATTCCACCTGACTTCACTTGGCAAAGTTAGCTTTGGAGATTTTTCTGCTCTATAGCAAGCATTAGCAAAGTGGTTATTACGGAAATATTTAACAACTTGCAAAATTTGCTCTTTGACATTCGGATATTCAATGTCATTTGCAAGTAAATTTAAGATATGAGCAGAACAGCCATATGTCACAACATTAAATTCTTTGTCGGCTTCCAACAGTTCTCTCATTTTTTTAACATTTGTCGTGTTATCTATTACAACAGAACCAATGGAACACTTAAAATCTAATTTACATCTTATAATAGATGGTTTGGCTATGTCGTACAAGTTCTCACCTGTGTGAGAATTCCCAGACGTGTCATATGTTCCTGTAAAAAATGCATCTCCATTTTTAGTTGTCAAAGTCACACAAACTATAGGTTCATTATGGATGTTCGACCATCCGTCCAATCCTAATGTGACTATTTCATTACTTAAGATATCGGAACACTTCTCACGTTCCTTGGAGTAGATGCTGTCCAGAAGATCGCCACCAATTCTTTTTCTAGAAGGAGGAGAATACCCAGGTCTAAGACTCTCTATTAGCTTTACAAACTCTGGATGTTCCACATGGCTAAATGAAGAGTTGGTAGCATACAAAAATCTTGCCACTTGCTCGTCAAAGGAAGTTCGTTGGGATGATGAAGATTTGATTACGAAGGAGTCAAGGGTACTGCTCTCCCGCTTCTTTTTTTTGTCATTTACCGGTGAGTCGGGAACTTGTAAATTCTCAGAGGAAGGGTCTGAAAAATGTTACATGCTTAATGAGTGATGCCTTTTATGGATACATTGCATTTGAACTTTTCGAAAATGCCAAAACTTTATGTTGAGTTTTGTTTTTAATTTTGCCCTTGTAAAATTTTATCAGAGCCCTGCAAGGGCCATATAACAAAGTTGATAATGATGATTAATTGATTTTAATGCTTCTCCCATTAAAATTTCTCATTCTTAAAGTAAACATAGAATAATGTTTATCAATATTCATGGTTTATAACTTTTTGTATGAAAGTAGATAACAGGAAACAAAAATTACATGAATAATGTTTTACTTTACCCAAATCAATTGTTTAAAGCAATGCATATACGTGGTTAAAACCAATTGCAAGCTACTGATAGCATATGGGTAGTAAATTTTCAAAATAAAATAAATAACTGAACTTAACATGGAATTACATTTAATTGTCATAAGTGCTTATTTAATTTTTAACTATTTTTAAGAATTAAAAATATACACAATAATATAGACTTTCTATATTTAATAGAATAGCCATGCCTACAATAGTAAAAATTTATATATAATAGAACTATTTCTGTTTTTAGTTTTGGTTTCTGCTTTTAGTTTTGGTTTCTGTTTGAATTTAGATTTCTGTTTGTAATTTTGATTAAACTTCACTAAGTATTGATTTGAAAAATTAATTCTTACCTTTTAAATCATCCAAGCAGGAATTATCAGGAACATAACACTTCTCCATGTGTTTCTTCATTCGCAGAACTTGGCCTTCAATTTCTTTATTGCATATTTTGCAAACTGCTCTAGTACCTTTCCTCTTATCTGATTTTATTTCAGTAAAATTAATCCAAATTTCATGTTTTTTCCTGCCTGACCCAGACATTTTTATAACTTAATCTTTGTAAATTTAGCTATTTGATTCAGGACATTCAGAACATAGAGTGGATGGAAATTCTATGAAAATAATTCTTGTAGAGTTGAGATATTTCATGAAAGTAGAAGTATATAAATAGAAAGGTTTTATTTAAAATACCAAAACTATTATGAATTATTTAAAAAATAAATGTGGTTTTTTTAAAAAAACCATTTGGTTTAAACCTTGGTTTAAACCATGGTTTAAACCAAATGGTTTAAACCGTGCCAACCCTGATAAAAATCGAATAATCAGTTACGGAAGATAAAAAAAAGAAAAGAAGAAATGGATTTAAAGTAGCAATTAAATATTTTGATGTATGCTATTGCGGTTCTTCAAAGATTGATCCTAAATAGTCTACAATTATACGAGTGCTTCAAGCTTTATGTCATTAAAAATTGAAAAATATGTTATGCAATGAAAAAATCTGATTTAGAATAGCAATTAAATATTTTAATATGAGATATTGCTGTTTTTGGAGGATTGATACTGTTAAGAGTAATGATTTCAAAGCATTCCTTACAAAACTAATAAAAGTTTTAAAGCATATAAGTTTCTTCTTTTTTATTTAAATCGTTTTCTATGTCTTTTTTTTTTGTTTATATTTCGGAGTAAAAAATACGCTTGTTCAAAATTCTCACTTATTTACATAATCAAGTTCTACCATACTGTTTCCAGTTATTTGAACCAGATTCAAACATTAATAAATGTATTAAAATTGATAAAAGTCGTCATGCTAATACACACATGATATAAAAACCTCCTAAAATATTTAATAGTCAAGCATGGAATACTTTGAAAAAAAAAAAAAAAAAAAACAAATGTTATAAATAGCTTTTGTTTTCAGGAATATAGAGGGTGGGTACAGTTAAAATTACCTTGTTTAGACCTAGATAAGCTCTAAAAAAAGAATGTCATGGACATTTGTGTACCTTACATGAACAATACGAAAAAGAAATCCTCAATAATAAAATATTAGCTCAAATCAACAAAAACACCTGAAGGGTCGCGGGGAGAAACGATCGTCGTCACAAGTATTTAAATTCTCAGAATCACGTTTTTAAAGTCTCAACGTCTGTACTTTGATCATTTTTGCTTGCCAGAAGCGTCATCAAGATCGTTAGCATATTTCTTGCGCAAAATTATATCGCATATGAATTCTTTCTATAATAAGCTACCTGTAAAAACTCAAATCGGAAAAAAATGGACATTGATCGTTTTTCCCCGAAATTCTTCCATTTAATTTTTTTTTAAATCACAGAATTTGTCTGAGAAGCATTCCATTTGCATTAAGGGGAGTCGGCACAATAGGACCATTTCTTTCTCTATGATGTTTCTATTTACAATTTTGGTCTCATGTCATGTTATTTCACATCATAAGAAATTTAATACTAAAAAACTGGATTTAAAAAAAATAATTTGAAAAATTTAATTTTTAAATTGAAATTTAGCAATTTTTTAAAATGCACCTTCTTTTTCAAAAAATGTCGTAGTCTCAAAATTTTTGTTATTGATTCATCACTCATAAAGCAAAATTTTTATGCTTTGAATTTTTTATAAGTCAAATACTTTTTGAAGAAAAAAAAAAGAAACTTAAGTAACTCTGAGAAAACTGCGAAAAATTCTAAAACCCAGCAAAAAGATTTTTTAAAAAAGTGCTATCATAAAAGTAAAGCATAAATTTGTTATGTATAGTTTCAGGAACATGTAGGGAAAACATGCACATCGTAGATACAAATTTAAAAAAAGCCTTTCATTTTAGTTAAGATGAAATGCGCAAAAAAAAAAAAAAAAAAAAAAAAAAAAAAAAAAGCGAGAAAGCACAGCATTTTAAGTTTTCGGCTGGCAATATCTTTAGCAAAATTTAAAGCGAGGAACTTTTTTTTTCAGTTACAGTCATGAAAAAAATTGCTTTTTCTCGCTTATTTTATTAAAAAAAAATAAATATAAGGCTTATATTCGGCACAGTTTCGGTTTCGTAATGAAAAGGGGGCAAATCCCACAGTAATAAAATCAATAAATATTGCTTCAATTTTTCTGAAACTTTCAGGGAACAGTTTAGAGATTTATTTTATCACTTAAGCCAATAAAATTTTTTTAGTTTTTTTGCGACATTTTTGGGTGCTGTGTGTGTGATAACACACACCTTGAATACATTTTGTGGCTTACAGTATCAAGAAGAGTTTCGTTTTCAATTGCAGCAACTGGATGATGAAAGATGTTTCTGCAAAATCAATTGCAATTCTGATCTCTATTGATGATGAGAATTGCAATTGATATAAACGATAGAAGCCCTCAACTGGTGTTAAAAATTTGAGTTATTATTTTTATTACGGTACTCTGCAGATTTCTTTTCCGCATAGTCTATATAACTTATATACGAAGATTCAATGATATACATATATAAGAACGACTACTTCGACCTATCCGGGAACTACAACTGTAACACTCTGTAGAATACAACTGATATCAAACAGCTAATGAAATGTTATAAAAGTTCAAAAACGTACTCACAGTTATCTTTACTTATTTGGTATCATCTACCTCGAAATCTGGAGTTTTAGGCAAAAAGAACCAAACATCAGGAGATTCTATCATTAAAAGAAAAAACCTAAAACCATGCTCTTGATTGTTTTCACTGCACTTTTCATCCGTTTTATCTGCCGTACACCTTGTTCATCTGTAAAAAATAGTTACACCCAGAAAAATTAAAAGACTGAATGTAGATTTATCGAACATCAAGACAATCAATAACATTATTTCGTAACAGATTATTTAAATTTTGCGCAACAAATATAAAATGTAAAGAAAAGGATTCTACTTTACTTTATCCAGAAGAAAATTTATAACTTTTTTCTTTTTACATTAGGGGCATTGTATTCATAGATAGTACAATAATGAAGTAAGAAAAAAAGCAACGTGAAGAAGCATAAAATTGAAGTAAAACATTCAGGCACGTGTTCCATAATTATCTGGAATTCTTTTATCAATGCAAGAAAGTGAAGAGCAAAGGAAGGACCCAGTAAAAGTCCTGCCAAATTGAAAAGTCCCGTCAAAGAAAAGACTCCCGCCGAAAGAGAATAAACTCGCCAAGGATAAAAGTCAAGCAAGTGGCGCCATCTACCAACGATGTAAGTAAGCAAAACACGGCATTTGGAAATTAAGATATAAAAGAAATCCAAGCTTGTGAAAACTGAGGAATAGCAGTGAGGTCAATAACTAAATTGGAGCTATTGCTTACAATTTGAAAAAAAAACCTAAAAAAATCAAGAATGACGCTTTTTGAATGAAATTTTGTAATTTTGTGCTTATCGACATTGCTTTTTTGCTTACTTCACTTGTCGCATAAAAGGTAAATTTTTTTGTTTAGTGCAACAATAACACATCACGTAATGATTCAATTGAAGGTATTGGGTAAAGTGGCGTTTTTTCATACGAGAAATTTTTCGCCCTTTTTCCATAGATATAAAATGTCCCGAAGAAGATTCTACTTTTCCTTATCCAGGGAACTGCACACGTTATGTAACTTGCAAAAACTACGAAGCACATATGAGAGTTTGCCCGAAAGGACTACGATTTGACAAAGACTACCATTACTGTAGACTTTACTATGATGTTCTTTGTGAAGAAGATGAAATTAAACAAGGTCGGTACTAAAACTTCCTTTGTATTTATCAGCATTATAAGTTTATTGGAGACATTCAAGTTATAACAGAACAACACTATCTACAAGAAATGAATTCAATTTGAATGTAAAACAAAGCCCCTTTTATCTGGCCACCAACATCTCTGAGAAAAATAAATAAAATAATGAGTTATGAACAGAGAAGAAAATGAAATTACAAAAAAAAAGGAAAAAAGTAATAAAAATATAAGCATCACAAATAAAATAATTACAATTCGTGGCCAATTTAAAGATTTATTCTACTTTTGAAAAATTATTTTCATAGATTGAGGTAAATTGTAAAAAATTGTTTAGACTTTGTTGAGTCAGTTAGGAAATGTACTTTGCATATGAGGCGTTCCATGCGACGAAAGCGAATCCACCAGATCCCCAATTTTTTTTCTCTTTAATAGAAAGCTTTGCTATAGAAGAACTGACAAATACAACAAGATCTAGGACCAGCCTAGCTGGGCCCTGAGCCTGTTGCTGGTCGTCACTTTTGTATTTGTATGAAGCTTTGGCATCTAGAATTTGGGCGCATCAGTCGTGAGAAACGGCAAAACTGCGATAAATGATGCGTGGAACAAGAGCGAATGAGCCATCTAGGTCCTTACCAAGCATCATGATTCAGTTGTTTACATTCATTTAAACAGGAAGTGTTGATGGGATGCAGTTATGTGTTGAAGGTAAAACCAGAGGTCATTGTTTTAAGCTTTTCAAATTTCAGGCTAATCTTGAAATTTGGAAAAAATACTACTTCAATAGGATTATAAGCAGTTGGAATACTTTACAGGAGGCAACTGTTAATTGCAGTGGGGTAAAAACTTTTAAGAAGGCTCTTGATGTTCATTGGGGATTGTTAAAATGACTAGGACCAGCCTAGCTTGGCCCTGTGCCTGTTGCTGGTCGTCACTTTTGTATTTGTATGAGAAAATAATTTTTTAAAGCCAATCAACGGTAAATGAGGATGATGTCATGGGGTTTTGCCCAGTTTAATTCCTTGGATTTTAATTTGATATACTTAATTACTGATCTCTACTTATACTGATTTTCAGATTAAAAGCATTTTGAAGTGAATTTTGTTTCTCATTTTCATTCTAATAAAATTATTAATGCAACGTTACATCTTGTTCTTCCTGCATGACACGGCAATTTGCCCTTGTCCCGCTTTGAAACTAGTTTCCTTTTCTTTGAGGGGCTTTGTCTTGAAATACAGCTTTAGATTCGTCATTGTCGTTTGGAACGCCTCACATAATGTTTGACTTCTTCCATTTTTTGAGAAATGTTTAATTTATCAACAGCAGATTCAATACTTTATTATTATTATTATTTTGATCTTACAGATCCGTGTGGCGCAGACGAAGAATATCTCGAATGTGGCTCCTCTTGCGAAAAGTCATGCGAGAACTACAAGCAAGAAATGTATTGTTCATATGAATGCGTTTCTGGATGTTTTTGTAAACAAGGATTTGTCAGGGGACCTTTTAACGCCTGCGTTTTACCAGAAATGTGTCAAAAAGCAAATATGCTCTTCCCTTGGTTTCTTCTTAGCCGTCAACCTAAACTGTGACGTAGATTTCTAGTGTAGAATTTCAATTTATTTAAAAAATAAATTATGTTTGCAGTGTAATAGCAGCTCTAAATTAGCTTTTACATTATATCAAAAAATCAAACATGATATTTCCTTGGTTTTTAGTACAAAAGGTGGCGTTGCGAAAGAGGGAAAATTTGTGTTCCATACTGATATATATATATATATATGTATTATAAAAAGGGAAAAAAAGAAAAAAGCACCACACACAGGAAAAACGGATTGGGCTAAGGTAGCTTACAGCGGAGAAAAGTTATGACAGTTCTAATTTTTTCTAAGGGCATAAAAATTTTAGTAACTCTAAAATAAACCAATAAAATGAATAATAATTTTTAAAAAATACTGCCTCAAGTGCTGTGGAAAGTACAAAATCTGGGTCAAAGTGCGAGCTATATGCACAATCACACCAGTTATATGAAAAAAGTTTTTTCGATATTTTGGAGTTGGGCTCTTTGAGTTTGTCAAATGAAGTACAGGAAAAAATACACTAAAATATTAAATTAAATTGTCCTTTCGAAGAGAATAGGTCAACATTTTTTTCCACTTTCAGAATTATGTGATCTTCGATTCCCGCAAAATAAATAGCAAACAATTTTCTTTAAGATGATCATTATCATTTTTAATCTGAAATTTCAGACAACTACTCAGCAATAAAATCGAAAATAGGAATTTAAACATCAATAAAGATTTCATTGCTGCATTATTAGACATTATCAGATTTCAATTCTATTTTGGTTACATCTTAACACATGCATTGATCATTTTGAATTAACTTTGTTCTACTTGAAAAAAAAAAAAAAAAAAAAAGTTGGCATCAACGACTTCACTCTTTTTCCTTTTGTCTACTTTTTCTCTCCATTGAATGAGCCTCCTGAGACTATAGTAATTGGTTCTGAATGAATTTCTGCAAAATCGGATGCATCAGGTAAGTTTATTAAAAAGAAAATATTATGTACTATTCTTCAGTAAGCTGAAAAATGTCTAAAGAATTCAAAAGTTTTTTCAGCGCTTAATCAAACTTGCTTTTTAAAATATTGACATAGCACATATCTCTTTAGAAACATTCTCCTTTTTTAGAGTACTTTATAGATTTAATATTAATGGGAAAATTGGGTAATCAGTTTTAAATGTTAAAAATTTAAAATGATTTATCACCCCTTGGAAATAAAACAGCTATTTTGCTATTTTTCGACAGAAAGGGCTATGGAATGTAAATCTTTTATTTTCTAAGCAATTTCAATAACATTACTATTACATTGCTTTACTTTTAAACTATTAAAACGTAAGCCAATTTGTTTTTATGGAATATGCTAACACTATTGAAATATTTACTGAATTTATAAAAGGGCGCATTAAAATGACAGTATTTAACCCATTCTTACTTTATTCATATTATTTTTAGTGAGTGGCGACGTCGTTTGGGGTCGCATCACCACCGTATTTTCACATTTTTTTTACATTTTTTTATAATACACAGACACACACACAAAAAAAAAAAAAAAAATTAGCTGCAACTAACATTTGGTACTAAAGTTGAACCATTATAATGGTTCCTAGTTTCGCTTTCATGATGAAACTAGGTGAAAATACACCATTATAGCGGTTCCTAGTTTCGCATTCATGGTGAAACTAGTTGAGGGTACACCATTATAATGGTTCGTAGTTTCGCATTCATGGTGAAAGTAGTTGAAAGTACACCATTATAATGGTTCCTAGTTTCGCTTTCATGGTGAAACTAGGTAAATGTTCACCATTATAGTGGTTCCTAGTTTCGCATTCATGGCGAAACTAGTTGAAAGTACACCATTATAATGGTTCCTAGTTTCGCTTTCATGGTGAAACTAGGTAAATGTTCACCATTATAGTGGTTCCTAGTTTCGCATTCGTGGTGAAACTAGTTGAAAGTACACCATTATAATGGTTCGTAGTTTCGCATTCATGGTGAAAGTAGTTGAAAGTACACCATTGTAATGGTTCCTAGTTTCGCATTCATGGTGAAAGTAGTTGAAAGTACACCATTATAATGGTTCAACTTAGTACCAAACGCTGGTTGCCGCTAAATTTCACCACTTTTCCCTTTTTTTACGTAAAAGGTTGAACTAGAACTTTTGCGGTGAAATGCTGAACCTGTTTAAGACATGCAAGAGATTAGGATTTTAGATTAAAGAATAATACGGTTCGACCATGGACTTTTGACCTTTGGACGCTTCCGCGCATGGCAGAAAAGAGCGAATCCATTCGACTTTTGGGGAAGTTCGCTTTGCCGCGTATATTTAGTACGCGAATCAAAATGTTCACTTCACTGTTTGTTTATTTAACAACACAAATTTATAAACTGACCTATTGCATCAGTTCAGAAGAAATCAAGTATCCTAAACGCGATAGAACGATAACAAAAACGCCCATTCTTTACACCAGCAGTTCCTCCCCCGAACATGAATGGATTCTTCTTGGCCCTCTGCCAGGCAGATTGCTTTAGTTGATGGTAGAACTGTATTTTCCACAGGTTTAGAGTTATGCTACACGAATACCCTTTCTAATTTTGAATTAAATTGTCCCCGGAATGAACATTATATAGCAACTAGCTGATCTCCCACAAAACATATGCGGGCTAAAAGTTCATCGCTTGATATAAACCAAGGCTGAACTTGGTACAGTTTACTGTTTAACTGTTATCAGGCTGAGGCTGTTTCATTTCGCCATAAATGAAGGGACAAAAATAGGGGTCGGCACTTAGCGCCACCTATTCTACTTTGAGGCGCCACTAGCGGTGGAAAAAGTGCGACGTCGGTTATTTTGACGTTTCCAGTAATGAAACAGCCTGCACAGTAACGATTACGATCAAGTTCAGTCTTGTATAAACTAACTAAGTTGTTACCACTCCAAATAATCGGAAATTAACAGTTGAATTATGAATAGAAATACTTTTTAAGAAATGGAAATAAATTTGTTAAAATCCGTAAGTTACGATGATAAATACAAATATTACTTTACTTTCCTATGCTAATCGTCAAACAAATTATTAAATATCGTTTTACCATAGTTTGTTTTTTGCATGACGTCAGCATCGTACGGTACTGCAAAATTTAATCGTAACTGGTCCACTTTGAGTGATATATATATATGTATGTGGACATATTTGTGAGCCTGGATGTTATAACGGCTAGTGTCCGTGAAACTGCTGTCTGGACGGGTGTTTTTGCAACGCTGGCCTCTTTAGAGGTCCGGAGGACACATATATTGCAACTGTTCTTTGAGGTTCACAGAAAATAACAGAATTACACGAGGAATTAATTTATTTTTAGTTATGACATTTTCTATCAACTGATTTTAAGATAATGTAGAACTAGTCGCAAGAGGTAGCAATATATGAACTATGGGGGTGAAAGAAGTTAAATCTAATGAAATGCAAATCACATTCAGAACATAACTCCCCAAAAAACCCTCATTAGGTTAAGGGTAGTCGTCCTAAAAAGTTCTAAGACTGATGCCAACTTTTCGCTGAATATCATCAACACACCCTGAAAACCTCCATTAGAACAACAGGTATAAGGACGACAGTTTTTAAATTACGTTAACAATGCATAAAAAATTCTATTTGCAAAGGCAACAGTTCAAAAATAACGTCTACAATTCCTATTGGAATACGGTAAGCTGTACCCATAAAAATTCCTATCTGGAAAAGAAAAAGGAACTCAATGAAATTTTGATGCGAACGAAAGAAAGGAAAAAAACCCAAGAGATTGGGCTAAAGTAGGTGAAAGTCAAAACTTTGACCGACGATTGCAAATCTTATTTTTTATGATGATTAAAATTTTTAATAAATACACGCATTAACTTAGAAAAAATACAAATAAAATTATTAATAATTTGTAAATACTCTATGACCTCCATTTTTGTATGCTAAATGCTTCGCAAAATAAAGAAAGCCGACCAAAATGCTACAATCACACGCTCCGTACCCCGTCGCCCACAGAAAACCCTGCATTTTCTAGTTAATTGTTTAAATTTATGAAACTCGTGCAGTGAAACAATTTATTCTGTTTTACCGAGCGAATTCAAAAATACTTTTTCCTTTCAATTGTTATCTGATCTTACGATTCCCATAAAATAACATAGCTCATATTTATAGCATTAGATGATTATTATCTTTTTATATCAAAAATTTCAGACGATTACGCAGTAATAAAAACTCAAAATAAGAATTCAACTATCAATAAGTATTTCATTTCTGTACTTGCAGATCTTTCGAGATATTGGCAGACTGCTATTCGCGATCGGTTATATAAGGCAGGAAATGCAGTGTTAATTACTAGTCGACTTTTTTCTACGTGAAGAAAATGTTGGTATCAATGAATTCGCTTCTTTTTCTTTTGACAACTCTTTCTCCATTGAATGAGACTCCCAAAACTACAATACCCGGTTCTGAATGGATTCCAACAGAACCTTATACATTACGTAAGTTTTCAAAAGAAAATGACTGATAATATCTTATTGTTAGAGAAATGAGCAAATTTTTCAGAGATAATCAAAATTTATTTTTCATATGTTAACATTACTGTTATAAAAGTCGTTTCAGAAAATTTTGCATGTTATTTTTCACTTCTGAGTTTCCACGGTTTTTG
The DNA here is from genome assembly GCA_038502835.1 of Octonoba sinensis. NCBI lineage: Eukaryota > Metazoa > Arthropoda > Arachnida > Araneae > Uloboridae > Octonoba > Octonoba sinensis. The sequence goes on from CM076603.1 coordinate 46,346,589, forward strand.
CATAACGTACACAATAGAGTCACGCTATTCCGAACTAATTGGGAAAAAACACTCTTCGGTTTAGCGGGAGTCGGAAGAGGCGGATTTCATGAATAATATCAACTATTGATTTGTTAAGCCATAAATTAAGTGCGGAGACATCTGCTTGTGACCTTCGACAATGTGACTTTACGTCTGAAATGGGTGTAAATTAGTTCTTTTCTGTGATTAGCAGTGATTACAAATACCAAACCAACTTGTGTAAAATTTAATAACATTCGAATGATTCTTTTTGCCACTGGATTGATTCTGAAGTTTTTATTTCTTTAATTACATATATGTTCTGCATAGGAGAAAAGGAATTATCCATTGCAAGAATTATGGCTTCAGGATGACCAAAGTAACCATTTCTTTGAATGATAGAGTCTGCAACTAATTGGAGACTCTCTGTAAGATAACGCAAATCTTAAATTGTCTGCGAAAGATTTTGAGGACCATCTGTGCAGTTGTGATGTGATTTAACCTTAAACCACGCAGGGGCGTATACTTTCATTATATAGTCGGCCAGGACTTGTAACTCGTTGGAGGGCTTCTTGGTGCCAGTATAGAGACGCAAGATTCTATTCGCAGTTGTCAACCACCGAGCATGAGACATTTTCCCCGGATTTCGGAGTCTCAGTCATCGTTGTGAGCAGACGTGATGGATATCAGGTCAAGAAATGTCATGCATCGTTTGAAACCAAAAGCCAGTACAGAGCGAAAAATATAGATCTTAGAGAATGAAGTTATAACGCTTCAAAATCTCAAGCTGAAGATTCATTTAGTTACACTAAATGGTGTTTAAATATTTCAACAATTTATCATTTGTTATTAAATTTTGACTTTTTCTCTTGCCAGATTATGGCAATTTAGAAAAAAAAGTGTAGCCCAAAGATAAGTATTGATAAGTCTATAATTTAATCATAATTTTTCATATCATTACAGAACTTTTCCACGGTTTTGCTAAGGGAAAATCGGAAACGTGAAAATTAAATGTTATGTCAAAATTTACTTCCATTTTCGGATAATTTCGCATTTTTACCCCTGAAAGTGGAACCCGAAAATATTGATGGATTAATTAAAACTTTTTAATCTATACTTCTTATACGTTCTGCTAAATATTTGTCACTATCACAAAAACAAAAATAAAATTTTGAAAATTTACAAAATTTTTGAATTTTACCTTAATTTTTACGTTTTCTGAGTTTTTTGACCCAAAACTGGAACCGGAAGATATTAATTGATTAAGCTAAAATTTTGTGTGTATGTTCTCCATGCCACCCCACAACTTTTCAGCCCTCATGCAAAAACAATTTCCAAAAAAAAAGTTCTCTACGTTCCGCCCTAATGTGCACTATAAAAACCAACATCTTGTATTTTATTTCACATCTTCCACCTTTTATGTGAGACGGACTGTGTATATCTTTAATATTCAGTATTTTTCGTACTTAAATTATAACTTTACGTTTTAGAGAACCGTCGTTGCCCTTCGGAAAATACTTATCACACTACATGCGGCAGTGCTTGTCCAGACAACTGTTGGAATTATGATGACCCGGACAGGCAATGCATAACTTTGTGTGTGGAAGGCTGTTTCTGTAGGCCTGGATACGTCATTGGACCTGAAGGCGGTTGTATACTCCCTGAAAATTGCCCTCAGATTTCGCCATCGCTTCCCGTTGATCTACGATCTTCATATTTTTAAGGTAAATAACTGAAGATATTATCAAATAAAAAATGTTTCAGATTTTATTTAAGGGTAGGTGAACAGCCACGATAAATTTTTCTGTAATACTAATTATATCTTTCTAAAATTTAACATGTTTACGTAAAATAACATAAATCCTACTTTTTGAGTCATATTTAAAAAGAAAGTCATAAATTTTCAAATAGAAGTCAAATTTTTTTTAATTAAAAAGTAGAACTATTTTTTCCTCTACTTCCTTCACGTTCGCTTTCACTTAGTTTTGAAAACTTTTTACATTTAACACTTACTTAGAAACCAGAGAAATGCAATCAACACCCAAATTTATAAATAAACAACTTGAAAGCAATTTTTGAGCAAATGTTTTGAAATATTTCCTAAAAAATCGTAGCATTCATTTATCATTATTAAAAAACATATGTTATATGCATAGCAGAGTTTTGAAGTTATTACAGAGTTAAATTCAATCACCAGCATACAGGTTGATGTGTCAGCTTTGATTTAAAGGAATAAATTTATTAAAGGATTCCAGTTAAAACCTAACTTCACTGAAAAAGGAGGAACAATAATTTCTAACAATAAAGTGATTTGTAATGTTTGCCTCAATGAAAAATAAAATAACTGGCACCGAAACTCTTGTTGGCAAAACGAAATGGTTCGATTGCAATTTCGGCACAAAAACAAATAAATAAACAAATACACAAAATATATAACATATTTAAGTAAAATAGTCAGCACGGTGGTGTCGTGGTAAGGCGCGGAGTCGCACGCCCCAGTTCATAGGATCGAACCTGGCATTGTCTGGATTTTCAAGATGCGGAAAATCGGTTTGCGCTCATGTCGAATGATTGTACGTAAAAGATCCATTGAGTAGACTTGGGATTCTCTCGGCTAACTTTAATTCCTAGTGCAATTTCGCATGAACAGAGTCCGTTCGGTTGCTCGCCCTTTTAGGTTAAGAAACTGGACGTCAAAATTCTCCCCCCATTGTGGTGCCTCTGACAGAGTTGGTACCAATCTCTAGGAACTCATTAGGTCTGACATGGTTAAGAACCAACGTACAGGGCGGGTCAGAAATAATGACCCGGTTTTGAAGGGTCATGAAAAAAAAAAAAAAAAACTAATTCAGTTTGATCGTTGAAACTTTATTTATTTTGATTTGTATATAATCCCATTTTTTCACATTAAGCTTTGAATACCACTTCAACAAGAGGGAGACCATTGATGACCACTGATGCAGACCATTTATCTCCCCCATACTTTAGAAGAGTTGCAGAACCGAATTATCGAGGAGATATCCGCCGCGTCCCTTGAAAAGTGCAGAAAGTTTCCCAAAACTTCAGAAATAGACTGCATCAGTGTATTACTGCTGAAGGCCACCATCTTGATATTCAAAACTTAATGTTAAAAAATGGGACACACTTTTTAAGCTTTAGAATTGATTTAGTTTCTTCTTAATGCGAAAACAGTTTTTTCAAAATTTTTTAAAATCGGATTTAAAATTATGTTTTCCATTGTATATTTTAGGCTGATTTCAAGATACTAACTGAAAGCTATAACTGAAAACTCGATTTGAAAAAGAAATACAAGAAGAAGCTTTCAAAGGAAAATATTTTCTTCTTTAAAGACAAAAACAAACATCATATTGTTGAAAAACAAGAAACCGAAGGAATTATAACTGATAACAAAAAACTTTATTACTAATGAATAAAATTTTAATTTTTAAAAAAGTATGTTTGTTTGTTTTAAATCTGACGATCAATTAGCTTATTAATCAATCTGGATGCCATTTAAAGGAAGAGAAAAATCTTGAAACGCGTCTGGGAAAATTATTCACTAAAATAATTTTGGCAATACTTGAGAGGAGTTTTCTACCTATTTTAGACAATAAGTAAAATAACATCTAACTTTTTCAGTAGATTCGTTGGGATACAAGTCTATTTAAACAAGTTGAAATTATTTTCAATAGAGGTTGGTTAATAAAACATAGCACAAAACTTTATTTCGGAAATAATTCATTATTGAAACTTGAAAATGCTTTTTAAGTAAATACGGGAAAAAACAAACGACTTTCAGTTTGATGTTTGATGTCCTAAATCTTTCTTACATTTATTTCCTTCAAAAAGTGCTTTTTTTCCCACAGACTTTCAGTTTTTCTATTGTTCAAATTTTATTAGCTATTTCGAATAAATTATTTACCATTAGTTATGACTTCATTTTATTATTGTCGTGTATCAGATGTGAAGATTTAATAGAAAAATAAAACATTAATTATGACTTCATTTTATAATTGTCGGGTATCAGATGTGAAGATTCAATGGAAAAATAAAAACGTTTATTAGGACTACTGCTGGCTCTCTCTATTTTTGCTACTCCTTACCTTCGATGTTTTGTATATTTTCGACCTCAATATGTTGTCATTTGGCTCGATGGTTGATTTTTAAAATCAATTATCTATCCTAATTTTGAGATTTTTACTCTTTTCTTTATTTTTCTTTCGTCACAGACCTAATCCGTGACCTTGCTATAAATTGCTAGTGAGAGCTTTGTTCTTTTAAAGTACACTTTAATATTTTGATTTTTAACCCCTTAATGGTCGGATAATTTTCAAGAGAACAACAACAGAAGCGCCTATTCTTTTCAAGAAAAGCATTTAAAAAAATAATTAATCTCTCATTATACTAAGAAGAGCTGATACTATCATTTAGTATGTAAGAGAAGAAAAAAATAAATTTTCGGGAATAAATGGACTTTTTTTAAAAAAATGTTTTGGTGCGCAACTTTTGAACACTCCAACCCGTGATTTTGACGGGAGCGAGACGGGGTTAGTAATATGAGGCTATATAAAGAAGCTCCCAGTTCAATTCCATAATAATTCAAAGGAGATAACAGAAAATTTCCTAAATATTTTACTCAGTAAATAAACCAAGCAAAATAGGGCATCATCTTCATAAGTAATGGAAATGTTTTACATGTCCAGCCCTGCACATCGCCCTCTCCCACGGAAGAATTTGAGAACCATTCGCCCTCGAGCCTTTGAGCTTAAGCTCTAATACTAATCCTGCTATGGTAATGTATGTGCTACATGTAAGGATATCTACCTCCCCAGGAGCAGATTTCTGTTTGCTCCTCCGAAAAAAAATCTTGCCTTCGCTACTGTTGGACTGTACTTGTTGTGTATAAACTCGAAACCGCGGTTGCAATGGTTAACGGCAACCGCCAACTGAACTGACAATTAAAAACAGTTTGGGTTTTGGTTTGGGTTTGAGTTTCGTTTCTGGGAGAGAAAAACACGCAGCTAAGCCAGGACGGCTTTTGTCACTATTCTTGCTTACATAGTTAAATTGTAAATAATGTCTGTAAATAATATGTTCGTGCATCTGTGTTGTATTTAGCCAAGATAAAGTATGTTAATATAATCAAGTTGTGTTCTTCCACTCGTGGAGTGAAGTTATTACAGTACTTATTTAAAATTGAAAAAAAAAAAAAGTATTAACTAGAATAAGAATACAAAGTTAAAATATGGCACAGTCAAAGTACATATAGATAGTCAATGCAGCATTTGTTTTTATTGGCACTAAAAACAAATGCTGCATTGACTATCACAAGGGCACCTGGGGCCCGTGCCCTGGGCAGGAACTTTCTAAGGGGCAGGAAATTTTCCCATAATACTATTTAAATTAAAAAGAAAAAAAAAACTAAAATAAAATAAGTTGAATTGATAATAACCGCTAGTAATTTTTCTTAATAACAGGTTGTTGTTAACAATAAACAATTTTACGTTGACCTTAGTACACACACATGCATACATATAAGTAAACAATTCAAAGGGGCAGGAAAAATTGAAAGTACCCTGGGCAGGAAAGCTTGTTAGTTGGGGCCTGCTAAGTGCTAACGACCTTTTGCTTACGGATACTAAAAATCGAACATTATCTTAAGGAAGAGAGATTTGCTTATATTTCCAAATACTCCAAATAGATGGCAGCACTAAAAATAACTTTTTCTCATTTACCGAAATGAGAGCTTAAACTACTCGTAGAATTGAAATCAGACAAGCGCACCCCCACGTCGGATTTATAATATTTTCAACTAGCATAAATAGTTTGCACGTAAATCAGTTTTTTTTTCAAATTTTAGGAATCATTTTTTATTTTTGAATTACGTAGATTTTTCGTTCGGCCTCAGCTTTGATTGGCAGTTTGCCAAGTTTTGTTGGTTTGCTGTGTTGTCCTTTGTTTCAAAAATCAATTTTTAATTTTTTTCCATTAACCCGAGATAACTCAGGATAGTAAACTAATATTAAAATGTAATGCTTTTACACCTGTAAAAAATGAAAATTAAACTTAAAATCTACATATTTTGCTTTGTTTCTTTTGCTTGTATTTAATAATAAAATAAAAATATTTGATGAGTTTTTTCAATTTTTTTCAAAAAATTTGTAATGGAAGCGGTTAGCGAAACTTCAACGAAACTGTTTCTTTTTAATTCTATAACCACGCCCTTGTATCGCCTTATTGGCCTGACGTATTGCATCATTAAAAGGGATTCTTCCCCAGACGACCGTGATTTGTTGATTTTGCTATGATGTGGCTCTTGGCTGTTAGCTTGATAACCATTTGCAACAATCTATTACGACAAACGCAATATGTTTCCCGACGCCGCGCCGTTGTGAATACACCTTGAGTTTTGCATTTTACAACTGAATCGGTTATTTCAGAAACCCCATAAGTTACAGCAACTTTTGGAAAATTGAGAAACACTGAATAAAAGTTGATAATGACATGTGATGGATATTTTCCCCGTCTTAATCGTTAGTACTAGGTCAAATACCGTATCCATACTCTTCATTAACCTGGATTACATATACATGAACTTATATTAAATTTTAAATTTCGTTGACTTGTGGGGTGTCTCAAATGAACATAAAAAGGTGCGATAAAAACCATTTTTTTGTGCAAAATATGGTATAATTGGATGCTAAGTGTATGATTATCTTAAAAGAAATGATATAAAAGTAATTGGGGCAAAAAGTAAAGCATTATCTATGACATAATACAAAACTGGCTGTCTACGGAAATCGTAACTGCGCATGCGGTAAGTTGAGTTCATTAGGAAAGAGAGGTGCGAGTTTGTTGAAAAGAATGGTTAGCTTCCGAGATATCCCAGAATGCATTGGGCTGTGTTTGTTTACATCGCGATCCATGTACACTAGCGTTCCTAGCGTGCAAACGGTGTAACTTACTGACTTATAGGGTTTCTCGAATACATGTAATATTCTTTTTCCTCCAAACTAGTTTATACAGCCAGGACTGATGAGGTTGCTCTATCAAACGATGAATCTTCATTATAGCAATCGATTTTTTACAAAAATTCCCTTTCGCCAAAAATGTTACTCAGGGATCATTAATAAATGATGTCACGCTTGGAGGGGCAAGGGGGTTCGTGAAATTGTGACAAAGTGTGACAAGGGGAGGGGGTATCAAGTGTGACAACCCTGCTTATGCAACATAGCGTGATATGTGGCAAAGGGGGGGGGGGTCTGTTGAAGTGTGACATTTTGTGACAAAGTGGGGAGGGGTGTCAAATATGTGGGAAAAAAGCGTGACATCATTTGTGAACGGTCCCTTATGGGGTTTCTCAAATAACTGATCGCGTAATATATGATGTACAAAAAAAAAAAAAAAAGACTAATTATTTATATGCTAAAGTTTACAGTCCAATGAAAACATGTGCACACTTCATCAAGTGAGAATTAAACCTCTGGGGCAACAACAGAGCCATTATAACTTTCATATATGATGGAGGAACAAAATTTAATCAGACTTTCAGGCACGGTAGAATAATAACTTCGCAGAGAGCATTTTACTCCCGATTAAAATATTCACTCAGCGAAATAATTACTATGCTTTGAGGAATTACGAAATACGTCATTTGAAATTTCAAACTAATCCAGAACGAATAAGTAGTTAAAGTCACAGGTATCTACATATCCACGTCAATATATTACTTGGATTGGATATCACTATCAGAATGCGATAAAATAATTCCGAGGTTTTGAAGTCAATAATACTGTGGTGGCACTGGGCACTGTTCAGATGAAATTTGTATGGACTCTTGTAGTTGCTACAGTATTGAAATTATCATAAGGCTGGAAGAATGCAAAATAGATCGCCCGATATTTTGATACCAATTGTTTCTTTTACTATCAATATTTTGCTACTAATTGTAAACGACCATTTTAGGTCACATTTTTTTTAGAGTTTATTTGATGTTTTCAAGGATATGCCTCAAACTCTCGTTCAATATGACAAATAGAACAAGACAGCACAATAGAATAGGATACTACAATACAAAGAAGGAAATACACCCAGGGGAACGTAGGAGTCGAACCCACGCCTCTTTCACTGCGCGCAGGCAGGCAGCGGAAACTAGAGCCAGTACAGTAGGTATAGGAAGGACCCTTAGCGGAAACTGATTCTAAGACCGCTCGGCAACTAAGGCCCCTTTTGTTACCAGTATTCTTTCTTGTCTGATGCAATTTGTTACGGTTACAAACATCGTTCGACAATCCTGACGCCAAACCATTAAATTTTTTTTCAAACATTCATATATTGATTTATGTATGCAGCTGTACTTCAACATTTTTAAATTTTATTATTATATTTTTAAGTAATCTTATTATTGGTTATAGAGAAAACTAAGAAGATTATAAAAATAAAGCAAACTTTCAGCCATTTTATCACACTTTTGAACGTTGTCTTTTATTGGGAACGAAAAAGAGTAACGAAATAAGAGAGCCTGTATTTTTAAGTGTATCTTAAGAGATGAAACAGTTCAAGTAATATTTTAAATTCAAATTATGGCATTAAGTAAGTTCCAACTCTTAAAGAAAATTTAAATCTTAACAAAAGAAATTGTTTTGAACTTCCATTTTTCAATCCCAAATCTTTACTTCATTTTTATCGTTTACTGCTTTATTTACTTTTTAATGAACAATTTTTCACAACGTGGAGGCAGCACTTAGTTTGAACAGCATTAACCTTAACACACTCTAGTCGGACGACGCCAGATGGCACCACCTCCCCTTTTTTTGGACGTGAGACTGAAGGAGAGGGAAATGTTCTCCAGCCTCCGGTACTCTTGGAACAGCTTCGGATATTCAGGGTCCACGCATTTTTCATGCAAGTATCCCAAAGTGTACAAGGTGGGTTTTCAGCTGGTTGGGTTCCGAACCAGTAACCTTTCGGTTCGAAGAATCACGGCCTTGTTTTTAATGAGTATTGTTTCGGCGAACAACTAAGAACTGTGGATCAGGCCCGTCATGTAGGGGTGGCAGGGGTGGTCGACTGCCCCTCCTGGCTTGGAAAATATAATATGCTTATATGCATGTACGTATATTTTGTTGTTTTTTAATGCAACATACATTGAGTTCATACCCTTTTTGCACCCCCTCCCCCGAAAATTTTGAAATGACAGGCCTGCTGTAAATGTAAGATATAAGATTGGTAGGTTATGATGACTAGTAGTGAAACTTTTGACTGATAGTAGACAAAAATCTGTACAGTAATATATATAATTACAGTAAATTTAATACAAAACTGGAAAACAATGTATTTACATTAAATTTATAACTTAAAAATTTTATATAAGTTTAAATTTATAACTTACATTCAATTTACAGTTTATGGTTAAATGAGATCTGAATTTCACTTTCTGGTACTGCCTGCACAAAATACAGTGCACTCTCAGAAATAGAGCTCTCACTTTTGACGATTCTTCAATCGTCAAGAAAATTTCGTCATTTACAACGATTCTTTCCTCGCGCGATCACGTGACTTAAAAAAGTTAAATTTTGCCAACTTGACAAAAGGTTTACTCGGTGCATTTTTCACGAAGCTATTTCGTCAAATACGACGAAAGTTTCGTGAGAATTGAGCATTCGTTTCTGAGAGTGTGGTGGTCTGGATGAGATTCCATAGTCAGTCATTTGATGATTGCTGTTTTAAACCTGCATTTTTAGCCTACTTTCCCGTAAAAGTAAAAAAAAATAATAATAAAGCATGAAAGAAGGCTTAATGTATCGTGAAAATATCGTTAAAAATCAAGAAAAGTCAAAAATAAGTGAAGTAATTAAATAAAGATTGAAAAATAAAAAATTTGAAAGTAGGGTATTGAGATGGGGAAAAAGTGTGTCTGTCGGTCTGTCTGTCTGTCTGTCGGTCTGTCGGTCTGTCGGTCTGTCCCCCCCTAATAACTTTTGAACGAATTGTCCGATTGGAAAAATTCTTTTTGCATTCGAAAGATCTTGGCGAGGACATCTTATTTCTATATTTTACTTTTTGATTTGAACAATTTTTTGTTCAATTTTGAACAGTTCAAAAAATTTTAACATTAGCGCCTATGGACAAAATTGAAGCAAATTCTGTAAATTCTGGGCACAAGAGCCAAGTTCCTATTGAAAGCTTATTGAAAGGAGTTCTCGGCGTGAAATATTGATTTGAACAGTTTTTGTTCATTTTTGAACAGTTCAAAAAATTAACACAGAGCTTACGGGGAAATTTCAACCCTATATAAATCCTGATCTAACGGACCGATTTGCTTGGAACAAACTTTATCGGAAAGCTCTTATAACGTAGAACATGTAGAAATAGAAAGTTTATCCAGAACTTACGAGCCTATTTTGCTATGAAATTTTTTGATCGGGATTTTCAAGGATATTTCTCAGAGACTCAATGAGTGAAATAATGAATGAATGAATAAATGAAAGAGTGAAAGAATAAATCAATGAATAAATGAATGAGGAAAAGAATGAATGAATAAATTATTGAATAAATGAAAATATAAATAAATGAGTGAATAAATACATGAATGCGTAAATGTATGAATAAACACTTGAATGAGGTAACGAATGACTGAATAAATGCATGGCTGAATAAATGAAAGAATGAATGAGTGAGTGAATGAATATGTATTATCCGTTGAAAAAGGTATATTTTCAATAATTAGAACTAAAGATAAATAAGAAAGAGAGATAAAGAGGTAGCTAGATTATAAATTTGAATTTGGTGTATACGGGAAAGTAGGCTCGTATAGTTCTAGACGGAACTTCTTGTTTTTTTTTGACTTCAAGGGGAAATGGGCTAAAATGCCCGCTATGAATCTGTAACATTAGTGTACAATGAAGAGATCACTAAATTACGGTATCGCAAAACACATTTTCTTATATTTAGAATAATTCGAAAATGATTTAATGTTCTTCGGTTTTCAAAACATGGTAGAAGAATGATTCGGAAGCCAGCACTAAGAAAATTTAAAAGCAATTTTCTCGAATTTAGACTTAGTTCATGCATTTATTATAATGTGTTTTCTATGTTGCTACAAAGTTTACCCTTTTAAGACGTTCTTTAATGTGTGGAATTTATATATTGCTTCCCCCAAATCCCAGTATCATTTGGTTTCATCTACGAAGGAATCAATTTTCCCTACATTTTATGAGTTATGGAATTTCCATAATGTTGTTATGGAAAGAAAATATTTTGAAAACAACAATTTGTTCTGATGTTTGAAATATTTCTGGCATAGCATTTTTTCTTGCTGTTAAACGATTATCTGATCTCCGTAGGATATGGTAGAAAAAAACCGTAGCATCTTTAATGTTTTGACCTACACGATGCAGTTTTTTTTTGCGAGCCAATGCGGTAAGCGGTAAAATTTTGTTTGTTTAAATTGTATTGAAAAGCGAAAAAAACAAGAAGTTCCGTCTAGAACTATACGAGCCTACTTTCCCATATGCACCAAATTCAAATTTATTATCTAACTATCTCTTTCTCTTTTAGCTTTAGTTCTTTATTACTTCAAATATACCTTTCTCAACGGATAATACATATTCATTCACTCACTCATTCATTCATCCTTTCATTTATTCGTACATTCATTTACTCATTCATGTAGTTATTCATTCATTTATTTTTTCATTCATTCCCCTTTTCTTCATTCATTCATTCCTTCACTCATTCATTTATTCGTTCCTTCTTTAACTCATTCATTTATTCCTTTATTCTTTCACACATTCATTTATTCATTTTTTCTTTCTTTCACTTTTTTTATTCATTTATTCATTGTGAAATATCCTTAAAAATCCCAATAAAAAATTTTCATAGGAGAATAGGCTCGTTCAGTTCTTGTTCAACTTCGTATCTGTACATGTTCTACAGCGTAAGATTTTTCCAATAAAGTTTGTTGCAAGCAAATCCGTCGGTTAGATCAGGATTTATGTGGGATTGCAATTTACCCGTAGGCGCTAATGTTAATTTTTTTAACTGTTCAAAAATGAACAAAAATTGTTCAAATCTTCACGCCGAGATCTTCTTCCAATAAGCTTGATGATAGGAACTTCTATCTTGTGCCCGGCCCAGAGTTTACATCATTTGCTTCATTTTTGCCCATAGGCACTAATGTTAAATTTTTTTGAACTGTTCAAAATTAAACGAAAAATTGTTCAAATCAAAATATAGAAATGGAATGTCCTCGCCAAAGATCTTTCGAATGCAAAAAGAGTTTTTTGAATCGCACAATTCGTTCAAAAGTTATTAGGGGGAGAGCGACAGACACACATGTTCTCCATCTCAAAACCCTACTTTCAAATTTTTTAGGGGTAGTAGGGTTGACAATACAATCGAAGTCTCCTATATGGAAAATATTGGGAAGCTTTGGAACGGTAAAAATAAAGAAAACAAAGTTTGGCAAAACATTTAATTAAAAATATCCGGATGCCCAAGAACGAGGATTTGTTTCTCGTAACCTTAAAAGGTTATTATTGCTATTATTTTTTACTTTTTCCCTGATAATTTTCGCTAAAAAACTATATTAATGTATTGTAGGAGAAGTAAATCTTTTCTTTTGAAACACAAATATCTACTTCTTTCTTCCTACTTTTTGTTGTAATGTAAAAATGGAGTTTGTCTTGAATGATCGTTTGAATGTCTAAAATTAACCCATTTTTGGCCAAAGTGTGTTAATGCACCATTTCTATTCACCATTCATTCTTCACCATAAATATTTTTTTTTAAAATTAACCCTTTCCCTCTCACTCCCGTGAAAATGACGGGCTGAGGTTTCGCCTTCTATTTCTCGCTCCCGTCATATTGCCGGGCTGGAGTACTTAAATTTTCAAAATAAAAACAAATCAAAAATTAAAAATGAATATATATATTGTTCATACACATATTTTTATATAATTTTTCAGGGATAAAAAAATAGGCACTTTTATGACTGTTTTCTTGAAAATTTCCCGACCGTTAAGGGGTTAAAACACATGTGATTTGTTACTCATTTTTTTCCCGCTTTTTAAATGGCTTTGAAGACATCTACAAAATATTAGCAATTTAATTGGAGTAAACACTTTCTGTAGAGACGTTTTCAAAATAGCTCGCGGTGGGATTCGAAAACTGCGTTTACTCAGTGGCTTCATAAGTATGGAGACCACTGCCGCAGAAGACGTAAAGTGTACAAAATCCACACGAGTTATTTGCGCCTCAAATGTCCCAAGTCCATTTGCGTACAAAATGTTTCGAAAATTTTCGTTAATATATGTATATATAAATACATATATATTTACACATATAAATGAATTCGGATTACATATAAATCAATTCTACCTATAAAACAATTGTTCAACTGTTGATTTGTTCATTAGTTTGACCATGCAATTTTTTTTGTGTATCAATGAATGTAATTTAAGGGGGGAATAAGTGTAAAGGTCTCAAAAAAGTAAAAATCTTTTTTCTTCTTCATAAATCGATTCTGCAACTAGTCAATAATATACCCTGAAAATTTCAAAGCATAATTCCAAGTCGTTTAAAAGTTATAAGCATTTGAGCGAGCGCCCCTTTTGGAGCAGTTGAGCAGGTAGTCAGTCCTACCTGATGAGTATTACAGAAGTTAGCAGGTGTACTTTTATATCTTTTAGCAATTGAGACCTCGGGTAGAAATTTCTATAAGTATTAGTATCTATAAGTATAAAAAAATTGATTTATTAGTGCCTTAAATTTACCTTCAATACCACTCCTTTTTTTCAAACGCGTTTTCTCGAAACTACTTTTTTCGAATTTGCGTGCACTCTAGCTCGTACACTTTTGATCAATCCTTATCAAATTTAGCACACATTTTCTCTATATATACGCGCTTTAGTTGAACTAGAATCATAAACATATCTTTATTTTTACTTTTTGTATTGTAAAAAAAAAAAAAAAAAACGGTTTAAAATCGTACTTGATTTTCCCATTCTAAAAAAAAATAGAAATTTTCAATTTTTTGTGATGATTTTTGTTCAACTAAAACAGACACTTATAAAAAAAGTGGATTAAAAAAAAAAAAAATGATTTCAGATTCCGGTATTTTTTAAGAAATTTTTTTGAGAAGTTCAGTAACTGTTCTTCAATATATTTATAAAATAACTTCAAAATCTCAATAAAATATACTTATTATTTATACGTTTAAAAAAAAATCATGAAAAATGCTCTTAATACGCCGTTTTACATGTATTTCCCTCCTTAAGCATATTTCAATGAAAATAACACTGCATTTAAAAAAATAACTGCGTTCGGCCTAATATGTGCCAAAATTCTTTCTGACTTGGACGCAACGGGAAAATGTCTGCAAAATCTGTGGTGCCTCGGCTTACAGTAATATTTAAATGTTTCGCGTAGGAATTTTGGATCCTCCCCTTTAAACTTCCTCCCCCCTTAAAATCGTAATCATCACAGACTTAAAACTTTCAAAAGCTGTGTAGCAATTATTTTGAAGAGACCAATTTGCATCTAACTGTAATCCGTCTAAAATATTCAGTGAACGAGAATTAAATGATTCGTCAAAGATTAGCGAACGCATGTGAAATTTTAAACTAATCTACACAAAGAGAGTAGATTACGTACTGGAAATTGGTACAGTGGATTATTTGTTTCGTATGCTCGCAGAGTAATTACTTTTGTCAATGCTAAGGTAAGCTGAACAGTCATAATTTCGCTTCTCCGATTTCTGAATTACGAAGTTTGTGTCTATATGCATTGGGTTCAATAAAATGTATAAGGTATCCACTTAACATAAAATATTGAAGTTCTGAAGCATCGTATAATCGTATATTTAATAATTAAATAAATCGTACTTTTTTAATTTTAAAACGACTTTATTACTACTCTTTGCATTCAAAAAAAGTATTGATTCATGAAAAATGAATATAATTTTTAAAAAATGTTTATGGAATAGTTTTTAACTCATATGCGTTTGAAGCGCGCAGGATAGGATTTTTCTAAAATAGCGACGGCGTCGGCAGCGGGAATTGCTATTTTTTTTTAAGTATAGAGAGATTATTTTAAATTGTGAATTAAAGTTTGAATTGAAAATTATTTTTATAGATGTTACGTGCTTCAGCACACCCCTTGTGACGCGTCATAAGGGGTCCTCTAACGCGTTAGCAGAGGGGCTTCCAACCTGTGGGTCGTGACACAAGATTAATTCCCGAGGCACTTCTCATGGGGTTGCCATCTAATTTTTAGTTTTAAGAACATCTTAAATTTCGTAATTCAGAAATCAGCGATGTGAAATTATTACCGTTCAGTTTTATTACTTTAGCTTTGACAAAAGTAAAATTTATCATATAGTTAGAATGACTCTTACTTACACTAATTATCATTTTGAGGATTATTTTTGTAAAAGGACATAAAATAGAAAGACATTGTCGAATTACATGACAATTTTAATCATATCCGACCAAAATAAAAACCCATCAAAAATATTTAAAAGAAAGTAATGAATAAAAAATATTCAAATATAGAGAGATATTCAAATTTTAAATGAAAAGTAATCAACTGTGCAGAATTTGAATAAATTTGAATAAATTACAGAAATATTCAAATGAAAGCAGCGTCTTCATCATTATATGACGACAACTAATCTTTGTTTTAATCATTCATCTCAAAAGCAGTAACGCGTAACGAGAAAAACATTCACTTTGCCATCCCTCTTTGACGGGATTACTAAAAACCAATCAGCACTAACTTCCATTAAGGTTCATGCTTGTTAATTAAAGTTACTTCCATTCCAAAAATTATATATTCAGTTAGAGTGGACACAGAAAAGTGTTGCAGTAAAAATGCATCTTTCAGTCCGACTCCACTGTTTATTTTGCAGTCCTAGTACATTATAAAATAAGCACATTTACATTGGGGTTGGATTCAGAAAGGGCTAATATTCTAACGCATGGTTTTTCGTCGAAATTTTGTGGGTGAAAGTGTATGTGTTCATATTTGGGGTCACAGGTTTCTTACTTGTTAAAAGGAAGTCGTCACGTGAAAAAGGTTGGGAAACATTGCGTTGGCAGGACACAGATGAAGAGCAAGCTTCTGGTGGTCGATGATCAATCCAAAGCTGCAATTTGTCATTTAAAAACTTATCAAACTTATTATGAATCCCATGGAACTACTGGACACATTTCAACACTTTCTCGCCAAAGTTACGACAAAATCTTGTCTTATAAGAAAAATATCAAAAATGCTTTGTGCTAAAATATGAGTCAAGGAAAAAACAGTGAACATAAAGCGCAAATTGTAAAAACAATACAGCAAATAGTTATTTAAAGGTGTAATGGAACCTTCTTCATCAGTGCATGAAAGAGAAGTGCTCAACATACAAGAAAGTTGTCATAGAACGGGTTTTGTTGAGCACAAGACTCACAACTTTCTTGATGTATGTTGAGCACAAACTCACAACTTTCTTGTTCTGTGTTGAGCACAATCCTCACAACTTTCTTGTTGTGTTAGAGCACAATTTGGACCCCTCACAACTTTCTTGTTCTGTGTTGAGCACAAGACTCACAACTTTCTTGTTGTGTGTTGAGCACAATCTCACAACTTTCTTGTTGTGTGTAGAGCACAATCCTCACAACTTTCTTGTTCTATGTTGAGCACAAGACTCACAACTTTCTTGTTCTGTGTTGAGCACAATGCATCACAACTTTCTTGTTGTGTGTTGAGCACAACACTCACAACTTTCTTGTTCTATGTTGAGCACAAGACTCACAACTTTTTTGTTCTGTGTTGAGCACAAGACTCACAACTTTCTTGTTCTGTGTTGAGCACAAGACTCACAACTTTCTTGTTCTTTGTTGAGCACAAGACTCACAACTTTCTTGTTCTATGTTGAGCACAAGACTCACAATCTTCTTGTTCCGTGTTGAGCACAACACTCACAACTTTCTTGTTAGGTGTTGAGCACTTTTCTTTCATGCACTGATGAAGAGGTTCCATTGTGTATTCCATTGAGCCTCGAAATAGCTATTTTCTTTATTGCTTTGACAATTTGTGCTTGACGTTCTTTCCTTGTACTCAAAATCTTGATTATTTACGTATGTTACTGTTTTTTCAGAAATAGAAACACCCTTTAAAATGCAACAATTTTGAAGTCAAATCAAATACGGGAAAGAATAAGATAAATATTTTTCAAAATTGATACTTTAATTAAACAAAACAAAGATGATTATGTGCGCGGAAAGCTGAATTAAATGCGAATTTTGAAACCCCCGAAAAGTTTGAATTACCATTATTGTTATTTTTATAAAAAATATGCAACGAAAATTTCGAAAAAGTTAAACTGCCTATTTTATTAAAAATGTGTAAAATTAGGCAGTCATATTGAAAAAAAAAAAAAAAACCATACTAAAAAAATCGAACACATGATATGAAACTATAAAAACTCGAGAGTTGCTAAATTATGCGAAGAAATGAGTCTTTAATGAAATATCTTTTTTTGATAGTGCTTTATAAAGAACCATTTCATTAGTTTTTTCTGTTCGTTTTTTTATTCTGTCTATCTTGGCAATGTATCTGAATGATAGTCGAAAAATGCTGCGCTTACAACATTTCTCCAGCAAGCATTTTTTTTTTACGTTAGTGCAAAAACTATGAAAAAGATGTCATATTTTGCACTTTAAGTTAAACGCACCGTTTATAATCTTGGTTAATGTTTGCTATCTACCTATTTTTTGTTAAAACGAGATTTTTTTGCTGCTTATTTTTTTTTTTTTTGAATCTTTTATTAGCATTTTTGTTTTTCAGAATATTTCACTATCGAAGTTCTTTTGAGCATATTTATGAATATATTTGAAATCTCATGGCAGAATTTTGGCAATATCTGCAATATTTTTTTCAGGCTTAGCCTTTTCCCTCCAACTTTATAGATTAGATATCTAAGACTCGTAAGACTCGTAGATTAGTTTTTACATTCAGGGTTCTTTGAAAATTTAGAACAGAAATTATTTTGAATAAATAATGTAGCTGAGGTTTAGAGATGTAGCTAGAGTTGTACACTTCGACAACGAAGTTCTGACACTTGGGCGTTTCTGCGCATGGCAGAAAACGACGAATCTATTCGAGTTTCAGAATGCTTTTCTCTGTGTGTTGAAAGCAACCACGTTTTTAAACTGCAAAAAGCATCAGTTCGGAAGAAACGAGTATGAGAATTGAGAACAGAACACAACACATTTCTTATACCAAGCAGTTTCTGCCTTGAACATGAATGGATACTTTTTGGCACTCTGCCAGTCAGAGGTCTTTTTCTTGTTGTTGATGATTTGGGATAGAACTGTACTGAGGTCATCATGCCACATTCGAGTTTCATTCTGAGCCACGGGCTGTTCAATGTGAACAAGGCAAAACGTGAAAATTTAGCTAAACCATATAAAGTTTCCGAACAAATACGGATGGAATCAAAATAGTGGATATAGGAACTTTGGTATGGACCACGGCCTATAATCCCGGAAAATATTATGTTAGGTTAAAATAGTGGATAGTTTAGCGCGTATTTATATAAGCTGTAGAATACATATGTCCCGTTAATTGCCAGTTAAACTACAAACTGAATTAAGCTAAGGTTCCTGTTACAAAACTATACTTTAGGAATATTTCTTGAATTGATATCACAGTTATATGCAAAACATTTTGCTGAATAAATAACGACGGACATTATTACGGCTAAGAAATAAATCAATACATAATTCTCAATACATGATACAGAACTGAAATTAGCTTTTACAGGCCGCATAGTAATTGCTTTGAATGAACAATTTATTCTCAGTTACAAATACATGTTGTTACTAATCCCCCTGGCATAGGAAATCCTACCAGGTTTAGAAGATCAATAATCCACTAGCTTTAGGATAATTATGCAGTTTCATTTAAAGCGAGGTACCACGAGGGCTGAAGTCTGACTTTTACCTCAAATGTTGTGGTCTCTTAATTTTGAACCAGATCCCAGATGAGAGACCGTCACCTGGGTTTGGCACCCCCAGAGGTATCGTTTCACTTGGAGGACATCAGAGCCACGACCTATTTAACGTGCACCAGCTCCCTTTTAGTGTACACGGCCCCTTCAGGAACCAGCCGCGAGAGGTTGTAACCCTCCCAAACACTGACCTAACTCGATGTTGCTTCACTTTCGGTGTTCTGCGGGAACATATTGTTGCTAACTGTATAGCAGTTTGCAGGTAAGCCCATCTACCAGATGGGTGATCCTTTGCCTCTTGGAACTAGCATTTTCAGAAGTCCAATAAAAACTCCAACATACTTAAAAAAATAACAAACACTTTATTGTAACATTTTTCTCTGCACTGATTCTACAGAAGCTGCATCTTTGTTAATTACACAATTCATTCGGTGTTGCCAACAAAAGCTTAAAAGTTTACAAACATAAAACGTGAATAAATTAGCAAATACATGTCACATTTCAAAATCTAAAATATTTCCGGAACCGAATTGCAACACATATAATATACTCTGTAAAATATAATTACAGTATGCTTTAAGATTTAAAGTCTGTCTTTCGAAATTTTGAACAAATCCAGGTGTTCCGAGTGAATTACCTTTTGGAATTTGTGTAAAAATTGATTCTTTTATATACTATAAGAATAAAAATAAATAAATTACTATTTCATATATTATTATTTGTTGAATTGGAAAATTTACTGTAAACAATATTAAATTATTCTGCCGCAGTATATTTTTCAAAATTTGCAAATATTTCTAAGCACTAAATCTAGTTTAAATAATTCTATTCAAATCAAGAAATTCTTCAAAAATATATTGTTTACTTTCAGCTCGCTCTGTAAATATGCTTCTACCCGGCGCATTCTTGAATTAAATTTCAAATCTTTGCGTCTTGGGGTTGCATTAAATCTTTTAAATTTGACATAAATCCCTTAAGCATGAATCAAGATGAAGTTGTTTAAGAATATTGTGAAAATAAGCAAAATTTGAATTTCAAAATATCTAAATTTTGTAACAAAAAGCAGTAAAACAATAAGAGGCTTTAAGATATTTTCATTGTTATTAACTTATTATAATAACATTTACTGCAATGCAGTCGACTGAAAATATTTCTACGAAAAATGTAAATAGCAGAAATATTTTGTCTCAGAATTCTTACAGTTTGTATTTCTTCACTTTCAGAAACGCATGCTCAAATCTCACGAAACTTTCGTCGTATTTGACGAAATGGCTTCATGAAAAATGCTCCGAGTAAACCTTTCGTCAAATGGCCGAAATTTATGCAGTAACTTTTTTAGGTCACGTGATCGCGCGAGGAAAGAATCGTCGTAAATGACGAAATTTTCTTGACGATTGAATAATCGTCGAAAATGAGATCCATTTCTGAGAGTGTTCAACTGAACCATTATAACTTTCTTCTAAATCCCATATGTACAAGAAAAAATTGGGTTAGTGAAAAATTTCGAATTTTGAAGGCTTAACACGTTTTAAGGTGTGCTGAACACACTTTGACAGTTTTTAGAAAACGTCTGTCTGTGTGTTTTGTTTTTGTGTGGCTACTGGAACTAAAAATGCAATGCATGAAATCGAATATAGTGCACACATGCACCCTGATGGGAGTTGGTGTTGATTAATTTTCGGCACGAGTCCCTTTCAAGAGGTGTGGAGCAATCGAACTTTTTTTTTTTTAAATTAGCGTGACTTATATCTCAAGAAGTAATGGAAGACTTCAAACAAAAATTAGCTTTAGTAGACCTCAGTGGGGACAAATTCTGATTAAATTTTGCCGTTCGCTTTCTAGAGGTGGAGGAATAGAACTGTCTAAAAAAAGGTGTGGATGCACTTATTCATAATAAGAAATAATGGATGGAATTTATCGAAATTCGATACACAGATACATCCAGATTAAATATTGGCCATTCGCTCTAAGGAGCAATTGAGTTTTTCTTCTAGCTAAGCTTGCCTGCCATAACTCAAAAATCGCTGGAGGAGTTAAAACGAAAATTGGCATAAAGGTAGACCAGAAACTGAACCAATGCTTATTGAACTTCAGCACCATTTGCTGTAAGAGGGATGGAGCAGTCATGCAATCGAACGTTTTTTCTCGCTATGAGTATAGCTCAAGAAATAATGCAAGAGCTTTTAAGCAAAAATTGGTATACAATTATATCTCAATCGCCTAAAAGCAACATTTGTTCACTACGGTTAGTCACACACAATAGAAAATAACCGGTTTAATTATTAATAACTGCTGGAAATTATTCATAATAACAGGCTACTCTTAATAATAAATGTACCACACACAGACACACACACGCACACACACATATATAGATAAAGTAAGTAAGTGATCCATTCAAAGAGAGCAGGAAAAATTCAACATGCCCTGAGCATAAACACCTGCAAGTCGGGCTCTGTTGGGACATACTATTACGTCCTCGAGGTAAGTTATTCAGTTAAGTTAGAGAAGAATAAAACGAAGTTCGTAAATTCCCAAGTTTGTAAGTTTTACAGAATTTTTTAGAATGAAGCTTCAACTTTGAAGACAGGTGAATCTAAAAGTACTTATGAAAATTTAAATGCATCAAAATATAATTAATATGCATTCAAATTTTTTGAAACTTCAAATAATAAATGATAATTTTGCACTTACACCGGTAAGAGTAAGTAATCTAAAAGTACTTATGAAAATTAAAATATAATTAATATTTCACTGCATTCAAGTTTTTGAAACTTGAATTAATAAATGATAATTTTGTATTTACACCTGAATAAGTTTTATAAGAAGGCCATTCATTGAAAAACACATAATGATAATAATAATATAGTTTCAAGGTAACCAAAATCATTATTTGAATCTCCTTTCAAAGAAATTTTCCATTCTGAAAGGAAAGACAATTTGAAATGTCCTACATCAGTCCAAATCCGTATCAGTAGCTCTCAATATGTCAACTAATTATAGCTGAGAAAAGTTCTGAAGTCACGTTTATCAGCCAGAAATATCACCTGCAAAGGCGTGACAAACTCATGTACTGATGGTGACACTGAGAGCAGCAGGTTTTATTTTTGGAGTTCTATTTTTTTCCAGTTTGAGCATCTGAGCTGTTGTCGTGTTTTTACTTTCTTTTATTCTATATCCCAAGTATGTAGGAAAAAGAATTGGATTCGTGAAAATTTTCGAATTTTGACGGATTTATACGTTTTAAGGGTTAAGCGTTCATAATAGAAAATAACCGGTTTAATTAATAATAACTGATGGTAATTATTCATAACAGGTTATTCTTAATAAAACCAATTTCACATTAACTGTAGCACACACTCACACATACATATATGGGTGAATATTCGGAAAACGGACAATTTGCGTCCCAGAGCAAATTTTAGAGCTATTTTTAGAAATTGTCTATCTTTGCGTTCTATCTGTACATAGTCGGTTTTGTTTTGTGGCAACAATGCGATGCATGGAATCGAACGAAATTTGGTGATCACATAGACCTTCAAGGATGGTATTTTCGAATGATTTTTCTTGCTAAGCCGGACTGCTGTGTCTCAAGAAGTAAAAAAAAAAATGATTCAAACAAAAATTTGTTTTGTGAATAGGGATGGGCCATAGTGGAAAGTGGTGTGATTAACTGTTGCCACCATTCGCTCCAAGAGGGGTTGATAAATTACGTAATGAAATGTTTTTCTCGCTAAGTGCATGTCTCAAGAAGTAATGAAAGGATTTCAGAGTAAACATTTGTATACAGGTACATCATAATGAGTGATTTTAGAATAGAAGGAATATCCCCGTTTACTTTCCAGCATCCGATTGAAATTCTCACTTGATTTCCTGTAAATCTCTTGATTGAGCCCATTCAAAAATAGTGTAATTCAAAAAGGCGGACACAATTTTAGGTGGCCATATTTACTCATGCTGTATTTATATTCTGTAAATTATATTTGAGGTCATTCAAATTCGTGGGAAAAGATGGTACATAAATTGCACCTTTCACGAATCTCCACACAAGAAAAACAATCGCACAAATTCGCTTGTACTGAATTTACGAATGCTAAAAATCTTGCTTTGCATAGTAACCATCTCGCGTGCAACCGACGCTTTATGTATTCGAAACTGCCGACGCTACAGTGAGGTGCTGAAGTGGTGTAGTGGTTTTCGAAACTTTACAACGTTCTCTTTCATATATACTTGACGTAACTCAAGTACAATATATAGTGAAAGAAATATAGCAAATTAAAATTATGTCTATCTTTTTGGATCACCCGGCATATTGATGATTTTACTCTGTCCTTTATATCAAAATATTAGGCGTTAAGTTTTTTTCAATTACACACATACACAATTGAATATGTAGCTTCGTTATGGCCCCAAACACTTGCTGTCTGAGCCAGTGGTTCTCAACCTTTTTTTTGTTGTGGCACACTTTTAACGACTTCAAAAAGGTAATACTAATCATGCTTTTAATGAGGAATTACAGCTTGATTTTTCTTGATAATTTTATTTATATTTGGTCGTAAAGATGAAAATGCTACTTTCATATTGTCTTGTACATTTAACAGTCTCGATCTTTTTTTCGTTTTTACTGAATAATACTGGTTAATACTGAAAATCCGAATTCACACAAATAAGATGTAGAAAATTGTAATATTATGTTAAAAGCATTTTCGGCTATCCTGGGATAATTGCATCTAATGTTAATCCAAAATGAATCTTCCGATAATTTTTGTTACCAGAAAGGTTTGAAATTCGGCATTCTATAGAATGCCTAGGCATTGTATATAATGCCTAAAACTAGCCGGCAATGTATGAAACGATTTATATTTTACACATTTCCTAGGAATTCTATACAATGCCGAATGAGATACCGGCAAAGAATAAATTACATATCCGATTCGTTTCGCATGTATGTGTAAAACAATGTCCCTAAACAGGAAATGTCTCTGCGTGAAAAATGCAATGAACTGTAATACAAAATGTCATTCAAGCCTGCCATGTTGGAACAAGAAGGTTAATTTCTTATTTTTACATGAAAAATTTTATTTCTCTTTGTGGGAAAGGCATAAATTATGTTTTGTACAACTTTCATCTTTCTTTACGCATTTTGAAGAATTTTTTTTAATGGCACTCTCATTACTTTCCAGAATAACATTACTATTTTTGAGAAATGCACATCGTTTACATAACTTCATCAGGACGTTTTTTCATACTTTGCCTAAATAGCATTTGTCACTCTATAGAATGCCTAGGTATTATATACAATGACCAGGGAAAGTATGTAATACTTCTCACATTTCATACTTTGCCTAAAAACGTCCGGCATTATATACAATGCCTAGGCATTCTATAAAATAGCGGCGTTTCATTCTTTGCCGGTAACATATACACTTCTAAAATTTGGCGACACACTCTAAGAATTTGGCGGCGCAGGACAGTGCCGTGGCACTCTAAGCTATGAGCCAAGTGTAATTACGCCCGTAATCAAAATTCTGAGTATGTCCCTGGTAAGTAATTCTTATTTGTAGCAATCAAAAATTGAGCAGAATTGGCAAGTCACGGTGCCGCTGTATTCAAAAAGCTCCTTTCGGCGACGCATCCCTATCTGTCAAACATCCTAATTTCCATCATACTGACATCAGAAAATAAAGCACTTCAAACATCGGTAATTCTTATACTATTAGCGATAAATTACGACACGAAAGGAAATGGCAATTGAAATTATTGTATCTGAAAAGCAATTTGCGCTTAGCATGCTCTGGGGAGCAGAACGGCCGTCGTCATTCTATCCGAATATTGAATGAAAAGCTTTGATTAAATAAATTACGGAGCAGGAAAATTGCATTCTTCCGCCCTCTCGCCAGTTAAATCTTCAGTTTCAATCAGGAAATGGCAACACTTGCTAGGGATTCATGTAGGCTGCGAGGAAATTGAGTACACTCGTCAGTAGACATTCGAGTAGTGAATAAATAGAAATGTAATTGTAGAACTCTTTGAATAATTGCATTACTCGGAAACTTTCAGATTTATAGCGAATATTTTGTGTGTAGTATACAATAGGGTGGTGCGAAAAGCGCGAAGTTCAAAGGGCCGAAACAGCTGGGGGAGCGGAAAAGTTGTGCACAGTTCCGCCACGAAGTTCGGACACTTGGAAGCTTCTACGCATGGCAGAAGAGGAGGATTCCATCCGAGCTTTAGGGAGGTTTGTTTTGCAGATGCGTTTATTAGCATGCGAATTTGAATCTTTGCTTCTCTGGTTGTTGAAAGCAACTAAATTTATAAACTGGCATATAGCATCCTTTCGGAAGAAATCATGTGTGCTAAATGAATTAACACGAGAACAGAAACGGCACATTCTTTATACCAGCAGTTCCTCCCTTTAACACGAATGGTTTCTTCCTGGCACTCTGCCGGTCAGATTTTTTTGATGGTAGAACTGAATTTATACCACTAAGAAAAGTCCAAAATTTTAGCAAGATCAGATAATATCTTTTGTCACCGACGGCTCGATGGAAATTCCAGATTTTGGAAAAAATTGCCTTTTTGCTTAACTTTTTCAAAAAACATAAAACTCTACACGCCGAAACGGTTAGGTGCTGAAAGGTTGTCAATTATACGGGCTAGCAGATAGTATAATATGGAATTGTGAGCGAAGGATATCTTTTGCCTCCCACAGTTGGTTAAAAATTCAAGTTATAAATGTTTAGTGGGGCTTTCAAAAAAACCTTAGATTCATTAAGGTAGTACATTATTTCCATAGAAAGAGTATTAATGTTATGTATGATCTGGAGCCAGGTGTCTGCCTTGCCGAAGCTTCGTTTCATCTATAGTAGGCCCACCACTACTTTTAAGAGACGCAAAGTTGTTGTTACGAATGCCACTCGATGAATAACTCCTACCGAACTATGGGGAGTAAAGACTACTTGAATTTTAGGCTAATAAGCGTCTTCGGTTTTGTACCACAAGGGTGGAAAAACGACTTTGCTCAACACAAATAATGCACTCGGTTAACACGAGATAGCGCCGCCACAAATAAGCCACTTCTCTTTTCAACCAATGACTGAAGAATAGGGAAAATCTTCACCCACCTTTACCCTCCGAAATGCCTCGTGATTTCAGGATCTATGGATTTTATATGCACTTATTTCCAAGTATGTGCAGGGGGAGGAGTCTTCAGCAGGTCGAATTCCGAACACCTGGGAACATCTTGGTTCGAAGTCCGACGCCCTACATACTAAGCATAACGATCCCATAGTCACAATGTAAAAGTAGTAATAGGTTAGCTAATCGAAAGAAAAGGGTTTCTACACCATTTGTAAGGTTCATCCGTAAAAGATTTTTGCTCTCAAGATCAAATGACGCTACAGCAAGGGTACTTGTAATGAAGGGCAAAAGTAGAGTCAACAGGTAAGAAAATATCCTTGCAAAGTAGTTATTATAATGAAATTTTAACTCAAAATTAAGTGCAAAACAAGAATAGCACAGATACTGTTATTGATATATATTGGAAAACGAAACGTGACATAGGAAGTAAACTAATAACTATAGAGTTTGGATACTATTCGTAAGAATAATTTTAAAAAAAAATATGAGAAAATGGTGAATCAGAAAATGTACACGCAACGGAACATTGCATAAAACGTAAAACAAGACCACATTTTAATTAGCACAAGACTGAGATTTGGGTAGCACAAGTTCGAACTTTGGTAACACAAGATGTTAGTAAAAAAAGATGCCGTTTAGGGGAAAAAAAGGTGGCTTTGGGTAGCACTAACAGCCGTTTTGGGTAGTATATTATTTTGAGTAAACACAAGAATGCGTCTTAAATAATACAGGATTGCGTTTTTAGTGACATAATTTTAGGTAACACATGATATCCATTTTAATAACACAAAATGGCGTTTTCAGGAGCCACAAGATTGCACTTTAGATAACCCAAGATAGTGGATGTCATGCCCATTCGTTTCACTCTAGCTTATGCATTAAATTTCTTTCATGTTCTTTTTTTATCACCATGACCATTTTCTTTTCACCAGAAAAAAAACTGGCTTTCGATCATGTTCTAAAAACTCATGGTCAGGACACATGCGTTTCTTTCACATTCTTTCTTTTTTTCTTTCACCCTGACAATTTTCTTTTCACCAGAGAAGATAGGCATTCGATCAAGTCCTAAAAAATCATGATCATAACAAGTGTTCTCTTTCAGTGAACATAAATGTAAGATCTAACTTACATTACCCATGTTTATGCAAATGAAAGCCAAACTTCTCAATTCCATTCAACAAGTTTTGATTCAAGTTATCAAAGTGACAATCAAAAACTTTATAATAACCATATAAATCTCCACCGGAATCTAATCTGAAATAGAACATTTATCTTTCTAGGGGAAACAAGTAAAAATTTTTATTTCACCTTGGAAAGTTAATTTCCCAGAAGACTTCCGCCTCAGTGAAGCAACTCGCTTTACAAGTTGTTACTGCGTGTAAATATATCAAAGTTTTGAAATACACAAAGAACCAATTACGCTGTTTAAGTCTTTTGTATGTGTACTTGAAGCCCGGAGTTCTCATTGGGAATATTGTTTGAAATTAGTTGCGAATGTAAATGAGATATTTATCCATTTATGCAATATGGCCTGAGAAACTAGCGAAATAGCTTTTAAAAGGCTCTGAGCAGTGTCAATATTGGATTACAGTAGTGTTGATAACTGATTAAGAGCAAGTGTTGCAGAAAAGCGCTTAAGTTGTGAAATCAAAATTGGTAAATGACAGGCGAAATGAATTTTAATGCACATTGTTGTGTAAAATAAGGGAAAGTGGTAAGCTATTTACATCCCCCTCCTCTCCCAAGAGTTATATAAATTTTATGAATTACGTCACAAACCTCCTCGGAACAAATGCAACAATTAAGACGACTATAGAGTTTGCCGGTAAGAGTTTTAGCGTTGCGTCAAAATGAAATTTGACGCAACTCTAAACGCAATTTTACTTTTTTTGCATGTTGACCTTTTTTTGTCACACTGTTTTATTTAATTTTATTTGTAACAGAACTTTGTTGAGCGGTTTCCGACCACTATTACTGCATAAATTATCTTCAAACTTTGCACACAAGCTTATCTACCGATGACAATACAATATTCCGTCCATTTTACAATTTATTACAACGTTAATTAGGAAAACAAATTTAATAATTTTGGTTCTAGGGAAATTATCAGAATTATTATTTGTCAAATGGCAACGATAGCTTTGTTTGAAATCGTTTGGATAATGCAAGGATGTTTTAAATTTTAAAATACTCAAATCATGGTGAAAAAAGAAACTGCGACACGGCGGTTTCTACAACGCGATTTTTTAAAAAATAAAATCGTGAAAACTAAAACATTTTTTGCAGATTATTAAAAATCAATTAGCCATTACCGTTGTAAAAAAAATATAATACTGACATGCATTCTTAAAATTAAATTACAAAATGCTTTACAGACGAAATAAATCCTATTTACCGAGAACTCGGAAATATCCTTCACCACTATTGGCCGACGTATATCTTTCTGCACATCGATGCATAATATCGATTACCGGTGCATCGATTGCAACTGAGTGAGATATCGCTGTACATTTTGTAATGCCCTGTCTTGAGAATTTCGACAAAGAGTTTAATCTTAGGATTGATCGTAAGAAAAATCTGTATAATATGTTTCCTGTAAGTGGGCACAGCGTTTAAGTTATTTGAAAACGTAGCGCTTCAGAGAAGAATTTATCATCGCTACGTATATGATGCTTGGAGAAAAAAACAGTTGAACTCGCTTAATACGAAATTCCAAAAATTCGCCAATTTGTTCGTATAAGCCGTTATTCATAACAACCGTGACAAAACAAAATTGTGTAAAAAAAGTATTAGAAATGCAAGTTTATATTTTAAAAATAATTACTACTATTTAAGAATGATTCGAAGATGAGGGTGTGATCCCTGAACAGACTGACCTCCTGCAAGTCAGCACTTGCATGAGTTTTATTCTCTACCCAGAAAGATTCAACATATGATTCGAAATACGTAATGGTGGTTTACGATGACTCAAAATAACCAACTATTTTCTTTAACAAAATTACATGCAATCGAGAAAATGTTTCGTGAATAGGTCAGAAATTTTGTTCGTCTTAGCCGAAATTTGTATATTAGCCTTCGTAATATGCGTGAGATATTTAGTGTAATTAAATAGTAAACCAAACTTAACGAGCAAAATGTTCGTTTTAGCCGTGATTTCGTATTAACCGTGTTGGTATTAAGAAAGTTCAACTGTATAAATGTTTGATCTTCGTACATTTTTTAGAATTAAATAATTTCTGAATAGTTGAAATTGCTTTGCCGAAAGTTACGAATCTCACATGTAAATTTAAGAGTATAGGACTTAGAGAAACCATACTAAAGCAATGCAAGAGATCTACAAATCGAAATCGACTACTTTCTGAGGAGGGGCATTCAGAAAATTAAATCATAAACTAAAAATTTCGGTTTTTTTAAAATTGCTTATCTGAGACAAAATGCTTTGGGTTGCTATAATATTGTGTTTGCCATTATTGCATTTAAATGTGTATAAAATTTTGTGGAATTATGGAATTATACTTCAGTTTCAATTATTGCTTGAATTACTTCGAATACATGAAGACGTGTACGCTAAAGGGAGCTGGTCCACGTTAAATAGGTCGTGGTTCCAATGTCCTCCAAGTGAAACGATACCTCTGGGGGTGCCAATCCCAGGTGACGGTCTCTCATCTGCGAGTTGGTCCAAAAAATTAAGAGACTTTTCAAAGGGGCTGAAATCGGATTGTTGCATATAAGGGCCCCGTTAGACTCAGGAGCAGCGTATCCATTCTTCCTCGCCACGGGCGAGGACACGACAACAACAACAACATGAAGAAGAAATTAGAAAATAGTATTTGATTCTCAATTTGTGGCCCTTCAGTTTTTTTTTCTGACTCTCCACCGCAATCTAATCTCAACTTTGATTAGATTGCGGGCCAGCCTTGTTGCACTAGAGGGGCAATATGGTTCTTTATTTTGACTTATGAAATTAACTTTTCTTATACTACTCGTCTTAAGAAATATTACTGTGAGTATATATAAACTACTCCAGTCATAAACTATATCTTTTACGCAATTGGTGTTTGACGGGAAAAAAATCATAATTTTGTATTTTTTCGTGAAATTATGCGCTGGAAAATTAGGCTGTGGCCAGGAAGGCCACCTCTCATAAAATAGAGTGATATAAAACATTTCAGACGCATCTATAATTGACGGCTATAGAAAAAGGTGCCAACGGCTATCTCTATACCCGGGATAGGCTAGTTACACTCCAGTGTTTTGACATTAAGAAATATGCACGAGATGGGAGGAAAAAATGCAACTGAGGTATTTTGAGCATGTTCAAACATCCTTCGCCCCCGAATTGGACTGTTCTCTCGAAATTCAATGGGAGAAAACAGGACCGAGCCCGATAGACACGCATTTCTACAGCTCTTAAGTCTACATTAAAATTTTAATTTTTTAATGTCTATGCTATCAATTTATTTTTGGCTTTGGTTTTTAGCTAAATTTTGAAAGAGATTAAGTAATGTGTTTTGTAAGAAATCTAGCCAATTCATCAGGAGCATTATGATGAGAGGATACTACCAAACTGCATTTGAGCACTAATGTATAAACAAAACAGCATAAGACAAAAATCTTACTAAAGTTATCAACAGTATTTACAAATTAATCATTAAATAGCATAACACAAAAACCTTATAAAAGTTATCAACAATATTTACAAATCAATCATTTCTCGGGTTTTTATACGACGGTTGCGATTGGTATCTCTCAGTTAACTGTATTATTCTTAAAAAAATTTGTAGAAAAGACATTTTATTTATAAGATAGCATCAACACCTTTTACCTTCAACTTTTGTGTTTTTATTTATTTATATTATTTAGTCTTTTACGAAACATCGAGCCAAGAATATCGTCAGAACAATTTCAACATTTGTGAAGTGTGTTAAAATTCTTTGTGTAGAAAGTTGCTAGTGGATGTTTTCTTGCATTTAATTTTCTTAAAACAGATATGTCGAAAAATGTTATATGATAGTCAGTAACCTAAAGTCTTCAAGTGCTATAATTGAAAATACAGCACAACAACTGATGTATCTTTAAATTATATCACGATACTTCCGTGAAACGTTTATTAATTCTGCAACAACTGATGTATCTTTAAATTATGTCACGATACTTCCGTAAAAAGTTTATTAATTCAATGCGAGTGTCCAACAAGAAATAAAATCCCTTAAATCAATATTTATAATATAATCAGTTCCACCTAACTTTCTAGGAGTCATTTTCGTTTTACGATCATAAGCCTTTAAGTGACAATATAAGTCGTAGAGCTTTTAAGCAAGGCCTATCAACGTCAAAATGTCAGTCCTTTAAAATAAAAACGTTGCCTAAAGCTTTCTTCTTTTTCAAAAACGTTCACTAAAATTTTGGGAATAAAAGTTCAGCTAATATCATTGTCATTCTTTCAAATAAAAAATAGTGAAATTGTCAACAAACTTTGTTAGTAGTTAAACATTTATTTTATGTTTTTTTTTTAAAATTAAGTTTTTCTTTTTCCTTATTTAAATTAAAGGTAGAAATTTTGCTACTCTTTTATTCCTCTTTAATTGTTGAAGTTCACAAATTTCAGAAGCAAAGATTTGGGCCATAGGTAAATCTTGAACTAAATTAAAACTGTCAAGGTGGTGTCAATTGTTTAAAACATACTAGATAGGAGTTTATTTTATTTTTCTATTTAAAAAGGACATATTTAAGCCATTAAAAAAAATAACATACTGTTGTTACTTTTTTTTTGGTAATACATTTAAATAGCCGTCTATTATCCTTTTCATTCCAAGTGCACCCAATTGGGTATATTTTAAAATACTGTTTATTAATTACTATTTGTGCAATTTGAAAGCTAAAACACCCAACTGTTTTTGAAATTAATCAACAGATAGTTAACTTCGTTTTAAGCATGGAAAACATGGAAATTGGGCATTAATTATTATTTAAACAAATTATTGATTAAAATTTAAAAAAAAAAATTAGTTTTTTTGTTTTGTAATCGTTTTTAAATCAGAGAATTAAAAAAATTGCGTCAAAATTGTTTGTGCTTAGTTCTTGGGTTTGAAGAGGTTATAATTGCTTTTGAAAACAGTCAAGAAAACTGTTGTTGTAAGCAAATAACTATAATTTTATAACCTCTGAGCTGACTAATTCGCAGTATAATGCTTTGACATATATTTTTGCTAGTGAATATCCGACATACGTAATGAAAATTTCTCTAAATCTTCGGGATCTAACGCAGCATAGATGAAAAATATAATACATTCCCCTCCGTTGCGTACCAAGCACACACAAACACACACCTACCTACCTACCCACACACACACACAATATATATATATATATAACTAGTAAGCCGGGCGGTCATACGAAATGACCGCTGTTCTAGATCTTATAAATTTACAATTCTCTCAGTAACCGGAAATGCACATCAAATCAAAGAGATATTTATCAGGTAGAACAGTAAAGTTTAATGAATAAATAATAAACATATAATAATTTCGGAAAAAATATTCTTACCGAAAAAAAAAAAAACATCTAAGTTATAATAATCTGTAAAATAAAAATATTATTTTCTATATAATCAAATTTTTTGGGTGAAAAATATTTATTTATATCCAACATAATCATCGTCAAAACAATAGTTTTAACGAAACTGGAAAAAAGAGCGCTGCCACTTTAATATATATAAAAAGCGAACGATAAATAAATTAAAACAAAGAAAGAAGGATTAAATTAAATTGGATTGCACTGCTGTAAATTCGCAAAAGCTTTTGGTGAACTTCTATTTTGTAGAAGTTCGCAGTAAGTTCTCTTCCATAAAAAACGTTTTCATTATAGAAACAATTGTGTAGATGGCAGCACGATGCACTTTTCTCGGATTAAGAAATTTGGAATAAGCTCTCGGCGACAAACAGACACTTAAGTGGCTTATATATAAGATTTGCGCGTGAATGTCAGGGTAGGAGGCTGTGGTCACGTGCCATATGAAACACTTGTGGTGTAAAAGAGGAACTGGGCAACAAAATTCCTTCCTTAAAAAATGATTGCAAAGACTTAATTTTTATTGCTTGTTTATTTATTTACGTATATTTTTTTTGGGGGGGGGGGGATGGAATGACCGAAAATCAAACAGAAAATAAACGTTTTTGAAAACAATTCATTTCGTTCGAGCAATTTTGGTCTTAAAAACCAAATAGAGGGTGGGGCGGAAGTAATGACCCGGTTTTGAGATGGTATATATATAAAAAAAAAAAAAAAAAAACCTAAAACAGTTTGAGATTTAAAAAATTTTTTTAGATTTTGATCTGCTTATAATCCCATTTATCACATTAAATTTTGAATACCACTTCAGCAAGAGGGCGGCCTTCAGCAGGAATACAATGATGCAGTCTATTCTTCCCCGCAGAAAGCTGTTCGTGTGCATTTCAATATTCCGCGCAACGTTACGGTCCCTAGCGGAAGCCTTTTTTGTGGGGTTATTTGAAAGTGAAAGTTTGGAAAGATTCCCCCTCATACTTTACAAGAGCTGAAGGACAGAGGAAATACCCTGGCATACCCCTTGAAACGAGCGAAGTTTCCAAAACTTCAGAAATAGACTGCATCAGTGTTTTGCTGCTTAAGGTCGCCACCTTGCTGAAGTGGTTATCAAAATCTAAGGTAAAAAAATGGGATTAAATACAGATCAAAATAAAAAAAAGTTTTAAGTCTCAAATTGTATTAGTTTTTTATATACTCTCTCAAAACCGGGTCATTACTTCCGCCCGACTCTGTACATGAGGTACATTAGAACTTATTTGTGTCCAGGGCAAAAGCAGTCAGAGTCACTTAAAAATGTGTCGAATATTCATTAAATTCCCAGTACATATTTGTAAAGGAGTCGGAGTCAGTGGTCGGAGTTTTAAATATTCCAGGAGTCGGAGTCGTTTTTTCCCCCCAATCGGTTCCCCGCAGTCCTGACCTTCACGATGAACAGTTATTTATTTATTTATATTTGAAGTAACTGCAGTCGAATTAGTTGGCATCCATTTTTTAAAATATGTACTCTTTTGAAAGGACATTGCAAAACTTCATATAAATATTAAGTTGATATTCATGCCAACATTATCCTTCTTTTTTAACCTCAAAGTGAAGCCTAGAATTTCGTCGCAAAATGCAGTCATTCCTTATCTATTCCTGATTATGAAAAGAAATATACAATCCACATCATAAAACGACAAAATATAGCTAGCGTTGTCCCTTGCTGTAAAAAATTAAAAAAACTCCCAATCATTCTTTTTTTGTTGGAGGGATGAAATATTACTTCGAATCATGTAGAGACTGATGCCATGGAAATATTTCATTTTTTCTGCCTTCGGGAAAAATGTCTTTAGGAAAACAAGAAACTAAAATAAAAGTTATTAATTATGGAAATTCTTTCTCATGATATCATACTTGTTCATAGTTTTTTTTACTGTTCTATACATAAGTTATCAATTCTCATTTTTTTTCCTTCACACAAGTTTTTTTTTTTTTGCGTTTAATTAAAATGTTAAGGAAGACATTACTACAAAAAATGTGTCACTAAATAACGTGTTTACCTGTATTTTTTTCGGTGATTTTATCAGATGATTACTTTATATATAATATTAAAATTAATTGAATTACATGCATTTTTGTACAAGGATGAAGCTTAAGTGATGTTGAAGTACTTATGGATGGACTCTTAATGCCTCCTTAGTATACAATAAAAATATACATTAATAGTAATTATCCCAAACAAGAGTTTTTTTTAAATTTACTTTCACATAAGTAACTGTTTCTTCTTACTTTACTTTGGTGATGTACTGTTCAAATATCCGTCCATATAAGTACTTTTTCTAACAACATTTTGTCTGTCCGCCAATCAGAATAACCGTGGTAATATCAGCAGCCAGTATACTATTTCTAGCAATTAAATGATTAAGGTATTAAAATGCGAGAAATATGTTGGAACGCCGCCAAAAAGTTAGCAGGATAACAAGAGTGCACAAACTTGAGAATTGATTTTTAAAACACGAAGAAAAACTTGGACAGAACAAGTATAACATACGTAAATACAAAAAACATAAGACTAAACGAAATATAGGAAGTCAATCTCTTGAAGCAAGGTGAACGCTTTAGGATTCACATTAAATAAAAGATGGCTAAAGTTTGAGTGAAGGAAATACAATATTCTCAGAAACGCATGCTCAAATCATACGGAACTTTCGTCGTATTTAACAAAATGGCCTCGTAAAACAATGCTCCGAGTAAACCTTTCGTCAAATTTCCGAAATTTGTGTAGTAACTTTTTTAAGTCACGTGATTGCGCGAGGAAAGAATCCTTGTAAATGACGAAATTTTTTTGACGATTCGTCAAAAATGAGGATTCCATTTTTGAGAGTGAACCTTGTCCAGTTCGACCACGAAGTTCTGCACTTGGACGCTTCTGCGCATTGCAGAAAAGGACGAATCCATTCAAGTTTTAGGGAAGTTCATTTTGCAGGCGCGTCTATTTGCAAAATGCTTGTTTCTCTGTTTGTTGAAAGCCGCTAAAGTTATAAACTGGCATACAGCATCAGTTCGGAAGAAATCAAGTATAGTAAGTGAACTAAAACGAGAACAGAAAGGGCCCATTTTCTTTACCTGCAGTTCCTCCCTTATGCCGCGTTGACACGATGCCAGTTGAAGAGACAATTGTCTGGAGACAGCGTATTGGCATAAAGTTATTGGCTACGTGTGAACAGTTCAGGCTACTTTGCCAGCCAACTGCCTCGACAGTTGTCCTGAAGTTCAGTTGTCCCGAGGAGCAGACAGAGGACAATGAACTGGGCCCAGTGACGCCCCCCACCATTCTGAATCACAGTTGTCGAGCCAGTTGGCGCCGTGTGAACGTTGCAGCCAGTTGATTTGCTTTGTGTTGTGCCAACTCACTCGTGTCAGTCAAGTGTCTCAGCCATTTTTCGTCATCAACTGCCATGCCAATACTTTCACATTGTGAACAGGTTCTTTTCCCAAAGTTGGACATTACCCCAACTAACTGTCCAGAGACAATTGGCCCCGACAATTGTCTCTTCAACTGGCATCGTGTAAACGCGGCTTTAAACATGAATGGGTTCTTCTGTGCAGTGTCAGTCAGAGCTCTTTTTGTTATGGTAGAACTTTATGATTGAAAACTGTACAATTACGGAGGATATAGGACTACTGTCTGAGTGACATTACACACATTGCATAAACGAGCTGATTTGCGGCAAAGTACATGTTTATATGCGTGAATTTAGTATAACCAGTACCAAATCTATCCGCTTGTTCTGTTGTGGTGATGTTAGATTTGAGACCTTTATTCGATTGAGTGCAATTTATTTCGCATTGTCCTATTCAAGAACCCTTGTCAATTGATCCAGGCCAGTGGTCGGCAAACTTATTCAACGGAGCCAAATGTTGCATTACAACGATTAAAATTTCTTTGAGAGCCATTTTTTAAAAATAAACTTTTACTATGCAGGCACAAAAATGTCCTTCAATCGGATTGCGGTAAGCTCTTTTGGTCTTTAGGTCGACCCCTTAAAATCATCCAAAATGGTCTTGTACACTTGCTCCGTCTATTTCATTTCGATCATCCTCTCTTGCATGTCATGTCCATAACCCTCTCAGTATCCCTTTTTGCAATTCTCTACACCAAATCTTTCACTCCACAACGTTCCCTAAGATTAACTTAAGAAACTTTACTTGAAGTTTTAAGATTTAGTTAAATTTTATTTTCAAGAACTCGAGCCAGGCCTTGCCGACCCCTAGTCCAGGTACTCATTGGAGGAATTTTAAATGTCAAGGAAAGGAATAAGATTTTGAATTCATAGACTTGGACACTTGCACACTAAGCAATTGTTTCAGCAGCCACGAAGTCACAGAAAATGTTTTTCATTGGGACGTCGCAATGTCGCCGCAGCGCAGGACGACTCCGCCGAAAAATTTATCCCCCGCTTGCCAAGATTGACAATCCCGCCGCCTTTTTTCCGCCGTTTTCCAAGGGACAAATCCGCCGAGGGAGTTGGGAGAGTTTAACGTTTGGCGAAATGTTTAACCTCTTCAGACAGCAGAACTAAGCACAAACAATTTTGACGCAATTTTTTGGTTCTCTGATTTAAAAAATGATTACAAAGCAAAGTAACTAAATTTTTTTTAAAATTTTAATTAATAATTAATTTAAATTATAATTAATGCCCAATTTCCATCTTTTCCATGTTTAAAACGAAGTAAACTATCTGTTGATTAATTTCAAAAACAATTGGGTGTTTTATCTTTCAAACTTTCACAAACAATAGTTAATAAACAGTATTTTAAAATGTACCCAATTCGCTACACTTGGAATGAAG
Organism: Octonoba sinensis; assembly: GCA_038502835.1. Lineage (NCBI taxonomy): Eukaryota > Metazoa > Arthropoda > Arachnida > Araneae > Uloboridae > Octonoba > Octonoba sinensis. The sequence continues at coordinate 46,384,125 of CM076603.1, forward strand.
GGGTTAAATTGCTTTTGACTTTATTTTGCGACTTTCCGACTTACTGTTGCTAAGTTAAGAATTACTTAATTCCGGGTTTTTTAACTAAGAATTTTTTCATGTTCATATTGTTCTGTATGTTACCCTTTGATGGCTAATAAAATTAGCCAATCAAAAAAGAGATCGCATCAGTGGTGCTCGCGTTCAAAGTTCAACCAAATGCATACTTTTCTTTGAGGCGTTTTTGCTCATTACGACTCAATTCAGAACTTTATAACTTCGCATATAAACAAACATAAGAATAAAAATTGCTGGAGTCAGATATGGCGATGAATGTTCAGCAATTACGAACATCGTTCATACTGAAGTCTTGTAGATAACACATTGCTTATATTGAAGTTTTTCAAAAATCGTTAAATATAGGCTTTATTATTTATAGAAAGTTTGGCAGAAATGTTTAAAGCATTGATTATTTGTTATTTGTAAGTATTTGTACATAGTGTAAAATACTGAAGTCTTGTAGATAACACATTGCTTATATTGAAGTTTTTTAAAAATCCTTAAATATAGGCTTTATTATTTATAGAAAGTTTGGCAGAAATGTTTAAAGCATTGATTATTTGTTATTTGTAAGTATTTGTACATAGTGTAAAATACTGAAGTCTTGTAGAAAAGCACATTGCTTATATTGAAGTTTTTCAAAAATCGTTAAATATAGGCTTTATTATTTATAGAAAGTTTGGCAGAAATGTTTAAAGCATTGATTATTTGTTATTTGTAAGTATTTGTACATAGTGTAAAATAAGCTAAATATGAAGCCCTTTCAAAGGTGCGTCCTTTAACCTATCGGATTCGCTCCATGATTGCGAAATTTATTTAATCCATGCCACGTGTGTTTCAGAATCGGATTAAATATCCTGCTAATACCTTTTTGAAAAGAGTCTATGCATAATTTGTCGAATAATTCTTATTAGAGGGCAAAGCCCTCTCGCAGCAATTCCGGGTGGTTAGCGAGTTTTGTGACCGGGTTTGGAGCCGCCTAGTACTAGAATAAAAATAGAAAGACTTATTTTGTCCCCTAGTAGAATAAAAATAGAAAGATTATTCTACTATCTTTGTTTTTAATTTGTTCTTTATTTTGTAAGATTTATTCGTTATTCTGAAAATAGGAAAGTATTGTGAATGATTAATTCTTTTTCTGATTTTGTTTTCTATTTTTAAAAAAATATTTCTATTTTATTAAAAATAGAAAGATTTATTCTTCTTCTGAATGTTCAAAGATTATTCTTTATTCTTTAAGAAATGTATTAAAGAATCAAAAAAAAAAAAAAAAAAAATCTACACGCACCCAACAATTTTTTTTTTAAATAATTCCTTTTAAATTATTACTATAACTAATAATTCATAAAAATGCATTTTAAAATTTTTATCTACTTTTTTAGTAACTTGCCCGAAAGATTAAATTCATCCCAAAATGCTATGAACAGACATCAATCGCTTTAGGCATAACATCAAATTTTTTTTTTTTTGAAAGTATTTTTTGTGAAATGTAAAAACTTTCCGATCAACTTGGAACTTTGAATATATAATTGAATTCTGTCTTCGATTTTACCGAAAAAAGTTATGGAATAATTTATACTTTTGAATATGAAAAATATCCGTTGGGTTTATTTTTCCTTTTTTTGCGTCCAGTTGCTAAAGAGCAAACATTCTCTACGCGGTTCGTAATTAAAAGTTTTTGCTTGGAAAGTTTTCAATAAAATTGTCAAAAGAAATGCAATTTTTTCTTGTGAAAAGCATGCACAGTTTAATTTCCGCTCTATGTCTACATTTCAAAAATGTTGAAAAATTTTAAATAGGAAGTTAGAAAAGGTTTTAAATTTCTCTCTGTAGTAATATATCTCAAGGAACCGTACTTTAAAAATAATTTCTGGAAGTTTTACTTTTGGTTACTTTTTAAATCAAAACTAACAGCACATTTGGATAAGTTCGAACTTCTAAGACGTTTTTCTGCTTTAAGTTAGGCTCTATGTTTGGGGGGGGGGGGATTGGAAACTACGCAGAATTCCTGATACAAACATTTTTTGAAAATGCTTTAGTATTAAAAATTCACAAGGAGTAATTTTCTTACTAAATAAATTTATAAATAAATGAATAAAAAAATACATAGCTGGAAATTATTTTTTACTTCTTTATCGATACGTAGCTCCTCATTTAACACGAAAATATTTTACACCAAATAACACGAAAATGTATTTTTTTGAGGGATCAATGGGACCGGTCCCCCAGAAGGCCTCAGATATCCGGAACCCGACTGTTTAGTAAATATCCGAAATCCGATCCAGCTACTGCACGAAGGATTCGAAGCAATGGCCCAATATTCATACGCTTACAATTATGCAAAATTGTAGAAATTCCGTCATAGTGAACATCGATACAACATAATATCTGTTATAACAAACATCGATACAATGAAATAGTCCCGCAGTCGGTAGAAGTCCGGCTCCCGCGGAACACCGAAAGTGAAGCAACATTGACTGAGGTCAGTGGTTTGGGAAGGCGACAACTTCTTGCGGCTGGTTGCTTTGGGACCGTGTGCGCGAAAGGGAGAATGCGCTAAATCCGTCGTGATTCCAATGGCCTCCAAGTGAAACGATACCTTTGGGGATGCCAACCCCAGGTGACGGTCTCTCATCTGGGAGCTGGTTCAAAATTAAGAGACCTGTTAAAGGGGCGGGTCGAACTGTGAGGGCCCGTTAGACTCATGAGCAGTTAGACTCCATTCTTCCTCGCTTCACACGAGGACACAACAACAACATACAATGAAATTTCCGTTATAGACAAAGAAATGTTTAGTCCGTTTTAAGCGCCATCATTATAACGTACATTCCTTATAACGAGCATTCCATTGCACCGAAATATTTTCCCGGTACTTTGGCCTTCGCTGTAACGGATTATGACGCAGACTGATTTTTAGGGATTTTGGAATAAGAAGTGTATTTTATGGGATGAGAAATGCGGCATTAAAAGCGTCATGTGAACTTTAACTTTAGAATCTATTAAAGACTGATTTCAAAACATCAAACGTTTCGCTTGACTATGATAAGATTTCAATTAATGGACTTAAAAATTTTACATTAAATATTTTACGTTAAGTACTGTCTCCTTTTTTAAGTCTTGAAGTCAATTAAAAACGCTTCGATCAACAATAAAAATTTTGATTTATGCTTATAAAATTGAAATTTTCATTGACTGAAACATACGAATTTAATTACTTACTTTTTATTATCAAACATTTAAGAAATCGGAAACATCCAAAATAAATGGAACTTTGATATTTATTCTGAAGAGCAGATGATGAAAATAAAATACTAGGTTGTGCTTTTAAACAAAGTCCTATAATTGATTCATCGTATTAAAAAACATTTTTATGTAACTTTACATTATTCCTAATTTGTGCTGATAACCAAGTTTTTTTGCAATTGAAACGAATTAAACTGCAAATATTCATGTTTATAAAGCGTTTAAAAATTCTGACAGCAAATAACTGATATACTTATTTGAAGAATAAAAGTATAAATTTAGCATTTTCCGAAGAGTGTTCAAATTGTGTAGCAAATTGTTTCATTTTTCCCTTTTGAAGAAACTTGGGTTGTAAACGATGTCTTTGAAATAGGATAAAAAGTGTCTGTCAAATAATAGATATATTTCGCCTTATAGACAAATGAACTGTAAACATTTATGTCTTTGATTTTTGGAAGTCAGCTTTTTATTTTTATAAGTCAACATTAAAACCCGGATTCAATTTTCATTTGAAGTGAACTGAACTAAGTTACGTGGAAAAAGCTCGAAACTTTTAATAGAAATAACATTTTTTGCATTTGAAATAAATGAAACCAAACAATTTCTATCTTTGAAATATTCTTGATTTTGAACTGTAAATAACGAATATATTTTCCTTATAATCTGGTTGAATCTTGAATCAGTTAAATTTATTATAAAAATTCTATCATTGTTTCAATAATAACGTGGCGTTCTGAAGAATAGATAGCTAATAGGTCACTTCATAATTACATTCAAAAAAACTTTTCTGCATATCTACATATACAAAAAACGCAAAGGCAAAACAGTTAAGAAATATTTTTTCCTCTGTTTTTTTACCGATTTTCTTGCTTCTTTTTGTTTAGTTTCTTTAACCCCTTAACTGGTTAATTTATTTTACCAGAAATGTTCCAAAAAAAAAAGGAATATTTTTTATTGGATATAATTAAAGTCCTAACTTGATATAAAAGGAAAATTGAAAGATTTTTTTTTTTAAATTTCATAAATAATGAATTTAAGTATTTTTTTAAATTTTAAAACTTTGAAAAAGAAATGCCATTAAATGTTGGCTTTTTGCAATCACAGAGTATATACAGTGAACTGTATTACAGATCTCACGATCTATTAAAAAAATTCCACTACTAAAGCCTCTCTTTCAATATATTAAAAATACAGGCAAATCAAAACAAGAAAGGCAGAAATATCAATGCCCATATGCTGTATGGGCAAACCAGTTGGGACCCACTTTGGGTAACCCATACACCGTACGGCAAACCAGTTAAGGGGTTAATTACTGCTTTTTACGCGAGCTTTGGAAGCAGTCCCACAATGTGAGCTGGAACAGGCATTCGAACCCTTGTAAAACCACTGAAACCAATGTATTGAAGCCGAAAGATGCTTTTTTGAATAAAAATATTTAAAAAGAAATACAATTACTAGGGTTTTTCTTTATTTTATAAACCTAGTCTTAAAAATTCTTTGACACACTGTGTATTTGTAATACTAACAATAAGCATTCTTTTCTGAAACATTTTATCCAATTAATGTAAGATTGCAAAGAATAATATTATTGAAGGTTTCACTCACGGTTATACCTTGTCCTCGTATAACTTTCTTGAACATCTGAACACGACGCAACTCAACTTCAGCTAATGAGAAAAAAGGAGATTTAGTAAGATGGCCAGTCGTTATAAAAAATATACCTGATTGCAGTATTACAGAGACATGTTTTTATTTACATTATCTTGGAGAACCTAGCTGTATGAAATACAGTAGCCCTTCGGTATATCGCGCTTGTTGGGGGACAGCAAAAAAGCTCGATATATCCGAATGCGCGATGTAACAGATGTCGTTAGAAATAACTCAAAAAGTACAAGTAAATTGAGTGGACCAGCGCAGGTCACCTGAGCATGGTGTGAAAACGATGTCAAAGATAAAGGTAACCATTTTCTTTCCAGAAAATTCCCTTACCTATTACTCTCCCTTTTTTGGTTAAAAGGATGGTATAATTTGGATTTTTTCAGCCAAGTGCGAATACTTTCTGTACTACAAGGTATCTGGAAAAAGGGTGTAGAACCATTCTGCAGGCATGTAAGTTGGGAAGTGGGAGGAGAATTGTTGCAGCTTTTAACTGAAGCTAATTCAAAAGAAAGGAAAAAAAATTCTGTTCGATGGCTTTGTTCAATGGAGGGAAAAGGGCTTTCTCAGAAAGGTAATACAGTAAAACCTCACAATAAGGGACCCCTAAGAGGACTAAAAATTTTGTCCCTTAAATAGAGGTGTCCCTTCCTCGGAGGTCCATAAATTGATGCATACACCTATAGTGTATTAACTAAGTTTAACTTTTTAATAATAAACATGTGTTACCATTTAAGCTTAAATACTGAAAATGTCTCATGCGTACAAAGTATAAGTCGAAATTATTGAAATTTAAAACTTTGTCATTGAAAAACTAAAATTTTAGCATAAATGTCGGATTATCAAAGTTTTGCAACTTACATAAATTTATTTGGAGATATCTATTAGATGGGTTCGTTTCAAAGTACGTAATTTGGGCAATACAGTATAAATTACGTTTAGTGTACTTTTTGAAATCCTTGTATAAAAAACTTGTTGGTAGCCGGGTACTGTCTGTCCTTGCTGAACCCACATGTATTCCATAGTACAAAAGAGGGAAAAGTCTTTACAAGTAGGTTTTGTAAAGTACTTTAAAATACACTTGTTTCTTTGCTCATGCTTCTAGGACTCATACCAACTTTGAGTAGTAGTTAATTTTTAGAGAAAAAAAAGAACATCAGCTTCCAGTACATTTTCTTACCTATATTACTTGAATGATGGAAATTTTTCTCTAAGAATGTCCCTTAAATAGAGTGTCCCTTATTCAGAAGCCAAACATTGCAGTCCCTATTCAAAGGGACTGGAACCAGAAAAAGGGTCCCTTAATTAGAGGTGTCCCCTTTTCGGAGGTGTCCCTTAAAGGAGGTACCACTGCATTTTTACTTTTGAGAGCTCAAACTTGAAATTTTCGGAAACAAAGAAAAAGCGCGATATATCCGAATGAGCGATATAACGAGGCGCGATATAACGAAGAATTACTGCATATCGGTGTGCATTGATTCGATGCTTATTGATGAAAAAATTGTCGCCAAGTTTGTCAATAAGTTTCTAGTTAAATTGCTGACTTATTGAACAAACTTAAAAAACGAAAAAAAAAAAAAAAAAGTGAAAAAAAAAAAGTCTTGCTGTTATCTTGAATAAAGAACGAATTAATTACTTATCGATCCGCAGTTAACAGTTTTAACTTTAACTATACGCATACTCGTATTTTCCAATGTAGTCAGCTGCCAATTAGCATGATTCACTAGTGTAATGATGGTGAAAAAAATTAAGTGACAAAATTTGACTACACCAAAAAGATAATTAGGCATTAATTAACAACGCGACAAAATTAAGCTTCCTGAAATACCATAACGAAATGTTCAAATTATTTGATGATCGATACAAATTAATTTTATGCATGAAATGGAAGAAAAAACAATTAATTACTCGGATTTAATTATAATCTTTACTTTTCCTTTAATTTTTTTTTTTGATTATTTATATTCATTAAATTTACTCATAAGAAAATGTTACGAAATGGGAAATGGGATGAAATAGTTAAGGGAAGAAGCCAGTAAAAGAATTTGGATAAAAATGAAAATCTTATTCTTGTGTTAAAGTTACTTGGTAGTAATTGAGTCAAAAACGCATACATTTTGAAAGTAGACCTTAAATATATAATAGCACATTAAGTACGTACATTTCTTTTAGTTAAATACTATTATCGAAGATATCAGGGTTAACACTTCTTTTCCCCCGATAATCTATATACAAATCGGCGAAGACAAAACAGTTCTCAGAAACCATTTTCTCCTCTGTTTCCCAACAGATTTTCTGACTTTTTTTTGTTCAGTAGCTATTGACGAGTTTTAGTGATATCAATAAAAAAATAGAAACAGTTTATTATAAGTATTATTTCCCCTTTTCTTTTGTCAAGTAAGCCTAATTTATAATTATAATTCTATATTGTTATAGAGGCCACATGTCTTGGTTGAGTAAATTATTAGGTAATAAATATAAGACTTATTGTTAAAAAGAGTTTGTTGCCATTAAGCAGTAATATTAAAAGCAGTTATAATATGAGTTTGAGTGAAGGATTCTGTGAAACAATGAAATGAAAAGGAGAATAGTGTACGGAAACAAACATTTAAGTTTTATTTAACTGCCACTCGACCCTTTGTACGAAATCGGCAGAAGTAAGAGTGGCTATGTTTAAGAGCGCCATTGGCCCTGCGGCGACAATGATTTACGATATGTTTGCTTTAAGAGAGGATGATCAAAAAAGTTATAATCGCCAAATTTGATGAATAATACTTGATATAATTGTATATGCAACATAATGTCTTCAATGCTAAATTAAATTTTACGATCAAATTTCGTTTGCTGGCCCAAATCTAGTTTACAGTATGACATGGTACAAAGCAGGTTGGAAAATACGAGTATCCGTATAGTTTAAGTTAAACTGTTAAAAGCGGAGCGATAAGTAATTAATTCGTTCTTTATTCGAGATAATAGGAAAAAAACTAATTTTTTTTCATATATATATTTTTTTTTTTTTGAACTTTGCTCACCAGCAATTTAACTGGAAACTTATAAAGGGGCAATTTTTTCATCACTAAGCATCGAATCAATGCACACGGATTTACAGTAACGGTACAAACAAACAGCATTGAGGCATAAAATGACAGTTAAAATTTTAAAGAAAATATTTTAAAGTTATTTCATTGTATGAAAGGACATAAACTGAGATGAGAGTATTCAACGATTTTTAATTACAACAATATAAAATGATTATAATTATGTTAGAAATAGTAAGAGTTATTCAAAGAAGAACTCTTACTTTAGTGATTTTTGATTATATTTTGAAAGTAATACCTTTTAATATGACTATTTCATTGAAACACAAGGAAACGTTTCAATAAAAAAGTAAAATTATGAACATTTTGAAAGAATAACTGTGGATTTGGTTTTTGCTTTGAATCAGCGAACACTGGTTTGGAGCTATTTGAATAAGTAACACAAAATAAAATAAATTTAAAATATTACTTAATTTATCACTTTTTTCCCCCCCTGGAAATAATGCAAAACCTTCTCAGACACAGATATATATGTAAAGTAAAAATTTTGCATGTAAAAAATCTTCTTCCACTATTAAGTTTTAAAAATCGAACTTTTATTATTTGTTTACTACATAAGCACATATTGATATGAGGAAACAAAACAGTTTTAAAATCGAAAGGAAAAAAAAAAAAAAACTTGTGTTGAAGTAAACACAAAACTCTAGCGCTTCTGAAATTAAGTTTCCAATACAAAAATAACACTTTCACCCCGGGTTTAGTTGGACAGTGTATTTTAATTCACTTCACAGAATGAGGGCAAACTAATTTCGAAGTTATCAACTTAAAAAAAAAGCCACTTACAGTTGAAAACCACTTAAAAGGAAATAAATGCATTTATCTTGTTCATTCTATCAATGCTCAATTTGTTTTTTTTCATAAAAGTGTCAGATAAAACTTTTTCAAAAAATGCTTAACGTAAGTGATTGGATGCAGTTTTTTTAATCTATTGAAATCTTTTAATGGCTGTTTCGAAGTAGAAGTAATTTCATATTAATTCTGATAAAGTAGTTTTTGTGTTGGAATAAAATTCTATTGATCTGTTTATTTAAAAAAACGTTTTAAAATGGTAAATTTTTAAGTAAGGAAATAAAAAAAAGAATGTTTTTAATAGGAAAAGATCTTTTATTTGTGTTCGTACAAAACATGCAAGATCAAATCCCGTTTAATCAATTGGACTCCATTAAAAAGTTAATCGCTTTTGTTGCTGAAAAATTTCGGGTATTTTTCCTTTAAAAGTGCTGCTAAAATACCAAACGCAACAGCGACGTGCAACAAAGAATAAATTTTTCAATCCATATCAATGATTCTACATAATTTCATAACCACACCCTCGCTTTGACTGATTGGCATTTTTTACAGCGTTAATAAAAGGGACTTTCCCCTAGCCGACAGTGATTGGTTAATTGAGTTATGGAAGGCACACGTCATCGCGGTTTGATAACCATAGCAACAATCTGTTACGAAGGAGACAAAATGTCCATGTCGTTCTTGGTGTAAAAGCGTCCAAAGGCCACTATACATACGAGCCGACGCATTAGTCATTTTGGATCAGATTTCTCATCGTTGAAAAGCTAGGGTTACCAAAATGCAGAGCGAAGTTTCCCAGCATTGTGTCCCATTACCAAATCTCGCAAAATTGAGGAAAGTTTAAATGCTAGATAATATGAAACATCGCCAAAAAACGAAATATGTCAAAAAGGTTTTCCAAGCAGAACAAGCACTCTGATCCAAAATAGTCTGTCTATATGGTGGCTCTGCCTGCGGTGGTAACCTATGGTTAGGATGTCGAGTTTCGGATCGGAGGATCTCGGCTTCGATACCTGAGCCGCTGAAGACCCAACATGTACACTTGGGGATACGTGCATGTAAAGTCCGTGGAGCCTAAAGTCCCGAGGCAGTTCCGAGGGTACGGGAGGGTGGAGATTTCCCCTTCCCTTCAGTTTTAGTTCAAAAAAGGAAGGTGGTGTATTTGTGGTGGAGCCATCCTGGTATCATCCAAGTACACACTGAGCCAAGTCGTTCTTCCACCGCTGTGGTGCTCATCTATAAATAGAAGGCGCTCCTTACTGCCTTAATTCCTAGTCGCTCTGCGAAGGGGAGCTTGGACATACAAGTGGCATTAAAATAACAACATATGGGGGCTCTATTTTCTGTTTTTGGGAAGTCACTCATCATTCTGCGTCAAATCACACCGTCAATCCCGACATCAGTGAGAACTTCTTCACTGCGCAAGCACAATTGCATGTTTTGTCCAGAATAGTGTATCTTTATTGGATCAGTCTGGACGAAATTTGTTGCCGAATTTGCGCAGTGAAGAAAATTGCCGCTAATATCGTCACTCTCATATTCAAGTTCATATATGCTATGCTTGCCGGCAGCAACATCCATCCTTGCACCAATCCAAGTATCGCTTCAGAAAGATAAGCTTATACTACTATAAAGATAAGTATTTTCGTTCGCGAATTTAGGAGCTATGTTGAGCGCAAACTTTTGGGGTGTAGTATCGGAAAGGATTGTGAACTGAGGATCAAAGCATTATCAACTGACACTCTAAAGAGTTCTTATTTTCACAAATATCAATGTCTTAATGGAAATTATAAGCGAAATCAATGGTTAAATAATATTTTATGTTTTTAAATAGCTATTCATGTTCAAATTAGGAAATAAAGCGTTATTAAATCGCGTGTTGTTTCTAATTTGTGTTTTTTGATCTTTATGCTGTTTACTTTCACCTGATGGTTGACATTTAATCTATTGTTTTCCTAATACGACGTTAACTACAATATTTAGACGATGGTTCTGCAAAAAATATCTCAAACAGAATGAGTTTTTATAGCTTGAATTAGGCGCTCTCAATTTATTACCACCGGGTTGTTAATTCATTCTTGAAGATAACATTTTTTTATGAGACCTTAGCGCCATTAATCTGTCAGATTTCTTTTCATAGACAGAAAATTTGATTTTTGGAACGCTAGAGTAGATTATGGTTGTGGCGGTTGCATAAACAGAAAAAAAAACTTCAACTTTGCGAGAAAAGGAAAAGTACTGCAACTTTAACGTCGATTTTGTTTTTTTCCCTCCCGCTCTAGAATTCAAATTGCCTCTCCTCAGCGGCATGTAAAACTTTAAATTTGTGATCAATGTTTTTGTATTTTAAGCTAGTAAATGTTTGTCCTGAAACGACGGCTTTTTTGTTCTAAATATAGTCGACACGCACCCTTAAATCTTATTTATGTTTGCTTAACAATTGAAAGTAGCACTAACCCTCCAACAGGGTCTGTGTTGAAGATTAAAGTAATATGAGCAACTATTTCCGTGGGGGCCAGTAATTATTGTCAGCATTTATAATTAAAATTAAGAACAAGTCGTAAGTTTTTTGTTTTTACTTTGATTCATAATTTTTTACTATTTTGAAGATTTACTCCTAGTACATAGAAATTATAAGGCATTTTTTAAAGGCTTATAAATAACGGCAAGAAATAAAAGATTCTCTTACGAGGTAGGGTACACCGGGGCATTGCCGCCACTCCCGGTATTCTAGTCAAGGACACCGGTTAGCCGGCCTGACAGCTCCTGACCTATAGCGAACGATGCTACAAGTAATGCTCAGAGTGGATGGCAGCCATTGCGCGCATTGTTTTGTTTTTACAGTGACGAACGTTGTTTTTAAGAAGTTCGATCTTATTTTCCCACTTTGAATAAGCTGAGGTATGTACCTTTAGATGCTACAATGCCTGCATTTGTTATGAATAACCTTCAACTAGATATTTTAGCCTGCATTTTAATCAACAATATTGATCACTTCCGTTTGTTTTGATGTCTTTAAATCTACGTTTCTTTCATCTTGTCAGAACGGGGTTATGACGCCATCTCTCCAGGGGTGATGCCGCCGTGGTGGCGGCATTACCCCGGACGCGTCATTCCACTGTCATTTCTTTGTCATTTCTTTTGCTTTTGAATTCCTATATTGTAATGCTAATTGCATATAAGATTTTTAGAAAAAAATTCTTCTTAGTATTTTAGTCATGTTGGCTAGTGGTGTCATTACCCCAGCTTCCTGGGGTAATGACACCACTAGCGGGATTATTAATGACACCACGTGGCGGGATTACCATAGCTCCCTGGGTAATACCGCCAAAGTGCAGAGGTTAATAAATTAATTTTTTTTGACTATTTCCTTTAAAGATTTATTGATAACAAATTTTGTACACATTCTTAAGATTGCGTACTATGTTCCAAAAATTGATCTAGCTCATAAATACGATTTTTGATGGTGATAAAAATTGAAGTTCCCTAAGGTGGCGGCATTCCCCCGGTCTACCCTACTCGATTGTGAGAAATATAAATTCATCCGTCTTAAACCGAAAATGAAGAAAACACGACATACTCTTAAGGTGTCCAGATTGTAACCTTGGTAAAGCGGAATCGACTGAACCCCAGTCCAGTAAATCATTGATTGAACTGGGGGATGTCAAAGTTTTTTCGTTGACCCCCCGGCATCAGTGAATATTCATTCCCCTCCTCGAGAGACAACTATAAAATATTTGCGTCGTTGCCAATGTCAAAAAAAAAAAAAAAAAAAGAAAACACATGCCCATTGCTTATTAAGTCTAAAGAATGGTGATCGATTTCAAACAACTCGGATCAAGAATTCGAACTTTGATAAGCAGTTCCTGTTCTCAAGAATCAGTCTTCAACAACTATTTGTTAGTATTAAATTTTAAAATTATAAAATTAACAAAAATATTATAAAATTCTTATCTTGGCGAACTAGCTGCCAAAAACCGTGTATTTCTTACCTTTCTACCGCGGTTTCCTACACTAAAAAATTCAAGTTTTACCTTTTACCAAAGGAAAAAAAAAAGAAATAGTGAAATTTAGCTGCAACCAATATTTGGTACTAAAGTTGAACCATTATAATGGTTCCCAGTTTCACATTTATGGTGAAACTAGGTGTAACTACACCATTAAAATGGTTCATAGACATCTGGTCACCTTACGATCTTCTAGATCCACTTTGCACAAAACCATCTGTCAATTGCAATTCTCTTGACACTGCATTCAAATACCATGTTGGCATAAAATTATCATCACTGCAGATCTGAAGAAAATAAAAATAAGCATTCCCGAATGAAACATTGAAGCCGCGACGAAATTCATTTTTCATTTTTCGAGGGTCATTTTCTGGTTCTGTACTGGCGATGATTTGAATCTCGCCAAGAGAGTGAAATGGCTGAATTTTAAACAGATAATTCTTCATTTTTTGACGTAAATGAAAGAAATTCCGCTTTACATATCAGCGGTTACAGTCACGCTACTGAAAAACACCCGTTTTGTTGCTGATTTATGAACAAGAAATGTGATAAAAGAGCAACAATTCAAAGTTTTACAAATGTAAAAACATATCAAATAAATAAAATAAATAAGAGGAATTCCCGTAATATTTTTGATGAAAGAGGACAGGGAAGAGTAGCTGTGTTTGAAAATTTCACACATATTTAAACACGAAGAGCTTCTAGAGTGCATTGTGTTGTGATATTCGCAATAGTACCCAAAATTCAGGATAGCTAATCTGGTTCTGAAACTATAGAAGTTATACTTTTTTCGGTGGGATGAAGTTAAAATTTTCAACATAAAACGAAAAATGAAACAGAAAGCAAATGAAATAACTTTTAAATTCACGGCCACTCGACAACACCTAGCCAAATTTGGTGCCAAATCCAGTCTTTGGCGTTATAGTCCAGTCACAGACGAGCTTCCGGTAGATTCTCACCTTACACCATAAACAAGATTTCTATCTAATTGTATCTATAAAATAGATTTCCTGCACCAGTACCCAACAAACGTATGGATTTTGTTTTTGTCCTTTTACTCATTCCGTTTAGTTATTGCAATTTCAAGTTTCAAGCGGCAACACAAACTTTACATTTTTATAAGTTTAAAAGTGTCTTTTCCTATATTTACCCTACTTTACAGGTGTAGCAAAGTGTACTTATTAAAAATTCATTAAACAGTTATGAATTTAAGAAATATAACTTTTAACACGTCTACACGAATACTGGCAACCAATTTGTTCTTTCCGTATCTGTTAACGAGTAAAAAAAAAATATTGCAATTTTATTATTGATATCGTTAGTAGTGGTCGATCCTGCAGTTTTCACAGGGTCCAGTTTTTGTGAATTTTAAAAAGGCTTTTGTGAAGAATCAAATAATTTTCAAAAATTATTCACTATATGTTTAAATTCAAAATCGAAACATATAGTGATAAAAATAGTCATTTTTTTTGCTGCTTATTTAATAAATAATTCTGTGAAAAGTACGATTTGGTAGCTTCGAATTTCAGAAATGTCCATTTTGATTGACTGGAATTTTGTGAAGGGTCCGTTTTGATTACTTAGAATTTTGTGAAAGGTCCGTTTTGATTACTTGGAATTTTGTGAAGGGTTCGTTTTGATTACTTGGAATTTTGTGAAAGGTTCGTTTTGATTACTTGGAATTTTGTGAAGGGTCCGTTTTGATTACTTGGAATTTTGTGAAGGGTTCGTTTGATTACTTGGAATTTTGTGAAGGGTCCGTTTTGAATACTTGGAATTTTGTGAAGGGTTCGTTTTGATTACTTGGAATTTTGTGAAGGGTCCGTTTTGATTACTTGGAATTTTGTGAAGGGTTCGTTTGATTACTTGGAATTTTGTGAAGGGTCGTTTTGATTACTTGGAATTTTGTGAAGGGTTCGTTTTGATTACTTGGAATTTTGTGAAGGGTCCGTTTTGATTATTGGAATTTTGTGAAGGGTCGTTTTGATTACTTGGAATTTTGTGAAGGGTCCGTTTTGATTACTTGGAATTTTGTGAAGGGTCCGTTTTGATTACTTGGAATTTTGTGAAGGTCCGTTTTGATTACTTGGAATTTTGTGAAGGGTTCGTTTTGATTACTTGGAATTTTGTGAAGTGTCCGTTTTGATTACTTGGAATTTTGTGAAGGGCTCGTTTTGATTACTTGGAATTTTGTGAAGGATCCAAAACCGGACAAGAATTTCCCATGGAGTGACCCTTTTTAGAGAGCTATACAAACAACTGTAACGTTATCTGGTCAGTCTCTATTTCGTTATTCATTTACCGAATAAAAATAAGAGACGATTTCCCCATTTGAGAATTATTTTAAGTATAATAGTACTTTTGCAAGTACGAATTAAAACATCAGAAAAAAATAAAAATTTTCCATGTGCATTTAGAAAAAAAAATCTAATTTATTCACTGTTTACTTGAAAGATTTTTGAAAGAAATGCAGCAGCGTAAATTAAACATACTCAATTTGAATCATATAAAATGCCTCATAAAATTTAAAAATTGTAACACAATGTACCATTGAGTACAAATATTGTACTCAATGGGCTTTAAAATTTCGCTTGAAAGAGCACAAAAGCTACTTGCAGTAGCAACAGTTGGAAAAATCAAGCATTGCTCAACATTGTTGGAGTTAAAACCCTACTTTTAATTTTTCGTCCAGTAATATTCATTCAGAAAGTGTCCTCTCCGTCTGGTCTCTTTTTTTTTTTTTTTGAGGCTTTTCATAGTCTAAGCCAGCGTTTCCCAAAGTGGGGTTCCGCAGAAGGATGGCAGGGGTTCCTTCGGCAATTTATTATTATACCAAATTATGCTCAGAAAATGTTTCGCAATGGAACTTAGCTGAAAGTGGTAGTTAATCCGCTTTCTGAAAATGGAAATACACTTGAAGGAAGAAAAATAAGAAAAAATATACTGTTTAGAGAACTTTTTAAATTATTTAACTAATATAAAAATATTGTAAAAATTGTAAAATGACACGTTGCTCTGACTTAGGCATTCTGAAACGCTTTTAGTATGGTTAACCTCTTCCTTTCAAGTGTACATAATTGGGTACATTTTGAAATACTGTTTATTAACTACTGTTTGTGCAATTTGAAAGCTAAAACACCCCATTGTTTTTGGAATTAATCAACAGATAGTTTACTTCGTTTTAAACATGGAAAACATGGACATTGGGCTTTAATTATTATTTAAACTAATTATTAATTAAAATTAAAAAAAGTTTTAGTTGTTTTGCTTTGTAATCATTTTTTAAATCAGAGAACCAAAAAATTGCGTCAAAATTGTTTCTGCTTAGTTTTGGGGTCTGAAGAGGTTAAACAAGGTTGATGATGAAAGATTGATAATTATATTCGATGATAGAGACTAATGAGCAAACAAGGGAATTTTGTTGTACTTTTGACATGAACCCCGAAAGGAGTCGAAGAGTGCGGTTTAGCAAACAGTTCTCTTTTCTTTTAAACGGGATGAGTACTGGTCATTATCCTTTGCAGACCTAGTGCATTCCCCGGAAACAGGCATCCATTCTTTCAAGTAACACTGTCGGCGGATGCCGTTACCAGTTGTGAACTTTCATGCTCTGTTTTCGCTGTTGATATTACTACAACGTGTCGAGTTGGTTTAAAACGTTTTCGTTCTTTTTCACAATACATAGAGACATATGCATCACTGATGAACACTGAACATAATGATGAATGTAAGTACAAAGATGAAACAGAGTAAAAAAGCACAAATTCAGAATAAAAAGTAACGCAAATAGCTATTTCGAAGCTACAATAGAGCCTCTTCATCAGTGCAAAAAAGAAACGCTCAACACGCAGTTAGAAATCAGAGATTGAACAGGAAGCTGAGAGTTGCTGTTCACTCTCAGCTCCATTGAGAGGCTCCATTGTAGCTTCGAAATAGCTATTTGCGTTACTTTTTATTCTGAATTTGTGCTTTTTTACGCTGTTTTATCTTTGTACTTACATTTTAGCACAAAGCATTTTGATCATTTGTCTTATAATGATGAATAACTGAAACATAAAATTAAATTCATCCTACTCTCGCAATATATTACAAGCCGTTGATATTATTAGAATGAACCGAATTGGTGGAAAACGCTTTCTTTCTTTTTTTTTTTTTCACAATACATAGAGACTAGCGTGTTTCAAGTAGTAAGAGTGATGACAACGGCTACTGCGCATGTTCCCCGCCGCCATATTTTTACCACAGCGCCTGCGCATCGCCAAGAGGAGCTGTAAAAGCGGAGATGCTCAGGCGCGTTGGTAAAAAGTTAAAGCTGGTAAAATCCGTTGTCGTCACACTTATTACCGGAGGCACGCTAATAGAGACATATGCGTTAACGATGAATGACTGAAACATAAAATTAAATTCATCCTGCTCTTGCAATATAACAAGCTGTTGATATTACTACATCGGGCCAAGTTGATTTAAAACGCTTTCGTTCTTTTTCACAATACATAGAGACATATGCGTCAATGATGTACACTGAACGTAATGATGAATGGCTGAAACATAAAACTAAATTCTTCTTATTCTCGCAATATACTCGCTGTTGACTTTATTAGAACGTGCCGAGTTGGTGTAAAGCGCTTTCGTTTTTTTCCACAGCACAGAGAGTCACATGCGTACTACTTCATCTGATTTAATTTTGTTACAAAATAAATATATCGCATTTAAGTCCAGTAATCATAAATTGGATTCAAGATTATCTAAAGAGTTTTAATTAAATTACGTCTCTAATTAATAGACTCCATAGATCTTACTTTAATTAAGTAATAGCTTGTGGAACGATCGAGAGAATTATTTCTACGTACTTCGAAATGGTTAATCCATATTTCAAGACATATAGTTCACGTAAATTAATGATTGCAATTTATTTACTGGGAAATGTGCCGTAGCCCGAGTTTTATTTTAAATTAGATCTGTCTTTTAGATTTGTAACCATTAATTCTCTTATAACTTTCCTTCATTAATGAGCTTTCTGATTAGCATCAATGTACTTTCCGAGCATTAACACAATGAACTTTAAATTAGCACGTTTTGAATGTTAAACTACTTTTGAATTTTTCAGTTACAGAAGCCGATCTTAATTCAAAGTGTTAATTAGGAAAAATTAAATAAAAACTAACTAAATAGATAATGTAAGGAAAAAATGGATATGTTTCTGACAGATTAAAGTTTTTGCCATCAAGGATTGTAAAAAAAGGTTTTTTGTTCTTTAATTAAGACTTTGAATTAAGATCGGATTCTGTAAAAAGTAATAAAAATAAATAAATGAATAAATAAATAAAAATAAAATAAAATAAAGTAAATAAAAAATATAAAGGAAAAACGATATTTGTTTCAGATTAAAGCTTTCGCAATCAAATATTGTAAAAGTGGGTTTTGTTTCTTTGATCTTATCTCTTTGCTAAATTCATTCTTAGGAATTTAAGTCCCTCTGTCTTCCCTCGACTACCCTACGCTGGTGAAGTCATTGCGTGACAGGAACAGTACAAGGTAGCCAGAGGCATAAATACGATAAATAAAATGTTCATGAATTAAAAGTAACCTTTTGATTGGGGGAAAATATTATCCTGTAGTACTTTTAAGAAAATGTCTTATTAACACAGAACTAAAACATATCAAAATCTCCCTTCAGAATGTTAATTAGAACAGTCTGAGTAACTGCTACAACATATTGAATTCTTTAATATAGAAATATAGCGCAATAGGTATAAGTCAAAATTTATCCACATATAACTTCAGGAAACAATGTTTTTGTTGGTATTTGAAATGTAAAGGGAACTCCGTAGCAAATTTTCAACGCCTTCATCCCTTGTGGCCAAATTCTGCCTCAAATATTGAAGCCTTTACTCACCATATTGGTGAATCAAGCCTTTTCAAATAAATATTAACATTTGTTTTAAGAGTTTTTACTCCAGACAAAACTGTTTAATGGATCCGTAGAGAACTTGGTCGATAAATTTCTGTGCAATAAACAATCATTTACCCCTCTTTTCACGCATTTGTAAATTACTCAACTTGTAATTTTTTTAACTTATACCGTTATCAATCTATCCAGTCCATATTTTTGAACTACATACTTCTTGAAAAATAATAACATTTAGGGACCGTCCATAAATCATGTCACGCTTTTCCCCCACATATTTGAAGCCCTTTGTCACAAAATGTCACACTTCCTCATACACCCCTCCCCCTTTGTCAAAAAATGTGACATTTCCACATAACCCCTCCCCCCTTAGTCACATGACACGCTATGTTGCATGAGTATGATACCACGCTTCTTGTTAAACCTCCCCTCCCATTGTCACAATTTCACGAACCCCCTCTCCCTCGAAGCATGACATCATTTATGAATGATCCCTTATCACTGGAACATAAGGGTTTTTTGGCACAATTATATTACTATTTTTAAATAATTATTTTCAAATAAATTCATTTAAGTAAATTTTAAGATGTTTTATTCGAATCAAAACAGTTTAATGGTTCCGTAGAGAACTTGCTCAATCAATTTCTGTCGAACGAGTAATCACTTACACCCTTCTTCAAGCATTTCTGAATTAACGTAAATTATAAATTTTTTGACTTCCACCATTATCATGCTAGCCAGTCCATTTTTTGAACTTAACTGCACACTTTTTTTCAAAATAATAGCGTTTGTCACAATAACTTGGTTTTTTGGGCGATTACATTACTACTAGCTGATCCTCAACAGATCATCTGCGGGCTATAAGTTCAACAACAAAGAATCGGAAATTAACCATTTTAAAATGATAAAAACGCCTTAAAATTTGAAAAGCTTAAGAAAAGATGGTTAGATATAAACATGAGAATAATCTCTCGACATAAACGAACTAAGGTGTTGCCACTCCAAAGAATCGGAAATAAAAAATTGAGTTATGAATGGAACTACTTTTTAAAAAACAGAAATAAATTTTAATTCCGTAAGTTATGGTAATAAATACAAATATTGCGTTACTTCTTTTGCTAATCAGTAAAAAAAAATTAAATATTGTTTTACCATAGTTAATTTTTTGCATTATTTCAGTATCGTATCGAAACCGCAAAATTTAATCGTAACCGGTCCACGTTAAGTGGACCATATATGTAGATTTTTAAGGATTACTTTCAAAAAATTTCATTTACATGAACTACAAGAAGTTTTACTCAAGACAAAACTGTTTAATGAATCCATCGAGAACTTGCTCAGTCAATTTCTGTACAGAGAATAATCACTTAGCCCTTTTTCACGCATTTGTATCCTTGCTGCATCGCAGCTTTCTGATTTAAGCCGAGGACTCAACCAATGAGAATAGGGGAAGAAATCAATTTCCGAGCTTGTTAATTTGTTTAATCAATGCTCTCCATCGGATAGCTGCCGCATTGTGCCGATTGGCTATTTGTTTTAGCTGCAAACAACCTATCAATAGCATTAATCCTCGCAATCACTTAATTTAAAGGTCGGGGGAGTAATTTCTGCTCAGTGTAATGTATTTTAAATCGATTCCATTAAAATTCTGATGATCTCTATAAAGGAAGATTTCTTATATAAACCGCTAAATTTTAAAAGGGAACTTCTACCATTTTTTATTGAATTTCGCTTTTTCCCCTCTTTTAGTAAAAGGGACATAGATCTATTGTTTGATGAAGAAATGAGACGTTTTGACTTATAGGTATGTCTACAAGAGCACTTCGAAATTTGCCTTTTATTTTAAAAGGGGACTTCTGCAGCAGAAGTCCCCTTTCAATATAAAACGTGTCCTTTTCAAAAGATGGCGCATTAGCTTTATCGAAGTGATTGCAGAATATTTCATCATCTTAATCTTCACACATGCTGACAACTAACTATATGAAGAACTATCAGTCAAGATAAAAAGTAACTAGTTATGTGACAACGTTAAGGGAGCAGCAGCAGCTGAACTTACAGTTCATAAAAGGAGGAGTAAAAAAATTATGAAGCTATGAAAAATGCAAAAAGACTAGATAATGAATCTCAAGAAATTTGTGTTGTTTTCATGGCAAATGTATCTCATAACAATTACACCAATTCAGGACTTATGCTAGCATAAACAACTTACTATCGATACATTTGGAATACACAATATTAAAACTTGAAATATATGTTACGTGTATCATGAGGGTGAAGGTGGAAAAGGAGCTAATGATGTTTGCTCTCTCTTAAACATTATGTAGATTCATTTATTGAACCGCAAATTAAAATCCTTTATATTTATGCTGATAACTGCAGAGGTCAAAATAAAAATCAAGCCCTATCAAGATTTATTATAGTATTAGTAGAGCTTGGGAGATTTTAGTCTGTTCAGAGGGATATTTCTATTATTAGAAGGATTTTTAAAAAAACTGAAAGAATTTATACAATGGATGAATATGTTGACTTGATTACAAAAGGCTTCGAATAAATTGGAGAAATTTACGATTGTCCCACCTACACATCGTGGTGTTTTGGATTTTAACAAGTGGTATTCTAAAATTTTACAAAAAGACACACCTCAGGGAAGATTTCTACGGTAAAACTGTACCAAGATCAGAAAAGGTTTGTTTTCGGATACGTTAACAAATAAAATTCTTACCAATATTTTTGGCGCTTCGCTGGTAGCAAAAACCTTTTAATTAAGTTTATCTAAGTTTAAAATCATTCTTTTTATGCGATTTATTTATTTGTGTATATTTTTTCAAAATTTAGTTGTATTATGATAGGGATATTTGGCAAGTAGTAATATCCACATGTAGGATATAGAAGAAACTTCCGTGATGGTCACAACAGACTAGTTGGAATTACTCATAAATTAAAAAATACATGAATAAGGCTGTTTTTGGAGAGGATGCTTAATATTTTTGAGAGCACAGTTTATATAAAACATAATAAATTAATTGAGAAATAAATAATCTGTAAGTATTTTTTAAAAATTTTTATGACACAAAAAATAAATTAACTAAGAAAAGGGATTAATTCCTACTGAAACTGTTTGGAGCACGAAACGAAGCTAGACTGGAGCACCACACACACACACACAAAAAAAAAAAAAAAGGTTACAGACCCTTGTATATGGCAGCAAGTGCCATACAATTGGTTTAATCTACTTGTGGATTAACCGCCCTTTAAGACAATTTAAATTATTCATCTTAAGATCAAAGATATCAGAACGCTCTTAGTAAAATAAATATTTATGCCTCCTTGATAATTTTCTACAGGAAATCTGGTTAAAAATTCTTTGGAAAAAGAAATGGCTAAGAGTTATTCTCCCGTTGTTATTCAAAACCCTCCTATTATCCGAAGTAAAAACACAATTGAATTCTGTTCCCAAAATAGAGTCTTATACAAAGGCGAGCAGATCTTTCCCATTCAAGAAGGTAACCAAATTCTTAAAACTAAATAAATTTGAATTTAAAATCAGTTGAAAAAAGGAGAAAGCATTTTTCCATGTAAAAAGGGGAAACTGAATAGGGAGGACAGCGAAATGATACGACAATAGATTCGACTTATATAGCTACGAAAAATACGAAATTTGTACTTACAACTACACATTGATATTTCCGTCTCTGAAAGTCTGAAGCTAGTTTAGAGTTTATTGTTTGTGCTCGTAAGCTCATAAGATTCATTTATAACCGTTAGCTTATTAAACTTATAAGTAACTTAATACTTACATTTTTTTATAAACATAAGCACGCGCAGAACTCAAGCAGTGGTATAAGAACTGATCCACTGTACCAGGAACTTAAAAAAGTCGCCAGAAAGTGGAGATTTCAGTTGCTATCCGAAGAAAAATTTTAAGGACTTAAAATTTTTTAAGCCAAAAAGCATTTTCAAAGGGACACGGAACCTTTCAAATAAAAGTTTTCTGTATTAAAATTTTCATTGTAAAGGACTTATTTTAGCATTGTGTAACAAAAGTTCAATTTATTGTTCTTTTGCTACATTTAATTATTTAAATAATAAATTATTGATTATTCAAAATTCCCTCAGTCAAGCCTTGAATAATATTAATTTCATTTTAAACGCTTAACTGTGGCTTGACTGCTTCTCCGTGACTGAACTTGTCACTCACTTCTAATGTAGTTTTGCGCGTCATGCCATTTTTTTTCAAGGGGACTTATATTTATAATTTTCATTAAATTACGGGATTAATTTTTGCACTACAAATATTTAAAAACACCTACAATTTTAATTAACAATTTATTTTAAATCTTTTGGTCAGAAGAATTCAGATGACAGCAATTTGTTTACACGTACTTTATTCAGCGGCGTAAACTTCCTGTTGTGGAATGCCTTGCTGTGTGCATTTTTTTCGTCAGTTGGAAACTTGAAACCAGGTGAAAAGGACGCTACGCTCGCGGTTCCCCAGCGAGGGCATATTTGTATGTCCCCTTGTCTGGGGAAACCATTATAGTTACATGATCTGTGCTGAATAATATTGCTATGATCTAATTCTTGGAAGTGTAATAATGTTTTATATCATGCTGCTATCATCAAGTTGACATCATATAAGATTCATCATTTTGACGGACTTGATCAAAAAGACTAAAAATGAACGTCAATATTTGTATACACGTTGAAAGTGTAATACTGACCGAACATTCAAAACCTGAATGAAAAAGGAATGTGCTTACACCACGTTACAAATGGGATAATACTTCAACGAGCAGCAATAACCTTTAAAATAGTTCCTAATTCTGGACTTAGGAATGGCTTACACCACGTTACAAATGGGATAATACTTCAACGAGCAGCAATAACCTTTAAAATAGTTCCTAATTCTGGACTTGCTTCACTTCTATGATGAAAGTATGGTGATATAAATGAAAGTTAAACCTACGAATCATCAATGAACACTTCCGTTAACAGAATCATCTGCTTCATTTTCATGAACTCACAGGTCGTACCTTTTTTTTATTTTTAAGGATTGATCAATCTAAAACCAATTCTGTAAATCATGGCCAAATCAGTTTTTTTCTTAAATTTTGTTAAGTCATAAGATGCATCTCTTTTGAATATAAATTAGTTAATAAAGAAGTAAAAATAATAATAATTTGAGAAGGTAAAAAAAAGGTTTATGAATAAATAAAACTTTTACTTCTTAAATTTGAATTATGTATTTTTTCACACATTTAAGTATGTTTTTTTTTCTTTCAGCAATGAATTAATAAGTAATGATATGCAAGTAATCTCACAACGTAAATGTACTTATAAAAATTAACCAACATTTTAATACATTGGTTATGTGTAGTTTGTCTAAATTTCAAATATTTAACCAATGAAAAATATTTTTGACTAAAAGGTTTTTCAAAATATTTAAAAAATACCAAAAAACACACACACACACACACACACACAAAAGAGAGTCTTGCGTCTGAAATTTCCTCCAAATTGCATAAAAATTTGCACATAGATACATAACATAACATAACAATAACATGTAAACTATTTCAGGAAAATAGTTGCAGTTTAATCTTATAAGGTTTTATAAAAAACTTTTTTGCTTCTCGCTACAGTTACACCAGTACGAAATGTTTTTGCACGGTTGCTCCATTAAAAGTAATTCCAAAAATATTTGTAATAACCATACGACACTGTACAAAAACTTGTAAGCAAATTACTCAAAAATTCAGACTCAAGAATCAAATTTTGTTGTTTTCATTTTTTGCAAACTTTTTCGATACTAATGTTGAATTTTTTTAGTCAAAATTTTTTTAAATTGGCTTAGTATTTAAAATTTAGCTAAAAGATATATAAATAATGCTAAAATACGTCCAACTACAGTGAAAATTAAAAATGGAAAATTCTTATTTCAAAGGTCCGTTTCCCTTAAAGTTATATAAGGAATAAAATACTTAATCTTATACACTAAAACGTTTCTAGTTTCATATTAGGGACCCTTTCTTTTTTTTAAGGAGGTGCTGGCTAATGGGGGTACCATGGTACCCCTGGTGCCTAGTGTGCTCGCCTACGTTTATAAACCACTGCACCTTCCGGTTGCGAGCGAAATACTTTAAGACTCGGCCCTAAGAGGGAATTGTTAAGAAGATAATTGCACCCCACCCCCCCTTTCCATAAACCTGCATTCCGACTCAGTACAAATACTTCTAAACTTTTGGTTGTGTAATAAGTCCTATGATTTTCAGACACCCCTGTATTACAAAAAGTATTTTCTGCAGCAGACATATCCATTTTAAAACAGGTTTCCCGCGTAAATATTAAATGATTGACATCAAATTATAAACTTTTCTGTCTCCGTTACACTTCTAAAACTTATAATGCATTATTTTTATCAAAAGCGGAAGATTTTCAAACGTAAGCACCGTTTCCCTGGGCTACTCCAAAAATCAATTTACAGTTCACTACCATTATTGAATTCATTGGATATTATCGCCCAATTTTTACAATCTTCGAGATTGAATTGCTGATGTAAGTGTCCTGGGGAAGCATCGTAAACTCGCGTTTATCACCTCAAAACTGTTCCAAAGTTTACTCTGGGAAGCCATAAAATTGTAACTAAGGCTCGACTGAGATTGTACAGCTCCTCTGTAACAGTAATTTGAAGAATAAATGTATTTGTGATGAGAAAATTGAGTTTTAATTAAGTACCTGCTTTTAGTGGAATTTCAAGTTAAAATGCAATTATAAATTGCGTGCAATTTCTAATAAGAGGGCAAATTGCAATAATTGCTTTAAATTTAGGAAAAAATAAATAAATACAATCCCACATAAAATTATAATAATAATAATAAACTAGATGCGTCGCCCAGTGTTGCAGGGGATAATCTCGAGAATTGAAACAAAGTGATGTCACGTGGCACAGTTTAAATCCCCATAAGAATAAGAACAACAATCCCCAAGAATACCTAACAGAATAAGGATAATATTTCTGAAATAAACTTCCGAAATAATCTCAACAGTCCCTGTAAAAACCCTATTAGTAAAAATCAACACTCAGTAGCGTCACTACGAGGGGTTGGGGCTTTCGCCCCAGGTGAGACATTTTAGGGGGTGTTAGGGGCCGACACCCGAAATTAGTTTAAGAGTTTTAAAGAATACTTGAATCATACAATTTTGCTGGTGCTATTTCAACGTATCATTACTGAAATTAAATGTAGTATACTGAAAGTATACCAAGTAAATAAAATGGAATTTCTTAAGGTTTTTTTTTTCCACAGCTGAAAATAATGTGAACTACAAGTTTATACATTGTAACACAGTCATTTTTTTAGGCGGGGGGGGGGGGGGATGAGGAATGACACTACCAACAGCCGCACTGAGTGCCAGGAACATGTTAGAAACGCCACTGGTATATTTCAAAGCAATAGTAGAACGTAACAATTTAAGAAGCAATAGATGTTTTCCTTTCGGCTGCGTCTGCACTGTTCTAGAATTACGCGTCTAGAGACACCTAGCGGTCACACGCATGCGACTGACGCAGATTAGGAAACACCTAGCGGTCACACGCATGCGACTGAAGCAGATTAGGAAACAGTCTCATTGCATTGCTTTGTAGCAGTGCTCTGCGGCTGACACATTGCGTTATCGTATTAAAAAAATAATAAATGAAAAACCGTCCTTTAGATTTCGAATGAGCTGTATTGCGGGGTAGAGCGGGTTTTGTTGAGCAATTTTGTTTTCTTGATTAGTCACAATTGCTTAGAATGTACTCCGAATAGACAGGTAATTTATTACTCTCTAAAAGTATAATGGAACATTTTTCTCTAATAAATCTGATTAGAGAGCTACAGTTCATTCAATGAAAAAAAGCAAACATGCTCAACCTACCCCATGGGTGAGGTAAGCTGAGCAAGGGGGGCAATTGAGCATTTAGAAAATTAAGCCGTACGATGGCGTGAATGTTTAATCGAGATGTTATAAAACAGCTATTTTACAACCAACTTTTCATTTATAACCTCTAAGTGGTTATAAATGAAATAGAACAGAGCAATAGTGAAACAGAAACTATTCATTTTTTCGAATATTAAACATTGAAATATAATCAATATAGAGCAAACATTTCTCATGTTTATTTTTTTGAAATAAACTCAGTTTTTGCACATAAATCATACTTTTACAGTTATGTGATATTCAATTTTGTTTTAATATTAAAAAACACACTAATGTGATGTAAGAAACTAAACATTGTTGTCGCTCTCACGCATTTTGTATGTGCCTTTTTTTGGGGTATATTTATAATTGGATCCATTTTTCCTCTGGCAAAGTTTTAGAATAGGCTTCACGGAAAACCCAACTTTGCTTTACTAAGTCTTTGCTTTACTAAGATATTTCCCGCAGCTAATTTACGGCACTAAGGTATTACTTTTAGCAGAAAGCGTTTCGTGGACCCCAAATTACCTATTCTTTAAATTTAGCATTTTTTAAAATGATGCAACGCAGAAGATTATAAATTACATTTGTAGAACCTTTTTACACTTGATTTAAAACGCGTTTTTAATACCAATAACATAATAAAAAAAAACTCTAAAGTGCTTTCTTTATAAAGGAAATTTTCTACATGACATTATTCTTTATTTTATAACAGAAAGAACAGGTGAAAATTTTATTCCATTTGAAAAGTTAATTTCCCCGTAGACCTCTAACCCAGCGAAGAAAATCATCTCGATTTGCTGTCATGTGTAAACATATTTCAAAGTTTTGATAGGTAAGGAAAACCAATTACGCATTTTGAATGTTTTGTTTGCTTACTTAAAATTTGAAATCCGCGGAGGGAATATTGTTTTAGATTAGATGAATGGTGAGAATGAGAAATTTATATTCAGCCATTTATTACTTATCTTCAAGCAAACGCTCTTGAAAGGTCTTTGTTGATAAAAGGTTTATTCACACAGCTTGCTAGATACCTTCAGAAAATGATGTTAAATGTTAAAAGGAAGTCCATTGTTGTAGTAGTGAATGTTTAGATTTTAAGATAAGAATCGAATTTGCAATTAGTATTTTGAATATGTCACTTTGTATCAGCTACACCTGATCCGAATCCTGATTCGGAACTTATCAGACGATCTAAGCTGGAATAGATTCGTTCATCGCAGCTGAATATCAAAAGCCTCAATTCTTTAGATAAGAAAATACCTATCTTTAGTAGCTTATATCTACGAAAGCTCCGAGCAAAAATTGAAATTTTCTAGATCAATATTTTCTGTATAATCAGTTTCCTTCTATGACACTAGCAGTAACCCTTTGACATTCTTAAGCATTTAAGTGATAGTATAAACCGCAAAATTCTTGAGAAAGACTTATCAATGTCAGAACATCTGCTGCTGGAAATAAAATTGCGGTATAATGCTGTCTCCTTTCTTTTATATTTTTCCACAAATTTGTTGAAAAAAAAAATCGTTCAAGCGATACCCTGTCACTTCTTTTATGTTCTTACACGAAAGCCCGGGTCAAAATGTCAAGTCGTTATGAGTTGTTGGTTATTTAGTTCTTGACAAGACAGAGGTTTTTTTTTCTTTTAAAAGAAGAATTTTCTGCAAGTGGCGGCTAGGTTTTATTAATCGTAAATGCGACGTTAATAGAAAATGACAGATTTTATATTATAATATCCTTTCGTACGGGAACATCAGATTTGGTTTTTAATATCTAGCGCATGAAGTGAAATTCAAATACTGCGTTTTAGAATGCACAAATATCCATTTAATGCTGCTGAAAAATAATTCATAGTTCCAGATAAGAAATACTTTATACAGAAAATAGAAATTTGTCAAGTCGTTACGTGAATTTGGTTATTTAGTTCTTGTCAAGACAGTTTTTTTTTTGGAAAGAAGAATTTTCTGTAAGTGGCGGCTGACTTTTATTAATCGTAAATGTGGCATTAATAGAAAATAACAGATTTTATATTATAATATCCTCTCATATAAGAGCACCATACTTGATTTTTAATATCTAACGCATGAAGCAAAATTCAGATAATGCGTCTTAAAATTTACAAATATCCGTTCAATGCAGTAGGAAAATAGTTCATAGTTCCCAATAAGAAATATGTTATATAGAAAATAGAAATTTGTCAAGTCGTTATGAATTGTTGGTTATTTAGTTCTTGTAAAGACAGAGGTTATTATTTTCTTTTTAAAGAAGAATTTGCTGTAAAGGGCGTCTTAATTTTTATTAATTGCAAACCTGTATGAATAGAAAATGACAGATTTTATCCTTGTGTATGGGAACAACCATATGTATTGTCCGGTATGGTATGGAGCAGGGGCACCAGCTATCCGGCAAAATCAATAGGGTAGGATGGGGTAAAATGGGTCATGGGGTAAAATGGATCACTTGATAAAAAACTGAAAATAATAGAACTTGAAATTGATATTTTTAAACCAATATTTTAATGTTATATTTCAATGCGTTGGCAACATTTTTCCTTCTAAAAAATGTTAGGTTTTTAAATATGGCAACACAAAAAAAATATTTTTGTAATTTTTGGATGACAGTGTGCTAAACACATGGTTTACCAACTTCTGAAAATTTCTATATTTTATCAAATAACAACCCAAATTTAAAGGATTTCCGCACAAGAAAACTTTGGAGAACAATTACATCCGAGCATGTAAGAAAAAAAAAATATTGAATTTTTTACACCAGTTTTTCTTGGCTGGGGTAAAATGGGTCATGGTTAGGCTTAGCTAGTTCGATTCTATTATTGTTTTAAAATTTACTCTGTTGCACTTCACTGCAGAAAATTCTTAAATTTAAACAATGTATGTTGTTTATTTTATTGAAATTACATTAAAAAAAATTTTTTGTATTGTTTTCCTAAAAAAAGATCATGTTGATGTGGTAGAGAGAAGTGATGTTGTTGAAGTGTTATGTGAACCAATATATAACAATCTAGAACAATATTATTTTAACATTTCAATGTAAATCATAATTCAAAATGTTGCTAACTTTTTTTTTTTCAATTTCAAAGTAATAAATAACTCTTTTCAGCATTATTTTGCATTGTGATCCATTTTACCCCACGATGGAGTAAATCAGGTCACAGCTTTATAAGCTCAGTTAAACTATTTCATAATTAAAAAATAAATATTAAAATGACATAAAATTGATCTAAAGGAGTTCAATGTTAAGATGACAATCGAAAAGAAATGGGAAATGTTTCTGGTTTTGTTGCTATGAAACTTTAAATATGAAAATAGCTAAAATTGACCCATTTTACCCCACCTGACCCTACTGGACGAATCCGAAATCCTGCCTTTAGTACCACCCCAAAGCTAAATCCTGTGCTCGGTACCGCAAATGACTTTGCGTTAAAAGGTCCGCAAGTATAATTACATTTTATTCAATTCATTTAAAATTACAAGTTGAATAAACATGTCATTTATCTTTAATACCTATGGATTAAAGGATTAAGTATGGAACAAAGATTTGATTTTATAACGCTTAC
This sequence comes from Octonoba sinensis, assembly GCA_038502835.1. Lineage (NCBI taxonomy): Eukaryota > Metazoa > Arthropoda > Arachnida > Araneae > Uloboridae > Octonoba > Octonoba sinensis. Next base: position 46,414,395 of record CM076603.1, read on the forward strand.
TTACAGGACGCATAAAAAACACTTTTAACAAAATGCTTTTTAAGAGCATTAAATGTTTCTATACAGTATTTTTTTTACATGTTTAAATTGTTTCTTTCTTTGCTTGTAGAGAAAAATACAAATTTTTTAGGAAACCTGGAGGCTTTATTTAACCATTGTTACCTTTCAAGAAAAAATAAATGAAATACAAAGCCATAGGATTATTTAGCTTTTTATAAAGTCAGTAATCAATAGAAGCTATTTTAAAAGACAAAAACATTTTGACAGCAAAGTTATATTTCTCCTTTTAAAAATGCAGCATAATTAGTTTTACTAATTAGTTTTTCTATTTACTGTAACTTGATTAGTGCTTGTAATTATATTTAATTGACTTAGCAGAATTTTTTTTTTTTCACTTTCAAACAAAATGCGAGATGTTGAATAAGTACAAGAAGATTAAAATAATTTAACGCTTGTGTGTTAAAAGTAATCATCGAAAATAAAGTTGGGTATTTTTTAGAATGTTATTTTATGAGAGGTTTTTGCACCTTAAATTTAAAAAATGTTAGTGTTTTTTAAGCCAAAGTTTATGGCGTATGTAACTTGATGACAAACTGGATGATGAACTGAAGTTTATTAACTTCAGTCTTTTTATGTGTTTATTGTCCCAATTGAATTTCTGTTTTGAAAAATATATCGAAGTAATTTTTCGTTTTTATTTTAAAAAGATTTGATCATGTAAAAGGATTATAAGATTAAAAGAGGAAAAAAAGTCTGTGTAGAGTAGTGGTTCCAAAATTGGTCCATATGGACCCTCAACGGTGTATGGCGACATACAAGGGGCTCACGTCAACACAAAAAAAAAAATGTGGGTGCATGAGATGAAAACTGGGATTTATGAGACTCAAGTTTTCACCAAATTTTAGGCATGAAGCACCTCACAGAAGTTTTGCCAATGTCACTTATTTGTATAATAAAAAACAAAAAGCATATAAAATTTACTCATTCGTAAAATATATTTCATACATTGTGCATAAGTAGGTGCCCATTCTCTGTGTGCTTGTGACTAGTAATATCTTGTACTTTTAGTCTTGATGGAAACGTCGTAACCTGTGGGACTTTGCCATTAAATATTAGTGTATAAAAGGGAAATTTTACCTTATAAAAAAAAATCTCAACGGGTTTCTTTTAAACTACATTTTGTGATAGTCACGTGACATTTCAGGAAAACTTCCTACTGTTTTAGAACTTCTTGGGGAAAACTTTACCCTCAGTTTTACTCTGTTTTGGAACTTTCTAATATAAATGTTGCACCAACTGGATCTTTTAGAATGAACTCCTAGGATGGGGCTCTCGAGAAACAATAAGGAATGACGAGGAATCCAGGGAAAAAAAAGTTTGGGACACTATGGTTTAGAGCTTCTTTTTGTGCCGCTATCATTGTGCTAAAAGTTCGTATAGTTTACACGGCTGTTATTTCACGTACCTGGCCGTTGCCACTTACAATAATAATACTCAGAAAATATACCAGAGGAAAAGACTTACATAGCTATAATTACTATAATTACGAGATCAACTAAAGAACATTAGCTAAAAATATCGTTTAAAAGAAATATTTTTTTAAATAAAAAAATATTTTAAAGAAAAATAATTATTTTACTATGAATTATCCAAATTTCCCGGTGTTGCCAGCTACAATAATAATCCTGAGAAAATATATAAGAGAAAAAGACTATTAAATTGCGATACTTACGAGCTTAAGTAAAGAACATTAGCTAAAAATAGCGTTTAAAGAATTATTTTAATAAAGCAAAAACAGAAAAGTAAAAATAAATATAATTGCATAATTCATGGAAGCTTGGTGAATTCTAAATATTTTTATGCTATAAGTTTCGAAAAGAACCAGAGCTGCTTCTAAGTGGTCCAAGTACAAAGGAGATTTAAACTAAATTTTTCTGTTTCCTGCCGATTCAGAAACAAATTGCAGAGTTTGGAGTAATATAATTGTTTCCAACCATACGTATAGCAGCAAATGCTCGGTAACATTTAGAAAGTTTCAGAACTGGTAAATGGAGTACATTGTAAACGCTACAAAGTAAAAAAACCATAAGGTTTGTGCACAGCATATGTATTTTGCTTTTCTCAAAGTTTGAAAAGAGCGTTTATCTTGAAAAATCCTCAGCAGACTGAAAAATCCTCTTAAAGTAAATTGAGATTCATTCCTTGAAAAAAAAAAAACCCAAAGCTCAAAAAGAAAGTTTCTATTTAAAAGTTGCGATTTTTTTTTGCTGCTGTTGAATACATTTTTGCAAAACACTTCATGGTAATCTATAGTACCGCACACACAATTTACTTCCTTCTAAAATTTTTCACAAAAATCCAATTTCAAGCTTTCACATTCTTGTTAGAATTTTGCAAAAGAAATCGTGATCACTTTAATTTTTCGTCTCAGAAAGTGGAAACTTAGGTCTTAGTTTAACAAACTTATCTACAATGAAACTGAAAAAATTTTCCAGAAAGTAAATGTCGCTGCGAACTTCACATTAAAGCCTCATTTACCAACATACGTTTTATAAAGAGGAAAATGTTAAGTTTTTATCTTGTAATGATAAGTCGTCGAGTATCCGGTATGCGACCGATTTTTAGAAACCCGGAATCGGATCCGACTACTGCACTAAAGATCCGGCTATCTGGAATGTCAAATTTGATTTTTAAATTCTAGCTAATTACCATATTTTGAAAATAAATGCAAGTTAAAAACTTGTTAAAAAATATGTACTTATTGGAATGTAAAAAAGAAGGCTTTAAGAGTAGCAGTCACTGAGTGGTGGACCGTAGACCGCATTCAGACCAGAAGCCCACCCATATTTGGCTTTATCTATATATATTATTTCTCTAATCCGTTTTTCTGTCGGTCCTCTAGTCCGTTTTTCTGTCGGTCCGAGGTCTTACTTATTCCTTTATCAAATTCCATGATTTTCCCCTCCCTTCATAGGCGTAACTAGAGGTGGTGAAAGGGGGGGGGGGGTCACCCTAAAAATGTACAAACACCAACAAGAAGTGTAAAAGCGTTGAAAATTTACTAGTCACAAATACTTGTCTCTAAACATATACTCCGTGTTTATTTCAGGCATTTCCCGTGGGGGGGGGGGGGATAGCTACCCCCTCGGAGCAAGTCAACTCCTCCCCCCCAGAAAAAAAATTCAGATCACAAGTTTTAAAAAAAGAAAGAAAATTGTAATTACGCTTTTAAGACACTTTACTTTCAGAAACACTTTCGGGGAAAGGACATTGAACACTATCACAAGCGACACCAAAAGTAACTTAAAAGATATAAGACTTTATTTTGAAAAAAATTGCTGGGGGAGAGTAACCAAACTGCTTTCTGTTTCCTCTAACATCACCAAAGTATCCCGAAATTGCATTGCTAGGAAGATTTCAAAAAGTTTCCTGGGGAGAGCTCTCGAACCCTTGCCTCCAGAGTTAGCCTAAGCATTATAGATGTAAGAGCAGTTACAAAAATTTAAGTTGCAGAAGCCCCAAATACCCACTCCTCTAACTTCACCAAAGATCTAAACATACATCTGCTATATATATATCAAAAAGCTATCATATATTTAAAAAAATTCATATTAACATCATTTCTGTCATTATGACAGAAATGATCATATATATCATAATATATATGATTATACATATTATGTATATATATACATAATATGATATTTATGTTGTGGGACAATGACGCCACATGATAAATGTGTATGTCATGCTGTAATATGCATGATCATATACATGATCATACATATGTATGATCATTATCATACATATCATAAATGATCATATATATCATAACCCTATATATATGAATATATAAAGGGTAGGAATTTGAAGCATGCACGGCCCTTTCTCATTCTTAACATGCTTCCCCTGCTCCGGAGCCAAGGCGGTATCCAGAATATGTTTTCGGGGGGGGGGGGGGGGCAGACTTCGACACACTTTTGTTAAGCAAAGTTTCAGGGAGGAATATATGATACATTGCAAAAGATTTCTGGGGGGGGGGGGGTGGCCCGTGGGTGCCTCTTCCCCTGTGGATACGGCCTTGATTCACAAAAATAGTCATTAAATAGAATCATCTACTAATCACATTAGTGTATCGTTAAATATTCATTACTAGATCTATTAGTTTATTTTTAAAATCAAACGCAACAGAAAATTCAATATTTAGCGCTAAGCAATCTTTTATGTCCAAGCATTCATAATATTAAAACTGGGAAATAGTGGAATTTTAGAGAAAAAAATCCATATTCCCCTACAAAAATGCTCGTCCCCACAATAGATTTCTAAAAATTTTGTTAAATTTGTAGCTCAGAAGTGGAAGCGTCTGAAACAAATTTTCTTTTCTTTTTGGATGACGAACGTGTCCATCGCTGGAGTGCAAACATTATTATGTATCGAAAATAATTAAAAATGTAGTTAAAATATAAATAATACTTGATTGTAAATTAAAATGCAGCATTAAACCATAGCAGTGAGATTGGAAACGTTGAACGGATGATTTCCAGAGCCGTAATGCAATCCGTGATGGACCATAATAAGAAAAAAAAAAACATTTAAAATATAAGAGATGAGAGAAGATCTGTAAATGAGAATGCAATGCAAATACAGTTCATCAGTTTTCCAATGGGCTCATCTACAAAAAAGATTTTACCAAAATGGGTGTTTGGACAGGAAGTCATAAATAAATACAAACTGTATGTTTCTTGATGAGCATCATTTCCTGGCTTGAGGGTTTAACCCATTAGGACAGGGACTGTTGGCTAGGGGTCCTACTACATTTTCAGACCCCAGCGCCCTGGAGGGCCTACAACATCGGTTTATGGGAAAACAAAACTCCATCACAGTAGAGAATATTTTCCACGGAATTTATTACTTGTGCGATTGTATTCCCAAATTGCTGCCTTTGGGTAAAAAAGACATCAAGAAGGAAAGAAAACCCTCTGGAGTGATTGAAAGGATCTCTGTTTGTCCGTGTTTGGTACGGTGATTGAAGTCACCTTTCACTGTAAACCCCCCACCCCCCGAGGTGATAAGGGGGTTGATTATAACCAGATGAAAAGTCCTCTTTATTATGAGCTGCATACTTTGGTCATGATCACAACCCTTCAGAGAAAGAGGAAATAAAATCATATGCATATGTGTTTAATTTTCTAAGGAAAAAAAATATGTGCTTTGCAAGGCCGTAGCCAGAAATTTTTTTGTGTGTCTGAATGTGCCTAAATAAGTAAATACCCAATGGGGGGGGGGGGGTTTGATCCCCCAAAACCCCCCCCCTGGTTACGCCTATGCATCCCTTAAAAGCTCATCGTGCCGGCTAATGACGAAAAATGGACCCACGGTCTAAAAATGTACCGCTCCTCTTAAATTTCAGATGTAAAATATGTGAGGTTCTCTATCTGTATATTCTAAAGAACAACACATATTTTACAACAAACAAGTTTATTACACAAAACAATCGACGAGATGAAGCCCGACTGAACTCTTGCTTCACACGCACATAACACTCACTGATATATAATCGCTATTGCCAGATGCACTGGCTCGTTTGCATATCCTTCACAAATAATCTAAGAAAAGGTCTTTTAATGAATACCAAATCGCTGTTGTCTGTGCTGGCGCCATCTGTTATCAAGCAAACAAACAAGAAACTTTTGTTTTTATTGTGTAGCAAATTCGACAATTTTAGCTGCGTCTGTGTGCTAAACTTACTTAATCGTTAGGCTTTACACATTCTACACATTACAGAGTATTATGAATGTGTAGAGCCTAACCAACCAACAGTAACTATATTTTAAGTAATGGAACTGTTACGTTATTGTATTTTAATGCTATGCAAACCAATAATAAAATTAATTATTATTTTTATTGGGATTATTTTATTATGAATACTTAAATGAATTATCACTTAAAAAGTTAAGATAATTTAAATTGAATAACTTGCTAGCTTAAGAAACTTTAAAAAGGGAGAAAAAAGGGAAAATATACTTTGGCTTTTTCCTTGCCTACTCCTGAAATTCTTTTCGTACCAGCAAACACGTTGACAGCAACAAAACAGAAATTTGCTTCATGATTATATTCTCCACCATTGCGGGTTAATCGAAAACGGATGAAATCCCTCACTGCTTCTTTCGCTTCAACAGGTTTTCGTTTCCCGTAAAACGGGATATTTCTCCCATTTTATGGCTTCCATTTCTTTTGCTTTTTTTTTGAGCAATTGATTTCCAATTAGCTTTGCACGCATTTCTGCTTTTGTTATTTACCTTTCTCGTTTCTCATAAAATTCTGCCCCTGAAAAATAGTTCAAATGTTTCGGTTTGGAAGTTACTAGAACGGTATTTGCTGAAACTATTCTATTTGATATTTCTTTCTTATTAATCTTTGAGAAAACTTGTAACAAGTGATAATTAAAGGAACTCATTCGCAAAACAATAAGTTGCATTTTGTTCTTTCAGCTTTGAATGTATATGAATATTGCAATTTTGGGAAAAAATGATTTAATGGCAAATTCCTTTGATGCATTTATTGTTTAATTATCTATCCAACAAAGAAAATTCATTACATAATTTAAGGCGAAATTAATTTCTTTTTCAGTTAGTGCTGAAACTTAAATACATTTTATTGAGCAATCTAGACTGCTTGTTGTTTTTGGTTGATTTACGTTGTATAAGGGTCATTTTTTGCTTACTAGCTTTGCGGTTTTTGCCAACAAAAAATATTTTCGTATTTTATCTGCATAAATAAAACAGATTAATTTTTATAAAAAAATTTGCTTTGTTTACGATTGGTTTGAGAGTTATATATCTCACTTGGCGAATTTAATATGGTAGGCCCTTTATCCAATAAGAACGCACACATATTTTTAAATACCGTAGCATAATAAATTCTAAATCATCTCCAGACATGTTAATACATTGTGTGCGGGACACGAACTAGTACGTTTTCTGACGATTGATACTTAAGCGCGGGACACGTACTAGTACGGATTAGTGTAACAGCATAGTTTCTTTCTATCGCTTTTAGAGAAAGAAGTAGTAGGATAGTAAGCACATGTGGTAAACACATTTTTTGCTATTCTTTGTACAAAATGAAAGGAACAGATCATGTCAAAACAACTTTGCAGTGATATACAAAATCACAGCAGACGGCCCATTGCGCTAATTAGTTTTATGATTGCTATTTTCATTTTTTTTATAACGTAAGAATGATTGTAAATAATATAATTCGAAAAAGTTAAAACTATATTTCTATTTAATTTTTCATATTTACGATACTATTAAAAATTTATAAACTAAAACATTTATTTTTTGCTTACAACAATCATAATATTATATATTTCAATAAAAAATACGAAAAGTTTAGGTTAAAAAATTAAATAATTTTCGATTGATTGAGATTTAACTGAATAACTAAATTTGCGCGCAATACCCTCGATCCCCGCACAGCTCCGCCGCGAAATGGCCCCGCACACATTATGTGAACTACATTTACTTTACTACTACTACTTTAATATAATTCCGCTAAGAGGACTTTGAAACACCTGTGTTTTGTACTGCTCTCAAACAACAATAACTACCTGCTGTCGCATCTGGTTAAACTTTACGATATTTATTATTTTATTGTTTTCTTAAGCTTGCTAATGTATTTAAAATCGGTTCTCCTTTCTGTTACATGCCAGAGCTGCTTCGTTAATTCTTTTCTTATCACATCCGAAACACTAACTAAACATTTCACGACATTCTGTGTACTGGCTTGAATGAATTCTTTTCAATAAACTAACATCAAGGATACTTGATATTAAATTATGTTCAAGCTATTTGCATTAGCTATTCTGTTTCAAGATCATAATCAAATAATAGTTTTCTGAAGCTGAAGTAGCTTCAGTTCTTAGACGCGAAAACTTTCAGTTGCATGACGAGTGCTTTTTTCCTAAACCATGGCATTTTCTACCCAATCTGAGTGGTTCACGGCAATGCGCATGAGTGGGTTTTCTTCGGTTACAGCGAAATGCCGCTCGTGTATCATTTTTTCTTATTACTCAGAAAATTCTTCAAAGGTTAACATTTTAGTAACAAGTAGCAGATTAAGCCATTGTTCACGTCGATAGAAATCCTTTACAGTGAAAATACAATATCAGTTTTATCAGCAATTTAATTTAGGTGGGTACTTGTGACAACAGAGTGCATTATAAACACAATTAATTATTTTGCAGCTCGCGAATAAAACACTGTACAGCAACGGTAGTGATGCGAAGTTTAAATTTCCACTTCACATAGTTAAATCAAACTCCTGGTTATTGAGTTAAAATGGCTTGTTTTCAAGCGCATTGTGTTCTTATAACAGCTCCGAGTCGACGTGACCTAGATTTGAAAAGATAAGTTCTTATTTTCGAAATAAACCTTTTTCTCAAAAATGACTTGGTACGATCTCATTTTGGAGACACCACTAAAAAAAATAGCACTCTATCACGTATATGAAGCAGGATTACTTCGTTGTTGGTAACAGTAAATCGCTGTCGACGCTGGAATTAGAACGCTGTAAGCTAATGCTCTACCAGTATGCCAGGACGACATCAAACGGACATGGAAAAGTTGAATTATATAGCTTTTACAGCTACCAACTGCGGGTGCTAAAGTAATTCTGTGCCAAATTCCATATTCCCCAATACAGAAGGGCACTGTTAAGCCACTCGTCCATTCTGTTCCTGTTTAGTTGCGACCGATCCGAATCTGACGAGTTAATCATCTTGTATTCCGACTTTAAAGAGACGAACAGACAACTCACATTCTTGAATCGTTCTAACGACTCGCGCGGTAAATAATTCCGCAATTTTGATGCATATACTATTATTCCGAGGAAGTAATCGTTAATATGTTAGAAGTATGGTGCATGATGGCCACCCTTCGTCGCCAACTGAGCTCCTGGCAACCATAGAGACGCCTGCAAACACAACATCTAATTAGAGACTAACTGACTTTCTTAACAAGCGGAAGGAAAGACAGATTCGCAAGTCTTCCTCCGACAATGACAATTTAATCAAAATTATTTTTATATATATTTAAATGTAACTGTGTCTAATATTTAATCTTTTATATTTAAGTGTTCAACAATAAATGTTAGTTAGTATAAAGGAATCCTCGTAATCATTATTTTGGATTACTTACTGTGAAAGAACATGACGTACCCCTCAGCTCTACATGAACAAAGTACCCACTTCCTACCGTAAGATAAAAGATACAAGGTAAGAAAATTCAGCTCTTACCTAACAATAACTCTTTATCGACTAACATAATAAACGTCTTTAATAATTATAAACGTACAGTTGCTGTATACATTTTTAAATTATTGTAGTAAAAATAAAATAATATTTTCCCTTTCTGTAATTATAATTTCTAAGCAAGTATCGGTACTTTAAAATGAGTAAGCGGTGTTCTCAGTTTTAAGTCATATTTACTTAAAAATATAAAAAGGTGAATTTTATCATTTTTAAGCATATAATTTTCAAGAGGCGTGTAAGGCGCAAATCAATTTTTTTTTTCAGGGAAAGACACGTTCTTGGATGGTTAATTGGTAAGAAGATACAGTGAATGTTAACCACGTTGTAGGTATGGCGTAATATCGTGCGTTATTGTTCCGAAACCTAAACTCAGTTGCGCGACAGCTCATTGGGGGCTATGGCCTACTGTGCCCATCTCAGTTTCCGAGACCGAGGGCCCTGGAGCAACACCACCGAAAGACAAGGCCAACCCTCTCCGTCGATGACGTCATCACAAGTAGGTGAACTTTAACAATAGGTCTCATTAAGCGCTTCAAAACATTTCATGTTCTTCGAACTAATTTGTGTGGTGATATTTATTACTGATTGATTTTACACTTTAAATTCATGTCGGAATTTAAATCGTGAATACAAAAGAAAAACATTTTTTTCAAATCACAGAATACAACGATTTTGTTGTTGTTTCTTTTATAAGCCAAACTTTTGCACAAGTAAACATTCATGAATCGATTAATACTTGAAACTTTTTAAGGAAAAAAAATATGAGAGTAAACGAAAAACAAATTCTTTTGTTTATTTAATTTTCTGAAACATTTTCATGAGAAAAACGCATCTTCAAAGATTTTGAAATATAAATGTACTTCAAACCATTAAAAAAAATTAGAAAAACTTTGAAAATATGAAACAAACATAGTAGGACGAACACAATATAAACACTACTAGAAAATCAAAATGCAGATAGTTCTGTAGTTAAAGTAAGAAGAAATTAAAAGGGGAATTAAAAGTGCTGCATTTAGAAAACAAAGAATGCACTAGTTTTACAGTTTAATAAGGTGTAATTTAGGATCAAACATTTAAGGAATTCTGAGCACATAGAAGAAAAATGCAATTCTCAGACTTGTGAATAGCTTTGCTTTATCTGACTGTTGTTTTTATGTTTACAAAAAGTCTAATTGAACATTGTTGAGGTTGGAGGTGTCATTCATTCCCCCCCCCCCCACCATATTAATTATTCAAAATCCAGACTGATCTTTCTCTATGTAAAAAGATACAATTTAAATGATTGAGAAATAAACTAAAAATGAAGTGAAATTATTAATGGTTTGATAATATACAATACGACAACGGAAATTTAAATTCGGCATTTCGTATACTACTTAAATTATAGTGATTTTAAAAGAAGCAGTCACCATTTTTTAAATTTTTAAAGAAAGTTACACAATATGTGCCAACGTTGTTGCATACTTCAAGATGTAAACACTGTTTAAACACATTGAAACAACTCCAAATTTTATCTTTGAGCTATTGGTAATATTTTAGGTAAGTTTGTGTTATAAATTTTTATTGCTATGTTTTGTAGCGAATTTGAGAAATCTATTTAGTATATCGTTAAAGCTTTCGTTGGAGACGAACTGGAAAACAGTTGCCAAGTTTTTATTGCAACGCTATGTAGCGAATTTATGGTATTGCCAATGTTCGTGTTGGCGGCATACAGAAATGTTCGCAGATGAGACATAAAACAAAATTCTATACATACAATGAATATAGCAGTTTTAAAATAAATTAAACCTGAACTTACTTTAGAGTATTTTTATTGTTTGAAGTCTTTTCTTGGAATCCATTTCGGCCATCTATCCAACCGTGATGGGACTTAGACACTTAAATACAGAGAGCCTATGGTTTGATGCATAATTAGAGTTTAGTACAGAATAGCAACAACGTGAAATAATGCTTCTGTAGATTGAATCATAAAGCAAATACTGTACATGAAGCTTTAACGAAACACATATGCTGAATGAAACAATTTCTTGGAAAACTTCAGAAATTATAATATTGACGTAGCCGCTTCGTTACTATACAGTTTCAAAGAATTAAGAAAAAAGAATTGTTGCCATTTCTGATATTGACAATAAATATTTGGCGATTAAAATAATTTTGGTCTAAGTAAAATAATAAAATATTTCAAAGAGACATTGGCGGTTATCGTTCACCTACTTGTGATGACGTCACTATAAGATTATGCTTGGGACCTCAGGCCTTGTCTTTCGGTGGTGTTGCCTGGAGTGGTCGGCCTGACTAGAGAACCCCAGTGTTTAGTTCCCAAGCAAGCTCGGTCCTCATTTTTATTGAACCTACTGAAGGGATGAAAGGCTGAGTCGACCCTGTCAAGCCCGGGAATCGAGCCCCGGACCTGTGGCATGATAGCACGGAAGGCTACCCCTCAGCCACTGGCCCTCGTTAAAGTTCCAAAGATGGTTACATTTTCCGAGTTGAAAGGTTAACTGCAAAAAGGATGCCTCTCCATTTTGAGAAATCTTTAGTAAGCACTGTGTTGTATTATGAAAGAAAAAGAAAGTTATCGTTTAATACAGAAAGGATTTCTACATTCTCAGAAAAATTATAAAGGAATGCATTTCCTGGAAAAAAAAGGAATTCCGAGTTTTGAATTTTTTTATTTGTGGATTATTATCGGTTTTTTTAAGAGTAGTGCTATCTCCTTTTTGCAGTATATCCCTCGATTGTCGAAGCTGTTGACATAATTTTAAATCGTCGGGTTAAGAGTATGACGGATTTTAAAACATAAGTCAAGTTTGTATGATTATATTTTGGTATTTAAATCAAAAATCAGTAAACGGCAGTGATTGGTTTGAAAGCGTTCGACACGTCACTCACTCTATCGAAAACTTTACTCTTTTTTTAGTAACACATGATATTTTTATTTATACAGAAGTTTCCATGAAAACTTATTTTCTGAACATGATTTCTGTTACTATTAAATTAAGGATTTACATGCACTATATCCCACTCCTCTTTCTTTGAGTCAAAAAGTTGAGCTCAAGGAGAGGGGGGTCAAATATATTGAAAAAAAGTGTGACATCATTTATGAACGGTCCCCAGTCCAAGATTGGCCAATTTTAGATAACTGCAATAGTAACACGAAAAGCTTAGAACTACACGTTGTAGTGAAGAATACAGTAATTAACTCATAAATTTTAATCATGCGACTGAAAGGGTCGCTGCAGCTCAGCTAATTTTATACTTTTTTGATTTTTTAAAAAGTTTTCCACATGTTGGAGTCCCCAATATTGATATGCTTTTTTTCTACAGATTTGTTCAATATCACGGATAAAAATGAATTTCCATAAATGTATATAAATAAAATAGTTTTTATAAGAAAACAGAACCGACTTCAAATTATAAATTGCGCTAAAAAGTGAAAAATAAATTCATTCTTTAAACAACATTGCTGTGACTTTTAAACATTGTTTTAGAAGTCGGTGCAAAATTAGGATAGATAAAATCTTTTGTAATCATGAATCCCAATTACAAATATATATATTTTCGCAGAACTAGCAACAGTTCCAATATGAAGTAGCAATTGGTGTACTGGTGATTAGACTCATAATTTTGCACCGACTTCTAAAATGTTTAAAAGTCACATCGATGTTGTTTAAAGAATGAATTTATTTTTCACTTTTTAGCGCAATTTATAATTTGCAGTCGGTTCTGTTTTTTTTTATAAAGATTATTTTATTTTATTCTTTTTAGTGTAAATACATTTTTTATATAAATACTCTATTTTTAAAAAAAATCATATCGAAGGGCAAAACTTCTTTGAATTATTGGCACTAAAAACTAATCATTTGCATGATACATTCCCTTTTGAAGTCGATTTTAGCAAGCAAACTGATTGGATTAACTTTTGCCACAGAGAAGCCTTCAGTCAAACTCTTACTGTAATTTCTTTTAATATTTATAGCCCATGACAACAAATATGTTTTTACTATGACTTTTCTATTTATTAATAGATTTCCCAACAAAGAAAAATCAAGCCAAGCTTTTTCAATTAAAATAAAAAATAGTTATTTTTCACCCGTAACGTTTTTTCTAAAAAACAAATGTAGCCAAATTGATTTGCAATATTTGAGTTAGACGACCCTCTATCGCTTAAAGAAAAAAATCATCACAATCGGTTCATTTAGTCAAAAGTTACAGATGAAAAAACAAAAAAAAAAAAAAAAAAAAACTACATTCCTGCCCATAATTTTTTTTTCTAATTATCGAATATCGTCAAACGAAGATACGGGACCTATGGGAAACCACCCTCGATCGTTTAAAAAAAGAATCATGAAAATCGGTTCAACCGGCGAGAAGTTATGAGTGGACAAAAAAAAAAAAAAAAAAAAAAAACCCGACATACATACAGTATGAATGTATAACCCTCCTTCCTTTGTGAAGTCGGTTAATGAATCAAATGTACATAAAATTGTAAATGTATTGTTTCGATTTTGTAGTCTTATTTTTAACATTGGAATATTAGTTAAGTAAACTTGAGTGGAAAAAGAGTACATGTAAAGTAATTAATATTTAAAAAAAATTTTTGACAAATATTTAAAACACTAGGCAGATAAGGACTTGTTTATAGGTCATGCTAACAGTTAAAAAACTTTCCTTCGCTGACTCAACTGTTTACAGATTTAAATATGGGACTACTAATAGTCAGAATCAAAGTATGTTGTATAAGACCAGTCCAAGTTGACACGTCGAAATAAGAAGTACACGCGATTACTACAGAGTATTTTTTGGAATTAGTTAGGCATGATATTTTAAATATAACTTACGGGTATATTTGTCTCATCGCTGACGTACGCTTGAATAGCACTAACGTAATCATTCTCCCAATCATGAAGCGAAATGCAATGCCAAAGATAACATTGACTGTATATATCCTATAAATAATGTTTGTACTTCGTATGTTTTTCAAGCAATTTAGCAATCATTTATTTTACACATAGAATATCACTACTACTGATATTCATTAATGTCAAATTAGTTTTTAAAAGTAAGTTATTTGTCCATTATATGTAGTGTTTATTGTTAACTATGTCTACCAACCATAAATTTTTCTTGAAAAAATAAATAGTGTCCGCGATTCGACAGATACTCTGGTATCTGCTCTTAGTTACAAAGAGGTTGCGGACCCCAGAACTAGACTTTTCCATGAGAACCTTACAATAAGATGTCCGATGGGAAATTTAAAAGTTTTTCGGAACCCTCATGTAGCTAATGGGTTTGTTGTCGGTACATAATACTCTTTATGTCCATTAAGCGGAAAATTGACTTAAGATAAAATGGCTCTCATATGCGTCATTACATCTGTACCTGTGAGACATAGTATCTTAAGTCCATTTTTCGACTTTTTGAAATGAAGTTTAAAAATAATAATTCTTATTACAGTAAAATTTGACTTTTCCTGTCCAATAACAGCTTTAAAAGTTTGGAACCCTCATGTAGCTAGTTGCTTTGTCTTCGGTACTCTGTATGTTCCTTACGTGTGGACTCACAAAAACTCCAGAAAGGGACTTGAGATAGTATGGCTCTCAGGTACATAACTTAAATTAGCACTTCGACCCAACTATCGCATTTTCTAATAACAGCTCGGTCCGCCTTTTTTACATACTTAAGAAGGGAAAAAATGCTTATGTAACTGAAAAATAATCACAAAAAAGCAAATTGCATTTACTTTATTTAAACAACATGACAGTACGAAAGAAGTTAATTTGACTTTTTTCAGAAGCAGACGATTTTCTATGAGACATTCAGTCTTATGTATATATCTATATATTCAGAGACATGCACAGGCGTGTGCCATTCGAATCTGCCCTTGAGATAAAAGATACTAATTAATGAACTAACATATTAACATATTTTTGTGAATAATTAATGCCTTTCCTTATCAAGCCACAAACACTTGACACTGTTGACAAGCTAACAATATATTTTCAGATTTTTTTGGTGGTTTTTTAAAAATAGAATTCTTAATTAAAGAATTAATAAAGCAGTGTCTGAAAAACATGGTATTTTTCATTTTTTTTCTTGAACACATTGTTATTTTTGTATTTAATATTCAGTTTAGACAATTTTTTTTTGCTTCAAAAGAATTTAAAAGACTGAGTTTTTGCGTGATTGTAATTTGTTGTTCCTGACCCGGCGTTAACGTATTTGACACAAAGATCCCGTAGCATATTACAAACTTTTGTACCTACGTGTACAAAAGTAATGACAGGCTTTTTTTTGTTCTACAAATATTTTCTCAAACCTGTCTTTTCAAATTTTTAAAGGGGGTAGTTCAAAGCGCATGCTCCTTTAGAAGCGCATGATGGCTGAGTAAGTGAGAGTGTTTCCGTTTTTTTCCCGAGACTGTACAATGAGTATCAACAAACCTTACATAAATCGAAAGTTTTGTTAACCGACTTAAGGTACGGGCATAAGCAGCCAGATTCTCGTACGCTTCGGATGATCTACGACAGGGGTTCTCAACCGGTGGTACGCGTACCACCGGTGGTACGCGGGGACATTTCAGGTGGTACGCAGTCATATATTAATAATAACAATAACAATAAAAACTGTTGAATGTGAATAACATTAATTTACAGTTACGATGTAACATTTCCGCGTTAAGAATACAATTCCTCCATCTGTGTTTTACATAGCATAGTGGCAGTTTGACGCTGACCTTGACGCTACACAAACAACCCGAGTGGCTCAATTAATTCCCCCACTCCTCACCCCCGCCACTCATCACGACCATCCCACACCGTCAGTTTTGTTTTGACAGTGGCATGAGCTGGTGTCACGTTCTCTTGTGATACTTTCTCACCCAGTAGTTTCATTCTGATGCCAATGTTAGTGCTTCTCGATTGTGTTCCATGAAGTGAAGTTTAGTTTTAGTTTTTTAGTAGTAATTCAGCATTAGTTTTTAGTAGACATGATGAAGCGATATTTGACTAACCCCTCCACCTCTAAGGACAGTCAAAAGAAGATTAAACCTCAGCCAAATCGTAAGTACGATGTAGCGTATTTACAGTTAGGATTTATAGTAAAACCTGGCACAGAAAATAACGATAATCCTATTCCACAATGTGTTGTATGTTCAGAAACACTTTCAAATCAGAGCATGAAGCCTTCCTTACTAAAGAGGCACCAGACTACTAAGCATCCCGATTTGGTTCACAAACCTATTGAATTTTTTCAAGAAAATCTGAATTGTGTAAGAGAGAAAATCAGTGCATGGCAAAATTTGTAAATATAGACAAAAAACTGGTCAAAGCATCGTACCTTGCCAGTTATAGAATAGCTAAAGAAGGGAAGCCTCATACAATTGGCGAGACACTTTTACTTCCGGTCGCTAAGGATACAGTCGAGGCAGTATTAGGCGAGAAGGCAGCAAAGGAAATCGAGAAAATTCCGTTGTCGAATGACACAGTAAAGAGGCGAATTGTTGAGATGTCTTCGAGTATTGAAGAACAGCTTTTACTTCAACTGCGCGAATGTAATTATTTTGCACTGCAAGTAGACGAGAGCACAGACATAACAAATATGGCGCAGCTTCTTGTATTCATACGTTTTGATTATCAAAATGAAGTAAAGGAAGAATTTTTATTTTGCAAACCTCTTGAATCAAACACTAAAGCTGAGGACATATTTAATGTCATAAATGAGTACATTATGAAAGCGGGAATATCATGGTCTAAATGTGTTGGTTTGTGCACGGACGGAGCAAAAGCTATGTCGGGTCATTTAAGTGGATTAGGAAAAAAAAGTTGCTCCAGAATGCCAAAGTACTCACTGCGTTATTCACCGAGAAGCTTTGGCTTCCAAGGGTATGCCTGCCAACCTTAAGTCTGTTTTAACGGATATTTCAAAGAGACATTGGCGGTTATCGTTCACCTACTTGTGATGACGTCACTATAAGATTATGCTTGGGACCTCAGGCCTTGTCTTTCGGTGGTGTTGCCTGGAGTGGTCGGCCTGACTAGAGAACCCCAGTGTTTAGTTCCCAAGCAAGCTCGGTCCTCATTTTTATTGAACCTACTGAAGGGATGAAAGGCTGAGTCGACCCTGTCAAGCCCGGGAATCGAGCCCCGGACCTGTGGCATGATAGCACGGAAGGCTACCCCTCAGCCACTGGCCCTCGTTAAAGTTCCAAAGATGGTTACATTTTCCGAGTTGAAAGGTTAACTGCAAAAAGGATGCCTCTCCATTTTGAGAAATCTTTAGTAAGCACTGTGTTGTATTATGAAAGAAAAAGAAAGTTATCGTTTAATACAGAAAGGATTTCTACATTCTCAGAAAAATTATAAAGGAATGCATTTCCTGGAAAAAAAAGGAATTCCGAGTTTTGAATTTTTTTATTTGTGGATTATTATCGGTTTTTTTAAGAGTAGTGCTATCTCCTTTTTGCAGTATATCCCTCGATTGTCGAAGCTGTTGACATAATTTTAAATCGTCGGGTTAAGAGTATGACGGATTTTAAAACATAAGTCAAGTTTGTATGATTATATTTTGGTATTTAAATCAAAAATCAGTAAACGGCAGTGATTGGTTTGAAAGCGTTCGACACGTCACTCACTCTATCGAAAACTTTACTCTTTTTTTAGTAACACATGATATTTTTATTTATACAGAAGTTTCCATGAAAACTTATTTTCTGAACATGATTTCTGTTACTATTAAATTAAGGATTTACATGCACTATATCCCACTCCTCTTTCTTTGAGTCAAAAAGTTGAGCTCAAGGAGAGGGGGGTCAAATATATTGAAAAAAAGTGTGACATCATTTATGAACGGTCCCCAGTCCAAGATTGGCCAATTTTAGATAACTGCAATAGTAACACGAAAAGCTTAGAACTACACGTTGTAGTGAAGAATACAGTAATTAACTCATAAATTTTAATCATGCGACTGAAAGGGTCGCTGCAGCTCAGCTAATTTTATACTTTTTTGATTTTTTAAAAAGTTTTCCACATGTTGGAGTCCCCAATATTGATATGCTTTTTTTCTACAGATTTGTTCAATATCACGGATAAAAATGAATTTCCATAAATGTATATAAATAAAATAGTTTTTATAAGAAAACAGAACCGACTTCAAATTATAAATTGCGCTAAAAAGTGAAAAATAAATTCATTCTTTAAACAACATTGCTGTGACTTTTAAACATTGTTTTAGAAGTCGGTGCAAAATTAGGATAGATAAAATCTTTTGTAATCATGAATCCCAATTACAAATATATATATTTTCGCAGAACTAGCAACAGTTCCAATATGAAGTAGCAATTGGTGTACTGGTGATTAGACTCATAATTTTGCACCGACTTCTAAAATGTTTAAAAGTCACATCGATGTTGTTTAAAGAATGAATTTATTTTTCACTTTTTAGCGCAATTTATAATTTGCAGTCGGTTCTGTTTTTTTTTATAAAGATTATTTTATTTTATTCTTTTTAGTGTAAATACATTTTTTATATAAATACTCTATTTTTAAAAAAAATCATATCGAAGGGCAAAACTTCTTTGAATTATTGGCACTAAAAACTAATCATTTGCATGATACATTCCCTTTTGAAGTCGATTTTAGCAAGCAAACTGATTGGATTAACTTTTGCCACAGAGAAGCCTTCAGTCAAACTCTTACTGTAATTTCTTTTAATATTTATAGCCCATGACAACAAATATGTTTTTACTATGACTTTTCTATTTATTAATAGATTTCCCAACAAAGAAAAATCAAGCCAAGCTTTTTCAATTAAAATAAAAAATAGTTATTTTTCACCCGTAACGTTTTTTCTAAAAAACAAATGTAGCCAAATTGATTTGCAATATTTGAGTTAGACGACCCTCTATCGCTTAAAGAAAAAAATCATCACAATCGGTTCATTTAGTCAAAAGTTACAGATGAAAAAACAAAAAAAAAAAAAAAAAAAAACTACATTCCTGCCCATAATTTTTTTTTCTAATTATCGAATATCGTCAAACGAAGATACGGGACCTATGGGAAACCACCCTCGATCGTTTAAAAAAAGAATCATGAAAATCGGTTCAACCGGCGAGAAGTTATGAGTGGACAAAAAAAAAAAAAAAAAAAAAAAACCCGACATACATACAGTATGAATGTATAACCCTCCTTCCTTTGTGAAGTCGGTTAATGAATCAAATGTACATAAAATTGTAAATGTATTGTTTCGATTTTGTAGTCTTATTTTTAACATTGGAATATTAGTTAAGTAAACTTGAGTGGAAAAAGAGTACATGTAAAGTAATTAATATTTAAAAAAAATTTTTGACAAATATTTAAAACACTAGGCAGATAAGGACTTGTTTATAGGTCATGCTAACAGTTAAAAAACTTTCCTTCGCTGACTCAACTGTTTACAGATTTAAATATGGGACTACTAATAGTCAGAATCAAAGTATGTTGTATAAGACCAGTCCAAGTTGACACGTCGAAATAAGAAGTACACGCGATTACTACAGAGTATTTTTTGGAATTAGTTAGGCATGATATTTTAAATATAACTTACGGGTATATTTGTCTCATCGCTGACGTACGCTTGAATAGCACTAACGTAATCATTCTCCCAATCATGAAGCGAAATGCAATGCCAAAGATAACATTGACTGTATATATCCTATAAATAATGTTTGTACTTCGTATGTTTTTCAAGCAATTTAGCAATCATTTATTTTACACATAGAATATCACTACTACTGATATTCATTAATGTCAAATTAGTTTTTAAAAGTAAGTTATTTGTCCATTATATGTAGTGTTTATTGTTAACTATGTCTACCAACCATAAATTTTTCTTGAAAAAATAAATAGTGTCCGCGATTCGACAGATACTCTGGTATCTGCTCTTAGTTACAAAGAGGTTGCGGACCCCAGAACTAGACTTTTCCATGAGAACCTTACAATAAGATGTCCGATGGGAAATTTAAAAGTTTTTCGGAACCCTCATGTAGCTAATGGGTTTGTTGTCGGTACATAATACTCTTTATGTCCATTAAGCGGAAAATTGACTTAAGATAAAATGGCTCTCATATGCGTCATTACATCTGTACCTGTGAGACATAGTATCTTAAGTCCATTTTTCGACTTTTTGAAATGAAGTTTAAAAATAATAATTCTTATTACAGTAAAATTTGACTTTTCCTGTCCAATAACAGCTTTAAAAGTTTGGAACCCTCATGTAGCTAGTTGCTTTGTCTTCGGTACTCTGTATGTTCCTTACGTGTGGACTCACAAAAACTCCAGAAAGGGACTTGAGATAGTATGGCTCTCAGGTACATAACTTAAATTAGCACTTCGACCCAACTATCGCATTTTCTAATAACAGCTCGGTCCGCCTTTTTTACATACTTAAGAAGGGAAAAAATGCTTATGTAACTGAAAAATAATCACAAAAAAGCAAATTGCATTTACTTTATTTAAACAACATGACAGTACGAAAGAAGTTAATTTGACTTTTTTCAGAAGCAGACGATTTTCTATGAGACATTCAGTCTTATGTATATATCTATATATTCAGAGACATGCACAGGCGTGTGCCATTCGAATCTGCCCTTGAGATAAAAGATACTAATTAATGAACTAACATATTAACATATTTTTGTGAATAATTAATGCCTTTCCTTATCAAGCCACAAACACTTGACACTGTTGACAAGCTAACAATATATTTTCAGATTTTTTTGGTGGTTTTTTAAAAATAGAATTCTTAATTAAAGAATTAATAAAGCAGTGTCTGAAAAACATGGTATTTTTCATTTTTTTTCTTGAACACATTGTTATTTTTGTATTTAATATTCAGTTTAGACAATTTTTTTTTGCTTCAAAAGAATTTAAAAGACTGAGTTTTTGCGTGATTGTAATTTGTTGTTCCTGACCCGGCGTTAACGTATTTGACACAAAGATCCCGTAGCATATTACAAACTTTTGTACCTACGTGTACAAAAGTAATGACAGGCTTTTTTTTGTTCTACAAATATTTTCTCAAACCTGTCTTTTCAAATTTTTAAAGGGGGTAGTTCAAAGCGCATGCTCCTTTAGAAGCGCATGATGGCTGAGTAAGTGAGAGTGTTTCCGTTTTTTTCCCGAGACTGTACAATGAGTATCAACAAACCTTACATAAATCGAAAGTTTTGTTAACCGACTTAAGGTACGGGCATAAGCAGCCAGATTCTCGTACGCTTCGGATGATCTACGACAGGGGTTCTCAACCGGTGGTACGCGTACCACCGGTGGTACGCGGGGACATTTCAGGTGGTACGCAGTCATATATTAATAATAACAATAACAATAAAAACTGTTGAATGTGAATAACATTAATTTACAGTTACGATGTAACATTTCCGCGTTAAGAATACAATTCCTCCATCTGTGTTTTACATAGCATAGTGGCAGTTTGACGCTGACCTTGACGCTACACAAACAACCCGAGTGGCTCAATTAATTCCCCCACTCCTCACCCCCGCCACTCATCACGACCATCCCACACCGTCAGTTTTGTTTTGACAGTGGCATGAGCTGGTGTCACGTTCTCTTGTGATACTTTCTCACCCAGTAGTTTCATTCTGATGCCAATGTTAGTGCTTCTCGATTGTGTTCCATGAAGTGAAGTTTAGTTTTAGTTTTTAGTAGTAATTCAGCATTAGTTTTTAGTAGACATGATGAAGCGATATTTGACTAACCCCTCCACCTCTAAGGACAGTCAAAAGAAGATTAAACCTCAGCCAAATCGTAAGTACGATGTAGCGTATTTACAGTTAGGATTTATAGTAAAACCTGGCACAGAAAATAACGATAATCCTATTCCACAATGTGTTGTATGTTCAGAAACACTTTCAAATCAGAGCATGAAGCCTTCCTTACTAAAGAGGCACCAGACTACTAAGCATCCCGATTTGGTTCACAAACCTATTGAATTTTTTCAAAGAAAATCTGAATTGTGTAAGAGAGAAAATCAGTGCATGGCAAAATTTGTAAATATAGACAAAAAACTGGTCAAAGCATCGTACCTTGCCAGTTATAGAATAGCTAAAGAAGGGAAGCCTCATACAATTGGCGAGACACTTTTACTTCCGGTCGCTAAGGATACAGTCGAGGCAGTATTAGGCGAGAAGGCAGCAAAGGAAATCGAGAAAATTCCGTTGTCGAATGACACAGTAAAGAGGCGAATTGTTGAGATGTCTTCGAGTATTGAAGAACAGCTTTTACTTCAACTGCGCGAATGTAATTATTTTGCACTGCAAGTAGACGAGAGCACAGACATAACAAATATGGCGCAGCTTCTTGTATTCATACGTTTTGATTATCAAAATGAAGTAAAGGAAGAATTTTTATTTTGCAAACCTCTTGAATCAAACACTAAAGCTGAGGACATATTTAATGTCATAAATGAGTACATTATGAAAGCGGGAATATCATGGTCTAAATGTGTTGGTTTGTGCACGGACGGAGCAAAAGCTATGTCGGGTCATTTAAGTGGATTAGGAAAAAAAAGTTGCTCCAGAATGCCAAAGTACTCACTGCGTTATTCACCGAGAAGCTTTGGCTTCCAAGGGTATGCCTGCCAACCTTAAGTCTGTTTTAACGGATAGCGTGAAGGTCATTAATTTTATTAAGGCCAGGGCTCTTAATTCACGGCTTTTCTCTTTGATGTGTGAAGATATGGGTGGAAAATATTAAACTCTCCTCCTACATACCGAGGTTAGATGGTTGTCACGAGGCAAGATCCTAACTCGTCTATTTGAACTGAGGTCTGAAGCCTTTAGGTTTTTAATTGAACAAAATTATGACATAAAACACTTGTTCAATGATGAAGAATGGCTATCACGATTGGCGTATTTGGCTGATATTTTTGATAGGCTTAATATCTTGAACATGGGACTTCAAGGGCCGAGTACAACAGTGTTCACTACCAACGATAAAATATCATCCTTCAAGAAAAAGTTGGTTCTGTTTCGCTCTCAATCACAGGACAAGGATTTCTCTGCATTCC
Source organism: Octonoba sinensis (assembly GCA_038502835.1). Lineage (NCBI taxonomy): Eukaryota > Metazoa > Arthropoda > Arachnida > Araneae > Uloboridae > Octonoba > Octonoba sinensis. The sequence continues at coordinate 46,437,769 of CM076603.1, forward strand.
CTACTCTTGCATCATTTTTGGAAGAAAATGATACTTCTCTGAAACCAGAAGCGACTGATGATATGACTAGTGATATCATCAGTCACTTCTGGCTTCAGAGAAATATCATTTTCTTCCAAAAATGATGCAAGAGTAGGGAATGCAGAGAAATCCTTGATCAAGATTTTTCTAAATATGAGTGGATTAGAAATCCATTTTCAGGGAAATTTCCTAGTCACTCAAAAGAGTGTTTCATCGACCTTATAAGTGACAGCTCAATGAAAGATGCGTTTAAAGAAAAATCTTTAATAGACTTTTGGATGGGGACAAAAACTGAATATCCATCTGTGTTCAAGCAAGCAATAATCTTTTTACTTCCATTTGTAACCTCGTACTTATGTGAATCGGGCTTTTCAGAACTGCTGTACATTAAAAATCAATACAGAAACCGCATTAGTGTTGAAGAGGACTTAAGAATCAAGTTGAGCTCAATCGACCCAGATATAGAAAATTTTGTCAAGAACAAACAACAACAGGGAGCTCATTAGGATCTGTTTAAATTTAAATGACTGTGTTCAATGAACTAATGACTAATGTAAGATTGTTTTTAATGTATGATACATTTAATTTTGTATCTAAGTAAATTCTATTTACATACATACAGTTGTAGAATACATTTTTATTTTCCTAAACATGACCAAATGTAAATTATATATTATATATAAATAAATAAATAAAAATATATATAAATATAACGTGGTACGTCAAAATCTCTGAAAATTTCAAGTGGTACGTGGTTACTAAAAGGTTGAGAACCCCTGATCTACGATATCGTTTTCAAGCCGGTCACGTGAAAACTGCGATATCTCATTGGAGAATCGAAAGCAATTTTGTCACGTGACTGCTTAAAAACGATAGTGCAGATAAATCCATACTGGCGCGAATCTGGATGAATGTGGAGATTGTTTTAAAAATAACAAAGCCACAAGCATTTAAAGGGATATTAATAACGAATCGCCTGGAGCCGACACCAGATGGTGTGTGGGATTATATATGACCAAGGGATCTGGCGCGGAGCGGCAGCAAGGAAATTTGTTGTGCTCCACTGCTGTTTTTTTTCAATTTTTTTAATGATATAAAAAAACTAATTAACTAAAAAAAGGAGATACGTGATACAAACTATTAAAATTGTTAGGAGCACTGAGCGGACTTTAAGCGGAGCCGGAGCAAGTGTTTGTAAGTAAGAGCGGAGCAACTCTGTGGCTGCTCCAGATCCCCGATATTAAAATCACTGAATACTGATTTTTTCAAAAACTTGTTTACTATTTGTGATGCTTTTGTAGCGTAACTTTTTACTCCTACATAGGGTGTAAGGGACTGTTTACAAATTGTGTCTCGCTTTTTTCCGATATATTTGACCCCTCCCTCACTTTGTCACAAAATGTCACACTTCACCAAACCCCTCCCCCTTTGTCACATGTCACACTATGTTGTATAGGCCTGATGTCATACTTCTTTTTACCCCCTCCCCTTGTCCCACTTTGTCACAATTTTACGAACCCCCCTCACTCCGCGAAGCGTGACATCTTTTATAAATGATCCCTAAGTAAAAACTTAATTGAAAAAAATATATGAATAAATAAACTCCCATATAGGATATAGGCAAAAACGAAAAAGTTAAGAACCATTTTCTTCTCTGTTTTTCAACTGATTTGTCTTATTTTTTTTTTTTGTTTAGTAGCTATTGACGAGTTTTAGTGATATCAATTAAAATGTTATTAGTTATATTGGTTAATTATTAGTTTATTATTAGTTAATTATTTCTCCTTTTCTTTTGTCAGGCAAGCATATTGTTACATTGTTATGGATAGCAGATAGCAACATATCTTCGTTGAGTCAATTTTAAGGCGATACATATAAGATTCATTGTTTAAAAGAGTTTGTTACCATTGTGGCGGACGACGACGGCAGGCCATGGAGGTGACGTGGTGGAGGATGTCTGCCTGAGGCAGGGATAGAACCTCGGACCTTCTTGATGGAAAGCCAGTGCTTCCGTGCTTTGGAAAAAGTACCTAATGGCCGGGACAGAAGATAGCTTTTGAAGGTGTCGAATCGTACCGCCAGATTTGGTGACCCGGCAATTACACGCAACGAATCGAGACCCATTCACCCCATAGATGGCGACACGAGAACACTCGCACTCATCCGCCCGACCGCGGATACGAGCATCAGCACCCGACCGCTGATACGAGCCTTCCAATCTCGCCAGAACGCCTGGCACTGGCGCACCTATCTATAGTTGTTATCGTTCACTCCTCACCTCCACACTGTCGTTCACTGGAGGGGTAGTATATGTGGCGGTACGATTCGACACCTTCAAAAGCTATTTTCTGTCCCGGCCATTAGGTACCTTTTGGCAAAGCACGGAAGCACTGGCTTTCCATTAAGAAGGTCCGAGGTTCTATCCCTGCCTCAGGCAGACATCCTCCACCACGTCACCTCCATGGCCTGCCATCGTCGTCCGCCACACCATTAAGCAGTAATATTAAAATCAATTATAATAAGAGTTTGAGGGAAGGCTTTACTGAAACAATGAAATGAAAACAAGAATATTGGTGGCAGCAAACATTTAAGTTTTATTCCAACTGCCACTCAACTTCGTACGAAATCGGCCGCAGTACAAAGCAGCTACATTTATGTGAAGTAATTTGCCTTGCGGCGACAATGATTTACAATACGTTTGCTTTCAGTGGAATGATAAAAATGAAATCGACGTTATAATTGCCAAATTCAATGCATCATATTTATATATTTAGAATTTTTTTTTTCAATTTTAAATTTAATTTTTACGGTCGAATTTCGACTGTTGGGAGAACTCTAGTAAATAAAAAGTTTCAGACAGAGCAGTCGCAAAATACTCGCACTAAACACATTGTTTTTTTGTCACTGTATTCATTAATAAGAATCGAGGGAGAAAAACACGCACAGATGAATAAAAAAGATACATGCAAGAGGAGAGAAAAAAAAAAAAATCCTATTTAGTAGTAAAAAAAACTGATTGCAAAAAATTCAACGAAAGATAATAAGATGACATTTTCCTACCATAAAAAATACGTATAAATATAGTGACAGGATATTAAATCTTTTTTGGTATTTTGATATGGTGGCTAAAAAATTAGGTGAAGAACCAAGAGCAAAACATCATAAAAAGTTATTTTCTTTATATATTTTGTTTTATGGAAATGTGCTGAAGAAAAAAATAGGAGACAGTAAAAGAGACGTTAATGTGATTAATTAAGTAAATCTAACTTTTCTTTAAATTATTAATAAGTAGTTTTTTATTATTTATTTGGAATGTCATTGCTTAATGACTACTTTTCTGACGCTTTATAGGAATTTTATTTTTATCTCGCTTCTATTCTTGTTAATCCTTTAAGAGACCGTATAGTTTTCAAAAAATGCTTGTTTCTCAATTATAGAAATTGCAAAATAAAGAAGAGAACGGGGAACGACAAAAAACAGGAATGTAGAGAGGATTCTTTCAAATTAATGTGACTTTTAATACAAACATTAATGTTTCACGCTCTACCAAACATTAAAGAATTTTTTTTATATAAGTAGAGCTTAGCTTATACGCATTAAAACTTCGAGAGCACATTTATAAAGTGCAACACGAGAAGCTTTTGTGTATACATTCAATATACATCCTCAGCAGAACTCATGGAGTCTGCAGTCTTCGATTTACAGATTTCATAAAAAAGAATAAATTGTAGAATTCAGATAATAAAAAAACATCATTCATATTTCCGACCGTGATGCGTTATTGAAAAGATAAGTCATTGCTGTTAATTTTTAACCTTAGCAACAGTCTATTACTACTGATCCAAAACGTCTCCCTCGCCTTTGGCGTGAAGGCACCATTACTGCAAAAACACGAGAGACGCTCAAGGAATCACAAGAACGTTTTAAAAATGGCCGATAGCGGCTTCGTGTAGCTTTATAACGGAATTTTCAGCATTGGAAACGATCAATAAGGATTAAAAACAGTAATACAGTACAGTCCCGAAAACTTTGCCTAATTTGGAACAAAGGGTGGCCGAGCTTTTGAAAGTGCCAGGTTATCGGGAATGCTGTTAAAAACGAATAAGTATGAGTGTTTTCTAGGAAGATACAACACTGTACTTGTATGTATTGTTTGCTTGAAAATATAACACAGAATAAACTTCATAATAACTTTAAACAAAGGAAGAGTACGTACTGTATGAAGGTATAGCGCCTTTATTACATGATAATGAAAATAAATGAATGCACAGTGTACAATAAGTTACCCCGAAAAGACAGACCACAGACCTCAAAAAAAAAAAAAAAAAAAAAAAAAAAAAAAAAAACCCATGAAGCTGTTTGTAATGAAAATTAACTAGCCGACCTTGCAAAAATTGGCTACTTTTATTTTTTATATATTTTTAAGAAATGCGCAATGTCATGTTGTATTCCTGCAAGGGCGTGGCTGAGTTATCCGGAGTGCCGGATTATCGAGGGCAGAGTTTGCGGCACTCTACTGTATCAACATTTATTGGCTATCGATTTATTCATATCATTCTATCACTTAAAATAAAGATATGGAAAGCTATGACAGTACAGCAGCAGCATTCTGATTCCTTTCATAAAATAGCTTAACCAATAACGCGTTTAAGGGGGGAAATACGTGTAAAGGTCTCAAAAAATTTTAAAAAATGCTTTTCTTCATAACACGATTCTACAACTACTCAATAATATACCCTGAAAATTTCAAAGCAAAATTTCAAGTTGTTTAAAAGTTATATAAGCATTTGAGCGAGCGCCCCTTTTGGAGCAGTTGAGCAGGTAGTCCCTCATGGATGACCTGAAGGGTATTAGAGAACGTTAGCAAATGTCCTTTTATTTATTTTTAGTTATTTTAACACTTAATACCTCAGATAGAAATTTCTATAAGTATTAGTACCTATAAGTATAAAAAAAATGATTCGTTACTGCCTTAAATTTACCTTAAATACCACTCTTTTTTTTCAAACGCGTCTTTCTCGAAACTACTTTTTTCGAATTTGCGTACACTCTAGCTCGCAGAGTTTTTGATCAATCCTCATGAAATTTAGCACACATTTATTTATATTTCCACGCATTATTTGAACTAGAATCATAAACATATCTTTATATTTACTTTTTTTATTGTAAAAAAGGAACGAAAAAAAAAAAACGGTTAAAAATCGTACTTAATTTTCCTATTCTAAAAAAAAAAAATAGAATTTTTCAATTTTTTGTGATGATTTTAGTTCAACTAGAAGAGAAACTTATATAAAAAGTAGATTTTTAAAGAAATTTACTTCAGATCAAAATTGTGACCTCCAGGATGTACGCAAACTGCCGACCCGGGTGGTGACTTACAGTGTGCAGCAGCCGATATTTCCGGGATTTTTCAAGAAAAATGTTTCAAAATTTCAGTAAAAGTTCTTCAATATAGTTACAAAATAACCTCAAAATCTCAATAAAATATATTTATTCTTTATACGTTAAAAAAAATTTATGAAAATGGCTTTTAATACGCCGTTTTACACGTATTTCCCCCCTTAACTTACGAAACTTCCGAAATAAAAATTGAATGCTTGTCCTAACCTTTTACGACGAGAACTGATTTACATCTCACCTTCACTATTTTGCATGAAAGCAAACCGCCTGATTATTTGAATACTGAAGCGGTGGACGTTCATGCTTTTCGCAATTTCAGTGCCTAGTTAATTTTTTCTTGTTCATAAATGTTGTCATTATTATTTTTGTTCCATATTGGAATTTCCTATGTTAAGATCAAGTTATAAATAAGGCTACATAACACCCTTCTGCGGCCATTTTTAGAATTTTTTATCGATTCTTTGAGCGCATTGTGTATAGTCTACATAACCAAGTTTGGAGTCAATCCGTTGATTTTTTTCAGCTGTGGAATGTTCTAAATAGGGGAAGTTAACTTATAATCACCCTGCATGTGAACACTGAAACAAGAGGTGGTGAAAAATATAGACAATCAGACGCACCAAAGAAAATTGCCCATTTGGAATGATGTTTCCTACCATATATTTGCTTCATTAATTTCGTTGTTGATCCGCGCGATAATGATTATAAGGTGATGCGAACAACACTGAGCTAATAGGAATGCTAATGGTTTCCATATTCTTACTTACTCAGTGACACGTTTTCTATTGGAAATAATGATGATTGAAAATGATAGATGAACACTAAATTGCTTTCCACAAACAGCAATCAATAATCTTCCCACGCAACTTACTATTAAAAGTCCATTAATGTCTGAAAGGAAAGTAAACGTGGCCTGAGGACAATTTAAATTACCTCATCCTTCGACTTTTACCCATTAGGTAATTAAAACAACCGACGGGTATTCCCTGTTGTATTAAACAATCTTAACTGCAGATAAAAGAGCTGTGGCGAAATTGGTTCTTGAATTAGAGAAGAGAAACGGGTATTTTATTGAACGACACAATTAACTTATCATTGAAACTAATGTCCCAATTGCAAGTTGGTTGCTGATGAAAACTTTAATATTGCCCTCCTAATTTTTAACCCTGACAAGGGGAAAAGTCATCATTCACTCAACCACACAAACGAATATATAGGGTGTAACAAAACGACCGCATAAACTCTGCACAGCTCGATTCCTCGTTGGGAGTACATAAAAACTGCCCAAAGAAGCGTTTCTGTACGATCCATTGTTTACGAGAAAAATACGAAAAACAAAGTATGATGTCACTGCGGACATATCAACAACAGTATTTGCATATCTATCCAGACGATAATGTTTAAAGCGAACGTTGTAAACATTATCGTCTGCACAGATATGCAAATGCGTTTATTGATATGTCCAATACAGTGTTTTTTCTTGCACCGGCAGTGACGTCATACTTTGTTTTTCGTATTTTGCTCGTAAACTATGGATCGTAGAGGGACGCTTACTTGGGCAGTTTTTATGTACTCCCAGCGAGGAATCTAGCTGTGCAGAGTTTATGCGGCTGTTTTGGGACAATCTGTATATGCTCATTTTGAAGGGAAATTTATGTATGTGTCTCTGTGTATTCTATGTACTAACACTTCTGAAACTTGGCACAAGGATTATTGTAAAAAGGATTTAGATGGCGTTGCATTGCAGATAAAGAGGACATTTGTGCGTTTGGGACGTTATGGGAAGGCGACTGCAACCATCGATATGCAACATTAGTGGATTGCGCAATGGTAACGTTAAAAGTGACCATCAATAGTCACGTGGTTAATGGGCACCTTTACCTCTCCTATCGGAAAATAAAAAAACAGTTCAGTGAGCCGACACAGGTCATTAGTTCTACATAATTAATGACCATGCTATCGCGTTCAAAACGCGCACTAATTGGCTGTCTATTTATTCCATGAGTAAAAATTATTTTAGCATAGAGAGCTATGATTTGTTGAAGGGGTTGTGACGTATCCTGTTCTCCTACTCATTTCCCATTCTTGACGAGCTTTTTTTTTGTGGACGTTTCCCATACTTTGTTATGATTTGAGGAATCGCTTCTGTATTCCTGAAAACTGCTTTGCAAAATTATTAGTTTGGTGACAAAAAAAAGTGGCACGTCAAAAAAGCAATAAGCAGCAGAAACGTTTATCTCGATGACTGCAACCATTCTGGGATACTGGCGATTTAACCTGACAGTTTGAGATAATTTGGCAAGGAATTTCGCAGGACACTTTTTGAAAAATTATCAGATCATGTCACGCCGAGTGGCAGCTTGCCTCCTGATTAAAAGTGGGCGAACACCTCATTGGCTTCCTCCTTTTCTAACGTTGCATTCATACCAATGGCGACGGAGTTATTTTGTATCCATCGAAATCGACTGTTGCTATGATTATCAAACTAACAGCGATCACGTATTCTCTTCGATAGCGCAATCAACAAATAACGATCGTCTGCGGGGAAACTCACTTTTAATGACGCAATAGAAAACGCCAATCAGTCAATACGAGGGCGTGGCTATTAAGTTATGTAGGACCAATGAAACGTCGTGAAAGGTTTCGTCGCTGTTGCTTGTAGTTGCTGCGGTTGGTTTAAATGCACCTTAGCAGTCAAACTCTTAAATAAATCACTCAATTCTTTTGAAATTTAATTGGTTCGTTTTTGCATCTATGTTCTTAGCATTCTTCACTTTTTAGTTAGATTCTGTTAGTTTAGTTCATAGATTCTGATGAATCTAACTGCTCCTTCGTGGGGTGTCGATTTTTTGGGGACATTGTACAGAAATACCTCTAAAATTGAACTACTGATGCCGTTTGAAATGTAATTATTATTATCAAAACTAAGTTTCTGTACTTTTTATGACTCTTTTCCTCTCAAAATCAAATATGTTGCAAAAATATTTTTAAATTGACATTTAAGTAGAAGTTCTACAAAATATATTCCGCTTAACCCATTTTTCAAATAATGTAACTTCAAAAAAGACGCGCTAAGAACTGATGAAAAAAGAAAAGTTATGGGAAAGACAAATTTCTTCCGGAAAATAAATCTCTCTTCGCAAACGCGGAATATGATAGAAATTTCAAAAAATCTCGAAAACATACAACAGAAAGTTTCTCAAATATTCCTTTTGACAGGGTTATAAAAAAGGAAAGCTAGTGGAAGCAACATGATTCATAAAAGGAAAGTTACTCTTATTTCAGTGCAAGATGCTTAGTATTTAAAAGTAATTGTATTGTTGATTTTCTCAATGCTGTCCCGTGAAACTGGTTATTATAATTTACAAAATTGTATTTTTGCTGTTAATTTTTTAAGAAGCAAAAGGAAGAAACATGATTCGTGAATGGAAGTTACATTGACTTCAGTTTAAAAGATTTTACTTTTAAAAGTAATCGTATTATTTTATACTTTTCAATGATGTTTCTAGGAAACTAAACAATCTAATACAACAAAATTTTGTATTTGGCACTGTTAATTAAAAAAAACGAAAGCTGAAGAAAACAGCATGATTTGTGAATGGAAACTAATAAGTCCAAACTAATTCTAAAGTTCCCATCCCTTTAGAAAAGGACCTAAATTGAAAAACTGCTAAAAAGTAATTAAATGCATTTATCTTGCTCCCTTCGCCATTTTTGTTACATTGTTGGAGTGCGTGGTAAAACTAAACTAATTTTTGCATTGAAGATTGTGATCAATTTTTTACTTGGTTCACTTAAAAGCTAATTTCTATTAAAATATGCATAAAGGCTAATTTTGGGAAGTAACGTTTATTAATAACACGTCATATAATTATTTTCCAAACGAAATTGGATCCTAAAAAAATTCGATTTTCTCATCAACTATTTTAACTCCTCCAGCTGAGGGGGATTCCTTGATTTTTTAAAAAATAATTGCAGTATAAAATCAAATTCATTATTCGGAGTATTAAATAAACGAAGGAATAAATAGACTGAAAGTAAACTTTTGTATAATATTTTTTTATCGAACTGCAACCCAATAAAATGTGAGATTTTAAATCACTTCCTAAAACTCCTGAAAACTAATTTTAAAGTTCCCAATCCTAAAAAAAGTACTTAAATAGAAAAACCACTTAAAAGGAATTAAATGCACTTATCTTGTTTCCTCCAACATTTTCGTCCATGTTGCGTGATTGCTTGATGAAACTTTTCAGAAAACTCTCGCCATTAATGATTGGCATCAATTGTTCCACTTAATTCTCTTGAAGCTATTTTCACATCGGAAATATAGATGAAAACTTATTTTGGAAGGACATTTTATTAATCATACATTAAATCTTAAATTTATGAAACGGAAATTAAGTACAAAGTAAAGAATCCCATATTTCTGTTGAATATTTTGATACTATTTTTTAAAAATAATTTCAGTATCAAATCAAAAGCAAAATTCGAAGTAAATTATGCATAAAAAAATCAAATAAAAGTATTTTTAAAAAAAAAATCGTATGTGAGATTAAAAATATTCTAGCAATGGAAGTTATATCGAATATTTGGATAAGCTTAAGTTCTAGTTTGTGTGGTTCACAAATTTACCGTAGATATCAAAACAATAGTCCAATTGTAGAGAACAGAAATAACCGATAATACACAACTTTTGAGATTAATTACATAAAGCATTTAGAAGCGAAGGCATTAAGTGACATAATTCAAAATTATTCAAAACGAGGTATTTAGTGCAATTGATGTGAAGAACGCCCATCTGTTTTGTGGCAAGAGATGCTAGTGATTGTGTAGTGCAAGTGTTGCTAATTCAGCGTGATTTAGGAAGGAATTTATACTAAGGCTCCCATATAATTTGAACTTTGAACAAGTTTTATTTTAGTTTTTTTTTTTGCATTAAATAACATTTAACCACTTAATGCACTTGCACCTGTCTGACACGGACGATAGAAACCGGAATATTTACACATTCCCGTGTCTCACAGGGGCGATCTTGTATCACGTTATATTACTTCTAATACCGGTCTGAGATCCGTTTGCACTTTTTGTTTGTATAATAATTTTTTTATATAACTTTTACCCCACCCACCGCTCTCTAGTCACCCCCCCCCCCAAAAAAAAAAACCTCGACCTTTTTTACCAGTTTTTCGGAAAAAAGCTAGCTAGTGCTTCAAGGGATTAACTCTGAACTTGTTGTTTTTTCACAACATGTTATATGTTTTATCGAGTTCTTCGTGTATCAATGGCATTGCTTTATTTGCATTACTTTTTAAGTTATTCGAGGCAATTCAGATAACTTCAAGCACTAAATTATGAGAAATGCCATAAAGATAATCCAGGACATGCACACAATTGTGCATGTCCTGGATATTCAGCAGAGGTGGGCAGTATTCTCATATAAAATAAAATTTATTCGGACTTCGAATTAAGCATTGCAAAAAGTATCACTTTAAACTGCAACTTTAATGTGCTACACCACACATTCATGAAAACTGTTCAACACATTACTTGCTAAAAAACATAGCACATAAGCACTTTCACAAGACTGTTCCCAATGCTGAAAATCAAGATAACATAATAATATTGTAAATTATTTGCATAATGGTGGTTGCCTAATAAAAATAAGATTTAACCCAACAGCATTTAAAAACAGTAACTTATCACACATGATTATAACAATCCAAACTATTATTTAACTTAGGTTAAATCGGAGGTAGCGGTTAAATGCGAATTAAAAAGAAAGCGTGACTTTACGATTATGGCTAAAATTTTCAAATGCCTTCTTCTGGGAAAATCGGGAGACGGGAGGTGCGATATGTAAAAAAAAAACTTATTCTTTACACTTCCTTAATGATTTAATTATGTCATTGAAAAATATTTGATTTGGTTTAAAAACAACAACAACTGAATGTCTCAATGTAACTACTTAGAAGCCTCCTTTTAGAAAAAGAACCACACTTTATCCAACATTTATTGCAAGTAAGGTAATTGGAAAATTATTTTTTGTTGCATACATTAACCACGATATCAGTTATAACGATTAATGGATCCTTATAATCTCGGTAAAGCAAAAAAAGCTAATTGGTAATAGATTTTTTAAGTACTTTTTGAACCAATCGGCAATTGACACAACATTTAAAGGTATAAATAACAAGAAATGCTGAATTACATCATAGTCTTTTGATTTCATAAAAATTTTTGGCTAAAATTAAGTTTACCACTATGACGTTAATTTTTATTACTTCCACTAATTACCCGAAATGTTAATTTGCATTTCAAGTGTCCGATTGCGAGTTGCAAAAAAAAAGCATGCAATAACAGCTTAGACAGAGGAAACGAGTCTATTAACTATACACCCCCACACACGCACATACATATATATATCAATGGCGTTCCTAGCCTAAGTGCCACCCGGGGCTCTAATTTGTGGTGTCACCCTCCCCCCCCACAAAGATAAACACTTTTTTGTTTTGTGTAAACTTGTTTTGTAGTTTATATTACTTTCAGTTGCGCAAAAAAATTAAATATAAAATAAAAATACAGTGAAACCCTGCCATTCGTCCGTCTCGCTATTCGCACAACTTGTTCAAGTAAAATTCAACTGGCCATTAGTACTTGTCCCGCGATTCGTACGGCGCCAGAGGCCAGCTGGGTTTCCAGTTTGGCTTTTTTAAGAAAAAAATCTAGAAATTATGCTCATTTTGAGCTCGTCTGGAAATAATTTGTTTGGCGTTTTAAATTTCTTTTTTAATTTTAATACTTTTCGAGATTTTACTGACAATTTTAACTTTTAAGGGGCAGCAAGAGGAAGTGGTTGAAGAATTTTCTTCTTCAGAGGTGGAAAGTAGCAAGGAAAGCATTTCCTTTGCAGAAATTAAAGGGCTGTGTTACCCCTGCGAGAAAACACAGGTAGTGGTGGAAAAATGGCATCCGAATACTGCTGTGGTCAACAGCATTAACTTGTTCAACGACAATGTTATTGACCATTTTAGAAAAATTCTGAATAATCATCAAAGGCAAACAACATTAGACAGGTTTTTAGAGAAAGAAACCAAAGGTTCTTCTAGTGCAAAAAGAAAGAACAGCAGAAAGGGAGAAAATACCTGAAGGGATCTTACCTGGGGCAATTCCATGAAATAAGGGACACCAACATAAAAAAAAAAATTTCTTTCATATATACAGTTTTTTTTCCTCTAAGGTAAAAATATGTGAATTTTTATAAAATTATGCTTAAAAAGTTAGCAGTACCTTTTTGTAAGTTTTATAGGCAATGTTTGGCAAGTTTACTTTTGTTACAAGTGTTGTTGTCTTTAGAGAGGTTCGGAAGGTTCATCTTGTTTTCGTAAAGAAATTAACAGGTATGTATAAAATCCTATTATTTTATTGAAATTTAGTCTATATGTGAGGTTAGGCCAGTAAAGAATCTTTAAACTGTGATTATTGTATTGAAAATTAATTTTTATAAATTAGGCCTCATAGTAATGTAACATCAGTCACAAAAATTTATAAAAGTTTTTATTACTTAAAGAAAATTAGTGTTAAGAATACAAAAAGCCATATTCTCTTCATTCATGATAGTATCTTAAATATCAATTACTTAAATAGTTAATAATAGTTCAATTTATGAGTTAAAAACTTCTTTGAAATATGTAACATCAGTCACATTGTAACATCAGCCACTTTTCTCTGTTCCAGTTTGAAACTTAAACGCTGCACAAATAGCATTGACTGCTGCAGAAAGGCAAAGAAAGAGGCAAGATAAATTAAAGAAGGAAGGAAATTATGAAGATTACAAAAAGAAAAACAATGCAGAAGCTGAAAGGAGTAGAGATAAAAAGAGAAATGACCTAGCCAAGTTACCTAAGTCAGTTCAAAATAGAGTTAAAAGAGAAATCAAAGAAAACGTTTGAAAAATAATAGAAAAATTTAGAGCATTAAAAAGCTTAAAATTTCAAGTAGCAGTGACATAACCCCTTTTCCAAAATAATAAAATTTTAGGAAAAGCTGTAACTCGTGCAAAGTGTACCCTGCCTACATCTCCACGAAAGCAGAAGGCTGTCATAAAAAAATGATTTGACAATGAAATTGGTGAAACAGGCGCTCCTATTAAGCCCAAGTAAGCATTTTTACAGCAGCACTGTACCACTCAGGTAGAATTCATCCATATGTGATAGCCTCAGATGAACTGTCTCATTCTAAAGAGATTGTGATTCCTCTCATAACAAGAATGCTGGAAAAGATTCCTCAAGAAATTGAAGTCTTACATATTTGGTCAGATGGCCCAATTCAAAAACAAGTTCATTGCTGACACAATACCCATGTTACAGAAAAAATATAAATTGTTAATTACATCGAAATATTTTGCTACTTCACATGGGAAAGGCCCAGTGGACGGCATTGGCGGCTCTGTAAAGAGGCAGGTAGAGGAAGCTGTAAAAAAGAAAACATACAGTGCAAAAAATTTCGTAAATGCCGCGGCTTCAAGCAGTGTGAAAATCTTTGAGATCTCCTCGTACGATTTACAGTTGCATTATACAGAGTTAAATTTTAATAAAATATTTTCTGATTCAGAAGCTATAGCTGGTATCACGCAGAAACACTTTTTGGAAGTGGTACACAAAATCACCAAAAGCTCCAAATTATCTAAAACATCATTTGCGTGTTCAAAACCAAGAGAACAAGTTCCAGAATTGGTGGGCACAATTAGAGAGTGGGTTCTTGTGTAATACGATGGACAGCTCTATCCAGGTGAAGTCCTAGCCATTGAAAACTATGAATACTTGGTCAGTGTTATGACTCCAATAGGGAAGCATTGGAAATGGTCTGACAATGTTGATGAAATTTATTATTCACAAGAAGAAATGATAAGAAATCTTAGTACACCAGATGTAGTAAAGGCACGAGGACACTTTTCATTTCCTGAATAGCACTAAAAACATCACTTTTATAATTATATTCATTTACTATTGTTTATTTTTTCTCATTTAGGAAAGATAAGTGTAATTTTGTAAAAAAAAAATAGCTAATTTGACTTTTAAGGAGAAATAAATTATAATTTGAACCAATTAATGTTGGTGTAACATGTCACAAAATGTTTGTAACATCAGTCACGGTAGTTAAAAATTTCCTCCACTGTAAATTTTAAAGTTTTTTAAATGAAACAAAGTGTATTCATAAAGTTTGAAATCTCTACTTGACTGGAAAAAAATAATTTTAATCTTCGTGTTCTTAGTTTGAGGAGAATTTCAATTGATATAAAAGTTGTTTTTCCTAATGTTTCTTCTGTGTAACATCAGTCACAATTTTTGATTTACCTTAATTCCACACAAAAAAGCTTTTTATGTCTAAAAACAGGTATGGGCTACATTAATGTACTCTATCATAGTATTTTAGATCAATTTCAGAAAAATAAAATTAAATTTCAAGACAGTGTGGATTTTAAAAGTTAAAAAACTCAGTCAAATTGTAACGTCAGTCACCGTGGAATGACCCCCTGATGTTTTTATGGAAGGGGACACTACCCCTCTTCCAACCATTTCTTTTTCTTCTCTCAGCATTCCCCTCATGCCATCAGCTCACCGCAGTACAAGCAAAGTGTAGTTAAATTTTTATTTATCTATAATTTCATGTACAGTACTGTACATTTGTTTTTCATAGGTTTAAATAAGCAACCACCTGAGGGTCTGGAACGTTAATCTAATTTACATTGTATCTTATGCGAAAAATTAATTCGCCATTCGTGCAATTCGCCATTCGAACTGCCTCCTAGAACAAATTGTGTACGAATAGCGAGGAACGAACACTGTAAATAAAAATAAAACCATTTTATTTATTTGACGTAACTTTCACTTAACAACATTTATTTCCAGTGTTATGATACGTCGAAATTGCACCTCTAAAATTTTATAATTAAACTATGTATAGTTTTCTATTTTTAAAAAACTAACTAATGTTGGAGGTCACATTCAAACAGGGTGTCACCCGGGGAGGACCGCCCCCTCGTAGTGATGTTACTATATATATATATTCTTCACAAAAGTAAGATCAAATATAGTAGAAAAAAAAACTGTTGAATAATAAAATAAAATTTAAATCTTTTTTTTATTGATACATAAAGCACAATGTAAAGATATAAGGTAAAGCCGGTAGAGTTGCTGCACAATTGGAAAACACGATAAACAAAAGTTCCGTCTAGAACTAAACCGGGGCTTACTTTCCCGTATATACCAAATTCAAATTTATTTAAACTAGCTAACTCCTTCTCTCTCTTGCTCATTTAGCTTTAGTTCTTAATTACGTCAAATATTCCTCTTTCAACGGATAATACATTCATTCACTCACTCATTCCTTCTTTCATTTACTCAGTCCTTCATTAATAAATTCATTCATTCATTTACTCATTCATGTATTTATTCATCCATTTACTTATTCATGCATTTAAATTTACTCACTCATTCATTCATTCATTTATTTTATCAGTTTTTTTCATTCATTCATTTTTACCATTCATTCATTTTACTTTACTTTATTCACTTTATTCATTTATTCATTTATTCTTTGAGAAATATCCTTAAAAACACCAATCAAAAAATTTCGTAGGAAAATAGGCTCGTTCGGTTCTTGTTGAACTTCGTATCTGTATAGGTTCTACATCGTAACATCTTTCCGATAAAGTTCGTTACAAGCAACTCCGTCGGTTTTATCAGGGTGTTTTATGGGATTGAAATTTCCCCGTAGGCGTTAATGTTAATTTTATTTTTTGAAATGTTCAAATCAATTTTTCATGCCGAGAGCTTAGTCCAATAAGCTTGCTCATAGGAACTTGAATCTTGTGCCCAGAGTTTAAAATAATTTGCTTCATTTTGCCCATAAGCGATAATGTTAAAATTTTTTGAACTGTTCAATATTGAACGAAAACATGTTCAAATCATAATATAAAATAATGGAAATGAGATGTCGACGCCAAGGTCTTTGGAATGCAAAAAAGAGAAAAAAAAAAAATTGGACATTTTTTAAAAAAGTTACTATATAGGGGGACAGACAGAGAAACGGACAGACACACATTTTCCAATCTGAAAACTCTGTTTTCTAATTTTATTTTTCAGTATTTACCTAGACACACGGCAGTCTGTCCGCCAAGTTAAGAAAGTCAGCCTAATTTAGAAACGGCGACACCGGCCAATGCGTATATTTACCCGAACCATTTCGAGCTGCTTTTGACCAAACCATTATTACCCAAAAACTATTCAACCTACAC
Organism: Octonoba sinensis; assembly: GCA_038502835.1. Lineage (NCBI taxonomy): Eukaryota > Metazoa > Arthropoda > Arachnida > Araneae > Uloboridae > Octonoba > Octonoba sinensis. Next base: position 46,454,486 of record CM076603.1, read on the forward strand.
ACTTGGAATTTTTTACGTCTAACAGAGATCCCCGTAACCCCTGGAATATCAAATTTCATTGATGTACCTCTTATAGTTATGGAATTATTAAGGTCTAAACATTGTCATTTTTGTCATTCACTCACTCACTCATCAAAAACCTAACCTACTTCTAAGTGACTTAGAAACTTGAAACTTGGTATCAAGGTAGACAATTTGGCATATATAAAGAAAAAAACCGAAACTTCAAAAAATTACCTTATCTTCGAAGTTACTAGCATACTCATAAGTAGCATCATACCTAACAACTTCAAACAGCAGCCATATTTTTCTGCCGTTAACATAAACAATACTCTCTCAAGCTTAAAGGAAAATAATTGATGCATTGAAATTCACTTTCCGCTTTAATTTTTCGCCTTAAGGCTAAACTCAAGCTGAGTACAAAGAATCCCGTTAGACAGAACTTCTCAACGTTTTAAATAAAAGATTAATTGTAAAGATGGACTTACTGACTTATTACAAAGATATAAAGAAACGAAAAAAACTTTTTTATCGGATTCCTAACTTGGCAAGTTTTAATTAAGATAAGTTACGTTCAAGAAGACAATTATAAATTAACTGTAATAGCTTGCCACATGATTTTACTAACTATTAAAAATTTCTAATTGGATGAGTTAAATTTTTTGAATGTAATTTACCTTAATGAACACTTGCCAAGTTAGAAATCCGATTAAAAAATGCTTTTAAAAGAAATTAAAGAACATTGTACACTCTTACAGCTATGATTAAAGGATTTGCTATGGAACTTGGCACCCGTTAGATATCGGTTCTTTTATCGCTGACACCGATTACTCCAAAGGCCATTCGTTCTATTGAACTTGGTCCTTTTTAGCCTACTTTCCCGTAAAAGTAAAAAAAAATAATAATAAAGCATGAAAGAAGGCTTAATGTATCGTGAAAATATCGTTAAAAATCAAGAAAAGTCAAAAATAAGTTAAGTAATTAAATAAAGATTGAAAAATAAAAAATTTGAAAGTAGGGTTTTGAGATGGGGAAAAAGTGTGTCTGTCGGTCTGTCTGTCTGTCTGGTCTGTCGGTCTGTCTTTCTGTTGGTCTGTCCCCCCCTAATAACTTTTGAACGAATTGTCCGATTCAAAAAATTCTTTTTGCATTCGAAAGATCTCGGCGAGGACATCTAATTTCCATATTTTACTTTTTGATTTGAACAATTTTTTGTTCAATTTTGAACAGTTCAAAAAATTTTAACATTAGCGCCTATGGGCGAAAATGAAGCAAATTATGTAAAATTTGGGTACAAGATCCAAGTTCCCATGAACAAGCTCACTGGAAGAAGTTCTTGGCGTGAAATATTGATTTGAACAATTTTTGTTCTATTTTGAACAGTTCAAAAAAAATTAACATACCGCCTACGGGGAAATTTCAATCCTATATAATTCCTGATAAAACGGACCGATTTGCTTGGAACAAACTTTATCGGAAAGCTCTTATGACGTAGAACATGTACAAATAGAAAGTACATCCAGAACTAAGGAGCCTATTTTCCTATGAAATTTTTTGATCGGGATTTTCAAGAATATTTTTGAATCAATGAATGATTAAATGAATAAGCAAAATAATGAATGAATAAATGAGTGACTAAATACAGGAATGACTTAATAAATGAATGTTTGAATGTCTATTAACCGTTGAAAAAGGTATATTTGAACCAATTAAGAACTAAAACTAAACGAGAAAAACAGAGAGAGAGAGATAGCTAGATTATAAATTTGAATTCGGTGTATACGGGGAAGTAGGCTCGTATAGTTCTAGACGGAACTTCTTGTTTCACATTTACGTTTTGTTAGGATTTAATTACTTCACTTATTTTTGACTTTATTTTTAACGACATTTTTACGATACATTGAGCCTTCTCTTATAATTTATTTTTAACTTTTACGGGAAAATAGCCTATAAACGACGTTGTATCATACATTTCATGGAAAAACTTATGAATTTAAGTAGACACTCTGCTGTTGTTGGCTGTACACCTACCTGAAATCGCGATGCAATCCCACTTCCTTTTCCCTATAAAAATTCAAGTGCGCCATCTCTCCGATCACACTACTACATTAGGTTTTTAATTTCAAGTAAATAAAATTAATTTGATTTATAGCAGCTTGAAAGCCAATTTTATAAACGTACGCAGAAAACTGTTTCCGAAACAAAAATTCTGGACCTTAATCGTTTAAGTAATGAAGACTGAGACAAATGAAAGCCCATAAAAGCTTTCCAGCTGTGAAATTAAACTTTCTTGGGTGTTAGATAGTGAAGATATTTTAATTTGATTTTGGAAGTAACTTCAGGCTAATTTTTTTAATTGAAAAAAAAAAAAACCTCCGAAAAGTTAAAAACCTTCTTAAATGAATTAAAAGAGTTTTTTTCCCAAGTAAATTGATAACCTTTCTTATTTTTGCAATGTTTTTTTACTATCGAAATTTTTTTTTTTTTTTTTGTTTTACGACACTGACTAAAAGCTGTTTTTATTAAGGACGTTTTCAAAAATCACATTTTCGAAAATATAATTTCCATTTTACAAGAAATTGACTCAATCCGTACATGAAATGATAAATTTTCACTGTGGCAATTAAATTCGATGAAATTGCTAAACTCTTTTTAATGTTTTAGAATGTGGAAACCCGTTTTTTCTTCAAGAGGTGAAAATATTTGGACACGATTCACGCAAATCCCAATTAACCAATTTTTGGCCATAGGAAACTTTTTTTTATCTGTTTATCTTTCTTTTTCAATCCTGTAACTTCTTGATGGCGCCTTTTGCCCGAAAAGTGCCTACGGCTATTGTCACTCTTGTTTTAGACCATTTCCCTTTGAATATAATTTCTTCTACAATTCTTCGAATTCTGTTTAAAATTTACAGCAGCTGACATGTTTATGAGCAGGAAAATGTCCATTTTGGGGCCAAGGTTTCATGGTTTTATAGTATCAGGAAACCAATAATCTTAATCAAGAGTAGTAATTAAAACTGTTCGACCCGTGTGGAATTCCGCACTAATTTGGGAGAAATGACATTATGAAGAAGAATAGAAAAAAGTTGACGGGTGTTGGTACAAAAGAATGCATGTCATTGAACACATCAGTACAAATAGCTGTTGCAATTTTTCCCCGCTATTATTTAGATATTCAAGATAATTAAATAATCAAGGATGATTATTTTTGTTATTAGTATACATAGCATTAAAATACAATAACGAAACAGTTCCATTACTTAAAATATAGTTTCTGTTGGTTGGTTAGGCTCTACGCATTCATAATACTCTGTCATGTGTAGAATGTGTAAAGCCTAACGATTAAATAAGTTTAACACACAGACACAGCTAAAACTGCCCAATTTGCTACACAATAAAAAACAGAGGAGTTTCTTGTCAGTTTCCTTGATTACAGGCGGCGCCAGCATACACAACACCAATTTGGCATCCTTTAAAGAGAACCTCTTCCTAGATGATTTTAAATCTCAAATTTAAGAGAAGCGGTCCCTTTTTTAAAGACAGTGGGTCTATTTTTCGTCATTAGCCGGCACGATATGCTTAGAAATAAGGGGATAATCATGGAATTTGATAAAAGAATAAGGAAGATATTGCAGAGCGACAAAAAACAGGCTAGAGAAAAAAGTATATATAGAAGATATTTAACAGAACCACCGCATTTGGAGCCAGAAATTGTTGATTTTTTAGCTGGTATGACATAATTGAAGAGAAAAAAAAGTCTTATCTCATAATTTGGCAATAAAATGTTTCTATTTATTTGGCAAACGAAATGAAGGGCCGTGGCGAGAAATGATCAACGTCCATTTTTTTTTGCCAAATTGAGTTTTTACAGATAGCTTATTATAGACAGAATTCATATTCGATGTCATTGAGCAAGAAATATGCAGAGATCCCACTCATTGATGTCGCTTCTGATAAGCAAAAATGTTCAAAGTACAGAAATTGAAATTTTTAAAAACGTAATTAGAAAAATTTAGGGATTCAAATACAACTTTCACAGTAAAAAATCAGGTTAGTTCAAAACGCTTGCATTATGGTACAACTGGCGAAGCATTTTAAGCGCCGCGCTCTGTATGAGAAAGGAAAAAAAAAAGTACAGTTCGACCAGGGAGTTCTGACTCTTGGACGCTTCTGCGCATGGCAGAAAAGGATGAATCCACTCGAGTTTTAGGGAAGTTCGTTTTTCAGGGGCGTTTATTAGCACGCGTATCAGAATGTTTGCTTCTCTGTTTGTTGAAAGCAACTAAATCCATAAATTGGCATATAACATCAGTCCAAAGAAATCAAGTATGCTAAACAAACTAAAACGAGAACGGAAACGGCACATTTCTTACATCAGCAGCTGATCCCTTGGACACGAATGGATTTTTACTGGCACTCTGCCAGTCAGAGCTCTTTTTTTTTGGTGATAGAACTGTATTAAACCAAAGTAGGAATACATAGACAGAAAGCAAAGGACAAAATTTTCCATCCGGGAGAATCACTAATACAGTCGCGCCCGTTTATAGTGAAATAGAAGGGAACCAATGAAAATTTCGTTATTATCGTGATTTCTTTATAAAACCTACCGAATAATACGTAGTAAAACAAGGGGGAATTGAAATTATTACGCTATAACCGCAAATTCGCTATGTACGACTTCGCTATAAGCGAGCACGACTGTGTCACGACAATTTCTATCCTTGCGTTCTAAACTAAAAATTTCTATCACGCTCTTTGACACTACTAAATAACTGGTTTAATTTAATTTTTTAGGCATCTATTTAGTGAGTTTTGGTTTCATCCTTTCTTTAAATGTTATTTACACGACGATGTAGGAGGATGTAATGACAAAATAAAACTTTAGGAAGGGAACTTATGAAAGAGCGTACCAGTTGATTCACGATTGCAGGTAAATGATTTTATAGGATATCTCACACTTGATTTATTATATAGTATTTTTATCACTCATTTTATCTTTCTAGAAGTATAAAACAAAATACGTCATAGATTTTTAAAAATTGAAGCAAGGAAAATATTTGAAAAATTCCTCTTTTTCTGAACTTGGATTGAATGAAATGAAATTTTTATCGTAAGTACAAAACTTGAGATATATGCACCTTGATAAAAACCTTATGATTCGTACGAAACATTAAATATTTACATTAAAGCAAATAAAGTTTCAATTTATAAAATCATACGACGAAACGATCAACTGCCTTTTGATCTATTATAAAGAAACTGCAATAGTAGGTACTGTCTATAAAAATACTTTCTATACAAAATTGGAAATCAAGAAAATATTCGATTTTTTTTCCTTTTTTTGAACTTGGATGGAATGAAATGAAATTTTTATCATAAATACAACACTTAAGTAAGTACACATTAAAAAAAAACCTTATCCTTCGTCCAAAACATTAAATATTTACATTAAAGAAAGGAAAGTTACAATTTATAAAATCATGGGACGAAACGATCAATTGCCTTTTGATCTATTATAAAGAAACTGCAATGGTAGGTATTGTCTATAAAAATATCTGGATACCTAGAAATAATTTATGCGCTGCCAAATGCATTAAAATAAACATTGACTATACGTTATCACCCCTCCTTGTCTGAAGAAAATGAAAATAAATATTTTCCCACGGAAAACACCGGGAAAGGCTCAAATTTCATTTATCATTTTTCGTTGCTCATTTTTCTGACCTCTGCTCATGTTCTGAATCTCTCTCCATGGGAGTGGAATAGTTGAATTTTAAACAGATTATATTTCATTTTTTGACAGAAATGAACGAAACACACCACTATGCATATCAGCAGTTACAGTCACGCAACGCAAAGTACCGGTTTCGGCCCTGATTTATGACCGCAGAAATGAGGGAAGAGTGAAAATTTCACGTTTGGTGATATATTTTTGTAATACATCAATAGAAAACAAATGTACGCGAGTTCGGAAACATACGTGCAATTCCTCATCAATGAGCAACTCACGTAAGCACCTTCGATAGATTTGATTTTATGTGATGGTTTAAGGCAGTAAATCTGTTGGTATTGCTGTTATCAGTTTTAAAAGCAATTTTTATATGTTTGAAGGAAGGAATAAATTTATGCTTTGCTTTCACCGTGAAGCTTTGAAAGGCAAGTCGTGTTTTTCTACCACGATTAAAATGAAAATTTTCGGAATTAATGGGTTAACAATTTTTACAAGTGTACCGAGAATTGCTGATGCTAGTCAAGGGAGGCATTTCGGACTCACTTATAGTTTTCAAATGATCGATAGTTTTTAAATTTTTTGTTCAGGTTTTATCTTAGAGAAGTTAGTAAAAATCACATACATAAACCTTTTTATTTTTTTCGTGTGTGTTTAAAGCTGTTTTTTTTATTTTAAAAACATAATAAAATGTTGTTTTGAACATAATAAATTACACAATGAAACATAATAAGATAAGTTTAAATACAATAAAAAATTAGAGATAAGTGGACGAACTTAGGGCGAAAGTACTTTACTTGATAAATACATAATCTGAGAGAATTAGCTCCAAAATTTTTAGTTTAGTTTTTCTTTCTTTCCCTTATTTTCATTTCGATGTATCAATAGTGATGTAAGTGTGTCAGTTGTCTGACCTACACATTGTGTTATATTTTTCGTACTTTGAGCAAATCTAAAAAAAACCTGGAAAACACGAATTAATTGTTACTCATAATTACGAGCAGTAATATCGAGAGAATTACGTATCAAAAAAGCCCCCGCAAGCTGAAATTTTATAAAAAAACTGAACCATTTTTTAAAAAGATTATTGATTTCATTTTCTTATTGAAAAAGTCTAAAAAATTGTTCAATTGGAAGGATTTTTGTACGTTATTACTCTATTTTCCCCTTTTAAATCATTTAACGCCTAAAAATTTCACACTTTTCGTGAATTCGGTCCAAATATTCGGTCACCTAATTTGACTTCACTTAATTTTACACTTTAAACGAATTGAAAATGTTTAATGTTAATATTTCGACTAATTTTAAGCATTAAAGCAATGAAATACTTAAGCACATAACCGAGAAGCTGTACTTACAGTTGTGCACATGAAAAATATGAATAGTTCACATATTTTTGATTACAACCGCTATAATTAAACTTAATTACCCTTTCTTACAATTTTTATTTAGCGTGATAGCTTTTAAAAACAACAAAATTACTACCATCAGTACCATCATATCACTACTTCTAGAAGAGTTTCTACAATTTCACAGTTGGGACTACGAACCACATGAACTTCATGCACTGAGTCCTTATTTTGTGCTAAAAATGGTCTGACAATAAATATATGAAACGGATTGGGAGTCACATGGGCAAAAAATGATAAAGACAGAAAAACAGGAAACCGCCAAAGCACGAAGAAAAAAAAAAAAAGAAGCACGCCGTTTTCGCCAAAAAAAAGAACACATAAAAAAAAGCCATTCGTTTGGAACCAATCAGAACATTACTTTTGTAAACTCGCTTTTAGTGGACAACTACTGAAGAAAAGGAAATTTTCACAATTTTCTCTCTAGATCTTGTCCTGAATTTGCTAGGGCTAATCTTTTACTAGATGCACATGTTTCAGCTTGTAGTATGAATCATACTACAAGCTCAACGCAGAAATTCGCCGAAACAAAAAAAAAAAAAAAAAAAAAAAAAACACGCCGTTTGGAATCAATCAGATCTTTACCCTTTTATAAACTAGAGTTTAGTAGATAACTACTGAAGATGAGGCCAATTTCACAATTTTTCCTCTAGATTTGATGCTGAATTTGCTCTAAAATAACGCTAATCTTGTACTAAATATTCCCATTCCATACTAGAAGTTCAAAAGAGAAATTCTCCAAAAACAGAACACATAAAAAAAAAAGAAGAAAAATACGCCGTTTTTAACAAATCAAAACAGTACTTTTGTAAACTAGTGTTTCGTCAAGAACTAATGAAGAAAAGGCCAATTGCACAATTTCCCCTCTAAATCCGGCGCTAGATTTGCTCTTAAATAGCGCTAATCTTGTACAAAATGTTCTCGTTTCGTACTAGAAGTTCAAGACAAATTTTCCAAAACAGAACACATAAAAGAACTCCGTTTGGAGCCAATCAAAGCGTTACACTTTTGTAAACTAGCCTTTAGTGCACAATTAATGCGGAAAAGGCGAATCTCACAATTTTTTCTCTAGATGAGTTTGCTTTTAAATAGCGCAAATCTAGTACAATATGCATATGTTTACTACTAGAAGTTCAATGTAGTTTTGTTAAAAATCAATAATTACTGAGCGTACTGATTAGAGCTACAGTAAAACGTCTCCTAACGAACACCCCTCAAATGACGCCATCCCCTTAGACCCGTTAGGAGGCCAGTTTTTAATTTCACAGAAGCAGCTCATTGAGCCAAAATAAACCCCACGTTTTCGGGCATTTCTTCTACGGACACATATTTCTGCCCGCTGGTGTCCGCTATCAGGAGTTTTACTATATAAGAAAATATCCTGTGCTACAGTAGAAGTGTTAGTCAAAAGTGAGTAGTCTAGATTCAAAACCAGATACATCCACTTTTTTCGATTTCAACTTTTTTACACTTTCTAATAGTTTAAAGTAATCTTCATTATGGTGTTATTTTTTAGCCTACTTTCCCGTAAAAGTAAAAAATAATAATAATAAAGCATGAAAGAAGGCTTAATGTATCGTGAAAATATCGTTAGAAATCAAGAAAAGTCAAAAATAAGTTAAGTAATTAAGTAAAGATTGAAAAATAAAAAATTTGAAAGTAGGGTATTGAGATGGGGAAAAAGTGTGTCTGTCTGTCTGTCTGTCGGTCTGTCCCCCCCCTAATCACTTTTGAACGAATTGTCCGATTGAAAAAATTCTTTTTGCATTCGAAAGATCTCGGTGAGGACATCTAATTTCCATATTTTACTTTTTGATTTGAACAATTTTTTGTTCAATTTTGAACAGTTCAAAAAATTTTAACATTAGCGCCTATGTGTGAAAATGAAGCAAATTATGTAAACTCTGGGTACAAGATATAAGTTCCCATGAACAAGCTCACTGGAAGAAGTTCTTGGCGTGAAATATTGATTTGAACAATTTTTGTTCATTTTTGAACAGTTCAAAAAAAATTAACATACCGCCTACGGGGAAATTTCAATCCTATATAATTTCTGATCTAACGGACCGATTTGCTTGGAACAAACTTTATCGGAAAGCTCTTATGACGTAGAACATGTACAAATAGAAAGTTCATCCAGAACTAACGAGCCTATTTTCCTATGAAATATTTTGTTCGAGATTTCAAGAATATTTTTGAATTATGAATGATTAAATCAATAAGCAAAAGAATGAATTAATAACTGAGTGAATAAATACATGAATGACTGAATAAATGAATGATTGAATGAATATGTATTAACCGTTGAAAAGGCATATCTCAAGCAATTAAGAACTTAAGCTAAACGAGAAAGAGAGAGAGAGAGAGAGAGATAGCTAGAATATAAATTTGAAGCTGGTGTATACGGGAAAGTAGGCTCGTATAGTTCTAGACGGAACTTCTTGTTAAAGTTTCTAAAGCAGCTGCATCATGCTAAAAAGTGTGTTTGAAATGTGCCGGTTAGTTACAAACCCAGATCCCCCCATCGACCATTTCCTGGTCGATGGGGACCATGGCCGTTTGGGACCCATGCTTTTCAGCTCTTCTTTTTTCTCTCTAAATATCTTCTAAAGAAAAATTATTTTTGCGTTAAAATTTCAGCAAGTTAAGAGTGTATCCCAATGCTCTTAGTTAGAAATTCGAATTTCGTAGATATTAGTTTTTTGCCCGCCTTGAAAAATTTCACTTTTTGGATGCAACTGGTTTTGAAACTAGACGACTCAAGTACTGTCGCAAGAAACAGTTGATCAAATTACTCAATGAATTTAAATTAAGAATGTAAAAAATTGAAACAACAGACATGCGGAGAAGAATATTAATAAGTGCTAATTTTATTTGCTCACTGTCAAAGATATTCCATAAAATTTAAAGAATATATTTTATAATAACTTAGGACTAAATCATTGAAACATGGTGCTTACCATTCACGTTGTATGTGTGTAACCTACGCAGAAAATTCTTATGCAGCTTAGATCACTACTTTTTAAACTGACCAAAAATTAAGAATAGAATACACTGAATATATTTTACTCGATTTATAAAATATTTCTGATAAATTGTTCTTTTCTACAAGTGGAAAGAGAATTTAATCAATGTAGAACGAGATTTATGACAGAAAACGTTTTTCCAGAGTTTTTAGTCGTTACTTTTCCATTCATGTATATTCCGAATGGAGAATGTTATAAATCAAAACTTAGAGTTTTGCTCAAAAAGGCGTGTATAAACCGTATTTGAATAAAAATCTTTTTTTCTTAAGAAGAAATATTTTCAGTGGTTATTTATACATGAATGTTTTTAAGTTTTTCTTTTCATTTAATGAAAGATGTAGTTTCTGAGAAATGTAAACTTAAACAATGAAATGTGTTAAAATGTTTTATACTTCGAAATAAATATTTCTATAGCATTTTTTTTGCATTTTTTAAATGGAACTTAATTTACAGTGGTCATTATTTCATGTATCGAGGGTACTTTTTATTGGTCTTAGAAATTTTATTATCTGAAGTTTGTTGCATACCTCGCTTAATTACGCTCAGAAAACTTTATTACATAACACATTTGTAAATAAAGTGCCCTTTTTTCTTACATTCTGACTTTTAATAATTACTAGGCGATTTCAGAAAGATGGAGATTATTTCGGCTATCCATAGTTCCTAAACTATATGTTGTACTTTAATTCTGTAAATTGCATTAAATTACACATTTATGGAAGTTGTGCTTAATATGTCGCCCTCCGGGGTACCTGAATTCCTTCCACACTCGATGAAAAATTTCTTGCCAGAAATCCAATTTCGTATAAATAAGTTTATTCCAACGATAAACGATCTTTTGGTGAAAGGTCAACGTTAAACGCACTCCATAATACATGCAACACCGCAGTCACAGAATGGCTTCTACCGAACTCACGAATGGTTATTACACTGATGGTTAATACATGAAGACAAAGAATTGCCATTACACGACTGAAGTTTTACTACACGAGCGAATTATTATTGAACGAATGAATTATTGTTACAAAAATTATCGATTATTACACGAATTATTACTACAGGTTTATTAAAACGATAAGCGCTCTTTCGTTGGAGGTTCAACGTTAAACTCACGCCATAGTACATGCTGCACCGCAGTCACAGAATAGCTTCTACCGAACTCACGAATGTTTACTACATAAAGAGGAATAATTATTATTACACGAATGAATTTTTATTAAACGGGACAATTATCATTACACGGACGAATTATTATTGCACTAAGTAATTATTATTACACAAATTATCGGTTATTACACGAATGGTTACTACAAGTGTATTAAAACGATAAGTGCTCTTTCGTTGGAGGTTCAACGTTAAACGCACACCATAATGCATGCTGCACCGTAGTCAAAGAATAGCTTTTACCGAACTCCCGAATGATTATTACACGGTTGGTTACTGCATGAAGAAAAATAATTGTTATTACACGAATGAATTTTACTACACGAGCGAATTATTATTACACGGACGAATTATTATTGCATTTTCAATTGAGAATTTCAATTCATAAATAAGCCAGGAAACTCTTCGTTCTTTACGAGCCCTCTTTTCTTCTGATGGCAAAATACTAAGCTGATATTTTTTACTGGTAATGCTCCCCCCCATAAACCGTATATACCAACTTTCAATGACATACGTCTCTTGGAACAACTTGTACGCTGGTCTAAACACAGTAACTTAATTTATAACCATCCTGTAAACTAGACCCCAATAATCCATAGCATCTCTATACCAGTTTCAATGACATACGTCTCTTAGAACAAGCTGTACCCGTGTCTAAACCAGAGTCACTTGATTTATAGTTACCATGTAACCTAAAAAACCCGACTAAACTTAATTTAATGCAAAAGAGATGAGGATAAATGAAAATATGTGTGTGAAAACAGGTCTCGGTAAAAAAAAAAAAACTACGACAACTTCTCTATTTACGTTTTTGAAATTCAATAAATGTTTATGAATCTTTGTTTAAAAATCCTTCAAATACTTAATTTTAAGTCTCGATGGATTACGATATGAAATAAAACATGAGAACACTTTTGCATTTATTCGAATTAAGCATTAATCGAACCCAATTTTAAACGAAATATTTGTTTGTTACAAATTTGATAGCTTGCTCTCTTTGCCCATTAAGTTTCAACGCAATTAGGCGTGGTAAATACAATACTTCGATTTTATATTTGTCACAGTCAGAGTAGATTTACGCATGGAAGCCCTTAAAACCCAAACAGGAGTCGGGACAGATGAGGACATTTCCGAAAGCAATTTTCCTGTTCCTGTCTTGTTTAATCACTACTTCCTATTGATTATTTAATATTGAATTAATACCCGTCGCTGTATATTTCCACGTTTCCCAAAATGGGGAATAAAAAGTAATTAGTAGCAGAATTAAATTTCCTGGAGGATTTCCTATCAATCGAAATATCTGCGATGGCTTTTGGGCATTTGGAAGCAATCATAGAACAAATTTAGTCATTAAATTTTTCATAAATAGCCAATTATGTTACGATCAAGTAGAAATTGTCAATTTTCACTCAAATGCATCGATTTTTCTGCTTAAAAATATTCTAATATTGGAAATTCAATGCTTGAATTCTGTAGCAGATGTTTTTTCGCTTTAATGATGTAGAGGGTCAAAAGAATATTGATTCTGAAACTTTTGGGAGGTTGATTTTTCAGAGTTGGGTGTCATGCAAGAAATTCTGTATATTTTAATAATTCCTAAACTAAGGGAATATTGTAGTAGGTAACCTGGATCGAGGCAGCACTTTTAATTCTATAAAACTGAATAAAATAATAAAAAGCCATAGAAACTTAATTGTAATTTTTTATCCCTACTTCTTTAACACTCAAATACTGATTTCAACACTAATTTTAAATAAGTATTATCAGACCAATAAATATATAAAGGAGTTCGTACTTTAAATCCTCTCCATCGTTAGGTCAAAAAAGATTTTTTTGGGGGGAAATATTCGTTTTCAAATTCTATTCCTTTTAGAAACAAAGGCGTAGCTAAATGCAACTTCCGTTTTCAAGTCGAATGGATAAATTCAAACCAAATGACAGAGTTATAATCTATATAAACTCATGTTTGTGAAAATTGCAACACCATGAAGGAATCGTCATAATTGAATGAAATTTAATACACAGTTGAGTGGTAGTGGTACAAATAAATGATTAAATTTTTAAAGCAAACAAACAATAACAAGAGATCGGAATCAGTATTTTGTGTAGCCACCACGCGCCGCAATAAGTGCTGCTACACGACGTGGCATAGAGTCAAACAAATTTTGATTGTCTGCCTGAGGAAGAGCATTCCATATTGTTTGTATGCGTACCCAAAGTTCGTCTACAGAAGCAACAGGACGAGGATCACGAGCGAGACGCCAACCATCGAAATCCCACACATGTTCAATTGGCGACATATCCGGAGAATACGCAGGCCAAGGAAGAAGCTGTACCTGCTGCGTTGCAAAGAAGGATTGAACAGTCCTGTTGAAATACAGCGCCTGGCAAGCTTTAAAGGAAGGGAACAGCTTGGGGCTGTAGAACTTCACTGATGTACCGGTTGCTGTTCAGATTGCCCACAATTCGTACCAATTGAGATCGTCCATGATAGGCTATGGCACCCCAGACCATAACTCCGGGTGTTCGTCCACTGTGGCGTTCGATAATGCACTCCGGAAGGTGGCGTTCACCGGCATAGCGTCTGACACGAATGCGGCCATCATGGCACCACAAATTAAAGCGAAATTCGTCATAAAACACGACATGCTGCCAATCAGCACGCCAGTCTCTATGCTGATTGGCCCATTGTAGCCGCAGGCGGCGATGGTTTAGCATGCGGGGATCCTGTATAAAGGAGTTCTTGCGCGCAGTCCACGCTGCAGCAGACGTCTACGAATTGATGAAGCACACAATGAAACACCTGTAGCTATTGACCACTGTGCTGCCAATTGTTTAGAGGAAGCTGTACGTTCCGTCCGCGCCATGGGGACCAGGTGTCTATCATCGCGAGTTGACGTCACATTTCTGAGTCCACTCCCGGATTTCCGAGTTGTCCGGCACTCGTCCGTCCTTTGCTTCCAAGCACGCATCACTGTGCTGCTGTTACGCTGCACACGAGCGGCTACTGCACGATACGACAATCCAGCTTCACGAAGGCCGATGATTCTCCCCCGCTCAAACTCTGTAAGTTGTTCAAATCTCGCTCTCTTTCGTCGAAGCGGCATAGGTAAAGATTGAGCTAACGTTTACCACTAGCAGATAACCACCGATAACCATACACGCCTCGCTACAGCCGTCTATTCGGATCCCTCCGCCGTTCAGAGGGCGCTGCTCAGCATATGCATGCGCTACGGATTTCAAATTCTAATCATTTGCATATCATGCGCTACTTTGCATTTCCTGAAAATTTCAGCTCACTCGCGTAAGTCCTTCATGGTGTTGCAATTTTCACAAACATGAGTTTATATATTATTTCTCTAGCAGATTTCTCTGTCGGTCCGGGAGATTTTCCTTATTCCTTTAGCAAATTCCATGATTTACCCCTCATTTTAAAGCTTATCGTGCCGGCTAATAATGAAAAATAAACCCGCAGTCTAATAATGTACCGCTTATCTTGAATTTGAGATTTAAAATTATCTAGAAAGAGATCCTTTAATGGACTGCCATTGGTGTTGCCTATGCTGGCGCTATTTGTTATCAAGTAAACAAATAAGAAACTCTTTCGTTTTCATTGTGTAGCAAATTGGACAGTTATAGCTTTAAGTAATGGAACTGTTTTGTTATTGTATTTTAAAGCTATGTGTACTACTAATAAAAATAATATCATTATATGGTGATTATTGTATTATTTTGAATATCTAAATAATAGTGGGAAAAAATTGTGAAAGCTATTTGTACTGATATGTTCATACATGTCTTCTTTTGTACCAACACTCGTTTACTTTTTTCTAATTCTTCATAACGTCCTTTCTCCCAAATTTTTAAAGAATGGAATGCCACACAAAACAATTTGGTGCGCAGTGCGGAATTCCTCAAGGGGCGACTAGTAAAACTGAGTTTGTTCTCTGATGATTTATATTCAGTCCTTTTTCTCTGTTTGTATTTTACGCAATATTATGCAGTTTTAAACTAAAAGTTAAATAAACGCCATGCAACTTCTTTGCGCTTACTTTGTGAAATTCATTTATCTCATACTAGTAATCCCGGCGGTCATACGAAATGACCGCTGTTCTAGACATTATAAATATACGATTCTCCCAGTAACCGGAAATGCACATCAAATCAGAGAGATATTTATCAGAGAGAACAGTAAAATTTAATAAATAAATAATAAACATATAATAATTTCGGAAAAAATATTCTTACCGAAAAAAACATCTCAGTTATAATAATCTGTAAAATAAAAATATTATTTACTATATAATTAAGTTTTTTGTGAGAAATATTTTATATACTCTAAACGCCCTTATTTTCCCGAGGCTTTAATTTTCGCGATTCCGTCGCAATCGCGAAAATTTAAGCCCCGTGAAATACTTTTTTTTTCCTCCTCAAATAATAATAAAAAAATCAGAAATTTTTCACTTACCCAAAATTTCATAATTTATTGCACAGTTATAAGCTTTTTCTTGACAACTTTCTTTCTTATAACTATTTTTTGAATAATATACGAACTTTTCGGACAAAAGGAAGTTTCTTAAAGTGTTTTATGCAAAAGATGTACTTTTGGAATTTTTCAACTTTCTCAACTTAGGTACTTTTAGAATTTTTCAACTTTCGGTTCTGTTCATATAAAATTCGCGAAATTTTCAGCTCGCGAAATCACCGATACAATCATTTTCGCAAAAATTCCGGCCCGCGAAAATAAGGGCCTTTACGGTATCCAGCATAATCATCGTCAAAACATAGTTTTAACGAAACTGGAAAAAAGAGCGCTGCCACTTTAATATCTATATAAAACGCAGACGATAAATTAATTAAAACAACAACAAAAAAAAAAAGATTAAATTAAATTCGCGTTTACATTAATTTTTAACGGAAATTGCAAATCTAGCGATGCCTCACTCAAAATGCTAGATAAATGTTTTGATTATTAGTATATTTGACATGTGTTACAACAATGGCAACTGCATTACAGTTACGCAAGCCAACCAATCAGCTATCGGCGACGGACACTTAAGAAGCTTATATATAAGAAGTAAGTTAAACCAGGAGTTCTCAACATTTCTAGGTTGGTGCCCTCCTATGAAAAAACCTCCTCGAAACACGTGTCTGTAATTTTTGAAAATATTGTGCTTAATTTTACTTTATTTTTTCATTTTTATTTATTACTACATGGTATATCTTTATTTGGAACATATTATTATTAGAAGTTACAGTTAGAAAATTGAACAAATTACAGTTAGTTTTACTTTTGATTACTTTTAAAAACTCGCGTCTCTCTTGAAATAGGCCCTACCATATTCAGGTTAGTTTTTATGTTCATAGAAAATCCTTCGACAATTGAGTCAGCAATGTCATAATCACAAGAGCGTTAAACAAAAATGCAACTATTAGCTGTGACAGTTGAGACAAAGTACCATTACTCCCTCTAAACTAATTACTAAAAAAAAAAGAAGCCTCGATTATTTCCCCAAAGATATCATCCTAAAACAAAATCATAAAAGGCAGAAGTTTCATCCTTTTTATAAAATAATATAGCCTTTGCTACATGCGTAATTCGTGTAATCGAATTACAGCACTCATTTTCCTTTTCAATAGAAGACTCCCATCCATGACAAAAGAAATATATTTCGTCGCTCGTAAACTGAAGTCTTTAGGCGAGGCTCACAAAGTTTTCTGCAGCTAATAATCGAAAAAGAGCCGCAAATAGCTCAAAGTAATGTGGGTTTCTTGTAAAAGGGCCTTTCAACTGAAATAGCTAAATATTACTAATTCATATTTGGAAGAAAAGCACTGAGCGTCGTGTTTCTTCACTCATATTATCTAATTACACATGATGATGCGAATATTTGCTAAATAATTGAAATGAAATGAATTAAGAACCGAGGCCAGAATTTTTTTTACTTTGTAGTCCTGAAAAAAAAAAAAAAAAAAAACTGAGTGAACGCTTCCACATACTAAGATAAATAACTGCAATTAACAAATGGGGGGACGCTTATGATAAAATAATAAAAAAAAAATGTTCGGGAACGCTTGCATTAAAATAAAAAGGTTGGGGAACACCATTCCCCTGCGCCCCCTCGACTCTACCACTGGTTAAATGACGTAAAACTCAGTGTTTCGAGTTCAGTGTTTCTCATTAATAATTGAACATCATTACTAAGTACTATTCTGTAAAACAATCACATTTGATGACAATAAGTATTTGCTTCAGAACTAATATGATAGTGCAATCATGTTATTTTTATATTTACACTATTTTTTTATTCGAAAAATTGTGATAGATTTTTTACATAAACTATAAAATTAATGCGATTTTTCAAGGTTGATTTGATTTGATTTTTTCATCTAACTTTTATTTAAAAGAAACTCTGATGAATGTTCGATCTTTAAATTTAGCTTGCATATAAAAGAGCTTTTTCCGTTTTTAGCTCGTGAAATTGAATCGTAAATTATTTATTTATTTATTTTTTGGATGCTTTTTTGGAACTATTAAGTTGTTTGTAAAATGGTAAATATTCCTAAAATAGCGGTTCGTAAAATTGAACGTCATCTATATTTCAAGGAACGTGTTGATCTTTATAGTTATACAGTTTCGTATGTAGACTGCATTTATATTCTTACAAGAGTTTTGCTAGTGTTTGCGCTTTTTCCCCCTATGGTGCAGCTTTTCTCTAGTTGATGTCCGTATTTTTTCGACGTAATTTTTTTTATTTTTTAGCTATAATAGTTTGATTATTTTGAAAGATATATTTACTGCTTAAAAAATATTTTTGTTTCATGATCATCAATTTTATCTGGTTTTCGATAAAGTTCTTTTTAAAATTTGCCTTCAGTTCATTAGTAGTATTATTCATGGCTTGTCTTAATACGGAACACAGGACTTCTTTTTTAAAACTTTGCCTTAGAATTAGCTAAGGAACTTTTCTAAAGAATAATTAGGGATATTGAATAAAATTAAGAGCTTTTCCTAATCGAGTACGTAAAATATTTAAAAAGAATTTGAAAAGGCAGTTAGTTTTATGGAGAAGTTTTAATCCGTGTGATGTCTAATAAGACACGATAAATGCAAATTGAAGTGTTTTTCTAAACATTCTCTTCCGCAAATAAGCAATGACGAAGTACCGCCAGCAGAAAGTGATGCAATAAATTAAGAAAATCATTCTTTAAAATTTTTGAAAAGAATCTTTATTCTTTTTAAATGAAACTTCAAGTATTGTTAAATGACTGCTTTTCGGAACTGTGCCATTTTTTTCTTGTTTAGAAATTAGGGTTTAAATTCTTCCATCTAAGAATTGAGCAATCAGTCTTTTCAGGTAGTTCAAAGTAAAGTTTAGGATAGTATTTTTATATAAAAGAATTCATTGGGGAAACTTAATATAGAAGTTATTTTTGTTTTAGTTACTAAAAATATGAAGGTTTCTTCGTGGAATTCTGAAAATGTTAATTAATAAGGAATATTTCTTTACAAAAGTTTAGCCTAATAGAAAAAAAAGTTTTATGTACGTTATTTTATAATCTAAGACAGTACTGTTATGAGCTATTTCTGTTGCATTTTTAAACTTTGCATATCATAAACATTTGAAATCAAAACATTAGAAAAATTAACTGTGTGTGTGTCTTTCTATTTTTCAAAAATATTCCGAGAAGCGTTGTCTGAATGAGAATTCTTGGTACAATATATGCTGGAATCTTGCCGGATGCATTGAAAGAACGAATAAATGTTTTGGATTATTTATTTACAAACGCTGAAATGCTCTTTCGATGGAGCGAAATATTCGCAATTGCAGACAGCCGAGGTAATAAGAAAAACTAAAAGAAAATTTTAAACACTCTTCTTCGTGGCTTCTTTATGAAAGAAAGGAGAATGATAAAATTGGATGAGAAAATGTAGTTTAAAGACCATTCCAATCATTACATAGCTTTTCTATTTAATGTTTCTAACATCAACATTTTTTAATTATTTATTATTACCCAAAAGGGTTAATGAGAGATCACATGATTATCCAATAATCTTCCGATTAGAATATAATATATATATACATTTAATTATTGCGATATGCCTGCATAATAGGATAGATATATCATAGCTGTAAGGGCTTGTTGTAGCTGCGATATAGCTACCACAACTTTCACTGAAAGCAAAGCCGTCATTTCAGAATTTTTCAGGGGGGGGGGGGGGCAAATGGTATAAACTCAATGTATATTGCATTAAAAAAATACATGAACATACATATAAATACATTATTTTTTCCAAGCTATGGGGGGGGGGAAGAGTATTGCCCTCCTGACCTCCCAAAGGATCGACGGGCTTGACTGAAAGAGTAGATATTGTGCCGATCAAATTTTAACATTTGCTAATTGCGAAAAAGGGATGATTCATAAATGATGTCACGCTTCGAGGGGGGGGGGGGGGTCATGAAATTGTGACAAAGTGCGACAAGGGGAGGGGAGGGGGTAGCAAGAAGTGTGACATCCTGCTTATTTAGCATTGCGTGACATGAGACGAAGGGGCGGAGGGGGGTCAGATATGTGGGAAAAAAGCGTGACATCAATTATGAACAGTCTGAATTACTCTAAAAATTCTTTCAAAAACAGGATACAAAACCTTAGCTGCGAGAAGAAAACTAAGGAAAAATTTTCCGTAAGTCAAAATTCAGGTTTAAAGCTGTAAACTTCTAGCTATTTACAGCATATAAATGGAAGTTCTCATGCCGATAGGAATTTATAATTTTTTGAAAGGGTAAATAATTACAGTACCCAAATCTACAAGAAATTTTAAACTTGTAGTAAAATCAACGGGGTACGCTGTTGATTGAACAATAACCAATTTTCTCACCAAGTACAATTTCCAATGCATTTCGCAACTTTCTTATATTTTGAATCAAGCAGCATAATGTTTTGGTACTACCAATCACATTTTTGGAAATGTGATTGGCTAGAGCTGATTGGACGAGTTAGAGCCTAATGTTCTATATCAAAATATAAAGTTATAATTTGGAAAACTGAACTAACCCATAAGAATGTTTCAGCTAAATCATAACACTTGTAAATGTTTTATTAGCAGAATTTTTGTCAACACGAGGAATTTTAATTGAATAATTTGAAACTTCATTAATTTTTTTAGCAACTAATGTCGGATCCGCCAATTTATCAGTAGTTGCTGATTAAGTTTGCTTCAAATATTAAACAGGCAAGTGTAGCAATTATAAATTACACGGTAATTTCTCGACAAATATTTGAATTGGTCATTTTGAAAAGGGCTCAGCACGTAATTTTCACACTTTTGTGTGTGTGTGAAATGTGTTTTTAAATCGGTAGTTCAATTTTATTTTTGGTATAATAAAATAGAACTACCAATAATACTGATATCTTAGTGGTATTCTTACAATAATAATTCTAAATAGAAGCCAGTTTTTCGATTCACACTTAAAACTATTTATTTAAAAATGCATTTCGCACAAACACAAAAAGGTGAAAATTTAAGAGCTACTCTTCTTGCAACGAAAAATTCCCTTTTCCCTTCATAATTACGATACTTTAATTTAATATATGCGATGAGCTAACACATCTTAAAGATCGCTCAGTAATTTGTGATCTTTAATAGATTAAGACTGAACAAAATAGTTAATATGAATTCAAGGAAAAAACAAGGTAAATAAAGCACAAACTGTCAGAACAAATTGACAATTTGTGCTTTATTTACACTGATTTTTCCTTGCACTCAGATTTTAGAACAAAGCATTCTTTATCATTTTCGTTATAAAATAGCCAGAGCTTTTATTTCTTTATTTATATTTTTTATGTACAGTATGCATAAGACACAGATGGATTCAAATTAAATCTTTAATATAAGACGGTATTTTTTTTTTATTTACGGCGGTGACAACACCTTTTGTTATTCAAGGAAAATACTCATTGTAAAATGGGATTTAATTTGATTGAATCACAACTCTGGGACTATTTCCGAAAGTGTATGGTTCTGAACATTTCGCGAATAGTTTTGAGACATTTGATGAATTTGCCTTTTTAGTCAAATTTGCCGTAGTCATAATCACAAGTAAATTATAGTCATTACGTAAAAATGCTAAATCAATATAGTATGTGCGTCAACTGATAATCCGAACGTTAAAACAATGTTCATACACCTAAGCAGACGCAAAAACAAACACATTGCTTCACTTACCTCGATTACGAATTTAAACGCAAAGGCTTCCCGATTAAAATCTTCAGCACCAAATCGTAGCTTCTTGACAAACTAAAGTTGAAAGTTTTTAAATAAACACCACTATACGGGAACACAAATATTGTACAGATCACCTATTGTGAGTTAATGTTCAATGTCGCAGTTGTTTACTAATAAGAAAGAATTCTCGAGATTTGTAGGTTACACACTCATTTACACACACTCACACTCTGCACTATAAATAAATTATGTACGCGTAACAATATATAACAACAAACGTTCCCATAAATGAAAGTATTAGCAATCAATATGCTTGCTAATGCTACCGTGTTGCCATTTGCCGTTTTGATAAAAATACACCTTGTTGCCATTTTACTCAAACTAAGTTATTTTCAAATAAAAGCTATTTCTGAATCAGAACTTCAAATTTGGAGCCTCAGTGGCTGAGCGGTCTAATCGACTGGCTCCGGTGCCTCCCTGCGCGGAGTGAAAGAGTCGTGTGTTCGATTCATACTTTCCCCTGGGTGTATTTCCTTCTTTGTATATTAAAATCTGTTGTGCTGTCTTGTTCTATCTGTCACATTAGACGAGAGTTTGAGGCATATCCTTGGGAATAGCAAATAAACTCGAATATTTATGTGACCTGAAATGGTCGTAAACAAACAAGCAAACAAACTTCAAATTTGGGGCCTCAGTGGCCGAGCGGTCTTAGAACCAGTTTCCGCTGCCTGTCCGCGCTCAGTGAACGAGGCATGGGTTCGATTCCCATTTCCCCTGGGTGTATTTCCTTCTTTGTATTGCAATATTCTATTGCGCTGCCTTGTTCTGTCTGTAATATTAGACGAGAGTTTGCGGCATATCCTCGAAAATAGAAAAGAAATGTGACAGCCTAAAATGGTCGTTTACAAATACAAACTTCAATTTTTTTTAGTGTACTTTTCGATGAAAAAAGAATTGAAAGTAAAATTAGTAAAAAGCGTGAAAGAAGGTTCTTTTTTCTGTGAAAATACTGCTAAAACAAAAAGAAGCCTAACATAAATTATATTCCTGAATATTAAAACATAACATGTTTAAGAATAGATGGGATAATGATATAAGGTTTGTCGCTTTGTTTGTCTGGATGTCCACAATAACATTTTTGAGCGAATTATCCGAGTCGAACAAACTTGTTTTTATTCAAAAAATTTTCACCAAAACACCTGACTCCCACGCCTACTTTTTAAAAATTTGAACGATATCTTGTACAATGTTCAGCAGTTCCATAAAATTAGCTTAGGCTTTAAGCAGAAAATTGAAACAGATTAGACAAATTAACAATTTTAATAAAAAAATAGCAAGAAAATTAAATTTCAAATGATATTTTTCCGATGAATGGAAACATTTTGCAACGAACATTTTTAGGTGAATGATGCTGAAAAGCTACGAAAATAGATTATTTTCTTGAGCTATAAAAACTATTAGGTGAGATCCAGTGGCTTAGTGGTAGCGTTCCGTGCTACCATGCCACAGGTCCGGGGTTCGGTTCCTGGGATGGGCAGATGACCCACCCTTCATAAAATGAGCTCCCAAACCTCAGTTTATTAATAAACGTTAATTTAGTGCTTAGTTTGCAAGCAATCAAGCAATGCTTGGGAACTAGGGGTTCCGCGTCAGGTCGACCACATGACCAGAACATCCGCTTCTGCACCCTAGGGTCCTTGGCTTCGAAAGCTGAGATGAGCACAACAGGCCTTGGCCCCGATAAGCTGTCGCAACGCAGAGATAATTTTCCAACACTCAAATGCTTCTACTTTTTACTGTACCTTCACGTACCCAAAAAAAAAAAAAAAAAAAAAAAAAAAAAAAATGCCGATAAAAGACCGTGTCAAAAGAAATAGTACATTTCCATTCTGCAATTTTTTTTTTATTTTTTGTGTAGGAAACAGGCATAACTAATTTAAAGTTCTACTTGCAAGACCTTCAAACTGTTACTTCCAATTTTCCAATTTCATATTACATTTGTCAAAATACATATTTTAAATACTTTTAGCACGACAACACTAAATTTTTCATAAATAATAACTGCAGCAAAAGCTGTATGAAATGGTTAAACTTCAAATAGCTTTAAAATATGTGCGTATTAGGATAAGTATTACAAACACAATTAATACAATGTTGCAAAATCGAGCCCTTGGATTATTTGTTCAAACGTAATCCCTCAGAAGGAAAAATAACTTTGATCCACAAGCGTAAAGAATTTACATACAAATTATTTTAACCTTTTGAAGCATCGCATTACAATATTCCTCTTTGAATTATAATTAAATGGCTTCCATCTGGATGACGTTCCACATTTTAAAATTAATTCCGTTTGACAGTTCTAAGTCACTTTCATTAGAATGTGGATGAAACGGAGCAGCTTCCAGAATTTAATTAAACTTTAAATAAAGCGTTACACATGTATTTTAATTAATTTACATAATTCTGATTACATAAAAAAACTTTAAGGAGAAATAGGCAAAATAAAAATTTCGGCAAACGAATTCATTCAAGATTTTGTTGCTAAAAATTTTCAAGGCACCTTCTTTTTGCAGATTTTGATATTGCTTTGCCATTTTGTTTTATAATTTAACATGAATTTAAGCTTTGATTAAAATGAAACTATCAACAGTTATAGCTGCTTCAGCTTTGTGTTAAGTAGAGTTAATATTCAGAATTTCCAAGATAGAAACATCCATACTGCATTACAATTTATAAGAAATGAATACAGTAAAACCCCGTTAAAACACGGGTGTCGGGGGACATGTTTGGCACCCGCGTTATAACATAATCGCGGTATAGTGAAACCATACCGCTTAACCATATTCACGAAATAATACTCGCTTTTATTGCATCATTTTTTCTTTATCAATTAGTAATTACTCGTAACTTTTCTTCCCCGTATAGTATATTTTTTTCTTTTCTTCTTTGCTGCCATTTTATTTACTGTAATTGCTGTGCAAGAAGCACACATCTCAGCAGCGCAATCAGTCTATCGAGCGATAGGTTATAACCAACTGTTTTGAAGAAAAAAGGTGCTTAAAAATATCTTTACGTCATCAATATGGGATTGTTAAGGGGGGAGGTCTTAAGAAAATATTAGTTTTGGAAGGGGAGGAACGCACTTCGCACTGGGGAATATGCCTACTTTTCAGGAATGCTAAAGAATCTGGAAGACAAAGGTTGATAGCTCTATAAAAGAAGTTACAAATGCATAACTAGAGTTCTGAAAATGGAACAGTTAAGCAAAGTAATAAGCACGAATTATGCATAGTAACTGAACAGCCCCTGACAGATTGAGCTCCGCCCACGTCAACAGAAACAAGTCGGGGCGATTGCACCCAATTTTGAAATCAAGCTATATAGTCTCGGACGAGGGTCAACTGCACTCCCCATAATACCTGTCAATCAAAAAAGGGGTGAACTGCACTGTCCGATATTTTTATCAGTGGTCGATCTGCACTATTGTGTCCGTAGGGAGGTGGAAACACCTGCTCCTTGGCTCAAGCTTGAATAAGACGGATCGTCCGCCATCTTGGGCTACATTTCCTGAGCTTTGCTTCATCACGATTGCGGCTTCGTTTCATTAATATATGATTATGATTAGATTCTCGAAGGTTACCTTTAAGAGTAAGCAATAAGAAGGTTACGTTTAAGGAAAGTTTAAGAGTAACAAAGCATAAGTTTTCGTTTTTAACTTTTACCCATAAAACATACTCTTGTTAATAAAACTTTATTGTACAAAGGTATTTTTATTTCACTCATTTTTTACCCCAAACATTTCAGATATGCGATTCTTATTTAGAAGGATGAATTATCAAAATAATATCAGTTACTATACTAACCAATCAAGTATCTTAATTAAACAACGCATTCGATGTAACAAAATACATAAAAAATCGTTAATATATTTTACAATGAAAACGAATGTAGGTAATACATTTGCATGTTACAAATAGGGATGTAACGAATAGTGGTTTGGCTGAATAATAAATAAAAAATCGGTAATATGTTTTACAATGAAAACGAATGTAGTTAATACATTTTTAATACAAGTGGGTTAGCTTTTTTTTTCTTTCAAATTAATTTGAATACTTATTTATTTAACTTATTTCTGATTTTTGAGCAATGTATTTTTACAATGCATTTAAGATATCCTTCAGAGTTCTTATTTTTTTAACTTTTACGAAAAAGTGGCCAAAAATGGCTGCACATAAGTTATAAGGACTGGCGTTTCTTGGTATTTTAAGAAATCGAAGGGGGAAACTTCCGGTGCAATTCCGACATTTTTTCCGGAGGCATGCCAGTGCAGCTCGGACATAGAGATAAGATCACAGCAGTGCAGTTGGGATGCCCCGCCCATCTAGCAGTGCAGTTGACCTATACCCATAGTCTCCTAGGTTGAAAGACAGAAAAAGGGTGGAAAATGTGTACATCACGCCTATTATAATAGGGCATTATCTGTTAGTGTGTCTGGTGGGGGGGGTGGGTGCTCTTTTGCTAGAATATTTGTGTGCTCGGGCTGGCTTTATTTACAAAAATAGATAAAGAATCACTTCTGAATGGCAATAACAAAGGGTGGTTTAAACGTCGGGGACATGATAGTTACCGCGGTATATCCGATTTCGCGGTATACTGAGGCGCGGTATAACGGGGTTTTACTGTAATGGGCAATGCATTGTGAAAGATTTCATTTCATTTCTACACTAGTGATAAACGTGCATTGCTTTCTGAAGTTGTTATGCCCCCACGATAGGAACGTTTGCATTCACACTAAAAGCGATAGCAACGGGTGACATCTATGAAAAAGTTTCAAATTTATTTTCAGCCAAAGGACCGTGTTTTGCCGATTGCTCTGTGATGTCATTTAGATCTCATAATTGTTCTCTTTAAGTTTAATAAGTTTCTCCCGCCACAGGTGGGAATGCACCCTTAAAACACAAAATTATAGCTGAAGTTGTACGTAAGGGGTATTTCACTTTGGATATAATTCTTTAATTCAACATTATTCGATTTATTTGACTTAATTAAGGAATATGACCATAAAATATAATTTCAAGCATCACCTGGCACCATGAGCAACGCTGTGGCTGACCAAGTATTAACACTGCATCTAAGCCGTTTTTGAGTTATGCGTTTTACTTACATAAATATGTACGTGGGTGCAGGCATTATCAGGGCCCTTATTTACCATTAGGGCCGTCCGGCCCGGGCCTAAGGCTCCCACTTTGAGGGGGCCCCCTAATTTTGGTTATTATTATTATTTTTTGTAATTTAAATTTTTTTAGAAAAATATTTAAAAATAACATCTTTCAAAAACAAACTGTTAGTGTTCTGTTGCTTCGCAGAAAATTTGTATCACTAAATTATTTTAAAACTACAAGAAATTTTCACTTTGGGGGCTCCCAAATTTTGGTCTGACAATTTGAAATTTGAAAAACAAAATCGATTTTGCACTTTGGGGGGCTCCCAAATGTCTGACTCCTTGACATTTGAAAAACACATTAGTTTTTGTGCTTTGGGGCCCCCCAAATTTTGGTGTGACTGGCAAGTTTTACAAACACATACTGAATGTTATGTTTAAAAATTTTTGTTGCGCGAGGGGCCCCCAAACATGAGTTGTGCCTATAGTGATTCAAGATGTAAATCATGCCCTATGCATTATGACAAAATCTTACTTGCTGCAATGAAAGGGATGTACGCTTTCTTAGGTAATAAAGAACCACTTTTCAATATTCAACGGCTGAGCCTTTTTGTGCTTCAAAATGCACAAAACTTGTAAAACACGTTATGGCAAAACTTGTCACAATGGCTTGAGGCGTGGCCAAAATAAACATTTCAGTAGCCACGTAATAGAACGTGAACTCATATTGAAATTTAAATGGGGTTTTTTACTGAATGGAATATTTTCTTTAGTAGCCTTTATCTTATCGTCACCGTTGCTTAGGGGCACAATGAATAAATAGACTATTTTCTAAGTTGAAAAAATAAGTTTTAACAGCGAAATATATCATTGCTTTGTCTGATTTTATCGTGTTTTCAAAAATTTAATATTTAATTCTTATAAGTGTTATGGCTAATCAAGAAATGAAATCTGATGTTTAGCTATAAAACTAATATATGCTTAAAAAAATAGAAAAAAAAAGTTAATATCTTGTTTACTTAAAAAGTAATGGACCAGTTGGTACGTTTCAAAAGAAAAATAGGAATTTCAAAATGTTTTATTGACAGGCGCGGGATAATTTTTTCCTGATCTGTCGAAAAATTAGTCCCACCGAGGAAAACGGAAAGAGTTTTAGTTCCGTCATTCACAAAATCTGCAACTAATGCTTTACGCTCGGGGGGGGGGGGGGGGGGGCTGTGGATTGCTCCCTTTGCCTTCGTCTATACCTGCTTCTGTATGTTGATATTTTAAAAGTAATATCGTAATTATTTCTCAATTATACATTTAAAAACATGGACCAGCTTTATTTTCTTCAATATCCTTAAATTAATTTTGATTATTAATGTGATACTTTTCAATGCCATAAAGATTTTTCGCAAATTATTAAAGAGATTGGAGCAAATATTTTCCTGCTTGTGCAACTCCTTCAAAGCATTGAACTGTGACATTTATTCTAAAAGCTTCATAAATTATCTGGTTCAGTAAACTGCTGTTAAAACATCTAATAAATTCCAAAGAGTACCTTAAGGCTGAGCCATTTGACTTTCCGTAAATTGTTACTTCAAAGAATTACAGCAAAGCAGCATGAAGTCGTAATCAAATTTTCAATATCTTTTCAACCATGAAATGAATATGCATTTCAGTAAAAAAAAGAATCATTGATTAAGGCAATGCAAATGAACTAATAGCGAAGACTTCTTTGAACTTTTCCATTGATTTCGAATGCGCACTTGAAGCTGTCTCTTTTAATATTTCAGTGTTCTGAGAAGACTTTATTAATAAGACTGATAAATTAAAGGCTAATGCGATGTAGATAATTATTGGAAACCCATTATAGAGCTATTTCTATGCCCTCTATGCCCATTACACGTAAAGTTTAGCATACCTATCATGGGCATAACCCCCCCCCCCCAGAAAAAAATTTGGTGTTGTATACACTTGTAGTTTTGTAGTTTGTATTATTTTTAATAGTGCATAAACATAATAATTAACAAGAAGTTCCGTCTAGAAGTATACGAGCCTACTTTCCCGTATACACCGAATTCAAATTTATAATCTAGCTATATCTCTCTCTGTCTTTCTCGTCTAGCTTTAGTTCTTAATTGCTTCAAATATACCTTTTTCAACGGTTAATACATATTCATTCAATCATTCATTTATTAAATCATTCATGTATTTATTCACTCATTTATTCATTCTTTCTTTTGCTTATTCATTTAATCATTCATTAATTCAAAAATATTCTTGAAAATCCCGATCAAAAAATTTCATAGGAAAATAGGCTCGTTAGTTCTGGATGAACTTTCTATTAGTACATGTTCTACGCCATAAGAGCTTTCCGGTAAAGTTTGTTCCAAGCAAATCGGTCTGTTAGATCAGGAATTATATAGGATTGAAATTTCCCCGTAGGCGGTATGTTAATTTTTTTTGAACTGTTCAAAAATGAACAAAAACTGTTCAAATCAATATTTCACGCCAAGAACTTCTTCCGGTGAGCTTGTTCATGGGAACTTGGACCTTGTACCCAGAGTTTACATAATTGCTTCATTTTCACCCATAGGTGATAATGTTAAATTTTTTTGAACTGTTCAAAATTGAACAAAAACTTGTTCAAATCAAAAAGTAATCGGACAATTCGTTCAAAAGTTATTAGGGGGGGGGGGAGACAGACCGACAGACAGACAGACAGACACACCGACATACAGACAGACAGACCGACAGACAGACCGACCGACACACTTTTTTCCCATCTCAAAACCCTACTTTCAAATTTTTTATTTTTCAATCTTTATTTAATTACTTAACATATTTTTGACTTTTCTTGATTTCTAACGATATTTTCACGATACATTAAGCCTTCTTTCATGCGTTATTATTATTATTTTTTACTTTTACGGGAAAGTAGGCTAAAAAATAACTTTAAGAAATTCCATTTAACTTATTTGGTGTAACTTTTATTAAACTGCATTTTTACATTCAGTTATGATACGTTGAAATGGCACCAGTAAAATTGCATAACTCAAGTATATATGTGTATATATTTCAAAAGCTTTTTCATTCATTTAGGTGTCACCCCCCTAGAGGAACCCCCCGGGGCGAACTTCCACCTCGGCCTCCCGTAGTGACGCTACTGAGTTAAGTGATGCTGTCAACTGAACGCAGTTTGAGAAAAATTTCAGCTCAGGAGAAATGTCACTTTCGCATAAATTTAGTGATTGCTATTTCTAAATAATTTTAAACCAAATCGACGAGTAAATAAAAATATGATAATAATAACTACTACTAATAATAATACTTATAACAATAAATAACAATAAATAATAATAATAATAATAACAATAATTACAATAAATAATAATAATAACAATAAATAATAATAATAACAATAATTACAATAAATAATAATAATAACAATAAATAATAATAATGTGAAAATACAAAAACGTACTTTACAATAAAAAGTTTTCGAATCGTTATCGCCAACATTACTTTAGGGAGCTAGGTTTTGCACGTGTTTTAACCTCTTCAGACCCCAGAACTAAGTACGAACAATTTTGACGCAATGTTTTGGTTCTCTGATTTAAAAAATAATTACAAAACAAAATAACTAAAATTTTTTTTTTTAATTTTACTTAATAATTAGTTTAAATAATAATTAATGGCCAATTTCTATGTTTTCCATGTTTAAAACGAAGTAAACTATCTGTTGATTAATTTCAAAAACAATTGGGTCTTTTAGCTTTCAAATTGCACAAACAGTAGTTAATAAACAGAATTTTGAAATGTACCCAAATGGGTACTCTTGGAATGAAGTGGTTAAAGCATCTTACCATAACGCGCTTTATTATAAATAATTCATGTGTAATGTGCATGTTATTACAGCTAACTCAAGCTTTTACGCGGCACTTAAGATTAATTTGTAGTTAAAAATGTAGCTTGAAAAGCTTAGTACAGTGATTCTCAACTACTGTGCAGCGGCACTTTTGTGTGCTGCCAAATTCTTAAAGTGTACCGCAAAGCTTTAGAAATGTACAGAGTAAAAATTATCGGAAGAATATATTAATTCATTTTGGATTACCATTAGATGTGATTCGCCCATGATAGCTAAAAAAGCTTTAAAAATATTATTGTAATTTTCTACATCTTTTTTTGTGTGAATTCAGATTTTCAGTATCAACCAACATAAAAACGAAATAATATATTAAATCTCCAAAAAATGTTTTAGGTTACACAGTTTTATTTAAAAAAAAAACTAAAATGCAGTAATAGTGGTCGGAAACCGCGTAACGAACTTATGTGACAAATCAAGTTGAATGAAACCGGGAACTGGTTTAGAACTGCCGACCTCCAGTGTCACAGTCCAACGCTATAACCACAGCGCTACAGACCCAGCTACAAATAAAATTAAGTAACATCGTTGCATTATCTAAACAAAACTACCGTGGCCATTCGACAAATAATAATTCTATTAATTTCCTCAGAGCCAAAATTATTAATTTTTCCTTAATTAACGTCATAGTAAATTATAAAATGGATGGAATATTGTATTGTCATCGAAGATAAGCTTGTGGGCCAAGTTTGAAGATTATTTATGCAGAAATAGTGGACGAAAACCGCGTAACAAACTTCCGTGATAAAGCAAGTTAAGTGAAACCGTGTAAAGAATATCGAGACTGTTAAATGTAGAAGATGATATGAAAGAAGCATTGCTATTTTTACGACCAAATATAAATGAAATTACCAACAAACATCAAGCTTGAATTTCTCATTAAAATCATTCTCGTTATTACCTTCTAATTAATACCTTAACAAACGTGCTGTTGTTTTTGTAGTACATGTAATATATTATTTTATTTTACATTCAAAATTATCATCATAAACTATTTTACACAGTGTATTATAGGTAAGTAAACAACTTTCAAACTTATCTTTTTCTTTGTGTGCCGCGACAGAAAAAAAAAGGTTGAGAATCACTCTTAGTAAATGCATATCAGAAAAATCATCTAGTAAGACAATCAATCATCCAGTAACCTCAAATGATTCATCCTATAAACACTAAAATATTACTTTACTTTCTCCTTCGATTGAAATTGGTTTGCCGTTTATCTTTAAAAGTACCATCAACTAGTGTGTCGACAGGGTGGCGTAGTGGTAAGGCGCAGGCCTCGTACGCCCAAGATCGCAGGTTCAAACAGTTCGCAGAGAATTAATTTGTAAAAATATTTTCCAGCTTTAGAATTATGTAAGATCATCATCAATATAATGTGCATAGGATCATATATATAAGAATATATTCATCTCTGCCTCTGAAATTATTAACTGTTCACACCCCCCCCCCCGGATAATAACTTTACAATCCATTTAAATAATGTTTGCAAGAGGCTGATTAACTCATTCGGCTCAAATGATCACATCTGTAACTGGGAGGTAAAGGGCACTATGTCACAAAAATCAACTTTCCAATAGATTTATTAAAAGTTTTTTTTTTCCGTTATTATTTATTCACTAAATTGTCATTAATAGGGTTTTTTAAATGAAAAATTGTTTATTATGTTCTTTAGAATCTTGACTTAACATATTATGGTAGCAGTTTATAAAATTAGTGCCCTTTACCGCTAGGCACACATGTATGTCCTAGAGATTGGACATATGATAAAGCTTTAGTTTTGTAACATCCACGTGCACTACAAAAGCCCATTCGGGCTAATAAGTATTGTATACAAGCCATATATTAGACATGTGACAGTATTTGTTTTGTTATATCCACGTATAGTTGACAGGGTGGCGTAGTGGTAAGGGGCAGGCCTCATACGCTCAAGTTCGCGGGTTCAAACCTGGCCCAAGTCGGTGGATTTTCAAGAAGCAGAAAATCGTCCGCGCCCGTGTCGTATGATTACGCGGCATGTTAAAGATAACTTGAGTATCCGTTTGTCATGGATACTCCTCGGTTAAATTAAATTCCTAGTGCCGTTTGCATCAACAAGGGCTCAGGTGCCGCCAACTAGGGGGAAACTGAGAGTCAGAAATTGCGGCAATGGTGCCACACTCATTGTGGTGCCACTGAAAGCGTTGGTACCAATCTCTGGGAACGCACTAGGTCTGCAATGGTTGAGGACCAATACTGCAGCCCTATTAGAAAGAAAAAAAACATTCACAAGTGTTTGGATTCTCTTTCTGTAAATGGATAATACAAGTATTTGTTCAAAGGAATTTTAACTTTTGTTTCGCATTTACGTTATTTAATGTATTTTTTATAAACTTAAATTATACTTCATGATGGTAATTAATTTCGAACGGTATTACCGTTTTGTTACCAATTTAATGCATATTTTATGTGACATAAATCGCATCATTGGATCTTGTTCAAATGAAAAAAACAAACAGTCGCGCTGAGTTATAGGTGTAGGTTTTCGGTGTCGAACGCAAAATTCTACCTTAACCTGATGCAAATCTGGTAGTCGAGATAAAACAAATACATATTGACCTGATTCAGACAAGATAATTTTGATACAAAGCTGAAATAAAACAAAATGATTTTTGATTTTCCACCTCTGTAAAAGTCAAGGTTTTTCAAAAATTTTATAAAAAAATGGAAATTTAATTCGTCAGAGTCGATTAGCATATTATGACAATAAAATGACTAGTAACGAATAAAAAAAGATGTATTCAATACATTTCATTTGTAGTTATACTTAAGCAATATTTAACCAGTTTAAGCTTCTCAACAATTTAAAAGATTATTTTAACTGCAAATTTAGTTTAAGAACATTAGCAAATGATTTTAATAAATTCAGTTAAGTACGCATAATGAAGCATTTAAATGTTTTTAAGAAAATATAAATTTAAGATTTCGTTTTTTAAATTTAAAGTAGTTATCAGTTTCTCCTTTGAAGTCGCATCTAGTAAAATCAAAAGTAAAGCATATCTTTAAACTATTAATACATTAAGCATATAAGTCTCAAAATGTTTTGAAATGAACAAATTTGAATTTAATGGAAACTTTAGTGGAGGTAATTGGTTTCGCATATCAAAATATATTTTCAACTACTACCATTATTTTTATCCTTATATTTAAAGGTTCTGAGTTCGCAATTTAAAGACAATATTTGCATACCTTTAATCCTTAAAATTTAATTTGAGTTCACTAAGGCAGGAAGATAATTTGAAAAAAAAAAAAAAAGCTAATTATAACGTAAGGAAATGTGGACATGACAAGAGAGTTTCTTTCAACATAAAAGTTTAAATTTATTGCACCGAAATTAATATTGTACTATTTACTTTTACGAATTCGAAAGTTTTTCTTCTTTTTTATACTTTTAAAATTAAAATCAAAATTCACTGGAATTCAAAATTCATTAAATATTATGGAAAAGAAACATTTTAATTTTAAATTTAGATTTCTACATTAAAGTGATTTGAATTTTATGATTTTTTTAAAGCGTTTATTATATTTGCTTTCTCGTGGTATAAATTTTGGGAAAGCTTTCCAGAGGAATCAAACTCCGCCTTTTTAAAGAACCTGTGCATCAAATGTTTGTATAACTAAAAAAACTTACATTTTCTTAAAATTTCTTAAAACTGGAGTTCGTCCTACGGTCGAAATTCGACCAGAATAATTAAATTTAGCATTGAAAACATTACGCTATTCATATAGTTATATAATTATTATTCATCAAATTTGGTGATTATAACGTCAAGTTCATCTTGATCATCCTCATTTAAAACAAACGTATTGGAGATGAATGAGTTTTATATTTATTACCCAATAATTTAATCAACGAAGACATGTTGCCACTTGCTATCTATAACAATATAATATTACAATCAAAATGAGGCTTGCCTGGCAAAAGAAAAGGGAATAATTAATTAATAATAAATTGTTTCCAAAATTTTAAATTGATATTATCAAAACTCGTTATTAATTACTAAATAAAACAAGAAGTTCCGTCTAGAACTATACGAGCCTACTTTCCCGTATACACCAAATTCGAATTTATAATCTAGCTATCTCTTTCTCATTTAGCTTCAGTTCTTAATTTTTTCAAATATACCTTTTTCAACGGATAATATATATTCATTCACTCACTCATTCATTCTTTCCTTTATTCATCCAGTCATTTATTCATTCACTCGTTAACTCATTCACGTGTTTATTCATTCATTTACTCATTCATGCATTTATTCATTCATTCATTCTTTTCCTCATTCATTTATATGTATCCTTAAAAATCCCAATAAAAAAAATCATAGGAAAATAGGCTCGTTAGTTCTGGATGAACTTTCTATTTGTACATGTTCTACGTTATAAGAGCTTTCCGATAAAGTTTGTTCCAAGCAAATCGGCCCGTTAGATCAGGATTTATATAGGATTGAAATTTCCCCGTAAGCGCGATGTTAATTTTTTGAACTGTTCAAAAATGAACAAAAAATGTTCAAATCAATATTTCACACCGAGAGCTTCTTCCAATAAGCTTGTTCATTGGAACTTGGACCTTTCACTCAGGATTTACATCATTTGTTTCATTTTCGTCCATAGGCGCTAATGTTAATTTTTTTTAAACTGTTCAAATTTGAACGAAAAATTGTTCAAATCAAAAAGTAAAGTATGAAAATGAGATGTCCTCGCCGAGATTTTTCGAATGCAAAAAGAATTTTTCGAATCGGAAAATTCGTTCAAAAGGTATTAGGAGGGGGGGGGGGGGGGACAGACCGACAGACACACATTTTCCCATCTCAAAACCCTACTTTCAATTTTTTTATTTTTCAATCTTTATTTAATTATTTCACTTTTTTAAAAACTTTTGTTTATCTTTAACGATATTTTTACGATGCATTAAGCCTTCTTTCATGCTTTATTATTATTTATTTTACTTTTACGTGAAAGTAGGCTAAAAAGTAAAACAAGCTATTGAAAAACAGATGAGAAAATGGTTCTTAACGGTTTTTTCTTTGCCTATTTATATATAGATTATGAATGAACGCTTGAATGTAAAATTGTTTTATGAATATTACTTGTTCGTCCTCAGCATACAACCCAAATAAAAAGAGCAATTTCGATTTAACCGGTGAAATTAAAATAGGAGGGTTCAAGCTATAGGAAAAATTACTGCACTTGTTGAGCACTACGATCGTTGATCGCGATTGATGAGCGCATTTTTCACACCAGAAAATGAAAAGAAAGAGTGCGATAGAGCAAGCATTATCAATTCACATGTTTTATTTCTCAGAATCACATGATACAAAGTTGAAGAAAAAAAGCACAAAAACAACTGCAAACTTAAAATAAATAGAGAACAGAAGGTTAGTAATCTATCTAATTTCTTAAAGATGAAATTTTAATCATTTTAAGCCTACTTTTCCGGAAAAGTAAAAACAAATAATACGGTATGAAAAAAGACTTAATGTATTGTAAAATATCGCTAAAAATGAAGTAAGGTCAAAAATAAGTCAAGTAATTAAATAAATTTTGAAAAATAAAAATATGGAAGTAATGTTTTGATATGAGGAATATATATACATATAACATTGAAAACTAAATAACTTTTTTAGACCCCTTTTTGAATTCTGTTTCATTTTTGAAACATAGATATTTTTAATATGTCTCCAGCCCGGGAAACTAACGCGGGAAAGATTATGTAAAATGAAATAAAAATAGTAACGAATAGCAATATCGGTGCATCATCACGTGGCATCTACCTCGAGAGGGTATAAAAGGCTCTCGCAAGCTTTTCGCGGGGGATTCACGATGTAAATATTCTTTTAAAAACGTTGATGTTGGTGTCCGTCTTTGCATTGTTTTGAATGTGTATTTCCTATGATGAAACTAAAATAAACCAATGATTAAATGACTCCGGTCACGACTGTTTTCCACGATGGCTTCATAGACGGACATTCGATAAAATGAAATGCTGATGTAACCGTGATGTTACATACATTTATGCAGTTTGTAATAGGAATATGTGCAGTGCTTTTAATAACCTACACACCGTCAGAGAGGAAATTATTTAAAGCTACCTATTTTTATTCTTACCTAATTATCTGAAATAAGTCACTAAACTAATTTACGAATGTTTAATTTAAACGTTTTTTAGAAAACCAATACAATAAAGCATATACATTGAAGTAAGAATGTGGAATGACATCTAATAAATGACTTTTTTCTTTTAATTAGAAAATTATACTAATTTATCTTTTGAAGTAAAGTGCTGTAAAATAAAAATAATTCAGTTATTTTATCTTATACTTTAATCATTGAAAATTCTTATACCGAACTCGATGAATCACTCAACCAATTGATAATGAATAATTAATAAAATTTTATGTTCTTACATCCTTCTTTACATTAAAAGTTTAAAAGAATGAATAAACACTGTACCTGGATTATAAGTTGTACCTATGTGGTGAATAATTTAAAAGGTAAATAATTTAGTAGATAAATGAAATTAAAGGTTTCTTTTGCTAACAAAAATACAGTTTAAAAGCAAACAGCACTTTCAGCCTTTTCTGTTTTATTTCCCCACAAACATGTGTAGCTCGTATAATTGGTTATCAGTTTTATTTTTATGTTTCTGTACATTTTTGAATGAGTAAGTTTGAGTCAAAAGGACATTTTAGAAAGTTAATTGGTTTCATTCATTAAATAGTTTTTTTTAATAATGAATAACTATTGTAGCTAGTCTTTCGTGTTTATATGTTGCTTTTGTAATTTTAAAGTAATATTTTCAAGTCTTAATCATTAAATATTCTGTTTTATTTGACAAATACAGAGCTGGGACTTCAAGTAAAACCGAATTGATTTTAGCGTGGCGAAATTTGAACATTACATAAAGGGTTTTATGTTTTAAAAAAGAAGTATAAAAGCGTGAATTCATCGCACCGATGTTAAAATCAGTTTACCATTCCAGATTAAATTTTTTTTGAAAATGGGACCGTTCATAAATTATGTCATTTCCCGATATTTTTGACACCCCCCCCCCCTTTCTCACATGTCACGCTATGTTGTATAAGCCTGATGTCACACTTATAAAAAAAAATACGTATTTCACCGACTTCCTGATGCGCTACGCAATAGGCATAAGATCTCAAAAATACTATTAATGAAGAACTCATAAGAATAAAAATTAAAAAAAAAAAAAAAAAAAAACACATGTACTGTGGAAAACCCAAGATTAATAAACAGATAATTTTTATTGCAATAGGAAGGTCTCCTGTGAAAAAAAAAAACACTTTAATATTCTCCGTCGAAGAAAAACAACTAAACTTTAATTTTTTTTCTCTCCAAATGAATTGCTGATACTTAGGTTTGATGAACTAACATCCTTTGAAAAAAAAAAAAAAAAACTGCAACATACAACAATTGTCTTAGTAATTTCTGCAGCAGATTCAACACAATTTTCAATAACAAAGAAATATTTTTCAGGAGCTTTTCGGAAAAAAATAATAGTACTGAGATTAATATGCATTTCCTTTAGGATTAATCAAATTGTTTTGATGGCATAGAGCTCTTTTACTTGAAGAATTAATTTGCCTTGACTAATTAATATTCCTAAAACTATTCATGAATAGAAATGCTTTCTTAGAAAATATAGTCCTTATTTATTCTGTTTAGGATATTAAGAGCTAATAAGATGCCAAAGTAATAACCGTAAACAAGGTAATACAGCCTCCCAATCTCTGTTGAACTCTTTTGTTATTTAACTAAAGATATTTTCGGTACAATAGCTAGAAAATAAATTCAAAAACTAAATAATTATGAAAAATTTTCTTTGTGCTGATCGCAGAATACTACTGTTGGAAGGTACCATTTTTATTTTAATCGCATACGCGTGTTTAGAAGTTAAAAGGTATTCTTATCTTGAAATTTATAAACACGTGTTCAAGTTTTTATTAATCAAGTTTTAATACTTTAATCACGTGGCTATGTTTTCACGCAATGAAGAAGGAATTAGCTGCATTTGCATAACACATAGTAAAACATACTGAACACGTTTAACAAATTTGTATTTCTGTTTTATTGTAGTGGGTTTCTTTAATGTGAATTTTGATTGTTATTAGAAACAGAAAATGTTCATTTGTAGCCTTGAACGTTGTTACATTTTCTGTCTTTTGATACTTATGGAAAGGCAGTAGGTACGTCAGAGCCAATTAGAGTTTTGAAATAAATTTTAAATTATGAATAAATAAAAAATATATAAATAAATAATTAATGTAAATAAATAGTAAAAAAATAAATAAACGAGCAACTGAAAATAAAAATTTAAAAACATGTCATTCTTTAGTTCACAGTTGCTTGTGTTATTCGTCGTCCAGAAACCCAAAGCACTTTCTCAGTTTCGCAACATTCAATCAACCACAATGAGATTTGAAAGATTGAGTTACATTTAAACGTTCTGTCCAACAAATCGTCATATGCGAGTAAGTCATGATTCAGAGAAATGTACGATAGATTTGAAAGATAGAGGCTGTCTTCGGTATGTTAATTTTGGAACGACAAACTAAAAAAATCCTTTTTATAATTTTTCAAATGATATAAAAATTATTTGTTCCAGATAAGTTCGCGCAAAGGAAAAAGCCGCTAGAGGGAGCGGTTTGTTGCGCATGCTCCGTTCCCCAAATATATCAGTCACTTCCGCGATTTCGTAGAAATAACAATGTGTGTTAAATGTATGCATTTAATGCTCGCAAATAGTTCAGTTAGTGTGTCCACACCCCGCATGTTCATACAATACTATATAAAACTAACAGTAAATTACTTACCACTAGAGGGAGCGAAAAAAAAAAAAAAAAAAACCGCTAGAAGGAGCGGTTTTGTGCGCATGCTCCGCTCAAATATAACAGTCAGCTCTGCGATTTCATGGAAATAACAATGTGTGTTAAATCTATCCATTTAATATCAGTTAGTGTGTCCACACCCGGTATGTTCATACAGTACTACTATTTAAAACTGACAGTAAACAAATTACCACACAATTTTGAACTAATCCTTTTTTTCCCACTGGACGAATATCCGCTTTGTTTACAAAATCTCAGCAATAGTCCAGCCAATCCGGAAACCCTGCAATCCAGCCAAGAACACATGGTTTCCACAAAGCAATAAATTTATGACAGTAAATTACACGTTATCAGAGCTTTCGTGCTGCTGGAGCTTTGAGATAAATTCGCAAGACAACTGAAATACCTATGTAGTCAGAATAATGTCTAATATTATGCACGCTGTAGATAGTTTCTATTGAACTCGGAAAAGAAATTTCCATGACGAATTTCACAATAAATCATCTTTATTACACATATGAAATCAATGATAATGCATCATTCAGTAATTCTTGGTGACATAATGGCTTTTGTTGAGATGTTAATGCATTAGAATAATTGGTGTTATTTTTCACGCATCACTTTTACTGTCGTTATATTTTCTTTAAGACAGAAGTTAAGCAACTATGATATGAAAGAGGAAAATATTTGTACTCGAGGGCTTTTTCAGACTTTTTCTAAAGGGGGTGGGTCTCAAGGAAGTATTTTTAACATAATAATTCGAACTTTTTGAATTCATTGCTACATGTCATTTAAATAACTAAAAAGTTCCAGAGCAAAGGAAACTAAAAGAAGTAAATCTATAAAAGTGTACGTTGAATGTACGTTTAGCGAGCATCGTATGCCAAGAAAACATTCTGCTGTCTGTATTTTTCTAGACAGACGCTTAAAAGAATTTAAAACGCATCAAAAAATGAATAATTTTCAACTTTACAACAAATAAACACCAAAAATGGTGCTAACACCAAAATTTTTTACATTGTAGAGATCATCAATTTTGAAAAACATGCCAAATTTAAGAATATGAAAAAAATATATTATTAAGTTTTGCATCACATAACAACATAGTGAAAATTCTGCAGTGTAAGCATTCTGACTACAAGAAATATGATGAATAGTAGAACTCTGAATATAGCAATGAATATCAAAAGAATATATGAAGCGTGTCATCACTGTAATATAAAAATGTCGGTTAGTTTTCGGTTTTATTATAGTTATGTCATTCTTTTGGTACACTCTTTCATTTCAACTGAAGATAAGATGAATTCTGTCATAGAAGCAAGTTATCAATTCATATCCCCTTCCCTGACTTCTTCAAAAGTCTGGACGTTGTGGCACCTAACGTAATGCGATCCTATTCATCTATTGACAGTTAACGTGATGAAGAAATATTTATAGTTATCTTTTTCTATCGAAATCTTTCGACGAGTGAGGAAACCTACTCATATATATTCTTGCATAAGTTAAATATTTTTTTTATGCAGAAAAAAATCTGGTTATTTTACACGAACAGTGAAATTACAATTTATGAAATACAATATCCTGTATTGATTTTATTTTCAAATTATATTTTCCGTTTTCTTGCTTCGATTTGAGTTATTGATGTCTTTGTTTCCTTTTTGGAAATAAAATCACTAATTAAAACGTATTGTACCATCTGTAAAATGGATTCTGTAATACTTCTATTTTCTAAATAAGGTTCTTATTTGATTGCTTCAATTACAGTTATTATTTATCTCTTTTGTAGTAGAGTCATTATTTCGTACTTATAATATTAAAAAATTACTTATTTATTTCATTTAACAGATTCTTCATCTCCTAAAAACACTTATACCATCCACAAAACATATTCTATACTGATTCCTTTTTCAAATTAAAGTCAAAATTTGCTCGTTTAAATTGGTTTTTATTTTGTCTCCTTTATATTAAAATCTCACCCCCCCCCCCTGAAATCAAAATGTATATTTTCCCCATTAAAGTAATAATTTTATCTTTTAAGTTAAAAATCATTTTATTAACTACAAATAATATTCTACACGACTTTTTCTTTCAAATTAAAGTTATATCTTGATTTTTAAATCATATTTATTACTTATCTCTTTCATAAGGAAGTCTTATTCTTTCTTTAAAATTTAAGTCATTATTCCTAATTTCTTATGAACCAATTTGTGCGTTTTTCTAACTTAAACAATTACTAATTTCTTCTAAAATAAAGTCAATAAAAGATTTTTGCTTTATGAATAAAATCTCACTTGTTGAATGTTAAAAATGATGTGCTTAAAAGTGGGAATAATACACCTTCCTATTTCTTTCAGCAATTTTGACATAAAAATGAGCAAGCACGTTTTTAACTTCAAGTACCGATGATTACTTAGAAATTATAGTTACAGAAGTATTATTTTGATTTTTTTTATTGCACAAAAAATACACAAAATCATTACCTTCATAATTAACACAGTTTTTTTTTTAACCACATCCCTCTCGCTCCCGTCAAAATCACGGGGTGGAGTGTTAAAAAGTAGCGCACCAAAATGTTTTTAAAAAAAGTCTACTCAATCGCGACAGTTTATTTTTTCTTCGCTTACATACTAGTTGATAATATCAAACTACAATTTATAGTATAATTAGAGATTAAAATTTTTAAATATTTTCCTGAAAAGAATAGGCGCTTCAGTTGTTCTCTTGAAAATTATCCAACCGTTAAAGGGTTAACGATTACTTCTTCAGAACAATAGGATTTGTATCAAAATTAAGGATCTATTTACTGCTCGTGACATCAGAGCTTGTTCGTCTTTTTTGAGCAGGAATACAAGATAAACAATTCGTTGGATTCGGATTCGGAATGGACCCAGTAAATCTAGCAAACAAAGTTGACGAGTGGGTATTTAACACTCTTCTGGGTTGGTCAATGAAGAAATTTGGCACGGATGTACTTAAGCACCCGCAGCTGGTACGTTTGGAAGCTATATAACCTATTTGCTGCGCTGACTGCTCGACGTCGCATTTGTTGTGTTATTATGAACATAAAACATGTTTCCTCAAATGTGAGGGAACATATGTTCTTAGTACGTAGTAGCCTATTCTTCTCTTTGGAGCAGGAATGCAAGATAATTAATTCGCTGGATTCGGATCAGGTGCATATGAACAGGAACAGAATGGGCGAGTAGATAAATAACGCTCTTCTGGATTGGGATATGAAATTTGGCAGGGAAGTACTTTAGCACCCACAGCTGATGCATTTAGAAGCTATGTGATCCAGCTTTTCCCTGTCCGTTCGATGTCGTTCTGGCATACTGGAGCTAACCCCAGCGTCGACAACAATTAACTACTCCCAACAACGACGTACTTTTGCTGCACACATGTGTTATTTTTGATAGTGTGTTTCCACAAAGATGAGGAAACATCTGGTAACTTTTTTTCTTTTTAGTGGTGTCTCAAAAATGCCGGATCATTTTTGAGAAAAGGGATAAGAGAGAGCAAAAGAAGCAAGGTCTTTTGGAAAAGTGTTTACTTAAAAAAATAAGAATTCTGTTTTTTAAATCTAAGTCATTTTGACTCGGAACTGTTCCAACAACATGACGTTCTTGAAAATAAACTATTTTATAACAAGAACAAAAATTCTGATTTAACAGTGCTAATTTGAAATTACTGTTTTTTCCTTTTAAAGTAAACTACCAAGATAATTTCTTATTTAAATCAGTACTTCGTCAAATGAAACTATGCGTGTTTTTCTGAATTTAACTTAATATTTTCTCCTCATGAATAGGAACTATAATTTTTTAAAAATCCTTGAACGAAATACGAAAAGTGTTGTATTCGCGGAGATTCCATTTCTCCTAACCTGAAATTTTCCCTTTTATTATCATTAATCAATTTTGACGAGTTTTGAAGTGATGCCTGTCGAATTTGCGCTTAAATACGTGTCTCGATTATCTCAAAAAAGAGGTAAGTCGCAGAAAGCTGAAATTTAGCTTGCCCGATCTGTACAGCATTGTAATTGTGCACTTCCTTATTTGGTTGCCTTCATTCTATCATCCGTTCCAAAGATGTCCTTTAATCTGTTTTTTTACTCGGTTTTATTTCACTTGATTTGTCACGATAGTTTGTTACGCGGTTTTCGACCACTATTGCTGCATAAATTATCTTCAAACTTTGCACACAAG
Source organism: Octonoba sinensis (assembly GCA_038502835.1). Lineage (NCBI taxonomy): Eukaryota > Metazoa > Arthropoda > Arachnida > Araneae > Uloboridae > Octonoba > Octonoba sinensis. The sequence continues at coordinate 46,498,198 of CM076603.1, forward strand.
CTTATCATGGATGACAATACAATATTCCATCATAATTTATTATTTAGGGAAAAATAATAATAATTTTGGCTCTGAGGAAATTATCAGAATTATTATTTGTCGAATGGCAACAGTAGCTTTCTTTGGAATGTTTGGATTGGCAATGATGTTTTGAATTTTAAAATACTCAAATCATGGCGAAATGCTTTAGTGTTTTTTAAAACAAACCGTGTAACTTAAAACATTTTCACACGCACTCTCAAAAATTGAATCTTCATTTTCGACGATACTTCAATCGTCAAGAAAATTTCGTCATTTATAACGATTTTTTCCTCACGCGATCACGTGGCTTAAAAAAGTTACTACACAAATTTCGGCAATTTGACAAAAGGTTTACTCGGAGCATTTTTCACGAAGCCATTTCGTCAAATACGACGAAAGTTTCGTGAGATTTGAGCATGCGTTTCTGAGAGTGCGGTCTGTCGGTCTTATTCATTTTTAGACATTTTAATCAAGATATTTATGAGAATGTGTTTTCAATTTTTTTTTACAATCCGAACGTAAACTAAACTAACTTCGAAATGGTAGTTGATTGCCAGAATTATTTAGGTTGCTCCAATCCATTCACTGACATCAGGTAATATGCTTCCGCAAATTTATAAACTGATGCGTCAGAAATGATCTGTTAACAGCGAAAATGTAGCGAAAAACCGAAATTATAAGTCGCTCAAACCCAGTAATGGACATCTAAGTAGTTTCTAAAGGTGACGTAAAATTGCAGTGTTACTTAATTCACACTGGGAAATGAAGGTTTGACGCAAACACCGTCTAATGGCGCGTTTACATCAAAATCTTCCACTAAGTTTTCCACAAGTCAATTTGTTACTTTTCTACAAAATACAGCAATTTTTTTTGTCTTCCACTAAATTTTGGTTTAGCGCAGAGTGTCGGTAAAGATCAAAGAAAATTGACAACTAAGAGTGGAAGACTTGTTGATGCGCGCTTTGCGCTAGCAATTTGTAGGCAACTAGTGGAGAACTGTTCCCCCTCCAAGCGACCCAGACTGAATAACGGGGTGCCAATTCTTTGGCAACAAATTTTCAACTGGCTGCTCTAAATTTGAAAGAGCAAGTTTTAGTTTTCTACAAAAAATCTTTCACTTGTTTCTCTATTATTTGAGAAAAGCAACTTTTAGTTTTCTACAAACAATGTTTTGTTGTCAACTATGGTGCAAACGCGGCTTAATGTTGCCCTAGGTTCTTTAGAAAATATTTCATGCGTGGATGGATACAACCGGCCATCTAATTTTGTCTAAACCTTTTATAAACACCTTGTTTGTTAGAAAATACGAGAAAATATGATATATCAAGACATAGATAATTCAACTAATGAAAACTGATCCAAGATACAAACAAATATTTTCATTGTGCAGAGTATGATTAATTATGTGGATGTCACTTTGAGCGAGATTAATTAATTGTCTTCAGTGGTTGAATAGTGAACTTGAAGATTAAAAACGGGTTATAGTTTATATTTAAAAGCTTTGGACATTTGTTGGATAACTCATTCACAGCAGCATTAATTAGTTGAATGTAATACCGTGACAAGCTATCAACTATGATTAACTGTCCTATTTACTCGTTTATTAAATCATCTCCCGAAGCAAATTGCTCCAGTTAAATTAATTACTCAAAGAGTTTGTCACAAGGCCATTGTTCCTTCGTATGATTAGCTATCTCTGCAACACCCATCAAGAGAAAATTGCAAAAAAACCGTCTAAAACTAAACGGTTCAACAACTAAAGAAAGTTGTTGTAGAATTTATCCTTTGCAGTTAATAGTACTTTTTATTAATTCCAAATTATGAGTTCTCAAGTTCTCATGAGATTATAAACTGATAGAACATTTGGAATGAGGAACTTTTAATATTGTTATTAGTATTATTATTAAAATTATTATTATTTATGTTGTAATTATTTGGCCCAAAAGGGGAAAACAGATTTGAAACTGATGTTAGATTTAAACTTCAAAAAAAATTGTATTTTTGAGTGCTAAGGTGTACAAATAGGTTGTAAAATATTGCGAAATACATTTACAATGATGCGATAAGTACAGGGGATTTAAAATGAATAAATAAATAATCTTTGCACAAAATATGATGAATTCTTCGACAGCCACCAAATTTTGAACAGAAGATAAAAGTTTTTGCTTGAATATTACTAAAACTCTTGTGAACCTGCGAAATGAAATGTTATTTACCATTTAATGAAATATTGCGTAAATATATATTTAAATTATTCCTACATGATGTACCGAGTAACAAATGGTTGAAAGTTGCAATGATTTCGAACAAAACGGGAACAAAGTTCGAATTATATGGGAGCTAGTCTTTCTAAAACACGACAGATAACCACTAATTTCACGATTAACATCTCACTGTCACTAAACAGATTGGTGTCTCTTCTATCATTTGCCGTAGTTATCTCTTAATTTTCCTATTTCTCACTCCTACTCTATGGCACAATGTTACCTCATGTATATTGTTGTTTTGCCCTACGTCTTCCGAAAAATTCAATAACAGAGAAGAAATCCCGCCAAGATCCCTAACAAGCTGATTGGGAATTTCAGTACACTTCAGTTCTCCCAACAGTCTAAATTCGGCCGTAATAATTAAATATAGCATTGAAAACCTTATGCTATTTATAAAATTATATAAGTATTATTCATCAAATTTGTCGATTATAACGACGAGTTTATTTTGATCATCGAGTTTATTTCGATGAGGGTGGCGTAGTGGTAAAGCGCAGGCCTCGTATGCCCAAAGTTCTCGGGTTTAAGCCTGACTCAAGTCGGTGGATTTTCAAGATGCAGAAAATCGTCTGCGCCTATGTCGTATGATTATGCGGCATGCTAAATATCCCTTGAGTATCCGTTTGGCATGGATACTCTCGGCTAAATTAAATTCCTAGTGCCGTTTGCATCAATGAGAGCTCAGGCGCCGAAATCTAGGAGGAAACTGATCTTCAAAAAATTGCGGCAATGGTACCACACTCATTGTGGTTGCCGCTGAAAAAGTTGGTACCAATATTTGGGAATGCACTAGGTCTGCAATGGTTAAGGACCAATACTGCAGCCCTTTAGAAAGAAGAAAAAAATTGACAAGCAAAAGTATTGATATCCGTTGACGCCGCAGGGCCAATTGCGTTCATAAATGTACTTCTGCCGATTTCGTACTAAGTTGAGTGACAGTTGAATGAAATTTAAATATTTGCTTCCATATCTCCCTATTCCCCTTTTTCATTCCATGGTTTCAGAGAAGCCTTTACTCAGACTCTTATTATAATTGCTTTCAATATTACTGCTTAATGGCAACAAACTCTTTTTAGCAATGAGTTTTAAGTTTATTACATAATAATTTACTTAACGAAGACTTGTTGCCGTATGCTATCTATAACAATATAACATTACCATCATAAATGAGGCTTTTCTGACAAAAGTAAAATGGAAATAATTAACTAATAATAACATTTTTTAAATTCATATCACTAAAACACGTCATCAGATACTAAAGGAAAAAAAAAAATAGGAAAATCTGTTGAAAAACAGCGGAGAAAATAGTTTTTAACTGCTTTGTTTTTTAATCTTTATGTCTAAATAAAGCAAAAGTGTTTCTTTAGAATGATTCAATGATGTCAAAGAATATTTTTCTATTAAGAATGTAATTAAAAAAAGTTCCAATCTCATTATTGTAAAAGGATGGAGTAAAGTACACAATATAATGTAATTAAAGCATTCGCTTTTTGAATTGAGTAATTTTTATCGCCCCTATCTCATTCTTTTTTTTTTCTAGTAGTTCGCCCTGCGATAAATTCGGCCGTAATTTATCAATTCTTTCAAATTCAGCCTCGAATGCTTAAATAACTTTTAGACATTTGAGTTTTTCTGTTTGAAAACAGTTTGTTTTACTTAAATATTTCAATTAGCAATATTCTCTTCTCAGTGCGACTGATTGAATACTGAGTTAGTTATTTAATTCAATGCTTTTGTAACATATACGAGGTGTGTCTAAAAAGTTCGGTGAATGGTATGATAAAAACATAAAAACAGAATGTTAATTGTAAGTACATTTATTGACCTTCAAAATACTCTCCACCAGCCACAACACACTTCTGACAACGTTCGTATAACGCTTGAAAACTATTGGAGAAGTCTTGATGTGGAATCGTTCTCATAATAGCCGTCACTTGGTTCTAAACCTCCTCGACGTCCACAAACCGTGATCAATTTAGGACAGTTTTAAGACGTGGAAACAAAAAAAAATCAGAAGGCGCCAGATCTGGAGAGTACGGTGGATGTTGCAAAACTGTCACGCCACTGAGTCAAAAATTGTCGTACCATGATGCTGGTATGCGATGGTGCATTGTCGTGCAGTAACACCCAATTTCCGGTCTGATACATCTGTGGCCTAACTCGCCGGATGCGCTTTAACAAACGTTTGAGAACCTCCAAGTAGAATGCGGCATTCACCGTTTGGCCAGCAGGAACGAATTCCTTATGGATGATTCCTTCTTTGTCGAAAAATGTGATTAACATGGTCTTAACTTTGGATTTTACCGCACGGCATTTTGTTTGTCGCGGGGAAGAAGGTGATCGCCATTCCATCGATTGTCTTTTCGTTTCGGGGTCGTACTGATAACACCAAGCCTCGTCTCCTGTAACAATGGAACCCAGAAAGGTAGGATCCCTGTTACACATGTCAATGAAATCGCCACACAACTCAAAACGTCTTGCGTTTTGATCATCTGTTAGCATGTGCGGCACAAATCGTGAACAAATCTTGCGTTTGCCCAATTCTTCATGGATGATGGTCCCTACTGTGTCTTTGCTAATACCCAATTCTTCTGCTATTAATCGCAGAGTCAATCGCCGATCTTTTGTTAGCATCTCTCGCACACGTTCAGTGTTTTCTGGTGTCCTGCTTGTGGATGGCCAGCCTGAACGTGGTTCGTCCTCCCCAGATTCCTTACCAGCGCGGAAGCGTACAAAAAAATAATACACACATTTCTTACTCACAGCATCCTGCCCGTACACCTGCACCAACATCTCATTGGTTTCTGTCGCCGTTTTACCCAATTTAAAGCAGAACTTAATGTTGTGTCGTGGCTCCATGACGCATACTACTTGGGTCACTCAATTAGACTGAATGCAATAAGCACTGCACTAGAAGCTTTGCGCTAGTACCGACAGAGGTCAGGTCCAGACATGTCCGTGCGTGTCTACACAGACACGCGTGCTTCTATCAAACTTTGAATACCCACTTATGAGACCATTCACCGAACTTTTTAGACACACCTCGTATTATACATAAATTTTATCTTTTTCCTGGAGAAAATAAAAATAAAAATTTTTATGCCACCCTATTATTATGTACCTTTATATTATATTATATTTTTTTTTCCCAATGGGGCTGCGGTATTGGTCCTCAACCATTGCAGACCTAGTGCGTTCCCCAGGAATTGGTACCATCTCTTTCAGCGGCACCACAATGAGTGTGGTACCATCGTCGCACGAGAATTTTGACGTTCAGTTACCACTAGATGGTGGTACCTGAGCTCTCATTGGTGCAATATGCACTAGGAATTTAATTTAGCCGAGAGCATCCATGCCAAACGGATACTCAAGGGATCTTTAACATGGCGCATAATCATACGACATGGACGCAGACGATTTTCTGCATCTTGAAAATCCCCGACTTGGGTCAGGTTTGAACCTGCGATCTTGGGCGGCTTACGAGACCTGCGTCTTACCACTGCGCCATCCTGTCGGCTATATTATATATTGCTAGATTCAAATTGTATTTTATTGTGTTTGACATTGTACTGGACACACAATCTACTGACTTATATATATATATATATATATATATTTTATATATATATATATATAATATATATATATATATATTAGAAATGGGTTGACTGTTATCCTAAGATTAGTATTATTTTGCTTCAACATTCCTTCTATAGATTACATTTTCTCATCCCGCAGGACCAGTCGGTAGAAGCTCGATTCCCGCAGAACACCGAAAGTGAAGCACATCGACTTAGGTCAGTGTTTGAGAGGGTGACAACCTCTCGCGGCTGGTTCCCGTAGTTCCGTGTACGCTAAAGGGTGCTGGTGCACGTTAAACAGGTCGTGGCTCCAATGTCCTCCAAGTAAAACGGTACCTCTGGGGGTGCTAATCCCAGGTGACGGTGTCTCATCTGGGATCTGGTTCAAAAATTAAGAGACCTCTCAAAGGGGCGGAAGTCGAACTCCTGCCTATAAGGGCTTCATTAGACTCAGGAGCAGCGCCTACATTCTTCCTCGCTTCGTGCGTAGACACGACACCAACCAACCATTCATTTTCTCAATTTTTATTTTGTTCTTGATATTTCTTCATTTTCGTATTAAAAATAGCAAAAAAAAAAAAATGTATTAAATATCGTAAAAAAGTATTGTTTAATGTAGGTGTAAGGGATAGCATGAATGTATGACGAATAAAGAGATCTAAAAAAATTCTTTGAATCTACGCCAAAAGTATTAAAAAAAGTTAACTACTTTCAAAACGTTTCTATTGATAAAACTCAGCAATAGCTATTAAATAAAAAAATAAGAAAATCGGTTGACAAACAGAGGAGAAAATGGTACTTGACCCTTATTTTCATAGAATAGCCATGTATGTTACATGGGGTTTTCCCTACTTTCTATTTGTTAAGTGACGTCAGCGCATATGTAGCATTGTTATTTGCTAGCCCTTATTCTCATAACTCAGCATATATGCTATCTGGGGTTTTCCCCTGCTTTCTATTTGTTAACAAATAGAAAGTAGGGAAAACCCTAGGTAGCATATATGCTACTCTATGAGAATAAGGGTTAACTGTTTTCTCCTGGCCATATGTTTACATATATAGTAATTATTGTCCCTATTCAATTCGTTATGGTAGTTTAGACACCGGTGTAGTAGTTCAAAATTATCCTGGTGTACTTTTAATTGCATTCGTCAACTTAAAACAGTTGCCAAATGGCTACTGCTGTAACATCAATCAACTGACCAGTACATTAAACTCAGTTGTCATCAAATACGATTTACTGCATTACTGAACGTGTAATTCAATTCATCAAAGTACACTAGTTGAACATAATATGCAAACGGCCTGAGGTATTTCCTGGGATGTGCTGCATTCATCATTTAACAGTTTGATGAATTTCCATACGGGAAAATATTAGGAGCGAAATTATTGTGACATTGATTATTTTATTATGGCTGGTACTGAATTCAATGATATTTAAGTTAAAAATTAATTTAAAAATCAATACTGGTTTTAATCTTGATTTTAAAAAATAAACATCAAAGCGTTATAATCCTTAAACCTTATATATCCATCAGCTAAAATAATGAGTATGAAAACTAAGTAATAGTTAAAACATAGTAATTTCAGGCGAATTCATCTAAAGAGTTAAAAAATGTTGTTCTTGACAAATAAAACATTTAATAAATAAAACGGTAAAATACAATAATTTGGTTAAAAATCATTCTAAGATTTATACTTCAGTAAATTTAACATTATAAATGCTTACTGTAGAATATTTTTAGCAAGATTAAATTTTGTAACACTTGATAATAAATAAAAATCTTTTAGTTCAAAATAAATTGTGTGTCACATAGTTCTTATTATATTGGTCAGATTTTGCGAACTATTTTTACATGAATGCAAACCTCTCTTGGGATTGAGACCGCCGAGTTGAGCAACGATGATCTAAACCCAAAACGTATGAGGCCTTTCAAAACGAATTAAAACTTCTTTTTTCAGATTATTATTAGTGAGGATAATAAATATTTTCCCCAGTCGTCAGCATTTTATTAATTCCAGTGTATTGGCAATTGTGCGCTCATAAAAATCTACCTTTATGTATTCCAAATGAAAAAGAGACAAGAATTAGAGTGATTGATGGGTTCGAAAACTTAAGAATTTTGCAACAACAATGAGCAGGAAGTTTGCCTTCGCTAAAGAATAATAGGAAATTCTATCGGGATTTCCTGGCCCATCAAACATGTTTTCCATTAATTTTTCACTCTTTTATTTCAAAAAGACTGGCGTACAAGTTTCATTTATTTATAAACTGTTCCTAAGTCGGTAAAAAATTGATAAACATATTTTGGAACTGAAATGAATAAAGCTGAATTGAAATCTTGATTAATGAGATGATTTTTTTTCTTTTTCTTTATTCGTGTAATTTTCAAACATTTTCTAATGCTTTCGATTAAATTAGAAATCACTTCAGTGATGATTGATGGTTACACACTTTTCTTGGTGATAGTTGGCGGTGGCGAAAAAAAATCTGTAATTTCGTGTTGTGTACATTGTTAGACATTGGTAAATTATAATCATCTCCAAATATTTATCGAAGAAGTAAGCATCAATTATCTTATATAAATAAAAAAGCTCGTTTGTGTGTATGTTTGTTTGTGTGTGCGCTACACAAAATCAAACCAATGGAGGCAATTCATCGCGTCACGTGATAACGGTGATCGCTGATTTGTTTACCAAATTTTTACTTGAGTTGTACATGGAGTTCACGAAGCAAAATTAGCTATCTTAAAATTATACTATTTTCATAGCTTTTTCTGATTATAAACCAAGTAATTTACCTTTAATTTAATCATCATAAAAGAAATTTATTAATTATTATAGAATAGTTATAGTGTTTAATTCAGTGTTTATTTAATATAAAGTAGAACTTTATTTAGTCCTAGTTTTCAAAAACGTAGAATTTTATTTAGGCCTAATTTTAATTAGATTGGTCTAACTCGAAGTAAAACGATACTACAGCTTCCTTTGTTTGCATCGCTTACATCGCTATCACGTGACCTATGACGCTGTATGAATTGCCTCCATTGACCGACTGCAATGCAGTTTTGCACAAAATTAAGTCATGCTCTGAGAGAGGCGAGGCATGAAATCCCATTCAAATAAGTTGTAAGTGTTATTTTTATTCCAATATCCATACTCATTTTCTAAAATTTCATATCATTTTGAAGGTTCTAAAAAACTGCTTCAGATGAAATTTGTTCGAAAAATCGAGAATAAACAGAACATGACTTTCTGATAAGAACTTTAAAATATTTCTCATGAGAAAGAAATAAAGATAATTTTCATAGAAGTGAAATATGAGAATTTAATGAAATTGATTTAATATATGCACTCACAATTTTGGTACTTTTATAAGTCAATGGAATGCAGACAAAAAATCCAGAAAGAATAAAAACAACAAGATAACGGCTTGAAGAAATTTTGTACCATAGGAGCAGATTATCGTAAGTCCAGAAATGGCGATTTTCAAATATTGTTTAATCGTACGCAAATTCTGCAACAGAGCGTAAAGCACACATATTTTTTGAGTGTAAGCAATCCTGTTTTGGAGCCTAATTCATATAGCAGCTTTGTTGCTAAGCAACAAAATCATTAGTTTCAGTTTTTACGCTCTCGTAATAACGTAGTGATAATGTGACTTACGTTAGTCAGTCTCTGAGGTACAAAGTTGGGGATTGGAATATAACTTGAAATATTTTCCAAAAACAATATTGCTACAAGTACTCTACAGGATAATACGAATTTTTATTACTTTGATCGTAGGTTAGACATCTTTGAAGATATAGAGAAAGCCAATTCAGTTAACTACTAAAAACCTTTTCGGAAATAAATAATTTCTTTTAAGATAAACCATTCCTGAGAAAGCTTTAAAAACAATCGATATAAAATGTTCATATTTAAACATCCTGAAGTAGTTCTTAGTATTTTTTCCCTGTTTATTTAACAAAAAAACAAAAGATAAAGGGAAAATGGTATTTTTTCCCACTTAGGACATAAAACAACGACACGAAAAGCGATCAACGTTTCAGCTTTCTTTGAAAGAAAATGGTTACAAGTAGTCAGGGATTGTTTTGTTCAATATGCCTTTTGAGAGGTGGAGTATTATTGCACTACAGTTTTTACGTCTGCTGTATAACTAAATGCCTTCCACTGACGAGGACTTTGTGTTACATTTTCTTGAACCCTTTTGGAAAATGTTTTCTCACAACTTGAGAAGAGTTTTCAAGGGCATCTGCAATAAAGATTCTTTAAGATTTTGACACTGTGATGCCTGTTTGATTTTAATAAAACTTTTCAACAAACAGCGTTCTACAATGGGGGCGAATTGTCACGAACATTGGTGTATGGATGAGATGTGGTCAAGGAATGCCATTTTTTAAAAACTGGTTAAAAAAGAACAAAAACATTCATGGTTTATTCATTCAACAAAAATGCTGCAAGTTAACACACATATTTTAAAAGAGAAAATACACAAATCGTATTTAAACAACCTGGAGTAGCTCTTAGTATTTGCTCTCAGTTCCTTTAATAAAAAACAAAAGATAAAAAGGAAAATGGTATTTGTTTTCCACTTAGGACAAAAGACAACGACACGAATAGCGATTTGCATTTCTGCTCTCTTTGAATGAAAACAATCCTCCAAATATTTTTTTTTAAATGGGACTGCATATTGGTTCCTTACCATTTGAAGACCTGGTACATACCACAAGAACTGGCAATCATTCCTTCATGTGAAACCACTATCGGCCCGATGCCACTACCACTAGAGAATTCTTGACTTAGTTTTCCCGGAGATGGCGGCATCTAAGCTCTAATGATGCGAAACTGTACTGGGAATTTAGCTTAGCCAAGAGTATCCCAGCCAAATATATACTCAAGGGATCTTTAACCTGCTGCATAATCATACAACATGGGAGCTGACGATTTACTGTATCTTGAAAATCCACCGACCTTGACCAGATTTGATCCTGCGAACTAGCGCGTACGATCACTACACCCACCCTGCGGTATCTTCCAAGTGTTAAGCATCAAATATTCAAAAAAAAAAAAAAGTTTAACTCGGCATGATTTTTTTTTCAGTTGAAGAAAGAAAAGTCTCGTTTTAAGCGTTTTAACTGTTTCAGTGATTTATTCCACGAACAAGCATGGAAAAGTCAAGATTTCACACTTTATACTGAACGATTCCCTGTGCATTTCAAACATTCATCAAAATTTCATGTACCAAACGTTAAGAAAAAAAAAACATTTGGCCAATTTGATACGTTCTTCAAAAGGAGAAAAAAGAAAAGAATCAACATCGTTATAATATCGAAGAAAGTGAGAAAGGTAATCGTAAAAACTATCTTTGTACTGCCCATCAAACGTAGAAAAACATTCCTTTATTTTCCTGGAATTGCATTAGCTTCGTCTGTTCGAATCCACTGGGTTCTTACTTCATTTCTCCCAGTGGATTCAACCAATGATCTCCGTTATAAAAGAACTTGGAATGTTTTCGGAGCTAATCTATCCTATGGGATTCTCTTTCGTTCGATAAAATCGAATTGATTCAATGATTTCTCCGATGAAGACATTTTCGAATATCCTATTTAGTTGTTGAACCCTCTGCGTCTCCGTTTCTAACCTTACCAGGAAAGAAGTGGAAAAGATCTGATAAATCAAATTGAAAGAAGAAAAATCAAGAATTTAATGTTTTCGGGAGGTAATTGAGTTTACCTATTCAAGTGCTTTTTGCAGCGGTTGCTTCGAAAGAGCGTTGCAATATTAAATTTGAGATAATTTTTTTTGCGAAGAAAACCATTTTATATTTGTGGAAGGCAAAGGCTAAAATTACAACGTGCCTTATACTTTTCATCTAAGTATTGTATTTAATAAACAAACCTTGAGAATGAAAAGTGAACTTGTGTTTGTTTAAAGATTGTTTCACAAAATGCTAACTTTAACAAATACATTCAATAAATAATAAAAATGTATATACAGTCGACGCTCGATATAACGACCATCTGCGTCCCACAGAAAAAGCTTTTGATAATGAGTCGTCGCTATAAGAGGAAGAATTTTCTTTAAAAGATATACATGCATCATGCATTCAGTAGTTCCATTGAAATTCAAAATTTAAAAAAAAAAATCCAACTAAATGCTGAAATCATTTTTAGCCTACTTTCCCGTAAAAGTAAAAAAAAATATATTAAAGCATGAAAGAAGGCTTAATGTACCGAAAAATATCGTTAAATATGAAGAGAAGTCAAAAATAAGTGAAGTAATTAAATAAAGATTGAAAAATAAAAAAATTGAAAGTAGGGTTTTGAGATGGGGGTAAAAGTGTGTCGGTCGGTCTGTCTGTCTGTCTGTCCCCCCCCCCTAATAACTTTTGAACGAATAGTCCGATTCGAAAAATTCTTTTTGCATTCGAACAATATGATTGAACAATATTTCGTTCAATTTTGAACAGTTCAAAAAAATTAAACATTAGCGCCTATGGGCAAAAATGAAGCAAATTGTGTAAACTCTGGGCATAAGAGTCAAGTTCTTATGAACAAGATTACTAAAAAGTTCTCGAAGGGAAATATTTTTTGAGTTGAACAATTTTTGTTCATTTTTGAACAGTTCAAAAAAATTAACGGTACTTTTTCCTTTATCCCGGCGCAGGCGATAAAATCGCCAATAATTATTCAACGAACGCCAAACGGAATACCTCCGCTGGTAACCTTTTGCGTGTTTTGTTGCCTTAGCGAGATTTGCGCCGGGATAAAGGAATTCATTTTGAAACAGTTCAAAAAAAAAAGAAATTAACATTAGCGCCTGCGGGGAAACTCAATCCTTTATAAATTATGATCTAACAGACCGATTTGCTTGGAACAAAAGTTATCGGAAAGATGTTTGGCCGTAGAACATGTACAGATACGAAGTTCAACCAGAACGGAACGAGCCTATTTTCTTATGAAATTTTTTGATCGGGATTCTTAACGATATTTTCGAATGAATGAATGATTAAATGAATGAGTGATGGAATAAACGAATAAATGAGTGAATAAATAATAAAATAGATAAATGAATGTATGAAGTGAAAAATAAATAAATGAGTGAATAAATACATAAATGAGAAAAATGAATGAATAAATGAACGAATGACTAAATAAATGAAAGAATGAGTGAGTGAATGAATATATATTAACCGTTGAAAAAGGCATATTTGAAGTAATTAAGAACTAAAGTTAAATGAGGAAGAGAGAGAGAGAGAGAGAGAGAGAGAATTAGCTAGATTATAAATTTCAAGTTGGTGAATACGGGAAAGTAGGCTCGTATAGTGCTGGACGGAACTTCTTGTTAATCATTGGAATTAAAAAAAAAATTATCAGTGCAAAATATTAGCAGATTTCTTAAGTAGAAAATATAGGAGAAAATTACATTCACATATCTGGAAGCAGAGCTTCTGAGCTGACATGACACCTGGTGCGGTCGCTGTATTGGATTAAACTGCAACGATTCAGAAAGGTCGCTATACCGAAAGCAAATTTACATAGAGTTCATAGGGATAAAGTTGGGACTTTGACCACTGGTCGTTATAATGGAATGGTCTTGATAATGTGTGGTCGTTATATAGAGCGCTGACTGTACTTATAGCTTCAATAATTGTTTTTCGTTATTTTTTTGACATTTATTTAGCCCTCTCATGCATATGGGTCTCATACGAGCACACATACATTTTTGCTTCCAAATGTATTCAGGTTCACATTTGTGCTGTAATTTGCATATCGACTAATTTGCATACTCCAAACAGTTATTGGACATCACAAAATAATTCACAAGATATGCAAGATAGTTTAAGGAATATGATCTTTTTAGAATTCAAGGGTCCATTCAAGGAGGATTCAAGGAAGCAGTGAAAATATCATTTTCAGATCAAATTTTGTTTATTTCTTTTGGTAGGTATATTACATTACTGGAAAAGTTGGTATTGCTTTATATCTTGTTGTGCGCATTTAATATGACCTTTGAAGGGTTTTTCTACGTTTATAATTATTTTGAATTAAGATACCTCAAAAGCATATAAGATTTTAATACGAGGTACTACTTTTTGACTTTTGACCATACAAGACAAAATATTTCAAAAATAAACTATTACAGCACAATCCTGAGATAATCAATGGGTTGGTGGCATATCGAAAAAATTTTCAAACTGAAATTCAAATGAAAATTTCATGCATGATAACTTTTGAGTAAATGGAATAATATTATACAGATGTTTTAAAGATTAAAATATTTCAACTCAAAGTAAAGAAAGAATAACCAGTAAATTTTCCTAACATAAGTTTTCCTCAAATTTACTGATAACAATGGTTGCAGATATAAATAACATTAGTATAATTTTACAATTTATTGAAGTTTTTAAAATTTTTATTATAGAACACAATAAAAATTCCTTTTAGAAATATTAACGTTCATCGTCATAATTACATATTCTTAAAATACCACTTCTGCAGAAAAGTAATATTTTATAAATATTATTGATTGTAGGGCAAAACGGGCAATGGAAACAACAGGATAAATCAAAGAAAAATTAATGCGATAAGAAGTAAAAATGGCGAACCTCTGTATTTGTTCACTCAGCTAGATGTATTAGCAGCATTTAACTCGGCCATTTTCAGAGATTTATGTTTTCTTTCATTTTAAAAATTACAGATAAGAACTTTCTCCACCACATTAATCATTAAATGAAAAATTTTCTTCGGAATTTTCTGAACTAGAAGAGTTCAAGAAGGACAGCAAACAAATATGGTGGTGAATTCTATTCTTTCGGCGAGCGCTCAATAAATCAGTATTACGAAGCTCATGCAATCAAATTTAAAATATTTAAACTGAGTGTTTTTTTCTTTTGCGCAGGCATTCTGCTCCATATAAATGTTGATATCATTAAAATGAACTATTGTTTGTTATGACTTGATTTTTACCGTCTGTTGGAATGTTCTTTTAGACAATAAAATGCGGAGTAAGTACATAGAGGATACAAGAACATTAATTAATAAAATTGGTAATCTTTTCAAATATAATATTTCTACGCCTCAGCAATTAATAATATTCTAAATATTACTGAATTAATAATTTGGTAATAGTTAATTATTTAGAAAAAATGTTATTAAAATTTTATTTATTTATTTTATAAGGCATAATGGAAAAGTTGGTATTATTTTATAAATCGTCTTATGCCTAATTAATGACATATAATTATATTACTAAATTATTAATTGCATAACTAAGTTTTAGCATCGCTGTGAATGCACTGTAAACCTGAATAATACAATACATACAAATAATTAATAATTAAGCTTAATTTAAAAACATTGCACTATTTGTTTATTATTTTATTTTGTATTATAAAATTAAAAAAAAAATAGCAGCTGAAAAAAAACCCCCAGCTTTTGTTTTTTGAAGAGAAATCGAGAAATATTTTGCACCGTTTTTTGGAAATAGGCATTTTAAAAGGAAGCAAAATAAAATGTAATGAACATGTTTCAGATCGGTAATGGGCAGTTTTCAAAAAAATTATTTCGCGTTTTTTTGAAAATGGTTCGTTTTTGCGATTAGAGTTTCTATTAATTGTTGCTTTATTTCTGAGTTAATATCATTAAATTTTGCTTTTTTAAAATTTCTTGTAGTTAACTTACATTTATTTTTTAAAATGAGCTCTAATTTTCGCGCGATATTGAACATTCGCGAAATTGAAAATCCGCGTTTCTCGCATTTTCCTGATAGTCTGATCTTTTACTACAATTTAGTGGCTAGAGAATATAAAAATGTATCAAAATTTGACAGACTTCTTTTCTTTTATTGTTCAATTAAAGCGGTTAAAATAATATCGGGAAAAGTCTAGATGTTTCGATGCTTTGCCTCGAACGTAAGCCTACTCTAACTTCGTTTTTTGCGCTAAATTTCGCTTTCTTATAGGCTAGTTAGTACATACGATAATAAAAACTTCCAGAGCGAATTATATGGGCTGTGGTGCTACTTACAAAATATTTTGAATGAGAACCCAAAATCCGGAAAATTCTGAAAAAATGGAAAGATCGCGGTCCCGAGCGTTCGAGATTTTAAATCCTATCCTTTATAAATAAATAAATAAAAAAATATATATATATATATATATATATAAATCTAATGATGGCATCGCCGGAACCAATGAAATCATAACACTCATAATAGCTGCCAATCAGGCCTTCAGTGGCAATATGATTGTTACGATTTTCTTTCCTTTTATTTCTTTAAATTATTAAGAAAGCTAAATATCAAGAGCAGCAACACTTTTGTGGATATTTCAAAAACTGAGAAAATCTATCTTTCTTCCCACTTTACTTCAACTCTTGCCACTAACTTTTTCTCGTGAATTCTTACTTTAAAATGTTTTTCGCCAAGGAAAACATTTAATTTCTTTAATTTTGAAAGCGGCAGTTTTCCCATGCTAGCCGGTTTTTTAACATATCTTTGTTGCCAAATATGAAAACGTCTTTACACAAATCCAAAAAATAAAAGCAATAAAGGGTTGAGTACTTATTTTTCCTGTCGTAGCCAAGAATCATACTCTCCACTAATAATAACGTTTGTGTCCGTTCGACGGATTTACATTAAATTTGGAAAGAAATTCATCTGGAACATGAGGGTGTGCACCTTGCAGAACTTCTTCTGAAATTCGATTTTGTTGTTTTTTAATTCCAATTTATAGCCGAAACTTGCATGAAATGGTTTTTTTCTAGAGGAAGAAATTATCGCATCGTTTCGAACGTGATACCATTGAAAAGCCAGTAGAAACTCACAAAAGAAGTGCTAAAATTTGAAGTTTCTAAATTAACTAGAAAAGAAGGTTTAAGCGTTTTTTGTTGCACTTATAGTTCAAAATTATTTTTTCACGGGAGTTAAATTTAATTTTACTTTCCCCAGACGATTAATAGAGTACAAAATTTTTATTTTATATTATCTTGAACGTTGGCAATTTGTCTACATGTAAATTGTTAAAAAAAATCTATTTACAATGTCCTTAGCAATTTTAGGTACAGCCAATTATTAATTTTTTCTTTTTTTTTGACTTCTGATTCTTCTTTTTTTTAACGAATTAAAACCGATTTCATACGGCTCACAGGCGATCAATAGCTTTATTTTCATTTCCTTATTTTTACAAATATTTTACGGGACCATTCTCCATACTGTGCAGGGTTTTTTAAAGATCCTTTAAAGCGCTTTTTTTAATTCCAAATTATTACTATTTATATTTTTATTAATTTTATTTTTTTTAATAATTTTCTCTCCAGTGAGTTAACACATTCTTCATATATAGGCTACTTGAGCTCGGATGAAAGTTTTTTCCCTTTTTCAAAGTTTCGCATGCTGCGATTAGTTTCTGCAAGCTAAACAATTTGGTCTTTCTGTTTTACTGTGTCATCTTTACTAATAAAGCAGCAAGTACGTCTGTCTGTGTGTCTGTATCCGGAGTAAAGCCAACACCGTTCGGGGATTTTCATTTTCTACTTCTTAAATTAAAACATTTAATTTACGAAATAGAAATGTAAAGAACTTTTAAAGTTTTGATTCAAACTTAAAGTAAAAAATGGTACATTTTATGTGCTGTTTATTTCGTTATGTTTGATTTACTTCTAATTAAGAAACTAGAGTATACAAAACTGTTACCTTTTTGGTGCTCTTAAAGTGAAATTTATTTAAACCTTTTTCGTTTTTTTGCATTAAAAAATATAAATTAAAAACTCTGAAACATACTACTATATTTTTCGTAAAAAGTAATTCGTTTTTCTTTGCCCATTTCCAAGCAAAAGCAAATTATTCCGGTTTTCGAAACTTCAAAAACTTAAGCTATAAATAATCCATTAGCAGGGACTAAAACATGTTTTTCGCGAGTTGAATGTCGAAATTAATTTTACTTTTTTTCCATCCAGATTTAAATGAAAAAAAGAGGAAAAAAAAAAAAAAACTTGTAATGCGAAAAAAAAAGTTTTTCAGACTTTTGATAATGAGACTAAAGAAGTATCATTTGTAAATCTTGTTTATAATGTCAGATTGTATCATCACGTATTTTCTACAAATATATTGATGCAGCAAATACTCTTTTTAAAAGATAAATATTTTGAAACAAAATGTTTTCATTTTCCACTAATTATGAGTGTGCCAGCAGGGTGCAACTAATATATTAAAAGAAATATGAAATTATGCGGGAAAAAAAGATTGTTGAATATTTAGCACGTAACATCAACATCATTCTTTCTTCGCCAGACGGTGACGCAATATTTGATCTACCCTATGCGCTCCGAGCAACGCTGCTAATAAAAAAAGGTTTGAAGCTCAAAATTAGAATTAAAATTGTAGATACCTGTTTCAGAATTACAAGGAATTTTTTTCAATACAAAAAGATATAAGCTTGTGTACACATCCGACGAAAGTAATATGGGATGATTCATAAATGATGTCACGCTTCGAGGGGGGAGGGGGGTTCGGGAAATTGTTTCGAAGGATGACAAGGGGAGGGGTAACAAGAAGTGTGACATCATATATTATGCAACATAGCGTGACATGTGACGAAGGGTGGAGGGGGTCCGCTGAAGTGTGACATATTGTGACACAGGTGGGAGGGGGGTCAAATATATGGGAAAAAACCTTGACATCAATTATGAACGGCCCCTAACGTGCCAGATTTTGTATGATAGCCATAAGCTCAGATCTTTTTGCACTAACAGGGAAATTCCTTGTAATTCTGAAACACGTGTCCGCAATTTTATTGATTTTTTTCTAATTGACTGCATACATATTGGTTCTTAATCATTGCAAACCTAGTTCGTTCGCGGAGACTGGTACCAATTCTTTCAGTGGCACCACAATGCGTGTGATACCATTTGCCGCATGAGAATTTTAACGTTTAGTTTCTTCATCTGATATGGTGAGAACCCGGACTCTGTTCATGCGAAATAGCACTAGGAATTTAATGTAGCCCAGAACATCCAAGCCAAATGTCTACTGATGGGATCTTTTACACGCCGCATAATCATACGACAGGGGCGTAGACTGATTTCAGAATCTTGAAAATGCACCGACGCTGCCAGGCTTTTGAACTGGGGCGTATGAGTTCCATGCCTTACCACGACGCCCCGTGCCAGTATGTTAATTAAAATTTTGTTTTCTTTATTTTTATTCTATGTTGAAAAGGAAAACTTTTTATTGCTCATTGTACAATTGACAACAACTTCACTTTCATGAAGATGTTTACAAACACTTACATTTCTTTTAAGAAAGTTTCAATAATTTTTACCGACAATGTAACCTGTTGTTAGTGAATACAGTATGAAATATACACGTATCCAAGCTTCTTAAGGAAATAGAAATAGAAATATTTAGTTTGAATAAATACCAACTCATCGAAATCCTGTGACAAAGAAAGGAGAAGAAGTGTTCTACTTATCCTTTATACAATAAACACCATTCTCAACAAATCTCGATTAGCACAATCCAAGTATTTTACGCGGAAGAAGAGTTTTTCCAAAATAATATTCGGCAAGATAACCGAATTGGCTCGGAGCTGTTTACTAACTCAAGCTTCTTAAAGCCAGGAAAAAAGTTCTAGAGTACTCGCTTTTATCATGCATGCCGTGGACTGTTATTGAAAAGGAAGATGTGTTAGTCTGTGTTAATATATTTCTAGACGGCTTTCAAGACTTATATTGCTTTAATAAATATTAGGAATAGTTTTCCTGCTTAGGAGCGCTGTTTTGTTATTAAGGCTTTTAGAAATAAGCTGGATACTTTTTATCTCGGAATGGCGTGCTGTTTTACTTTGTCCAGTAATGAATTGTTATTTGTACTAACTAATGTTAAGGGAAAAGACAGGAATTTTTCTTGCTCTTACAGTACGCTGTGTTTGTGCTTCAGTTTTTTATTCTCATTAAACAAAATACGTTCGATAAAAAATAAAGATAAAAATATGCAACATACGGTGAATGCGCTACTATGGTTTTATTCTCATTACAAGATTAACAGGATATTTTATAATGATGTTAGGAACCTGTGTTTTTAGATTTTTATTATGTTGTTTTGCGCCAAGCTTGGCGACTTTCCGATTATGATAGATAATTCTCGTTTGTACTGGAATTTTCTAGATTGTTCATGTCATGTGCTCCAAATGTTATACACGGAGCTCTGTCCTGAAGTTAGGAGTTCAATTTATTTTTTAGTTTTTTGAGGGTTCAGTCATGATAGCAGTCGGTGTGTTTCTGATCCAATGTGCTGTAAGCTTCATGCTTGATTCTATTCTTATTTTTTAAAAAAATTCTAATGGGCTGCTGTTGGTTTCTGACAAATGCAGACGTAGTGCGTTACCCAGATATTGGTACCCTCTCTTTCAGCGGCACCCCAATGAGTGTGGTACCATCGCCGCAAGAGAATTTTGACGTCCGGTTTCTCCACCCAAATTGACGGGCATTTTTACAACTGACGGCGACAGTCCGTCTGGACTGACAATAGCGAAGGACACAAAAGCCTATCGACGAAATAAAAGCGACATTAATTTTACGACACGGGATGGCTGCGGAGGCGAAAACACCGTGGGAAGACGGGAGTACCATACGCAAGAGGCTCTGATTGCGTGAATCCTCGCAACGCCTCACTCATAAAGCCGCCAACCAACGACCGATGGAAAGCACCATGGTTGGAGAAGACTGAAGAAAAGGAGGGAGGTAATATGAGCCTGAATTGTTCAATACCTCTCAAATAATCAGGGAACAGCTTTGGTGGATTAAAAACCAAAATCTCAGATTTCCTAGGAGATATGAGATTCTTCCTAAGTCATAAACTTGGAAGATTTTCCGGAAAATGGGATTCTTCTTGAATTTTGAATATCATATTTTTTCTAAGTCTCTGCCATGGATTTTTATCTCTGAACATCGGAGCTAAACTGCAATCCTGCAGTCTGTAAAGTAGGCGCGGCAGACTTTTCTCCGTTGAATAATTTGGACGCGGTTTCCTGCCGAGGCGTGCGGAATCCAGAAGTGCCAGATGATGAGGAGCGTGATCACTCATTGAACGAAACGACGCCCGAGATGCGGAACCCACAAACTGCTCGAACATATGGATTAAATCGCAAAATTGAATACAAGTGCTGCCCAGCTGGATCTGGACACTGATGGTTCGTTCCCTGCACATTTTCATCTCCTAGTTAAAAGTTTCATGGTCTTAAGTAAATATTGTTTGTATATAATTTTAGATAGTAATTTACCTTGAATAAATTGACCTAGTTTTACTATAAAATAGTTTGTTCTTTTTCCTGGCACCGAAAACACCTTTTGTTGGTCACAACATTCACGCTTTACCACTTTAGGATTTCACGCGCCTTTTCATCGCGAACCTGGCCGCGACACCACATAATCATACGACATGGGAGCAGACGATTTTCTGCATCTTGAAAATCCCCCGACATTGCCAGGTTCGATCCTCAGACCTGGGGCGTACGAGCTCCGCGCCTTACCACGACGCCATCATGCCGGCTTCTATTCGTATGTCGGAAGCAAATATGTGTTTACTATTGGTTTTACGGCGATGTTTGAGCTTTGTGTGCGTAGAATCTGTACATCTTATATGTAAGCCGTTTAAGTGTCTGTCGCCGATAGCTTATTCCGAATTTCTTACTTCGAGAAAACTGCATCGAGCTGCCATCTACACAATTGTTTCTATAATGAAAACGTTTTTTATGGAAGAGAACTTACGGCGAACTTCTACAAAATAGAGGTTTGCCAAAAGCTTAGCGAATTTACAGCAGTGTAATCGTGTGCGCTTTTTATATATACTAAAGTGGCAGCACTCTTTTTTCCAGTTTCGTTAAAACTATTGCTCTGACAATGATTATGTTGGATATAAATAAATAGTTTTCACAAACAATTTGATTATATAGTGAATACTATTTTTATTTTACAGAACCTTATAACTTAGACTTTTTTTTTTTTTGGTAAGAAGATTTTTTGCCGAAATTATTATATGTTTATTATTTATTCATTAAACTTTACTGTTCTACCTGATAAATATCTATTTGAGTTGATGTGCATTTTCGGTTACTGGGAGAATTGTATATTTATAATATCTAGAACAGTGGTCATTTCGTATAGCCGCCGGGCTTACTAGTACTGTAAATAACTTATAAATAAATTGCTCTGTATGTTCAAGGAGTTATTCAGCTGGTTTAAGGTACGACGGACCCGTAACAATAATATATTGGCAACTCGCTCTTAAGCGAAAGAATATAATTTTGTAAGAAATCATAAAATATGTTGCAATACAGATTGACACCGCTTGAAGGTTTAGAACACGATTTTTAGTACAGAATTAAATTTTCCTCTTCAGGAAAGATGCCCCTTTGTTTATATATTATCTAGATTTCAATAAAAAAATATAAAAGATCATTACTTTAATTAGTTCAATTTTAATCACACTTGCAGATTCCTCCGACAATACGCGACCTAAGAAAACTCTTATGCCCTCTATTCAAATTAAATTAGTGAAATCTCTTTATAGCAATCATCGATATAACGCATCATTTGTTATAACGAAATAAAAGTTCAATCCCGTTTTAAATGTTATTACATTAAAGTATATTATGTTATAATGAACATTCTGCTGCAACGAAAAAATTTCTCGGTTTTTCGGAGTTTTTAGTAACGGAATTTCGCTGTATAATTCAGATGACGGGGAAAAAGGCGTAGCTTGCCCCAAAATTCATTAACACATGTGATAAATCCCCCATACGCTCGATGGAGAAAATTTTTTTTAAATTTCATTTCATTTTATATCAATTCCATTTCTTCTTCTTATATTAATTTCTTGTTTTCATATAAATTTCACTCCTTCTTTTCATATAAATTTCACTTCTTCTTTCATAAAAGTTTTATTTCTTCCTTTCATATACATTTCATGCCTTGTATTCATATAAATTTCATTCCTTCTTGTCATATAAATTTCACTCCTTCTTTTCATGGAAATTTTATTCCTTCTTTTCATATAAATTTCGCTTCTTCTTTCATGGAAATTTATTTCTTCCTTTCATATACATTTCCTGTCTTGTTTTCATATAAATTTCATTTTTTCTTTTCATATAAATTTCATTCCTTCTTTTCATCTAAATTTCACTCCTTTTCATGGAAATTTTATTCTTTCTTTTCATATAAATTTCACTTCTTCTTTCATGGAAATTTATTTCTTCCTTTCATATAAATTTCATTTCTTCTTTGCACAGAAATTTTATTTCTCCTTTTCATAAAAATTTCCTTTCTTCTTTTCATAGAAATTTCACTTATATGAAATAAAATGGTTTAAGGATTTCTGCTAATTAGAATTGAAGAAATAGGAAACTTAAGACACGATAAAATTTATTCTAATTTAAAGTTTACAAATAACCGTTATTCCCAATGAATTTTACCCTCTGATTTAATTCATACTGTTTGTAATCAGCGAAATGTTATGTACTTTTCCACAATGCTTATGAATAAACACATGTAAAATATCTAACGGGCGATTCCATTACGACAAATTAGCAACATGTTTTTAGAAAAAATAATTGAGTATGACCTTTCTGAAATTCAGTTAATGAAAACTCGTCTAAAGAAAATAATGTCATCAGAAAACTACGAAATCCTCCTTCGTTTTTGATTAAATATGCAGGAACTAATTCACTTCGCTCTGCAGACTTTTTTACAAAAAATAATAAGTTCTTTCTAATTTTTTAAAAATAATGAGCTATGAAAATCCATTAAAGGGAGAAGAAAATTCTTTTGAACTTATGAATTCGAAAGTAATTTCAAATTTTTCATCTCTAAATATAAAATAATTCGAAAACTATGGTATACATGCAGTGTTTTGAAATTAAAGTTTATAATGAAAAAAGACAATGTATTCTAGTTTCGTCATTACACACTTGCAAAATGCGTTTCTAAATATTCATTTAATGGGATTTTAAATTATTCATAACAGCATTAAAAATTATCAATGCATTTCAGTTTTGAGCTTGGCACGAAACGAAAGTAACTTGGCTCCACAAGCTCTTTAATTATCAAAGAGTAGAACTTAGAAAAATTTAACCAATGTCTACATCGGATTCTTTTGTTTAATATAATTATATATTAATTCAAAATTTTACTAGTACTTTTCTCCATCAGACCCCACCTGTTAGCCGAGGCCTTAGGATTGCTTGCGCACTGGGCGAGGTAGTGGGGTCCGCTGATTTTACATGCACGTATCCCCAAGTGTACATGGTGGGTCTTCAGCGGGTATCGAACGCGCCACCTTCCAGGTGGAAGTCCGACGCTCTAACCACTAGGCTACCACGGCCTCAATTTTACTAGTACTGTATTTTAAGAACTATAAGGACACACTTTTTGTTTTTTGTTTTTGGAGAAAGTCATTCAAAAACTGAGGCGCGCGTTATTCTATTCGATGGCGGACTCAGTTCTATGTAGGAAAAGTGAAGATTTTCATTCTTACATTTTTCCTACACAAAATTTTCTTCTGTTATGTGCTGAAGTTTTATCTTTCATATGACTGCATCATTAATTTATTGATATCATCCAAGACAATATTCTAAACAACGTTTAACTAATAATGCGAAATAAATCAATTTGTGCCTAACAAGTTGTAATAACAGGGAAATTTGAACATTAAATACATTCTATCATGGCACCCATGTATCTCGTAAACAATAGCCAATTTTCAATGGTGTCCTCCTGTTCAGCGACTCAAATTCATTAAAAATTAACTACTTTCACCACAGATATGAATTCTGTAAAAATTTGCTGCTAATTTTTTTATTAATCAGATCAAAATTATTTTTTTTCGTGCTTAACTTTAAATATTAACCCTTTATTTTTGCTTGAGAACGGTTATAAGTTTTTTTTTTTTTGATGGAATAAAATGGTTGTATTCTTTTCGGTTGGTATACATGTGGCGTTAGGCATGGCTCAGAACTCATAGCTAATCAAAATTATCCAAAAAATAAAAGAGTAGCCTATTTTGCTATTACACAACACAAACAGATAAACAAAAAATACATTAAAAAAAGGAAAGAATTCATCGATGGAAAAAATACTTGTTTGTTGAAAGTAAAATAATATCACCTTTTAAATACATTTCAATCAACTACATGACCTCCCGCAGAACATCTGTGGATCGGAAATTAACCATTTATAAATCGTAAAAAACGCTTTATAGTTCAAAAGGCTTAAGAAAATATCGCTTGATATTAACATGTTCGATACAAACAAACTAAAGTGTTGCCACTCCAAAGGATCGGAAATTAAAAATTAAGTTATGAATGGAAATACTTTTTAAGAAATATAAATATATTTGTTGAAGTCCGTAAGTTACTATAATAAATCTTATATATAGGCGGCTTATTCTGTCTGTCTGTCTGTCCGCTATAGAATTCTAGGCCGCTTTACTGATCGGGACCACGTTCGGCACGGTTAATGTTTACGACCCGAGAAACTCAACGCTGCAAAAATGAAATTTGTGACTCAATTAGTTTTTTTTTAAATTAATTTTTTAAAATTTTTCAATGATTTTCTTGACCCGTTTTATTTTATTTTTGCATTGTTGCCGTCGTTTCCAACAATATAATTACAGTTTCCGTGTGAACACACAAATCAATGCAGTTGCCAATGTTCTTGTAACAAATGTAACAAATATACTAATAACAATCGGAACGCTTATCTAGCATATTGAGTGAGGCTTCCCTGCATTTGAAATCTGCGATAAAAAATACTGTATACGCGAATTTAATTTAATCCTTTCTTTTTAATTTATTTATTTATCGTCTGCCCTTTTTATATTTTTCTTATTAGAGTGGCAGCGCTCTTTTTCCCAGTTTCGTCAAAACTTTTGTTTTGAAAAGCATAATAAAATTTTCAATCAGTTCCTTGGATGGTAAATATATATTTTTTACAAACAATTTGATTATATAGTAAATAAGTATATAGTAGTGTGGGGCAGTAAGCAAAGGGGCGTTCTCGCCACCTGATCTGGGTAATTTAGTTTGAATTAGCAGACACCTTTACACAAATCATTTTCATTACAATTTATAATATTTAGAACAGCGGTCGTTTCGTATGACCGCCGGGCTTACTAGTATAATAAATACAAAAATTACGTTATTTTTCTATGCCAATCATTAAACAAAATTTTAAATATAGTTTTGGCCATAGTTTGGTTTTTGCATGATGTCAGTATTGCATCGTGCCGCAAAATTTAATCTTAACTTGTCCACGTTAAGTGAAATATATATATAGATTGTTACAACGTTTCAGCTAAAATAAGCTGAGTTGAAGCAATATCCACAAAAACAAGTTGAACTGAGACTACTTTTCTAATAACTGAAGTCGTCGAAAGCTGAAGGAACGTTAAAATAGATTGGCTTTTGTCATGCATCCCTTAGTCTCTTATTGAAAAAGAAGTCACCGTAGTTTGCGTTATTAACGTTGGTAAACTCGGCAAGGCTATATTTCTTTATTGAGAAAAGGTAATAGACTCTTCTGCTTCTCTGAGCTATAATTCGATATGGAGGCTTTAAGAAAGAAACTTATCTTATTGTCTTGTATTTTACTTACTTTGAATTATATTAAGCTTATTTACGCCGGCTTTAATTAAAAAGGAAACACTTTATCGAAGCAGAAAATCAACAGCATGGCATATCACAGGATAAAAGTTGTTTTATAAAATTTGTTACTTTAGTTATTAGACATATATTGTTTTTATAGTTCGTCTACACACTTTATTTCATTAAGAAAATGTAATAAGCCCTTAGACTTTTGACTTATATATTAACGATATTATTTGATTATGTTGTATTTTATTTACTTTGAATTATATTAAGCTTATTTACGCCGGTTTTAATTAAAAAGGAAGCACTTTTATTGACTCATAAAATCAACACCAAGGCCCTTCACATGATAAAAGTTGTTTTATAAAATTTTAGATACTTTAGTTACTAGACAAATAATGCTTTTATAGTTCGTTTGCACACTTTGTTTCATTAAGAAAAATTTAATAGGCCCCCCTTAGACTTTTGAGCTTTATATAAACGATACTATTTGATTATGTTGTATTTTATTTACTTTCAGTTATATTAATCTTATTTACGCCGGTTTTAATTAAAAATGAAGCACTTTTATTGACTCACATAATCAACACCATGGCCCTTCACATGATAAAAGTGTTTTTATAAAATTTTAGATACTTTAGTTACTAGACAAATAATGCTTTTATAGTTCGTTTACACACTTTATTTCATTAAGAAAAAGGTAAAAAGCCCTTAGACTTTTGAGTTATATATAAACGATACTATTCAATTAAGTTGTATTTTATTTACTTTGAATTATATTAAGCTTATTTACGCCGGCTTTAATTAAAAAGGAAACACTTTTATTGACTCACAAAATCAACACCATGGCCCTTCACATGATAAAAGTTGTTTTATAAAATTTTAGTTACTTTAGTTATTAGACAGATATTGCTTTTATAGTTCGTTTACACTCTTTATTTCATTAAGAAAAAGGTTATAGGCTCTTAAGTTTTTGAGTTATATTTTGAAATAAAGACTTAAAAAATGATACTATTTATTTATGTTGCATTTTATTTACTTTAAATTATATTAGAAGAAGAGTTGAAGTTTGTTCACGCCTGTATAATTTAGTTTGCAATACAAATATTATTACAAAATGTCTGGGAATAATTCTCTTTCATTATCGTCTCGTATTGAAATTTAATATTAACAGTCTCTGAATGAGCAGATATAAATTTTATTCAATAAATCTTTGGCATTACGTAACTGATGGTTGAAAGAAAATTGTTCCTCAAAAGTTCCTTATAAAGGTAAACATTCATAACGATACTTTGATGTGGGCGTTATTCATTGCAACAACAACCATATTAGACATGGCGCGTAAATAAGATGTAATAACGTTATTGTATATATTTTCTATCCGTTGCGAAAATTTACATCAGGCAAGCTAATTTGCATCGTGCAGATATTCGTGAGTTATGGTTATAAGTGCATTAAAAATGGCGGTGGTATTCAAAAAGCCATTTCTTTCGAAGCATCTCATGACAACGAAGAAATATAAACGAAGACAAATAACCTTCGAAAATCAATAGGGACAGGATCACAAATGCAATTTTCATAACAAAATGCAGCAAACGATCCTTCAGTATTTTCTTCAGGAAGACTGGATATCGTTACTCAAATGGCGTCATAAATAACTACGAAAAAAAGAGAACATAAAGGTATTCTAGACAAGTATTTATATTTTCTTGTCTTTTAATATGGACAGCTCTTGAATCTACATTCTTAGAAATATGTTATTATTTCTTTTTATTTCAAGGAATGTTTTAGTACTAATGCTTGTATTTCTTTCAATGCATTTGTTCTTTTTTCAGTATTTTTTATTTAATTTGTAATAATTTGCCTCAATGTCTTGATGCGTTAGTATTGGAAAAAAAATATTCAACGGGATATGTTTAGTTGCAAACCACTTGCATGGCAAACTGAGGCAATATTTTATATGACGAGAAAAAGGAATATATAATAGAATATAGGGAAGTCTACGCCACAGTAAACTACGTTAGCACCTTTTTTTTTTTTAGAAAAAGGAAAAAAGCTGTGTACTTGAAAAAATACAGGCATTCCTTAAACCTTTGTTGTTATGGCCTTTTTTTTACAGCAATTGCTGCAATGCAATATGAGTTCAAAAAAAAAGTTGTGCGACCTTAACGAAGTGGACCAATGTGCCACATTCTCGGAGCGCATTGGACCAACCTAGATTAAATTATCGTAAACCACATTTTCTCCCCGAAATTACACTTTCTTATAACGTTTTCGTCTAAAGAACACAATGCAAACATTTTCATGAAATAAAATTATTAAAATTTACAGGAAATCAAAACAGGAAACCAATGAAACTAAGAAATTTTGTTAAGGGACCAACTAAGAAATTTTGTTGAAACCAGTGAATTTTAAAATTTAATGTTGGAATATTGAAAGTCATATTTGAAGAAAACATCCATGAATTTCCTGAGAACACATACAGACCAGGAAGATCCCTGACATCCTCCTACAGTGTCATGCGACGTCCTTTACATGAAAAATGGATTTTTCTACTTTCGTTTCTAAAAATGTAACTTGATTTCAAGTACACCTATTACACACAAATCTTATATTTCTATTTGTTTTTTCGCTAATTGTTCAACTACATATTAAACAACTTTAATGTTTCCATCTTATTCAAATATTTGTTTTATTTTCAGAAATAAAAGAGATATTTCAGTAACAGGATAGACATAACTGTTTTTCTTTTCATGTTAACTCTTTGCAGTACACGTGTACATGTAAATTTAAGTAAAATAAATGAGCTATTAAATCTAGTTTGTACTTTTAGACACTTGGATGGTGGGTTCCCCCTGTCGAAAGAAGACAAATAATGACACTGGAATTATATATGAACTACAAATATGCAAATGCTTTTTAGAAACTTAAAAAAAAAAAAAAAAAAGAACAGCACGATTTTACCTTTTTTGAAAGAACTATTTAGTACTTATAGATGAGTCGTTTAGTTTTAAAACCAGCTACATCCAAAAAATGAAATTTTTCACGGCGCGGCAAAAACTAATATCTAAGAAATTCGAATTTCTAGTTAAGAGCACATGGATAGACTTTTAGCTTGCTGAAATTTTAACACAAAAATAATTTTTCCTTGGAAGATATTTGGAGGGAAAAAAAGAAGAGCCGACAAGCATGGTCGATGGGGGGGGGGGGGGGGGGATCTGGTTTTGTAACTAACCGGCACATTTCAAACACACTTTTTACGATGATGTAGCTGCTTTAGAAACTTGAAATTTTAACACCCATATGAAGATTACTTCAAACTATTAGAAAGTGTAAAAAAGTTGAAATCGAAAAAAAGTGGATGTAAAAGTGGTTTTATATCTAGATGACTCAGAATTAACTTTAAAATCTTCAAGATGAAAAAATTACTTTTAGCTGCTCAAAGTATAAAATATGCACCCCCAAAACGGGTACTTGAGTGTTTCCTGAATTATATTTTTGGCTGTAAACAATCATAACTATCTACCAACTAAGAAATTTAATATGAACGAAAGAAAATTAATAGCAGGAAGAAATGAGTTAAATCATATATATATATATATATATATATAATATATTCATATATAAGCCGCTTAAGTGTATGTTTGTCGCCGATAGTTTATTCCGAATTTCTTACTCCGAGAAAACTTCATCGTGCTGCCATCTACATAATTGTTTCTATAATGAAAGCGACTAATAATAAAAACATTTATTCAGCATTTTGAGTGAGGCATCGCTAGATTTGCAATCTCCGTTAAAAATTAATGTAAACGCGAATTTAATTTAATCCTTTTTTTTTTGTTTTAATTTGCTTATCGTCTGCGCTTTTTATATATATTAAAGTGGCAGCGCTCTTTTTTCTCAGTTTTGTAAAAACTATTGTTTTGACGATGATTATGTTGGTTATAAATAAATATTTTTCACAAACAATTTGATTATATAGTAAATAATATTTTTATTTTACAGATAGTTATAACTTAGATGTTTTTTTTTTCGGCAGGGATATTTTTTTCCGAAATTATTATATGCTTATTATTTATTCATTAAACTTTACTGTTCTACCTGATAAATATCTCTTTGATTTGATGTGCATTTCCGGTTACTGGGAGAGTTGTATATTTATAATATCTAGAACAACGGTCATTTCGTACGACCGCCGGGCTTACTAGTTTATATATAAATGTATATATACGAATATAGTCTTTAAAATAAAAATAATCATTTTTGCATAGAATTATCGTGTAAGTTTCAAGCACAGAAATTCAACTAAATATATAACTTGCTATAGGATCACTGAGTAACAATGAACCCTGAATTGCATTGATTCTTGGAAATATTTTTTAATTAAACGAATATATCTAGGTAACTAGGTATAAATTGCAGCTAAATATCATTTGCATGTTTTATGTTTGGGACAAAAGTAATTACTGAAATCGTTTCCAGCTATACAGTGCAATTGAGCTTAACTAAATTGCCCCTGTTCAGGGAAAGAAGAAAAATAACTTTATTCTTAACATTCTTTCGGAAATATATTCAGAATCATTTGAAGAGAATGGAATTATACTAAAATTTGTATCATAAATTAGCGCTTTGTTTCATTAAGGGGTAGAAATGAGCTAAATTGACTTTCTGAAATACAGTTATCAGTTTGAAGCGTAAATATTCAGTTTGGACAAACCAAATAAAAATTGAAGTATTTATACTTCAATATTTATTTAGTTACTTAATACTATTTTTAAAGAACAATGAACCGTATGAAATTGTGACTCATACGTGAAGCAATTGATAATAAAATATTTACTCTTTCGCATTAGTTTGGTTTCTCGTCTCATTACGTTCACCATAAATAAAATTTAATTTAACTTCGTTACGCTTAATGAACTCCCCTGTGTAAGTACTATTTCTTTACTTGAAATAATTACTACATTGATATTACAAAGCAGATTAGTTTTGAACTTAACGAAAAATCACAAACGCTTATGAAATTAAAACACAAATGAACTAGTTAAAATTTGCTAAATTTATTTTCTGAAATTTATAATGGTTGTAAAGCGTATTATAAGATGTTAATTTTAGAAAACGCAATTATTAAAAGGGATTTATTCATTGTTCATCTGTTGTTTTTATTTTTTTTTAAATTTTGCTAACAAAATTATGTTCTATAGTAGAAGGCAAAAATTGAAAATTAATTAATGGATAATGTTTTTCATAAATAAAAGTTCAAATACGTATTGAAATATTTTAATGTATTATTTATGTAATGTGTTTTTTGGCCATTTATGAAAATATTTTTAAAAATCTTCTTTAAGGAAAATGAGTTAAACTATCAATGATAAAAAACAAAAGGTAACTGAGCAAGCTTTGATTAATATGAAATAAGTTTAGTTCTATAATGTTTGAAATATTTTAATGCTTTAACCCTTTAAAGGGCCATTTTTCTGTAGTATCGGTATATTAAAATATTTTTCGGATTTTGGTTCGTTTCAAAGAAGAAATTCACATAAGGCATTAAATAAGATTAACATGATTTTTGTACCTCCCGTCGTCGCCCCTGGGGGGGAGCGAATGTTCTAATATGATAATATTGATGCATGTGGGTGGTAAATATGCTTCCCAGCGTCTTTGCAAGATTCTACCAATCATAAAAGGTAAAATAGCTTACTATAAACATCTATAACTTGATGAATTAGGTGGAAAGCATAATTCCTACCGCCTTAGAAAGGGTTGAATTTTATAAGATTTTACATTTGTTCACTGTGCAGCTGCAATTTTCTTTTCTGTGCTGTTTTAAAGTAAAATTAATTGCGCCGCCAAGCATATTTTTCAAGAAAAGCCATGTTTAGCGGGAGTGCCCCCCCCCCTCACTTCGTACTGCTTTAATGTATCAATTTTAACATAACAAAGTGAGAAAGAGTTAATTTTTTTGTATAAAAATAAATAAATAAATAGAATAAAATAAGTAAATAAAATCAAAGAAAGAAAATAAAAATAATAAATAAATAAATAAATTT
This sequence comes from Octonoba sinensis, assembly GCA_038502835.1. Classification (NCBI taxonomy): domain Eukaryota; kingdom Metazoa; phylum Arthropoda; class Arachnida; order Araneae; family Uloboridae; genus Octonoba; species Octonoba sinensis. Next base: position 46,530,761 of record CM076603.1, read on the forward strand.
ATCAATATTAGAATGCGATTTGAAGAATAAAATATGACACAAAATAAACATGTCAAGATTCTAATTTTAAAAACAGAACATAAAATGAGCACTTTCTTAATTACCAAAATTCAGACTCCATCATACAAATGGTATGTACTTTTGTTGCTCAATAAAAACTGAAAACGACAAAGGCAGTAACTATATAAGCGTATATGTATTGCGTAATGTAGTGAATATCATAGTGGCGTTGCCTTGGGTCAAGATACATAAAAATAAGAGGAACTCTTATGACACACCTAGACGTGTTTTTTAAGAATTTATTATTCTTCGGGTAATGATTATTCCAGAATCTTATGGTCGTAGATAAGAAGAACGACTGACTGGTCTCTTTGCTTCTTAAGTGGCTACATTCTTTGAAGGCTGACGTTATAGCAGCGGTTTTTTTTCGTGTACCACCCTTTTTCTTGCAAACCATTTGCGTACCACTGCGAATATAGCTTTACTATATATAATAGAATACTAATAGATTATGGAAAACTACTAGAGCGAATAGGTAATATAGATTATACAATTTTTGATAGTTAAAAGGCAGAGAAAAGCGTTTGTTAAAATAAAGCTGTATATAAAATAAAATATATGAAATATATTTCATTTTGGGAAAAACTCCTCCGTGTTTCCTTGTAATTGTTCAAGCTCCATCAAAACAGAAAGCAACGCAACGCTTCCCAGTCCAGTCTTCCTCTTCATTTTTTGACCTGCACGTGTAGCACCTGGAGAGGCGTCGCGTACCACTAGTGGTCACGTACCACGATTTGGGAATCGCTGCGTTATAGCATGGGGGCGGGGAAAGCGGAAGTTCATGTATCTCTCTGCTTCTGTCTGCGTAAAGTTTTGCATGTAATAAAATTATTGTGTTTAAAATTACTCAAGCATTACGAATTGTCTAGTTTCGGATTTCCTTTGATTTATTTTCCGAATGCATTGAAATGTTTCGTACACGAAATTTAATATATATCATCCTGTACATGCAGTTATTCTTTTAAATATAAAGTTAAATAATATATTTTAAATTACTCAAACACCTAATAAGAGCGGAGCTTCATAACTGTAGCTGTAGTTTTGTTTCTCAGTGTGCGGTCTGGTTTTGTCAAATAAAGTTTGAAGAAAAGCGATGTCATTCTTCATAAGGGAAAGGAGGGTAAAAGAACGCACCTAGTGGATTGTTCGTTATGAAAATGAGAATTGAAAAGTGAGAACCTTGAAAATTAACTGAATCATAGTTTATTAACTTAGAAACTTAGGTACACAAAATGAAAGTTTTATCTTTAAAAAATATATGAAAGAAAGCAAGCGGGAAAAAAAATTTGCAAATGCGTACTCTTACCCGACCTGGCGGATAACAGGACGCACCCAGGAAGGGTAAGAGTACGCATTCAGAAAATTTAGCAGTAGTCACATACAAATGCTCCAGTGCCTTCGTAACTGGAACATTCATCATGCCACCACTCCTTACATAATCCACACTGGGTCCAATCTTCATCATATGATTGTTCGCAGCCTGGGCATATTTTCGCCTCATGAACTTGTTGAGGGAACCGGGTTGTCGATACAATGCAGAACAAGTTTTTTCTTTGCTTTCACGGTTTTTCCTTTTTCAGTTTTGGCCTCATTTTTACTTTTCATAGCAGCTCGATTAGCCTTTGCTTCTTCTAATTCTCTCTTTCTCTCTACCTTTTCCTTATGTGCGTACTCTTACCCGCCGGTGTATTGCTCCTCAAAATCGTCCATAGATGGCTGTAGCATTCACAATAGTAAAATTCTGACATGACCACGTTGTTCGAAAGGGAACAAAGCTCATAATGATATCTACTTAAAAAGCAAACATCAATCCTTTATTGACAAAAAAATTAATATTTCTTCACAGAAAAATTACATGCCAACATTCAGAAACCATGTTTTACCTGATAAATAAACGAGAGCAAGGATGAAAATAACAATGGCGGTCTCTTGAGCCAGCTGAAAACAAACGTGTTGAGTTGATCACACTCGCTTCTGCTTGCAGTGTTGCCAACAGGGAAAAAAGTCCCTTCGTACTCTTAACCGACTGCGTACTCTTACCCTACTTTCCCATACATTTTTATATTAAATTGAAAATGTGTTGATTTTATACGTGTAAAATAAGTGTATCTACTTACATTTTTAATTTAAAATACTTTATGTTTTGCTGATTAATAACAAATAAATTAATTAGAAAATGGGGAAAACCTAGAAACATAAATTGTTTCTTCCTTGAAATCAAAAACAAAAATTATTACTATTTTAGCTTTTATTTGTTATTATTCTATTTTTTATTTAAAATGCAATATATAAGCAATGGGCTAGAACATAACTCGTAAAATTAAAAAACAAATCTTTCAAATACGAAAAATATACGTTCAGACTATCAACGATAAGTTTTCAACTATTTATAAACGAACTAACGTTTTTTTCCTGTTTAAAAAAACGAATTTATTTCATTTATTTGCTTTGAAAGATTAAAAAGTAACACTGAAGTAGTAAAAGAAACCCTTACTAGTTGATTAAGTGCTTTAATCTTCATTAAAGTTAAGTACTGCTGGGATAATAAAAAAACAGCTAATAAAAATAACCAAAAAAAAACTATTGAATCGGTTCATATTAAGTATGCAAGGGAAAAAATGTAGAAGAAAAAACATGGTATTCTTTCAATTTTAATGAATTGAGATAAAAAGCCGAATTAGCAGAAATATCTCGATATTCACAGCAAGTGCATTGAAAAAAGCAATTATTTTGATGTAGAAAACACTCAGACGTTGTAAATGGCGTTTCAGGAAATCTTGAAAAAATATAAAAAACATACTCAACAGCACTTCGTTTGCATAATGTACTTTGAAACTTTAAATCAGAATCAAATAAATTGAAATGTTGCACAAATGGACAAAGGTATTGTAAGTTCGAGAAATCAATTTTTTTTTCAAGAATGAGATTGAAAAATAATTTCGCAAAATAATAATAATACTAACATTCTTTTCAATTCAGTTAATATATTTTTATTGTTAATGTGTTTAACCAGCTTAAAGACAAATATAATTAAGTTATTGAACAAAAATCCTCTTTACTTGATTTTATAAAAAAAATGCGTGCAAAAAACGTACAGGTGACCAGAAATCGGTCCCTTTATTTGATATATTATTTCTCTAGCCTGTTTTTCTGTCGGTCTACGAGATCTTCGTTATTTTTTTAAATCAAATTCTATGATTTACTCCTCATTTTAAATCTTATCGTGCCGACAAATGACATTAAATGTACCCACAGTCTAAAAATGTTCCGCTTTTCTTAAATTTGAGATTCAATATAATTTAGGAAGAGGTATTTTAATGGACGCGTCGATTTTTCGATAGGTATCGAATCGGATTCGATAAATATTGAATCGCATATCCACTTGAAACATCAGTGTTTACATATTTCTTTACGAAATTACACTTCCGTCATAATAAACAGAGCTTATGATACATAAATCTTATCGGATAACTCAACTTAACCAAAAAACTCCACCAAAAATCCACTTAACCAAAACTTCTGGTTCGTCAGACTTTTCTTATAGGTAAGCACTTTTGAAATTACAGCTGAAAAAAAGTTCTGATTCGGTTGAGGAAGATGAAACAACCGGCGACCAGTTGTACCCTTTGGAATTTTTAAATTCTTTAAAGCCTTCAGGTTTGCCACCTCATAAATTGCTATAAAAAAGCTGTCATTATGATGATTAGAAATCTTAACAGATAAACAAGGATTAATTATTGGTGTAAGATTAGTAATAACTTATTTAAGAGAATACACAATAGCGGCGATCCTTGATTCTGACAAAACGGTAATTATTGCTCGAATTTGTACTCACTCCCTCTGATCCGACTACGCCATTTAAATTGGCTAAGAAGCCATTTCCCATTAAGGTATCCTTTGCCATGACCCGTAATAAAGCGGGTCAGACGACACAAAGGCAAAATTGAATTTGCCACAACCCGTTTTTTCACACGGGCAGTTTTTTCACGAGTAAAAACTTTTCATAATATTCATGTTTGTATTGAAGACTAGGCGTGCCGTCCGACGTTGCACGGGCTAAACAAATAAAGAGAACAATTCTGAAATGACGTTAATAGTCCATGTAAAATTTCTAAGAAGTACATATAAGGTCAAAAGTCCCTTCAATCCTAAGTATAATACTCCCAAAAAAGCTGTGTCTTTTTTTTTCATTTTTTACAAATCGATTCTTATGCTAAGCAATAGCCTTCGTGAGAGCCTAAATAAGAGCAACAGTCCCTAAAATCATAGATTAATTAAGTACAATGCTCCCAAAAAGTATGTATTTTTTGGCGTTCGGTTTTTGTTAAGAAACCGTTGTACGCCCGGCGCTGCGCGAGCTTAAATACAACACGACATTGAAATTCCTTATTATCTATCCATACACAGACATACAGACACGGACCAATATTAATGATAGAGAAATTCAAAAAATTGGCATCAGAATAAGAACAATTAATTATCCCTTTCTATCCTTTTTCGATGTTACGCCATTTTCGTTTTATGCATTCAGAATAATTAACCCAATCTTTAAAAGTCAAAATACGAAAAATAGTTTTTATTAGATAGCAGACGATAAATAAAGGAAAAAAGAAGGATTAAATTTAACGGAGATTACAAATACAGCGAAGCCTCACTCAAAAGGCTAGAGAGACATTGTTATTATTATTATTGTTTATTGCTGTTGCTGTGATTATTAGTATTGTTGACATTTGTTACAACAATGGCAACGGCATTGATTTTCATTTACACGGACACTGTATTATATATTATTGAAACGATACAATGCAAAAATAAAGTCAAACTTGCAAAAAATTGTGTTTTCAATTAATATCTCCGCTAACGTAGCTATTTTCTTAATTTTTTTTCTTTCTTAAGAACCTTCTCCTGACAATAACAAACACACACACACACAAAAAAAAAAAAAAAAAAAAAAAAAAAAAAACAATTAATGAAATCGGTCCAGTCGTTCACGCGTGATGAAGTGACCAAGGGAAATAGGGATTCATTTATATATATATATAGATATGTACAGCCAAAATGTGCACAATGATCACATCATCATTTCCGACATTGTATTTAAAGAGCTTTTGCAAACGCGTATATTAGTGGTATGTTTGAATATAATAATTCTGCAAAAAAATTATACAGCTATTTTTACTGATGTGTTGTTCACTTGAATGTCTTCTTTTGTACTAACACCCCGTTTACTTTTTCTATTCTTCTTCAAAATGTGCATTCTCCCAAATTTTTAAAGAAGGGAATGCCACACAAAATGATTTGGTGCGCAATGTGGAATTCCGCACGGGTCGACTAATTAAAATATAATAAAAAAAGAATTTCAAGTTTTTCTGAATCGGAAAGATAATAAATAAGTGGTATTTAACCCCGAACAGCTCTTAAAATGTTGTCCAGCCGTCTATAGGATTGCCGCCTGCAGCCTTGATTTATTATTTGCTAGGGCCGTTGTTGATCAATTATGGCCTGTATTGCGAGGAAAAAACAACTTTGGTCAATTTTTTTGACTTTTAAATAAACGAGATGTTTGTCAAATTTTTGCTAAATCGGTTGTCGGTCAATCGACAATTTTCATAGAATAAATGAAACGTTTATTTAGAACATAGGTTCTCAACCTTTTTTTGCCCACCGCCCACATTGAGAATATTTTTTTTTTCTAAAGCCTCTCTTTTTTTACTTGCGAATCTGAAATAGCTATTCCCACGAATATATTTTTAAATGAGTAATATTATGGATTTTAATCGTAGATAGGATATGACGCCATCCTATTTATGTTAAAAACATAAGACTATTTTAATGAGAGCAATCAAAATGCACACTTAAAAATATATTGAAAAGTATTTTTATTAAAATTTTCAGACATCGAATTCATAACTTAACTAATGAGAAGGCTGAATTTGACGCATTTGAAGGAGTTTGCTAATATCAGGCTCGATTTTACTTAAAAACAATCGTAAGTCAGTAATATGGAACTGATTTTGCTTTTTGGTTACCAATGTTGCCACAGTACTGTAGCCACATTCAGCTAAATATGAAGATGGGAATGCTATCAGAAATCGTGGAACAGTCGACCATAAACCTAATAGTTTTGTTAGTACATAATCAGCATGCTTAGTCTATTTTAGACTTTATTTAATTGATCTGCCCATGCCCCTCCGTGTCATCTCAACGCCCCTAGTTTTCTTTGGGTCTTTTACTGCTCCCCTGAACGTCTCAAACGCCCACAAGGGGGCGTTATCGCCCACGATGAGAACCTATGATTTAGAACAACAACGGTGAAATCTGAACCTCCACATTGCTTTACTGCTGCATGTAAAACTAAGGCTTTTCAAAAGTGAGAATCAAAATATGAAGATGTATTGTCGGTTTTTTTCAAATTCTGTTTTCATGCGTCTGAATGTTAAGCGTTTACCATTCATATAGTAAAGCTATTTGAACTGAAATACACTTATAAAATAAAACTAATTAAATTTAATAGGCAGTACAAAGGCAGTGTTATTTTTCTCTCAAACCTTCCTTTCAACAACTTCAAAGGCACCCCTATCCAGATTTTTCATCTTACAGAACAAACAAACACAGCAACTTTTAATCTTTCCCATTTAATGAAAATTAAAACTAAAGAACGGGAGATTTCTGAAAATGATTTCCTTATGCATGTATTATTCGACAAGCAGCTTTTGGCTTGGCTTTCTCCCTAAAAATAATTATTTTTATGAAGTAGCGAATAAATAATTGCAGAAGTTTCTAAAAATTTTTTATATATTTCTGGGAAAACTTTGAACGTATCTTTTTTAAACCAATATGTGAAATATATTTTGTAGAAAATTGCAATTAATTTCTAAGAACGGTATAGAAGTGAGGTAAAAATCAATCATGTTAAAAACTAATGGATGGATTTCAGTATTTCGCTTACTAGAGAAGTTATAAAAAGCACAGTATTGCGAACAAGAATATTGAACGATCGCTTTCTGCATTTTGTTATAGAAATTTGTGATCCTGTCGGTATTGATTTTTAAAAGTTATTTGGAGGGCTCAATACAAGTGAATCAAGTCTATAAAAAGTTTCTCTGTGCTACAGAGGTTTAAAGTTAAAGCTTTATAACAAAATTACCTCTTAAAATTTTTTAAATTATAAATTAAATTTTAAAAGTTCAAAGAGAGACTTGGTTCATTATTGCACTGAAATTTTACATAGTTAGGGCACGCTATTGCGCTGCTAACTCGAAAATGACAAGAAGTAGACTTGGTTCACTTGTACACTTAACCCTCCATTTGTCAGTGTTTATATCCTTTGATTTTTATGAGATGCTCCAAAACAAATGGTTTTTAGAATACCGCCTGCATTTTCAATGCAGTTTGGATATATATAGTTCATAAATATCTGTGAATTGTGAAATATCTCGTCTGATGTGAAATTTCAAAGAATAACACAAATATATATGAATGGAACTATCGGTACTATACTTCAGTTCTTGGAAGGCTCGTTTATAACAGGACATATGTAGTGTTAAATACACTCCATATATTTTTCACTTAACGCGGACCAGTTACGATTAAATTTTGCGGAACGATACGATACTGAAATCTTACAAAAAACAAACTATAGTAAAACGATATTTAAAAATTTGTTTAATTATTAGCACAAAAAAGTAACATATTTGTGGTTGTTATTATAACTTATGGACTTAAATTTATTTCTATTTCTTAAAAAGTATTTCCATTCATAGCAGTTTTATATTTTCGGTTCTTTGGAGTGGCAACACCTTAGTTTGTTTATATCTAGAGATCATTCTCATGTTTGGCTAGCGATCTTTTCTTAAGCCTTTCATATTTTAAGGCGTTTTACCATTTTAAAATGGTTAATTTAAGATTCTTTATTATTGAACTTATAGCCCACAGATGTTCTGTGGGTAATTAGCAAGTTCATATTTAACATACTTTCTTACTAGTACAACTGTTGCGTCATCGCGTCAATAGAGGGCGTCAAATACCTAAAAGATTGAGTTAAAATATATATTAACAGAGGGCGCGATAACGAAATATCATTTACAGGGCCTCAGTGGGGCTGAGCGGTCAAATCGACTGGCTCCGGTGCCTCCCTGCGCGGAGAGAAAGAGGCGTGGGTTCGAGTCCCACCTTTGCCATTGGTGTATTTCCTTCTTTGTATATTAAAATCTGTTGTGCTGTCTTGTTCTATCTGTTCTTTCCTCTCAATCACCACATCCGGTTAAACCCTCGTCAGGGTAGGTACGGTGGTGATTGATGAGGTATAAATAAAATGTTTCACAGCATGGCATCGCGACTTGAACATGGACTGTTATAAAATTCAGTCTAGTTTAATCTAATCTGATCTTTCTGTCTAGTTTGTAGCAGTTCTGTTTTATACCAGTTGCCGCTTAGCGGGAAACAATTAAGAGGAAATCAGTTTCATCCTTCGTCTAGGTATAGCAGCACTTTGCAGCTGAACCCTATATAAATTCTGCAGAACGTGTTTCACTGCCCGTGTTGCTTCCGTGCAGAAAAAACAAGCAGACTGCTCAACTTAGGGCAGGGAGGGGAAAAAACAAACGCACACAAACAGACATAGAGCTTCTAATATCTGCCAGAAGTTATGTTTGGTGGCAGTAATTTAATTTGCGAAGTTTGGCAAATGTTGGTTTATATCTTGGAGGCAGGTGCTGCTATCGCAAAGTTTTATTATTGCTGCACACCTAAATTTGTTAAAAAAAAAAAAACGCTTTAAGCGAATTTTATTACCTGTATGTTACTGCTAATGCCAGAGTAAATATAATTTGTGGGTCACTTATTGTACTGCTAATAAAACATATATTCGTAGGGGCACAAGAAAAAAAAAAAAAGAAACACTTTTTTCACTATTCAAAAGAGCTAATGAACAGTTACTACAGAGCTGTGCTAATTTGCTGTGTTATACTTATATTTTGTACTTTCGCATCAAATGGAAAATCTGAATCATATGCTATAGATTATATGGAAATTAAAAAAAATCGAAAAGCGTACACAAACTGTGCAAAAATTAATTAAAGCAAAGCAATCAAGACTAAACAGCGCACAATTTTAATATCCAGTCTTATTTTCATTTCTCTTGACTGATAAAAAATACAATGCGATTGACTATTCAAAAACTTAGGTCCCATAAGACTTTTGGTGGCGAAGTAGTCAATTTTTATCGTCTAAGATTTTCGGTGAGAAAATACTGGTAAATTATTAAAACCTCCACTAACTGTTTCCTACTGATCTAAGCGAAAGCTCAACACTTGCCTTTCAGGAACTTTAATACTTTTCAAATTAAGCTAACGTGCTGTGGTATGCAATATCTTCTTGGAATTCTCATTGCGGGAACTACTTTAGAATTTCGTATTAAGTAGTTTGTTGATGTCTTTACGAAGCTTTCTGATTCTTGAAAACAAGGAGTGAAACATATATTTACTTGACCACAGAAGCAAAATACAACACAAAGAATCAATGACCCCCATCTTGCTGTCGACTAAAAAATTTCTGAAATGGTTTTTTTTGGAAAAGAAACCCATTTGTGAAATTACTCATATTGCTTATAAGTTATTGATTTAAATTGTACTTTTCAATAACTTGTTCTTACAAGAATGGAGCTAGTATTTTTTTCAATGCTGTATATGAATGCAATGCTTTTCGAAATCAAATATTGATTTTTTGTTTTTATTGCAAATCGTTTAAACTATTATTAAATGAAAATTAATAGAAAAACTAAAATTGTTTTTACTGAAATTTTAAATCGATCTCTCATGTATAAGACGTTTGCACATATTGTGCTATCCATTTAAACTATCTACTATTTTAGATAGTGATATAACTAAATACATCTGCAAAACTGCTAGTAATTGCAGTTACTATTTTTCCGTTTTCTACAGTTTAATAAGTTAACCTTTAAAAGAAATGAAGTCGTGTTGCTCTTTATGTAATATGGGATATAGTAAATTCCTAAAATAAATTTATTATAGTTTCCTGTTGTTATAAATAATTTTAAATTTCTTAAAATGAAAAGGCAAAAAAGCCTTTTTGAGAACTTTATTAACAGTTCTTGGACACATTGTCTTTTTTTATACTAAAACGTACATTATAATTAATTATATTCTGTGCATCTTTCCCTTTTTAAAAACAATTTTTAAATTTTTGGTTAAAATAGGAATCTATTACGAAATTTCGTGCTTTTACAGTTTTGAAAAGAATTTACTTTTATATAGAAGTCATAAACTCAAAAAGAATTAGTTTTTACATGCTTAAAGAAAGAAAGGAAGAAGGAAAGAAAAGAGCGCATAGTTCAGTTTTCTAATAATGTTTCTTTGTCTATATTAGACAAAAAACAAAGCTTTTAATAATTGAATTTCCATAAAAAATTGAAATTTATTCCATAAATAAATGTTGCTAATGTATCGTAACAGAAAAATGTAAGGTGAATCATAAGCTTTTTTCTAATTGAAAGATACTATTTTTTCTTCATTTTTAATATTGCTTCGCGTATTTTACTGCTAAAGTTTTTTAAAACGTGTGCGGAAAAATGATTAAAATTTATGCAATTTCTAAGCAAATATGGAACTTAAGAGTGTATATATATAAAATACGCATTTTCCAATTCTGATCATTTGAACTTTTTAAAGTTTATAAATTTCTGTTATGATACATTTTGATATTCGTGCTATGTCGCATTATATTTAAAGTTCGTTTTTAAAACGAAAAGCATGACATCGAATTCATCGAAGCACATTTCAACTGTTTTGAAATACAATTCATTTCTGCGTCAGTCCCCACACAAATAAATGTTTTCTGACGGCAGTTATATTTCATTGATAAAAGATTATATTTGGATTGAGTCCAAAAATTAGTAATAAAACAAGTAGATCGTACATACTTTAAATTGACTAATATTACATGAAGTACATAATCGATCACCATAGGCGTGCGTACGGGGCTACCAGGGGTACCTTGGTACTCCCATTTACATAAGAGCGAATGCTGATATGAAATTGACATACGTTTGCGTTTTAGTTTCCCTAATTCTATACCTTAAAAGCATTACAACTGCTTCGTTTCGTTTTAACTCATCAACAATTTCCGTAGAGGCGCATCTGGGATCTAAGATGTTACAACATTATAGAAATCTAAATTCCCATCACGTGTGTAAGCTTACTGAGTGTCTGGCCTTGACAAGATTTTGAACATTAGGCAACTGTACACTGTTAGAAATTTCATCATGAAATTACGGTTAAATAGCCGGCAGCAGTCTGTCCGTCTAATTCGCCATTAAATTTATGGTGAATTAACGTAAATTTAACGGTACGTAAATAATTATCTTTATTCATATTTTAACAACAACGTACGACCGGTAAGGTTCCGCAACCAAGATGGACTCCCGGCACTTGTAAATTACAATTAGTTAAACGTTCTTTAGGAGAAACAGAGAATAAACGATTTTTTTCACAATCAGTGGTTTGAGTAGCATCTTTTTAATAATTATTCGACTGTTGTGATTAAATATGGCAAAATAACAATAAAATAAATGGTTATATTACTATTTTCTTACGGAAATTTTTAACAGTGTATAAAAGCGCGCCTCGGGTCACTTACAACATCCAGCTTTGCTCGTCTGCAAAGTTAGACGTTGCAGTCCAGGTTATTAATCGGCAAGCAGCTAGAAATTGCTGACTAATAAGTTAACCTAAAAGCTTTCAAAGCAACTTGTGAGACAACAGGAAAAAATCATTAACAAAGGGAAAGCTGCTGATAATTGAAACCGTTCTCAAGCTCCAGCCGTGTTGACTCACGCACAACATTTATGGTGTTTTTGCAATAGTCGTATCTTCGATTGGACAGTAGAATGCACAAAACAAACGAATACGTTACAGTTACATTGTGAGCTGAATTACAGTTAGTTTTACTTGATATTTATTTTTTTAAAATCATGACTCCCTTTAAAATCTACTTGTGACCAGAGAGGTGCGCGACCAAAGTTGAGAATCGCTACTTTATATTACGAAATAACTAAATGTAACTTATAATTGGCACAAGTCCGTTTCTTTCGGTCGGATTAAGGGATGATTTTTAAGTAAACGTACCACTCTATCGCAAAGGCACATTAAGCCATGACGTCCCATGCACATGCTCCAGGGATAGTTACGACGTCTGGAGTACGCTACTAGAGGCCGTGTCATGACGTAGTGGCTTGAAACGTTGAGCGGAAACATAACTTTCTATCAAAAACCAAGCTTCTACTGAAGTTTGACTGATCGCGGGAGATGCATGTTGTACTATAAGCTAAAGTATTTCCTAAGAAGTGACTATAAATAAAATTTTGTCTTCTACATTTCTGATAGTTTGAAACTCATAATAATTGCAAAGCATATTAAGAGGATTTCCTTAAAAAACATATTTTACTCCTTCCCGTTTTCAATTAATCATGTTTTGTTTTATAGATAGTTTTATGCACACAAAAACGTGTCCGAGATATATTACCCGTGTTTTCTTACGACTAGTGTAAGTGCAAATAAACACCAATCGCTGCAGGCCGAAGAAACATAGCTCTTCAACATTATAAGATACGAGGGTCATTTTTTAAGTAAGAACCGTTTTGTAATGGAGTAAAAGAAACTTTATTTAATAACACAAATTATATCAAAAACTAAAATATGAACATTTTTTCACTTTTCAACATGGTCGCCATCAGCATTCAAGCATTTGTCAAGCCGTGGTACCAGCTTTTGGATCCCTTCATCAAAGAACTCGCCGCCTGACTATTAAACCAGTTTGCAGCTGTTTCTTTAATCATGTTATCCTTTTCCAAACGCTTCCCACCGAGAAATGCCTTAAGTTTTGGAAGAAGATGTAAGTCTGGGCTGTAAGGCGGATGATTCAGTGCTTTTCCAGTGAAAATTGTCCAGTTGCGCTTTTGCTCTTGAATTTCAGCAGGAAGAACGTTTTTTGCATTCAAAAACCGAATAACGGCACGCACTTCACAATCGGCGGGATTTCTGATAGAGATGGCGACAAACTACGCAATATAACCGGCCAAGAGTTTCTGACCTTGAACTGACGTCACCTGACTGGATGCGCAGACACGATGCGCAATCGGTTCTTACTTAAAAAATGACCCTTGTAAAATATTCAGACTATTTCTTCCGACTTTCATAACGAAAAAGCGCCGCTGTAAGCGGAATAAATATTTACTTTCTTTATTAAAGCACTGTAGGACTTGTAAGACGTATAGAGATATTAACACTAAGAGGGGCATACCTTCCTTTTCAATAGTAGTAGTCCTTTTCACTAGTAGAGAGCACCTTGCTTGGAAAAAAAGTATGTTCTGAAACTTTTCTTTTACGCTTATGCTGCTTTAATAAGTAGATATCTTCTGGTTACTTCAGATATCCGCAATAATAATAAAAATCTAACTTTGTGCAAGTAAACAATAATAGAAATATAATTTCACTTTAATTGTGCTCATTTGTGCTTTAAATTAACGTGAAATTATATTTCTATTATTATCCGCAATAATGTCATTTAATCAAAACATACTTCACGTACAATAATTCTATTATACTTATTGTGATTTGCTGAGACTATTGACACTATATGGAACTAGTTGATCTCCCGCATAACATCAACTGGATATAAGTTCAACAATCAAGAATCCTAAAATAATCATTTTAAAATCTAATAAAATAATTTTTGGAAAAAAATAGATCCGACTTCAGATTATAAATTGCGCTGAAAAGTGAAAAATAAATGAATTCTTTAAACAACATCGATGTGACTTTTAAACATAGTTTTAGAAGTTGGTGCAAAGTTAGGATAGATAAAATCTTTTGTAATCATGAATAAATTACAAATATATATATTTTCCCAGAATTAGCAACAGTTTCAATACCAAGTAAAACATAGTGTAATGGTAATTAGGCTGATAATTTTGCACCGACTTCTAAAACTATGTTTAAAAGTCACATCGATGTTGTTTAAAGAATTAATTTATTTTTCACTTTTCAGCGCAATTTATAATCTGAAGTCGGTTCTATTTTTTATGGTTCTACGCCAAAGCCAAATTTAAACATGCGCTTAAACGCCAAATTTAATCATAACTAATTTCCCAGTCAATAAAATTCATTTGTAGCCATTTAGCAACACCATGCAGGAAGCAGGTATAAAACTACAAAACAACGTTCGTTCCAATTTCCGTCTGAATTAATAGCAGAGTATAAAGTATCCTTAAATTTGCAATTTGAAAGGTTTAATAAGTCTAATTGTCGACAGGGTGGCGTAGTGTTAAGGCGCAGGTCTCGGACGTCCAAATACGCAGGGTCGAACCTGGCCCAAGTCGGTGGATTTTCAAGATGCAGAAAATCGTCTGCGCCCATGTCACATGATTCTGCGGCATGTTAAACATGAAGAATGATATTAGCTGTAATTTCCAACTGGAACTGTATGTCTAAACCGTATGTCTTTTTAAGATATCATGTTTAAAAAATTATGCTAATTAAGTCATTAAATATTAATTAGGTAAATAACATTTAGGTTAATATGATTTTTCCCTCTAAAATGTCATCAAAGACACATCACTGATCAACAGTAGAAATAGTTGGATTTTTTAAATCAAGATTACAGAAAAAAAAATCAAGTATGTACGAATACCTTAAAGCAGAGGTTCGATCGCGAGCCCATTTTCAGTCGATCGCGACAGCCTTTTGGACAGTTTATAGTTTAAAAAGAAATCATGACTTTTGAATTAAAAGGCGAATTTATTTTTCCCCCTTCAGAAAATGTTTTTTAGTTTGCTAGATCATTCACCGGACCTAAAAAAAATTTGCCAATAATATGGACTGTCAGTCGTCACATTAAGTATGCTCTCAGCGAGAGTTAATTGAAGAATGTAACGGCATTTCACATGTATGTTTTATTTAAAAACAAAACAAAAACTAAGTTTTTTTTTATCAAATTTAAAAGAAATAATATATTAGATTCTGAAATAGTGTTTTGATGCGAGTTAACACTTTTAACATAACGTTATTTTAGAAATTTTAAGGCAGGAATTTTATAAGCGCCAAAACTTGTTCTGACAAGAATTAACCTACAATTTGAAGACAGACGCAATCCCAACATGTCCTATTAATAGTGTATGATCCCCTCCCCCCCTCCCGGAGTCGATCTTGGTGCTCGTCGAGCTCGGAAAGTAGATCTTCAGTCGATTTAGGTTGCCGATTTAGGTTAATGCATGTTGCTGCATGCTGTAGCCAATTGGCACAGTTTCGTTTTTCCTCAAAAAAACATAGTACATTTTGTTTTTGATTTTTTAAAGTATTTTTCCATTACCTTACTCTGTTATAGAAATGAAATATAATTTTTTCGGAAGAAATAAAAAAATCATGCATTGTAGGGTTAAAAAGCAATCTGAATGAACCAGGAGTAATATAAATAAATATACGTTGAAAAGATACGCTTTTCATAACGGATGACTAAATAGTTTCACTTTGACTTTTCGATGGAAAACATTCTGCAGCTTCCTTCAAGCGGAATTTATTTTTAAAAAAATTATATCAAGTACTGGTGCCTTTCATAAAAGGAGAGACTATTTCATAATTTTTATAATATATTTTTAGAAGCAAAAAAATTTATGCTGATCATACAAACTTTTGATTTTATTGGTTTTAAAAGAAAGCACATATTTTCAGGTATATGCTATCAATATGTGCCTGATAACTTCGATAGCGTTTCCTGTATTTGATGTTTATCTATCATATACAAGATTTAAAATAATTTTTTTTTTTTTTTTAAACACAAATCAATTATTCAAACACAAAATTGGTATCTTCCCATGGAAGAAAATTCTGCCTCAACACAATCCTAACTCACAATAAATGATATCTTAAAATAGTTATAGATTTTCTTTCATTGGCTGAACTCAACGTTCGTAAGAATAGTTAATCAAGCATTTTATTTAACGACAAATTTATTTTCTTCTAGGACAAAACGATGATCTTAATCAGAATAATTGGGGGAAAAACTGTTTTATATTTTCATGCAGTATATTTTCTTTTCCGATTAAATGTAATAAAGTGGTTTAATTAAAAAACTTATATATATTAATTTTAACTTCTGTGTTATTCATTAACATTAATACTTAATTATTTCTAATACTTCTTCAGTTGGAGATGTCATAGACAGATAGGTATTCTCATAGCACATGGTACACGTATGGCTTGATGTATGCTAAAGACACAGGTTGTTAGATAGTAATAACGAAATTTCAGCGAAATAAAGCGTTGCGAGAGCATTTTTATAATGAAAAGTTTTGTATTTTCTTTCTTTCTTTTTTTTGTACGTCTTCTCTATAACCAATCAGAAATTCAATTAGAACAAGTTAATTGCACAATTTCGTGCAATTTGTAGAAAATTTATTTTAATAGTACAAATAATTTTTGTACGTCTTCTCTATAACCAATCAGAAATTCAATTAGAACAAGTTAATTGCACAATTTCGTGCAATTTGTAGAAAATTTATTTTAATAGTACAAATAAAATGATTCTTTTTCATCATTATTTTCCGTTTTTTTTTTTTTTAATTTAAATTTATAGCATTAAGGGCGGACTGCCCAATATTAGCCCCCCCATTTGTACAATTGAAAAATAAATTGTATGCTACACAAAATATGAATTGTATACTGTTTGGGCCCCACAACAGACCCCATGAGCCCCACATGGGGCACATACCACATGGGCCCCACATCAGGATAAATCTAAAATACTTACGATTGACAAGAAAGGTTTGTATGCGATATGTAATCATTAGAACTTTGAAATTTAGTTCAAATTCATTTTATACTTATAAAGAAATTCAAATTTTTTAAATTTATGAGTTATGTTTAACTAGAGATGTTGTAGTCAATTACAATTACGAATTCGTCATTAGGGCATTGAAATAAGGGGATTAATTTTACGTACAAGAAAAAAAATAAATCATAAATTTACATACGTATTAGGAAGGAGTGTAAAAATGATTTTTTTAAAATAAATTGTTTTCCCGATAATGCACAAAAGTTGTGGATTGGCATAGGAAGCATGCATACAAAATTTCAAATGCACTTATTTCTACTATTGTCTGATTTCGAAAACTTGAATCACAAAGTGGTATCGAAAGAAATTCCTTGATTAATTTAAAATTTTGAACCTATGTTTCTCCTACTATTTCCCACTTTTTCCTCGCTGACGCGAAGAAAAAGTCGGAAATATGAAAATTTTCCTAAATGTAAAATTTTGCATTATTTTCGGCTAATTTCTCCCATACAGACCGTAAAGTTTAACCGAAGATATTTAATCATTTATTTATTTTAATTTTGTATTCGCATTTATCACAACTTATTCCAACTGTTCTGCATTTTCGCGATGAAAAGTTTGAAAACAAATCAATTTTAATATTGTATTTTCCCACAACTTTAGTGAATTTTGAGCAGAAAGATATTTATTGATTGATTCAAAATTGGATACCTGTGGTTAGTTCTTATGATACTTATGGTTATTTCTCATGACACTGCTAACATTTTTTTTCGCACTAACGGTAAAATAATTTTTAAAGATTTTTTTACTGCTCTATTAATAATTCAAAAAGAACATCTAATAAAAAGTAATAATTAAAAAAACTTATGTACTTTCTTGTAGCTGTATTTTTGCTTTGGTTTAAACTTAGATATTTTGCAATTCCATTTTTTGTGTGATGAACTATTTTACAAAAAGGAAAATAAACGTGTCAGCAAATTTTACAGTTTTGTTACACGTTACTAACGACTACAGAAAGGGGATCGCCATTTTCTTTCGGATCTTAGAAGGGGTTCGCAAGAAAAAACAGGTTGGGAACTACTCCCTTATTACAGTGGTTCGCAACCTTTTTTGTAAATCATCTAAGTTTACTTTTTCTTCGCGTCAGCGAGGAAAGAGGGGGAAATGGTAAGAGAAACATACGTTCAAAATTTTAAATTAATTAAGGAATTTCTTTCGATACCACTTTTTGATTCAAGTTTTCGAAATCAGACAATAGTAGAAATAAGTGCATTTGAAATTTTGTACGAATGCTTCCTATGCCAGTCCACAACTTTCATGCATTATCGGGAAAACAATTTATTTAAAAAAAAATCAGTTTTACACTCCGTCCTAATACGTGTGCAAATTTATTATTTAGTTGTTTTTTGTACGTTAGCAATTAAAAATTCCGCCATTGCAATATTATTTTCGCGAGCCCCCTTCCGACAACACACGAACCACTAGGGGCTAGCGAACCACCGGTTGGGAAATTACAATTACCGCTGTTCTATTACAATGAATTGAAGTGTAAAGTAAAAAAAAAAGATGGGCTATTAACACGTATTTCAGTATGTTGGACTATGCCTTTCACATAAGGTGTTAGTATGTAGGGTCAGTTGGGGTGATTGTAAACATGGGCTAATTGTAAACAAGTTTCATAACTACACTTCTGGTGGTTTTGAAAACTTAACTGCTTGTGAATGATAAACTGGCAGCATAGGAAAGATATTGAAACACTTTCGTAAGCTTCGAAAGAACTGTGGAGGCGGCACTATTGTTTGAAAATGTCGCAGTGAAAAAAGTTGTTTAACAAAGTTCAGTGATCTTACATTTTCCTCCCCAGCTCATCCACAAAAGCGATCAGTTTCAACCGTTTTTATTTGTCATATGGAATGCTGCTAAAACATTTAGTTATGAATTTAATCCTCCCAGCTATTTTTCATGTGCAAGTTAGGTGTTTACAATTACTCCATGTATTTCGTACTCTGGGGTAATTGTAAACACTTAAATTTATTGCATTTCCAATATTTTGGGGGGACAATAAGTATTATATTTTGATGTAAATGACAATTTTGTGTCTATTTTACATAACTGTTGTAGTTGTTGCTATTGCCACTCGGAAATCCAAGCCCCCCTTGCAGGGCGGGGGGAGTCGGAGTTAAGGAAGCTCCGACTGATTATTAATGAGCTAAGCTAGAATGAAGTACACTTGGGTCAGAGGGACTTAATGATTTTGAACCAGCTCCCAGAAGAGAGATCGTCCCCTAGGTTGGTTCCTCAGCGAAAATTATTTCTAACTTGATGGACATTTGAAGCGACGATGTATTTTACTTGCACAGCTCCCTTTAGCGCACTCGGTCTCAGAGTAATCAGTCGCGGGAGGTGGTCACCCTCCCAAGCGTTGACCACGACCAGTTGTGCTTCACCTTCGGTGTTTTGTAGGATCCAAGCTTAACCAACTGATCCACTGCAGGACAAATTTTATATAAATTTGTCGCATTACTTGATTTTTTGCAAGATATTTCTCGTTAAATGATCTCAGCCGACTCATAACATAATTCAGCTGACCACATGCGGCCTGTTGGCCGCAGATTGAGAACCATTGCTCCGGAACTTATTAAGCCTTCAAGCAGACTGTTTATGAAGCAATTTTCCATTTGCATCAACCTTATTCAAAAATACATCACTGTTTACAATTACCCCAGATCTCTGGGGTAATTGTAAACACGAGCTCATTCGCTAACAAATAGTCATAAAGTCAAAATTTTTGTACACATTTCACAAGAAGTACAGTAGTGGCTACAATGCTCACAATTTATCTCTGAATTCATTCAAGAGGTAGGGAAGGATCAAAAGTTAAAACATTGAAAAAGCTTTTACAATTACCCGAACTGACCCTACCTTAAGTGCGATAATTTACCGATTTTTGTGTTTTTTGAGCTACAGCAAATTGGAAGATTTTGACGATTTTAATTTTTTTGTGCGCTTTTTAGCCTTTTTAATAAATGATTTTCACTATAGCCGTTAAAAATAATAATGGCTGACTTCTGCGAAAAAACTTGTAAAATGACTTGATTTTCGAAATTTTAAGTACAATGCGCTAGCTAGGTGTTCAATAAAAATCTGTTTTTTAATTTGCATGTTACTTACCTACCAAAGAGGCAAGTTTTCCGCGGTATAGCGTTTAAAAAAAAAAAAAAAAAAACATTACTTTTTTTCGACCCACCCTAGTAGGGGGGGGGGGACCACCCCCTAGTCCAAGTAATCTTCTTGACATTGAAATCGAGAAATTATGATTGAAAAATAGATAGCAATAAGGCAGAACATTTCTGGTATGTTCAGTGTTCTAAAGAAATAAAGTTAGGCCTTATTCAAGGGAATAGAATGCTTATTTAGTGTTCTGAGAGTGCAAACATTTCCTCAGAAAATTTTCAGAATTAAAGTCATAATAGCGCATTTTTCGACTCTCCTTTGGAGATCCGATATAGGGGAAAGGCATTTAGGGTATTCTCCCGTAGAACTTTTCGACATCGATGTTCTAAAACTTTTTTTATCGTTAGTTACAGCAGCTCTCCACTGGAAATTTTTCGAAATTCAAGTTAAAAAAAAAACAATTTTAAGTTATTTTACGTGACGTTAGTGTTTCCGATGGTTTTTTTTTTCGAAAAATAATCAGAGCGGAATTTTTCGAAATCGAAGAAGCAATTTAAATTATTTGACAAAACGCGCAATTTTGGCTAGGTTTGATGGTGTTAGGAAAAGGAGGGGTTCGGGGCTCTCCCAATTGAAATTTTACAAATTTCAAATTCTATAAACTCACTTTACTTTTAATGTTTAGTGACGTTAGGGAAGGCGGTGAGATACAAGGATCTCCTCCAGAAATTTTTCGAAATTGAAGTATTAAGGACTCAAATTTAGGTTATCTTTGCTGAGTTCAAGGAAGGGAAAATACACCGAATATCTTTGTATGCGTTAGCGGAAGGAAGGGTTAGAGTTCGCTCCTGTAATTATTTTTGAAACTGAAGTCCAGTTTAGGCTATCATTCGTAACATTAAAGGAAAGGGTTGATTCGGTCGCTCTCCTCCCGTAAATTTTCGAAATTTAAGTCTTAACGATGCAATTTTAAGCCATCTTTGGTGAGATTAGATGTAGGAGTAGTTTATGGGGCTGTGAAAATTAACTATCTTTGATGTCGTTAGGGGAAAGATTCTTGGAAATCTCCGAGAAATATTCTGAAATTGACGCCCTAAAGACGTAGTTCTAATTTTACGTTTGACGACATTAAAAGCAATAAGAAAAGAGTTCTCTACCGAAATTAAAGTTCTAAAAATGCATTTTTAGACTATCTTTGGTAACGCAAGATGAGGCGAGAGGTTAAGGGATATTTCCCGGAACCAGCTGAATTTTCCGAATTTGAAGTCATAGAAACGCAGTTTTGGGTTTTCTTTGGTCACTTTGGAGACTGACTTTCCTGACACCTCTTGGTTCCGTTCTCGGACGCCGACCTTAAACTTTACAGCCACAAGCAGTTGATGCCCGGGGCACGGGCAGGTCCGCCTGATCAGCTCCGTTGTGTGAATGTTAAATAAGCCTTTGTTTTAGGGTTGACATAAAACCCAGTTTTCTCCAAAGAGTGGAACCTAACGTTTTCTTTTGGGTTTTATTGCTTAAGGACAGAGCCTGGATCCTTTATGACTGGGCGCGGGCTTAGGTAGGGAACCCGGCCTTAATTTGAAAAATGTTTAAATAAAATGAAAGGTTTGGTTATATAAAAAAGTTTCTTACTGCAAAATGACGTATGAAATAATTCGAGTTACATCTTTCATTTGAGCCTCAAGAAACAACCACGAATCTATTGGTAGAATAAGCCCTTGAAAACGGTGCATTGTGTAATTTGGAAGGATTTGTTTAGTCTAAAACACCCCCGGTCAATAGATATCAGCTAGGTGGCGTCACGATACAAAAGAGCTTTCAATCTACATTTCATTATCGACAGCACTCTCAGATTGAAATCGTAGCACCAGTTAAAATCTGTTGTGTTTACTGTATTAATCTGGTAAACTATTACCGTGTTTGGAAACTGTCAAGCTGCTTGAGGCAATGTTCGTGCATTAGAGTGATTGGAGAAAAGGTTGCTGTGTATCCAGTTTCGACGCTTGAATTCAGTAGTAATCGATAAAGCATTTAATAGAGAGATTGAAATTCAAGGAATTCTTCGCATGCAGATTAAAGCCGAAGTGCAATATGAAACTTATTTGTACCTCTCGTTTTACATTCTTTTTAAAATTTTATTATACCAAAATTACCGCAGTTTTAAACACATTTGCATCGCAAATAAAGAAAAATCCCATCAACGAAGTTGAATGCGAAATGAAATTTAAATTAAAAATTTTATGTACACTTACTGCTATTAAAATTTGTGCACCAAGAAATATTTTTTGGAATGACACGGAATTTGCATATTCCGTTATTATCATCATTATTGTACAACATTGCAATCATTATTGTACAACGTTGATATAAGTAAGTGATTACGAAATCAAAGCAAAATGATTATTTACTGTAGTAAAAATTATAAATGAATGGCGGTTTTAGTACCTAGTTGGGCCACATATAGATAGAATGCAGGATGTGATACGAGCCAACATTGAGGTGTACAATGTCTCAATCAGAAACCGTGTGTTGTACTGCGGCATCTCGTTCCGCGCTTCTAATTCGTCCCAACTCGCAAGCTGTCCAACTTGCCTATCTAAAATATCCCACATGTGCTGGATCCTTGACACCTCTGGGGATCAAGTAGGCCGATGAAGGGTGGCAATTTGGCGGAGGTAGTCCTATGACATATTTGCTGTGTATATCCGACGCTGTCCTGTAGAAAAATGACTCCTGGGGGCCCTGTCATGAGTGGCAACAGAAAGACTGAATGATGTCGTGAAAGTAGTGTAGGAATATCACGGTACTATGGATCAATATTAGGGGTGACCATGTGTCGTACGCGATGATTCCTCATATCATCATACAAGTTTTGGGTGTGGTCTGCCACTATATAACGAAGGCCTGATTGATGCCTTCCCCGTGGCGCCTACACAAACGTCATCACTGCCTATATGAATCTGGACAGTGATGTATTCATTTCCCGCAGAACAACTATTTGTACGCCTTGGTTTTCAGCCAAATCCATGTCTTGTTCAAGTTTAATCTCGTTGCATTTGCAGAAGTTCCATTAATATTAAATTGCAAGATTTTTAGAGTATTTTGAAACCAATGAGTGCTTGACGAACTGGAACGCGGGCCTTTTTAGGCTGCGCGACGACCGATTCAGCATTAGAATAGAAAAAGGGGGCCTTATGCATGAATGGGGAAAAGTTGTAGCCTCTGTTTGTCACAAGGACCAGAGCACCTAAAGGTAGAGGACTGACTAAGCTCATGTTGGTATCCCATTCAGTCTGGCTCCTCTACCAGGACCAGTCCAGCTTAGGTGACACTACCGGTAATTAGACTACCGCCTAGACTACTAGACCTGGCATAGCTTCCAGGGCTGTCAGAGCACTCGAGCCCCTCCAGCGCGTCAAGATAAAAATACTGATGGGGGTAAGATATAGATGTGGGGTCTCCAGAACACGTCCTCGCGTGCCTGGGGCTTCCCAAGCAAGACTTGAACGACGATCCTTTAATGGTGCTCGATTTTTTTGAGGGTGTTTAACGTCATGGACCTGGTTTAGCACTGCTGACCAAAGAGGACAATGCAACAAAAACATCTGGATTCGTTGCTGAGGACTACCTGGTTCCATTGGGTTCCACTCCGATCCCGTTGAGTGTAACACAACTCTAAACGGAGTGTCATTGGCAGCACAGGTAATCTGCGATGCAACAGCAAATGTCTTTTTGTCAGGCACTTTGCAATGATACGAGCATGTACTGTACAGGGACCCGTAGTTAAAAGTGTTGCCTGTGTCCGGGTGCGGAAAGTAAATCAGTGTGCGCTATGGCTGCAAATCGAATGGTGTGAAGGCCTTGTTGATTATTGGCACTTATAAGGAGTCCTGAGCCTGGTCGCCTTGCAAGCGACCTCTTTTTTTGTCCACTGGTCTCAATTCCTCCTCCCAGGAGAGTCAAAACGGCCAAGGTGGCATGCCAGTTGTCGGGTCGACTACCCGGTTTCCATCTTCTTAATGACTCCGTCCCTCTCCGTTCCTGAGTGTTGCTCATAATTGTCTTCGATGGCGGCGTAACGAACATCTACGTTAAAAAATGTACCTCTGCAACAAACTAAGTACGCGTAAACAAGCTCTGTTTAACAATTTTATACTCCACGGAGAACGAAGTTCAGCGCTCTCTGATGGTATTACGCAACGCGCAGTCAGGCTGTATATTTAATCAATTGCATACTTGCCTGCCACGTACCTTCACGCCAAGTTTAGTTACAGAAAAAGCACACGGAACGCAGAACCGTGATTGGTTCTTAACCCTTTCGGAACCCTGACAATCACATTAACCTCTTACCTCAAATAGCGATATTTTGGTTTAAAAAGCTGCAAAATTTATCTATTTTTGCTTAGTGACACCTCTTATTCATGTAGACACATACGGCACCTTAGAATGACTAAGAACCATTAAATTGTAATTATGTGTCTTTAATCAATCATTTATTTATATTGCATTTTCTTATTTACAGAAATTACTCATGTGATTTTTAATAATCATTTTAAAAACATAGTGAGCATACAATAGTAAAACATAATGCATTAATCGAAAATACTGTTATTTTCTTTTATTGTCTTGATGTAATGACCATGCATCCGTCGTCATATTTCACTAAAAATCATAATTCTCATACGAGGCCCGTGAACTCGTAAAGAAAAGCAGGAAGGAAAATTTTTGTAAAAACGAATTTTTGTTTTGATTTGCACATGATTGTGGTGAAATTTTATGCCCATTACATAGTAGAAAAAATAATTCTTTTCCCTTTTTTTTCATATTTTGGTAATGAAAGGGCTAATGAAACTCAAAACCTAAATGTTAACTTTAACTTTTATTTTAAACCATAATGATAGCTTATAAGTTTTTTTAAGGAAATATTATGGTTTAAAATAAAAGTTAAGATTTAGATGACAAGGTAAATTTGATTTTCAACCGTCATGATGGAACGTCAATTTTTCAAACTTCCCCCAATCATATCAAATGACTGAAAGCCCGCCTCTTTATTCAAATCATAAACTCAAAGCATGAAAGAAAACTAATCTACTATTTAGTAACACGAGGTTTATTTTTCATCCGAGTAATGGCTTTCTAGTTTCTCCTTCAAATTGGTAAGTGAAAAGATTCTAGAGGAAATTAAATTAGCAAACGGATGTTCTTCCTTTACCCTGCTTAGTGAAATTGAGAAATTGCTTTTTTTCGGAAAAGGAAAGAAATATTTATCATTTCGACATATGTAGTTAGATGTAATTTATTTTCAAAAGTATAAAGGAGTCTTTTTTTTTTTTTTTGTTAAACTGGATATGAAGGATACTATTTAATGCTCAAATCTTCATAGGGTATTGATGCTCAGATACATCAAAGTCAGCACGAAAAAAAAACATTATATTAAAAGAGAAACATTCACTTTAAGACACTATACGATTTAAGAATAAGTACGCTTACAAAAAGCAACTCTTGCAAAAAGTTTGTGATAAATTTAGTGTATTTAATAAGAAAATTAGAAACTATTATTTTTAAATGGTAAAGCCAACAATAGTTGGTACTACTCAGATATTTCAAAAAGATCATTTAGAATGACACGAAATTCAAAAAGAATTTTTTAATTAATTGTTAAAATACTGTTTTTTTTATTATTATTATTTTTAAATTATGGTTAAAAGCAAAAAAATAGATTTTCCATGCCCTAGAAGCGAAACCCCTCCCCCCTTTTCTCGTTAAGAATAATGTATATAGAATATAAAGTCATCATTTACAACGCCTAATGTCCAACAGAATTTTCACAAGCGCACATAAAGCAAGAATATGATTCATTAATGCGACAAATCTTAGTATTCTTAGTCTTCTTAGAGCGTCAAAAGTGAAAAGAAACAACTTTACTTGGAGAAATGATATTGCATGATTTATTACATGCCTAAGATTTTCATTAATAGTCCTTTGAGATCTTTCAATTATTGTATGATTTCTTAAAAATTTTTTTAGTTAAATTCAAAGGTTCTTAAGAAATTCAGCGTTTTATCCAAAAGTTTAGTCAAATTCATTATACGGCTACGTGTTCATCTCAAAAATGCAAATATTCCCCAATTTTTTCGTTATTCATTCCTTTTTATTTTTCTAGTAATATTTAAGAAAAGTAATCTCCTTATAATGCATATTCTGATCAATGAACTTATCATGCGACACCCTTTGCTTCCATTCCCCCAAGTCCATTGATATTTATCATCTGTATGTTTGATATTTAATAATTACTAAACAGTAAAAAAAATCACGTTAAGAAAACGCAAATGAGCATTAAAATGCATAACGTTTTCTTAACGTGAAAATATTTTTAGCTTACTTGGACAAAGTGTTCCTTTATTATCAATTCTAAAATATGCTTAGGGATATTAACTTCATGTTTTTAATAAAAAAGAATTTTTAGAGATATATTGAATCTCATATATGATCGAAAATGAAATTTTAATTACATCTAATTAGCAAAAGCAACATGATTTTCGAATAATCTTTTTCATGGAAGAAAAAATTGTTTTTAACAATATTCCTCCACAACACTCTTTCATGAAAAACAAGAGAGTTTAAATGAAATCCAGCACATCTAGTATGATACTTTAAAAAGTTTGGTTTAAAAGCGCTCTGGGATGTCTTAAGAAAAATTTTAAATTGAAATTTCTTTAAAAATATGTCGATGGGTTCATTACTTAATTGTAAATAGTGGTTAAGACATACGATTATACATAAAAGAAATAAATAACTCTAACTAATAAGCAATACTTAAAAATAGCGTTTCAAGTTTCACCGAAAATAATGACTTTATATTAAAAATAATATTTTCGAAGTTATTCAGAAATCTTTAGGAGAACCTTCTATGCTCCTTTTGTAAATTATGTTTTTTTCTTTTTTTTCTTTTGATTTTTTAACTCGGCTTTATAGATATGTTTCTAAAAGAACGGATCAATGAATTACTAAGAACTGACAAAAATTGCTTGCTTAATAAACCTTACTCTAACTTCTTAAAACACGGTTGTGTGACTCCTGTTCATTAAACTCTAATTTTAGCATTTTTTACTGTTGACATTTTCAAATATAAATTCTTTTTACATTATAAAATAGTTCTTGAAATATGATATTTTAACAATTATATGAAAAGCAGAAAAAACGGCAAAGGCAAACTATGTTTCTCTTTGATGCTTCTTCTATTTGTTAAATCTTTAATATTTTGAAACTGCTTATAAATTCAAGGAATTCTATTTCTATTTATTTTTAAAAAAGGGTTATATATTATTTTTAAAATAAGTTTTAGAAACATGCATTCATTATAATAAAGAAAAATATATCTTCCTCTAAAGCACGATTATAATTATAAGGGTTAAGAGATTTGGATCTATTTATACAAAGATAGCGTTTCTTACTTTTTTCATTTCGATCTTTAGAAAGATATGCTTACTTTGCAGAAAGGCATTTTAGCGAAACTTACTGGATTTAATTTTGCACTCACAAGTGGCATGACCACTTTTGGATTCAATTCCCTCATTTTTAGAATAGCAGTTTTTTTTCCAGGTCATAAAATTATACCTGTATATTTTATTATATTTTATTTTATTCCCACAAATAAATGGACTAATTTTGACTTCAAATTTCCAATGTTTAACATAACAGCTTATTTCTTCAGGTCATTAAATTTTAGCTATAGTCATCAATCAAAAGCTTGAATAGAGAATCATTCTTTATGTATACATCTCTTGCGCACTGTCGCAGCTAGATTTGCGACATAAAGGGTAGTGAACAACAAAATGTGTTTTAGGTGCCAAAAATAAAAACAACAAAGTATTTTGCGTAATCTATATTAATTCATCCAATGTATTAAATTATTTACAAAACTAATGTAATAAAATAATATTTATGTGTAAAAGTATTTACAAAACATAACCAATCGATTCACGTAATACCATGAGACTAGCAAAAACTTCAATTGAAGCAATAATAAAAACGGAAAACAAATGTGCAGTGAATCAACCATAAGCCTTCGGATCCAGCTGGGTACTTATTTCAATTCTTATGATTTAATCCGTGATTGCAATGGTTTGGGGCGCCCACATCTCCATTGGTAGTTCTGTCTTAGTCTGCGATCTGGTTTATCATCATCATTGCGGCCCCTGAGTACCGCACTGCACGGGACTCCATGACCGAAAATCGCATCAAAATAATAATTCGTAGAAGACTGCCGCGCCTACTGTACAAACGGCAGAAAAAGGTTCATCTGTAATGTAACAATCGCACTATAAGTTTTT
The DNA here is from genome assembly GCA_038502835.1 of Octonoba sinensis. NCBI lineage: Eukaryota > Metazoa > Arthropoda > Arachnida > Araneae > Uloboridae > Octonoba > Octonoba sinensis. Next base: position 46,559,173 of record CM076603.1, read on the forward strand.
CCTTCGGGTCATGATTTTTAAATAGATGTGGGCAACGTCGAAAATTGCGATCATTTGGACGTCCTCAAAATATTGAATCACGTTTGTAAATTGGAAATTACTAAAATCCAAATATTTAATTATCTTACTTAACCTTTCTGATAATTTTATAATTTAAATTTTAGATCTGTGATTGTGCAAAAGAGTACTTAAAGAAATATCTTTCTCTAAAATGTTGCCCCGCCATGAATTGCAAAATGCGAGAAGCTATGAGCACATTCAGTGTGTGCAGAAGCCTAAATTGTATTATCTTACTGGTTTTAGGAAAATAGTGGTTCATATTACTGTTAAAAGAAAGATATTTCGCTAACTTACATCACAAAACAAAATATTCACTATGAACTTTTTTTTGCTGCTAATACATAAATTGCTTAAACTCACGCAGTGCAGAGCGCATCCAGTCAATTTGCGAAAAACGTAAAAAAGAGCATTATATCAGTTTGCAGTAAGAAATATTGTAGACTCGTCATTACAAATTCATGCTCGTCAGCAGAGTATATGCTACACAAAAATGACAAATAATAACAATCGGCATAAAACTTTCGATTCGATGATTATCATTTCTGATGCATGTAACGTGCAATCTTAAAATACTCTTTGTGTCGTTAAAGATGAAATAGTACATAATAAAGACATATCCAGATGAAAAACTATTATTAGTTTTTCGCATTACGTGTCTGAAAAAATATTATTGAACTTAGGAAACATATTCCGATGTGTCATTTTGTAATCCATCCAAAGGAATCTTACTTTTTTTAATGCCCATAATTTTCATGAAAAATTCTATTCTTCTATAAAGATATGCGAAACACAAAATGGCTATCGAAAAGGAATGCAAATTGAGTTCAGATAATACATTTTAGAAAGACATATTTTGTCCATCACTGCTGTTTTATTACGTAACATATCAATAACTTATGTTTAGCCAATGCCTAAAAATAAGTCATGCTATTATATTCTACTTTAAATAGTAGCCTTCTATTATTATTATCATTTTTATTATTGGAGCAGTTTCATGCAATGGTCCTTACAAAAATCAAACAAGAAGGAACATTGACTGAAGTTCAATACATTTGTAAGGAAATATAATATGTTTTGTATTAATGTTTTTTTCTTACTTTATCTTTCTATTTTGTACTGTGCTGTAGTTAAGTTGCTTATCTGCCTTATGCATGACATTTCTTTCTTTAACTTAAGCATTTTCGTAGATAATATGATTAGAGAATCCATTCTACTCTTTGAGAATTATGTTTTGCGGAATAAAAGGATTTTAGTTGACTTTATTACGATCGATTTTTATAGTTCATCGTAATTTTCTGTCATCTTAATTGATTTAGTTTTCGAATCATACAGTGAAAGTTTCCCAAGAATAAAAGATTATTTTATAAACATAGTAATTAGAGTTTGTTTAGCGAATTAACAAAAAAATCACTATCTGTTCTTGGTAAAATAGTATAATTTTGAAAATTTATAAAGGTTAGTTTGAGGTGGGTGCAGGGAAAACATTCTGAACGAATTTTAATTACAAGATAATCCATGTCCCCTAAAAGTTCAGTGAGGCGATTTTTTTCCAAATGTGAAATTAAAATTTTTCCAGTAAGAAAGAACAAGGGCCAACAAAAGTGAATATGTCAGCCGCAGGTGGCTCGCGGGCCATGGGTTGAACCACCCTGATCTAGCTATATATCTCTCTCTTTTTTGCATATAGCTTTAACTCTTAATTACTTCAAATATACCTTTTCAACAGTTAATGCATATTCATTCATTCATTCATTCACTATTTTATTTATTTATTCTTTTATTCTTTTACTCATTCATTCTTTCATTAAGAAATATCCTTAAAAATCCAGATCAAAAAGTTTCGTGAGAAAAGAGGCTCGTTTAGTTTTGGATGAATTTTGGATCTGTACATGTTCTACGCTTTAAGCGCTTTCTGATTTTGTTCCAAGCAAATCTATCCGTTAGATCAGGGCTTATATATGATTCATATATTCCCGTCGGCGCTAATGTTAAAATTTTTTGAACTGTTCAAAATTGAAGGAAAAATCGTTCAAATCAAAAAATAAAATTTTGGAAATGAGATGTCCTCGCCAAGATCTTTCGAATGTAAAGAAAAAGGAACATCTTTAGAATCGAACAATTCCTGCAAAAGTTATTAGAGGGGTGACAGACAGACCAACAAATCGACATACACATATTACCCTTCTCAAAGCCTTACTTTAATTTTTTTTCCCTTTTTTTGACTTTTTATTAATTTTCAACGATATTTTTACAATGCATTAAACCTTCTTTCAAATTCTTCATTTTTAAAAAAAACTTTTAAGGTAAAGTAGGCTAAAGAGACAAAAAATTACTTCGTTTTTAAGTGCCTCTTTCTATAAGCAGTACCAAAACAAATATACATAAAATGTCAAATATAAAAGAAGTTTCATAAATACAATTACAGTTGACAAAGTTGCTGCACGGGACGAGATTATCAAATCACGAAATCTTAGAAAGTCTTTCAGGAAATCATTACCTGAAAATAATCCTAAATCAACAAACTTCTAATTTTTCGCTTTATTTGATTCTATTTCAACAGCAAGATCGGCAGCAGAATTAATTCATTTTCTTATCCTCCGCGAACGTTCATGGGACATTGCACTTGGATTTAATCGACGATAGTTGTTTTGACGTTAAACGTTAAGAATGTCAGTGCCAGATACGGCTTCCCCTACTTCGCTTTATTAATAAAGTCTAGATGATTTTTATTAAAGAAAATTAAAATGTTATTGAACATGACGCGTAACTGAATGGAAAGATAGCTGCGTCGATCAATCAAAAGCACTTCTCGCAGTGCATTAATTTGCAAAAATATTTTCCAGCTTTATAATTATGTAAGCATCATCAAGATAATGTGTATAGGATCATAAGAGAGAATATATATTCATCTCTTCCTCTGAAATTAATAACTGTTCCCACGGATAATAACTTTACAACTCATTTAATTAATTTTTGCAAGAAACTGATTAACCCATTCGGCTCAAATGATCATATCTGTAGCTGGGAGGTAAAGGGCACTAAAGGGAGTTCACAAAAACTAACTTTATAGGAGATGTATTTAAAGTTTTTTTCGTTATTATTTATTCATTAAATTGTCAATTATGGGGTTTTTAAAATGAAAAATTGTTTTTTATGATCGTTGGACTTATGACTTTTAACATTTTACGGTAGCAGTTTTTTAAAATTATTTATAAAAGGGCACTATGTCTTTTTTTCAAATAAACAAAGTGCCCTTGACCTCTTAGGCACACATGTATGTCTCAGTGATCGGACCTGCAATAAAGTTTTAGTTTCGTAACACCCACGTGCACCGTGCAGTGTATGGTTATACCACAATATTTATATACTGCATAAGCCCATTCGGGCCTAAGGAGTATTGTATACGAGCCAGATATTAGACACGTGACAGTATTTGTTTTATTACATCCACGTGCAGGGTAAAGCTATATCACAATAAGTATATATCATATTAACCTCATTGGTCCTAAGTCTCAAATGCATCCCAGAGATCAGACATTTGACAGATTGCAGGGGTGGACTGCCTATTTTTAGCCCCAGTCGACAAAATTATATTACTTTCAAAGACGGTGTTCATACACCTCTCAAAATATTCCCAATCATCAGATGATAGAAGGCACTCTAATATCCCCCACTATCAAAAAATAAGTTAAAATTGTTTAAAAGATAACTTACCTCATTGTATCGAAACAACGTGGCGTAGGAGAGCCAAACAGCATTCAGTGGGAATTATAGAGCGGAAAAGTAAACATCTTCAGTGTTGCCAATTGCAGGACAAAGCTCACGAAACACCGTGGCGCGGACACACTCGGAATTTTAGCTCCATTTTCTTTCTAAAACATTTACGTTTCCTTAAACTACAATAAATAAATAAAAAAATATAAATAAAAATAAATAAATAATAAAAATGATTACGAATATATGAAATAGAGCACTCTGATTTAAGTTTTCTTTTAAACGTGATATTTCAGACATTTTTCGGATAATAATATGGGTTCTTTTCCCTGTTTGATGAAATCACTTGCCTTTAATAACTGTAAATTATCTACCGTTTTAATGCGTTCAAATACACTATATACTTTAAGGATTACTTTTATTCCCCAAAATAATCTTTAGCATGTGTGTACCTCGAAAGAAAGAAATTAAGCTGGTTAATGTTTGTCTATTATAGAATCGGAAACTACAAGTTGAATTTCGCTGAAAACTCCAGTTTGTTTATATTAGTAATGGACATGTTTAGAGAACAGTTCGAAATTTATTCATCTGATAGTTCTTTTTATGTTCCAATTTTAAGCAAAATTTCCACATGAGTTCCTTAAGATACGGGTGAAAAAATTCGTGCACTTGTTAATATTATATATTAATCGAAAGCGCATTCATTCATTTTTCCTTTTTTCCCTAAAATATAGATGGTTAGAATTTTCAACCATCCTTTGAAAAAAGTGTTAAATATAAAAATATATATATTTTAAGCAAATTTTTGTATTAAAACTAGGATTATATTATTATAATGTATTATTTTTCTTTCAAGTTAATATTTGTTTCAATTTAGTTACATTACTGACAAAAATAAAAGCTAACTAACATAATAAATCATTATGAAACAGATTTTAAATTTCGAAATTTTTTTTCTCGAGCTGTCATTTTTCTACAAAGTACACAAACGCTAGCGTTTAGGTGAAATTACTTTTCAAGAATTTATCCCTTATACAAACATTGGTTAATTAAAGCGAAAGATGAGAGCTTGTTTTACAAGGGAGTTCGAGCAATATTTTTTTTTTTTTTTTTAAGATTAAAAAGAAATAATGGATATACATAAGCACAGTGTAACTAATATGTTTTAAAATAGTCTCAATATAGAGATCTTTAGTATGTGCAGGAGGGAAAAAACTTTAAATATAAGCTGCAGCTTTCGATATTTGTTGTTTCTATTTTGCTTAGATATTCGATATCAGAAGAAACGTGTTTTTTTCTTTAAACGTTTGCATTTTACCAGATTATGAAAATATCCTACGAAAATGTGAACGAAGTATATGTATAGAATGTGCCTGCCAAAAGGTCGTTCTTCAGATAAGGTGTGAATAAAATAACCGAGGTATTCTGACTGGTTAAGAACAGAGTTCGTGGGCGGAGGTTCGCGTGCTCGATACTAACCGCTCGGGTACGTTAGTTGTGACTGGTACACGTTAAATCCATCGTGGTGATAAAGACTTTCTAGTCTCCATTAAAAATCATTGCATCTATGTTACTGGATCAAGGGTTGTTTGTCCCGTTTTCTGGATCAAAAAATTGAAATGTTGATAGTTCGTTCCTTTGTCTATCATGTGTTGTCTGAGCTAGGTCGGACATCCACAGTCGGGGTGGGGTGCATTTTAAAACGGAAGACTCTCAATTGGTCTGATTGATTGATCAAGATGTATATTCTACTCTTGCTCGGTGTTCCGAGTGACGTAAGTAACCTCAGGTATAAATAATATTGAGTCGTATTTCTTATGTATGTGTGTACATGTGCAAAAAATCGTCAATATGAAAGGTTGATGGAAAGTTATTTAAAGCTTATGTTCCTTTTTTACGTCAATATGTTTTCAGAAATATACTTTGTACTTTTGTAGTTACAGCTAACAACTTCTGTTAAGGTATAGTATGCTCTCAAGTAGTAAGGAACATTACTGACATAGCACATGGCTGTGTATGCAATTGGTAAAGTTTTTTCATCTTCTGTGAAATTGACTTACATTCACATATCTGGTTTTGCAGGAGCAACGACGTTACACATTTCAACAACGTTTCATATAAGTTGTTAAGGTAAAAAATTATGAGTTAAAATTACTTTTGTGACATGTAATTTGGACCGTTGCGTAAGCGATTGTTGAAGTTTTTGCATCTTCTGTAAAATTGACGTAAGTTCACACAACGGTTTTGCATTAGGAACGAGGTTATTGTTGGTGCCAGAGCTTTAGATTGGAGAATTTCTGTTTGTCATAGGCGCCAGCACTCCTAAAGGACTTGAGTATAGGAAGCTTAACTCGAAAAGTTCGTGTGCCTTTATTTTTAGTAGCTTTTGTTAGTAAGGCTTGCTTTCGTTGCTTATGTTATGTCAAGTTGCATAGCGGGTAAAATTCCCGTGTTCTACTTGTCGTGTAATAAAACTTATAGCTTCGATTATTTTTAAAATTAAGCTGTTCTTTATAGAAACACACAGCAGTTATATTTTTCAATATTAGTTATATTTTGCCGGTCACTTTAAGGACGAACCTTTACGTTACGTAGTATCAGGAGACACACTAACATACAATGTGGATTGAAGCAGCTTGAAACAAAGGCGAAGCCTTCCCTCTCGCAAACTGATGTCTGCAGAGGAGAGCAATTGAAGATGTGCAGCTTTTTTCGCGAGAGCTTGTGGTTGGCTATCGGAGACATCACTTAACACAACGCAGTAAACTTTCGCACGTGGTTGGCACTGTGGCAAGAGTGACATCACGTGCTGGCACGTGATCGGCAGCGAACGTGTTAGAATTACTTTTGCGATATACGATTTTGTTTTAATATTTTTTTGAATGTTTTTATGACGCTCCAGTTCAACCTGCTAAATATATCAGTCTACATTTGTGCGAGCAACACTTTCGGTATTCTAGTGATAATAAAAGCCCTATATTGGTGCCCATGACGAAATAAAATCCCTATTCTGAGCGCTTTTTTTGACATTACTTACATATTACTTTTACAGTCTATACGTAGTCAGTAGCGTACCTAACATCAATGTCATCCGGTGCACTAATTTGTGGTAATTTACAATGGTACCCCCCCCCCCAAAAAAAAGGCCAAATAATAAATATATAAAAAAAGAAGAAAAATAGCGAGTGAGAGAAAAGGGGATAGTAATTTTTTGCTAGAAATACGATACATAGAGAGAGGAATAGCAAATACAGTTCTGATTAAGTAAAAATATTAATGTACTAATAATACATTTTAAAGACTATTACACTAAACAATCTATTTTTTAAAAATCTGATCGTAAAATAAAACGTTTTATATACTGCTTTTCTACATAAATCATTTGTTGACCGAAAATGCACAACCATGAGTACAGCGAATAAACATATCTTAAATGTTGAATTATGTGCTTTGGAGCGCTTGCACATTCAGAAAACACCTCTCGGTCAATAAACATCAGCTGTTACTCTTGAGGGAGAGAAGCAATTTTCAATCTACATTCCATTATCGGAAATACATTCCAGATTGAAATCGTAGCGCCGATTTAAAATCTGCAGTAATTGCTGTGTTAAACTTGAAATGCGCCGCTTTTGTTGGGGAGTCCATTATAAAACTTCTCCTCAAAGCGAGGTTCGTGCGATTGGTGAAAAGTGCCGCTGCGTGTGTAACTGGTTTCAATATTTGAATTCAGTGGTGGAAGTGTAATCGATAGAGTTTTCGAATGGGTTCTTGATATTCATAGAATTTCATTTGTGAAGTGGAAGAATGGTCATATGTAAGTGGGCACAGATCGCTTTGGATTAGTGAATTTTAGATTTGGAGCTTGCCAGAATCGAAGTCAATGCTCGGGAATGAATTTATAACATAATTAACAAAACATCAGCTTTTAGCTTTGATTATAAATGTGCTATAATCAGTTTTTAAACCGTTTTAAATGCAAGAGAATTGTATTTTTCTTTTAGCAATAAAAATAACAATAGTTTTGTAGCATAATTTAAAATACTGCAGTAGTAGGACACCTCAACGTCTTAAGGAAAAGTGATGAATAACCGGTTAGCATTTAAAGTTTAAGTACGTACTTTTTCTGAAAATGTATATCTATATAAATAAAACCGAAAGTTTGTGTGTGTGTGTGTCTGTCTGTCTGTCGATCACCTCCTGGCGAGATGGAACGGTCCAGAAGTACGAAATTTTGGTTACAGGTACCTTGGGTCAGGTCCTCGGGCACCTCGAAGCGTTTTTCCTAAAATTCGAATTTGTTCTTTTCTTATTCCAATTTAAGCAAAACTGTTAATTTTAGGAATATATCATCGAAGAAACGTCACACCTTTTCGATTTTTGCAGCTTACTGATGCCCATAAAAAACGGCACAAGATGATCTCTTTCAGAAGTTCGTAGAACGAATAGAACACGCGCAATATTCCTTTAAAGTAGTTTTCGAACTTTAAAGCAAGGCTTACCTCTGAATTTATCTGCTCAAATTGCGTGTTTTCGCCAAAATAAATAGTACTTTCGTCGCCAATTAGATGATTTCTGTTAACATAAGATTGAGAAAATGCTATTTTATCTTTATTCATGCCGTTTTATGAGCAAAACAAATTCTAAAAATTCATTTCATTTTTATACATATTTTGTGGAATTACTGACGATTTTTAATTACTTCAGATGGAGGTTGATTTTCCTTCCTTTTTTGGCAATTTAATAGTATAGTAGCAGTTCAACAATTTCATGAAACATTTCTTCTGGTGGGGTGTCCGCTTTATCAACGAAACAAATTCTAAAAAGTCATTTCAATTTTATGCATGTTTTGTGGATCATTAACTGCAGACGATTTTCAATTATTTCATCTTGAGGTTGATTTTTCTTTCTTTTTTGGCAATATAATATTTATTCTTTCGCTAAAAACTAGGTTTTACATAACCTAGGTTAAGAAAGGTTTTCGATATGGCTTATTTTTGATGAAATTTAAAATTTCGCTAAGTGGTTATCCTTTTATCTCGCCTCCCCCCCCTCTTCCAGTTAATTGTTCTCAATATATTATTTTGTGCTTTGTACCTCTTCTAAACCGCACCAATAATCTTTATCAGTAATATTGTTATCATTTAATTCAATACGTGATTTACATTGTAGGATCATGGCGCATTTGCGTTATGCTTCCACTACTATAGTGCAATTTTACGATCTTCTGCTTTATTTTAACTTTTTAAAGTAGAGAGTTTTATTGATTCCATATTTTACTCAAGTGATTTATTCTCTAACATTTATTCAATTTTTGTACTGACTGTTTGGCGCCATTTGGACTGAATTTAGTTATTTCTTTCTATCAACTTAAATTTCACACGTCAGAACTGGTTAAGTACTGGACATTTTTTAACTTAAATGTGCATTTGCCTTTGGAAATAATGCTTTTTTTTATTATTCCGTTTTTATCCGAATTTTATAAAAGTGCTATTTAATTGAATTTTCAGGAAATGTTTTGACGATTTTGCAAGCGGGATTTTTAGGAACGGGTGTCCTTAGTTTAATGGGGAATTTGGGATGGACTGTTGGTAATTTTATTAACAGCTGCTCTTAAAGGCCTGTAGTCTAATGGGTATTTTAGATTACTGACGTGTTTATTCTAATGGAGATGTTTTGGGACGAATGTCCTTATTCTGTTAGGGAAGTTTAGGAATAGTTGTTTTTATTCAAATGGGGGCTTATGTTTCTTTATTATAGCAGAAATATTCAGGGACCGTTGTCTTTTTTAAAGAGAATTCTGCTCTTATTCAGATGAGAATTTTTAGATGTGGTGTTATATATTGTAGTTGCGATTTTTACAGATTCTTGATATCATTTTGGAACAATTATCCTGATAAATATGTGCATTTTAGTTACTGTTACATTGTTCACTCTAATGGCACTTTTTACGAACTGTTGCTGGCATTTTAATGTGTATTTTTATGAACTTATTTTTGGTCTAAAAGGAATGCTTCGAGGCTGTTGATTTTAGTGCAATCGTGATTATTGATGAGTTTATCTGTTTAAATGGGATTTTTTAGGACTGTTGCACATGTTCTACTTGGATGTTTTAAGAAAATTTTTCCTTATGTATTTACAACAGAATTTTGGACATGTGTCACTTGACCTGCGAATGATGCAATATTATTCCGTGCAACGCCGGGCATGTCAGCTAGTTCGTCAATAAGTATCACATCGTGAAAAGTTGGTTCGGTTTAAAAACACCATAAATCATATATTGGGTTGATGCCTAAGTTCCCGCGTTTTTTTTTAATTTTTAAAATTTGCGTTGAAAATGAAATTTTTTGGCATAATCTTTTGTGTTATTCGACAGAGAATTTTTCGCTCTATAAAATGGAGTATTTCACTTCTTTGTTGACTTTAATTTTTGTTACTTTTTAGAGCATTTAAATGCAGTGTCAAGTCAACAAAAACGAGCATCACCGACACCACTTTCTTTTTGCGTACAATCGAGGTGTTTTGGTACCTCGATAGGACACAGAAGCTGCTAGAGAGTTTTGTGCCGTGTATGGAGATGGTGCTGTAGTCGCTTTCAAATGCTTTACGCGGCGTTTCGTTCAATAATGACGTCGAATTTCGGGCTTGGTTGGACGAATTTTTCGAGAAGCTGCCAAGGGATTTCTACCGAAGAGTCATCGAAAAACTCGTTGAACGTTAGGAGAAAGTCGTAAACAACAACGGAGAGTACATTATTGATTAAACTGTTGCTATTTTATGTCAAAAAATAAAGTTTTAAAAAAAAAAACGCGGAAAATTATGCATCAACCCAAAAAAAAAAAAAACAAAAAAAAACAAAAAAAACCGTAGGAACCAAGGATCCACGTCTTTCTCAATATAGGCACATCTCGAGAGGTACCTACAAAGCAGCAAGTACAGTTCAAAACAATAGATTTTGTAAGAAACATGAACAGCCATGCTCCTGAATGCCGTTTTAACTATAAAGACATTGTATTTAGGCCAAATTAAATAAATTATAATAAAATGAACTCATTATGATACAAAAACACCCGAAATCCTAATTTTGTAGCACAATTATATGCACACAAAATCAGAAAACTATACAAACGATGGACGAATAAAAGAGTTAATTTTTCATAAATATACTTTTAACCTAATGTATTGTAAGCTTTTCATTTACATCGGTGGTCGACAAGCTGTCGATCACGAGCTATACTAGTAGCTCGCGGGGTAATTTTTGGCAGTTAGCAGCCACGTTCAGCTGGATAGTCTGTAGATTATATTACAGAACTATTGGTTAGTAGATCTTCAAAATTTCCCCAATATTTTCATTGCACACCGCGTCGCTCAAAATCAATCATTAAGTTGTAAAGGAATTACTTATTTTAGAAAAAGGATGTCTTCAAAATTTCAACTAATATAAATTCTGCACATTCCGCAAGCCTTAGCAGTGAATTTTTTTTTTTTTGCTTCAGGAGGTTACAGTAATGAAACATTTTAAGTTATTAGCGTTAATGCATAATTTTCCCCCTTTTTAAAAATCTTAATTAATATCAAATCAGTAAAAATATCTCTAATATCTAAGTTTATTTTTATCCTTTTGTTTTTTACATGCACACTTATTACTAATTAAAAACCTGCCTTTTATAAGGCATGTCTAAATTTCAGAAATATGGATTTTTTTAAAATCCAAACGAAAAAAAAAAAAACAATTAGTTTTACTTTTCCGAGAGTGTTCTAATGAATTTCATTGAAATTCCTCATTTTAGTACAAAGAATTTTAAACAGACTTCTTAGCTTAATTTTTCGCTCAATTGTATCACGACATGTTGCAATTGCAACCAAAATAAACCAACCCCTGTTCATTGGTTTTCTTTATAATACGACGACCTTAGTAGTGAAAAACTTGTTGGTATCTCTGAGAGTGGATTAATAACTGAGATTTAAGTTTCTTATTTTTGTCCTGCACGGTTTTTTTTTCTTTTTGACTGGGACGAGGGCAAGGGGAAGGGGTAAATCGCAGGAGAATTTGAAAACGGTACGGATGCTCAGTGTCCTCAAAATTTGGCGAACAGTGATTTACATCTATAGAAAGCAATATTTTTTGAGTCGAATATATTTTCTCTGCTTTATGCGGAAGGACACGAAATCGCTGACATAATGGAAAGTATTTAACGAATACGATTATATGATCAAAATCACGTACGAATTTAGGTCGTAGAGAAACACTGTGATTAATAAAGATCGATTATTTGGACTTACGCTCCTTGCACTCTCCAAAAAAGTAAAATGCAAAATTTGCATTTATTTATATGTTTTGAAAGCATTTTAAATAATTCTAGCATAAACATTACCCCTTTGAAGTAACTTTGAAAATGAAAACAATCCGTTTCCTCAAAAGAAATCAGCCGGAAAAATAGTTAAATACTCAGATATACTTTCAGAATCTTTGATCTTTTTTACGGTTCTAAAAGCAGGCAATTTTTTTTACAATAAAACCTTTCAGTAATTCAGGATAAAAATGCGTTTCATATTCCGCTAGAAATGCTTTGTAGTTGAAAGTACTTTCAAGATTAGTTATAAAGAGCGGGAAGGAAAATCGAAGTTTAAAAGTTAAGATCACATAACTTTGATCTTTTTCGCTAGGCTTTGCGGAAACATCTTTCCATTTCAATATGTAACGCAAAGTTTAATATAAACGAAAAATGAAAATTTTAACCGTAAACTGCGTTTAAATGTTAGTTGTTTTAAATTCCGTATTTTATGGATTTTCCAATTAGATTGGCAAAATTCGTCATTCATGGATAATGAGTACTTGAATTTAGTTTTCTTTAACGATGTTGAGATATAAAATGCATACAAATATCATCTTTTGTGACTAGTATAATGAATGAAAATGTTTAAAATGTCTCTCTCTCGAAAGAAAAAACATATTTTTTTCAACTTAAACCTTCACATTAAAAAATTTATTTTAAAACATCTTGAAACAATATTTAGATTTTTACATTGTTGGAATCATCAGAAAATGCTCTTCGGTTTATGAGCTTAATTTTTGGGAATCTTATCACAATTGGAAAAATTCTCATTCTTTAGTAAATGATTTTTCCAGTACTCCCTATTTTCCTGACATTTATTAGCAATTTTTATAATTGTTCTTTCCTTTCCTGTTCTTTTCCCGTCTTTTTTCTCATGGGCTCTGCACCCGCCTTGTTCCTGGCCTCTGGTTGGTCAATCCCTAATCCGACACATTTGGTATAAATACCGGTTGTCTTTCTGGTTCTTACCTGTTCACTCACAGCTTTCTAGTTGTGTGTTGAGCACACTTTTTCTGCACTGATGAAGACGCTCCATTGTAGTTTCGAAATAGCGTTACTTTTTATTCTGAATTTGTGCTTTTTTACGTTGTTTTATCTTTGTACTTACGTTTTAGCACAAAGCATTTTGATCATTTATCGTGTACAATATTTAGATTACCGGATTTTAAAATTTTGATCACAAATTTGCAAATAAAGGGCCATTTCAATAGAAATACAGTTCGACCACGACGTTCTGATACTTGGACGCTTCTGCGCATGTCAGAAAAGATCGAATCCATTCGAGCTTTAGGAAAATTCGTTTTGCAGGTGCGTCGTTTTCGTTCGTGATTCGTTTTGCATGCGAATTAGAATGTTAGCTCCACTGTTTCTTAAAAGAAACTGAATTTATAAACTGGCATATATCATCAGTTCGGAAGAAATCAAGTATGCTAAACGAACTAAAACGAGAACAGGAATGGCACATTCCTTACACCAGTAGTTCCTTTCTTGGAAATGAATAGATTCTTATGAGCACTCTGCCAGTCAGAGCTCTGTTTTTAAAGTAGTACTGTACAATCCCCATTTTTGTGTCGTAATTTCCTTAAAAATATTTCATGTTTTTTCAAGTTTAAAAATAGCGAAACTAGGTCATGTTTGCAAGAACTTTTGTGTGCCATTACACGTAGCAACTACCCACTACGCGATAAATAACGAATAAAATAAGTTTAATTTGTTGATTTTAAATGTTTTTACCGAAATCAAAAGGTACGATGTCACACTTCTTGTTACCCCCTCCCCTTGTTACAAACTGTCACACTTTTCTGAAACCCCCTCCCCTCTCGAAGCATGACATGGCCCCCAGCTAGTTTGTAAGTAAGTGTTTACACTTCAGTCACGGTAGGACAGAATGCAGCAGCCTGCATTATTTTTACTATGGGAACTGCAAGCTTTTGTTTAATTTCTCCGCCTAGAACACCTTAGGGTCTTAGACCACTTTTTTTTGTCATCATTAGTTAAGCCTCTTTAATTTTTTCTTTGGCATTTTAAAAGCTTGAGTTGCTTTACAGACGGCCATTTCACCAACTTTCGCAGCTTTTCAGAAGTTATTTTCGTTTTATGATCATCGATTAGATTTCATGGTCTATGTCCGTGACATTTCTGGAAAGAAACCATAGGATTAGTTTCCAGAAATTTTAAATGTAAAGTAATACAAACCGACATCTTGCCCCAACGCGAAAACTACGGAATCTTACCTCAACGCGAAAACTACGTCATCTTACTCCAACTCTAAAACTGCGGAATCTTACCCCAACGTGAAAACTACGGCATCTTACTCAAACTCTAAAAGTACGGCATCTTACTCCAACGCTAAAACTACGGCATCTTACTCCAACGCTAAAACTACGGCATCTTACCCCAACGCGAAAACTACGGCATCTTACAACCAAAGCATCGGACTAGACGCCCGTTCTGCCTAGCACCGCGCAGCAGTGGCACGTGGGTGCCATCTTCGGTAAGCACCGAAGCCCTTCGGTCCTCTGGTAAGCGCCGCAATCATATCTTGAGATGATGAGATGTGATTTCGGTGCTTACCAGAACAATCGGAATGTCAAAATCATTTTAAAATACCCCTTAAAACTTCTTAATCAACAAAATCCATTTATATTCGCTCACTGAGCACGGGCCTTCACTCCAACTGACCGGCAAGCTGTTTTTGCGCATCCACGTGTGTGAACCATGTGATCTTGAAAGATACGGTTTCTTTTACAATACGGCTTCTCACCCCAATCTACCCGATATATCTATTATTTGGTTAAAAAAAAGAAAGTCGGAAGTATGGCTATTGACATAAACTCCTTAACCATTCTAAATGATTATCATTTCCGTACGTTTTTTATGTATTAACACAAAAAAATTCAAATATGTTGTAAATTTTACTCTTTGGAGTTTCTTTTTTGAAGGTAGCTTTGGGGGAGGGATGGAACAATACAAATAATATAAATGAATATGGTCAGTTGGAGTGAAGGCCCGTGCTCAGTGAGCGAATATAAATGGATTTTGTTGATTAAGCAGTTTTAAGGGGTATTTTAAAATGATTTTGACATCCCGATTGTTCTGGTAAGCACCGAAATCACCAAAAAAATATACCACCAAATATTTCTTTTTTCCAATATGTATTGGGAAAAAAACAACAATACAGTGATAAAACTATCATTTGATAAATTATACTTGTAAGAAAACTATATTTCAATTTCATTCATTGACATTATTCGTTTTGTTTATAATATTACCGTACCAAACAAATAAAGCATACATCCAAAAGCTGTCTTTTGGGTAAGAGCATCTTTTAAAACTTTGACACATTATTTAAATTATTGTACTTTTTTTTACTCATAGCAAATGACGTTTACATTAGTTACTCTCATTTGGATAAACATAATGTGTTGCTGTATTTCATTACTTTATTTTTTGTGTATGGTCTGCTTTTGTTGCAGTAATACAAGCAAGAAAATAGATTGAAACTTGATGGTGGGAAAAAAACAACAATACAGTGATAAAACTATCATTTGATAAATTATACTTGTAAGAAAACTATATTTCAATTTCATTCATTGACATTATTCGTTTTGTTTTTGCACAAAGCTGCCTAAAGAAAAAAAAACAGAGAAAAAAAATTACAATATATTTCCATTTCCATTCATTTATATTATTTGTATTGTTCCACCCCTCCCCCCCAAAGCTACCTTCAAAAAAGAAACTCCCAAGAGTTAAATTTACAACATATTTGAATTTTTTTGTGTTAAATATGAAAAAATGACAGTGAAAATCTTTTCACAATTTTCTATTATTCATGTAATTTTGATTATTCTATTGAAATGTGAACTATAAAATATTTATAAAACCTGCTACGTTAAATTAACTCCATTGATTTTTTTACACGTCACAAAGAGAAGAATTGATAAAATCTACACTGCTATAACGTAAGGATTTTTTTTTCAAAGTAATGGATTTTTGATTCAGTAATTTCTAAAGGGAATTTTAGACAGACATTTACTCTCAAAAAAATTTTAATTGAAATTCTAATAAAGTTTTAGTGACTTAAATCTACATTTCTGAATTAATAAATCTTTTTCAATTTCTAGGAATTTTCTTTTCTTTAGTAAATTCAAAGAGAATAATTTCAACAATTTATTATTAAATGTAGAAATGTTGACTTTTAAAGTCATTAATTTTCCACTTTATCTTTGAATTTTATTGCTGGACCTTTCAAAAGAGCCTTCATTATCAAAACCTCTGTTTACCGAGGACATGAATAAACGTTTAACTCACAAAATAACAGCTGCAAAATTCATGTACATAAATTAGTAAATTTACTACAGACATTTGTAAAAAAAAAAAAAAAAAAAAAACAAAAAAAAAAAAACGCATATCTATATATAAATACACAAAGACAAAACAGTTGAATATTCTTTTCTCCATTGTATTTCAACCAATTTTCTTACTATTTTGTTTACTTAATAGCTATTGATAAGTTTCGGTGTTATCAATAAAAAAATTTTGGGAATAGTTATAACTTTTTTTTTACTATTTTCAACGTAGATTAGAAGATTTTTTCTTAGAAGTCTTTTTTCGTCATGCTTTCATACTACTCCTTACATCTGCAATATTTGTACAATACTGAATACATTTTCCACTATTTGTAATTCAAAGAAAAAGAAATGTCAAGAAAAAAAATGGAGAAAATGTAATTTATTAAATGAATGTCAAAGCAAAATAATACTAATCTTTAAGGTGTCAGTTAATTGAGTTCTAATATATATATATATAAGTCAGTCGGTTTAGATTGTGTGTCCAGTAATGTCAAACAAAATAAAGTACAATTTGGTGCTAAGAATGTATAATAAAATATAAAGTGAGATCATAATTGCAGTGAGGCGTAAATTGTGCTTCGAATTAACATTTCTAGTTGAATTGCATTAGCGTTTTGAACTCTTGATTAAATTGAAAGCGAGTGTTTGCATTTCTAATTTATTCAATAACAATAGGGTCGTATAAAAATTTCTATATCTATTTTCTTTAACTCCTTAACGATCGGTCACTTTTCAAGAAAAAAGGTCATAAAAGTGCCCTATTTTTTATCTCTGAAAATTACATTAAAATATGTGTGTGAACAATATATAGATTCATTTTTACTTTTTGATTTGTGTTTATTTTGAAATTTTAAAGACTCCAGCCCGGAAATATCACGGGAGAGAAAAATAGAGAGCTAAACCTCACTCTGTCATTTTCACGGAAGCGAGAGGAAAGGGGTTAAAAGAGAATGAGCGCAGAAAGGTAAACTTTACGTATAATATGTGTTACACATGCATTAAATTAAGTAACTGGCTCTGTGGTCAATCAGTGGCACTGAGCAGAGATCATCACAATAATTAAAATGTTTAAACAAAACAAGCTGTTAGCAAATAGAAAAATCAAAATGTTTCAACGTTCGAGGCTGAACTGGAAAAATTTAATGAATTACGGTCAAATTTCGACCGCTGAGCGAACTCTAGTGGTAATAAATATCTAGCGGTGATATTGTTCTAAGCTTATTCTTGCATGTAAATTGAATAGGGCTTTTTTAGTTGGTTCCAGAAAAAAATACAGTTTTGTTTTTTAAATTTCTTCTTTACCTCATTTTATTGTTTTAAAAGCTCTTTTAGTAGTTTGGCGTTATTTTTTTACATTACATTAACGATTCTACCCTTTTTGTTCAGATTATAATCTGAAATGTAAGTTTTGTTTTGATATTAAACTACTGCGTAAAGTTCTGAGACAAAAACAAGCATATCTAGCAACGAATAAACATTATTACACAGTCGAGTATTTGCTGTGAGAAAATAATTGATAATATTTTTTGTATTTAAAGAAAATAAAGACAAGTAACAATCCACAATTTTCTCCTACGTTTTGTGCGGAAAAAAATCTTGAGCAGAAAAAAAAACCCCGCATACATATAGGCCATTGGTTCTATTTTTCAAAGTACATTGTAATACGAAATCCCTAACAACGACAAAACGGTTCATTAATTTTGAAAACCGTAACACATAATCCTTTTGCGAAAGAAAATAAATAAATCATTCTTCAACGCAAGATTTTTCTAAAGTGAAAAATACCCCTTCTATTCGTGAAGATATTTTCTTTTTAGCCTTTCGAATCTAGCGAAATGCATTATCCGTTTTGGAGCGTATTGAAAAAAGAGCAATTCCATAGCATTTTTTGACATTATTGTAAGCTTATAGTTGATATGTATTTCTATTTTTAATTTAAAACAACTAAGATACAATAGCTTCAAATGCAGTTCAACAAACAATTTTTTTTTGAAAGAAATATGTTTTATATGGCACACGAAAATGCTTTTAAGGGGAGTTAATTTCCGACTTTTTGTTTCTGAAAGAAACCTTTTTTTTTACATAATTTAACGAGCGAATTTTAAAATTAATACACAAGAAGCGTAACATAAGTTTAGAACTTTTCATTTATTCTACATATGTTAAGAAGTATAAAAAAGAAAAGAAAGGCTAAACATGAGTTGATCCACTTTACAATATTTGCAAAAAGTAACTCAAAAATATGCATTAAAGCATCTAAAATAGAAAAATCTCATGCTATAAGCATACATACTAAATTCTTTTTTTTTTTTCAAATAAATTTTTGAATTAAGAATGGCAACTGTGAGCTACTTTTAATTACCGATATTTCAACCCATCAATGAAATTGGACATAATTACCGATCAATCGAATTGGATGTAATTACCACTTAAGTAGGAAATAAATACCGTTTAAATTGGATACCGTAACTCAAAGAATATTATGAAAAAATTGGATATGAAATTTGTTTTAAACATTTCAATATATTTGAAAGTTTTTAAAATTAAAAATACTATACCTTATTTCCAATCCAATAAAAAGGAAAATGAATAAAATTAATTACGAGTAATTACAAAATTGTTAATTAATTTCACAACGAAAACTTATATTTTTAACGTAAACCTAAATAACATTGTGTCGCTTTTCAAAGTGTCAGAAAAACATTTCAGTACAGTAAAATCAAAGGAAAATATTTCCCCAACTAAAAATGTCAGTAGATTTTTTTTCGAGCAACACAAGAATATTTTTTGGTTAAACTAACAAAAACATCATTCTTCATTATTGGTGGTCAAAAACATAAGATTTTATTATCCTTTATTAATAAATGGAATTAGAAAACATGCAAGAGGGTTCTTCATTTTTATGTAATAAGGTTTCGGAATTGCGCTAATCTAAATTCTAAAATTGATACGAATTCCTGTATGAATTAAGACGTAAATTAACAACGTACATCATGCAATTTTTAAAAAAGATTGCAGACACGAGTTTTGACGTTGCAAGGAACCCGTTTTCGAAAGCAAAGAAAGTAAGCTTTTAGATGAAAACCATCCAGCTGAAGAGTTATTTTGCTTTTGACTTTCTATATGATTATCACTATCCTTCTACAAAATAATTTTCATGACGAGTCGTGAACTGACCCGATAATTAGTCATGCATAAAAAAGTTTGCGACACAACCACTTCCTCTGCCACACAATTCGATTTTCTACGAGACAATCAACTCTTCCCTTTGGCTCTTTATAGAGCAATAGTCCTGAACTGACCTAATAATTAGTCATGTATAAGAAGGTTAGTTCATTTGCGACACAATCAGTTCCTTTGCCACACAGTTCACTCTTCTACGAGACAATCAACTCTTCCCTTTGACTCCTTATATAGCATGTTAACGCAGAGCTACCTGTTATGCACTTCACAGACTTATTATCCTCTAGATAAGCATATAAAGTGTTTAAGCAAAGAGCGCGAGGTGCTCCAATGGATCGCTGGGGGGGTCTGCGGTTTTAATTGACTTTTCCGAACCATAAGTACAGGATCGGAAGTAGTGTAATACCGATCGAACATTGATGCCTTTGCCGGGATTCAAGTCCAGTTCCCAAGACGATGGAACACAACGCTCTACCGCTGAGGCGGCCAATCAGCACTTCTGCAACACAAAATGAATGTTATAGAAGAAATTTCCTAACGAATTTCCAAGCGGTTCTGTTACCAAACAAGCCACTTTTAACCATCACGGTTTTAGTTATTTATAGCTATTAGATAAATTGCTGTGCATCTTGTGCCTGGAAATGTCCAATGATAATGCTTGAATATTCGATAAATGTATTATTCATGTCATTAGGGCAAGATAAAATCGTAAAAATTCACTCGAGTTACCATTTGGTTTTTAAACCTCAAATGACGTTTGCTCTGCTCTCTTTGTATCAGAGACATAAGGCCATAACAAAAATAAGTTTTAATGACATTTGATAAAAAATTTGTTTACGATCAAAAACGTTAAGTTTAAAAAAATGATTTTTTTTTAAATTTTAAAATTTTAGTTCAAATTAAAAAATGTTTCTTGATCTCATTCACCAAAAAAACTTCTTTTTGACATAAATCATAACATAGAGAATTAGCAAATACCCTTTTTGATGTAAAACTTTCCTCATAGATCAAGTATGCATATAAAATTAGAAACAAGTTAATCTTATTTGATTACACAACCCAACATAATTTATAATGGAAAAAAGCTAAACACATTTTAAAATCTCATTATTTCATTCGAATTAGACAGAAACATTCTGTTCCGTTTCTGTCTTCTTACAGTGTACCTTAAAGGTCGAGACCAACGCTCGCCACTCGCCATTGGTGACTAGAACGACCAACGCTCGTCACTCGCCATTGGTGACTAGAACGACCAACGCTCACCACTCGCCATTGGTGACTAGAACGACCAACGCTCGTCACTCGCCATTGGTGACTAGAACGACCAACGCTCGCCACTCGCCATTGGTGACTAGAACTTTTTATTTAGCGACTGTTATGTCGCTATGTTATGTCGGTCGCCAAAACTGGCGACTAGAAAAGGTTTGTAATTTATTATTATTTCTTTAAAAATAGGAATTTGTGTAACTTTGTGAGGAAGTGTAGTTTCAGGTTTATGTATGTGAATGTTTGTATACAAAATGAAGCCGCGGTTGGGGAAGGGAAAATTGCCCCCTATCATGGTCCGACTGGCTGTAAAGCCTTCTCAGTTTTACCTTATAGGCACTGTGATCGGGGTACTATTATCCTTATTGAAAGCGTCAAATGTTCATAAAGAATACAATTTGTTTGAAACATGTTTCAAAGTGGCGACCAGCAATTTCAAACTAGAGACTAACTTTTTTTTCAGTTTGCCGGCCACTGGCTGCCATAAATTCTTTTTAATCTCAAGCTTTACTATAGACACATCGATAACTATATATTTTTATTCCATTACATTCTGCTGTGAGCAAATTAGGTCCGATGAAATGTCATGGACACGATATCAGCGACTACAAAAGCGACTACGAAGTACAATACAGTTCAGTTTTTTCTAAATTTAGTTTGAAATAACTAGCCCAGAAAAATAAATATTACAAATATTGTAATACAAAGAAGACAAATCTTTTGAGCTCACTCGAAAAACAATTACTAAACAAGTTATGAATCATAGCATCAAAGATCATTTTTTTTTACAAGTTACAAAATTTACTTCACGAAAGTTGCTCAAAATGATCCAAGACTTCCAAAAAATGTGAAAAGTAATAAAAATGAAAAATTTTGACTATGTTGGAAATCATATAGCAGCGGTACTATAGATGACATGTCACGATTGCATTCCAATGAAAAATAAGCACAAAATTAGCTGGTGATAAAAAATATATTTCTTTCAGAAGCTCATGAGGCTATTATATTGTTCCCGACGCTACAGGGGAAAATTCAACGAAGAGCTATCATTAGCCTCCTGAATTACATAGTTTAAGAAAAAATATTGATGTTGTATGCGCTATTTTATTTTTGAAAATAAAATCTGCCCTCTCAGCTTCAAGAAACTTATAAAACGAATTGTTATAAATGGATAAAATGCAACGATAATAGCAAGTGCGGAGCCCCATTTTATTCAATGACGGATGGGTGTACATTTTTTCTCAATCAAAGAGAACTGTTATGACTTTTTTTGCACATACCCAAAGTCTTTTATCTTAAATTTCATAAAATATTTTAGACTAAGATTTTAGTATTGCCTCTTAACACTTTATTGAAATATGAAAATAAGTATATTTCACTTGAAATATATAAGAGTTTAAATCTATTTTATTCTCGACTGTCCTCAAGATATAATAGACTATATTTATATAGAAATATTTTAGATTTTTAAAAATTCTTTTAATCAGTTGATGTATGTAATAAATGAGTCAAAATGCCTGAATTTTCCAGTTATGTTTATAATATCACTTTTTAGATAAGACATTGGAATGAATTTTCAGTAGCCTTGTTTCCAATTAGACAAAAATACATTTGCAGTAACTATGGTTTATAAATAAAGTACATTATCCGTAATTATTTAAATAATTATTTTGATTATTTTTTTGAAGTCGTAGTTACATTTTGATTTTCAAACTTTGACAAAACGGCAATTTTATGAATTATAAATCATTAAAAAAATATAATCTTTGTTTTGGTGAGTTGAAATATTTCAGGATTTATTCCGGATGTAATATTTAGTTTACTTATGTCTGATTTTATTTAACTCGGATCACAAAAATTTCATTTATTAAATTCAAACACAATGACACAAATTAATGAGAAAGAGAACACTTTTCCAGTAAGGGGAAAATAAACAATTAGGCAGTAATAAAAATATGCGAATGCGAAAAATTACGTATAAAAAAGCTAATAGAAGTGAACCCCCACACAGAAAGTTTTGACAGGTATTTTGATGTGTAGAAACTGGCCAACAATTAGTAGTTTCACTTAAACTGTTTACATTTATACACAAATATTCCTTAGAATTCGATCTATGCACACCTGAAAAATGAGGTAAGAGTTTTTTTCTTGTTTGCAGTAATATTTATCATCATTCAAAGTTAATTTTAAATCTGATTTATTCTATGCCCAAAATTGACTTGACTGAATAAGTACGTTAATTGGCCTAATGGTTGAGCGTCTAGAATCCCATTCTCACTTGTTGAGTTAGTTAAAGGCGATGCCATTTTTGATGGGGTGAGATATGGGGCAAATAAAGATAGAGACTGGACCCTTTTCCCCCAACAAGGCCGGTTGGGGGGCAAGTCTCTGTATTCCTTGCAAACGCAGGTATTTCTTTTCAGTGAGAGAAAATTACCACTAGTTAAAAACAGCATTTCCCAAAATGATTTCTTTATTTGCTTGTGTAAGCAAAACGAAATTGCCCCTAACTTCTAACTAGAGTAAGGTAAGCAGAAAACTATAAGGAGAAACTTTTCAGAAACTACAAAAGGAAGACTAATAAAACTCATAAAGATCATTTGAGAATCGCACAACGACAAAATTTACTGCAGGAAGGATCGTTTTGAGTTGCAAGAAAGGAATCGACGCCTGGAAGTCGGAAAGAAATATATATTCAACATCATCAGCTGTGATTTAGACTTTTGGCTTTGAGATGGACAGAAAAAAAAACAGAAGAGAGAAGAGAGAGAGAGAGAGAGAGAGATAGATGCATAGAAAGCGAATCGTTAACCCCTTAACGGTTCGGTAATTTTCAAGAAACGATCATAAAAGTCCCGATTTTTTTATCCCTGAAAATTACATAAAAATATGTGTATGAACAATATATATATTCGTTTTTTAATTTTTGATTTATTTTTATTTTGAAATTTTAAACACTCCTGCCCGGAAATATCACGGGAGCGAGATATAGAAGGCGAAACCTCAGCCCGTCATTTTCACGGGAGCAAGAGGGAAGGGGTTAAGAAACAACCACATACTGTTTTTTACAGACACTCTATCTAAATTTTATGATATTATTTTATAAGTTCGATCTTCACTCCGCACTTAAGTCAAATGCAAAAGGAAACACAATTAATAAAATGTAGAACTGCAACAAAACATGTATTTATCAAAAGATATCGAACCCTTATTCGAAGACACAGAAAAGTCTTTTGGGTTATTTTTTAATATTGCAGTCATATGTAATGTCTCCGAAATATTTCCAATTTTTCGCTCATTTTTGCATGATCTAAAAGCGTTCATAAAATGACACACAATGATTCCACTTCACTTTGAAAAAAAAAAGCTCACTTACAAGGTTATTTTAACTGAAAAGACAAAAACCTTTTCTGTTCGCAGTAAAGAAAAAGGCTTTATTAATAATTACGCACCGGATAATACTTTGAGTATTATATTTGTAACGATTAAAACAATGCTAGTCTTATAAAGTGAAGTGAAATCAATGCGTTGCAAATTACGCCTGGAGAAAATTGAAAGAGGACGACATTCGTTAATCTTCGAATGGAAAGCGAAACAAAGGGGAAAAAGTAAGCACCGAAAACAATGCAAAAATATTTTTCTCCTTTTTTTTCGGGGAACAGTGCCTACGAAAAAAATAAGCTTTCAATAAAAAATGCGAACAAGTTTCTCTAAATTAAGTTCGATGGAGAAAACGAACTGATCCAACAGTTGTATGTGTAATGACTTCGATTTAATTTTCTCCTCGAAAACTCCTATTTAGTGTCGCTATTCAGGACCAAGTAATAAAGACAATGAAAGAAACTGAATTGATTTTTAGACTTTCGTTCAAGTTATTTCCTTCCAAAAGAACATGGAAATCACAAAAATGTTTTTGAAATACTTTTATTTTGTACCTGCAAGAATTTTTACTTTCGTGCGTTTCCCAGCATGATGGTTTTGTAGTTTGTTAATGTAGCATAACGTATATGTTTTTATTAAATTAAACATTATTACCTAATAAATGTGAAAATTATTAAATCGTCATTAAAAGAAACTAGAATTATAATCTAAAAATTTGAAGAAATAATTTTTTATTTTATTAGCCATTTTTTTTCTTTTTGGAGGAGAGAGGGTAGGTGGAAAAAGTTTACTTTTATTTTACTTTATTTTACTATGATTATTTATTTATTTTATGATCGTTTTAGTTAGACGTTATCGAAACCATTAAAGTTAAAATAGCAGATATTTATGTGTTTCAATTAGATGTGAACACAAAGAATCCTATGAAGTATCAGAAAATATCTAACAACAATTTATTATCTCTTTTCCCCTTTGAACAAAATTAAAAAAGAAAAAATTGAAACAGCAAAATTCACAAAAAGTTTTAAAATATCAAATTTTTCACTGAATTAGAGAATTACTAGTTATAAATTAAAAAATAGTTTGTATTTTTATTTTCAAACGAGAAAAAACGTCAGTCTTTTACACTCCCCTCAGTGTTTATTCATTTTAAAAAATTCTGTTCTTAAATATTTTTTACATTGCAGAAAAAAGTTTTATTAATGTATAACTTTTTATTTCAGTTAAAGTTTGACCAAGTAGTTTTATTTAGAAAGTAATCTTAAGGGGACCGGGTAAGTCTCATGATTACTTGAGCGCTTCTCGTGTATAGTCCACATACTAATTTTAGTGTCAATCTGTTGAACGGTTTTAGCTGTAGGATGGCCTGAATAGGGGAAGTTTAATTACAACCTCCCAGTATAAATAATATGACGTACTGACTTATGTAGTCTCGGCAGGTTAATAGTTTCAAACGTAATTACCAGAAACTAATATTTTAAGTGAAAGCAAGAATATCCTGCATACATCAACGCATTTTTTATAACAAGGTACGGAAATCGTTAAAAATTGCATTTGCTAAACAATATGGGACATTTTTAATATTAATGCGAAATAAACTACGTACTTCACTTAAAATGTACCATGAATAAATATTTCTCAGATTAAAAAAAAAAAAAAAAAAACAAAACTCCATAGACCATATCTCTTCACTAAGTCACTTAAAATCTGATGAGAAAAAGATGAAATTTAATTTCTATTTTGAACTCCCGAAGGTATGTTTTTGTTTTCCTTAATGGGAGTTCAGGTCTAAAAGAAAAGCTCAGGAGGAAAAATAATTTGTCTTCTTTAAGAAAGCAGCGGAGCAAAACGAGCAAGTTTTTGTATGCTTAATGAAAAAGCGAGAACTTATATTTTTCGAGATTTTAATTTGTATTTTTTTTACCTTACCTGGACAAGAACAAAGGAATTTTTCATTAAATGAAATTCGGCAAAATTCCAATCATTTTCTGCTCTCTCTGATATTTAATGGGCAGCAAATGAAAGTTTGACATGGAAAAAATGAATCAAATTTTAATTATTTTGCTCCAAGCTTTTGATAAATGCAAGAGAAAAATAAGTGAAATTTTAGAGTTTTGAAAAGCAAAAATGTTAAGATTCATAAAAACCTAAATGATGGAATAAATTAATGACTTCTGTATTTTTTTGTCTTTTTGAATGAGAGCAAAATATTAAAAACTTGTCTCAACAAAAATAATAATAATAAATGAATAAATAAATAAAAATATTGAGTTGTGTTTTACTTATATATTTTGTCCCTTTTCATTCTTATTGATTTTTTAGGAGCATTCACTAAAACGTGTGCACATTATTTCAGTCATTTTCAAGGCAATGCAGTTAATGCAGAAAAAAAATCGCTGAAGAAAAATTGATGTCTTTTATAAAATTAAGTCTTAAATACAAATACAAATACAAAAGTGACGACCAGCAACAGGCTCAGGGCCCAGCTAGGCTGGTCCTAGTCAACTTAGCAGTCTCCATTAAACATAAAGAGCTTTCTTTAAAAATTTTACCCCACTGCAATTAACAGTCGCTTCCGGTAAACTATTCCAACTGCTTACAACCCTATTGAAGTAGTAATTTTTCCTAATTTCAAGATTAGCCTGAGATTTGAAAAGCTTAAAACAATCACCTCTGGTTATACTTTCCGCACATAGCTGTAGCCCATCAACATTTCCGATTTTAATGAATTTAAGCAACTGAATCATGTCCCCTCTAACTCTCCTTTGCTCAAGACGATACATATTAAGCTTTTTAAGCCTAACCTCATTGTGACGTATTACTCTGAATCGAGAAGGTGGCGCCACTGGGCGAAAAAAAAGAAAGAAGAAAACGAGAGTGTGTGTGTGTCAGCGAGAAGAACGAACGTGATGGTTCTGTGTTGTGATTATTAAATAGTTTATTTTTCATAAAGATGGAGTATTTGATATGATGATACAACATTATACAACACAAACACGATAAAGGGATAAAACTATCCCCGACGGTCCCGGACATCTGTATTATATTAGATTAGCTATACATATTGACTCATAATCTAAGTCTGAAAGACCACTTACCAATCTAATAGACCTCCTTTGAACCCTTTCTAATAAGAACCCTTTCTATATCCTTTTAAGATACGGAGTCCAAAACTGAGCAGCATACTTCAAATGAGGTCTTACCAAACTTCCGTATAATGGCAATACAACTTCCTTACACCTGTTCAAAATAGCCTTACTGATAAACCCAAGCATCCTGTTATCTTTGTTACTAACTGTGCTACACTGCTGATTGGACTTGAAGTCGTGACTAATCAATACTCCTAAATCAACTACTGCTTCTGCTTCTCTATTGACGTTGTAAATAATAGGTTGCATGTTTATTCCCATGACCAAAATGAAGCACTTGACATTTCCCAATATTAAAAAGCATACCCCACTTAATTGCCCACCTAGAAATTTGATTGAAACTGATTAACTTTTTCCTCCGTGTCCACAATTCCCATGATTTTGACATCATCAGCGAAAATATTGATGTTCCCAGAAATACTCTGAGTAATATCATTAATAAAAATAATAAATTATACAGGTCTTAAAACTGAACCTTGTGGAACACGACTCAAAGCATCAATCCACTGAGAATAATTGCCCTTCACTACTAATATCTGTTTCCTCCCAGTCAGCCAACTTTTAACCCAAATTAAAGTTTGTTCACCAATACCAATATAAGCAAGTTTGATACGAAGAGCTTCATGCGGTACTTTATCGAACGCTTTCTAAAAGTCAATGTAAACAACATCAACGCACTTTTTATTATCTAATGCCATGCTAACCTTGTCATAGAAATGCAACAAGTTAGTGGTACAGGACCTATCCTTCCTAAAACCATACTGAAAACCAGTCAACACTCCATTTGCCTCCAAGAAATTCACTATTTTGATTTTGATCAGCGTTTCAAAAATTTTACAAAGAACTGAGTTATATGAAGATATGAAAAGAGTCAAGTCAACATCCACTGATTCCTCCGCGCATTCTACTAAAATTTTTGGATAAGCATTACCAGGTCCTGGATCAAATTACATACATAACATTTTTACATTTCATAAAATAATGTACCTGGAGCAAATTAAAATTCAGATATATTATTTTATGAAAAAAGTAAATAGTGATTATGAAATATGCATTTTTTAAATGATTTTTTATAACGAATAAAATTATTTAGTACATTCAAATTTGCGAAAAAAAAAAGTAACGTAAACAGATAAACTTAGGTATCCAACTAAATTGACACTTTCTTTTTGGCTTTCAGAAATGGTGCCGCTTCCTAGAAGTGGAAAAATAAATTATCTCCCCCCCCCCCTAAAACTACTATTTAAAAATAAACATGTCTTAGTATATATTTAGTCTGATCGGTGTGTGCAATTTTTTATTTAATCATGTTCAAAAGTATAAAAAATATATTGTTTCATACTATCGGATGCAATTGGATTAAAGTTTCTCCGAGTGGGTGTGGAAAAATGACCAGCTTACAAATTCTCCTTATCATGATGAAATAGAAGACATGAAAATAATGGTAAACAATGAAATAATATCAAACAATGGAAATTAGTGGTCTCTAAGCAGTAGAATCACGCAATAAATAAAAACGAGCGAGTTTATAAAAAAAGCGGATGCAATCGGATTTGTAAATGAGTACAGAAGGGACTTCTTTAAAGTGGCTAAAATGTCAGACAATTTGACCTGTTACGAAAATTTCATCATTTTGGTAAATTTAAGAATCTTTTCGATCAAATAGAACATGACCAACTAATCATGCATTGAATGCGTATTTAACTTGCAGAAACTGAATCCAATATTTACTGTATAAATATTTGTTTTAAGTGCAATAAATGCAAAATATTATAACATGATGTACATTTTCTAACGATCAACGAACCGATATGATAAAATTTTATCTAAAACAGTATTATGAATTTTTGTCGTCATGTAAACGTAAAATGGACGCAATTAAATTTGGCAATAAAATAGTATCTAGAAATAAGTAAATATTTTTGGGCAGTATTTATAATACGTATTTTCTCGCTTTCTGTTGATCCAGAAGCAGTTGTGTTTCTATTAGGACTGCAAAGCAGTTCGATCTGATCAGTTTACTGATCAGATTTGCTCCTAACCCTACAAACCCAATGAATGAATATACAATTAATTTTGTTCGCAATTCCGTACTTTTGCATGTATACTGTGTGTGTGTGTTTTCCTGCTTTCAGCGTTAACGTCAGAAAACTTCCGATTCCCGAAGTCTAAACCACCTTTTCCTGACTTCTCTTCCAGGACGAAATTTATTCCCTAAGTATTCGATACTGATGTAGTTAAATACAAACAAACCGTAGATAAATTCCCGTTCTTCTTCCCAAGCAGTGATTTTAATCAAATAGAGGAAACTTGAACCTCATCATTATTCACACCGCTTCTGAAGAACTATGGTCTGGAAGGAAAATTAATTTCCAGTGTCTCCTTAGGCAGCCATGTTTCCCATTTTCGTAATAGCTTTTTATGGTTTAGTGAAACGCAAATGTTTGAGGAAAAAAAAATTAATTATTTTTTCCCCTTTAGCTTGCTAAGCAGAGTGGAAGCAACGTATCTTAAATTTTGAGTACTTTTTCTTAGTTTTCTGTCTATAGCAAAGTAGTTTTTATTAAATTTGTTTAAAAATACATTAAGTAGAAGGGTTTTCTACGTGATCCCTCATTAATTTTTTTAGAATGTAGGAAGTTTGTGGGAGCTTTTAGGAGAAACCTATTTTTTAGTTATAAACTAATGAGAGTAAAGAATTGAATTCGAAAACGAAGTTTATAAAGTACTACATCTAAGTTATTTCCGAAGGAGGAATGAATTTTAGAAAAGCAGTTCCTTGAGGTGACGTATTACGGTTATGAAACAAAAAAAAAAGAAAAAAAAAAACAACATTTAATTTTTGGTATATTTTATCTAATTCAGCATAAGTCCATCAAATGCACAAGGAACTGGTGAGCTTTTATAAATGAGCACACAAGATATTAGGATTGAATCTTTCTCATAAAGTTGAAAAACCTATTAATTATTTAATCTATAAAAAATTAAGTTCAAGCTTTTATTCATCATTTAAAGGAATGAACTGGAAAGTTCATATTTTTTAGCTATGCAAATTTTTGATTGTTTCATGTTTCTCATTAACTCTTTGTAGGGCTGTGGAGTTGCAGTTGAACTGGCTTGGGGTGAAGGAGGAGTCGGACTCATTTCTGGGTAGAGGAGGAGTCAGACTCACTTGGGGGTAGAGGAGGAGTCGGACTCATTTGGGGTAAAAGAGGAGTCGTACTCATTTGGGGTAAAAGAGGAGTCGGACTCCTTTGGGGTAAATGAATTGTTGTACTGATTTGAGGTAGAAGATTACTGATCTTACTGATTTGGGGTAGAGGAGTCGGAGTCGCCGTAAAAATGTGCCGAATAATCGTTACCGCCAAACGGGGTGACTAAGTTCCATACGGGGGTGACTCGGTGCCATCCTGGGTTTTCGAACTCATGCGGCGGATGGCGCTAAAGGAAGGAACCGATCGAAAAAGGAAAACAACCACTAGGTAGCGGGATAGTAGGGCGATTTTAACTGGGGTACTATACCAATCAAATTATAACCTAAATTGTAACCTACCATTGTTTGTGGCGACGTGGATTTGTGGTGTTGCGATCTGGAAAAGAATTGTGGTCTGGTAATCATATTTCGGAAGCAGCCAGAAAAAAGGTAGGTTCAGTTTTTTGTTACCAAACTATCAAAGAAGTTCTACGCGCTTCGACGTTTCAAAATGATTTTTTGTTTACCAGTTATAACATTTAATTCGATTTTCGATGAAGTGTGGGATGGCTAGGTGCAATCTTGTTTTGCAGTGTTTTGGTCATTTTTAAGTTTCTAGAGTGCCATTGATGTCTTAGATGTTGACCACCCAACTACAACAGTCTCTGGTCAACCGTTGACAAGCAGGGAGTCAGTCAATGACGCAAAAAACATTGGCCCTGTGCAAGGTGACTGTTGCAGTAAAATATAAAGGCAAATGTACCCGGGTCAAATGATTTCTAATTTCGATAGTTGCAACGAGGCATGTGTGTAATGCCTGGAGAAAAGTTGACAATCCTGGAAGTGGTCTGACACCCCTGATGTTTTGTGGTAGAAAAGAAACAAATCCTTAAGAAGATTGGTCCTCCCGAACCTGTATCAAATGTTGACAAATTTCAGCTTATTCTAAATTCGGATTGACTGAAGAGAGAACTTCTATCTCAAATTTGTAGTTTGTGTTTCGTTTAATAAATTGAGTTATTTTGAAAAACATTTTGAAGAGTTTCTTTAATAAATAGCATTTTTCCATATGTATGGCCTTTTTTATTTTAAAATTTGAAGGTATACTCATAAAACATTAACTTATAACAGCTAAAATGACAAGGAGATGAATTCTGAAGGGTGATAAGTTGCCAGCAATCATTTCTAATAGATTTAAGAGGAGGAAACATGTGTGGTACTTAGTCACCCCCATGTGCAGGGTGAGTAAGTGCCACTAAGAAAAAATTATATCTAACCTCCATGATATCTTAGTTTTCAATTTACATATTAAAAATGATTCTAAGATGTCTAATTATGTTGCATTAAATTATTAACCCGATAGGCGAAAAATTAGAGGAAATATGACAGGAAAACGTCAAAAAGTGGCACATAGTCACCCCGTTTGCCGGTACATCTCTAATATATATTTGTAAAAGAAGGCAGAGCTGGATTTGGGAATCGGAGTTTTTAAAATACCTGGAGTCAATGTCAGGAGTTCGAGACGGATTTTTAAAATTCCAGAAGTCGGAGTTGGTTCTTTTCCCAATCAACTCCGCAGTTCTGGATCTTTGAAAAAGCTCAGTTTAATTTTTCTGAAAAGCTTGTTTCTAGCTTACACCAAGCTAAAACAAATTTATATAAAGATGTATTTAATAAAACAAATTTGAAAAATAAAAATAAGGTTTTCATTTTCAAATTTCAATTTCTAAGGCCTAATGAGAAAAGTATAGTGTCCAACAGAAAAGTAATACAGTGAAACCGGTATAAGTTGACCACTTGCGGTGCAGCACTTTAGTGGTCAACTTAGACAGGTGGTCAATTTATAGAGGGGGAGGTAGAGGGTGAAGCGCTAATTCCGTTCCTGACAAAAGTGGCCAACTTAGACAGGTGGTAAACTTACAAAGGAGGTCAACTTTACAGGTTTCACTGTACTTCTAAAAGAAAAGACTAATTGCTAATGAAAATATTTTAATTACAAACAGAATTTAATGATTAAGGAAAGAAGCCTGACGGTTAACGAAAATATTCTAAAGACTAAAAAATCTTTTTAAACTAAGCAAAAGGCAAGAATCGATAAAAAAATCCTAATGACTGAGACAAATTCTCGAACGACTAAGGAACAAATTTTAACATCCACGCAAAATGTTTTAATAGGTAGGGGAAAATGCTAACGACAAGGGTTTTAAATGAAAAAAGAATTTTTCTTTAAAGTATGAAAAATATCTCATCATCAAAGGGAAAATTCGAATGATTGGGTGAGAAATCGTAGTAATTCATTGAAGTGATTTAGTAAAAAATACCTAATGCTTAGAGGAAGGGGGGAAAAAAAGAAATGATGGAGTAAGAATGACCGAAAATGATAATGAGACTTAAACTCAGATTTTAGAAATCTTTAGGACCAAATTAAATCTAAAAATCATTGATACTTATGAAAAAATATACTCACTGAAGGAAAACGTCCATTGGATAGGAGAATTTTTTTTACTACTAAGAAACATTTTTATGACTAAAGAAGATTTTTAAGGGGCAACGAAAAAATCTTAATGACTCAAGAGAAAGTATTAAGGCTAAAGAGATTCAAACGATTTAAGAAAAAAATTCTAATAATGAAGAGAAAAATCATATGAAATGAGTTTACTTTTAAGGATGCTATTAATAAGAACTCTTGAAGGCTATTACAAAAAAAAAAAAAAAAAACAGTTATGAAAGCATTTTCTAAAATTCTTAAAAATGCAAAGATAAATAATATTAACAGGCTTTTAACTTAATGATATTCGCAAAAATGGCTTCATTTTACGCAATATCAGATGATTATTTTAGTTGATATATTTGGACGGAAAACTAAATGTGTGAAAAGATGCACGCAATATATTTCCATTAACTCAATTTGAAATTCTTTCAAAAAGCCAGAACTTCGATAAAACGTTTGCCAAAATTTTTTTATCGCAATCAATCTAAAAGATCACAAATATTAGAGAAAACACGTTAGATTGAATGTCTCACAAAAAACCTCAATGAAAGAGTTCTCCGGTGCTCTTTCGTATTTTTAACATCAAATGCGCAAAGCTAATGATAGCCCTTTATTTGAAGTATATCATTTATTAGCCTACTACATAATCCTTCAGAAACACCAAAAAACATTTCCAGATAGGCAATGTAAAGTTGAAAATGACCCTCGTAAAGATCAACATTTTTTTGGCAGTCGTCAAATACATTACAGAAATATGTTTTTTATGCATGAGAAACATTTTTTTATCAGAAAAAATATAATGTGATCATTGACCCTCTAATATCATTATCATCAGTTCGGTACATTCTGTAAATAAGACGGCCACGGGACCATTTGCATGAAATAAAAAAAATACAGTAATTTATGTATTTGTAACAAATTATGAATATGATGGTTATAAAAATGTGACCTCAATTTTGTTAAAATTATTGCAAAAAATGAAAAATCTCTAAGACACAAAAATTGCCCCTTGTGCCTCAGTGTTTTAATTATTTTCCCAAATTTTTTTCTGATGCTTCAAATGATCATTGCAAAGATATCTAAGCGTTGTTAGAAATATTGCTTAGAAAGTTGTTCACACTGGTTTGATTGCAGAAATTTCATAATTTTTTGAAAAAAAAAAGCCCATCGACAGGGATTTGTTTTCCAAAATGTGTTAGTGGGATAGAATATTTAGTGCTTGTAAATCTTCATCCTATTATTTTAGGCCTTTAGGTAAATCATTAAGGGAGATTTGGTCAACATTTGAGAGGGGCATTTTTTGTATTTTTCAGATTTTTCATTTTTTGGCTATAATTTTGAAATAAATGAGGTCAGGATTTATTTTAATAACTATGATATTCATAATTTCTCTAAAAAGTTATAAATTACATGAAAAAATATAAACTACTGTATTTTTTTTTATTTTTAAAATTTTATCCGACAGATCCCGTATCCCCTTAAAAGCTGTGTGCAGTTTTAACGAATGATTTAAGCCAACAAAAAACCCCAGAGAGCAGCTAACAGATTAACAACGTCACATTGATATTGTATGAGTAATAACTTCTTATATTTACTTGTTCATAAAGATGCAAAATTTTTGACAATGAGAAACATTCAATGTATCACACTATAACTGACGTAGTAAAATAATCATTAACAAGAAAATAAAATGTTGGTAAGGAAATAGTAAGGAAATGTATTTAAATACTAATATATTTAAGTAATAAATGTTACTTATAACGTAATAATTAAACTTCACAAAGCTCATTTTTGGGTCAGCGCCAAAAAGTTTAGAACATTTGTAACCCTATTTAATAACCATTAATAGGGTAACACCACGAGAAAAGTACATCTCGGAATACTAATATATTTAAATACTAATATTTTAGAATATTTCAAACCCTATTTAATAACAATCAATACGATAGCACCATGAGTAAGATAGATCCAGTAATACTTATATATTTAAATACTAAATGTTACTTCTAACGTACTAATTAAACTCCACAAAGCTCATTTTTGGGTCAGCAACTAAAGTTTTAGTATATTCCAAACCGTAATAACCATTAATAGGATAGCACAATGAGTAAGGTAGATCTTGTAATACTAATATATTTAAATACTAAAACTTTTAGAATATTCAAGTCCTATTTAATAATTATTAATAGGATAGCACCATGAGTAAGGTAGATATCGTAATAATAATATATTTAAATGCTAAAAGTTTCAGAACATTCCAAACCCTATTTAATACTCATTAATAGGATAGCCCTATAAGTAAGGTAGATCTTGTACTACTAATATATGTAAACACTACAAGTTTAAGAATATTTCAAACCTCATTTAACTGGTAGCAACATGAGTAAGATAGATCTCGTAATACTAAGATGAGTATATTTAAACACTATATGTTACTTATAACGTACTAGTTAAACTCCAAAGGCTCATTTTTGGATTAGAAACAAAAGCATTAGACTATTACAAACCCTATTTAATAGGAATAACAGGATTGCACCATGAGTAAGGTAAATCTGGTAATCGTACTACAACAGAGAACCGAGAATTTGCTTAGAACTAATCCAACTTTTTAAATTATCCTATTTAGTTAAACGCGAATAAAAAGGCTACGCAGTCCTATTTTATATTTAACAAAAAATGTGCTACTCAATCTTATTTCACTCTTTCGGTTAAACTAAATATTATAAGCATAATTGCTTTAAATTATAATTATTTTTAGAGCAGCAAAGGTAACGTTTTCGTTACATTCAAAACGTTGAAGATTTCAAGATGGGATAAAGCTTTGAGATTTTAAGATTTCATGGTTCCTATCTGATTATAGTAAGCTTAAATTGTCTGAAAATCAAGCGAAGTAAATGTTTACTAAAACAGTAGAAGGTCGATGGCAGAAACTATTTTAATTTAATTAACCAGAATAACGTTTCTTAGAAAATCACCAAACAATTTTAACCCTTTCGCGACGAGTTTCTTTTTTTTTTACAACAGAACAATTTTGGTAGCATAAACTATGAGTAGGGCACACAAGAATGCTATAACTAAGATATTTTTAGGAGGATTTTAAACACTGATTTAGGACCGTGACATATATGTCCCATTAGTCCTGACAACTGGGGCAAATGTGTCCCAGTACTCTTCAATGAGTAAGTTTGTAAAGAAAACAAATGATTTTCTAGTCATAAAAATTTAATTATGAATGGTATGGTTTGAAACAATCAATGCACAATGAGACATTACACATCGTGCACATTATTTTAGTACGCGATTCCTTTTTTTGTTGTGCACATTTACGGCACCGCCGTAGTGTTTTTGTTGTTACTGGCAGATGGTCACCAACATTGAGTAGGCTTCGTGTTTTGGATGTCCGAAAAGACTTTTCTTGAAATTTGCTTGGGACGTATGTGTCCCGTTAGGCGCGAAAGGGTTAAATTCTGTAAGAATAAGTATATGAAATAAAAAACGCATGAAAAAACGAGAACTGTTTGGAAATGTATACCAGTACAATAAAAATATAAGTCCCGAAAATTTGGCACTCGATAGCCCGGTAGTCCGAATAACTCGACCACAACCTGTCAAGAAGACAACAGGGCATTAAGCATTTCTTTAAAAACAGTTTTTACAAAGTCCGTTCGTTAATTTTTATTACAGACAGATTTAGTTCTTCATAAGGTACTTTTATGAATTCTGACCTTTTCAGATCATTTATTGTGCACTGCATTCATTTTTATTTTCATGTAGTAAAAGATTGGCTCCCAATCTGTGGGTAGCGACCCACAGATTGGGTCTCAAGGGGTCCTCGGGTAACAAGGCACTTCTCACGGGTTTGCCATATAATTTCGAATTTTAAATTTAAAGAAAAACCTCTACTATGATGTGACCTCTACTAGACAAAATGAGTTTTTCTTGTACTAAATATCATTTTGTGCTAATATTAAGGGCATAACTTGCAAAGAAATTGTCTAGTGACATGACAATTTTCTTTATATCCGGACAGAATAAAATCTGTCAAAAATAGTTCAAACAAAGAAATGTACGAAAAATGTTCACATAATAGGTATAATTAGAATGAATTGAAATAACTTAGAAAAATATTCAAATAATGTACAGCGTCTGTTTCCTAACATGGGACAACCAATTTTTCTTTGATCCCTCCCATCTTCTTGAGATATAAGCAGTTACGCGTAACGAGGAAACGTTCAATTGAGCCATCCCTCTTTACGGGATTATCGTTAAAAACTTATCAGCACTATTTCCCGTCAGGGCCTATGTGTGTACCAAAATTTATTTCCATTCTAAATATTACATTTTCAGTTAGAATGCAAGCAAAAACTGCTAAATTAAAATTCTCCGAGTCTAACCCCACTGTAAAATTGCTTATTTTACAAAGCCCTTGGACATTATGAAATAAACAAATTTATAGTGGGGTATGATTCAGAGACAGCTTGGAATTTAACGTATCCTTTTTGGGTCAAAATACTTGGATGAATGTTGTGTGTGTGCTAAACTGTTAAAAATGGGGTCGCGACGTGAGAAAGGTTGGTAACCACTGCTCTAAGCCTTCATAAAGTAGGTAATTTTCCATTGTTTAAGAGCAGTCTGGGCAGTTCAATTGCCTGTTGATTTTTTAATAAAACACTACATACAACTACAGCACTGTATTCTTGAGGAGAAACAATCGTATATATTTTTAAAAGCGCACTTCCGATAACCCGCAATTTTCAAACTCGGTCCACTTTAGGCCGCGTTTTCGGGACTCTAATTTCTGTACTACATACTTAATTCAAACTTTCACAGACGAATAAAAAATGTGTTGGTCTGCAGACAAGTAATTTTCTCTACTTTGGAAATTCAATGAAAATTTCACTGAAATAATTTAAACTTTCCGTTAAACAATGTTATAAGAATATAAAAAACTTGTGTGTGATGTTTTCCTTCTCCGTTCTGCCTTCCCGGACTGGCACACCTTTAGTACAGGGGTTTTGTTAGGGGACAAGAACTGTTGGTCAAAATTAGTTGTTTTGTTTTTTAAATTTGGAACTTTGATTTGTTATGTATTTAGTCAGTTCTGATCACATCATTGTTTTGGTGAAATTTTTTGCCGCCAAAATCGACAGTATGTACATATACTAAAGTTTACTTAAGTAAGATAAACAAGAAGTTGCGTATAAAACAATACGAGACTACTTTCCCGTATACGAACAAATTCAAATTTATAATCTCTCTTTCCCTTTCTCATTTAGCTTTAATTCTTAATTACTTCAAATATACTTTTTCAACGGATAATATATATTCATTCACTCACTCACTCATTCTTTCATTTATTCAGTCATTCAGTTATTTATTCATGTATTTATTTATTTTTTTCATGCAATCACTTATTTTTTTATCATTATTCACTCCTTTATTTATTCATTCATTCATTTTTTCATTCTTTCATTTATTCATGTATTCATTTGTTCATTCATTATTTCGTTTATTCATTCATTCATTCTTTCACTCATTTATTTATTCATTGACAAATATCCTTAAAAATCCCGATCGAAAATTTCATCCGACCGACAGACCAACAAACAGACATTTTCGCCATCTCAAAACCCAACTTTCAATTATTTTTTTTTTCAATCTTTATTTAAAAACTTCACTTTTTTTTCGACTTTTCTTTATTTTTAACGATATTTTCACAATATATTAAGCCTTCTTTCATGCTTAGTAATTATTTTTTTTTTTACTTTTACGGGAAAGTAGACTAAAAAGGGAAATCATTTAGCCAAAGCAAAGATCGACCTCTGTTTTAGACATACACCCAAAATTTTCAAACAAGTGCACTATTTTATGATGTAGGGAAATAATTAAATACCCAATAATTAAAAAAATAATAAAATGTAAAAAGTTTGTAAAACAAATGTAAAAACACATTACCGATCTACGTAAGGAAATGCAATATGCCTTATTTATATCTCTTTTAGATCCTAATTGGAATGTAGGAAGAATATAAAGACCTTTTAAATGCAGAAACAATGAAAGATTCTTTCGAAGGTATTCACGTTTACTGTTAACTCATTAATTAATCATTAAATTTGACTTAATACCTTAATTGCTAATTAGTACATTTCAGAAACTTTGAGTAATTTTGAAAATATTTTTGAAGAAAAATAGAAAACGATGAATTAATTGTTATACATTTTCCTCAACTTTTTAAGTGCTGCATTTTTGAGAAGCTGTTTATTTTGGAAAGTTAAAAATGTTCCAACAAATGAAAAATATTTTATTTAGATAAATATTATTAAGTTGATCAAGCATACTGCGTTTAATTGATGCATATTTTTCAATATTTAGGAATGCTTGCATAATTTAATAAAAAGTTTGCCTTTATTTAAAATCCTAATCAATGTTTGATTAATACTTACATTTGGTCTTATTAGGTATTAAATTTATATTAAGGATGAGGAATGCAAAGAAAGAATGCATTGCGGACTAGCGAAAATCAGCAGAAGATAACAAATGAGTTTGGCTAACAGAAATATTTATGTAACTGGAATTTATGATATATTATCTCCTCATTGTAACTGTGCTGTATAAATGTTTTAGATCTAGAAGTTTCGGTCTCAGTTAAACGGCATTTGGAGGAATATTATTAGTAACTTATAAGATTTACACACAAGGAGCGCACAAGATGCATAAAAAATATTTTGTCGTTCAAATTACTTTTATATTTTAAGAATAATTATTTAGAGTGAAATACTTTAAATGCACTTGCAATAGGTATTGCAAGTGTGGTATAAATTATAATATATTTGACAATAAAAATTTGGAAAATGGTATACATTTCTTTCTCTTAGAATATAAGTTCTGACTGTATGGAAATGTATATGCAGACAATAAAATACAGAAGCAATATCATTAAGCTTTGCGATGTGTTTTAAGTTATTCACTTAAAAAAAAAAAAAAAAAAACAAGGATTAGCCAAATTATTTATGAGTTACACCATTTAAAATGCTTTTAAGTTTATCCGTATTTCATGAGCCTATTCATATCGTGATAAGGTATATCAACTATTTTGTCTGAGTAGCAGCAATTACATTTCAATCGGTACTTGCGTAGTTTATACTTATGAAAGGGTTTATAAACTTAAGCTTTCTAAATCCATTCCTTAAAAATAATTTTCAGCCTAAGTAATGGCATTAATTTGCACATTATTTATTACTTGGTGTTATAATTACTTCGATGCTACGCTTTTTAATTAGTCTACTTTTCGTGAAAATTAATAAGAAATAAAAAAACAGTAAAGGTAAAACGAGGCACATCATCCCCTTCAAAATTATTGTTCGTTTAACAATCAAATGAAGAAATGCATGCATTTAATTGCAATTTTAATTAGAAGGGAAATTTGAAAGTAGAATCGCATTGAGATCAAATATTTATTTTAAAAAAAACTTTTTTTTCAAATTTTTTTTTTTAAATTTCCACAATTGTATCTTTTCCCAACAGCATTTTTTCTGAGTAATACTTCCCAAACATTCTAGAATAAATGTTGGCATGGAATTAAGTATCTGAAACTTAAGTGAGTTTCAATAATATTTTTTCTTTAAATGCTCAGAAAAAGGACAACAAATTTCAAAAATTCAAATTCAACAATTAAATAAAAACAAACTACAAACTTCGGAATCAAACCCATACTAATTTTTGCTAAACATACTCCTTGGAAAGCACATACAGCGTTTTAAAGCTGTATTTTTAGCTGGAAAAAAGCCTTAGGGATTTTACTACACGTAATTGGTCAAAATTGATAAATCAAACTGTTTTTATATCTATTATTATGGTTGACTGTATATAGTATATATGCCTGCATTTTAGTATGTTTTTCCTTGGACGAATAATTTTAAAATAATCATCTGATGTGCATATGAATTTGTCCCGGCTGAAAACATATTATCCAAGACACATCATTTGAAAAGTTTCAGTTTATTTGAAAAATATTTGTTGAGTGTTGGTGAAACCAAGAAAACGTTGTCCGCCCAGAGACCGTTAACCCCTATATTTGTGAAAAAATGATGAACAATTCATTGTGACAAAGTGTAAATGCAATACATAATCAATGTTAATAAAACATAAATCACCATAACTGATTATTTTCATCGAGGGACAAACCGTAGCTTCTAAGATAAGCATTTCTGACTGAAGCATAAAATAGACTGTAGCATGTTTTATTGATCTATGATTCCAGTCTATAATGTTATCAAATTGTTGACCAGTAGAGGTAGGAATGTGCCAAGGAAAACGAACAACTGTTGTAATCAGAGTAATCTAAGTAATCATTTATCTAATTATTAATCTAAGTAAATCATTTATAATAAAGATTTCTCTTAATGGAGGCAATTCAAGCAACGTCATTGGTCACGTGGCAGCGATTAAAGCAATGTAAACAAAGGAAGCCGTAGCATTGCTGTACTTCGTGTTCGACAAATCTAATTATAAAATAGGACTAAATAAAGTTCTTCTGCATTAAATAAAATCACACTAAATAAAACACTAGAACTATTGTAATAATTAATAAATTTCTTCTATAATGATTAAACTAAATGTAAATACTGGGTTAAAATCAGAAAAAACTTAAAGTAGTATAATTAATTTCAAGATAACTAATTTTGCATAGTGAGCTCCACGTAGAACTCAATTGAAAATCTTGGTAAACAAAGAGCGGATATCACGTGAAAACGATGATCGCTCATGCGTCCCTCTAGCGGTGAATTGCCTCCATTGCTCTCTACCGGGTACGAGAAAATATGTCTTCTATATAGTTTCTTCTCACATTGGAAAAGTCTGAAAATTTTTTTCTAAAATAAAATTATTGGAGTAAACTCACACGTTGAAGACGAAATGTAAATAAGACTTTTCTGAATAGTAATATTGTGTATTCTTTAAAATTTAGTGCAGATTTCAAGCTTTTTTTAACATAAGAATTAAATGTCGATTAGGAGTTTTCCATAAATGTTACCTTTCTTTAGTTACTTGTCGATTTCATTATTTCAAATTCAGCACTGAAAAATTCCTTTTGATAACCATACGGTATAGACAATTAATTGGTAAATAAATTATTTCAATTTATGTTATATTACGTGGAAATTATTTTAACTGTACATTAAATAAGTCTTTTCATATTATTATTGTCAAAGACACAGCAACTTAGATTCTTACTTAATCCTATCACTGTATCCTATCGACATCATGTTATGAACTAG
Source organism: Octonoba sinensis (assembly GCA_038502835.1). NCBI lineage: Eukaryota > Metazoa > Arthropoda > Arachnida > Araneae > Uloboridae > Octonoba > Octonoba sinensis. Next base: position 46,601,570 of record CM076603.1, read on the forward strand.
GGTCCACATGGACCCCGTGCTCTAAATTGCAATATTAATCTGGTTTAATTATTTTAAAAGTTAATTCTGCATTATTTTAATTGTATTGAAAGTAATCAATATTTTTTCTAAAGTTATTTGGCCAATTTTATTTATTTTGACAGCGCACTGTGGTTTTCTCACACACACTTCTTCTTCTGACTACCAGGTGAAAGTGCTGAGGTCCGCATTGACTCCGGGTCATTACGAGTTTTATTTTTGTTGAAAGTTTTGTTGAAACTTAGCGTTCTATTTAATAAGTAATAAGCAATGCTTTTCATAATAGTATTAATTTGGTTTCAAGTAAGATAACTTATTGTCTTAATCAGCTTGTATTAAGTAAGAATTTCATAATTTGTTTAACCCCTTCCCTCTCGCTCCCGTGAAAATGACGGGGTGAGGTTTCGCTCTCTATTTCTCGCTCCCGTGATATTGCCGGGCTGGAATGTTTAAAATTTCAAAATAAAAACAAATCAAAAATTAACAAGAAGTTCCGTCTAGAACTATACGAGCCTACTTTCCCGTGTACACCGAATTCAAATTTATAATCTAGCTATCTCTCTCTCTCTCTCTATGTCTTTCTCGTTTAGTTTTAGTTCTTAATTGTTTCAAATATACCTTTTTCAACGGTTAATAGATATTCATTCATTTATTAAGTCATTCATGTATTTAGTCACTCATTTATTCATTCATTCTTTTGCTTATTCATTTAATCATTCATTGTTTCAAAAATATTCTTGAAAATCCCGATCAAAATATTTCATAGGAAAATAGGCTCCTTAGTTCTAGATGAACTTTCCATTTGTACATGTTCTACGTCATAAGAGCTTTCCGATAAAGTTTGTTCCAAGCAAATCGGTCCGTTAGATCAGGAATTATATAGGATTGAAATTTCCCAATAGGCAATATGTTAGTAGGGGATTATTGACAGTTCTGCGATAAGAGGCGGTGGCGGTGGAAGGGGGCGTGCTCCCACCGCCTCCCAATGCCCCCAGGCGTGCCCTCAGGCGTTAGTCGAGTGGAGTTGAGTTGTATGCCCTCAGGCGTTAGTCGAGTGGAGTTGAGTTGTATGCCCTCAGGCATTTTTCGAGTGGAGTTGAGTTGTTTTTGCGCCCAGGCGTTTCTCGAGTGGAGTTGAGTTGTATGCCCTCAGGCGTTTTTCAAGTAGAGTTGAGTTGTTTTTCAAAAGTTTATAGTTTTGGAATGGCAACACTGTTTAACTTAGGTTTTAACCCTATTATTCTGCCTCCTAGCGGCTAATTGTGGAACTACTATAGCACTGTTTCAATACTGCAAAAACCGTTTTTTTTAAGTTTATAGTTTTGGAATGGCAACACTTTTTAGTTTCAGTTTAAGACTTGCAGAAAACCGATTGTAGCGCCATCTATGAGAAGAAAAGGGAACTATTTTGAAACTTAGAATTTTTTTTTCTAATGTTTTCTCTCATAATTCAAGCAGGAACTATTTTATATTACAAAAAATAATTATAATGTATAATGAATTAAATTTATTGTCGCTATTTACATCCTATTATGTATTTATTTCTTTTTTAGACTTAGAAAGATTTTCTTTTTCGATCTTTTTAATGTTTTCACTTAGCATTCACGCAGGAACTATTTCATATTAACAAAAAAATTAATTATAAAATGATTGCGCTAAAAAGTTAATGCTTAAAAAAGGATTACTTTAAATGCAAAGGGAATTATTAAAGTATTACATTTAAATGATATTAAAAAATAATAATAATATTTTTAATACAAATTAGTGATGATAAAAGGTATATTCAACTTACCCTAGCAGGAGATTCAGTAGATTGATAATTGATTCTTGAAAAATCCATGGTTGAGCGTATAAGGAACTGAGAAACGCTTTTAAAAAAGAGCAGAGCAAAAATTCATCTTTACTAAGCAAGTATAGAAAGCGAAGTGACTTTTCACTTTCCAGTCCTTGTAGCATTTTCTTTCAAGAAATATAGAAGCTAAAAGTTAACCAATTAGAATGCAGTATACATCACAGTTGAAGAGAATGTATACATTCAGGGTACATTTGCCGAAAGTTATAATTCCTGCAGCATTGCAAGACATGAACAAACTTGTATTGCGCTAAAAGATTGAAATCATAGTGCAGGTGTTTTTTTATGGCTTTAGGTCCTTTGTGACGATCGGACAGAAAAGAAAAGGTCCCCTCTCCACCCCTATAGGCATACTTTCTCTTTCTACATTGAATGAAGTGATTGACAAAGATCGCTTTACTTTCACATACAAAGCATCTCCATTGTACTTAATTTTTAACTGTAGATAATGGATACATTACTTGATGGTGGTGAATATCAGCTTAATGAAAACAAAAATACGTTAATGAGAGATGATTTTTACTCGCAAGAAAACATGTTTGATAGTGTTTTCTTCTATTAGCAACCTTTTTTTCATTGGTGCAGAAGCTACTAGTAGGATCCATTCCGTAAAACAATAGAGAATGTAAGATTTTACTAAATAAAAATGTTTGAACTTGCAAAACAAAATTATTTTCTACTTGCAAAATTTAAGAACTTCGCATGAAAATTTTTAAAAAAAGTACTTATTCAAACGGTTGAAACTTGGAACTAAAATTTCAACACTGAATCATCAAAAATCCGAAACAATTTAAGCTGTGGAATAAAGATTCGAGACTTAAAAAGTAAATGTAAACTCACTAAAAGAGATTTGAAAATCTGAAAAGAGAAATAGAATAATAACTTCACTAGAAACACTGAAATAGAATCGTAAAACTTGAAAAATTTAAATCGCAAAACTTAAATCTATTGCAAAGAGCTTTATGTGAAACGTAAAAGTGCTAAGAGCAAAATGCTAAAACTGAGGAAACTTAGAAATACGTGGAACAAATCATTGACAACTATAGACTTTAAAAACTTAAACTCATTCAGAAAAGAACGGAAATGCAAAATTACAAAACAAAAGTGTTACGCTCTTGTAAAATATTAAAACTTAACGCAAAAAAAAAAAAAAAAAAATGTAAGAAAGTACAAAACACCAAAAGTTAAGAGTAGTGTAAAAAACTGTTACTTAGATTCATCTAAAACATAACTCGGAAAAAGTAAAAGTAATATATACAAATTGAAAAAACTTATATTCACCTAATTAACATATCAAAATAGCAAGTACAAGACGTTAAAACAGAACGAAAATGTAAAAGTATGAAACGTAAAATTACAAAACCTAAATTCATCTGGTAAAAGTTGGGTAAAAAATGAAAAAGCACTAAGAGTGAAAACTACAAAGCAGCATGAAAGCTAGAAATAAAAAATATACATCAGAACTTAAATTCATCCAGAAAAACTTAGAAGAAAAAATGTAAAAATTTTCAAAACAAAAGTATGATGCACTTGCAAAATGTTAAAACTTAGTGCAAAAACGTAAAAGTACTATGTACAAAATGTTAAAATTTAGATTTATCTACTAAAACAGTGAATGAAGATGTAAAATTACTAAGATTAATATATTAAAACAACACGAAAACGTAAAAGTACTAAGTACAAAACGTAAAAAAATATTATTTATCTGATATAACTTAGACTGAAGTCGTAAAATTACTAAGTACAAAGTGTTAAAACATCATAAAAATGTAAAAATATCAAGTATAAAGCAGCAAAACATAGATTTGTCTATAGAAATCTTGATCAAAAAATGTAAAAGTTCAAACAACAAAATCCTAAAACTCTGAAAAATTGAAAACACGCAGTACAAAAACAGCAAAACCTGTAAAATTGCTAAGTATAGGGCTGCAAAACTTAAGTTTTTTCCAGAAAAACTTAGAACGAAGTTGTAAAAGTACGGAACTTTTCAAAATAAAAGTGTTATGTATGCACTTACAAAATGTTAAAACTTAGAATGAAAATGTAATTGAATCAAATGTACTAAGTATGAAATAGTAAAGTAACATGAAATGTAAAAGTACTAAGTATATAGCGTAGTCATCAACTGAAACTTTGTACAAAAATGTCAAACTTAAGTACGAAACTTAAAAGACTTAGATCTGTCTGCAGAAATCTTGATCAAAAAACGTAAAAATTCAAACAACAAAATCCTAAAACTCTGAAAAAAGTAAAAACACGCAGTACAAAAACAGCAAAACATAGATTTGTCTACTGAAATCTTGATCAAAAATGTAAAAGTTCTAACAACAAAATCTTAAAACTCTGAAAAATTAAAAACATGCAGTACAAAACAACAAAACATGTACAAATGCTAAGTATAAAGCTGCAATACAAATGCTAAGCATAAAACTTAAATTCATCCAGAAAAACTTAGAACGAAAAATGTAAAAGTACGAAACTTTTCAAAACAAAAGTGTGATGCACTTGAAAAACATTAAAACTTAATGCGAAAATGTAAAAAGTACTACGCACAAAATGCTAAAATTTAGACTTATCTACTAAAACAGTGGATGAAGATGTAAAATTACTAAGTAAAATATATTAAAGCAACAAGAAAATGTTAAAGTACTAAGTACAAAAACGTAAATAAATTGATTCATCTACTGAAACATACACTGAAGTTGTAAAATTACTAACTGTTAAAACATCATAAAATTTGAAAATAGCATGTATAAACCAACAAAACATAGATCTGTCCACTGAAATCTTGATCAAAAATGTAAAAGTTCTAACAACAAAATTCTAAAACAGATAAATTAAAAACACTCAAACAAAACTCAGTTGCTTTAAAACACTCAAACAAAAACAAAAAAAAAACTAATATTCACCTACTAAAACACAGAAAAACTTAGAACGAAAAGGTAACAGAAAATTTTCAAAATAAACGTGTTATGCACTTGCAAAATGTCAAAACTTAAATTTATCTACTAAAAATCAGAACAAAGATGTAGAAATACTAAGTATAATACATTGTAGCAACACAAAAATTTAAGAGTACTAAATACAAAACGTAAAAAAAGTTAGAGTTATCTAACTAAAACTTAGACTGAAGTCGTAAAATTACCAAGTACAAAATGTTCAAGCATCATAAAAATGACTAAATAACAAGTATAATGTATCAAAAACATAGATTTCTCCATTGAAAGCTTAAACAAAAATGTAAAAGTTCTAAGGACAAAAATGCTAAAGAAGTGAAAAAATGAAGAATACGCAGTGCCACACAACAAAGCATGTACTAACTATAAAACTTCTAATCTTAAATTCATTCAAGGGAAAAAAAAAATTTAGAAACGAAAAAAAAAAAATGTAAATCCAAACGAAAATTTTCAGAAATAAAACTATTATCCACTTGCAAAGTGTTAAAACTTAATGCAAAAATATAAAAAGTACTGTGTATGAATGATAAAAGTGTTGCCATTCCAAAACTATAAACTTAAAAAAAACAGTTTTCGCAGTATTGAAACAGTGCTATAATAGTTCCACTATTTGCCGCTAGGAGGCGGAATAATAGGGTTAAAACCTAAGTTAAACAGTGTTGCCATTCCAAAACTATAAACTTTTGAAAAACAACTCAACTCTACTTGAAAAACGCCTGGGGGCAAAAACAACTCAACTCCACTCGAAAAATGCCTGAGGGCATACAACTCAACTCCACTCGAAAAATGCCTGAGGGCATACAACTCAACTCCACTCGACTAACGCCTGAGGGCACGCCTGGGGGCATTGGGAGGCGGTGGGACCACGCCCCCTTCCACCGCCACCGCCTCTTGGCGCAGAACTGTCAATAATCCCCTACTTATGTTTTTTTTTTTTTCTTTGAACTGTTCAAAAATGAAGAAAAATTGTTAAAATCAATATTTCACGCCAAGAACTTCTTCCAGTGAGCTTGTTCATGGGAACTTGGATCTTGTACCCAAAGTTTACATAATTTGCTTCATTTTCACCCATAGGGGATAATGTTAAATTTTTTTGAACTGTTCAAAATTGAACAAAAAATTGTTCAAATCAAAAAGTAAAATATAGAAATGAGATGTCATCGCCGAGATCTTTCGAATGCAAAAAGAATTTTTCGAATCGAACAATTCGTTCAAAAGTTATTAGGGGGGGGGGGGGACAGACCGACAGACAGACCGACAGACACAATTTTCCCCATCTCAAAACCCTACTTTCAAAATTTTTATATTTCAATCTTTATTTAATTACTTAACTTATTTTTGACTTTACTTGATTTTTACCGATATTTTCACGATACATTAAGCCTTCTTTCATGCTTTATTATTATTTTTTTTAGAAAGTAGGCTAAAAATGAATCTATATATTGTTCATCATATTTTTTATAATTTTCAGGGATAAAAAAATAGGCACTTTTATGACATTTTTCTTGAAAATTAACCGATCCTTAGGGGTTAATACAATGTGAGGTATTGTTGTTAAACACTGCAATATCTAAAAGTTTTTTTTAAGCTTATGTTTGAGTAGGCTTTCCACAATAGTATTTTTCTTGTTTAAACGTTCGATAACTGAGCGTCTTATTCAAGACGTAAATGCTTTTAAGAATAGAATCCTTAATTAAAGAAAAAAGTAATTGCTTGTCCTTACTTAGCGCGGAATCTTAGGCAATGCTTTTCATAATAGCATTTTTGTTATTTACTGTCTCAATTAACACATATTAGGTAAAGATTATTACAATACTATTACTGTTTTATAGAGATTAGGTAAATTGTCGATTACTTAGTGTGTATTAGTTAATGTATTTTAAAAATACATTATTAACGTTAAAATTCCTTTCAGAATAGTAATTTCTCCGATTAATTTAGTTCTTTACTTAACATGTAGTACGTAAAGCTTTTTTATTATACGTAGTACAATTTTTGTTAAAGATACAATAATTTAGAATCTTTCGCACACTCATTAAATATAGCTTTTCAGAATGTTTTCTTACTCTTCTTTAAAGAATTGGAAAAAAATAGCGAGTCAAAGGAGTATCTTTTCAAACTCGAGAAAAGAGCCATGGTATCTTTAATTGCGATTCAAGAACTTATTTAATTTTCCAACTGTCTCAATGCACATTTCAACAAGTTTTCAGTTGTGGTAAGATTCTTTTCCATTAGTAACTGCTTGGAGAAAAGTTGAACTCTTGAGGTCTATGGTTACCAGTTCAAATATTGTCAACAAATGAATTATATGTTGTTGGCGTACGATTACTTTTCATCTCTAGTGAGCAACCTAGGACTCATCCGTCAGACCCCACACACTGTTAAAAATTTCCCTAAGGAAATAGTAAAATAACCATTTATTTGATTGTTATTTTACCATATTTAATTACAACAGTTGAATAACTATTAAAAATATGGTACTCAATCCACTGATTGCGAAAAAAATCGTTCATTCTCTGTTTCTACTAAAGAACGTTTAACTAACCGTAATTTACAAGCGCTCAATAAGAATCGGGCGTCCGTCTTGGTTGAGAAACCTTACCGGTCGTACGTTGTTGTTAAAATATGGATAAAGATTTATCAGTTCAAATCTGCATGTGTATATAAAAAAAGAAGAAGAAAAAAGTGGCTTAAGCAATGGTTACTAAATAGAAAGTCATACACACGTAAATCAGAAATTGGAGACATCGGATCCCCGAACTGTTTGCGAATGAGCGAACCCATCATTTGAGATGCCAAAGCTTGTTTGTATTTTAAGTTTTGAAGCAAATGAAATGATTTTCGTCAATATACAGTAAATTTAGACCAAACATTTCTTTGGTTCCAATCAAAAACAGAAATCTCAATTTTAATGCAGTTTTCCTGTTGAAAAGGAAGATTTATTGATAAATAAACGATCGCTTTGTGTGGTGCAGATGGCCGAATGGTTAGAGAGCAAGGTTGGTATGCCATACACCCGGTTTCGATTCCCGCAAGCTTCGTTTGCGGTTTCTATGCCTCGAAGATTCAACGCCTCGAAATGGTTAAAAATCGGTAAAAATTTTGTTTTGAAACCATTTTTAAATGGTTATAAAAGCGTAAACTTTTGTATTTACGGCTTTTTAACCAAGCTGATTGGAAATGGTTAGGTCTAGTAAAGATAGAAAAATGTTTCAAACCGTAAATTTAACGGTGAATTAGATGGACAGACTGCTGCCGGTCATTTAACCGTAATTTCATGATGAAGTTTCTAACAGTGCAACTCCAAAAGCACCTTTGCTAATCAGTTTAAGGCACAGGAATCGCAAGAAAGTCAGCTCAAGTTTCGAACTTACATTCGACTTTGAGTACCAGAAATAATAATTCAGCGTACTCACGGATGTCGCCACTCCTGCATCACAGTGTCTGTTGCTGTTAATTTACAGAGTGTTCTCTGTTTCTTCATTACAGTGGTACCTCAAGGTACGAGTGCCCTGACAAACCAGTGATTTGAGATACGAACTCTGTCAAGCAGCGAAGTTTTGTTTTGAAATACGAGCGATATTTGAGATTCGAGGAACGCCAGCTGCGAAACAACGGCCCACCCAGTTTACTGCGCCTGCGTAGTAAATTGCTTTGAGATACGAGCAAATTGACATACGAACAAGGTTACGGAACGAATTAAACTCGTATTTTGAGGTATCACTGTATCTGTAATTTAAGACTTTGTACTTTCCTGTTTTAAATTCACTGTTATTTTACTCCAGACTCCGGCTGTATGATTTCCAAAAGATTTTTATGTATTTTCGGGGAAAAATTGGTTTACGTTGCACTCTGAATTTCTCATTGAATTGACATGATTCAATAGTCAGCATCTTGCACGCAACAATTTATAAGTATTTAAATATTTCAACGGGTACATTTAAGCAGATCTAAACCAAATGGACATAAAGCATGCTGTAAAGCACCGTCAAGGGAAAATAATTAAGAAATTATTTAGAATTAAACAAGATTCTTTCCTTCGGTACACTAATGCTTTAAACTCTTTTTTAGCCTACTTTCCCGTAAAAGTAAAAAATAATAATAATAAAGCATGAAAGAAGGCTTAATGTATCGTGAAAATATCGTTAAAAATCAAGAAAAGTCAAAAATAAGTGAAGTAATTAAATAAAGATTGAAAAATAAAAAATTTGAAAGTAGGGTATTGAGATGGGGAAAAAGTGTGTCTGTCTGTCTGTCTGTCGGTCTGTCTGTCGGTCTGTCTGTCTGTCGGTCTGTCGGTCTGTCCCCCCCCTAATAACTTTTGAACGAATTGTCCGATTGGAAAAATTCTTTTTGCATTCGAAAGATCTCGGCGAGGACATCTCATTTCTATATTTTACTTTTTGATTTGAACAGTTATTTATTCAATTTTGAACAGTTCAAAAAAATTTAACATTAGCGCCTATGGGCGAAAATGAAGCAAATAATGTAAACTCTGGGTACAAGATCCATATTCCAATGAACAAGCTTACTGAAAGAAGCGCTTGGCGTGAAATATCAATTTGGACAGTTTTTGTTCATTTTTGAACAGTTCAAAAAATTAACACAGAGCTTACGGGGATATTTCAACCCTATATAAATCCTGGTCTAACGGACCGATTTGCTTGGAACAAACTTTATCGGAAAGCTCTTATAACGTAGAACATGTAGAAATAGAAAGTTTATCCAGAACTTACGAACCTATTTTGCTATGACATTTTTTGATCGGGATTTTCAAGGATATTTCTCAGTGACTCAATGAGTGAAATAATGAATGAATGAATAAATGAAAGAGTGAATGAATAAATCAATGAATAAATGAATGAGGAAAAGAATGAATGAATAAATTATTGAATAAATGAAAATATAAATAAATGAGTGAATAAATACATGAATGCGTAAATGAATGAATAAACACTTGAATGAGGTAACGAATGAATGAATAAATGCATGGCTGAATAAATGAAAGAATGAATGAGTGAGTGAATGAATATGTATTATCCGTTGAAAAAGGTATATTTTCAATAATTAGAACTAAAGATAAATAAGAAAGAGAGAGAAAGAGATAGCTAGATTATAAATTTGAATTTGGTGTATACGGGAAAGTAGACTCGTATAGTTCTAGACGGAACTTCTTGTTTAAGTCCATTTACTGATTGCAAGCTTTTACTAATGAAACTTTCTGCTGATATCTTTTCCTTTTACATAGAAATGTCCAAAAAAAAATCTCTTCCTTATATTTGTACTTAAAACCTATCTCAAACAAAACATTTTAAAAATCTTCCCGTACTCTAAACGGAAAGAAATACAAAAGCTCCATGCGTCAGAGAGATAAAGAATTATTTCATTAGAAGGCGAAAAAATCAATTTTTCCATTTGCATCGCTACCTGAAAAACGAAAATCCGATTTTTAATTTAATTTTCTCACGGATCTCTTTACTTATCATGCTCAATAGAGACGCTGGAAAGTCTTCTAGTCAAAAATAAGTCTTGTCTTACTTCAAGGTAGATTAGTTTTATCTCTGAGACTTAAATTTCTGATCTGAATAACGATGTTCACTTTAATCTTTTCTACTTGATGGATTAAGTTTAAAAAAATACAATGAGACTGGCAAGAAGGTAGCGATGGAAACAGAAGATATATTTTATTTTGTTGTTTGATGCAATTGTTTGGTATGATTCAAGTATTTTTTATTGATTCTGCAATGTGTGTGGATACTTTATGAAAGCAGTGGTAAACAAAGTAAAGGCTTTTAGAGAGGAAATTAATAAACTCCTTTAAAATGTTTCATTCATAAGACGATATATTTAATAAGTGAGACGTTTCGGATAAAGTAGTATTTTTTTAAGTAGTACATGTTTACTTTTGTGCTGAAATTAAATAAGGGAGAACAGCTTAATAACGCACAACAGTTTAAAACATGTAGCGCACACATATTTCGGAGTTACAAGGATCAAGGAATGAATTTACTCTGTAGAGAGAGATTGTTGATATTCTTCCATAGCTCACAAACATGTTTTCGTCAAAAATGGTTTCCTTGTTACTTCAAAACATTTTTATGCAATATATAGGTTGAGATATGGGAAAAGGATCTTTTTGAAACGGCTTCTGGAGGAAGTAGGGTAGTGTGGAAAGGGTCATTAAAACCCCCTTCAGTTGCTATTTCGTAACCGCTGTAGACTCGAGAACACTGCGTATTTGGTTATGACACCTAACTGAAAAACAGTGAGTCAGTGCTACTCTAAGGGTGCTTTCACTAAAGGCGACAAAGCCAAAAATTGTCTTTTTTTTTTTCTGCAACCACATAGCATATTTCTGCCTTCAAAAATATACTCTGCTGTTGTGCAGATAAGAAAATACAAGTTTGTTTGTCTTTGTCGCCCTTGGTGTGAAAGCACCATAAGTCTTTGGCAACAAGCTAACAAAGGCAACGAGATATTTATTGTTTGGAGATAGTTGTTAAGGTATTTATTGTTTCTTTGAGAGGTATTTATTGTTTAGAGAGCTCATTGACCATCAAATGGGTTTTAGTTTTTATACTCTCTCTCTGCGCATGCGTCAGGGAGAAAATGAGAAATAAAGATGAAAAAAAAAAGTTTGCTTTTTATAAAGAAAAGTAAACCAGTTGCATTTTTTTCTATCAATTTTTGCTAAAATTTCAAATATAAAATAAAATGTATCAACTTCGGTAAAAAGAAAACATCAAATGCGTGCGTAAAATATAAATTTGGAATGTGCAATTCGGAAAATATATAATAACATTTTAATACATTTTTTTCAACACAGCTCATCATATAGCTTTTACAAAAAAATACGAAATCGAAAAGCTATTGGAAAATAATACGTAGTTACTAATTCTTTTAGGAAGCTGATTAAAAAGGAGTTTTTTTAAGTTTGAAAATCTTAAGAGACCAGAAAAAAAAAAGGAGAAATATCAGTGCAAAAAGGCAAATAAAACTTTTATCTAGTTCAACAAGGAGTAATTACTTGAAATGTATAATTTCATAACTGGAGAAAACTAAAAAAAATGTAAGGAATGTTTTCCACGATGAAAAATAAGACGAATAAAGAATGCAACTTCTTGAAAACAAGGATTACTTTATATCCAAATTAAAGAATAATTTTGTTTTTTTTGTTCCCTCTTTTTATAATAATATGTTTGCATATAGTATATATATATATATATATATATATATATCTTACAAATGTAAAATTCTCGAGAATGTTATTAAAAATGCTCTTATAACAGAAATTTTTTAAAATGTTTTCCTGAAAATTACAGTTACTGGGTTTCATTACGCTCTTCTCATGTGAATAATTAACTTGAAAATATAAAAAGAACTGTAAATATTTTATTTAAAAAATAAATATTCGAGTATGCAACAGCATAAATAAGTTTTTAACATCTAATGCAAAAGAAATACCTATATACAAACATTTTAGAGTAAAACATTTCCCTTCTTTGCTAATTTGTTGAAAACATTCAGAATATTTTAACAAATAAGCTCACCGACGTTTTCCCCCATATTTTTAGTATGGGACTAACAATTTTTAATAAATAATTTAAAAACAGTTGTTTAAAATCTGTGAGAGCTTTGTTTTAAATTTGGGTTGGGGTTTTGGACAGGACAGGTGGTTCTTACCGTCCGAAAGTGTCTTAAACTGTCGTAAAGCTAAAAAGGTCTAATCTCTATACTACTGGCTCTATATCTAATGTAATATTTGAAATTCATAAATATAAATTAGTTGCAATCAATAAATATCTGATAATATTTTTCTCTAAAATATTAATTTGAAAAAGAAATATTTTAGGTGAAAGAGTAAAAAAAAATGCTGATAACTCTATTACATAAAAGTTTCCTTATATAAGAGTTGGTAGTGTTTTGAAACGAAAGTACCAAAGTAAGTAATTTCAGTTCCATTTATGAATCATATTTGCTATTAAACGCAATTGTATATGTAGAAGATAAAAAGCTTATTTTTTTAAAATTGTTTTTGTGTGATAATGTTTTACGATGATGTTTTGAAAAAATTCTTTTTTTAATCCTAGATTGAAGAATAATAAATTGATCATAAATGGTTCCACTTATATTTTAAAGCTAGAAAAATATTTATTTTTCAATGTTAACATTGAATTCTAATAATAGCTTTGGACAGTTCTAGACCCTTTTGGACACAAGCAGGGTTTTGGACAGTACTGTAAAACCCATGGTTTTCACCGTAGGGTCTGAAACCCTGCCAACCCTGTTTTAAATCATAGATGAATATTAATTGTCGGCAGACAAAAATAATGAAAAATTGGCATTTGAAAATTAATGTTTTTTTTTTTTAAGTTAAAAGTCCAAAAATGAGATTCACTGACGAAGAAATGTGTGACGCGTAATATACGAATTAAGTTATGTGTCTCTAAAGACACAAAACATTGAAAATTACTTTTAACATAACTAATTCTAAACTGAAATATGTAACGTTAAACACAATTTTAAAATGAAGTAATTTCGTTGTTAGTTATTTCTGAATCTTTTTTTCCCCTCTATCATTACTTTTTATAATAAGTCAGAATATTTTTGTTACAAAGAATTCAAGCAGTTGGTAAAATCTTTTGTTAACACCAGCCAGGGAACATTCTCAAAAACAAAATTTGCCATTATGAAGTTCGTCTTTCAAATACTATGTTTAATATTTAATATAACTAGTTGAATAATATTTAATAGTACAATTTAACTCGGTTACGGCGAGTACGGATTTAATAAGAGACCGGGTATAACGACGGTGGTTAAAACTAAGTTGGTTTATTATTAAAAGGCATATATAAACACAATTATTACAAACATAACTCGAATTTTTCGAACAATTTTTCTTGAAAAGTTCTTTTGCGAAAACAAGTTTCGCGAAATATCAATGATAATTGATGAAAAAAAAATAAAAATTTACCAAGAATTGGATAATGGAACAAATGAATGAAATTAGTCTAGAATAGGGATTTTTTTCCATCTGCAACACCACTAGTTACCGAAAAATAGAAAAGAAAAATTTCCCAAACACCACCCAGTTCCTTCCCTTGCAAAACTAAATGATAAAAAATAAAAATGAAGTCTTATTTTGGATATATTTTTTGAATTCATTTTCATGAAATACATCTATAATTTATAATAACTCCGGTTATTGCGAGCACTCAGACTTTTTTTTTTTATTCTGTTTTTTCGTCAACGGGACTGCATATGGTTACTAACATTTTTGCGGACCTAGCGCATTCCCCGGAAAAACGGCATCTATTCCTTCAGGAAGCACCACTGTCGGGGGATGCCATGACCACTCTGAGAATTTTGACGCTCAGTTTCTCCTAGATTGCGGCACCTGAGCTCTAATTGATACACATCGCATTATTAATTTAATTTAGCCAAGAGCGTCCAAGCCAAATGTCTACTCAAGGGATCTTTGACATGCCACATAATCATACGACATGGGCGCTGACGATTTTCGGCATCTTGAAAATCCACCGACTTGGTCCGTTTGATGCTGCGAACTTGGGCGTACGAGGGCTGCGCCTTGCCACTACGCCACCCTGTCGACTCCAGTAAAAATTGGACTTAAAGAGCAATTACTTCAAACCTTTCGCATTCGTTGTAAACGAGTTCGACTGCACGATATTTTTCACCATTAAGAAACTATCTTCTACTGTGAACATTTTTTAGCCTTCTTTCCCGTAAAAGTAAAAAAAAGAAAAAAGAATTAAAGTAGACTTAATGTATCGTAAAAATAAGAAAAAGTAATAAAAAAAAGTTAAGTAATAAAATAAGTATTGAAAAAAAAAAAAGAATTAAAAAAAAGAAAGTATGTCTTTGGAGATAGGGAAAATGTGGGTCCGTCGGTCTGTCTTGTCTGAAGTAATTGAGGTCTCTGAATTGAAATAATTGAAGTGATTAAGAGATAAATATCTAAATGAGAAAGAGAGAGAAAGTGAAATATAGCTAGATTATCAATTTAGTATTGGTGTATAACAAAAGTTGGCTCATATAGTTCTAGACGGAGTTTCTTGTTTAACAGTTTAACGTTTATAGTTGGATATGTTTTTCGGGAAATGAAAAACGGACGTCTTTATTTTACCTTTCATTTATACCTGTAATACCCTTTTCAATTTCTCGTCTCTAAGGTTCTAATCACACTTTCAATATTTACAAAAAGGATTTTTCCGTTCAGATGATTATGTACTAGTATTTTTTTAATTATCTGCCTGATATAAGAAAGTAATAAAAAGTGGAAGCTGTTTCCAAATGAAATGCATAATTAGTGCTCTTGCAAATAGAAGAAATAATTTGGCAACGACAGCGTTATTAATCATAAATATTCGTGGCAAGATTGATAACAATATTATTATTATTATATTACTTCAGTTTTTGCAAATCTGAAAAGGACAGAATTGACTTTTCTTTCTCTTATTATTAGCGTTATTATTTTGCTTTTTTAGTTTCCATATGTTTTTTAAGAAGTTATCGAAATTGTGATTAAAAACAAAAAATGCTTTTCGTTTAAAAAAAAAAAAAAAAAAAAAAAAAAAAAAAAAAAAAAAAAAGCTTTAACTTTTCAAAAGGATTTCTTTTTAAATTTAAAATGTATGGAAACGTAATCCTTCAGTGCGGAAAGTTTTTTTCCCTCAGTTTCAGTGTTTTTTTTTTTTTTTACACACACTAGTTTTGGGTAACATATATAATTGTTCAATTTTAAGGAAGTTGACTCCTACGATTTAACGAAAAGAGTTTACACATTTTGTAAATTAATTTTTGTTATAATTCTATTCTACGTAGTTTTCTTAATAAATATATCTAGTGTAATGGGTGTGAAATTTTTATCTAGCAAGGCAAGTTTTTAGCGTTGTATCCAAAAAAAAAAAAAAATCTAACCAACTTTTTTTTATAGTTTAGAGATCATGATTTTTCTTCCAATTGTGAACTACCATTTTTATTTCGGATTTTTGGCTCAAGATACCAGTTATTTAAAAATTAAAATCAAAACTGATGCCACTTTAACTAATTGTGATTGTTTTATGTTTGGTCTAAAGACGTTTTTCCCGCTCAAAAAGTAAAAAAAAAAAATAACAATTTGGACGGTAATAGCCAGGTGTTAGAAAATAAGGACTAAAGTAAAAGACAGCTAAAATTATTGACAAGAAAGCAGCTTTAACAAAACATATTGATGTATTTCACTTATGATGAGTATGCAGTATGTTTAAAAAAAAATAACACAACGGATTATAAGTGTTATAGTTATGAAGCTTAATATAGAGTTATCAGCACTATATTAGAAAGATTCATTAATAATTTTTGAGTCATCTTTACAGCTAAACTGTAGTTCGTCAGTGCCACATTAGGATCCACTCAAATGAGTCAAAGTCCCATAAAAATAACTTACTAAGTTGATTAGAAATGTTATAATTAAGAAACTTAATATAGAGTTATTAGCCAGTAATATGTTAGAAAGATTCATTATTAATCCTTGAGTTATCTTCTCGAATAAACTGTAGTTTCTCAGCGCAGCATTAAACTCAGACTGCATTGAGTTTGAGTCCTTTTGCTTTCTATGTTTTTGCGATCATGCTATATGAAATATGTAGTATTCCTCCTATATAATTTCAATCACTTTACGTGAAATTCTAAGCATTACATATAACTTGACACCCCATCTTGGAATAAACTCAGAGGAAGAAAAACAGATATCAGGTAGAAGAAATAATAATTAATAACAGTTCATGAAATCTGTACCACTCTTTTAGCTTGCCTTGCGCTTAGTTTCATTTTATAATACTTTTTCTAGTACACTGTAAAAATTCTAAGGGAGGCAATTCACCGCTAGAGGGACTCATGAACGATCATCGTTGTCACGTGATATCCGCTGATTGTTTACTAAGTTTTTTAATTAAGTTCTACGTGGAGTTCACTAGGCAAAATTAGCTATCTTAAAATTAATTAGACTATCTTCACAGCTTTTTCTGATTATAACCCACTATTTACATTTAATTTAATCATTATAAGAGAAATTTATTAATTATTACAAAAGTTATAGTGTTGTATTTAGTGTTAATTTTATGTAATGTAGAAGAACTTTATTTAGGCCTAGTTTTTAATTAGATTTGTCGAACTCGATATAAAGCGATGCTAAGACTTCCTTTGTTTACATTGCTTTCATCGGTGCCACGTGACCAATGCCGTTGCTTGAATTGCCTCCATTCAACTTTTTACTAAAAAAATGGTGAAAATTAGCTGCAACCAACATTTGGTACCAAAGTTTAACCATTCTAATGGTTCCTAGTTTCACATTCATGGTGAAACTACACCATTATAGTGGTTCAACTTACTACCAAATGTTGGTTGCAGCTAAACCTAAACATTTTCTTAACTTCGGGTGAAAAGTTGAACTAGAAATTTTTAATGTCAGTAATAAAATTTTGAAAAAATATTTGCATGAAATAGTTAAATGACGAAAACAAAAACTCTTTCACAACAAACGTATTGAAGCAGGCCATTGCATATAAGTGACTTTAAAGTAACATGGGTGAATTTGGGGGGAAAAATGTAATTTACTAACTTTGAAAACCAGCCATAAAATCTAACAGAAGAAAAATCTCGGTGTGCCATATTACCCACTTATAAAGGCAGAATCTGTATAAATGAAAAATCCCGACTTTTCAATCGCAAGGAAAGTAAACAGTTACAAATAAATAAAGAAAGACTATCAAAACATTTATACATATTTAGACTTTCTCTTAAGAATGATAGTTCAAACTTAAAATGTGTGCGTTTTCCAAGTTTTTTTCCACGGTATACCTGTATTCTCATGTTTGAAATGCTTGTTACAGTTTAGCTGGTAATTACTAGAAATTGCCTCCTTCTTTGTCTCAAAAGTGTTCCTTATCAGTGTTGTTTTTATAAAGATTTATGAGTGGCATTAATAGAATACATGTCCCCCAAGGTGGAAATTTGTGATGTTATCCCCCTCCCCCAAAACCGTTGCTGTGTTGCATAAATTTAATTTAGTAGTTTATTTTATCGTCAATAGATTCAAAGTAAAAAATAAACCTTAAGAAATTTAATTTTATTTGGAGTAGCTTTTCGTAAAATACATTTATTTTCCGTGATACGATGTAAGTGCATCAGTAAAATTGTAAAATACAATTATATATGTATATTTCATAAACTCTTTCTAATTTTGGTTTTCACTCTCTAACAACCCCCAAAAGGGTGTCATCTGGGGAGAACAGCCCCGCCGTACGCAAGTAGACTTATTTAAAATTATTAAATATAATACTTTTAGAGAATTATTTAGTGTAAATGATTTACGCAAATGCATAATAGTTAAGTAAATGCGGAGCAGTTTTTGAGCACTTATCTGGTGTTTCATTTTCCACCATTATTTTCTAATACCCGATCTTTCGTTCTTGTTGTTTCTAATGTCACTCGAATCACAAAACCACACTGAGCTCGGGTGGTAATTACCATCCATATTTCAGATCAAAAGGGTATGCTTCCCTTTATGAGTACCACAAGGATGGAAGAACGATGTTTAAAACATAGATAATGTACTTGGATTTAACCAGATGGCGCCACCGCAAATACACAACCTCCCCTTTTAGAGCTAAGACGGAAAGGCAGGGATATTCTTTAGCCGCCGGTACCCCCGAAACCGGAACTTCAGAGTCCACGAATCTTATATGCACGTAAAACCAAGTGTACATCACCATGTAAACAAGGGTCTTTTTAAGGTGGTATTCTATGGGTACTGCTAAAATATTAAATAGTTTAAGTAAAACGCAATTTTTAATTTCTTATGGAGAGGACCTTTTAATTCCTCAGTGGAGGAAAAATATTAATTACAATGAAGGGTAGCCTGCACCAATATGGTGAATAATGTAAAATAAACTTATAACATAAGTTATTAAATGTCGTTTTAGAAAAAACAAACGAAAATGAAGAAAACAGTTATAACAAACTACAGTAGAACTTGGATAATTCGAACGTCTATAATTCGAATTTTTCTTTAATTCGCTTGGTCCCTTGAACTCTGTATTCAAATCAACGCTAAAACTTTTGGATAATTCGAAGTTCAACTTCTTTAATTCGAAGGTTTTTCTCATCCGAAATCGACAAAAGTACGTTGAAATACTTTTTTGTCTGCTAAAATTTTACCCTACTTATGTGTTCGCAGCAAATGGGAGATTAGCGAGATTTCTATTGTGAAATTCAGGTACTCTTTTACACTTCACTGGTTAACATTTAGAGTTCCTTTATGAAAGGAACTCTAGTTAACAGTGAATCACCGCCTAATCCCTCTCTCTTCACAATGTTACGACACGTGACTGATTATTGGTTACTCGATCATAGGTAGAAAATATTTTTCTTATTTGTTAAAATCAAAAGACTCAATTCAACGAAGCAATCCGAAAATTTCCAGTGTTTTTTTTTTTAAACTCTAGCAGGTAATTTTTATATAATTTTAGTACTTAACCAAAGAACATTTCGTAAAAGTATTATACTTATATATTCCTATTTTCGTATGCACATGCTATAGTTTTATCTTTTATATTATGCACAAAATAAATTTTATTTAGTTGACAAATACAATGTTTATTTTTTTATATATATTAATGCCTTGACATTTTCCAGAAAAAGATTATTGACGTTGTATTTAAAAGAATAAATATTATCGGGGCATTCGTGGGTGTTAAACTAAGCTAAAAAATTTAGACTTCTGTAATTCGAAGTTTTGGATAATTCGAAGTTTAGCTGTGGTCCCTTCAGCTTCGAATTATCCAAGTTCGACTGTATTTATAAACCGAGACCGATAATTTAAATTATCACAAACATTTATCATTATTTTTTCTATGGAAATCCTCACTTGATTATTTCATGTACAAGAACAAAAAGAAATACATGAAAGATAACTTTGTTGCAATTTTAAAAACGATATAACTTGCATTTCTTACTTGTGCAACGACCCATTAAAATACAGTTAATGACAGCTTTTATGACTAAATTCTCCTTTTTATAATAACTCATAATGAAACCAAAGTTTCAATGCGCAAGGTTGTTTAAATGAAAAAAAAAAAAAATGTAGTTGTGTCATTGCGAAAACCGAAGTCGCAAACGGTGTGTTAGAAAAAGACGCTTTCTTTTAAAAATTACAATGATCGGCATTTATTTTCGATTACTTCAGCTGCATCTGTGGAAAAGAAATAATGCGTTAATTGCTAAACAGAAATTAAGCCTTAGAATGTACTTTTATCAAGAGCCATTACCTTTATTAACGCATTAACTTAATTATCGAAATGATAGCATTTTGCTTTTAATCTACGTTTTTTTTCATGCACATATTCATAAATTATTCTTAAACAGACGCATTTAGGCAAATTAAATCTTTTCAAGGGAAAGCACATGTATTAGGTACATTTGCAAAGCTTTTTCTCTTCGGTTCACTGTTTTCTTTTCTTTTAATTTAGCAGTAAAGATACAATTAAAATTATTTACGATTTACCAAATCCTAATTCCTACTTTTCACTGAATTCCCAGTACACACAGTTCTATTAGTTTTAAACAAACAATCAAACAAAAGAACACATAGCTATGTGATTTACTTAAATATTATGAATATATGACATCATTCTGGTTGGTGTGCATTTTAAAGTAAACTTTAACCAGATTAACCATCAATTTTTTATGTGGTTAGATTTCGGTTATGAGTTACTTCAAATATTCTATTTCTAATGTTTACACACTTAACATAGGGGGGATATTTTAGTACAAAAGGAAAATATTACTAATCATGCAAGCGATACCAAATTTATTCCCATGGGATTTAAATTTCCCTTCGGTGTTAATATTCTATTTTTTACCCTTTAACATTAAATAAAACATTATTCCAGTCAAAAGATAAAGTATGGGATTGGATCGATTTTTAACTGCAGGATGATTTTTGGTTTATTACTAATTGAATGTTTCAACTTTATTTCCAAATGCTTTAATGTTTTATTATCGTATTTCTTCTGCGTATTTTAATAAACTCAAGAAGATGCGTAATTTTTTTCTCTTCGCTTATTCATTTTACATTTGGTAATAAGTAAATAAATAAATTAGAATAAATAAATGTTTTGGCAGCAGTGTGAGGGCGTGCATTATCCTAAAAGAGGATTATGCCACACAACAATTTTCCGCGGCTTTATTTCAGGAGCGAAACATCCTTTTTTTATCAAAAATGTTATCACACCGCAGCTTTCACACCTGTGTACGATTGTCTCGACTAGAAAATTACTACTGAACCAACTGCAATAGTTTCCTAAAGAGTCGGAAAATTAATTTAGGATTAGAGGTTCTAGAGCATCTTTTCCTTTTTAGGCCTACTAAGAGTTTTCGCCAACCATCTCCCAGTTGCCAACTTAGTATCTAATGTGGTCCACAAAACCCCGAATTTAAACTTTCATTAAATAAATTAATTCTCTAAAATATACAAGGTGTCCCAAAACGACCGCATAAACTCTGCACAGCTAGATTCTTCGTTGGGAGTGCATAAAAACTGCCCAAAGAAGCGTTCCTGTACGATCCATAGCTTACGAGAAAAATACGAAAAACAAAGTATGACGTCACTGCCGGTGCAAGAAAAAACACTGTATTGGACATATCAATAAAAGTATTTGCCTATCTGTGCAGACGATAATGTTTAAACCGTTCGCTTTAAACCGTTGTTGATATGTCCAATATAGTGTTTTTTCTTGCACCGGCAGTGAGGTCATACTTTGTTTCTGGTATTTTTCTCGTAAACTATGGATCGTACAGGCACGCTTCTTTGGGCAATTACAAGCAACTGGCTTCACATCCAAATATAGCGGAATAGTAAACGTAAATGAAAAATTGTGAACTCGTATTGCTTAAAGAAAAACTTTAAAGTACAAGTTATATTCTTTGTAGACAATGAAATCACTTACTTAAACTTGAAGCATACAACTTAAGGAAACAAAAAATCACTGAATAGAATAATAACTAAAATCTTTTCGTCCCCTTATTTGTAAATGAATTCGCTTTTTTTTTTTTTTTGAAGAAGAAGAAGAAAAAAGAAACTCGTTTTTATTACGCGTATCAGCATCAATTTCGATTACTTCTGCTACACTTGCAAAAAAAAAAAAAAAAATAGTGCAATGATTATTAAACAAAAAGTAACCCGTGCGAAGCAGTTTTACTGAGCGCAATTATCCTTATTAACAGTAGTTTAGCACATCAACTTAATTATCAAACCGATATCAATTTTCTTTTCCACACATAGCATCGTTAACGTTAACCATTTAAGCACACTCAGTTAAACAAAAGCATTCACGAATTAAATCTTACAAGAAGGGGGGAAAATACACCAAAATAAAAAGCTTTTTTATTTGAGATTTTTTATTGATGTTACTCCTGATAAAATGCAAACTAGTTCTTATTTCATTATTGTTTAGTCAAGTCAATTACCAAAATCAATAGCGTTACTAGTACTAGTACTAAAAAAGTATTTAACGTAATTTTGGTTTAATTTAAGTTTTCCGTTTGGTTGAAGATGATGACTACTAACGTGATGGAAATAATATAGCCAAATGTTTGATGCATATAGTAAAGTTGAGAGTATCGTTGTTCAAATGATCTTAACGGAGGTTGTGTGCAAAATATGCACAAATCTTCCGCGGAATGTCATTAACGTCAGTATTCAAGACATCTTGAAATTGTAGCAACTAATATAAAGCGCAGAGCATTATTACTTAAATATAAATGCCATGTAAGGAATCAGTGAAGAAATAAGACAAATGGGCAAATAATGCATTTAATAAATATAAGTTGAAAACTTAATAACGCGTTAGATGATCTTATTTATATAGATTCGAATTGCATACTACGGAAAGCAATCCTATACTGAAAGTTAGTAAGTCTATGACTTTTGTGCATTACATTCTCAGGTACCTGAGGAAAAGTTATCAATGTGCAGAAAATCGAGCGTATTAAATGTGTTGAAGAAACAATAGCTTTTAGCAGAAAACTGTGATTTTAATTACCAACAAATAGTTTGTTTCAAAGAACTACTAAAATATATAATCTATGTTATTTTACATAAACTGTTGGCGTTTAGAAATATATGATGAATATTACACATTTTTTTTCACGGGGTTCATCTGCGGTAACTGTATATATTAAGTTTTTGTATAGCGTTCTCTTTGGATTTTGTATAATTTTAAAAAAAATACATATTTAAGTTTGCATGAATTCTATTATCTGGTACATTCTCTAAGAGGAATGAAATTTTCCGCTACCATCCCTTTTAATTGCTTATTTTTACGATCGCATATTTTAGCCAGAAATCTCCTAAAACTTCTCAATGTACGAAATTACATTAACATTCAGCTTATTATCTAAAGTTTCATTAGAGGAAAAAGGTAATAAAAGAAGCGGTCCCATTACATTTCTTAAGTGAAGTTACATAAGAACTGGAAGTACTTACGTAAGATTATTAGCCAACATCAAAACATAGATTTTCCTCACAAAGTACCTTACCCACTCAACAGAAGACGCATAGCTGTTATATTTCTACAATTTTCTTCTTATTTGATTGTGAGGACAAATTGACGCGATTCAGGTTTTTCTGAAGCTAATTGTGTGATGTCTTTTATTTTTATAATCTACGTCATCAAGGGTTGTTATCAAGATTGTGCTTATTTCATGAATTATTAATATTTGTTTTCGCTAGTACATACTTCTCGTATTATGTTTTAGGTTAAAAACCCTCAACTTCAGAATGAGTATGGTTTAGTTTTCAATTTTAATGTATATAATAAAAATGAGCGAGTTTATTTTAAAAGAATTACATTTGGTAAACTTTTTTGAACTTGTAATTAAGTAATACTAATATGGAATATTGTATTACTTAATTATTCTCACTATATGGTCTTCAAGACATACGCAAGGAAATTAATTCTCACTATATGGTCTGCAAGAAATACGCAAGGAAATCACTGAGCAATATTAACTTTAATTTATAATTTAGAAAATCACTGCTAAGTATTAACTTTGCTTTATAATTTAACATCGATGAGCAACCCATTAATATTATTGTACATAATTGATGTTGTCCTATTTATAATTGCATTGTGTAAGTGGAAATTTATACTTTACTTTTTTTTCTCAGGGCCTTAGCGATAATTTTCAGATATAAAATTCTTCGATTTTCCCCCTATTTAGTATTCATTACACATCTGGAATTATATCGCAATAATAAATGCGCATTAGTAAGGGTACTTTGCTATTTAGATCAGTTAATCCTTTGAATTACGTCGAATTAAATATTTCTAATACAGCTCTGAAGTGTATCTATTGCGTGCAGAATAATTCGGTGTTTTTTACTGAAACATTCTTTGAGGATGGAAAAAAGCCTTTTAGAACTTTCTTTCTAACCTTCAAGGTCTCTTGTGCAACTGTTTTTGCAATTTATTCTATATTTCACTTATATTTTCTTTACAAAAATAGTCTTGGTAATTATTGAAGAAAAATTTTTCTTTTTGCAAATTTTTTTAATTTATAATTTCTATGCCTTCTTTGCTCCAATTAAAACCTTATTAATAACTTAAAAATGCCAGCTGTTTTTAGGCAAACATTGGCAACACATTAAGAAAGATGGAATTTGGTGGATTTTTATGATGACTAACGCAAGAAGTAAAATACCCTTTTTGGACTTTAAAGTGCTCTCCGAAGTAGCCGTTTTTCGTGCACAAACAGTAAATAATAAACCAAAGGTAGTCAAACTGCCGATACTGACCTACCATGACCTCAGGTGCTGATTCTGCACTTTATTATGAAAATGATTGTTTGTTATTTTCTACATTTCGCGGATCGTCGCATTGAGCCGCGTATGACTTAGAAAGAAACTAAAAACCCTTTTGTTGTTGTTGTTGTTGTCGCGTTCTCGCGCGCGTGGCGAGGAAGAATGGGTACGCTGCTCCTGAGTCTAATGGGGCCCTTATAGGCAGGAGTCCGATTTCCGCCCCATTGAAAAGTCTCTTATTTTTTTGAACCAGCTCCCAGATGAGAGACCGTCACCTGGGATTGCCACCCCCAGAGGTATCGATTCACTTGGAAGACATTGGAGCCACGACCTATTTAAAGTGCACCAGCTCTCTTTAGCAAGGCTGTCACCCCCCTAGAGGTTGTCACCCTCCCAAACACTGACCTAAGTCGATGTCGCTTTACTTTCGGTGTTCTGTGGGAACCGAGGTTCTACCGACTGGTCCACTGCGAGACAACCCTTTTGTTGCCGCACATAAAAAGTCGATAATTATGCCGATATAGCAGCCCACTCATACTTTTTTGACATAAAAGTTGAATTTTTATTTTTATTTTTTATTTTTTGATGGGTTGAGGTAGAGGAGCTTGCAACAAAATTTTAAAAAGGTGCGGTTGTTCATACGTTTGGTGACCACTGATAAATAGTAGAAATAGGCTCAATGACCCATACTATATCATTATATTATTTCTGACGAAGTTTCTCTTCTCTTCGAAGTATTTTTACATGGTTTTATTTAACTTAACTTGTGGCGGAATTTTGTAAGGCGGTTATCGACAACTATTACTGCATAAATTGTCTTCAAATTTTGCACACAAGCTTATTTTCGATGACAATACAATAATCCATCCATTTTATAATTTATTATAACGTTAATTAGGAAAAAAAATAATAACTTTGGCTCTGAGGAAATTATCAGCATTATCCTTTGTCGTTTGGCAACAATAGTTTTGTTTGGATAATGCAACTATGTTTTGTTTGTTTGAATTTTAACATGGTTTTATTTAACTTGACTTGTCACGGAATTTTGTAAGGCGGTTTTCTAACAATTTTACTGCATAAATTATCTTCAAATTTTGCACAAAGGCTTATCTTTGATGACAATACAATAATCCATCCATTTTATAATTTATTATAACGTTAATTAGGAAACAAAATTAATAATTTTGGCTCTGAGGAAATTATCAGCATTATCATTTGCCGTTTGGCAACAATAGTTTTGTTTGGACAATGCAACAATGTTTTGAATTTAACTAAAACCATGTAACTTAAAACATTTTTGGCGATTTAATATTTATTTATATTTATATCTCGGTTAGCACTTGACACATTAGTTGGTAAAAAAACACGTACTAGTTTAAATGGTGGTTTAAATTTTACGTAAAGTTGAAATGTTTAAGAGCACTAGTTCTGCAGTGGCGAATTAAATGAAAGTTTTCTTCGTTCACAAAATTATTCAATTTATGAAAACAATCCCTTTAAAGTACGTTGAAGCTTGAAACATGATGGATGTAAATGACGAACTCTGATTAGCATTCATTTTTTTCTCGCCTTTTTCCTTAGCTTTAAAGTATAATCTTATTTTTCAGTAATCATATCTATCTAATTCAATAATAATTTTTTTCTCTTAAAAATGACAGGATAAAATGTTTTAAAAAGTATTTAGTAATCAGTTTTTGGAGAGAAATGAATATATGAATAACTTAAAATAATTTTCTGGAAAAATTATGCTTGTGATTTTCTATTTCTGTATAAGCTATTTTTCAAAGAATTTTAAATGTTTTTAAAGGAAATAATTAACATAGAAAGCGCTACTTATACTTTCGAACATTTTAAACCAATTATTGTAAATTCTATTTTATTTTTCTCTACAAATGGGAAGAAAAAATATTTCTCATGTAGCAGACAATAGTTATTATTTTAAACTGTAAACTTTATTTAAATGTCGTTTATATTTTTGCTATTTTTTTCAGAACTATAAAATTAAAACAATAAAATGCAATTCCGTTTTGTAATGTTGAGCATATGAAGAATCAGTAACAGTTATTCAAATTTTTATAATTTGCAAACATTAATTTTTAGATTAGATTTTAAACAAATTTTAGGCAGTTATTAGCAAAGGGTTGATGCAAATGACAAAAAAAAAAAAATTGGAAATAAATATAGCAGATGAAATAATTAACACCCATCAATATTTGTAGCAGGATATGTTAGCATTAGCCCTAACAAGTGCTGCTATCTAGAGTGAATTAGTTCATTTTTGTGTAAAAAATGAATAAATAAAAAATGAGTACAGATTTCGCATAATTGAGTTAACAATGTCCACATTTGGTATTAAGTAATTAAGGTAATAAGTATATTATTTTGATCCTTAGCGACTGATACATTGTGACCCAAAGCGAAGATGGCATTGTACTGCGCATGCGTTTTGTGCTGAAAGAAAACGGCAGTGTATGTACGGAAAGATTCCAACAAGAAACTCAACAGTTTCCAGTAATTTAGTCTTACCCATGCTCTTACAGCGACTTCAACACAATCAATTTATTTTGGATAAACATTGTTCAAAAACGCAGAAATTAACTCGAAGTACACTCGAAAACTTACCATACGATATATTTACTCCTAGATTAAGTACCATCGTTTTATAGCTATTGAGAGAGAGAACTGTTTACATTTTTTGAATGATTTTTCAAAATGGTACGCTTTTAAGATAAATTAGGTAAACCTTAGGTAGCAATATATTTAACTTATTCACTCTGTGACCATAAAAGTGAAGCAACAACGGTGTGTAATAATTTTCAAGATTGAAATTGAGTACTCTATCCATTACATTTCTATGTCAAAATACAAATATTGACACATGCGACACAATAGAACTGCATTTCAATCGTGAGGCTATACAAGCACCGCTTTGGGCATTTTATAATAGCTAACTATGAAGCACCTACAACTTTCCCTTTGAGAAAGTTACTACAGTTGCATACATTTCCCCTACGATTTTAATCTAGAACGTATTTCCTATAATAAGATGTAGATTGAAAACTTCCCCCATTTCCTATGAAGAGAATGCTGGTATTTATTGACCGCAGGGTGTGTTGAAGGTGTTAGTCCCGAATCGATGCTTATACGAGTATGTGTATTTCCTAAAAGGTTTTTTCATTTTCCACAACGAACAACCATTAATTTTTGCAACCAATAATTTTAGTAAGAAAGGTAAGTTAATGTGAATTCACGCATCACTAATTCGTGCAGTGATGCAGTATGAATATTAAATAAACATGAAGATTTATATTTGAATAAAATTTTTTGGAGGTTTAACATTCTTTCCTACAACAGAATTTCGGTAGTAAATATGTTCTTTACATGCCTAGCAGTATTGTTTTAAGTTCCAAAAATATTTATGTGTGCCAAAAATATTATGTGTGTACAGTCAAACCTGTGTAAGTTGACTACTTTCGGTGCAGTACTTTAGTGGTCAACTTAGACAGGTGGTCAACTTATAGAGGGTGAAGGGCTAATTTCGTTCCTGACAAAAGTGGTCAACTTAGGCAGGTGGTCAACTTTACAGGTTTTACTGTATTCTCATATTCATATTATGGCTCAACGTCGAACCAAAATAGTGGCTGGAAGAAAATACATCAATATACTTTAAAGTTGAACCATAATTGTGGTTAGACAAAAAAATCCAAGTTTTGGTTCAATGCTGAACTACATGCATGGTGAAACTATCACCACCATAATCGTTCAAGTTAGTACCAAATGCAACGGTCGCAGCTAATAAGCATCATTTCTTGATTGAAGGTTGAACCATAATTTTTATACCCCAATGAAAAAAGTAATAATAACAATAACTCGCTTTTTTGAATGGGATAAGTGGCATAATTGTTTCTCATCTAAAAAGTTTTTTTTAATGGAAAATAATCCTAGTAATTTTATTTTACAAATTACATAAAATAATTACCTGTCTGGAAAATTAAAATTCATTCTCAGTGCTTGTCATTACTGTTTTATTTATAGATGTAGAAATTCCAGAAATCAGTCTGATCTTTTCAAACTGAATCAAAACACCTAAGGAAATGAATATAATAAAAGAGGATATGTATAACCTTTCAGATAAAATACACATACAGAGAAAAATAAATATTATTCGCAATTGCAGTTTTCCCCTCTAGCCAAAATAACTTCATAAAAACACCACCTAGTTGAAAATCCACAGTTAAGAAATTTTAAAAGAACCCGTAGGAGTAATACAATTCTGTGACGGCTAAGTAAAATGTCAAAAACCTATATTTAGCAGAAAAGAGATTTTGTCCTTTGTAAATTGTTTTGAAATACTAAAAAAAGTGAAAACTTGACAACCGAAAATTTCGAAGAATAGTTCCCATTTCGGAAAGGTTTTTTTTTAAAAACAGTTTATGGTGATGAACATTGTTGAGCTTGATTATTACGTTCTAATTACGAATTTGTTTCGAGTTGATAAAAAGCATAATTCACGATGGGCTGAAAAGAAATCAACTGGGGCGTAAACAAACTAAAAGAGCGATTTATTTGAAACGTAAAATACAGGTCTGAATGAGCATTAAAAATAATTGTTGCCTTTTATTTAATTATAAATAAGCATCAAAAGAGTGTGGGCGATATTTACTTCGCAGTATTTATATAAAACTTGAGCAATATTCCCTATAACTGACGTATAGTTTCTCTATAAGGTCAGGTGGGGGAAAATTGGTCACTTCTGAGCTATTTTAATATTTAAAGTTTCATAGCAACGAAACCAGAAACATTTCCTATTTCTTTTCAATTGCATCTTAACACTGAATTCCTTTAGAACAATTATATGTACTTTTAATATATATTTTTGAATTATAAAATGGCTTAACTGAGCTTTTGTAAAGTTGTGACCTATTTTACCCCATCGTGGGGTAAAATGGGTCATGATGCAAGATAATGCTGAAAACAATTATTTGTTACTTTGAAATTGGAGAAAAAATGTGTAAGTGTAACATATTTAGCAAGATTTTGAATTATGATTAAAAATTGAAATGTAAAAATAATATTGTTCTCGATTGTTACATATTGGTTCACCCCATAACACTTCAACAACATCACTTCTTTCTACCACATCAACATAATCTTTTTTAGAGAAAAAAATTAAAAAAAAATTATTTAATTTCAATAAAATAAGCAACGTATATTGTTCAAATTTAGAAACTTGCTGTAGTTAGGTACAACAGAGTAAATAATAAAAAAATAATAGAATAAAACGACTTAATCCTAACCATGATAAATTTTACTCCATCCAAGAAAAACTGATGTAAAAAAGAAAATATTTAATATTTTTCTTAACTGCTCAGCTATAATTGTTCTCCAAAGTTTCTTAGTAAGGAACTACTTTAAATTTGCGCTGTTATTTGATAAAATATGGAGCCTTTCAGAAGTTGGTAAACCATGTGCCAAGCACACCATCATCCAGTGGACAAAAATGTTTTCTAGAAAAACTACTTTTAGATTCAAAAATTTTGCCAACACAGAAAAATAACATTAAAAATATTGATTTAAAAACTTCAATTTGAAGTTCCATTTTTTGGGGGGGGTTTTATATGAAGTGACCTATTTTACCCCATTCTCCCCTACTTAAATATCTATCTTATTATATTCAGCAGTTCCGCAATTTTTAAGGTCATAAAATCGAGCCTACGTAAATGACAAAATGCAAACTCAACAAATTCTTCCTTTAAAAGAACCAAGTGCAAATTTGAGGGCAAACCACCGAATACATCTTCTTTTAATATTAAGAACGAATTTAGTTTAGTTAATGATCCATTGGCAACCTATATGTTAGGCTGGTTTATAATTCTAAAAAAACAGTTTTTTTCCTTCCTTTTTTTATTCGGAAGGTTTTTAGAAGAAAATGAGAGTACTTTTAATACGTTGAGCGCCATGTCAGCCATCGGTGGCTGACACTGAACACTGAACTTGCCTTTTAGGCCGCGTTAACCACGGTGGCTAACATTGCAAATATGATGCAAAACTAAAAAAAATTACATTGTTTTAGGCAATTTCTGAAATTATATTTAAAATGTACTTAATTTTTATTTGTTGACACTAAAAGCGTAGCCTGACTAGAATTCCTTATAAATTCGCGTCGCACTAAACGTGTTAAGAAATGGAGAAAACGAAATACATGTAGTGTCAGCTGGGGTGATTGTAAACAAGGAACAAATGTGAACAAAGTTCATAAATATTACTTGTGGTGGTTTTGAAAACTTAATTGCAGGTGACGGATGACTTGGCAACATAAACCATACTCAGCAATTCAGAACTTCTGAATACGTTATGGTCTTTTTTGTTTTATCATATAATTTTCAAAAATATAAGTTAACAATCTAAGTTTAAAAAAAAGTGTCATAACCGTTATGAAACTGTTTTCAATGTCATAAAACACAAAGGAAAGAACATCCCAAAGCTGGATTTGCCTGTAAATTCTTCCTCAAAGGAGAGTCAAAATTGCTATCTCATAGAAAAGTGTTTCTTCAACCGAGACAACTCTTGTCTCTAGCTACAACAAAACTTCTTTCTCCTAATATCTGAAATGTTATTGAAAGTTTTGAGCATTTTATTTTGTTTGCTTATCTTGCGCCCAGTTTTAACAAGCTAGTGTTTTCAAAATGCTTTTAAAATTTGATACTGTGTCTTGGTATTGATAAGAGGCAAGTATCAAAATGGACAAAAGAGAAATGAAGGGCGGTGGGGGAAACGATCAAAGTGTCTTTTTTTGCGAAATTGAGTTTTCAATGTACGTAGCTTATTATTGACAGAACACATATGCGAAACTATTTAGCCAAGAAATATGCAACCGACCACACATTGATGATGCTTCTGAGGAGCAAAAACTGTCAAAGCGCACAAGTTGAAATTTTAAAATGTAATCTTGAGAATTAAAAAATTGTGACCATTAGTTTTTGGTGCCTACAGGTAGCTCTTTATAGACACATTGCATAATCTTTATCCTTTTGGCAAGAAATATGCAGACGACCCACTCATTTATGACGCTTCTATAGAGTAAAAATGGTCGAAACCCAGAAGTTGTAACGTCGAAAACATGATCCTAGGAATTTTGAGATTTGTGACTGTGCTCCTGCTTCCCCGCTGTAAGTAAGTCCTCAGTAACAGTATTTAGGCAACAATGTTGGAAAAAGTTATGCTGAAAATTTAGTAATGCCCTTATAGACATGTTATTTTAGCATGTCTAATAATATTAATAGCTTTGCTGGTCATGTTAAAAATGGAAAAAAAAATATTGCAACGAAAATGAC
The DNA here is from genome assembly GCA_038502835.1 of Octonoba sinensis. Taxonomy (NCBI): domain Eukaryota; kingdom Metazoa; phylum Arthropoda; class Arachnida; order Araneae; family Uloboridae; genus Octonoba; species Octonoba sinensis. The sequence continues at coordinate 46,633,595 of CM076603.1, forward strand.
ATCTGGAATCCTTCAGTTAAATGAATGTTTAAATAAATAATTAACCATTTTCAATTCAGACAGTTTAAATATTTACTTATTACTCGTATAATATTATTCATAAAAGGAACATTCAGTAATTTATACATTCTCCATCTAACACACCTTATCTAACCATCTAATATTATCCTTATCTAACCACACCTTATCTTTCCCATCTAACACACCTTAACTAGCCATCAAACATTATCCTTATATAACCAGACCTTATCTTTTCCATCTAACCCACCTTAAATCTGGAATATTTCAGTTAGATGAATGGTTAATTAAATATTCAAATATTTTAAAGTCAGACAGATTAAGTATTTTCTTTTATTCTCGCGTAATATTAGTCATTAAAGGAACATAAGAATGTGTAAATTTTCCATCTAACTCACCTTATCTAACCGTCTAATATCAAACTTATAGAAGCATACCTTATCTTTTCCATCTGACACACCTTAAATCTGGAATATTTCAGTTAGATAAACGGTTAAATAAATGTTTAATAATTTTTAATTCATGACGTTTAAATATTTTTTCTAGCATAATATTAGTCATAAAAGGAACTTTTAGTAATGTATACATTTTCCATCTAACCCACCTTCAAGATAACTTAAAAATTTCAGCCATCGGTACGCATGAATGACAAACTGCGCCAATATAATCGGAAAAGCCATAAAATAAGAAATTCAAATCCCCTGACGTTCAGACGCAGTTTACAGTTAAAACTTTCATTTTTCGTTTTTATTAAATTGTGCGCTACATATTAAAATGAGGGATATTTCCGCGAAGTCTAGAGAAAAAGATCAAAGTCGCTTTAACTCCGATTTTTCTTCCCGTCCCTTATAACTGATGTTGAAAGTACTTTCAACTACAAAGCATTTCTGGAGATATATGAATCATCAAAAATTACTGAAAGGTTTTATTGTTGAAGAAATTACTTGGCTTTAGAACCGTAAAAAGATCAAAGATTTCAAAAACGTATTGGGCAATTTAACTATGTGTTGCGTATATTTTTTTTTAAAAGAAAAATAGAAAGATTGTTTTGTTTACAAAATTACTTCAAAGAAATATTGATTTATGCAAAAATGGTTTCTGATGCTTCAAAAATGTCAAATGTATGCAACACCTGCATGGCACGTAATTGGAAGTGAAATGGGTATAAATAACTGCAGGCTCCGCCAGAAAAAACAAACAAACCATATACACTTAAAGAACACAAAAAAAGGGACGACAGTGTTAGTATCCTGATATTGTCTGAAAAAGTGGCATACAGTTTTTTTTGCTCTTTTGCGAACTTTTGGTAATGAAATAATACACTGCTTGACAATTGCTAAGGAACAACTGCTTTATGCAAAGTAGCGTTCCCGACAGCCGACCAATAACAGTAACATGAAGCTCAGAGGGCGTGGCAGAGTAGAACTCAGTATCTGTATAAAAGGCAGTGCACACAAGCTCTTCATTCATGCGAAAATTCATGTTGTTACGTGTTTGACCAAAAAAGTACCGAATGTTGTTGAAGTTAATTCCATGAAATTCAGTGTGGTGTTGCAATAATCAAGTGCAAAATGTCTGCAAGACATCATTTGAGTGCTTACGATCGTAGACGAGCAGTTGGACGGCTGGAAGCAGGTCAAAGTGTCACCACTGTAGCCACAGCAATGGGAGTGTCAAAAAGTGTCATCTCGCGATTAAAAAAGGCCACTGAGGGTGGAAATGCTATGCGAACGCATGCCGGTGGTCGTGGTAGGAATACCACACCTCCAGAGGATCGATTTGTATCCCTAGTGGCGAAAAGGAACAGAAATACCACTCCAAGCCGGGTAGCTGCAGACCTTGCAGCCGTACCAGTACAGATATTTCTGCCAGAACCATCTAACGACAATTAAATGCAGTTGGTCTGTATGCACGGAAGCCTGTTCGATGTATCACGCTTTAACCACGTCATCGTGGAGAAAGATTACGTTGGTGTAAGGAACATATTGGTTGGAGTCACCAACAGTGGTCCAGAGTGACGTTCTCCGACGAATCCCGTTTCACTGTGAGTATGTTCATGATGGTTATGGCCCAGGTGTGCTGGTGTGGACATGCATCATGCACAATGGCAGAACACCACTTCACATCTTTGAGAGAGGAAGCGTAACATTCCAACGGTATTGCACAGAGATTATTCTGGATTATGTTCGTCTTTTCAGGGGTGCGGTAGGTCCAGACTTTCTGTTTATGGACGACAACGCGAGACCGCACAGAAGTGCTGAAGTATCGGACACACTAGAGAGTGAAGATATTGTCCGTATGCAATGGCCTGCTAACTCCCCGGACCTAAATCCAATAGAGCATGCTTGGGATGCCCTTGGCAGGCGTGTTTCGCAAAGAACACCCCCTCCCCGAAACGTGCAAGAATTGAAAATCGCCTTAAGGGAAGAGTGGGACAATATCCCCCAAGTACTCCTCGATTGCTCAATGGAAAGCATGCATAACAGATGCAAAATGTGTATTAGTGTCCGAGGTAATCACACATCGTACTGAGGTACACTTATCTGTTCCATTTTGGCAAGAAGATCCATTTTTTGTGGTCGTTTGGAAAGCATCCAAGAGCCATCTTTTTTATTTTTAATTTCTAATTTTATCGATGTGGCGATATCCGTATCATTTTGCATAATAATAAGTGCACACTGTCTCTACTAAATATGTACTCAGTTTCATTTCTTCAATCAATGTATATTATTAATTATTCCAAAAAATGTAGCTGTTCCTTAGCAAATGTCAAGCAGTGTAGTTTAACCAAAAATTCTAGTTCTACCTTTCACCAAAAAAACAAAAAAAAAAAAAGAAAAAATGGTGAAATTTAGCTGCAACCAACATTTGATACTACAGTTGAACCATTATAATGGTTCCTAGTTTCACATTCATGGTGAAACTACACCATTAAAATGGTTCAGCTTCGTACCAAATGTTGGTTGCAGCTAAATTTCACCGTTTTTTGGGGAAAGAACGACATAGAATGTTGTACAGTGTATTATTTGAACACAATATTCGGCTCCTCATGCTCATTGTGAAAGGTTCTGTTCAAATTTAAGAATAAAACAAGCACTTTGTAAGGAACATAATTATCCTACTTTCATTTATCGACATTTGATTTACACATATTTGTCTGTCTCCCTCGTTTAGTTTAAATTAAATAAGTTAGTTCAAATACACCTTTTTAACAGTTAATGCACCTACCATGAAAATAAAGTATTTCTTTTTTAATAATAACAAACTTGATGTGTAAACAATGTCAAATTAGTACTTTCAAATTGCAAAGTATTATGATTCAGTAAATTCTTAACAATGCATTTTATGTGAAAATTTTAAAATAAACCAAAGTTTCTGAATGCACAAAAAAAAAAAAAAAAAAACTGAATCTCAAGACAAATTTCTCTTTACCCTTTAATGCCTAAGTTTTTTTTTATCGTCGTCCGCCTTCAGGTGGAATTGGGAATTAGAAGGTAAATCCCCTACGCTCGCACCTTCCATTCATGGTAACAGGCATGGGCGAGATCACGCAATGGCCAAACCTGTGGTTAGCCTAATTGGCTCTTAATAACTCAATAACTCCGCCTTCGTATTGAGGGATGGGCGGTTTCTACTGCATCAGTAAATGTAGTACTCAACATGAGGATGGGTTAACCCAGTAATGCCCATTTTTTTTATCGTCGTCCGCCTTGAGGCGGAGTTGGGCATTAGAGGGTTAAGATTAAGCTTTACAACGGAATATATGGGTGGTCTTGGTGTCTATTCATTTAAACAGTCATTAGAAATTCAACGCTGAAGATTAAAATTACAGTTAAAAAATTATACATCATACACACTAATCAAACCAAATCGCAATCTTTCATAGCTCGTCTTCGATATATACAGTAGTCTTAGATCTTAAAGTCAGCCTCGTTGTTTTTCGTCATTACGTCCTTTATTTACTGTACGTCTGTAGCCTTTTATGTCCCATTTCGCGTCTATCCTTTAAGACTTTCAAGAAATTACCCATATACTCTTATGGTGCCATCGTTGTTAGAGATTGAGTCCCATAGGCATTACCAAAAACTATCTGACCTAAAACGGTACTATGAGCTCACTATGAGTTTTTTGAACTTGAACTGACCTACAAGCTTTATGAAATTTTTGCTGGAGCTGCGAAAACCCAATTTCTACAGTTGGCGATAAATCTCCCAGTAGGCAACTTTGGAACTTCTGTTCCTAAATTGTTTCGTTCATTTTGCACTCCTACGAAGTGTAGTTTTTGGTATTTTTTTAAGTTTAATAGTAAACAAGAAGTTACGTCTAGAACTAGACGAGCCTACTTTTCCGTATACACCAAATTCAAATTTATATTCTAGCTATACCTTTCTCTCTCTTTTTCATTTAGCAAAAAAAAAAAAAAAAAAAACCATCAGGATCTCTGATGGTTTTATGTTGTTGATTTATCAGTACTAAAAACTAATTTTTAACGTTATTTGCTTTGCTAACATTAATTTTGTTTTTATTTTCCGAAGAATGTCTTTAAAACTAAATCGAAAAACTGCTACCATTAGATCTTCTGATAGAGTTTGTTCCATGTAAATCCATGCTTTTGCGGGAAAGACAAATGTGAAAAACACATATAAAGAATAAATTATAAATACCATGCTAGAAAAACAAAATGCAGGTTATTTTTAACGTGAATGAAAGCTTTACTCAGCACATTAGAAAAACCAATGATAAATGCGTTCCTAAAAACGGAGCTAAAAAGGTCATTCTTGGTATTATTTTTTTCCATTCCATATAACTCCGCATTACATATTGAAATCGAGAGACATTTAAGTAAAACTCGGCGAAAAATATCGAAAATATGTTGATCCTTTAAAATACATTTTTCTTATGGCCCTTTATTACTGAACGTGAATGTATTTCTTATTTTACAAAAAAATTTAAACGGGAATTCAAGAGGTATTTTGAGCATGAATTGTTGAAAGGCTGTTTCTAAGATTCGTTGATTTCCGAAAATAGAAGATACGATAAAAATGAAACAACAAAAATGAGAACTGAAAATTTGATTCAATTTTTAATCCTCTTATTTTGCTACTTTTAGTTAACAAACCGACTTTACTGAGTTTGCTTGAAGATGTTTATTCTTCCAGCTTCAAAAAGAAATATCTTTCTGCGTCATGAAACTTTGAGGTTTTTTTGTTTAAAAGTTTAAAATTTGTTTATCTGTTTTTATTGCCTAATAATTTTTATTCTTTATTTTTAGATCATTGAGTTTCTCTTTCTGTATAGATTAATACTTGAGACTAAAAAAAAAATGGGGCCCGTGAGCTGTAAACCCAAAAAAGTTAGTGGCCACTTTTAACCATGTATCCAACTAATTCCCCCCCCCCTCCCAACCGGGGCCTCATTTTGCATATAAACATGCACATACATGTACCTTAAACTACACTTTGTCCTAAAATTACACAAAAGTCCTATTAAAAAATAATTAAGCCTTTTCAGAAAATTAAATTTTTAGTATTCGTCATTGACTATAGTTTGAAGTTGTCTTCTAAAATATAAAAAAAATAATAATAAATTTTAAAAGTATTGTCAAATTCTTGACTTTTTTTTGGATTAGTTAAAATATCTGAATATTTCTGGTTCCCACATTAGTGTGTATATCTATAAAAAATTGCTAAGATGTCTTACACATTTGCACCAAACTCGCAAAAATAAATAAACAAATAAAATAAATAAAAATATATGAATAATATAATTTTATTTTGTAATTACAAAATAATTAAAATTTACATCCTAATAACTCAGAGCAATCGGCAAACAACTGCCAAATAGTACATTCTGCTAAGTCAATCTTCAGCAGGATTTCGTTTCCAAACAGTTTTAATCAATACATTTTTTAAAAAATAGTTTAGTTTTATGCAGTTCCCTAAGGGGAGGGGGACTGGTAAACTACTATAATGGTAGAGATAAATTAAACGACTGAATAAACAAATAAAAGTATCGCCCAATTAGAATTCACTTGCTAACAAAATTGAAGAGGAATGCTTTGAATTGCAAGTTAAATCGGCTAAAACGTTTTAAAATAGTGGAAATATATTTTGAAAAAAATAATTAGGAAACACAAAAACATCGATGTGTTAAAACGAGCACAATAGAAAAACTTGAAAAAAGGATGCAATTTGATAGAATTTCTGAAATTAATACAAAAATCAACATTTCTCACAAGAAAAAAATCATTGAAACTATATATACATAACAGGTTTTCATTCTAATCATTACTAGTCTTTTTGGAAGCCATTTATGGACATTATTCAGAGTTAGTGGAGTGCCTAGAAAATTCTTTAGAGAAAATATTAACACAAATATAAATCAATCAAGAGAATGAAAATATATATCTATATATATGAAAAGTACTTTTTAAAAGAAAATAAAAGAAAAACTGACTTTTGATTGAAAAAAAATTACTTGATATTTAACAAAAAAAAAAAAAAGGGCGACTTTGAAGGGAAAAAAAGATTAGTTGTGGAAAACCAAAACTTAAATGCCGATCCAGAAAACCGGAAAATTTTTCGCTCGCCGATTTTCCCGGCATTTTTCGCCATTTTCGGGAAAAACGTTAAGTTTCCTTTTATTTAAAAAAAAAGGCATTTGTCCGGAATATCTACTGAAAAAAATGCATTAATAAGAAGTGCAAATTAAAACAAAAATAAAAAACAGTCACCAAGAAGGAAACATGCGTTACGCGATCTAAATAAGTGTAAAAGATCGTTCTGCTGATTCATCACCCTATTGGGTCCTATGTCCCTAATTTGTTCAAAGAAACTTTTAATATGGTATAAAAAATTCATTTCAATTCGGATATTTTCATTTCACCCAGTCAAATTGAAGAGCGATACAAAGTCGTCATCTAAGGTAAAACAACGCGCCATTTTGAAAACTCGTTGTTTTAAAAATATTCCGAAAGTTAGAAATTCGAAAAACATTTTGAAAATAATTAAATTAAAAACTAATGAAGAAGTTCAATAGCGTAAATTTGGAATTCTCGTACTGGCAATTGACAATGGTTCATCGAGAACGCGATCGTGATTTGTGTAAAGTTTTCGTTTTTGCGTTTGGCGACTTAATCGATGCCCATTGTTAATGGCCAAGTGATAATAAAAAAATTGAAAATCGCCAGTTTTGGCGACCGACATGAAATTTTGTGGAAGCCAAAAACAAACTGTCGAGTGGCGACTGCTAGTCTCGACCAGTGAAGAGAATACTTTTAAACTTCTAATAATAACGCTGCTATTAAAGTGCTGATACATTTTAATGATGATTAATTTTAACGTAATGAAAATAAATTTTTTAAAAATAATATTTTCTGTTAAAGTTATTATAATAAATACTTTGGTATTTTACGTGGGCTTAGTTTCCTAATAAAATACCATGAAATGAATACCTAAATTTAATAATTAAACAATCTAATTTGTATGAAAATTACTTAAATCTCTTCTGAACGTATACGTTACACAAAGACTGTTCATAGCTTCAACTAATTGTCTACTGGAAAGGTTTGGATTTTTTACCTGTCATTCTTGACATTGGTTCCTGTTCTTTAAATCTTAATACGTTGGATGAACAAGTTGTGGCCTTTTCTAATGCATACTAGAAATACCAATAATATTGAGCACACTGACCAATAACAAGGACATAACTGAAAAACAATTATTCACGTTAAGAAAGCACAAAAATGCTCATTTGTGTTTAATGCTCAATTGTGCTTTCTTGACGTGAATAATTGTTTTTCAGTTTTACTAGTATACAAAGTTCATTTATTTCATAACAAAGGACATATTATAAACTGACAAATATGCTTTTTAATCTGCTCGTCAAGGCTGAACTTGATACAGTTTACTGTTTAACTGGTTACGATCAAGTTCAGCCTTGGCTATGTGATTGGCTCAAAATGTTCCTTCGTCTACAGATCAGTGCTGGTATAGAGCCCCCTATACTAAACGCCCTGCGACATGAGAAAAAAAAAACGGTCATAAAAAGATCTCCGCTTGGTGGCGCAAATGACCCTATCAACTTTAAATGTATTTTTAAGAACTAGTTTTAGTCAAAATTATGGTGCATTGCGTTGTGCCGTACTGCTCTTCAGATTCAAGAACAGAAAAAATCAGTTTCCATCAATTCCCTTCCGACGAAGGATTACGAACAAAGTGGATAACAGCTTTGTCTAGACAAGGTAATTATTCTTTTTTTTACTCCAATGTGTTTTATGAATTTTTAAATGTTTATTATCTTCAAATCGCTGCCGTTTTATTCTTTTAACATGCTTTATTTTCGATATCACAGATCATGTTTCGTTTTCGTATATTAGAAACGTTCATGTTTCCTAATTGTTTTAGCCAAAATTCAAAAATATGATGGTTGTAACAGATTCAAATAAACATTTTAGGCGATTTTTTTGGAAGCCAAGATGTGACTAGCAAGATGTCCGCTGCCTCACCAGAAATGAAATTTTATTGCCAAAATATAGCGCCAAACTAATTGGTACCCGATTCTACACCGAAACGCATTTTAAATTTTTGCCACTCTTTAATTTCTTAGCGAATTAAATTAAATGAATTTGTGCTACGATTTACTATTTTAGAGTTGATATATCATAAATGCTATTATTCAAGATTAAAGATTCCAATATTTTATAATTTGAATCACTACAAAAATATTTTATATGAGAACTTAAGAATAACGTATTGTGCTGTCTTCAATAAATTTATTAAATGACAAGTCAAAATTTGCTTTCTAGAAGATTTTGTTTGCTGATATGTTTAGTAATTTAAGCTCTCCGTTCATTAATATTTGCCAAATGTACCTACTTATAAAAGCTGTATTATGAGCAAAGAACTAGCGCCCTTTATCTAAAAAACTGCGGCCAAAATGTGTATGGATTTAAAGCGCTATCGGAGGGCATTTGGTATAGGGGCTCTGGTTGGTCATGCTGTCAATCGTGAGCTACTAGTATTTCGCGGGGTAATTTTCGGTCTATCGCGAGTTACTAATAATTCGCGGGGTAATTTTCGGTCATACCCGAGTTACTAATAATTCGCGGGGTAATTTTAGGTCAATCCCAGTTGCGCTCAATTGGTTAGCCTGACTTTATTATACCAAAGATTGTTGCGGAATTTCAAAATTTGTCAATATTCGCATTGAATAGCTCGTGGCTTAGAAGGAAATTACAGAATATATTGTTGACATAAATGTATAAAGTACCGGGACAAAGGTGATAACTGTAACAATAATAGTCCCCCAATCGTGCTTTTTTTATTTATTTCATATTTGGAAAAATATATAACTGAGGGTTGACTAATAATTAAGAATTCAGTTTCTTATTGTTTTGTTCTGGTCTTTTAAATTAATTTATTTACTCATTTAAACAATTAATTATTTTTGCTACTAAGGAATTTCTATACAGAATTGTAAAACTACATGTAGGTTCTTATTCAACATGCTTTTTTTATTTAAATAATATGAAACATTAATTAATTTTCTTATTTATTTTGCATCGATCTAAAAAAATTTAAACTGTTGGATTGTGAAATGACAACTCCGGTAACAAATTACGTAAATTAAAAAAAAAAAAAGCAATTTGGACGATCATCTTAATAGAAAAACAGTTGCTGATTTTTTTAAGTTGGCAGTAAGTTTTCCCATGTGTGCTCTTTCGCAAATGCGGAATAATATATGATAATATTAAGGCAATTGTCAAATAAGTGTTCATTACTCTTTCATAGCAAACGAAAAACTTATTTTAACAATGAGTTCCAGTTAATTGATCTCTTTAATTGCATCAGCACATAATGAGATTTAAACTCTAGCACAGACCCAAATTAACTCGTCAACTTCGATTATATAAAACACAAATGTTTTTTAAACTGGTTCATTTAAAATTAAATATTAATGCGTTCAACTTTTTTCCTAAACATTATCCTTGAACTCTACGTAATTGTTACAACTGAACTCAAATGAGCAATTTCATGCGTAACGTGTTATTTTGTTTGTCTTAATTTTAGTTCATTAAATCGTTAATCGTTTCTATTTATTTTTTACGAAAAAAATGTTTTAATTACGCTTACATGACTAATGAAATAGGTTTCATAAAACTAATGAAATAAAGGGAAAATGAATGCATTTTCGAAAAACTTCCTTCTGCAAGATACGTTAGTCAAAAACAATTTTAATCACAACCTCACAATTGAAAGTTAATTTAATACACACTTTTAATTTAACATTTTTATAAAAAAGTATCTAAATTTAGTTCTTGTTTTAATTATGATATTTTATGGTCTGCTTTAAAAGTCGACATTTTAATGTTTAATTTGCATCCCCCATTTTTCTTTAATCAAATGGAAATTACAACTCAAATAGATGCACGTATTGCTAATATTAGGGAAAAAAAGTATATTTTAAGATCCTTCAGTCAAAGTAAAGTTCAGTTCAAAGTAATTTCATGGCTGTATTTTTTTACGCTAAGAATTATCTACCATGTAGTCTTTTAACAGCATTTGAAGGTCTGTATGGATAATATACTAGTAAACGTAAAATGGTGAACTGTTATTAAACGTACAACTTACACTAAAATAAGGCTAAAAAACATGTTATGAAGAAGATTTAATTTAGTATATGAAGCATCTTTTTAATTTTTAAAAACATTTTTCCAACATATTAATTATTTTTATTATTAATAGGTTTTTAGTTAAATAGTAAAAATTATTTCTAACCAGTTTTCCATTATGCGTGTTATATGACTAAAATTAAAAAAACAAAATTACTTTCATAAATTTTTGTCACCGATTTATAACTTTTCCATCTCGCAGTTTAAATATTGAAATATGCTGCATGTAGCATCTAATTTTAATGGATGTAATACATAACGCTGTTTAGGGCATTTTGTAATTGCTTTCAAACTTTCACAACTTATTGCAAATATATACCAACGCTGCTGCTTAAATCTAGGATATGAATACCCCTTTTAATGGAATGTAGATTAAAAACTTCTCCGTATTCAGTGGCGGGAATGTAGATTTATCGATTGCAGGGAGATCTTTCTAAGGCGCTAGTCCTAATTTAATAAACAATGTGCACTTTCTGCTGGTTTGTTTTCTAAAAGTAAAAAAGTTTCATTTTTAGGAATTTATTTGCAATACCAATAAACATTTTCTTTAAAAAAATATTAAATTTTAAAAATGACTGTGGACGTTGGTTTACAAGATACAGGTGTATGTAATTTTTACTTACATACACCTACTCAAATAAAAAAGGTTTTTTAAAGGTATTTATGAATAGATATTGTATTCTAACGGCTTCCTGCAGAAGGCATTGTTCCTGGAGATCTACCAAAATACTGGCGCAATAGACAATTTTACTAAAAAAATGATTATTACGTAACGCATACCGATTAAAAGGTCTATAAAACAATGAAGTAAAGAAAACAATTACTTGGAATGCCTTGTATATTTTTTTTGAGCATCAGGATCTTTAAAAAAATAATAATGCCCCAGAACTGTTCTTTTAGTCTGTTTCTAGTAGAATAAACATAACAAAATATATGTTTAGAGTAGGGTCATTCCATGTCAACTGGACCAATTTTCAAAATCATCCCCACTCGACCATCTCCAATTTTGATAAAATTTTGCACAAAGATTCTGGTAGGTATAAAACTAAGTTAGCCAAATTTTTAGACCTTGAAAGTAAAAACTCATGTAGCAGGGGGTGCCTTCCCAACTGAAGGAACCAAGATGACTGCCATTGACGAACGAAGCAAGTAGCCATGTTTGGATGTACCTGGAAAGCCACATAATGAAAGTACAACCCCTAAATTTATTTTCCTCGGACAACTTTTTGTGCTTAATCTAATAGCAATGTTTTGAAAGACCACAAAGAAAGTTATTTACTATTGTGTTCAGTCAAATTTGGCTGAAAACTCAATTTGGCAAATTTTGTTTAAACTTTATACTGCTCTAAATCGTCAGTAACTAAACTTACACACATGTAATTTTGTATATATCTAAGTCAACTACTTGTCAACGTATTCTGAAAATTTCAAAAATTTCATTAAGATAGGTTTTGGTTTATAGTTACCTAAACATGCAGCGGTTTTCAAAAATGGCCAATTTTGATTATTTTTGAACCATCATATCTGAGGGGGAACTTAATGAATTTCCATGGTTTTACTTTCATTAGATAGAGGAAAGCTTTCTCTACCAAATTTGAAATTTTTAGGAGGGTGTTTTTTCGTAAGCCGGAGAAAAAATGGTTCAAATTTGAGTTAAAAACCATGTTGATATGTGTGTATTTTTAGCCTCAATTTTGCTTTTTTGAAGTTTTATTTGACATTTAAAAAAGAAGAAACTTGCATTGGGTCCTGCAGGGCTGGCGCATACTCGCATTTGACACATAATCAATATTATTTGAAAAAATTGACTCTCATTTTTGGAAGATGAGTCAAACTTTGGTAAAATTTTGACCAAAAGACATTCTAATACTGAAAAATTGATTTGTATTTTTGCTCAATATGAATAATTTTAAACAGTAAGATAAATAAATGCATTTAAAAAAAAGAAATACTTATTATGAAGAGTTTAAAAAATTCAATTTTTGGCAAAATGGCTTTCCCCCCCCCCCCTCCTCATGGCAATAATTGGTTAATTCTAAACCACTCATTACTTTCATATTAAAATGTTTGAAGGAATTAGGATTTTACGTTTTAAAATGATTTAATTAAGCATTTACTTATTTGTACAAGAAAATATTATTCTTGCATTCAGAAGTGTTATTGAAAATAAAATTCACCTCTTTTTTCATAAAAACAAGAATTTAGTTTGAAACATTCGAGATCAGACAATGCCTCCAAAGAACTTTTTTTTTTTTTTTTGAAAATCTGTAATTAAAAAAAAAGGTTTTGCTATGTAATTTGCAATGACATACAATATACACCCCAAAAATTTTTAATAGATTATCTAAATTTTCAATTGATTATCTACGGATACCTTATACCAGTGGTTCCCAAACTTTTTTTCCCTCGCGAACCCCTTTCAAGATCCGAAAAAAATTGGCGAATCCCCTTCTGTATCATTAATAATTATTTTCCCGATATTGCGAAGAAATTATAGAATATGGAACGGTATGAGAAATATACGTACAAATTTTTGAATAATCAATGAATATCACTTGGTTCCATTTTCGAGTTATGGAAAATTATGAAAAGTTGGATATAAAGTGTGATAACTGTAAGTGTAAAATTTAAAATTAACGAATACATATCTTCCGGTTCCACTTTTAGGTCTGTATGTGAGAAGCAAAGGGATGTAAGTGACCATAAAACGGTTCTGAGCAAAACGCGTTCAAAGTTTGGATCTAAAACAAATTGGGGCGGAGCAACTGTTAGAGCCATTATTCACATCTCTTGTCACAATATAGAATGGTGCTTTTTCCTACCATTTGCGCTAGTTATCTCAAAATTTTCAATTTTGTCACTTACACCCCTTTGCTTCTCAGTGCTTCATATGAAAATTAGCCAAAATGCGAAATAATGACAAATTTTTCCTTTTTTTAGCCTACTTTCCCGTAAAAGTAAAAAAAAATAATAATAAAGCATGAAAGAAGGCTTAATGTATCTTGAAAATATCGTTAGAAATCAAGAAAAGTCAAAAATAAGTTAAGTAAGTAAATAAAGATTGAAAAATAAAAAATTTGAAAGTAGGGTATTGAGATGGGGAAAAAGTGTGTCTGTCGGTCTGTCGGTCGGTCTGTCGGTCTGTCCCCCCCCCTAATAACTCTTGAACGAACTGTCCGATTCGAAAAATTCTTTTTGCATTCGAAAGATCTCAGCAAGGACATCTCATTTCTATATTTTGCTTTTTGGTTTGAATAATTTTTTGCTCAATTTTGAACAGTTCAAAAATTTTTAACATTAACGCCTACGGGCGAAAATGAAGCAAATTATGTAAACTCTGGGTACAAGATCCAAGTTCCAATGAACAAGCTCACTGGAAGAAGTTCTTGGCGTGAAATATTGATTTGAACAATATTTGTTCATTTTTGAACAGTTCAAAAAAAAAAAAAAAACTTATTGCCTACGGGGAAATTTCAATCCTATATAAATCCTAATCTAACGGACCGATTGGCTTGGAACAAACTTTATCGGAAAGTTCTTATGACGGAGAATATGTACAGATAGAAAGTTCATCCAGAACTTACGAGCCTATTTTTCTATGAAATTTTTTGATCGAGATTTTCAAGAATATTTTTGAATTAATGAATGATGAAATCAATAAGCAAAAGAATGAATTAATAACTGAGTGAATAAATACATGAGTGACTGAATAAATGAGTAATTGAATGAACATGCATTAACCGTTGAAAAGGTATATCTGAAGCAATTAAGAACTTAAGCTAAACGAGAAAGAGAGAGAGAGATAGCTAGAATATAAATTTGAAGCTGGTGTATACGGGAAAGTAGGCTCGTAAGTTCTAGACGGAACTTCTTGTTAAATTCATATTTTCGAATTGTTCTTCGCGCTAGAGAGGAAAAATAGAGAAACATGCGTTCTAAATTTAAAACGCATAGATGAATAACTTTCAATAACACGTTGAAATTCAAATTTTCGATATTATGTAGCAGTAGAAATAGGTACATTTAAAATTTTGTACGAATGCTTTGTCAGCCCACAACTTTTACGCATTATCGAGAAAACAGTTTATTTAGAAAAATCATTTTTACTAGGGCTCGACAGATGGCATTTTTTGGCCGATGGGCCTATGCCGATTTTTGGCCGATGGTTCCGAGATCGGCCGATGGCCGATTGCTGATTATTCTCCTCTTCCATCGGCTGATGGAAAAAAAGTCGCTTTAAACCATTAAATCGTGTAGAATGCTTGTCAAAAATGTCCTTTAAATCAATTTTTATTTTTATGTTTATAAAAAAATAAATGCATTATTCAAGCACCGTAAAACTGTTTAAGGGAAGTTTACGTAATAATTAAAATTAAAAGAATCACTTGTCATTCTATTAAAGTAATTAAACTAGTTGGAGGTTTAAAAAAAATAAAAAACGCTATTTCAGAGCATTTTTAATTCTTTTGTCTTACCTTTGCAAAAAAGCTCTACAACTATTGGATTGGATCGGGTCTAATTCCCTTTCCTTCAACATTTTCTCTTAAAACACCTGCGCTGCAAGCCTTTATTTTCTTATTTTTTTTCATGTAGAGGAATGCAGATGTTGTAATACAGACTAACAAACCCCTGCTCTCAGGTTTTTTCATAATATCCCCCCCCCCCTGTTTTTAAAAGAAAAGCGGGAGCGTATATATGTTTATTTTTCAATATAAAAGTTATTTTAACTATAAATAGCTCTTTTACTAAAATAAAAATAAACAATATTAAAAAATTTCGCTCGCAGTAACGCCCAATGTTCATAACCAAGAATTACTGAATGTTGCTTTAAAAACATACACGTGAGATTTTTTAGTCATTACAAATGAATGCTGGGTCTTAAGAACTAATCTTATTAGCTTTTATTTTTTTCTTCTGAGTTGAAAATTACACTGAATTACTTGACAAGTTCTTTCTATTTTCATGAGCACAATGTAAGGTCACCGAAATAAACCAATATTTTTAGCACCAGCAGTTTTCTGTTGACAAATAATCTTCTGAAAAACACGCGATCGTTTATAAAAGTAAGATGTATTTTGAAAAAAAATATATATTTATATATATGATGTCAATTTTTGAAATTAATGAAATTGTAACATTTTTATTAAGGTATTATTCCACCCTGTAGAGCGAACTCGTTTTTTAAGAATTAAATTCTTGAAAATAACAAGTCGAACACATAAAACTTCGATCAATAAACATTTATACTGAAAAATTGATTCATATTTTTTATCAATATGTTCTATGTTGTAAACTAGCAATAAAATAACAAGATATATTCTAAACTGAAAGCAGATGCCACGAGATTGTTGAACAATAAGAAAAAAACTTTCAACTGTCCAACACGTGGCATCAAAGAAGCCAAAAAAAAAAAAAAAAATCCTTAAAAAAACGAAGTATAAACGTTGAAAAATTAAAATAGTCATCGTATAAAAAAAGTTAAGATGCATTTTGAAAAAAAAAATGCATTGGTCAATCTTTGAAAATAAAGAAATTTTATCATTTTTATTAAGATGTTATTAAATCCTGTCACGCGAACTCAGATTGTGACAGTTCAATTTTTAAAAATTAACAAGTCGAACTTGAACACATAAAATTTTGATCAATATACATTTATATTGGAAAAAAATTTCTTATTTTTGACCAATCTTTTCTATGTTGTAAACTAAAAATGAAATAATGAGAATAACCGCAGACTAAAAGCAATTGCTGAACAATTGCAGAAAAACTGTCACACGTGGAATCGAAGAAGCAAAAAAAAAAAAAAAAAAAACCGCTAACAGAAAAAAGTTTACGCTGGTAAAAATTAAACTTATTATCGTACTTTGATTGAGTTAACTTTGTATTGTTTACAATTTCGGAATAATAAGAAACATGACAACTAAAAGCAGATGGTATAATATTATTGCACAATGACATCTAATGCACTATCATTATTAAACGAAAAACGGACAAAAATGAGTCAACTAACCTGGTGCGAAAAATAAAATAGCACTCGTAAGACGGCTCTATGACTTTTACTTTAACATATTCTATTTCGCGAGCATTCTGCTCAAAAAGAAATAATTTTAAAAATGAAGGTTCGGAAACCGGTTTCGGAATCCAAGTTTCCGAATTTTTTCAAATACTTTGTAGAATGACACTATTTTTGTGCTTTTTTTAATTGATGTGCTGCCTGTTATTGTATTAAAATAGAAATCTAGCTATGGAGAAAAAAGAAAGTTAAAGACAGAATGTTTTCTGGAAAGTTGTCAATACGGAAAATATCGGCCTTACATCGGCTTTTAGATGTTTTTCAAGGCCGATGGGCCGATGTTTTCCTAAAGTTAACATCGGCCGCCGATGCCGATGGCCGATGGCAACTTTGTTGAACAATCGGTGCCGATGCATCGGTCGAGCCTTAATTTTTACACTTCGAATAATTGCGCATGTAAACGTATCATTTCATTTTTTTACGTCAGCAGTTAAAAATTCCGCCATTGCAATATTATTTTCGCGAACCCCCTACCTATCCTACGCGAACCACCGGTTGGGAAACGCTGCCTTATACCAACCTTCTATATTTTCGTGTAGAACTTTTTTTATTTCAGAGTAAAATCATCACGACTACGACAGCGTTTTTAAAAATATTTTTTTCTTTCGTTAAACTATCTAAATTGACTCTCATTTTCCAAAAATTGACTTACTTTTTTTAAATTGTGAGTTAGCCTGATAGTCGCATATTTTCAAGCCTAGAGCAACCACTGGTTCATGGTGGTTAAACCACTACAGTAAAACGCCGTTAAAACGTGGGTGTTGGGGGACAAGTTTGGCACCCGCGTTATAACATAACCGCGGGCGGTAATGTGAAACTAGACCGCAGAGCTGTATTCAAGAAATAATACTCGCATTTGTTGCATCATTTTTAACTTTATCAATGTCTCATAACTTTTCTTCCCCCTATAGTACAAGTTTTTCTGTTCTTTTTGGCTGCTATATTATTCACTGTAATTGCTGTGCAAGAAGCACACATCTCAGCTGCAAAATCAACCTATCGAGTGATAGCTTAGAAACCAACTGTGTTCCGAGAAAAAGGTGCTTAAAAATCTCTTGATGTTATGAACATGCGATTGTGAAGAGCGAAAGGTCTTAAGGGGGGGGGGGGAATCAGATTTGGAAGAGGAAGAACGCACTTCTCACTGTAAATATGCTTACTTTTCAGGAATGCTAAAGAATCTGGAATACAAAGGTTGATAGCACTATAAAAGAAGTTACACACGCATAACTAGACTGCTATAAACGGAATAGTTAAGCATTGAATTGAACAGTCCCTGACAGCTTGAGCTCCTCTCATGTCAAGAGAAGCAAGTCCGGGCGATTACACAGGATTTTGAAATCAAGCTATATGTTCTAGATTGAAAGACAGAAAAAGGTGTACATCACACCTCCCACAATAGGGCTTTATCTGTTAGTGTATCTGAGGGGGGGGGGGGTCCCTTAGGCTAGAATATTTGTGTGTTTGGGCTGGCTTTATTTACAATTGTAAATATGGAATCACCTTTAAATGGCAATAATAAAGGGTGGCTTAAACGTCGAGGGACATGATAGTCACCGTGGTATATCTGATTCCGCGGTATACTGAGGCATGGTATAACGGAGTTTTACTGTACTAGTTTATGTTTACACTAGTAACCCCTTTACCAAGGGGTCATGCCCAATAGTCACGCTACTCAGCCACAGGCGTAGGTCTCTTTTCTGCAGGACCTCAAGCCTGATGCAAAAAATTAAACAGCAGCCATTTTGACAAAAATTAAATTTCTTAAACTCTTTATAATAAGTTTTTCTTTTTTTTTTTTTATTTATTTATTTATATTAAATGTTCAAAATTATTCACATTGGGATTTTATATGTTGATTTTTTTTAACTTTTAGCTTATTTTTTACGTTTCTTTGATGCCGCCTGTTAGGAACAGTAAGAGCGTTTTGCTGCAATCGCGCGGCAATCTTTTTGCATCTGCTTTCATTTTACAATGTTTCTAGTTCTTTTATTAATAATTCACAATACAAAGCATATTGAGCAAAAATACAAATCAATTTTTCAGTATTAGAATGTCTTTTGGTCAAAATTTTACCAAAGTTTGACTCATCTTCCAAAAATGAGAGTCAATTTTTTCAAATAATATTGATTATGTGTCAAATGCGAGTATGCGCCAGCCCTGCAGGACCCAATGCAAGTTTCTTCTTTTTTAAATGTCAAATAAAACTTCAAAAAAGCAAAATTGAGGCTAAAAATACACACATATCAACATGGTTTTTAACTCAAATTTGAACCATTTTTTCTCCGGCTTACGAAAAAACACCCTCCTAAAAATTTCAAATTTGGTAGAGAAAGCTTTCCTCTATCTAATGAAAGTAAAACCATGGAAATTCATTAAGTTCCCCCTGAGCTATGATGGTTCAAAAATGATCAAAATTGGCCATTTTTGAAAACCGCTGCATGTTTAGGTAACTATAAACCAAAACCTATCTTAATGAAATTTTTGAAATTTTCAGAATACGTTGACAAGTAGTTGACTTAGATATATACAAAATTACATGTGTGTAAGTTTAGTTACTGACGATTTAGAGCAGTATAAAGTTTTTAAAAAATTTGCCAAATTGAGTTTTCAGCCAACTTTGACTGAACACAATAGTAAATAACTTTCTTTGTGGTCCTTCAAAACATTGCTATTAGATTAAGCACAAAAAGTTGTCTGAGGAAAATAAATTTAGGGGTTGTACTTTTATTATGTGGCTTTACAGGTACATCCAAACATGGCTACTTGGTTCGTTCGCCAATGGCAGCCATCTTGGTTCCTTCAGTTGGGCGCCCCTGCTACATGAGTTTTTACTTTCAAGGTCTAAAAATTTGGCTTAGTTTTATACCTACCAGAAACTTTGTGCAAAATTTTATCAAAATTGGAGATGGTCGAGTGGGGACCACTGGTCCAGTTGACATGGAATGACCCAGTAAAGAGTTAGTGCACCGACTTGTTTTGACTAAATAACCTAATTTTATGATTTCTTTTGTTGCTTTGTGTTGGCAGTTTTTAGCAAAAAAACTTTTTCGTAACTTGTTTACTGTCATTACTTTACCAGTTATAGCAACCGTCTATATCTACTTGTGCGTTATGTGGATTAAATAAATTTTTAGTTTTTTATCGAAGACTCATGAATACTTACCCCCTACTCATAATTTAAATTTTATAAAAAGTTACATAGTAATATGCCCATTCGGGAATTTAAAGTGAAGTGTATCGCATCCTCAGTTAAAAATTCTAAATTCCATCAATACTAAAACAGCGATACACGTAAAAAAAGGAACATTAGAAAAACACTTTATACTATGCCTATATATTTATTTTCTGTCAAAAAAAAACTCGATAAATTTTTACCAGTTTTTAAGAATAAAAAAACAACTCTTGCTTCGAGTGGTTTAAGCCTAAAAATGTAGTGCTTAATATTAATTTTTTTAAATAATAATGCATGAGAAAAAGTTAGTGCCAAGTCTCAGTTATTAAAATATTCCCATAAGTGTTGCCACTCTAGATAATTAACTGTAAAATTAACTTAAAGATGTCATAAATAAAAGAAAAGCAGTCGTGTCGGCAATGAAAATAACTGCAAAATTAATTCTAATAATAAACGCGAGCACCATTGATGCAATATCGCTTATGAATGACTGCTGTTCAAAACCGCTACGATTTTATTGGTTCCTGCGTCCTGCTCACTATTATTTTTTATATAGAAATGTGCGTTACCTTAAATTACATTTAACTTTTTGTACTGTAGTATAGAATGAATATCCAGCGACGTTTCTCGCAATATTTTCTGGAAATGACAACCGTAACATCTAACGTCAAAACAATAGCAGACTCGATGCGAGTTCAATGTACCATGAACTTTTGCGATGGATAAGAAAGTAAATTAATTCCGGCGCCTGTTTGCTGCCGAAATAAAATCTAATGAAGTGAAAAATGAGGAGTTTTGCTGATTTCGTATTATGTTCGCGCAATGGTTTTCGGAAATATTTTACTGCAATTTCTTCACTAAAATAAAGTATTTTAAAATGTATCTTAGGAAGATTGTATTAATTCACTTACTTTGTATTTCATATTATGTAGTATTTACTGTATATAAAATTAGTTTGAGTGTTTTAACATTTAACTAATTTATGTTTGTTTGAAATCTATTTCTAAGCACTGAAAATTTCAGTATGCCATGTGTTGCTATTTTCAGTACTCTACTGTGTAAACAACATCGAACATTACAAAAGATATACTTCCAGTACAGTGTATGTACTGTAAATATATAGGAACAGTACAGACATATTTTTCATAAATGAAGAATATTGTTTCGATTTTGAGCACATAATGTATTGTAAATTTAATATCTAAGTATATCATGGTTTTTTCTTCTTATTTTACGTTTTAAAAAAAGTGAAAAGTTGGGCTCCGAGATGCACAACCCGGGAAATTTGTATCATTATTCCAAATTTCTCCTTTCTAGCCATTACCAGTTTCCCGTGCCGCGCTACAAACACACACAAACTTTAAGAATACATTTTGAATTATATATTAAAAATAAGCATTCTATGTACGATTCTATTAAAATTTCAATTCTTTTTGGCATTTTGTAAAAGAAAAGCACAAATCATTGCTTTTGGAACTATTTCATAGCATAAAACCCTTATAAATCTGCCAAAACTGGACAAATTGAAGGGGAACAATGTAACTTGCAGCTAAATTTCAAAATATCCCTCCCCCCCATAGATTTTATTCAATTTCATCCTTCTGTATCGCTGTAAGCAGTTTCCGATTTTTTAAAGGGGGATCAGAAGCTCCAAAAGTCTAAATTTGTGTCAATTGTAATTCTAAATTTACCGTCTGATTAAAGTTAAAACATTTTTAGCATTTAATTACTGTTGGGATGATACTAAAAACTCTTTAGTTTGTTATTTATTCTTTGAATAGGTTGTAAAAGTTTTGAAAAATCATTAAAATTCAGCTCTGAAAGTCTCAATTTGTGTTAACAATTGTCGTTTTTAATTTACGTTTAACAATGCAACTTGAAGCATTTTGAATATTTAAATAATTGTTGTGCTGCTCTTCAAATTATTTATTTTTTAATAGGTTGGATAAATTTTTAAAAATGATCATTAAGATTAAGTAATGACACCAGAAAAACAGCAGAATGCGTGCGTGAAAAATACGGAATGATTTTTTAAGTGGAACAATTATAAGTCAGGCCATCACCTAAAATACGCACTTAATGTCTTTGTTTAAGGATCATTTTTTGAATATTTGCTTAAAGAGCAATTGTTTCAACGATATTTCTTCTCCTTTGTACAAAAGAATGCCACTTGTTTTAAACTTAACTGATTTTTTGTATCTTATTGAACATTTCAACTTTTGAGGAAGAGTTGAAAATTTATTCCGTTCTTTATAGCTCAAGGGCAAAACTACTCAACCGTTTCATTGAGATTTTAATAATAATTCACGGGCGTTTCCTGGAATTAAGACATTTGTATTTTATTTCTGGCTGGAAGATTATTTGTATTTTGCATCTACAGTTATGACTCCCTAAGAGTACCTGAAAATGCAACATTAATTAAAAAATTGACGAAATGACACTTGTCATAAATTTTATGTCAAGAGCTTCTCATTTAATTTTATTTAATGAGCTATTGGTAATTTACTATTTTCAGTGTTTTTTTAATACTAATAAGCAGATAATGGCGACTCTTGCGTGAACATTTTTGAACGAGTGTACACTAATTGAGAGCCCCTTTTAAAGAGAAGTAAAAAAAAAAATGTTATGTCAGTTGAATAGTGAATTATTCAAATTTACAAATTTATTAAGTGAAATATTCCTTCCATTCTATATCAAAGAAACGACAAAGGGGAACAAGATACTTGACAGTAGAGAACTAACAACCGACTTAATAAAAATTAAAAATCAACGTAGAAGTAAGCACAAAATTTGCAGACAAGTGTTTCGAGTTTACAGGGAACCCCCTTTTCAATTGTAACCCTTTTGTAATCTCAAAACACATGTCTGAATTTTTTGTAAATTGTGCGCCTAATTTTACGTTGTTTTTTTAATTTTTATTTCGTAGCACAAACGTTTACACTTTATTTAACAACTGATTTGTAACACCCAGATTATCCATCGGTAAAGAAAATAGAGAGAAAATAAGAAACATACGGTGGCGTCTACACTACTATGTATATGTGATCCATTAATGATTAATTTTGGTTTCAAAAACATGCACATAGATTCTTATTGCTTTTTTTTTTCAAATTCCTTGTGATTGTCTTATTATTTTACATACGGTTGTTTAAATGTCAAGATATGAGCTGGGAGTCGAAAGATGAGGCTTCTTTTCTTCATTTATACCTTGAAAATACAGTACAATTATGTCCTTCAAATTTACAATAGCTATAGACAATGCGACTAAAAATATTCCGCAATTTTTCTTTTAAAAAAAATAATAAAAGAAAACATTTAAATTTCTTGATTATTTTTCGATAAATATTTTCATATTATAAACTATCTAACGAAATATTTCATATTAGAAATACGCAAAAAAAGGGGGAGGGGTGTACTTTTATTTGATTCTATATTGATACAGAAAACTTTCTGGCACCTCACGTATTTTGAAAATTAATTAAAAGAAAGTCTTGGCGGAAAAAATAAAATATAAAAGTGAAAGAAGTAAAGAAATGTGATCAGTTTTGGGAAAAAGTAATCTCACAAATTTGTTTTTCTTCCATTAAGTTTATTGCTATCACCTGATCACCAAAACTCACTAGTTCCTTGTCGAAGAAAGTTAAAGCAAAGTCATTACATGTAAGGCCACCGAATTATCTGGCACATAAACTTAATTGACAGGAAATTGTATATCTTTACCACTTCAGTTTCGCTCTGTTTTGTGTCTAGCCTTTTTGGCAGAGAATTGCTCCTTTTCAAAATATGTCCTGATAACTCAGTGGTTTGGTATATATAAAAAAATCTATGCCATAAAAATAACTTTTGTCTTTTGTCACCTGATTTTGAATGTTTTCAATGACAAACTCTAACGATAATGTCTATTATTCTCTGATCGCTTGAGTATACTTATTTGTTTAAAAAAAAGATTTAATGATTAGAATCTGCTCATAGGGAGGAAATAAATCTCAACCCCATAATATACACTTTTACAAAAAGAAAAACTTATAATTTCTACATTAAAAACATTATGGGCAGAATTGAATAACAGTATTAACATTATCAAACGATTTTCATAAAAATGTTATTACAATCAATAACTAGTGAGTATTTGTTTTGTAGCCTTTACTGTTGACATAAAATCTGAAATACATGGAACGAGTTTTGCGAAAAAAAAATCGATATTTTTTTTTTATTTTATATTTAAAAAGAATATGTATTTAAAATTTCAAAAATGTTTGGTTTTTGTTTCTACGATACATAGAAACGAAGTTACACGCAATTAAGTTATCCAAAAGTCGCATCGCGAGCACATAAAAGTGGAATTTAAATGTTGCCAATTTACGTAGGGCAATGTTTCAAGTGGCGTCTTCGAGAAAGTACCTTGATACTAAAAACAATTTAAAGAAAAGATGGATTAGGTAGACAAAACGAGCAAAGAACCCCTTTCACTGCCAAAAAAAAAATCAGGGATCTGGGCAGAGCGTGGAACATAAGCGAGGAGCAGTGAAACGACGGGATTTTTTTCAAAATTTGAGCGGAGTCCGGGCCGTAAAAAGTATTGTGCTCTAATGGTCCGATAATTATTATTTTGTTAAAATTTATGTTATATTTTATTCAAAACGCATCTTAAGGAATCTTTCTTTAAAGTATCAAAAATAATAGTGCAATTCTAATTTCCCGTGAGTGCGAATTGTCTTTTTTAAATTATTCTTTTTTCCTTATTAATATTACATACAACCTTGTTTTTTGAAAAAAAAAAAAAAAAACTGTCCCATCTAGGAAAAACTGGGTGAAAGGGTAAAAAAAAAACTGATTATGATGATGTGCTTTGGGGACCTTTGTAAATTTTAGCAGCTTGGACTTATGCGTGCCAGCAGGAATCATTTTAAAACGACAATTCGCACGCATAAGTAAGTCAAAACTGCTAATTTACTTAGATCCCAAAGCACATCATCATAATCATTTTTTTTTTTTAACCTCTCACCCAGTTTCTCCTAGATGAGACAGATTCGCTTCTTTACAACACTTTTGTACATAATGATAAGAAAAAAATAAAATTGGGAGCCTAAGCTAAATTTGAGAATGCGACTCGCTAAGTTCTTTATAGAAAATAAACTTGTTTTCATAGCCTTGCGATATCAAAATCGAAAAAAAAAATATCCTTACATATTTATTACATAAAGAAACTTTATTGATAGGGAAACAGATCTCACTGCAAAGTCAGAAATGAGCTGAATTTGCATTACATTCTAATAACAATTTTGAGCAATGGTTGTCATTATTGTGCGCATTTTCAGAAATGCCATTCTCATATTTCTTCAAAAGCCTCCATAATCATTACTAAGACAAATTTTATTTGGATTTATTACGAGGTAGTATTTGCGAGAAAGATTGTAGGGGTTCAGTAACATTGCTTCGAAATCATAATATAAAGCGGCAATGGTGGTCTTTTTTTTAAGCTTAACGTTTCAACGCATATAATTTTATGAATATGGACCTGGAGAAATGTTTTCGTAGAAACGTCAGAGAAATAGAATTTTCTGCTTGTTAATCCTAATATGTACTTGGGATGTACCAATAAGCATTGGCCGATTACCGATTAATCGGCGGCCGATTAATTGTAATGATGCTTTTATTTATTATTACTATTTCTCCATGACTTCTTTTTGCTCACAATTTTCAACTTCACAACATGAGCTAAGAGTTAATTTCTATAAGTAATAGTTAGTTAGAATTTTCATTCTTTATAATAGCTGCAAAATAACTTTAAGCACTATGCTAAAACTTGAAAGAATTGATGTTGAAATTACTTTTAAAGTAAAAAATAATAGAAAATATGAAATTTTAAAAAAATAAAGAAGAATGCATTAAACAAAAATTTTAAACAATCAAAAGATATTTAATAATATTAAATCTTTGGTTAAATACAAAAGTAAAAATTTCAGAAGTAAACTGTAAATCGAACGTGGAAATTTATGTTCTAACTGTGAAAAAACGGAAATTGTTTGATACAGAGTATTCTTTTAAAAATTTGGGGAAAGAGAGAACCGACAGACATGCATATGCATATCCTCATATGCATATCCTTATCTCATACCCCTAGCTTTTTTTTTTTTCTTTTTAAGTACTATGGAATAAATACATTTAAAAATTAATGCACGAACTTTTTAAAGGAATTTAGTTTTTATGCAGTGTTGTTACTTTTCTTTACTTTGACTTACTTTTGGTTTTAGATATATTTTTACGATTTGGTTTTGCAATTCCCCCCCCCCCTCCCCCAATCCCTTTGCAAAAAAAGCAAATTTAAATGGGAACCTGCTGATTTTAAGAACTTTCTTTCTAAAACACTATGTGTTCCCACCTTTACGATGACGCTTTGTAAGTTTTAAATACTGGGAGTATTTTAAATATTGTGAGTGGACAATTGAATGGAATGGTGCCAAGGGGAGCCACAATTGGAAACTATAAGTAATTAGTCGTAATTTGTGGCCACTAATTTCTGTTTACAAAGTAGGACTTTTTATCCCCGTGTATGACATCCAAACCTGTTATTTTGGGAGATCAGGAGGGAAAGAATGCCTCCCATTTGAGATACAAATCAAAGTTAAATACATCGTAAAACAGTCAAATACTTTGCAAAATATTGCATGCGTGTGTTTTGAGTTACAAGAAACCCCTTTCAGGGCAAAATAATAGATTAGGCAAATATTTTTCACCTCGAAGCATTTATTTTGCTAAAAGGGGTTATTGTCAGCTCGAAACACGTTTATGAAATCTTTTGCATAACTTGTGTTTTTTTTTTACTTTGCACTTAACCTTTTTTTACTTGAGGCTAATTTAAAAATTGCGGTGGGGAAAAAAATACCTTCTATGTTTTTATTTCGCAAATTTCAGTCACAATTTTATCTTATTTACGCTGTACAACACGAAAAATGTCCTTTAGATGAAAACGTGTGTTTTTTATATTATACTTAAAGTCAAAACAAGTTAAAAATAAAAATTCAACGTGATCGAATGAAAAGAAAACTAGCCCTTGATAAAATAAGGTTAGAACACAAAATATGGTTTAACAAAACACCAATATCCCAAGTGATTTATCTCAATTACAGCTCTACCATCAAAATAAATCAATCGATCAATAAATAGATAAAACTAGCACTCTGGCTGGCAGAGTGCCAAGAAGAATCCATTCATGTTCAAGGGACAAACTGCTGTTACAAGGGAATGCTCCGTATTCTGTTCTCGTTTCAGTTCGTGTAGCATACTTGATTTCTTCCGAGCTGATGCTAGACGCCAGTTTATAAACTTAGTTGCTTTCAACAAACAGAGAAGCAAACATGCTGATTCGCATGCTAATAAACGCATCTGCAAAACGAACTTCCCTAAAACTCGAATGGATTCGTCCTTCTCTGACATGCGCAGAAGTGCCCAAGTGTCAAAACTTCGTGGTCGAACTGCATTAAATCTATCAATAAACCTCACAAATTGATGGCAAGTTTTCAAAAATGAATGAAATACCAAAATCGCAGCGATTGCAAATAACGCAATGTACTCACAAATTCAATATCAATAAGACTAAGATACCAGATATATGGAGATGGTTTACAGAAGATGCAACATTTAGCCCCCAAGAAGGCTTAGAACATAAGCAATATTGCTATCTTTAATATTTTATTATAGTTCATCTTATGCTAACATTTTGGTAGAAGAGCAGAAATTCAATTTCATGAAAGCATACGAATATATGCTAGAAATATTTAAAACAGTAAGATATTAGATACACTTTAAAATATTTTGTTTCCATCATGAGATTGCAGGAATTTCATAAGCGTTCGGAACGCATATTTGCCTATGAATGTATTATTTGTGAACCTAGGTATATTGTACTTAGATCACTTTCATCGCAAAGAAAATATGCAGTGCATTCATCTTAGAAGAATCAAGACTTCTCATTAAAAAAGAATGGAAAAAAATATTAATCTGTTTTTATAGTTTTATATGAAGAGTTTAGAAACTTAATACGTTTTAAACATATGGAGAATAAATAATAAAATTAATTCCAATTATTAATACTAGAAAATCGGAATTTTTAAATATTTTACCGATTTTACTCTGGTTCTTTACGAGTACTTCGATCGAATGTATTTTTCAGACAATAAGAAAATACTTATTTACTAGACGTTAGAATGAGTTTTAAAACAATGAGAAAATAACTATTTTCCTTTTCTTTTCAGCTTCTAAGAATTATTTACAACATAGTACAGGGAACCTTGATTGAACGTTTCTCCCTGGACTATTGATTTGAGCGATAGATACGGGAAAAAGAAAGATGAGGGTCAATGCAACAACTCAGTGAATTGAACCAAATTGAATTCCCCTTTTATAAACGAAAACGAGTTCATTTATTTACTTAAAACATTCGATCAAGCGTCATGTTAAAGATCTCTTGAATATCAATTAGCTTGAACGTTCTTGGCTAAATTAAATGGTAGTCGCTAATTAAGTTTATATGCCATTTTCGTGAAATAAATATTTTTTTCGTGTTTGAAATTTCATTAATACTAATGCATATCGAAAATACGGGCTTCAAAAATTCAAAGATCTTATCTCTCATTCTGTGTTATACGGATACATAATATGATCATTGGTTTATTGATGAGGAAATTAAAAATTGACATGGTTCCGACTAACGCGACTTATAAAATGTTAAAATTTAAGGATTGAATGCCTGGAGAAATAACAGATTTTTCTTTCAACGAGTCAACGAGTTTGTCATCCAAATTTTTAAATAAATACGCTCAAGAAAAAAAGTACAAAAAAAAAAAAATAAATAAAATAAAATAAAATCCGTATAATATATACATATATATATATATATAGATATATTAGAAGGAGCATATTATGCTATAATCAATACTTGAAAAGAAACTAATACTTTATAGACGAAACTTTCCAAAAATGTTCCTAGAATATTTGCAATTGCACGATCTAGACTTTTTTTACTTGGATGGATCAGTAAAAATCAATGACGAACTTATCTGAACCCGGAAACTTTCGAACATTAGTTTATTTAGAGCAGAAAAAATACTATCTTGAAATCCCTTCTTCCGAAAGACACTTCAGCGGAGGCATTTTTTGATAGATATTGGCTCTTACTTTCTACGAAAGAAGTAAACTGAGTTATAAGATGAGTAGAGTTGCTCAGGAGAGAAAAAGAACAAGACTTAACAAGTTGTTGCGGCTACTTCTCTTTTTATTCTTTTCCTCTTAATTTTCTAATTATAAATAGAATGACTGAGTTACGTAGTTATGCTATGTTTGTATCCAAGAAGAAGAAATTTTTAATTTTTAATAACCATATAGGCTAGCTTTCTTTATTGCTATACTCCTTACAAAATAGCATTAACAAGCACAGCATATAACTTCAGTTAACGAAATAGTTATTTTTACTATATTAGGGTGTCTACAGGTCACGAAAGTATCGAATTTTGAAAACGACCATGAAAGCAAAGAACAGTCCCGAAACTTGTTTTTCTTTTTTTTTTTCCGTACAAAAATATAGTCAAAATTAATTCGTACACAGTAAATATTTTTTTTTACTATATTAAGCTCACGAATTTCTGTAGTTCACGAATTTCGAAACCGGTTACGAACGTAACGAAAAATGTCAAGAAAAGTACGAATAGGTCACGAAATTTTTCAGTTCAATGAAACCGCTCCCCCTCAGAAGATATCAGCTTTCCAGTTTCCGATATTTTATTAAATATCTGGACTCCCGTATGACTATTTCACGAAATCTCTGGTTATCTGTCATGTCAAATTTGATTTTTATTATTTTTTTTAAATTAAGGTGTTTCGAAAATATATGTGAATTACAAACTTACTATGCACTTTGAAGTTGTGGTATGTTCAAAAATATGCACAGAATTTATCACAAATAAGTGCTGGGTTTCCGGTATGTATACACCATACGGAAGTCCCCAGACATCCGTGATCCGGCAGAATTAGTATCCGATGGTTCTCCGAACCGCCCAGAAAAAGACCAAAAATGTCACGAAAAAGTCGCAAAATATAACTTTTGAAAGGTTGGACCAAAGAGAACTTTTTCGGTTGACGCTTCAGTTATAAGTGAAGGAAATTATAACCCTCGTCTATTCCTTGCTGCTTTCGCATGTGGTTGCTTTGACTATCATAATATTGCTTTAGGGTTTTAATATTTCAACCCGAACGGGACATTTTTTGTTCTTAAGATAGCGATTATTACAAGCCCAACTTATAAAAGTATTAATAATAGTAATTTTCATTTTCAATAATTTGTAACGGCATTAATTATTAACGCGAATAAAGTTTTTAACTCTTTAAGAAGCTTTTCAGTGGACCTGTCGGTAGAAGCTCCGTTGCGCAGAACACCGAAAGTGAAGCAACATTTTCGGACGTCAGTAGTTTGGGAGGGTGACAACCTCTCGCGGCAATCTGCTTTGGGACAATATACGTTAAAGGGAGCTGGTGCTCGTTAAATCCGTTGGGGCTTCAATGTCCGCCAAGTGAAACGATACTGCTGTCGGGTCAGATGAGAGACCCCAGGTGACGGTCTCTAATCTAGGAGCTAGTTCAAAAAATTAAGAGACCTCTCAAGGGGGCGGAAGTCGGACTCCTGCCTATAAGGGCCCTGTTAGACTTAGAAGCAGGTACCCATTCTTCCTCGCTTCGCGCTAGAACACGACAGTAATACTTTAAGAATAAAGCGAATTCAAAAGAATTTTTTGCATTACTTTGAAGAAAATGACAATAAACTTGAATCTTAGTTATACACAAATTAATTTTAAAACTTCCAAATGAAGCTTTATATATACTGTTTTGGAGGAAGACGAATGCAGGTGAAATCTCTTCATCCAATTATAATATTAAACTCATAATGAACAGTAAACCAAAACAGAAATATCTAAGGAACATATATATGGGCGAATTATGACAAGGCAAGTCCCTCTGTTACGTAATATATATATGTGGAGGAGGGAAACACCTCAACCCTTCTCTACAAGCTGACCACGAGCGCCCTCACAGAGAGAACGCCGGAGAGAGGTTAGAGACGAGAAAGCGAGATAGACGTGCAGCTTTCTACTTAGAAGTAACCTTTAGAAGTGTTTTCAACCACCTTGACGTGACCAAAATGTTTATTTGTTTCTCTGTGTTAATGTGAATGTTTTAAATGTCTTGTCTTCGTCAATAAACCTGTGTTCGTCTTAAAACACCGATTGATTCTTGGATAACGAAAGGGACTACACCTAACATATATATATATATATATATAACCTGATATACTAAAGATCTGAGTTCATATCATAAAATATGCTCTGACATTGGCAATAAAAATCTAATGAATATAAAATTACTCACTCGTCATTTTTTCAACCAATTTGCTTAATATTACAGTAAAAAAACGAAAACAAAAATCATACATCCAGATTGTGTGACGTACTAAATCATAACTAATTAACTCATCGCGTTTTTAATTGTGCAAGCCACAAATGATTACTTTCACATAATTTATTTCCGAAAATTCCACGGTAGACACAAACATTTTCCTTTCTCTTTACTGAACAAACATAATGGCGAAATCTAAGGAAGCATCATTACTCGTGTTAAGGATTAATGGCGAGAAGGTCCACAGAAGTAAAACCAACATTACATCATTACTCATAACTAATTATAGAGCATGGAATGGACGACAGAAAGGAAAAATCTTAACTTTATGTCATTACTTCTGTAATGCTGGAGCCATTAAAAGCAAGCATTTTCTTTTCAAATTTGCCCGTAAGATTTTTTTAAGGAATCTTTAGCATTATCAACAGTGTTCGAGTCAAAAGAAGTATCATTATGGAAATATTTTTTTCCTGATATGAAGTATCAAGAACATTGAGAGAGAGAAAAAACAAGATTATATGACTTTTAACTACACGTTTTAATTGTTGGGTGGTTTAAAGTTTATTTTTTCTAAAGAAATGGTGAATATTTTATTTTATGAATGTGTTGAATACGAAAGCATTATTTTGAGCGCTTTTTTTAATTACGCTCAAGTTTTATTCTTTTGGTTTTAGCATGAAGATTAAAAATTCTGTTTTTGGAAACATGTTTTGTGAGCTGATGTCGCCAGAATAACGTTTGCAAGAGAAAATTATTTTTAATGACGAAGTAAAGAAAATAATGAGATGGTATGATGAACCACATTCTCAATTGCTAATTTGTTTCTTTACGTTGAAGCATTACTTTTTAAGCAAATTAATTAATAATTAAAAATT
This sequence comes from Octonoba sinensis, assembly GCA_038502835.1. Taxonomy (NCBI): domain Eukaryota; kingdom Metazoa; phylum Arthropoda; class Arachnida; order Araneae; family Uloboridae; genus Octonoba; species Octonoba sinensis. The sequence continues at coordinate 46,665,853 of CM076603.1, forward strand.
TTAAACTCACATAATTTAAAAATTGGAAGAAAACAGCTGACAGAAATGCTCTTGAGAATATGAAATTGAGTGTTGAAGGTTCGTTTTAAGTACATTTATATTAAGGTTTTCCTATTGAGATATAGATTCGGGTTTTATAGTATGTTTTGTAAACTTGTAGCTAGAATAATGTTTGTATGTAGAAAATATATTTATTGAGAAAACTAAGAAAGTAATAATAGAAAGCTAAGTAGATTATTTAGTTTAAAGAACAGAATTTGAATGAAGAAAAAAAGGTGGTTAAATGAATAGCCTATGAATTTCAAGTATGCAACGATGCGTCTTTTGGGAATTCTTGCGAGAGTTATTTCATTTCAACTTGCTTATTTTCATTTAAATAAATAGGAAATTTTTTTGCACGTGAAAGCAACACGAAAAATAGTCGTGTATAGTTTAAAACTGGTTTTTAAGTTCATTTAAAATACAATTATCTTTTATTTGAACATGAAAAGTTTTTTTTGCTCATGCCAAAATAGAAGGAAACCATCTGCTGTATTCGATATTGCAATAACTTTGTGCCGCCTACGCGAAAAGTTTAAAAATGTCCATGAGTTTGAAAAAAGAAAACTAGTAAAATGCCTTAATTATGAACTTAATCTGTAACATAAATTTCGTACTTGTGGCGACTATATTTGAATTTATAGTTAGGAAATCACAATTGAGAAGGAAAAAACTCATTGTTTTAAATTTTGTATATGGATATGTCTATTCAAAAAACGAACTTACAGGCAATTTTATCCCCCCCCCCCCACAAAACAAAGAGGGAAAAAAATAATTGTGTCATTAAGAATAAGTTTAATATTTTAAAAAAAAAATCTTTAGTTGAAATGACTGTATGATGCCTCTCGAGTAAAATTCTTCGAGGCATTTATTGAAAATATTTACACAGGTTTTATTACAACAATTATGTTCATTGAATTTTAATTAATTTAACGCTTGATCTATTTTAATGAGAAGCGTTGAAATTTCTAATACACATGATTTGAATGAAAAAAAAAAAAAAAACCCCTGTCTCTTCATTACATCTTTTTTTCCAGCCGGAATTTTAAAGTATGTACTTCTTTTGCAAATGATTCAACCGAAGGAAAGTTATTTAATTTGAATTTCATAGTATTAATAAAATGTCTTTTCTATCCATCGCTAGGAGCAGAGGGGGAAAAAAACTTTGTTTGTACTACGTTACATAATCTACTCCCTTAAAAAATGTGATATATGTAATTTATTTAAGGACTTTGTTTTACTGAAAAATACACACATTTAATAAATGAGTAAACATATATTGCACTTTAAGTCGAAACAACAATGTTAATAGCGTTAATAAGATTAGACCTCATTGTCAGGAAATGAACTCATTAGTAACCAATGTTGATGCTCAATTAAAACTCGCATTTATAGAGCGATAATTCATAAGTTTAATATAATTAGTTTCATTGTTTATTTAAACAAACATACCGCTTCTAAAATGGCTAAATGTTTTTTTTCAATTATTTAGTCATATTAGTGTAACGAAGAAATTTGCATCGGCCGATTATTAACACAGTGTTACAAAATGTCTCAAACAGAAAAATAAATAAATTAAAAACAAATAAATAAGTAAAATTTTATATATATATTAATATTAGGGTGATGCTTATTTTTCGAAGTTTTGAATTTTCAACCGCGTACCCTCTAAATTTGTTCCATTATACCAAAAAATGATTGTGATAAAATTTTATCACCAGCAAACAATATTTAGAGGTAGCTCAAAGAGGGTTAAGTTTCATAATTGAACGAGATTTTGCAATTTTTTGAGTTTTTAAGCAAGATAAAAATGATGATTTGCAATTATGTTTAATTTGTTTAATTATATTAAAGAGTAAATTGTCTCGGAATCAGTAAAAATTGAACATTTGTAAATTGTATAGCTATAATGAATTGGTTTTCTTAATAAAAAAAATACAGTATTCAAGTGTACTTCATAGGTGCCAACAACTGTCTAAACGAGTGATCGCCAAACTTATGGACCCACTGAGCAATAAAACCTTTTCCAAATTTTGCTATAAGTTATTCTTCTCCCCCTCCCCCTCCCCATAGCAAAGAAAGAATAAGACAGGACAAAAAAAGTTAAAAACTTTTTAATTCTCAGACATTTATATATGCGAGTGGGCAGCTACAATTTTCATGTACTATATACGTATTTCTGCCAGCTATATATTCTTTATTTTCTGTCTGAGCCATGAGCTATCAATGCGAATATTAACAAAATATGGAAAATCAACAGTTGTTGGCGTAATTATGTGCAAATTAACCACATGAGTACCGCTGAAATCTACTAAAGATTTCTTTACGAGGTACTTGTAGTTGGCATTTTATTGTTTGATGACTACTGGTCTAAACCATGGGTGGGGAGCCATTTGGCTTTGAAAGGAGACACATTAAATCTGCTGCTTGGGATTAGCTGATATCCTATATAATCTTTGTGAAGGAAATCATATGTTGAGTAATAAATTATGGTGTGGTTATTAATTGCTATTGTTTTTACCGTTTCAGTTCTTATTATAGGGGTAGTGTTGATGGCTATCGGAGAAAAGTTTGATAAGAAATTTAGTTCAAAGTGTGAAACATACACAGGCTAGTAGCAAATATTAGGCGGCCAGTACCAGATAATATTAGTACTGAAAAAGAAAGAACACACAAATGAGTTGAAGGTTATTTTTCACCTTAGCTTCATAAATTTTTATTTTTATTGTTACTGCTACCCTCAAAGAAAGTGGCTGAGAGATTCAGATTTTCCCAATTCACCAAACTCAAACAACGCCTTACTTATCCTTTACAAATTACATTGAAACTATCTCGTTTTCACATTGCACTGCCTCGAAATCAAGCAGCATCTATATTATAAATACTGCATAACAGTCATACAAATATTTTGTTTGGTCTAATTCAATTAGCTATAATGCAGTTGGGATTCAATAGAGTTATTGAAGCAATATTTAGTTTCTCTTTTTTTTTTTTTTTTTCATGTCTAATGCTCTCAAATTTTATTTGTGTGACCTTTCAAAATTGTTCCATACTTGTAGTTTAGACCAGTCGTTATCAAACCGTAAATCGCAGCGACAATTAACTCACAAGGAAATCTTTGGTAGATCGCAGTCATGCTCAGGTGTTTAATCTGCATATAATTACACTATCAACTGTTAGTGGATTTTACATATTTTGTCAATATTTGCATTGAAAGTTTATGGCTCAGAAAGAAAATAGAGAATTTTTTTTAGCATAAATCCATGATACAGCAGTAACTGCCCTCCCGTCTCGTTCTGGTATATATAAATAAATAACAGAAATGGAAGGTTTCTTACTTTTTGACCTGTCTTTCTTTACTATGAGAGGAGGGGGGAGAAGAATAACTCATAGTAAAATTTGGAAAAGGTATTATTGCATAGTGGCGACATAAATTTGGATCACTCATTTAAACAGTTGTTGCCACCTATGAGGTAGACTTGAATACTGTATATTTTATTAAGAAAGCTAAGTTATTATAACTGTGCAATTTACAATGTTTAAATTTTACTTATTCATATAAAAGTTGCTTTTTGATATAATAACATAAATGAAACATAATTACAAATCTTAATTTTTATCTTGCTTAAAACTTCAAAAAATCTCAAAATCTCGTTCAATTATGAAACTTTATCCTCTTTGAGCTACCTCTAAATATTGTTTGCTGGTGATAAAATTTTATCATAATCATTTTTTGGTATAATGAAACAAATTTAGAGGGTAAAAGGTTGAAAATTGAAAACTTCTAAAAATAAGCACCACCCTAATATATATATATATATATATATCTTGAATCTTTTAACTAGAAATCTTTTTTTCTCGAAAAAATGAATTTTTAAATATATTTTTCAGTAAAATCATAAGGACTACATTTGCATCATTTAATTTCCTGGAATACTGCAAATCGTGTTTTTAAAGATAAATTATGATGGTTCTTGTTGTTATTATTATTGTATAAAGAACAAAAAAACACTGAGAAATCATTCCATTTTCACAAATGAGAAGATTCAAGCGGTCTTATTTTAAGAGCATTTTTTTCTGTTTTTTTTTGTAGGGGTGGGGGAGGGTAATAAAAAATGAAGATTTGGTGCGTTTTTCTGAAATTAATTCTTTTCGAGAAAGAAACAACGCATAAATTTTCAGATCAATGTATTGTTAGAAAATATATAATTAATTTTTTATTGAAAGGTTTGCATGTTACCAAAAAACCATTACATTTTAATAGCATTGTAAAATTATACTTCAAGCATCCTGCTTTATATTGTTTTATTGATACGAGCCTCCACAGTCTCCCTTGTTTTCAATTTAGATTTAGCAAAAATACACAAAACAAGCATTTTTTTATGACGCAAAGCAATTTACTGCTTCTCATATTGAAAAACCTTTAATTACGTTTGTGCTCTATAAAAAAAAAAAAAAAAAACAGCTTTAAAGAAAAAGTACGCATTTTTTAGCTTAATAAAAATTATTAGGATTCATTATCAAGAACAAGATCATTTATAGTTTGACAATTTTATATCTTAACACAGTATGGCTATTTTTATTAGTTTTTTCAAACATAGAATGAATGAGAGAAAAACATATTTTTAACTTCATTCATTAATTTCAATTTGTTCTACTGGAAAATATTTTTCGTAAATTTGCTTTTATGCCATTTAATTCATTAAAAAGACGTAAAATAGTTTTGAAGTGTTTGAAACTGGGGTTTGTTCTTTTCAAAATTAAAGGACGAATTTTGAGATAATGTATAATGACAATAATTTTAGGAAAACGAAAGTAAATATCTTAACCTAGCCGAAATAAAAACAATCAATATATTAAGAAACGATAAAAGTAAAAGGACTTAAAAGCATTGTTTTCGAATAAACAATCATTTACGATATTTTTTGCATTTTTATAGAACGAAATTACGAATACAAATAACATTTTCAAACATTTAATGTCCCTTTGATCTTTTATTTCTTAAAAACGGAAAGCTTTTAAAATTCAGCCCTTTATGATTATCTCAATTATTCTCTTGTAACTTTTCATTGACTTCTCTCCGTTTCTATCTTCAAAAAAAAAAAAAAAAAAGAAATCTAAAAGGCATGAAAGCATTTAGTGCATAAAAATTAACGCCCTTTTTTAATGTTTTAATTACCTAGAGTGAAGATTTAAAGCATTTACGATATGTTTTTTTGTCTTTTAGCGAACACATTTCAAAAATAGTTGAAATGTCCATTGGAACCAATTACGTAAACATCAAGTTATTTATTAGTGCAAATGTCTAGCATTGGAAAACAGGTACAATGTACACGCCTTTTTATATTTTTTTGTCCCCTTTGTCAGTCTTTAGGAAAATACGGTTTAAAATAACCAGCTTCCTTCCTAAAAGCTTCTACGTATTTTCAAGCTTAAAATAATAACCAGAATTTCCGTCTACAGCCCATACCAGTCTATTTTTCCGTATACACCAACAGCAAATTGGTTATCTAGCAATCTCTTTTCCTCTCTTTTCCACTTAGCTTTATTTTTTTATTACTTCAAATATATCTTTCTAATTGTAAATACACATTCGTTCACTCAGTCATACACTGATTGATTCACTCCCTTATTTACCAATTCATTCATATATTCATTCAATCATTTATTTATTCCTTTCATTCATTCATACATTCATACTTCTTCATATTTACATACATTCTTCTTTCAGTTTTTAAAATCAAGCTCAAAGAGTTTCGCGGAAAAATAGGCTCGTTAAGTTCTGAATGAACTTCGTACATGTTCATGTTTTACGTGTATTAAATGCCTTCCAATAAAGTTTGTTCCACGCAAATGCGTCTGTTAGATCAAGGTATATATATTATTCAAAATTCCTCGTAGGCGCTAATGGTAACATTTTTTGAACTGTTCATAATGGAACAGAAAAATTGTTGAAATCAAAAATTTAAATTTCGAAATGATATGTCCTTACCAAAATCTTTCAAATGCAAAAAAAAAAAAAAAAATCCTACTCGAACAATTCCTTCAAAAGTTTTAAGGAAGGGGGGGGGGGAGGGACATATTTACCGACAGACACACATTTTCCCCATATCAAAACTCTGCTTTCATTTTTTAAACTATATTTTATTACTTTGATTATTTAAAATCTTTCTTCATTTTTTAAGATATTTTCACGATACCTAAGCCTTTTCATCATACTTATTTTTTGTTTTCTTTTACTTTTACGGGAAAATAAGCTAATAACGCAGATGTATTAGTTCTTTTCCAAGGAATATATTTCACCATAGTCCTTTTTATTGGAATGTAAAAAAAAACCTCTCTTCCATTTTTTTCCGCAAATTAAACACTTATTTTTTTTAAAAATATATATTTCATTACAAATACATTTGGTTATTAAAAAGGATTACTGCTTTATATTGCTTTGAAACGTTAAAAAAAAAACTAACTAATATTTAAAAGCAAATATAACATTCTGAATGATAGAAAATATTACTGTGTATTGTTGCTTGTAGCAAAAGAACAAGTGACAAATTTCAAATAAGTCCCAAATAGTAGCAATACCTTTTGTGCATTTAAAATCAATGGTAAGAGTTGTAAAAATTTCTGTGGTCCTACGTTTTAAAAATATAAGTAAGTAAGAATGTTGGTAGTTTGTTGGTGTCTAGATATTTTATGAAACACAAACATAAAAAAAAAATCTCTTGAGAACTTTAGGAAAAAAAGAGAGTTGAAAATAAATACTTTTAGAACGTTGCTAGTAGACATGAACTTATGATAAATTCATTAATAAATATTAGGGTGCCTTTCCTACAAATCCCTTTTCATATATTTTTATTAAAAATAACTTTATTTTTTAATTACGTTCTATAAACAGTTGGATCTCTTGGCAAGGTTTTTTTTTTTTTTTGGTGGATCGGAAAGTGCATGTGCGTGCTCGTATGTTGCACACACACACACACACACATATATATATATACTCCCTGATATCTTCGGTATTTTTGGTATTTAATATCCCGTTAGACATTAAGTATTTTTTCTGAAAATACTTAATGTCATGATGAAAATAGCAATGAAAATATATGAAATATATGAAAATAGCAGTAACAATATTGCTAGAAAACCCTTCAGTTTCTTTAGTTGACTTGTTTCTACAGTTATAAGGACACAATTTTTTGTTTTTTAACTTTTGAACATCAACTTGAGCAATCTTTCAACTACTCAAAAAACAAGAAGTGCATAAAATAGTTAAACGCAATAATTTTACGGGGTGCATTTACGACCAACTGTAAGTACGTTAATATGTAAGGGTGCTTTCCACTAAAGGCGACAAAGACAATATTCCTGCCTTCTCTTATCTGCGCAAGCGCAGTTTCTTTTTTGAAAACAAAAAGGCTCTGCGCTTGCATAGATGAGAAAAGACAAAATATTGTCATTGTAGCTTTTGGTGCGAAATCACCCTAAGAGCCACGTATTTTCTCTTTCATTAGGATGAGTACAGAGAGACAAACATAATACAATGACATATTTTATTATTTTTTCGAAGTTAAATGCAAAAGTAATAAGTTTTCTGTGCATTAAAACTATTCTTGCACTATCTTGAGCATAACTAAAGTGGTAATTTTCATAAAAGTTGTTGTTGTCGTTGTTGTCGTGTACTCACGAGTGGCGAGGAAGAATGGGTACGCTGCTCCTGAGTCTAAGGGGCCCTTGTAGGGAAGAGTCCGATTTCCACCCCTTTGAAAGGCCGCTTATTTTTTTGAACCAGCTCCCAGATGAGATACCGCCACCTGGGATTGGCACACCAAGAGGTATCGTTTCACTTGGAGTACATTGGAGCCACGACCTGTTTAACGTGTACCAGCCCTCTTTTTTTAGCGTACACGGTCCGCAGCAACCAGTCTCAGAGAGGTTTTCATCCTCCCAAACACTGACCTCAGTCAATGTTGCTTTACTTTCGGTCTTCTGCGGGAACCGAGCTATTACCGACTGGTCCACCGCGGGACCATAAAAGTTGTAATTAGCAAATATGAAGTTTTCATTATGCGGACTCGTTCGTTTAAAATGGAAAAACATCAACTTAGTCATGTCATGAGTAAAAATATCAAAAAATGTAAGGTTTGTAATTCAAATTTATTCCTCTCATTTGATGTTTTTAAAAAATAAATATTCCTCTAAGTTTTAAGGAAAATGTTATGAAACGTTAAAAAATCCTTAAAATAATTAAAATCATTTTCAAAAGATTTAATGAGCAAATACTTCAGTTTTAATTTCAGCCTTAGACATGTTTTGTGAAATTAACTTTGACAAAACAATTCGTTTTCATTAAGCCCACAATATTTTGCCCAATTTTAAATCTCTCTTTCCCACAGGACATTAAGAAAAGGAAAAATTCCTTTTATTGAAAAAAATAAATAAATAAATAAAATAAAGTGAAAAATCATTCCATTCAACACTAAACTCTTACAACTTAATCCAAAATCTCTCTCTCTTTTTTTTAAAATTCCCTGTTTGACTTTATTTACCAGATTAAATAACATTAAAAAGAATTCTTTGCCTAAAGTAAATATATCAATTTTATCGTAAGAATTCCACTTTTATATAGCTGTTAAATATCCTGAAGTGGTTTTGAGAATTGAAAAATGAAAGAAGTTGCAATATATTTATAAGGAAAATCGCATAGCGTACAAAGAAATCTTTTATGAAACATACACAAGGAAACATAAGCCCGAAATGGTAGTATGATGATATTTTTGGGGCACTCTAAGTTTTCTTGCAATTGGATTTTTTTCAAATAAAATAACTTTTATTAGAACTTCTGCAATAAAGTAAGTTGATTGCAAGAATTGACCGCGAATTTTAGTACATGGTTGGCAACTTATTCCACACATTATCCATTTTAAGTTTAACGGATGTATGTCTCATTTAAGACAATTAAAATAGTAAAATATATTTTTATTCAAAGGTTTTCAGTTCAGGCAATTATTTGTGAAAGATATGTTTTTTTTTTTTTTTTGTCATAGTGATTATTTTTCATCGTATGATTGTAGTTTTTAAAAACCGTTCGGTTGAAGAAGTTATTTTGCAGATCTTGTGTTTGTGTATGTGTGCATGTTGTCTTTGACCGAGTGGTTATTTTTTATCGTATTTAATGTAGTATTCGTTGTAGTTTTCAGAGATCAAAATAACAATTTTAACATCAATCGTGGTACAGTCACTCAGTGCAACTTTGAACCACGTTTTATTTTTTAGTATATTTGACTTAAAAAAGAAACTAGAAGATTCAGTGCTGCACTCAGCTGGGTAGGTTGAATAAAATAAGTTTTTTATTCTTAATTTTTTAATTAAGTCAAATATACTAAAAAATATGACGAGGTTCAGAGTTAACCCCCATGGTTCAAAGTTTCCTTGAATGACGGTAGTGCACTCTTCGTTTGAGTAGCTCTTCCTTCTCTCCTTTACCAGTGTCTTAAATAAAAATGAGAAAACAAACTTTCTAACAGGTCAACACTCGCAGGATGAGACCGGATAAAATGGCATCTTCAGAATATCCTGAATACGATGGTACTTTTTTCGCCCCCAAACATACCGACAGTAAGAAGGGAACTTAGTAACCGACAGACAGACGCGAACATATTTTAATACATGGATTAGGGTGCTTCTAATATCCGGAAGGTAAAGCGCTCGAGGGATGAGATCAGGTTATATGGCTTTCCCAGGATATCCTTTAAATGACAGTATCTGTCTTGACCCTTGACCCACAGACAGTCCAAAGGAAATGTTGCATAAAGACAGACAGACGCGAATATATTTTAATGATATAAAGTAGGGGGCTCTGCCTCCTACTTTATAACATCGCTTCGCTCGGCAGCTCCTCCCCCCGTCTTCATTAGTTCCGCCAGTTTACTGTAGTATGCGCAGTTCTTATTGAAATCCTGCAGTTTGTGGAGTAATCATTAGATTTTTTTTTTAAATCATAGGTAACGGGTGATAAAAATGAAAATCTTAAATTAATACGCAAAGATGTAACTAGACCACAATTTGGTCAGATCCAGATATTGTCGGTTGACACGATGTTCCTCCATAATAGTGACAAATATTCCTATACTATAATAAATGTTTGCCCGAAAATACATGTGAACCTCCTGGAAATCATTTATACAGAGTCTAACGTAAAATTACAGAGTTTTAAAAGCAAGAAACTACAAAGACTTCAAAAAATAAGGAAAAACAGAGAACATTCTGTAAATTGATTGCAACAGATGAGGTGCCGCGCAGTAGTGGCGATATCTCTAGGTACGTTGAATTGCTATCTATAGTACACAAAGTGGATGGTGAGTTCAGTTGAGTACACGTTGCTCTGATCCCTGTGCCTTAGGCCTTTCGGCTGATGATTCCTTCGGAGCCGGGACAGTTGACCACCGAGGGCTAGCAGGCTGCTCACGAGAGCTGAAGTTACATTTTATTCCAACAATATATAAGGCATCTTTGACAATTTTGAAACTGCCAATTAAAGTCCTTATTTATGAATTTGTTTACAACTTCTGAACTGGTAGTCACATATCTCAAGTGTTTGGTTTTACGCAAGTTAGTGTGTAGTTTTTTAGAGTGCGGTAAAACAAGATTTTTATTGAGTAACTGTTATCAAGAATCTTGATTACTTGATTTTAACAAGTCCTACGTAAATTTAAAGAAGCACTCAGTTTCCCTTGTCTACTTTTACAGAACTTTTTTGCACTGTAGTAGATAAAGATGGGGCAAATCAGCTTTCAGTTCATAAAATATCCGGATCTCCAGATATACACACAGGGACAGGTTTTTAATGGGACTTATTCATAGTACTTTTAATCTCGGGCAATTAAAGTTTTCAAAGTATGAGTGATAAATTGCATTTCCAGAATATCTTAATATGACGATACCTACCTCGATCTCTGGCACACAGACACAGACATCCGGAGAAGATGTGGTTTTGTAACCTATCACTGCCTGATAAAGCTCTCGAGGGATGACAGTAGGTTAAATGGCTTACCTAGGATATCCTTAATAGGATAGTACATGTCTCGACCACCCACACACTGACAGTCTAGAAGAGATATGGTTACAGTCAGTCAGACAGACGCGAACGAATTCTTATTATGTAGATAGATTCGGGTGCTTCTAATCACCGGCACGTAAAGCTTTCCAGGGATGAAAGCAGTTTTAATGGCTTTCCCCCGATATCCCTAATATGAAGGTACGCCTACTCACGCACAATTCGGAGGAAATGTTGTTACAGACAGAAGGTTCATTTAGTAAGTCAACAAGGAGTCTCTAGTATCTTAAAATATTAATTCCCATATGAAATCAGGACTACTTGTTCTTGACAATAGTAAAACAAAATGAGGATTTAAAAACTAGGAGGCCTTTTTGGGCTTCCTTTGATTCTGGCTTTAGGAAGGAAACGTTAAAAAAATTTTTTAGTCGACAATCACTAAAATTATTCAGAGTAAAAGAAAAAATCGTAGATTACTGTTGTTTTTTATTTTTCGTTCTTTGAATGTTTCACTTTCGTTTACAATAAATGGAGCCAAGTACATTTTTTGGTTATTTTCTACTCCAAATTTTTTTATTAACACTGAATTGAACACACAGACGCTCACACACAATGTTATATTTTGTATTAAATTTTTTTTGCACAAATGCCCGTTTTAATAAATACAAAATACTGTAGTAGTAGTATATATAACATGGTGCACAGGCACAAAAGGATTTTTGATCCTATTCAGTATTTTTAACGATTCTCTATTTAGAAAATTAATGAGTTCAACAAGACGCATCTACTAAATCCGAAGATTTCGCATTTTTAGCCTACTTTCCCGTAAAAGTAAAAAAATATATAATAAAGCATGAAAGAAGGCTTAATGTATCGTGAAAATATCGTTAGAAACCAAGAAAAGTCAAAAATAAGTTAAGTAATTAAATAAAGAATGAAAAATAAAAAATTTGAAAGTACGGTTTTAATATGGGGGAAAAAGTGCGTCGGTCGGTCTGTCGGTCCCCCCTAATAACTTTTGAACGAATTGTCCGATTCGAAAGATTCTTTTTGCATTCGAAAGGCCTCGGAGAGGATATCTCATTTCCGTATTTTACTTTTTGATTTGAACAATTTTTGTTAAATTTTGAACAGCTCAAAAAATGTTAACATTAGCTCCTATGTGTGAAAATGAAGCAAATTATGTAAACTCTGGGTACAAGATCCAAGTTCCCATGAAGAAGCTCACTGGAAGAAGTTCTTGGCGTGAAATATTGATTTGAACAATTTTTGTTCATTTTTGAACAGTTCAAAAAAATTAAAATACCGCTCACGAATAAATTTCAATCCTATATAATTTCTAATCTAACGGACCGATTTTCTTGGAACAAACTTTATCGGAAAGCTCTTATGACGTAGAACATGTACAAATAGAAAGTTCATCCAGAACTAACGAGCCTATTTTCCTATGAAATTTTTTGATCGGGATTTTCAAGAATATTTTTGAATTAATGAATGATTACTTGAATAAGCAAAAGAATAAATGAATAAATGAGTGAATAAATACACGAATGACTTAATGAATGAATGATTGAATGAATATGTATTAACCGTTGAAAAAGGTATATTTGAAGCAATTAAGAACTGAAGCTAAACGAGAAAGACAGAGAGAAAGATAGCTAGATTATAAATTTGAATTCGGTGTATACGGGAAAGTAAGCTCGTATAGTTCTAGACGGAACTTCTTCTTAATCATTATGCATGAAGCACGACCTCAGAATCGACAAAACGGGTGATTTATTTAAAATGAAACTGACAAATAATCCTCTACGGGAAGAAAATAAGATTTTCTCTTAAACAGAATTATTTTTCCTTTCAAGAAATAACTGTAGATAACTTTTCTGATTGTTTTGTATTTATATTTATTTTCTGAAAATGAAGCAAATGGCGTTTTTACTTTTCGGGAAAAAATGATCTTATTATGCAAACTTGACTCCATTTAAAGCAGGTTTCAGTATCATTTCGATTTCTTAGTGATAATCGTAGTTTTACGTAATGTTTCAGGCAAATTCTGAGTGATCATAAGTTAAGTAGGAATGTTTTGATCCTGTAAGACCTTCTAAACCAAAATTTTCGCTAACATAAACATGAGATTTCGTACATGGATAACATGGGCTGCTAAATATGCATATAAATATATAAGAAGTTGATACTTTGGAAATAAATTTCCATTGAAGATACATATTTTGTTTGAAAAGAAATAAGCGATCGCGTTTAGAAACCTCTTTAACCCTATCCATTGAGAGTCCTCCTTTGGTATCACCCATTGTTTCAACATTCTGACAAAATTGTTAAAAGCACACTGGCATAATTTGTATGCATTGGCAAGTGACAGAATTCTTATTAACATTTCCAATTTTTTGTGTGAACTTGGTTCGCACATGGTTCCTTTTCTGAGCTTACTATAATCGAAAAGTAAAAAATATATATTTGAGGTGCCTCACTCAACAGAAGAGAAAGATTTTAAACATTATTTCACATAGCAAAGAAAATACCGAACGGCAACGTTTTATTATTAGCACGTTTTACGAGCGCGAGATATGATTACAAAGATTTTAGCAAAGATTTTTACCGATATTGTATGAGTAGCGAATATTTTAAAAGTGAATAAAAAATAAATTGTTACTGTCTCAGGATGAAGAGCCTTTCTTAATAAAGTTAGGAAGTTGCCAAAATATATAAACAAATTTTGTTACAAAGCAACAAAATATCCACATTTTGTTAAAAATCTAAAAAAAAAAAAAAAAAAAAAAACGGCATTTCTACGTGTTTACGACAAATCAAGAAATTGTCCTACACGTTTCAAACTTTTTTTTGCGAAAATTGTGTTTTTCTTCTAAAAGAGTTTTTTTTAACCCACCGTACAATTCACGGTATGAGCAACGCAATTTGCCCGATATTCTTCAAAGTCCAGCCACAAAGTGCACAACTCGATTTCACTCAGCGATTGCATCTACACCCTATTCAGAAAATTTAGATCAACAAAACGCAGATACTAAATCCTAGCGATTAACTATGCATAATGGGCAAGGTCAGATCCAACAAAAGGGATCATTTATTTTAAATGAAGCTGACAAATAATCCTCTTTTCCAGTGAAAAAGAATTTATTGTCTTCAAAGGAATGATATTTTTGAAAGAAAAAAAGTACGGAGTTCCTTTTTTTTTTCGGGCACAAAACTGTTCGATTCTTTTATTTTCATATTTATTTTCTAAAAATTAAATAAAGCAAATAAATGATTCTTTCCTATTTATTTTGAAGAAAAAAGCTTAATTTTATGCAAAGTTGGCTGCTTTTCAAATAGTTTATATTTTTCGTTTTATGTCTTAGTTATAAACGCAGTTCAACATGTTTTATGATAATTACTAAAATATTTAGACCCAGCAAGGCATACAGCACGGAAATATATCATGTTTTCTTCTCTAAATTAAAAATAAAGTTTAAATTTTGATTCTACATATGGGGATTTTTAAAATACATTCCTCTCAAAAATGGAATCCAGCTACACATTTTCTGAATAACAGCATTTAGATTGGACGCACACGGACAATCCGGTTACGGTCGGGCATGACAATTCCGGTTCAGTTGCACACTGAGTTAAATGGTCTGACTCACACGAGCTGCCGGTACCTGACCGCAACCGGATCGTCCGTGTGCATCGAGCCATAAGCTTGAGAGTTCACATTTTAAAATAGGATTCACCGATCCACTCGAAGGATTCACGATGTAATATTTCTAGCGTATAGAAATAAGAGTAATGGCAGATTGATCAAACTAGTCTTTTAACAAGAAATACAAACTTTACACTTAAAACACTTTTTGATATGCCTCAGCACGCAATGCATGTAACGGTAACTTTATTCGGAAACAACGACAACTTCGGAATATTGACAAAAAAAGAGATAATTTCTATAGAAGTTACAAAATAACAATACGAAATATAAATCTGTACCTGAGAGCCATAGTACCTTAAGTAATTTTTCGAGTTTTCACGATTAAGTTTAAAAATAGTCATTTTTAAGTACTATAAGATTAGACTTTTCCTTGCGAACCTTAAGGTAAAGATGTAATAATGGGTGCTTTAAAATTTCGGAATCCTCATTGGTGACTTTTTCGTGTGTATGTCCATTAAGTGCAAACTCGCAAAAACTCACAAATGAACTTAAGACACTATGGCATCAGGTACAGAAATATTAAAAGCTACGAGGCGCGTTCATAAAGTAAGGGCCGTTTGATCACAGAGAAAAATATACTCATAAGAAACAAGTTTTATTGTCATATTTAGTTAGGTACAAACTTACTTTACTTCTCTACATAATCGCTGTTCACTTCTAAGTATTTTTCGTACCGCTGCACCAGCTTCTTTAACCCCTCTGCATAGAAGCTTGCCGCCGGAGAGTCGAACCAGTTGACAACGGCGTTTTTGAGTCCCTATTCGGTTTCAAAACGTTGTCCATCCAGCCACTGTTTAAAATGCAAGAAAAGGAAGTACTCGTAGTCGCTAGGTGCAAGGTCGGGACTGTACGGTGGTTGGTCAAAAAGTTCCCAACGAAAATCTTGAATTTTCTCCTTGGTTTTGGCAGCAGTGTGAGGAGGTGCGTTATCGTGGAGGAGGATTATGCCAGATGACAGTTTCCAGTGGCGTTTGTTTTGGATCGCACGTCTCATTTTGTTGAACGCACTTCACAGTTGGCGAGATCAACGATTTTCGCGGCCATTGTTCTTTGCATTCACGGACAACAGTACGACTTCAGAATCAAAACAAATTACGTTGTAGCTTCGCAATGAGTCAGTAGATGGCGCTGCCAGTAGTAAAACTCCGAAGCGCTATTATTTAAATATGAGCAAACGGCCCTTACTTTATGAACGCGCCTCGTAATATTCTTCACGGGAATATTTGTTTTTGGCTTACTCCTCTGTAAAGGAGTTTTCAAACAGAAAGATATGAACGGTAAGAGTATTTATTTTCTTGCGTAAATAAACACATTAAATTAAAGTGAAATGCAACTACTTTAATCTATACAGTTCTATAAGTTTACATGCACTACGTTTTATGCTTTCTTTCCGTAAACTTGCTCTGCCATGTAGTTCTGTAAGTTCACATGCAATATGTTTTACGGTTTTGTTTCTTACACGTGCTCTGTTGTGCAGCTCTATAAGTTCACAAGCAATACGTTTTATGGTTGGTTTTTGTACACTTGCTCTGTCATGCTGTTAGTTTGAGATAAGTTTCTCAGTGAAATGATGCAGAACCTTTTCAAAGAACCCACGCATCAATGAGAAAAATAAGTCAATGAAATATTTGCATAGCTCATAGTTTTGCAAATTTCTTGAAATAATGAATTGTTTTTTCTCTTAGATCATATTCTAATCTTCTTTTAAAAATGCGTTAAATGTATCCTAATCTGTTAAAATTAAAGGAAAAAGACAATATTTAGACAATAACTATCGATTAGTGGAAAAACTGTTCCTTGAGACACTATTATTGTTTGTTTTCCGATTATGTGAAAAGAAAACTGGCTTGTCATTAAGACAATTGACATTATTCGCATTTTACATAGCATGCGTTAAAGAAAAATTAGTTTGAATAATTAGAAAAAAACTTTAATAAGATATCATATATCTTGTCTTAAAGTCTAAAAAATAAAATGCTTTTAATTTTGGAATAAAGCAGCAATTTTAATTCACGTTAAAAATGTGACTCTGTAAAATACATTAAAATGTTTGTTTCACATTACGTTTTAGTTCCCTAC
Organism: Octonoba sinensis; assembly: GCA_038502835.1. NCBI lineage: Eukaryota > Metazoa > Arthropoda > Arachnida > Araneae > Uloboridae > Octonoba > Octonoba sinensis. The sequence continues at coordinate 46,682,733 of CM076603.1, forward strand.
ACCATAAAAATTCAGCTAATCGATCTTCTTTATCATTCCTAGACTAACTATATTCCATAGCCTTAAAATGTCAGCAATTTCATCCATTTTTTTTGCTATAAATGCATTCAAGATATCGTTGCTCTGTTTGCAGTCTCTAATGTGGCTGCGGCATCTAAAAAGAAAGTGGCTTATTTTGTAGCTACATTTTAACCACATAGCTTAAGACAGTGTGATACTAGTATAATGCCCAAACTTTATTTTCCTTGATACATTTCCTGAATTACAGCGCGACTAATAAATATTTAAATGCGTTAGTCTTAAAACATCAGTTCTAAAGTGTCCTAGTATGGAACTATGTGGACGTTTAGCGTACTAGTCAAATATTTGTTTAGCCTACTTTCCCGTAAAAGTAAGAAATAGTAACAATAAATCATGAAAGAAGGCTTAATGTATCGTGAAAATATCGTTAGAAATCAAGAAAGGTCAAAAATAAGTTTAGTAATTAAACAAAGAATGTAAAATAAAAAAATTGACAGTAGGATTTTGAGATGGGGGGAAAAAGTGTGTCTGTCGGTCTGTTTGGCCCCCCTTATCACTTTTCAACGAATTGTCCGATTCGAAAAATTCTTTTTGCATTCGAAAGATCACGGCGAGCACATATCATTTCTATATTTCCTTTTGATTTAAACAGTTTTTTGTTCAATTTTGAACTGTTCAAAAAATTTTAAAATTAGCGCCTGTGGGCAAAAATGAAGCAAATTTTGTATACTCTGGGCACAACGTCCAAATTCCTATGAGCAAGCTGACTGGAAGAAACTTTCGGCGTAAAATATTGATGTGAACAAGTTTTGCTCATTTTTGAACAGTTCAAAAAAAAAAAAAGATAGCGTCATTTTTTCATTATCTCGGCGCAGGCGATAAGTTCACCAATAATGATGCAGCCAACGTCAAACGGAATATTTCCGCTGGTAACCGTTTTCGTGTGCTGTCGCCAGATGTTTGCTTGGCGAGATTTATGCCGTGATAATGGAAAGGTACCAAATTAACATTAGCACCTACGGGAAATTTCAATCTTATATAAATCCTGATCCAACAAACTTTATCAGAAAGATATTACGCTGTAGAACATGTACAAATACGAAGTTTAACAAGAACTGAACGAGCCTATTTTCCTATGATTTTTTTTTATTGGGATTTTTAAGGATATTTCTCAATGAATAAATGAATGAATGAATAAGTGAAATAATTAATGAATAAATAAATGAAAGAGTAAAAGAAAGAATGAATGAATAAATGAGTGAGTGAGGGAATAAATGATTAAATAAATAAAAGTGAATGAATGAATAAATACATAAATGAGTTAATGAATGAATGAATAAACGAAGGACTGAATAAATGAATGAATGAGTGAATGAATATGTATTATCTGTTGAAAAGGGTATATTTGAGGTAATTAAGAACTATAGTTAAATGAGAAAGAGAGAGAAAGTGATAGCTAGACTATAAATTTGAATTTGGTGTATACGGGAAAGTAGGCTCGCATAGTTCTAGACGGAACTTCTTGTTAAAACTTTATTATTACGTATTTTTTTATTGAAAAATCACCGAATCCTTACCGGAGCTGAAAATTGACATGTTGACGCAAATGCATGTCAACTATAAAATTGGTAATACAATTTAAATTTTGCAAGTTTTTACTTGTTATGACATATTATGTAATTTTTATTTGTAATGTAATTTGTTAATTATTTAGATTAACATTTGATTCAAAGATTAATAAGCTCATTAATATAAAGCTGTTGAATTATTTTTTTGTCTGATTAATGCTATACGACAAATTCATATTTTTTCTCAATATATGCAATAAAACAACTTCTGGGAATGTAAAAATCCTGTTTGCGCATGTAATTTTTAGAGAAACATGCCCGGAAGGGCATGTAAAATTTTAAAGATTTTTCGAGACCTGGTACTAGTAAAAAATTCAAGAGCTTACCCTGATAATCCATAAGAAATAGCTCAAATTTTTGAAACAATATTGCGTCGGGTAAAATTTTGAATCCCATCACAAGCTTATGCGGAAAAATTAATTAGACATGTTTTCTGAATCTTAATGTTTATGCTATCAATATTAATGAAGTATACATTGCAAGATATGCAAATAAAAATTTATGAAAGTAAAAACATAAAATTGATTTAAAAATTCTGAAATGAATATTGTCTTGTAACAGCTACCAGATATTTTACTAGAATGTTAATAGCAATAATTATTATTCTTTTTTTACATTCTAAAGGGTAGATAAAAGTCCGCTTTGTGAATGAGGAAATAATCTAATTATAACAGCAAATTAAATTCAATGTTTCAACTGTAATTAATGAAATTAAATTAGAATGTGAGAGCAAAAATGTAAAGCAGAACCTTCATAATTAAAGGTGTAATATATTCTAATAAATAAAATTAAAATCATTGTAGTTAAATCGAAATGAAAGCTGGGATAACGTGAAGTTTTGATTTTAGTTCTGATTAAAATAAAGAAACAATAAAGAGAGAACAATAAAATGGGATAAGATGGGATAAAGTATTAAAGTAATGTAAGATGTGAAAAATTAGAACTCCTTTCTAATTATATTTTATCTTCAAACCACTATTTATAGCTATGGAGATAATATTAGATTTTGACTGGACATATTTCCCAACATCAGCTAACTAACACCACCAATGTAATAAACACAACAGAAAATTACCTCTGATAATATCTGATGCATAATGAAAGTTTTTTTTTTTAATTACCCATATGCAAAAGCAAACTAATTTCAAATATGGATTTTAAAAAGTACGATGGACCAAACAATTAACGTATCCCTATAAAATGATAAAACACTAAATCAAAATTAAAAATATATAACGGAGCTAATGAACTTTGTAAAATATTTTGTGTTAAATTTTTTTCTGAAGCCTAAGAATACATGCTTTTAATACTGTGGCATATTTTATAAATCCTAGGCATTATATTGAAAATATTTTTTTTTTGACTGAACGGAAATGTAGGAAATTCAAGTATGAAAAAAAAATCACTTTAAAGTTAAAGTGCAATATTTCTTTTTACATATAGAAATCATTAAATTCTTTAGAAATGACTTCAAACATTTTTTTGAATCTTAGGATCTATTTATAGTTTTGCAAAATGTTTCAGATTTATTTTACACTAGCTGACATGCCCGGCGTTGCGCGGGATAAAATTGCATCATTCGCAGGCCAAGTGACGCATGTCCAAAATTCTGTTGCAAATGTATAGGGAAAAAAATTCTTAAAAAATACAAGTAGGAGAGGGGCAACAGTCCATAAAAATCCTATTTAGACAGTAAAATTTATTAAAAACACCGATTGCATTAAAACGAACAGCCTTGAAAAATTCCTTTTAAACCAAAAATTAGTCCATAAAAATCCACATTAAAATGCCAACAAAAGTTAGAAATAGCCATTAGAGTAAGGGAAACAGTAACTCAAATGCACATATGCAGAGAGGTAATTGTGCCAAACAGATATCAAGAGCAGGTAAAAATCGCAATTAAAGTATCGACCACAATACATCTAACAATTTCCATCAGAAAAAGAGCAGTATTCTTTGTAAAAATGTCCATCAGATCAAGAACAAATCTCACTGACTACAGTAAAGAAAACATTCTTTAATGCCACCCATTTCAATAAAGACAACTATTCCTAAACATCCCTAATAGAATAATTACATTAGTCCCAAAAAATATCCATTAAAATAAAGACGTCAGTGACTAAAAGTATAATACTGACCTTCAATCGCTACTGTTTCTAAAATTACCCAGCAGTCCATCTTAAAATCCCCATCAAAATAAGGACACCCGTTCCTGAAAATCTCACTTGCAAAATCGCCAAAACATTTCCTGAAAATTCCATTGAATAGGACTTTCATAAAATTCGGATAAAAACGAAAGCATTATTTCAAAAAGCAAATGCTCATTTAAATTACAAAATGTTTAGTACTGAACAAATTCTGACTTGTGAAACTTAAGTTGATTAAATGTTAGAAAATGAATCACTTGTGTAAAATATGGAATCAATAATCGCTACGTAAAGACGTTAAAATAAAGCAGAAGATCGCCAAATCTCACTGTAGTGATGGAAGTATTTCGAAATACGCCATGATATTACAGTGTAAATCACGTATTGAATTAAAACAGAACAATATTACTGATAAGGATTATTGGGCGCGGTTTGTAAAAGTTATAAAGCGCAAAATAATATATTGAGAACAATTAACTGGAAGGAGGTGAGTAAAAAGTTATCACCACTTGGCGAAATTTTAAATTTCATCAAAAATAAGCGATATCGAACCCTTCCAACCTAGTTTTTATCGAAGAAATAAATATTAAATCGTCAAAAAAGAAAGAAAAATCAACATTAAAAATCGCTTGCAGTTAATAATAAACAAATATTCATAAAAATGAAATGAATTTTTAGAATTTGTTTCGTTGATAAAGCGGACACTCTACCATAAGAAATAATGTTTCTTGCAATTATTGAACTGCTACAATACTATTAAATCGCCAAAAAAGGAAGGAGAATCAACCTCAAGGTAAAGTAATTAAAACTCGTCTGCAATTCTACAAAATACGTATAAAAATGAAATGAATTTTTAGAATTTGTTTCGCTAATAAACTGGCATGAATAAAAATAAAATAGCATATTTTCAATCTTACGTTAATAGAAATCATCTAGTTGGCGACAAAAGTACTATTTATTTTGGCGAAAACACGCAAATTGAGCAAATAAATCCAGAGGTTCGAAAACTACTTTAAATGAATATTGGGTGTGTTCTATATGGTTCTACGAACTTCTGAAAGAGACCATTTTGTGCCGTTTTTTACGGGCATCAGTATGCTGCAAAAATCTGAAACGTGGGACGTTTCTTCGATGAGATATTCCTAAAATTAACAGTTTTGCTTAAATTGGAATAAAAGAACAAATTCGAATTTTAGGAAAAACGCTTCGAGGTGCACGAGGACCCGAACCAAGGTACCTGTAACCAAAATTTCGTACTTCTGGACCGTTCCATCTCGCCAGGAAGCGATCGACAGACAGATACACACACACACACACACACACAAACTTTCGGTTTAATTTATATAGATTAATAGAATTTTTCCCTGTCCAATTATTCCTGTTTATTTGAATTTAATTTTCAGTTTTATTTTGTTATCTTTTTTCATCAATTTCATTTTTTAAATTTGTTTCATTCTACTAGATTTTTCCCCCTCTCTCTTTACCCAACAAGCTATTACTGATTAATTATGGTAACAGTCTTTAATACAGTCCAACAAGCTAATACTGATTAAATATGATAACAGTCTTTAATACAGTCCAACAAGCTATTACTGATTAAATATGGTAGCAGTCTTTGATATACTAGCAACAATCAACAATGAATGAAAAGATTGCTTGAATATAAATATTATTTACTGAAATAAAAATTATGTATTTCATGAGTTAAATGTTCGATTGTCGTCGGAACAATCGAAATATTAAGAAAAAAAAGTAAAAAATAAGACAGTAATTTAAGTTCGGCCTTCAAATGTGTATCCGTCTACACTGTAAAACATTTCTGTAAAAGTAACAGAAGGAAAACTGAGTGTTTCTTTAAATTTACCAAGAACATGTTTCAAATCAAATAACCAAGTTTCCTGATAACAGTTTCTTAATGAAACTCTTATTTTTCCGCACTCTGTAAAAGTAACACAGTTTAAAAAGTTGTAAACAAATGCATAAATGAATGCTCGAGATCTGAATCCACTAGTTTAAAAATTGTCAAAAATGCGTTTTATATTATTGGCGTATAATTAAACTTAAGATCCAGCGAGCAGCTTTGTTAATAACTAACTCTCGGAGACCAATTTTCCCGACTTTGGAGACATCATTCTCCAAACGGCCTACGGCACAAGAGTCAGAGCATTGTGAGCACAACAGAAATCACAGATGGTGCCACTACTTCGGCACATTATATGTTGCAGTCAATCTGCAGAATGGTATCTATTTCTTTATTATCTGTAATTTTCTTTTTTAAAGAATTTGTATTTTCCTGCTTCCAAGTCTCTGTAGTTTTACGTTAGACTCCGGGTAAAGGATTTCCAGGAGATTCACATGTATTTTCGGGCAAAAATGTTTTGCAGTGTACTATTAATGACATCAATTAATTTCTTTGAAACATTAAATAATTTATTCAAAACTATTTATACGCATGCTGAGATAAGCATGGTATTTTGTATGTATGCGAGAGAGTGGGAGTAATTTCATAAAAAATGAGGGGCGGGAGGGGGCTGACTGTCTCTTCTCGATTTCTGCACAACAGCAGAAAATCATTCTCTCCTAAGCTACGAAAACCCATATTTATAAGCTCAAATTTTTTGATTTACAATACTTTTTTGCAATTATTTGTTTGAAAAATAACAAATGCTATTTTGAAAAATAATTGTTAATTATACTAATTTTAATTAGCTGGTGCAAAATTAAGAACACGTACGCTATTCATTTATCCACAAACAAAGAAAAATTACTCCATCAGAATATTTTTCAAAGAATAAAGCTTCTCAGAGCGGAATCCTTCTAATCGTTTTTATTTTGAAGAATACGTAATATATTTTTTTTGAATAACTGCTCTCGTATCTTTTGAAAGAAATTCAACAAGCATTGATATTTTAAATCTCAAAGGAACGTGTTACGTTTCTTTTAATATTGATAAATTATATGAAACGCATTTTTAAGCTAAATGTTGACTTTAGGTCATACATTAAAGTCTCATTAGAATTTTCTTTGAAGGAAAGAACTCTGAAAATATATATACAGGTGATCTTGCGACCTGTGAAAGATTTTTATGCTTATTTAATCATTTGAAAGAAATACTTATTAGTCAAACATTTTAATGTTCATAAATTTAAGTTTTTAAACGAAAAATAAATTTCAAAATGTTGCTGCCTTATGAGATTTTATTTCACTCACAATTCATAACTGCAGATTTTATTTTGAGAAATTATACTTTGTTGTTTTTCTCTTTGCATTCAGAACACGTAGATTAAATTTCACGTTAGTATTCATCGAATCCTGCATTTTTTATCCTGCTGTAACAATAGGTACAGAACCTATTGTTTTCTGACAAAAATATATTTTTTATTTGTCACCAGTAGCAGCAGTATAATATATATTTTCCTATTTTTAAACTTATCAATGCTTACATTCATTATTGGATATTCACTGTCAGCATTTTCGAAAAGTGGAATAAGGTGAAGATATTAAAAATGCAAACTAAAATCCCATCTTGGGATATTAGTAATAATGCCCTTACACTAATGGCAACATCAACAAAATCTTAGTCACACCGCACGCTCTAATTAAAGTGTCAAGCTGCTGTCATTTTCGTTTCATTGGCGTTTTCATTCGAAGATTAAATAGTTCAACACCCAGAGAACCATGATTTGTAAAGAGTGCTATGACGCATTATGGGATAAGTAAATTATTATTTTTTTGTGATGCCCATGAAACAATGAAACAGTCTTATTTTATTGCCGATTGACTCTGTACTAAATCAGAACTTGGGATGCAATTGCTTTTTTTTACTACTGAACATTTGTCAATTGGCAAACACAATCGCCAATATCTGGAATTTTTAAGGAAAAATAAAAGCAAAATGTACAGTCTTTCTCCTGATCAGAATTTTAAAACGCGCCTACACCTAAGTATAATTATATCATACAGTTTATCGGAAAATTTTACTCAGATCTCTTATACAATAATTTTTCTCCGTCAACTTATTAGTCGTTTCTTGCTTCTCCTTTAAAAAGTTCTAACAGAAAATTCTTGATATTGGAAATAAAAATTGTATATATCGTGTTCCTGAAATGAAGGAAAACTTGCAAATATATTTACGTATAAATGCTAAAATACGTGGAAAACGTGTAGAAGATAAGACATGTGGAAGAAAAAAAAAGAAGGCAAGAAATAAATGCTTTTAGAATATAACTGGTATCCTCCTATTAATGTCTGATTTTCTTAGCCGAAACCTTCAGTGATTCCGCGCATGCGTCAGGTCAACTTCGATTTCTTCGAAAAAAAGTCTTGAGAGGTGAAATAAAAATAACTATATGCTTACATTTTAAGATGAATAAACAGATGATTTCTTTTTTTTTTTTTTTGCAAAAAAATTAGGTCGGAAATTTAATCTATCAATATTGGGAAAAAACAACAAATATGATCGTAAAATCGTCAGATTTTTTGGAAAAAAAGAAAAAAAATCCTACATGACGGGGGACTTTTGTATTATACAGTAAAACCCCGTTATACCGCGCCTCAGTATAACGCGGAATCGGCTATACCGCGGGGACTATTATGTCCCCCGACGTTTAAACTACCCTTTAACATTTTTATTTAAAGGTTATTCCTTACTTACCATTGTAAATAAAGCCAGCCCTAGCACACAAATATTCTAGCCAAAGAGCTGCCATCCCCCACCACACACACTAACAGATAAAGCTCTATGGTGATAGGCCTGATGTACACGTTTTTCACGCCTTTTCTGCCTTTCAACCTAGGACACTATTAGCTTGATTTCAAAATTGGGTAGAATCGCCGTGACTGGCCCTGCCTTGTTTCTCTTGACATGGGAGAAGCTCAATCAACTGTTCAGTTCAATGCTTATCTACCATTTTCAGAAGTATACCTTTGTATTCCAGATTCTTTAGCATTCCTGAAAAGAAAAATATATTTCCCAGTCTGAGTATGTGTGTATGCAGGCTTCAAACATCGTTTCTTTGAGAAATGCGTTCCTCCCCTTCCAAATCTAATTTTTTTAGATTTTAGTGCCTGTTCACAATCCCATATTGATAACACAATTGCGCAGTTGAGATGTGTGCTTCTTGCACAGCAATTACAGTAAATAAAATAACAGCAAAGAAGAAAAGAAAAAAGTATACTACAGGAGAAATGTTACGAGTGATTGATATAAAGTTAAAAATGATGCAACAAAAGCGAGTATTCTTCCGTAATATGGTTAGGCGGTATAGTTTCACTATACCGCGGTTATGTTATAAAGCGGGTGCCAAACATATCCCCCGACACCCGCGCTTTAACGGGGTTTTACTGTATACGCAATAGAAAACTACTTACAACACACTAGTTTAAATAGAACACTGAGGATTAAATAGTGTACAGATGAAATTTTTGAGGGAAATTTTAAGAAAAGATATCAGTTAAAGCAACGCAGCAAATATACTTATTCCAGCTAGACAGCTTAAATATTATTGTCGAAATCAATGAAAACCAAATCGTGTTAATTTACAAATTACATCATGGAACAAGCATAATTTGAAGTCTGGAAATTTTTCATACCGTTTGAAAAGAAATTAAGCACACAACTCATAAATTTCACAGATTCAGAAGACAGTTTTTGTGCTTCTTTCTTTCCAGACACAATTTGCATAATTTTCATGCAGTAAAATATTTCATTGCCCTTTATAACTACAAAAAGATTAAAAGCCTAATACTGGCTTGAAAGTTGCACTACTTTGTATAAAAATGGCGAAATTAATAATTGGAGTAGGTAGCGTAAACTTGTGAAAGAAATTATAAACGAAGGAAGATGTAACCAAGATCTGAAGGGAAAAAATTGGGCCATTCAAAACATTCCTTTTTCTTTTCGATAAGGATTATTTGGAAGAATTTCTGAAAATATAAAGATCACTTCGTCATTCTTAATCCACGTCGATTTACGTAAAATTTTTATAAAATGAAATCCATCGAAAGATACGTTTTGTTTTGCTTGTCCATTAATCCTGATTTTTCAAAACGTCCTGAAAGAGCTGGATGATATCAAACCGTGATTTACACTCAGGCCATGTGTTTAACATATACCGCAGTTATTTTTACGTGAATATTCTTAATCCTTTATATCGCGCAAGGGAGCCATCTAATGTTACAAAGAATTGCGTACTACAATTTTTTCTTTAACTTAACAATACATTTAACAAAGGATCTTAGGTTTCCAAAAAAAATTTACGCATGAGATCTTACGGACTTAATCTTAAATGTCATTTATAACGCTGATTTATTTATTACATACTATTTTCATGATTATGTTTCTGAACGTTTATATTGTATATGTATATACAGGGGTCGATCCAGCATTTTTAACAGGGTTCGTTTTTTGTGATTTTTATAAACATTTTTGTGAAAATTCAAAATTTAAACATACAGTTATAACTTTTTTTTATTATTTTTTGCCGCATATTTAATAAATAATTCTGAATAATTTAGGATTTGGTTGTTCGGAATCTTGTAAAGGGTCCGAAGACGGACCTGAATATATATATATGTTTGGATTTTCCCCAATTATCCCCAATTAACTATTATAGACATAGAACTATATATCGCAGAGCGCGCACTGTTACATGGATGTACGCTACGACGCGGCAGCGCGCATTCAGATGGAGCTACGCTACGATGAAGGAAGGATGTATCCTAACGATGATGTTCAATGTTAAATGTTAGCTTTATCTTTATGTAGTGTCTTCATGTGAGTAAATCTTGTGTTTGTGATAAGATGCCTCGTGAGTGCATGGCCCCCCCCTGCATACACCGAGCCCCTATAATGGGGGCCCGGCCAATGGAAAATAACTCTAAATTATTTAGATTGTCATTTGTTTATCAAGAAACGGGGTGAGTACCGCCTTTTTACCTTAAAGAAAGCCTTTAAAAAAAACTTTGACTATGTAAGCAGACTATTTTACGCAACTACCAGGACCAAAACAGTCACAAGTAGCATACATTGTAAGAACTTCATTCGTCCCCCACCTGCTGCAGGACGCATTTTGGCCGAGCGGTAAAGGCAACGGATTAGTACAACGGTGGACCTCAGGATTGATTCCCACCGGCAGCTTTCTACCTGCCAAACAGGGCATAAATAAAATTAGTTTAAGACAAATGACCAAAATGCTTTGTGCTAAAATGTAACCACAAAGATAAAACAACGTAAAAAAGCACAAATTCAGAATAAAAAGTATCGCAAATGACTATTTCGAAGCTACAATGGATCCTCTTCATCAGTGCAGAAAAGAAACGCTCAACACGCAGTTAGAAAGCTGTGAGGGAACAGGAAATTAGTTTCTATATCAATCTTGCTCTGATCAACGCATGTTTTGCCCTAAGAATTAATTGCACGTTTTCAGAAGCACTTTTGTACGAGAAATCCATATATGCTTATCAAAAATTTTCTATCCCTCATAGATTTCTAGTTATGAGGAAGGAAATGTTAAATTTTTGCGTTTTTCCAGTGTTTCTCCGATTATGCAGCATCGGTTTTATCGAGATAAAGTACACAAAATATTCTTGAATGTCTACCGTTAAATCAATTGTCGTTTTATTTTGCTGTAAAAACTTAGTGAAGTGTCGCAAACAGCCCCCGCTTGACCTCGAACCCTCACCGAATGGAAGTGGTACTGAACTGGGTGTGGGTCTCTGTAGGAATTTCGCGAGAATTGGGATACAAAGGCAGATAGGCAAAAGATTGATACTGTACACGTTTAATGAGTATGAGCTACTATTTTTTATCATAGAAGTCTTCTGTTGTGTGTAAAAATACCCCCTGAAAACCTGGGAGCTGTATAAGCGATAAGCATGGAGAGCGGTTCCATCAGGAAATTTCAGTTAAGAGATATCAAGGGAAGTGGAGTGCAACTATGTTAGCAAATTACTGCGGGACGTAAAAAAGGGACATTCCTGAGGCAAAGTATGCCAGAACATGTCAAAATCGATCCTTTTAAGGTAAATAGAAAATTACTTGGTTTTTTGGTGGAAATGCTTCTAATGTAAAAATTACAATGCCGTTAAAAAGGGGGGGGGGGAGGTTATCCTAAAGACTTTATGGACTGATCTTAGATGTATTTTCCAAGCTGAATTCGAAAAGGAAAACCCTCTTCCTTATCACTTAAGGGTTTTGCCTTGTGAGGTACTGTAATAATTTAGGGTAAATGCTATTAATGTAAACTATTTACAGTACCCTGCACGGAAAATCCTTACGTGATAGAGAAAAATGGTTTTCATTTTCGAATTCAGCGTGACAAATACTTTTAAGATCAGTTAAGAAAATTTTGAGGGCAGAATTTTTTTTTCTGTATACCAAGGTTATCATTTTAAAAGGTGTGGATACCGACAAGACAAAATAAATCTTTGCTGAAAACAAGAAAATGTTTTAAAAAATATAAATGTGAAATGTCTGGAAAGTTATGTGCAAAGATAAAGATCAACTCCCAGGAAAAACTAATGGATCTTAGCTGACTACTTAGCTGATTTACTGAAAACTAAGTATTAAGTTTAAATGTTTTATTATTACTTTTCCATTTTTTCTGCATTCTGTTATTTAAAAAAAAACCAGCTTCAAAGATCGTTTGCTTATTTTGATTCCGTGATACTTTTTGATTGGAAAATAGTTTATTATGCGAGCCTGGGAGCTTGAAATACTTGTAGTAAAAATCTTCAAAGAGAAGTACTTTTTTTTCCACTAGCGTTTTTTAGAATAAATTCTTAAACACGAAATGGCATCACAAAATATGCATTTTTTTTTTCAAGGCAGCTGTTTCTTTCTTGTACGAATTATCGCCTGTTAAAAATAAAAGGAATGGTTTTAGATGAGGGGGTATGGTGACGCTTATTTATTTTCTTTTGAAGCTGCATGCAAATGAATAGATTAAATTATTTCAAATATTCGATAGCATCAAGGAAACTGAAGTGTAAATGAATTTATTTAAGCTCTCTCAGAGCGTTTTAGATATTCCGACAAACCAATTTTACGAATAAATAATTCATTTCAGAAGATGTTTCATTTCAAATGAAACATAATTTTATTACTGAATCGTTTACCGAATACATTCTGCTTGTAAAATGTGTTATTTAAATGTAAATAAGATTTTAAATTCATACTCTAGATTCAATTGATTTATCGTGGTAATGCATCCGATTTCATTTTATCTCAGGTAAGTATAATAGAAGTGAAGAAACGTTGAAGAAATGGAAATACGGAATGGAAAGGTTTAGAATGATTTTTTAAAATAATTAATTGTTTTAATGTAACCACAGAAACGAAATGGTTTACTTAGCGTTTATTTCTGTGTTTCACATGGATCAATGGAATTTAGATGATTACATAAATGCTCTTTCACTTGCAAAGACAAACCTAGAGAGCTTTTAGAAAGAGTGAAAAACTATTATTTTATAGGGATAATCCAATTCCATTTCATAAATAATAATTATTTTTAAATTTAATATGCGATCATCAATATTTATGCATTTTTGCCTTTAGAAAGAGTATAATTATTTTAAAAAACTGTTCAAACACTTTCATAAACTTCATCTTTAAGTACGCGATTCCTTAATATTTTGATTGCTACTTATTTTTAATATTACTGACCTAGAGAAGGATATATATATATTCACACAGAGGGGTCCAAAAGATATATGCACTAGTTGACAGTGAATGTCGCTATCGACTTATCCCACTTTCACGTGCACCCTGATTCCGATTTTTGTGGTGAGCGAGTAAAATGTAACACCTTTGTGCTGAAAGCCGGACTTGTTGCTGTACAAGGTCACCCAAGGTTGTTCGTATTTCAAAGTTCGAAATATTGAGATATTTATTTCATTTCCTGCATCCTTACGGAAAAAACTAATCCGAAGGTAGTTAACAGCAATCAATTCATGTTAGTGCATCAGTGTCACTTGTCACTTTCTAAATGACAATCGGCTAAACGAAAGACTTTTGGTACACAGGGCCTTCGCAGCAGCTGGCCCCAAAGCCGTCTTCTGGCGGGCTCGAACTTACCTCGCTGCTGGATAGAGCGCCATCTAGTGGAGGCTTACTTTCGGGTACAGCAAAAGCGCTGCAGGACAATGGCGAACGGCACACTATCTATTCTAGCCACTGTAGTCCGCACACATTAGCACCTTCCTTTGCACTTCTGCCATGTTCCAGTACCACTCCAATACCGCCTTGCGTTGCTCGAATGACAATCTCCCTTCCGCCATGCTTAGCAACGAACTGGTATGAATGCAGGGTACACAGGCAGCGCTATCTGTTGATGAACCATTGAACTACCAATACCAAGCAAGATTCACAGCTGTATGTCATTTTGTTCCGAGTAGGCTCACTGTCAATGTGTATACATTTTTTTTGGACACCTCTGTACATTCATTACAAATTAGAGGCTTCCTGCAAAAAATTGAAGCATGATTAATGAGTCTACCCGCTACGTGATTAACAGTTTGTGTATTTTCGATATTATCGTCTCGTTAATGGATTAACCACATCGGGTTTGAACCACATCTGCATAGGGCTTGACAGTGCGTACGAAATGGCAACATGGTCATTAAGAACGAGTGACATGCCGAGTGAACATATTTTTTCGATTAATACGAATACAGAGAATATATCGAAATTGAAATCATTTTCTGATAATGCTTTGCTTCGAAAACTACCGATAAATGAAGATATATGTCTGACAGAGTGCTATGAATAATCCATCAATGTTCAAGGGCGAAACTGCTGGAATAAGGATTGTACCTGCTTCCAATCGCGTTTTAGTTAGTTTAGCATACTTTGCTTCTTCCTAGCTGTTATATGCCAGTTTATGAATTTGGTCGCTTTTAAAAGACAGCGAAGTAAACATTCTGATTATCGTGCAAATAAGTGCACCGGCAGAACGAACTTTCCGAAAACTCGAATTGATTCACCTTTTTCTGCCACGCGCAGAAGGGCCCAAGTGCCAAAATTTCGGGGTTCGACAATGCGCAGTACGTATGAGAGGATTGCATTTAATAAATAAATTGCTTGTTATTTCAACAAGATGTTTCTCATAGCTTTTTGAAACATAGGAAAAATAAAACTTCCTCCATCAAAGTCGAAGCCAGGTTCCCAAACTTTATCACGTAGAACCTCTGGTTCATTCCTTTCTGTTTCTCGTGAACCCCCTTTCCTAAGGGTTCATTCTAAAAGACGTCAATCAGTGCAACATTTATACTTGAATGTTCCAAAACAGAGTAAAAATGAGGGTAAAGGTTTTCACAAGAAGATTTAAAACAGTAGGGAGATAGAGAAAATGTCCTGAAATGTCACATGAAAGTGTAATTCAAAACAAAATATTAGGAATTATTTGTCCTACCGTATAAATTTATAATTTTATAGATTAAAATTTAATGACGAAGTCCACCCGCTACGACCTTTTGTCCCAACATTAAAAGTGCAAGACTTCACTAGTTACGACCTCAAAGAGAATGGATACCTACTTTCACAATTTATGAATCTTTTTTACTAATATATAATTAATAAAGCTATACGCTTATTATGTAAAAAGTAAATGATATTGGCAAAATTTCTGTTATTTGAATTATGTCAAAATTTTGGTGACAACTTACTTAAATGAGATACAGTCTCATAAACCCCTTATTTTTATGTCGCGCAACCCCACTTTCGTTCTTTCGTTGAAATGGACTCCTTGTAAATCGCAATAGACTCCTGGAGGTGCATATGGACTACTTTAGGAACCGCTGGTCTAAACCGAAATTAACGTAATGAATTCCGCTTTCTTCAAGTATTCAATTTCAATATTATTAAACCAGAAATTTACGTCATAAAGTATTATCCTTCGGCTATGCGCATCTTTCTAAACATGTGTTTCATAACTCTTAATAAATTATTTTAAGTGCTTACAGTCACTTCTTAAGTAACGTAAATATATTTTTAATATTATTCCAGTCAATGTTAGCAGCTATGTTTGCTAAAAAGGTCAAATTCTTTGTTGCATAACTTTCCTTTTAAATACTGATCAAGTTATGTATGAAACAGCCGGAGGAAAAATAAATCTTGGAAGTCATGAAAAATTCCTGAAAAATCACGTTTTTCAATAAAGGAAGCAATTGCAGAAGAACGAAAGAAAATGTTTAAATTCGTTCTTTCTACTTTTACATGCGTTTTAGGATTCAAAAATTTATTTCTCGTAAAAAAATACGATTGAATTATCAAAACGGTTTTATGTTCCGTTATTGAATTGCTACCAATAATAATAAAAAAACACATTTATGTTTCAAAATATAAGGAAATAATAGCTTCAAATCTGATAAATATGCTACATTTGTTCAGCCTGGCGTTACTGTAGTTCTTTACATAATACTGTATCACGTTAAAATAATGGGAACTTAAATTTTGTCTTGATTTTAAGTCATTTTTTGATGGATGGACGTGTTTTTCATTTTTAGTTTAGTTGCTCATACATGTTTAAAATGGTGTTAGTATAGTTTAGCACATGAATATAGCATTATATTTAGGTTCATTATAAGTAATGTTTTGAGAACATCTTTATAAATTTACAAAGTGCATCGTGGAGCGAGCTGAAGAGGTTGGCCTATATAAGTTCAGCCTTGTGCTGTTAAAGTTCTACTACCTATGAATGTATCATCTTGTTGAGGACAACCAGAAAATAGTTTTCCCTTAAATAAAGGTTATGTTATTATAGAAAAAGTTATGTTCAGTAGTTCAGCATAGTATAATTATAGTACACAACATGACTATCGGTTCAGATCTGTGAAGGTCATATTTTGAAAATATGGTCTTACATTTATGACTAGTTAGATGATAAAAAGTATCACACACATTACTCTATTCCCATTTACATTCAAAGGAATTTTACAACAACATTGGAAATACTTGGCATTTAGAGGCTAATTCCGTATTAGCGACTAGAAGACACCTTTTTTAATTTGATAGATCCAAAGTTCAGGTGTGTTTTTTCATTGAAGCTGAAATCGAAATGCCACAAATTTATGGGAAGAGGAAGACGACGAAGTAATGACGACGAAAAGCGAGGAAAAGAAGAATGCTCATATTTCTGGGATTTTGAAGACCGGTTCTGTTCAAAAGTTTTTTTTCAAGTCTGGAATCGCAATACAATGGTGAATAAAAAGGAATCATTTTCCAGAACAATTCCTGAAAAGTTAAGGTGCTTTTTATAGCCCCATGAGAAAATCTAATCCGATAACGGTATTTTTAGACTTCAGAAGCTTAAAATTTACAAAATTTCAAAGTAAAATAGTAACAGAAAACAATGAGAAACTTTACCAAAATAGCTCATTACACTTTCAATATGTTTAAACTTTCCTTGAAAATAGTTCACACAAAACCCACACATAACAATAAAATTCTGCTTAAAGTCAACACCATTTTGCTTAGACGTTTATGAACCTAATACTAAAAGCTGTGGTCTTGTAACTGAATTTATGGTTGCGAAAAGGAACAACAAAAATGCGACTTTTATCAGTAACATAAGCATATAAAGAGCTTTGTAACTGGATGAACCAACATGCAGTAATTTTGTCCCAAGCGTTAATTAGCTTAATGCTTCTCTCGTAACCTTTCTAAGATTACTAAGTAAATGAGATTTTAATTACGGACATTTTTGAAAGACATGTCCGTATACAAGGTACACGGGAAGATGAAATTAGTTTTGAAGGCTAACACCTCGTCTCTTATGAGAATTTTGTATTGTTATATGTAGAAGTTTCATATTATCCACAATGTTTAGAAGCAGGGATCTGGATCGAAGTAGAAGCATGGAACAAAGAGATTTACTCAAAAGTGGAGCGGAGCTGGAGCAAAGAAATTAGTTGTACCCCGCTGTTTCAGATTGAAAAAAAAGTTTTTTAATTTTTTATCACATGAAAAAAATAACTAAAAAAGAGTGATAAACGTATTCTATTAAAATTATCGGAGCGCAGAGCAGGACTAAGTATTTAGAAGTCGAAGAGGAGCAATGCAAAAAAAGCAGCTGCTCCAGATTCCTGTTTAGAAGCATTTAAGCAGGGATCTGGAGCATGTAGAGGGATCTGGAGATAATTAGAAGCAGGGATCTGGAGCGAATCAGGAGCATGGATCAAAGAGACTTACTTGAAACTAGAGCGGAGCCGGGGCAAAGAAATTAGTTGTACCCCATTGTTCCGGATTAAAAAAAAGTTTTTAAATTTTTTTATCATATAAAAAGTAGATTAATTTTTTAAAAAATGATAAAGATGTCCTATTAAAATTATCGGAGCATCGAGCGGGAGTAAGTATTTAGAAGTCAGAGAGGAGCAATACAAAAAAACAGCTGCTCCAGATTCCTGTTTAGAAGCGTTTAGGCAGAAATCTGGAGATGTTTAGAAGCAGCGATTTGGAGCGGAGCAGGAGCATGGAGAAAAGAGATTTGTTCAAAACTCCAGCGGAGCATGAGTAAAGAAATTCATTATTCTCCACTGCCCCGGAGTAAAAAAATAGTTTTTAAATTTTTATCATAAAAAATTAATTAACTAAAAAAAAAAAAAAAACTGATAAACGTATTGTATTAAAATTATCGGACGAAGCAGCAGCATGGAGCACAGATATTTGCTCGAAGCTCCAGCGGAACAGAAGCAAAGAAAATCATTGTTCTTCACTGCTCCGGAGTAAAAAAAAGTTTTTAAAATATTTTTTTCATATAAAAAATAACTAAAAAAAGAGAGATAAACATTTTTATTAAAATTATCGGAGCAGCGAGCAGGGTTTAGTATTTAGAAGTCGCAGAGGGGAGCAATGCTGACGAGCTACCATAGGAAAACGATAATACCGCGGAAAAAAGCCCCTGAAACGCCCCACTCATAAAACCTCGATACAACAAGAGTAAATTAAAAGGGTGCTTTCACGCCATAGACGACAAAGACAAAAAAACTCTGCTCTTTCGTGGATGTTCTCCGGAGCAGTGAAGAAAATCATTGTTCTTTACTGCTCCGGAGTAAAAAAACGTTTTTTAAATATTTTTTCATATAAAAAAATAACTAAAAAAAGAGAGATAAACGTTTTTATTAAAATTATCGGAGTAGGGAGCGGGTTTAGTATTTAGAAGTCGCAGAGGGGAGCAATACTGACGAGTTACCGTAGGAAAACGATAATACCGCGGAAAAAAGCCCCTGAAACGCCCCACTCATAAAACCTCGATACAACAAGAGTAAATTAAAAGGGTGCTTTCACACCAAAGACGACAAAGACAAAAAAAAACTCTGCTCTTTCGTGGATGAAATTTTTCTCATCCACGCAAGAGCAGAGCATACTTTTGACTTAAAAAAAAAATATGCTCTGCATTTGTGCAGATGAGAAAACGCAGGAATATTGTCTTCGTCGCCTTTGGTGTGAAAGCACGAAACTGGTTCAGCTTAGCAAGAATTGCAAACCCATTCAACGAATGAAAATATTACAGAAGTTTGACAAAACCAAAAATTGCAGAGAATTTTTTACAAAGTCTGGAAAACAGTTTTTGATGGTGACAGTCCCAGCAACCAATGGAGTTCCAGCCCCCAAACTAGTGAAACAACGCAAAATGGCATATGTTTTTCTCGAACTTGCGGCACGCATTTAAGCAGCAGTAATTTTAGCAATATACAACACATAAAAGCTTCATTTTACAATTGAAAACTTAAATTGACAAACGGACTAAGCAAAAACTAATTCTCCGTAACGACTAAAATAAACAAACGACTAAAATTGTAGGTTACAGATGGGAAAATCGGGTTAAAAATGTACCTGCATTTAGGAAAATCCATAACTGAAGTCTTTGAGTATTATAATAGTATTTCTCAAGCAAGTTAGAAATGAAAAAGTGAAATAAAATTCATCCAATTAAAAATCAAGATCAATAAAAATGTAGTCTAGAAGCGTCGCTGAAGAGATTACTGACGTGGGTTCATGAAATATCCTCAGGTCATAATAATACGCAATGCATTTGGGTCAAAACAAACGTATAAGGAAACATGAGCCTTTCACTCCCACTAATATTTTTGGCATAAACATGTTCTTTTTTGTAATAACCTGAAGTAACTTGAAGCAGGTACCAAATGACGTCAATAAATGCAAAACAATCACATATTCATTTTTCATTTGCCTTCTGAATCTGCATTTGATACCGAATGAGCATTATTGAACGTAGTAGACCGTTAAAACAGCTTGAATATCAAAAGCTGTTTTAACGGATTAAAATAAACTCGTATTGGAAAGGATCTCTGAAAGGATGAAAATAAACTCGAATGTAAAAAAAGAAGATTTAAAAAAAATATTAGCAGCAATATTATTTATAAGTAGCCAATGTGTTGAATATAGTACACTCTTGATTATCCGCGTCATTAGGTGGCTCGAGTATTGCCGGATAGTGAAAAATCACTAATAACCGACGACTGGTCTAAAAACGAAAAATAAGTAAGATAAAAAGGTTCTTGCTTAAAACCATTATTTTATTGTACATATAATATGATACAAACAGCGAAAATATGTACATTACAGTGAAACGTATTTGCATTTTATGTATTGAAGAACATAAAAAAAGAAAAAAATCTCTGCAGCTAAGGATTAATTTATACACTAAGGTTAATTTGTACACTAAATCAAACAATATCGAATATAGCCAAACAAACTTGATATTTACGACGGTTGCATCTGTGCTAGATTCGAAAAAAGAAAATTCGCAGAAATTTAGCCGATTTATTTTTAAGGATCCTGTGAACTGGGCTACAGCATATTAACACTAGATATTCAGGCCGTTTTCAACCATTTCTTAACTTTCATTTTACGCCAAGTAGCTATTAATTATAATAACACTTTCAGTCACATTAACTTGTCCAACTTATCATGTATTAGGAAAAGAACATGCAATTGAAAGTTGCACTATACTTAGTAACAAAGTATGCAAAATGGAACGTTCGAAACAGTCAAAACGACTGGTCTGGTAGATCTGGTGTTAAACTCTAGCATACAAAAATTCAAATTAATGTTGCCATGTTATATCATCTACAGCGCAATAAATAAGAGAACACTGCCTCAATTCCATTATCTCAGTCAAATCACTTGTTTAGACGAAAATTACATTATAATTTGAAATAGAGCCTACAGGCGAAATAAAGTAGTGTGTTAAAGGTGGTAATTAAGTTCAGAACTAAGCAAACGACATGGTACTATTACACAATATAATAGAGGTTAATAATAAACTAGGACTTTATATTTGAAAATTACTTATCGTTTGGTGATCTAAAAATTCAATTAATAAAAAAGCTTTACTTATATGGAATTATACTTAGTCAAACGATTTAAATTATTAACTGTATGGGGGGGGGGGGGTAATTCATAAAAAATAAAGACACTAGATTAGTGAATTTCGATTAGGAAAAATATTTTTTAAAATACTATTCGCACAGAAAATATATTCAAAGAAAAATAAAATAATTGCGTAAAATGAGTGCATTTTCAAAATCATAATTTTCTGTGTGTGGAAATAGAGAATGAAAAATGACATTGTTACAGTGGAAAGTTATATTTCAAGGCCTAAATAGCTTGAAATGATTTTTCCTGACGTATGTTTTCAATGATTTCATAAAGATACAAATTCTCGCATATTAGAGTTTAGTAATCTTGAACAAGTCCTATGTACATCGGGCGTAATTTTACCTGAAACTAATATACACGTATTTATGATTTTCGAAAAACCCTTTTTCAAAGCTAAAAGTTGAATCATTGAGAGAAAATAGCGCCAAAAGTAGCTATTTTTCGCCAACAAGTACACCATTCTATCCATGAAGAAGTTATTTCGCCCGAGTCCAAAACACTTTTAAGAAATTATAATTTCAAATGTACACAAAAGTTACGTTAGACGTAAACGTCTTTGCAATCATATGTGGATTTCTTTCTCTTCAAAAGCTAAGCTTATTTTAATCAAGTATTACGTGATTAACTTAAACAGAAATTTGAAATTTAGAAACTTTTGTAGCGAAATTACAAATTCATTTAGCGGTATTTACATCAGGGGCCGAAACATATAAATTGTGCAAAAAAAAAAAAAAAAAAAAAAAAAAAAAAATAGCATTTAACTAAACTGTATTATTTAAACTGTATCACAAAGCTAAGTTAGTTCTGAAATAACTTTAAAATTTTCAACTGTGCCAAAAATATACATAAAAAGCGCATATGGTTCCATCTCTTGGTAAAACACCAAAATGCACATTGCAGTTGAGGTAGTCAGAAGCTAAAGGGATGTAAGTGACCAAAAAAACGATTTTGGGTAAAATGCGTTCAAAGTTTGGATCTTCCGGGACCTTTATTGTCTTTTCTTCTAAATCACATTGGGGTGGAGCAACTGTTTAGAGCTATTACTAACATCTCTTGCTACAACATAGAATGGTGTTTTTCTTACCATTTGCACTGGTTATCTCAAAATTTTCAATTTTTTCACTTTCCCCGCTTTGATTCCAGATGCTTTATTTTACTCCGTGTCTCAAATGCGTAAATATGATTAACAAAATGCAAGAATTTTAACGATTGCCAAGAAAAAAAAAAGCAAAACGTAAAGTACCAGAAATAAAACGAAACATCCAGCCTATCAAGATTACCTATGTTTAAATTTAATAAATCTATAAATTTATATTTCAATCAGCTAACACCTCTAATACCATAAATTTTCAATTCAGCTACCTTCTACAACAGGCGTCTAGATTTATTATGTCCATAAATCTTAAGTGACCTTGTCATCTTTTATTACATACAACTAAATTAATACCAACACAGATTCTCAAGTCTGCTGTCAGAAGCAAAACATTTACCTCCATGTATATTAAAAGAGCAAGTGAAAGCCAGCGTTCACAGACAAAATAAAGTATTCCGGTAATTAATGGTGGTAATTATGTTCACAACTAAGCAGGTTCTTCGCTGATAATGGTGGACGGGTAGTTCAGCGAAGAGGCGCAAACAGGTCTGAAAATTAATTATTTGCTGGTGACTATAAAACTTTATTGTCTCTTAATATGACATGATTTAAATGGTTTTGCATAGAGGAGTGTTTGTAAACATATGAATCTGTTATTTAGGATGCTTTCCTTTTCGAAAAAAATGTGTTTGGTTAAAAGATTATTTTTGTTACGAGGACTTTAGGAGACGTTTGGCACATATTGTTTAAATTTGGTCTCTTGAAATTGATTAGGTATATTATTCTTTTGTTAAAAGGGGAAAAGATTTTTAGTTTTGAAGTTACTTTGTGGCACTCAGATAAGATAAATAAATAAATACAAATAAATAAATGCGTAGTCACACCCATCATGAGTTTATTTTATTTGGCACACATTGTTTAAATTTGGTCTCTTGAAATTGATTAGGTATATTACATTTTTGTTAAAAGCGGAAAAGATTTTTAGTTTTGAAGTTAATTTGTGGCACTCAGATAAAATAAATAAGTAAATACAAATAAATATATGCGTAGTCACACCCTTCATGAGTTTATTTTCCTTGTTATTAGTTAACAATGAGTCGTTTGCTGTTTAAATTCAGCGTCATTATAAAAGAGGTATTAGTGTGTGCCATATATTAGTTTTTTTCCCCTTTAAGTTTGCAAATCCACGTGAAACTGACGCAATGTACATTTAACTCAAAATGAAAAAAAAAAAAATACAGTTGAACTTTCTTAATACGAACACGGTTAATACGCAGCCACGGCTAAAACAAACATTTTGCTCATTAAGTTTGGTTTACTATTTAATTACACTAAAAATCTCATGTATATTACGAAGGCTAAAATACAAGTTTCGGCTAAGACGAACAAAATTTGCGACCTATTCTCGAAAAAATGTCTCGATTGCATCGGATTTTTTTAAAGAAAATTGTTGTTTTGAGTCATTGTAAACCATATTTCGAATCATATGTTGAATCTTTCTGGGTTGAAAATAAAGCTCATGCACGTGGTGGCTTTCGGACAGGTCAGTCTGCTCAGGGATCAAACCTTCTATCTCCAAATCACTCTTAAATAATAGTGATTATTTTTAAAACGTAAACATGCACGTCTGATACTTTTTTTACACAATTGGACTTATTTACGGTTGTTACGAATAACGGCTAATACGAACAAATTCCCGAGTTTTTGTCATTTCGTATTAAGCGAGTTCATCTGTATATGAATAAAAGATATGGAATACTACTGATTTAAGACCTTCAATGATTATTTAAGAGGTCAAACCTTACATCGCTTGTCTCTCATCTTAACTTCGAATAACAATCGGCTTCAGGGATAGATGATCTTTATCCAATGTGCCATTTAATTTTACCCAGCCCGCTGTGCGAAGGTCTCAGGCAGGTTTTTCGACAGTATCCACCGCTGTCGAAAAACATTTGTGTGTGTTTAAGATTAGAAATTTCAGTTTTCAGAAAGTATTTAAACGGTTTTTTTTTTTAAGGAAATTAAAAAAAAAAGCAGCTTGCTAAAATGTGCTTCTGCACAAAGCGCATTCGTTTATATCTTATTGTATCGCTTGTAAAAGTACAAGGGTTATATGAATATTGACGTGGCTCCGATTCATATGCTTGTAAAGCCGGAAAAACTAGAAGTTGGAAGAAAAAAGAAATGGTTTTAGAAAAATATCACTAAATCATTACATACGAACAATATTATGTGTATATTTCATCATCCATGCTTGCTAAATTGAAGGCAGTGGCGCACATAGGAAGTTTTTCAAAATATATCGGAGGGGGGGGGGGGGTATATGCAAAAGTCCAGTATCGATACGCCGCCAAGCATATTCTTTGATTTTATTGATTGTTGGGAACAAAAATCAGTAAAAAATAAATTATTAAATAAATAATTATCATTAGTTTTAAAATAAATTATTAGTAACAAATACTTAATTAAATTACCAGAGCTTCTGGTAATAATCAAGCGAAATAGGGGGGTCTGGACCCCCTTTCTTGTGTGCGCCACTGAATAAAGGACACACATGATATGTGAAATCGCAAATATGCACAACTAAATCTACTAAGTAAAACTTGGGAAAATAAGCGACGAAAGTGGGAAATCATTTATAGTTACGCAAGAAATTGAATTATATGTCTGAAAGTAACCCTTACCTTAAAAACCGTATGCTGTTGTCTTGGCCACCATTGAAGCAACATATGCTTCAGGTTCCAGTCGTTATCAGCCTTATTACATTAGCCTCGAGTAGAAGCAGGAGCACTCTTTGGGGTTTCTAACTTAATGTTTTTTTTTTTATTCATAATGAAGAATAGGCCGAATTTCATTATCACGGTGAAATTATGGAGAAGTTGTGAAACATTGAGGAACAAGGAATCCGCTGTCATTGAGAAAGCACGCCTGTTTACATGTTTGTTTGTTTACGACCATTTCAGGTCACATAAATATTCGAGTTTATTTGCTATTCTCAAGGATATGATTCAAACTCTCGTCCAATATGACAGATAGAACAAGACAGCACAACAGATTTTAATATACAAAGAAGGAAATACACCCAGGGCAAGGTGGGAATCGAACCCACGCCTCTTTCTCTCCGCGCAGGGAGGCACCGGAGCCAGTCGATTTTATCGCTGAGCCACTGAGGCCCCGCCTGTTTACATTACTAGGAAATCGAATGGAAACGGTTGAAGTTAAGCCGTGAAGTATTCCACAGCAGTGAATTTTTGGAGTAGATAAACTCCTGAGGGTGGCTCAGCTCTACATAAGTAAATCCAAGTTTTTTTTTTTTTTTGTGTGCGTCATTACTTATTTATCTACAAGAATGAAAAATGCTTTAAAGAAGAGCAAAAGAAAACACTACGTTTTCTGCCATTTTGCCAACAATAAACGTGAACTGGCTACGTAACAAAATTCACGCAACTTGCACGAGTATTTATAGCTTTTAAGATAAAATTAGCACATATTTAATTTTCAGTCTTTTAATATCCAGTCATCTTTTGCCTGAAAATCGATTCTTTTCTTCAACTATTCTGAAATTTCACTTTGACATTTATTTATCCGTCATGGACATTTATTCTTACATTACCAAGTTAACGTGTTGTTGATCGCGCACTGATTTATGTCATTTATTCCATCATTATTAAAAAATATTTTTCCAGAGAGCCATAATTTGTTGACTGAGTTGTGAAAAGACTTCTGGTTCTCCTCTTCAGTCTCATCATTGGCGCCATTTTTTCTTGTACGTTTTCCGTATTTATGATAAGACATTATGATTATAAGAAGCACTTGTGTATGCTTCAAAAATATTTTGTAAAGTCATTAGTTGGGAGGCAAAAAAAAAAAAAAAAGTCACGTCAAAAAGCAAAAAGCAGCCAAATCGTTCTTTCAACCCGACGAACCTAAACAAGCCAAAGAAACCACTACTCACGTGGTACACAATGAATACTCAGTTTGACGAAGCGGTTCGAACAATTGGCCCTCCAATTTATTACATATCTGTGATTTCAACAGTTATCATTATTTATTCATTTATAAATACATATTTTATTCTCGTACAGGGAAGTATTGTTATTGTTTCTTCATCAGATGCTTTTTGTCTGAATGTAACCTAAGATAAGCTTGTAGCACAAAATATAGTGATGAAATCACATTATAGCTCTTTAACTAAAACAAGTTTCTTAATAATATTTGTCTATGAGCATATTAGTTCTTCAGCGTAGTTCTTTCTATAAAAGAAAAAATATATTTCGATGCCTGCCGTGCAATTAAGAAGTTAAAAAATTCAAATTTAAAAAATGATGTAAACTGATAGTTTCCTTTTACTTTTAAGCATTACTTTCAACGGCATTCCTTCTTCACCGACCCAAAAGACCAGAAGTTGTTTAGTTAATGGTAGCTCTTTTCATTTTAGAGTGTTTAGGGATACGTTCAAGGAATTTGAAATTATGACTTCTTAAGCGGAAGCATTATGATGATTAATGCACAATAATTATAATAGTTTAAAAAGTTTAGAGACATTTTTAAAAAATTATTTTTTTTTCGTAATAATGTTTAAAATATTTTTCTGAATCACATGATGACTGTTCATGTGAACATTTTCTATATTGCCTGTTTTTCCTTTTTAGTAACAACCAGTTAGCCATATTACTGTTATTTATGTTTGACAAATTTTACCACTCCATGGTTAAAAATTAGAAGTATGCACTCTAATTGAAAATAGTATATTAAAGGTTTCATGTGCTGTATTCGTGGTTATTTAGTATCTTTAAATGTCTTGAGGGAATTCCCTTCCATGCCATGAACAAGGAAAACAATAAATATTCCTGACTAATTTTGCATAGTATTCTAAATGTACCGAGTTCCTTTTGTCTTAAAAATAATTGCACACGTCAGGTAACGCCACCTTGTAGTTATTTGTAAAATTACTGCGCAGAAGATACGTACGGAGCTTTCTAGCACAAAATAATTGCCAGTGTAGTGTCATGCTGAATAGTATGCAGTAAATTTAATATTACACTTAAGTTATTTTCTGGTAAGTTACTTTATATTAAACAAGGACTTTTGTGCTCATCTAAGCAGAAAATTTCTCTAACTTGTAATAGAACTAGGAATATATAATGTATTGCACGTTACCTATTTGCATTTTAATCATAAGGGAAATATAATCATTGTTTGATAAATGAATTCTGAAAGGAACACTTGTCTTCCACACATATTTTAACAGTTACCATAAAAACTAACACTGGACCAAAAAAAAAAAAATAGATAAATTAATTTAAAAATACTAAATCATAATAAAAAAAGATAAATCACCAAAAGATAAACCACTTTTTTTTTTTTTGACTTTCATAGCCCACGTCTTTTTTTTTTTTTTTTTTTGCTTTTGAAAATGCATTTATATTAAAAAAGCAAAACATAAGTGGCCTAGTACCACAGGAAATATTCTAATTCAATTTAGTGAGATTCGTTGCCATTTGCTAACCGGTAGGAAGAATCCATCTTATAGATCAGGATTTATATAGTATTCAAATTGCTTCCACGTAGGCTCTCATGTTAAGTTTTTTGAACTGTTCAAATTAAAAAAAAAAGGAATGCGGTGTCATTGCCGAGATTTTTCAAATGGTTTTCCCTTCAAATTGGACAATCCCCCCAAAGTTTAAGGGGGGGGGGCAGACGTCTGACGGACCTGACGGACCGACGGGCGCATTTTTCACATCTGACATCTCAAACCCCAACTTCCAACCTTTATTTACTTATTTAATTACATTTCGATTTTTTTCATCTTATTCATATTTTTAAGCTATATTAAGCTTTCTTTCGTGCATTTATTTTTTTAAACATTTACTGGAAAGTATTTTAAAAATAAAAATAATTTTTATACAAAAATAGAAACGATTTCAAATTGTAGATTGCGCCAAAAAGTGAAAAATAAATTAATTCTTTAAACAACATCGATGCGACTTTTCAACATAATTTTAACATATAACATCCTTCCTTTGTGAAGTCGGTTTAAAATGCTGTCTATCATAGTGCTTTAAATCATATATTTTACTTTTAACTTAGGTTTAAATACAGCAGTAAAAATATTTCTAATTTTCGAACCGTTATTTCAGAAAAAGCTATGCTCTTAAATTGTATTACAGGAAAATTATACTTACTTTAAAGAAATAAGATGTTATGAAGAGTTTAATTTCTCTAAAATTAACTTAAATATTTTTACAATTTTCTGTTAAAACTTACCTGAATTTTTAAACTAATTATTGAAACAAGTACTATTTAAGCTTTCTCGTAAAATTTACAGCTCGTTAATGGTTTTTAACATCAAATGCAAGCTAAATAGCTAGTGTTTGATTCATTGCTGGCAACATCTTAATTTAATAGTGTTAATTTTACTTTGTGGTTTAATAAATATAAATGCAAAAACTTAATAAATATGGGTTGAGAATATCAAAAAGAAAAACGCTTTTCACCACGGAGCATAACTTGTGCATTAAAATTGCTTATAACTGTTGCGTTTAGGTATGAGCACACATTTTTGTACTCTATCAAGGTGTACTTATATCCTTTAATTTACTTCAAAAAAAAAAAAAAAAAGATCGAAAAGCCTAGTATTTTTTAAAACTTTACAATTGTTTTTTATAGATCAAGTTGATTATTTTTTGTCATTTAATAATAATAAACAATTGTAGGACAAAACTTAATGAAATTGTTTCAAATATAACTGAAATACTTAAACTAAAAATCACTACTTAATATTTAACCGAAAGGAATACTAGTTATACACAGTTAGTAGTTTGCACATCACGGTTATCAGGTTACATAAACCAAATTTAATCAACGGGCTTTTCTAATATCATACGCTTGCAAATATCCTCTCTCCGTGAACATATTATTAAATTTATTATAAGCATAAATCTGATAGTACCTTATAATATTCCATTACCTATAGTTAATTGAGTGTAACAATGGATTAGGTTCCCTGAATGAAACACTAACTTTCATTTAAAGCAGATTAGACAGAAGACAAACCCAGTGGACAAAATCCAAGTACAGTGAAATCTGTTTAAGTTGACCACTTGCGGTGCAGCATTTTAGTGGTCAACTTATAGAGGGTCTATATATTTTTTTTCTATTTCTTACACTATACATTTGTTTATTTGTAATTAATTAAAATATAGCTCCATGTATTAACATTACTTTAAAGCAGTAATTAGCTTTTTTTTTAACATTTACTTAAAATATCATTAGAAAAATGTAACCTGAATTTCTTACAATACTTCATAAAAGTACATTTTTTTAAAAATGGCTACATCCGATAGAAGGAAAAAGAAGAAGCTAATTTAAAGAATAAAAGGGTGCTCATTGCAGTTTTCCAGTATGGTTAACTTACAAAGAAGTTTAGGAAATCTTTATATTGATGTTTCATCCATCCAGACATATACTGGTCAAACATTATGGCATAATAAGTATCCTGGAGAAGTTATTTTTGTTTTTTTTCTTTGCAGAAATAGATAAAGAAATAAATAAAGAAATGTTTATGCGGTCAACTTACAAAGGGTTTTTTATAATAACCCCACCCAAGTTTAGCATACATAAATGGTCAAAAGACAGGTGGTCAACTTAGGTGGTCAAGTTACAAAGGTTTCCCTACATTATATAAAATAGGGATAGTTCCGTTCTTGACAGAAGTGGTCAACTTAGACAGGTGGTCAGCTTACGAAGGTGATCAACTTTACAGATTTTTCTGTACTTCCAAAAATTGATTGTAATAATTACGCTAAGGAGAAACAAAATCTTGATTAAAAGCAGGTTGCTATGTCACTTAAAGCTGTACTCAGTTTTAATAAAATGTGTATAAATTGATGGTTAATTTTTCAAGACATAATTAATTAATGCATTAAATTTAACATGAAAATGTTTATTAAACATTTGGCAATTTTGAAGGAAACTGAGTAGTGCGAGATGTATATAATATTGACTTTTAGTTTATTATGCATGGATGTCATATGAACCTATTTATTTTTCGAAACAAACAATTATCACCATGTGCGAAATACAATGTCTGAAATATTTTTATTACTACATCCTACCATTTGTTTTTGCTTTCTTTTATTTCGTTGGCAGAAATTGTGGATGCTGAAATGAAAAACACTAATGTTAAATACAAAATACAAATACAAAAGTGACGACCAGCAACAGGCTCAGGGCCCAGCTAGGCTGATCCTAGTCAATTTAGCAGTCCCCAATGAACATCAAGAGCATTCTTAAACGTTTTTACCCCGCTGCAATTAACAGTCGCTTCTGGTAAACTATTCCAATTGCCTATAACCCTATTGAAGTAGTAATTTTTCCTAATTTCAAGATTAGCCTGAGATTTGAAAAGCTTAAAACAATGACCTCTGGTTCTACTTTCAGCACATAGCTGTAGTCCATCAACATTTCCCATTTTAATGAATTTAAACAACTGAATCATGTCCCCTCTAACTCTCCTTTGCTCAAGACCATACATATTGAGCCTTTTAAGCCTAACCTTATGATCTAAGTCTGAAAGACCACTTACCAATCTAGTAGCCCTCCTTTGAACCCTTTCTAATAAGGTAATATTCTTTTTTAGGTACGGAGACCAAAACTAAACAGCATATTCCAAATGAGATCTTACCAAACTTCTGTATAGTGGCAATACAACTTCCTTAGACCTATTCGAAATAGCCTTATTGGTAAACCCAAGCATCCTGTTAGCTTTGTTACTGACTATGCTACACTGCTGGCTGGACTTGAAGTCGAGACTAATCAATACTCCTAGATCAACAACTGCTTCTGCTTCCCTAATGACGGAACCTTGTAAATGTTCTTTGTTTATATCAATTCTTAGGGGCCGTTCATAAATGATGTCACGCTTTTATACCATATATTTGACCCCCCTCCCCCCCTTTGTCACAATATGTCACACTTCAGCGGACCCCCCTCCCTCCCTTTGTCACATGTCACGCTATATTGTATAATGCATGATGTCACACTTCTTGTTACCCCCTCCCCTCCCCTTGTCACACTTTGTCACAATTTCGTGAACCCCCCCTCCCCCCTCGAAGTGTGACATCATTTATGAATGATCCCTTATTGCAATCGTGATAAAAATGTTTGCTGTTGTTGTTTCCAATTCCAATGCGGAGTCCCTTGCTTTGTCTGAATTCGCCCATTTTCAAAGCCACAGAAATTGCTTCCGTTTGCACAGGGTCACCTGATAAACGACCAACATTAACCCTAAAACGCTGTAGTCGGATGACAGCAGATGGCGCCACGACAGCTGCGCCACCAATGTGTGTACTACGCCGAAAAATGTATTAGAGATCATTTGGTGTGTACTAAGATTTGTGCTAGTTCATAAATGATGTCACACCTTTTTTTAATATATTTGACCTCCTCTCCCTTTGTCACACTTCAATTTACTCCCTTAACCCCATTTGTCAAATATCACGCTATATCGCATAAAAAAAAAACATAGACAACGCACTAAGATATATATATCACAATTCTAATTATATTTATTAACTTTTCAGAGCATTTGTGAGCATAACAATACTAATGATTTTATGTGTATTTAATTTAGAAAAATTGAGATTAAAGTTCGCAGCAAATAACCAAGATATGTTTGATGTTACACTTCTTCCCACCTCCTTTCCTCCCCTTGTCCCAAACTGTCACAATACTTTGAGCCCCCCCCCCCCCTTGGAAGCGCGACATCATTTGTGAATGACTACTTTAAATACTGTAAAGCGAGCCTATAATAAAAAAATTGCTGTGCTTTATTTTTAGCATTTGAAATTAATTTATAGCCTGTGAAATTGAATTCGGCTTTTCAAGGTCACACAACTCTACTTTTTCTCTTCTAGTCGCCATGGTTTCCGTGCTAGAAACTTTCCCCCCACGTTAGTTTGGCGAATATGACAAGTAAGTTTGTTGTTTTATTATAATAATAATAAGAAGGATTCAAATCAGATTTATTTCTCAATGATAAAAATAGATTGCGTCAGATCAAGTATTATAATATTTTGAACCAATCTAAATCGTATTCTAATATTTTGATGTATTTCAGAAAGCTATTGTATACCTAATTTATTGTAATTTTTATTTTGTAAAAGTTGAAATCTTATCTAAATATTCAAGATTTAATTGATGAGAAATTTAATTGCATTTATTTAGTATTAAAAATAAATAAATGGAAAATAAATTCTTTCTTATTACTTTTTACAAATTATTCTAATATTTTGAATCCGAGGTGTAGCAATGTAATTTCCTCAACTGCAGTGAAAAAAAAAAAAAAAAAAGTCTGGCGCTGCTATCTTTCTTGCAGTTATCGCAGTCGTCATGGTTACGAAGCAGGAAACGCGACCTTGATGCGCCTATTTTAATTACAGAGACTATTATAGAAGGTTCTCGCCTACGAAAAGTACCAAACAGAAAAATATCCGTATATCATTTTTTAAAAATACTTTATATTATTTCTATTGATAAGTATTTGCGAGCAATTTGTACCTACTATAAATAAAGCATATGATAATCAAAACGAGTTGTTAGGAATCATTGTCCTTAATATTCGCGAATGAAGTTATTTTAGAGTATTGATTAGTTTAAAATGTACTTATCTATAAAAAGCACCAGACAGAAAAATATTTGTATACTATTTTAAAAAATAAAACATATTATTTGCCTAGATAATTATTTAAGGGCAATTCGTACATACGATAAGTAAAAAATACGGTAATCAGAGCGAGCTGATAGGATTCTCAGTTCGTAATATTCACGATTGAAGTTATTTTAGAGTATTGTTAGAGACGTAAACTGTCAATATAATGGAAAATACAACTCTTTGATGCGTAAAAAAATGATGTTGATTAAAAAAAAAAAAACAGTAACACCGAATATAGTACGCATGATATGTTAGTTTCAAATTCGAAACATTTCAGTGTTACTTCTGAAAGACATTTTTACTCATATCCATTTATGAAAGTGGTAGAACTGTGTGATTTACGAGATGTAATTTAAACGTTAATGGGGCAAAATGTCAAAAATGGCTTACTTTAAGCTTTTTTACTAAAGTAAGAGCTGTTCCACCGTTGAACGTTACCGTTTGAAGCATTCAGTTCTAAAGTATTTTTGAAGTTCAGGTCTTTTTTTACGCAAGGGAAGTTATTTAAATAATGGCACAAAATTATGTGAATTCAAGAAAAGTTTAAAAAACCTAAAATGTACCATGGTGTTTCCAGGTAAATTTTAATACTTAAATAAATGTTAGTTTTATTGCTTTAAATGAACTGCTATTACAGTTATTGAAATCATTTCGAAAGTACTTAGCTTGAATTCGAGTACTAAATCTCTTCTCTTTATGGAGAACGCAATAAGCGAGGTTAAAAAAATAGGATCTATATAATGCGAACATGTGTACTTATTATACGCTTAAAAACATATTTCTTTCATTCTAGTGTGAGAACAGTAATAAAGCATAAGCTTTATTACTGTTCTTACACTAGAGGAAGAACTATAACGTAAACCTTGTTAAAAATAAACTATTCCTGTAAGTGCCTTTCTTTTTCAGAATATCATGAAATGCGCAAAAAATTATAGGCCTCTCTACTATACACTTCCTTTAACCTCTTTAGACCCCCCCCCCCCCAGAATTAAGAAAAAAACAATTTTGGCGCAATTTTTTGGTTCTCTGATTTAACAAGAAGTTCCGTCTAGAACTATACGAGCCTACTTTCCCGTATACACCAAATTCAAATTTATAATCTATCTATCTCTTTCTCTCTCTTTCTCCTTTATCTTTAGTTCTTAATTTTTTCAAATATACCTTTTCCAACGGATAATACATATTCATTCACTCATTCATTCTTTCCTTTATTCAGCCATTCAGTTATTCATTCATTCGTTTGCTCATTCATGTGTTTATTCATTCATTTACTCATTCATGTATTTATTTCCTCATTTATTCATTCCTTTCCTCATTCATTTATTCATTGATTCATTCTTTCACTCTATCATTTATTCACTCATTCATACTTTCACTCATTCATTTATTCATTGAGAAATATCCTTAAAAATCCCGATAAAAAAATTTCATAGGAAAATAGGCTTGTTAGTTCTGGATGAACTTTATATCTGTACATATTCTCCGTCATAAGAGCTTTCCGATAAAGTTTGTTCCAAGCAAATCGGTCCGTTAGATCAGAATTTATATAGAATTGAAATTTCCCTGTAAGCGCTGTGTTAATTTTTTGAACTGTTCAAAAATGAACAAAATCTGTTCAAATTCATATTTCACGCCAAGAGCTTCTTCCAGTAAGCTTGTTCATTGGAACATGGATCTTGTACCCAGAGTTTACATCATTTGCTTCAGTTTCGCCCATAGGCGCTAGTGATATTTTTTTTTGAACTGTTCAAAATTGAACGAAAAATTGTTCAAATCAAAAAGTAAAATATGGAAATGAGATTTCCTCACGAGATCTTTCGAATACAAAAAGAATTTTTCGAATCGGACTATTCGTTCAAATGTTATTGTGGGGGGAGGGACAGACCGACAGACACACATTTTCCGCATCTCAAAACCCTACTTTCAAATTTTTTATTTTTTAAATCTTTATTTAATTATTTCACTTTTTTTGACTTTTCTTTATTTTTAACGATATTTTTACGATACATTAAGCCTTCTTTCATGCTTTATTATTATTTTTTTTTTACTTTGACGTGAAAGTAGGCTAAAAAATGATTAAAAAACAAAATAACTAAAAAAAATTTTGTTTTTTATTTTTAATTAATAATTAGTTAAAATAATAATTAATGCCCAATTTCCATGTTTTCCATAATTAAAACGAAGTAAACTATCGGTTGATTAATTTAAAAAAACAATTGGGTGTTTTAGCTTTCAAATTGCACAAACAGTAGTTAATAAACAGTATTTTAAAATATACCCAATTGGGTACACTTGGAATGAAGAGGTTAAGTACTTTACAGGAAAAGTACTTTATACACTTTCTTCAATTTTCCAATTTGTTTTCTTGTTACTTAGGATTTCCAATTTCTTGTGCTTCTGTTAACCCTAATGTGACAGAACGTTGAGTTCATATAAGAATCAGGTTATGCTTGTTAGTCGGTTGATGTCTAAAATTCAAGCCCCCAGAATCCGAATAGAGTATTATATCACTGTATTCATATATTTCATTTTTGCATTAAGTGGTGTTATGTGTATTATTAAATATCTTCTTCATCAGGCTTAATTATTTTCAAACTACGGCCATGTTAGGAGTACGTTTTCAAAAATCATAATTGAGAAAGGAAAAAGCTCTATGAAGAGAAATGAACAAAATAATTGTTTCTCAAGTTTTTAAAGTGCTTACTAATTTGATTTTCTACTAAAATCCCTATACACCATACACTTTTTCAGATATTTTAATCATGTGATCTAGATTTTTTTTTTTTTTTACCACAAAATTTTTTTTTCATGAAATTTAATATTTCTCGTGAATCTAATATACTAAGATTCTATACGTTTTACATTCCTTTAGATCAGCGTTTCCCAACCGGTGGTTCGCGAACCCCTAGGGGTTCGCTGGATGTAGATAGGGGGTTTACGAAAATATCACAATGGCGGAATTTTTACTTGCTGACTTAAAGAAAAAATGAAGTAATAAATTTACATACGTAACGTATTAGGATGGAGTGTAAAAATCAGTTTTTTAAATAAATTGTTTTTCCGATAATGCGTAAAAGTTGTGGGCTGACATAGGAAGTATACGAACAAAATTTGAAATGTACTTACTTTTTGTGCTATCGAAAATTTGAACCGCAAAGGAGTGTCGAACGTTATTCATTGATTTATTTTAAAATTTGAGCATAGGTTTCGATTTATTTTTCCTCGTTAGCGCGAAGAAAGAGTCGGAAATATGAAATTTTTCATTGTTACGGCTATTTTTTTTATATTTACAGACCTCAAAGTGAAAACGGAAGATATTTATTCATCAATTTTAAATTTTGTACTCACATTTATCTCACTTTGTTTCCAACTTTTGAGAATTCATTGCTTGATTCAAAAATTTCTACGTTTATTGCTCATACCGTTTCATAACTTTTTCGCACTACCGGGGAAATAGTTTTTAACGAAATTTTTTGCGAATACATATGTTTACTGCCCTATTAATTGATAAAAAAATAACAAAAAAATAAAAAGTAATTTTAGTATTTATTTAAACTTAAGATATTTCGCATTTATGTATTTATTTCTTGGTATGAACTATCGTGCAATATTTAAAATAAATGTACTAACAAATTTGGTATTTTTGTTACACGTTGCTGCAGAAGGGGTTCGCCATTTTCTTTAGGATCTTGGAAGGGGTTTGCAAAGTGAAAAAGGTTGGGAAACACTGCTTTAGATGAAATGAATGAATAACTGGGAAAATGAAGGGAAAAGCAAAGATAAGAATTACCGTAATAACCATGTTGTTTCGGCTACTGATTCCTTTTAAATTAAGGAATATAAGACAATATATTTATTTTCATTGACTTTAATCATCCAGAAAACGTTTCTGAAAGCTTCAAATATTTGTTTCTTCTGGGCATCAAATATAGCAATTTTATTTATGCTGTATTTTAATCTTTTTGTTCTTTTAGTCTATAAAATTCTGCAAAATGCTTTTCAAGGGCTGCAGAAAAACTTCTGCTCTCGAGTTTATTTACGGAAAAAGTCAGAAAATTCAAAATCTAGAATAATTATTAAAAAAAAAAAAAAAAAAAAACAGACACACACACACATTGCTGATTTTATTTTTCATTGAAGAGCAAATAATACGCGTTAAAAACTAATCAGTAAATTTTTGACTCTGTTGATTTTTTTTACAAATGGCTGTTGAACCCCTTGTGGGTACCTAGTGGTCTCAGAGTCGGATTTAGGCTTGATTTTCGCAGGCACCAAAAATTCACTCGCTATAATGCGTGCTGGTTAAATTATCGTGGATCTGAAAGTACTGTTGTCGGTTGTTAGCAGCTACCACATGAGTGCAGAATACTAGAGAAAATATCCCTCCCTTTCATTCACATGCCAAAATTGTGGAGGTAGATGGTAGTTGCTGTCGTCTATGTATCCCACCTGTCTGTACGTGCCCCGTTTATTCTTACTGGAGCAGTTCGCTTTTCTTTGTTTAACACAAGAACTCAGCAACAACCGGCTGTCCGCAAACAATTTAATCTTAAATTTCACTAAATGAACAATTAATTCTGCAATTTATTTTTTTATTTATTTATTTTTTATTCCTAATAACAACTGCACATATTTCCGTTTTTATTACCCGATGCATTTTGGGTACGTATTCAGAACGCTTTTACGCGTATCCATTCATACGGGTAAACACATTAACCCTCTGACTGATTATCCCGCAATTTCTACGTCGAACGTAAATGTAGCAAAAATTGCGTATCCTGCGATTTTAATGGACATGAGCTTTTTAAGTGTATTTAAAATATGATTTGGCTGTTTCATCGTTAAAGAGTAATGCAATTACTCAAGTAGTTGGGCATTAATTAAGGTTTTGCTCCAGAAATGGCCTAGTTGCATAAAGTAGACCAATATTTAGAGAATCGAATTCGCTAAAGAAAAAAAGAGCGAAAAAAATAAAAGAACAGTCAGATGGTTAAGACATCCGTTGAAACTCTCCAACTAAAACCTAACACTTAGACATTAGACCTGTCCTTATCTCAAAATAAGAAGTGCTCGATTTTATACGAAGTAAAGTAAGATAAATAATTTTATTTATCGTAAAAATTATTTCAAAAAAAAAAATGTATCATTGAAATATTCTTCCTTTGCCAAGTATATCTAAAAGCAATTTCCTAAAAAAGTTGAAACAGAACAAAATGTTACTTTAATCTTTAAAAGACGCTTGAATCAAGAATTTTGATGTTAACGTATTGGAAAAATTCTTTATCAAAAATAGTTTTAAAAATCATCTCGAAGTTGGAAAGTTCGTTGAAAAGATTCTAAGAAGAATTTTCCTCCGCAAGTGATCAAAAACCTTTTATCTTTAAAAATTTTATTATTTTTTTGGCAAAGTTCTATTTCAAAAATATACCATAATGCATCGGAGAGTATGGAAAGATTGATTATACTTTTAATGTTTCCGAAACTTTTCCGCTTTCACAGAAGAATGAATAATTTAAACGGAATGATTTTCTATGAATAATATCCTAATTAAAAATATATACGCTGAGCATATAGTTCTCAACTTGAAAACAAATAAAGTTTTATAAACATTAAATATGTATATTCCTTGTCAAACAGACGGATTTTCCTTACGCAAACTATATGAGATTGTATTTAGAAGCATGAACCCAACCAAAGACCCTCTAATAGCTAACTCTTCTCCACTTGTATCGATCCTCTCTTCACCCTGACTCATATATGAGGCTTCTGCTTCAGGCAGCGATATTTTGATTTAAAGAACTTCAAAAATGTATCTTTATTTTGCTCAGTGGTACCTTTTATTCATGTATCTCGCATCAACCCTCTCGTTACCCTGACCCTTATATTAGGCTTCTACTTCAGATAGCAATATTTTGGTTTAAAGAACTGCAAAAATAATCTTTATTTTGCTCAGTGGCACCTTTTATTCATGTATCTCATATCAACTCTCTGGTCACCCTGACCCTTATAGGAGTCTTCTACTTCAGATAGCGATATTTTGATTTAAAGAACTGCACAATTAATCTCTAGTTGGCTCAGTGACTTTTCATTCATGTATAACACATACGAGACCTTGAAATGACTACAAATAATCACTAATATATACATATATATATATAATGGTCTTTAATCAATCAACTGTATTATTTATTTGGAATTTGGCAACTCATTGAATTTACCCATACACCGTATAATGATAATTATAAAAAAAATGTACTGAACGTACAAGAATAAAACAACTTTATAAATATATGCAAAACTGTTATATTTTAAACTGTTAAAAATAAGAAAACATACCTGCTTATTTTCTTAAAAGTAATTTTGACTTAGAAGTGATTTTGAGCAAGCGCCGTTCTTAGTTCCGATGCTTATTTTGAAGTTATAACTACAGAAAAGGCAATTATTTAGTGCAATAAATTAAAAAATTATAGAGCAACTTAACGTTCATAATTAATACAGGGCTTTTTCAAGGATTATACTTCTTCCAAACTTGAGGAATTATTTGCAGCTCGAGACGTCAGAATGATTCAAGAATATGATCAATCTATTCGTCTCTTTAGAGCAGGAATATAAGACTAATAACTCACGGGATTCGGATAAGACGCAGTAAAACAAGGAAACAGATGAGTGGATACTTAACGCTCTTTTGGATTGGGCTAGAATGAAATTGCCACAGGAGTACTGTAAGCACTCACAGATGCTACGTTTGGAAGCTACATAATTTAACTTTTTCCTCTCCGTTCGAAGCCCTCCAAGCGCATTGGTAGCGTTTTAGGAAATCATTTGAATTGTCGCGTTATAGCCCCAGTGAAGAAACTTCTGTGTTCCCTTTTTTTTTTTCGAGATCGTACCGGGTTATTTTTAAGAAAATGGTTACTTAATGAAAAAGAGCTCGGTTGTTCAAATCTAAGTCATTTTGACTCGGAGCTATTACGAAAACATGATGTTCTTGAAAATAAGGCATTTTATCCCAATAACACGAATTCTGGATTAACAGTGCATTGTTTCAACGATGTAATAACTAAGCATGCATCTCAGAACACACTACAGTATCACAAACCTCATATAAGACTAGTGGAAAAAAAGCAAACAAAATAAATTTGAAAAAAATGCAAATTTTTCGTGACATTTTTCACACATTAGAAGACGTTTATATTATTACCTCAGAACTCTGGGACGAGAGGGTCAAATTAGAGGGTAAACAATATTATTCAAGCCAATCAAAATTTAGATATTACATATCTTTATAAAATTAACGCAATTTAATTTTTCAGCAATGTTTCACAACAATAACTTTTTCTACCTTTATCATTAGACAGCAAAGCAAGAATGTAACAAAAACATGTTACGGACTAAAAAAAAAAGGCTTTTAAAATCCTATTAATACACGTTGATTTCAAAAATGCTTATTCTATAATTAATTTATGAATAATACGTGTGTGCTATTGACAATAGAATGTCTCTGACGATGTTTATGCGAATTTCAATTTGTACATGTAGAATCTATTTCCTCAGAATAATACACGAAACTAAACTTATGAAATCTGTACACGTTTATTTTAAGAAAACGCCAGATTATTTTATTCTTCTCTTATTCTCCAAAAATTCCAAAAAGTTAAGAGTAATGAAGGATAAAGAAAAGAGATCGGAATGATTCAAGAATACGATTACATTCAAAAACTTTTTTAAAAAGCCATTTTTATTAGTTCTACAGTGACTTCATTTCAGTTGTGGAGCAAAAGATAAATGAGAACTTTAATTATTTCCTTTCCACTTGTTCATCTCTTACTTACTTTCTCTACTTCAACGCAAAATTAAAATATCTAGTCTGCTTAATTTCCGTTGCATGAAAAAATTTAAGATTATTAAAAAAATCTTTTTAGCTCATAATTATGTTTTTTTTTTCACTGTACATACTATTATTAAAGTTTTGATAGAGTCCAAGCGTATATATATATATATATATATATATGTGATGGAACAAACTAAATAAGGGGCATTGTCACCTAATCCAATCTTCGTTGACCTAAAATAGTAATAACCCTCTAATGCCTGCATTTATTTATTTGAATTTAAAAAAAAATATATCGATATGCTACAAACCCATCTAGTGTCCCTGAATTGTGGTGTAATAATTAATTTTTGAAAATATTTGTCATGTATAGTCGAAAATTTTATGAGGACATTTTAAGTTTTTGTTGGCATTTTAAAGCAATATAATAAGAAACAAATCAAAACTGAATTATCAAACTTCATTTATAAGGTATAAAGAAGATATAAACTAATTTCAAACTTTCCAGTAATAAATTACCCATTAAAAAAAAAAAAAAAGATTTTCATTTCGTTCTTGAATCCTCCACGGACTTCCAAAGAGATCACATTCTTCGAACTCTTATTAATCGCCTGTGAAACTTTGTGCGGTTTCGAAGAGCTGTTTGGAGCCTCTAAATGAGACCTGTATGCTTTTTAAAAAATGTCATTCAGATTGGCAATTTAATGGCAGAAATGCCAATCTGAGTAGCATTTTTAAGCAAGCATAACAGTTCTCATTTAGAGACTCCAAGCAGTTCTTTCAAACCGCAGAAAGTTTCACAGATGATTAAAAAATAGCTGGAAGAAGGTGGTCCCTTTGGAAGCCCGTATAGAATTCAAGAACGAAGTGAAAATCTCATGCAGGTATCCGTATATGAGACCCATTTTCATGAGAGAGTTAATACTGTTCTAAATCAAAAATGGTCTCAGTCTAAAGTAGTAATGTTTAGTTACATGATTGGCGTTTGTTAATTCAGAGGAAATCGTTATCTACTAACGAGAAAAAAACTCACGTTTTATACACATTCTATGTTATTTTACATATATTTCCTACTTAATGTTCATAAAAAGCTAAAATGATGCTGAACAAAAAAAAAGGGGGGAGGGAGTCTTACGGAAAAAAACGATATATGTTCCCCATGCGTAGCTTCTTTTTAGCCTAATTTCCCGTAAAAGTAAAAATAATAAGAACAAAGCATGAAAGAAGGCTTAATGTATCGTGAAAATATCGTTAAAAATAAAGAAAAGTCGAGAAAAAGTGAAGTAATTAAATAAAGATTGAAAAATAAAAAATTTGAAAGTAGGGTTTTGGGATGGGGGAAAATGTGTGTCTGTCGGTCTGTTTGTCGGTCTGCCCCCCCCCCCTAATAAGTTTTGAGCGAATTGTCCGATTCGAAAAATTCTTTTTGCATTCGAAATATATGGGCGAGGACATTTCATTTCGGACAACAGATTCGAACAATTTTACGTTCAATTTTGAGCAATTCAAAGAAACTTAACATTAGCGCCTATGGGCGAAAAGGAAGCAAATGAGGTAAACTCTGGGTGCAAGATTCACGTTCCAACGAACAAGCTTACTGGAGGAAGCTCTTGGCGTGAAATATTAATTTGAACAGTTTTTGTTCATTTTGAACAGTTCAGAAAATTAACATAGTGCTTACGGGGAAATTTCAATACTATAAAATTCCTGAACCAAAGGACCGATTTGCTTGGAACAAACTTTATCGGAAAGCTCTTATAACGTAGAGCATGAACAAATCGAAAGTTCATCCAGAACTAACGAGCCTATTTTCCTATGAAA
This sequence comes from Octonoba sinensis, assembly GCA_038502835.1. Lineage (NCBI taxonomy): Eukaryota > Metazoa > Arthropoda > Arachnida > Araneae > Uloboridae > Octonoba > Octonoba sinensis. The sequence continues at coordinate 46,725,389 of CM076603.1, forward strand.
TGTTTTTATCGGGAGTTTTAAGGATATTTCTCAATGAATAAATGAAGTAGTGAAAGAATGAGTAAAAGACAGAGTGAAAGATTGAATCAATCAATGAATGAATTAGGAAAAGAATAAATAAATGAGTGAATAAATGCAAAAATAAATAAATGGGTGAATAAATAAATGAATGAGTAAATGAATGAATAAACACATAAATGAGTAAACGAATGAATGAATAAATGAATGGCTAAATAAATGAAAGAATGAATAACTGCGTGAATGAATATGGTTGAAAAAGGTATGTTGTTAGGTGAAATTTAGGAACTAAATCTAAAGGAGAAAGAGAGAGAAAGAGATAGCTAGATTATAAATTTGAATTTGGTGCATACAGGAGAGTAGGCTCGTATAGTTCTAGACGGAACTTCTTGTTAATTCATATATTTTATCTTTCTATGCATAGTTTTCGAATACTGTACTTTATTTGCTAAAATAACACTATACGCATTACGCTACCAGTAAACTTCGTTCAGAAACTTCTTTATTACTCAATCTAAGCCGCCTATAATGAGCAGTGAATTATTCTACCAGAAAGCACTTACATTCGCAGCATCGATTTCTAAAGTGCTTAAAATGTATCTTTTCAGTGTGTGATGTACAACAAATAAATTTACCTCAAAGATCGAAATCAGATTAAAATGGTTTCTTTTTCAGTGAGCTAAGAATTTCTCATCAACCATCACATCTTATTTTCAACCACGCTGAATGCTTAATTACCACTCATTAACGCAGCAAACTGCTATGTTATGCCTTTAAGTTCCGGCTTTTCGTTGCTTTTTAAGATTAATGCGAAGTTTAGAAGTAAATGTGCTTCTTATCAGCAGAAAATTTCTCTCGCAACTTTTGTACTTTCCTAGAAGTAAATGAATCTTAATCTTGCTCTTATAAATTCTTTGTAATTGGTTACTTACGTTGGGTTAAAAGGCTTAACGATATTTCTCGCTTTTAGAATGTTATCACAAAGTAATTTAATACTACTTTGCCTATTAAGAGGTAATTTTTGCTAAGCCCATATATTATTACTGGCCCTGTTTTAGTTTTATAAGTTGTTGGTGTTCCTTTATTAAAAACTAGTAAGCCCGGCGGTCATACGAAATGACCGTTGTTCTAGATATTATAAATTGTAATTAAAATGATTTGTGCAAAGGTGTCTTCTAATCCAAAATGAATTACTCAGGTCAGGCGGCGAGGAAGCACCACACTACTATATATTTATTTACTATGTAATCAAATTGTTTGTGAAAAATATATATTTATCGTCGAAAGATTTTATTGAAAATTTTATTATGCTCTTCAAAACAAAAGTTTTAACGAAACTGGGAAAAAGAGCGCTGCCACTCTAATAAAAAACATATAAAAAGCGCAGACAATAAATAAATCGATTAAAAAGAAAGAATTGATTAAATTAAATTAGCGCATACATTAATTTTTAACGGAAATTACAAATAATGCGAAGCCTCACTCGATATGCTAGAGAAACGTTTTAATTATTATTAGCATATTTGTTACATTTTTACAACAATGGCAACTGCGTTAATTTGTTTGTTCACACAGCAACTGTAATTATATGGTTGGAAACGACGGCAACTATGCAAAAGTAAAATAAAACGGGTCAAAAAAATCATTGAAAAATTTAAAAAAATTAATTGAAAAAAAGTAATTGAGTCACAAGTTTCATTTTTGCGGAGATGCGTTTCTCGGGTCGTAAGCATTAACCGTGCCGAATGTGGTCCCGATCGGTAAAACTGCCTAGGATCCTATCGTGGACAGACACAGACAGAATAAGCCGCTTATGTATAAGATTATAATATTTACAGCATTCCAAAAGCAGAACAAAGCTACTAAAAATGAATAACATTCTCAATTTTTTGCAAAAATAAATGCTTTAACTACAATAGATTTGGTTGTTCTACTAAAATCCAACCAATTATTGGCATTCGTGTTACGCATACACGTTATGCGTAATTGCCCCATATTCGAACCAATTAAAAAAAAATTTTAGTTTGTGAATATTACATGAACATAATTGGCCTAAAAGCGATTTGTTAAGGAAATTCGTCTCCTTCTCCCACACTTATTCTCAAAATTAGCCACAAATAGAAACTAGAAATAAAATACTAGTGGGTCCCAATAAACATTAAAATGGAAAGATTGAAGAATACATGTCAATAAAAATATAAAATCATTTCTGCATTTAGTCATTAGTATTTAGAGATCGACAACTTATTTCAATAGATGGGTGGGCTATAGGATAATATTCAAAATATAACTTGCTTCTAAACCGATAATGTGTTTTATTCCATACAAATCAAAAATCAGCATTTTTTTCATCAAATTTGATTTAACAGGTAAAATGTAATTTATATATTTTCAAAAAGAAATACACAAGTAAAGTTCTTATTAAAAAGTACCAATATCTCAGAGAGGATTTAATTTTCAACTTGAATATTTCAAATCATTCAAAAATGCGACAAAAGAAGTAATTAGACGTTTGTTAGTTTCTATGAGGGAATAGGGCAAGGAAAAACGTAGAGAGCTTTATGCGTTTTTTAGTATTATTAATTATAATTAGTTTTGTCTTCTCGGAAGGATATTTGATTCATTTTTGCTACTGCATGTAAACTCAAGCAATTGACATTGTCCTATTATATACAATTGAATAATACGAATAAATCAATGCATTTATTTATCAATTTATGCGTTTTTTACATTATTAATAATTATTAGTTTTGTCTTTCCGGAAATATATTTTATTCATTTTTGCTACTGCATGTAAATTCAAGCAATTGACATATTTTTTATGCAAATGAATATTACACATAAATCAATGCCTTTATTTATCAATTTTTAAATGCACGTTCGCATTTATTTATTTATTTATGTTACATTCTAAAAGAATAATGGTATGTTGCACCAAAATATGATGAAATTGGCCTGCTAGAAAGGATGATTTTACTATCTCTTGGTGCAGTAACACAGTGAACAAGTTTTAACCCTTTTATATTTGTTTACATAAAACGAATTTATTAACAACTAGTTACAGACCGGCATACACACTTTTTCCCCCATCTCAAAACCCTACTTTCAATTTTTTTATTTTTCAATTTTTATTTAATTACTTCCCCTATTTTTGACTTTTCTTTATTTTTAACGATATTTTTACGATACATTAAGCCTTCTTTCACACTTTATTATTATTTTTTTAATTTTACGGGAAAGTAGGCGAAGAAAAGGTTCAAATAAAATTAAAGTTAACTACCGTTAAAAAATAATTTCGAACTACAGAGAAACGCTTATAACTTCTTGTCCAGTTAATTTAAAGGCTTCAAATTTTAGCACGAAGAACAAAACTTTTTCTGGAACAGCGTTTTACGCGCTTTTCAACAGTATCAAGCTCGAAATTCCTTCACATAGAAAACGACTATTTTATGATATTTTCGGCTATAAATTGTAATAAAAAAAGAATAAATGCGAATTTCAGAAAAAATCTCCGAGGTGCAAACCCCATGCTCCAAATTAATTTCGTGCCAAATTTCATGAAAATCCGCCGGACGGCCTGGGCCCTACGCCGGACACAGACAGACACACATGCTTGCTGCTTTATTATTACTAGAGATATATTATAAAAATATTTGTTTCTAGTGTTCTAGTTTTAAAAATACCTATTGCTTTTTCTTAAAATTTCACTGAAAATGGGTTATGTACAGTTTGAAAAACATTCTAAGTATGTGAAGTGTAACACTAACAATGCGAAAATGAATATCTTAAGTTTCTTCACCAGATGCGTTAAATGACTCTTCTGTTCGTAAGAAAAAAATGCTTAAGTCCCATAACTCATGATTCATAGCAACTCTTACAAATAGGTTACTCTACGTGCAAAATGTCATGTAATCCACTGAACCTTGTATCATAGATCAAATAACAAAATTACTCTTATAAATCACTGGGTCGATAAGATTACAATTCTTCTGAAGATAAATGACCTATAAATGCAGAAAAATATTACAATCGTTTCGGTTAATGGGTGATTGATTTTTGCTGATAAACATATTTCATTACTTAAAGGGCAAGGCATTCCATACTTGTGGGTGTTGCTTAATAATGTACTTCCATTTTGATTTACGAAGATATGTCGATGGTTTTTGACAAGGTTGAGTTTTGTTTTGAAGAATCATGGTCTAAACGATTATAATACACTGTTGAAAATCTTAGTTCAACCTTTCACCAAAAATAACGGGAAAATGGTGAAATTTAGCTGCAACCAACATTTGGCACAAAGTGGAATTATTATAATGGTTACACTTAGTACCAAATACTGGTTGTAGCATTTTTTGGTTCAAGGTTGAAGTAGAATTTTTAACAGTGTAAGATTGTAATGTAAAGAACTTATTATTCGAACCCAATTAGCTGAATTGTTCAATTATCCAAACTTGTGTATCCAAATATTCATGGGAGTTATTGAAAACTTCAACACCTCCCATGTTGGAGTATTTGTAAGAATTGCGATCTTGTAAAACTCTTTCCACCCCCGGATCTCAACAAACTAGTACGTTTAAGTATTTAAGATGCTCTTCTCACCTCCCCCTAAGACACGCTTACGTTGTATTTTTTTCTTTTTTTCTTTTACAGATTACGTTCAGTTACTGTTGTGCTTTATTTCAAAATTTCTCAGGCCAATAAAAACAGCAAATTCCTTGAATCCTGAAAATTCCATTCTCTATATTTACTGTGCTAAAGGTGTTGGGGAATAAAAGTAAACTGAAAATTTACTTTTAAAATAATGAAACTGAGAAATTTTACTTTTAACATGCATAAGTATTACATGTACCTTTTTTTAGTTCTTAAACAGATATACTATAATTAGTGTAGTACGAAGACGTTATGTGGTGCACACATCAGCTCGTTTTATTAGTCACAAAAAGGTCTTGCAGCTTAAAAAGACGGATTATTTAAGAAAATATGAAATACGAATTTAAAAAAGAGATTCATTTTTGTCTTTTCAGTAACGTTTTAAATTAAATTGTACATATCATGCTCAAAATACCAATCAGTTATGCAGTCGTATCAATTATCTGCATATTTGTTGCACTCTCGGAAAGTTTTCACTACCAAAATATTAGAAACCGAAACTAGGCGTAAGTCGAATTTCTGATAAGTCCGAAGCTTTTCTTAGGTCCCTATCGATTCGAGTAATCAAGAATTCACGGTATTTGTAGTTTTTGTTATAATAACAATGTTTTTATTTAATTTATTTATTATTTTGTTTTTGGAGAGGATTTTGCTTTTTAATAGATCGTTCAAATACAAGGTCATGATTTAATTTTTAGTTTTCTTAAGTTGTTTGCGCATACTACTTAAGCATTAAAAAAATTAATAAGTTTTAAAAATTATAAAGTATCATTAAAGCAACTCATGTTGAAAATTTATTAATAATTTATTCAGTGTAAATATTGGAACGTTTGCCAGGTAATGCTTAAAATACGATGTCAGTTTCTGATTACACTTTACTTCTGGAATTGACCTTAAATCAAATACATAATATATACCTTTACAAGAACAAAAATTCCCTTTTTGTCTACTAAAAAATCATTTTTTTTTAAAATGTGAATCAAAACAACATTAAGGGGGGAAAATATTGTTATATAGCCATTTCGCCTCATTCGCTTTCAGTTTTAATGTGTTTAGTAATTGCTTTGAAAAAATCTTGTTATTTTATGTTATGAATAAACACAAAATGAAGACAATGAAACTTAAGTTCATTTTTCGCTCCTTACAAAATTACCAGCATTCCAACAAGCGTAATATATTGTTTTTACGCTGGCAGTTTTAAATTGCTACTCATTAACGCAGCATTATGTCTTTAATCTTCAGCTTCAACATTCTTTTGGCGATAAATGGGGAATTTATTGGCGGTTATGTTCCTTATCAAAGAGAAAATTTAAACCACAGCTTTTAGTCTTCGCCTATGTTAATAAATCATAATCCACGTTGATTTTTTAAAAAAAATTGCATTGAAATATGAACGCCTTAGTTTATGGCGATAAGTCTTTTGTGTAATGCATAGCTTTTGTTTAATAAGCTGTTGAGCTTTGAAATGTATTTCTGTTTTATAAACTTAGCAATAGTACATCACATAAACTACTTCTTTTCTATTGTAAATTCATTTTAATATTTTTAGGTCAAAACCTTTTTTTTAATTACTACTCCTTTATTAATCATTTGAAATAATATTTTTGTTTTTAACTGGTATAGCTATATTAATAGTTTATACTTTCATGGGTCAATGTGCATAACGCCGTTCAAATAAAGTTTTTACTCACTATTCTATTGGTGGACCTACACACTTTGGGATCACAAAAAATACGCCTGTTGTAAACAGTGTTGGTTTGTATGTTATGCATATCAAACTAATCAACGGGCTGGGCACGGTCGACTCAGCCCTTCATCCCTTCAGTGGGGTCGATAAAATGAGAACCAAGCATGCTCGGGAACTAAACACTGGAGGTTCCGCGTCAGGCCGACCACTTGACCGGAACATCTGCTTCTGCACCTCAGGGCCCTCGGTCTCGAAAACTGGGATGGGCACATGGCCCCCCAAAAGGGCTGGCGCGTCACCGAGTTTCAGTTTTAGTTTAGCATATCAAACTAACATCGACTATCCTAATTATGATGCCATAACGCATTTAGCAAATCACGGTCATTTTGGGGAAAGTAATATTAACAATAAAATAAAAAATTGTCAATGAGTCAAGACGAGGGTGTGCTAATTAAATTATGTAGAATCAACGTCATGTGCTGAAATTTGAAGAACCTTTTGTCGCTGCCGGAATGTTTAACCCACAGTTATTTTCGAAAACTATCTATACAAACGAGTTCTAGTCTGATTTCTTCCCCTTTTGGCATTATTTTTTTACAAAAATAAAAAAATACATCTAAGTAGAAGCCAGGAAATAAAGAAATAACGGCGTAAATTAAAACTGGAAAGTTGATTTTCTCATTCGTTAATAGGCCCTAAAAAGAAAGAAAGGAAAAAATAGCATAAAATCATAGGTGAATTCCTATGGAAAAAAGAAAGCGTTTTCAGAATTGTCTGCTTTTGGTTCTGTCAGACACACACACCCTCACACATACTATCCATCCTATACATAAATATAGCTGCATTTTAAGTACATTAGCTCACATTTATATTATTGTAATTCATTCTTCTAATGCTACAGACTCATTAAAATTGGCTAAAAATATATTATTTTATTAAAATTATAAATAAAAAATATATAAATTACACTTGAAAAGAGTTTTGAATTTGTGTTTGGTGCCGGTGGGAGAATTGAAGAATAGGTAAAGTAGTTTATATATTTTTCAAAATGAAATCTATTCAAATATTCCGTGACTTCAAGCGCATCATATTTTACTGAGAATTGCTGCCATACGAAGTTCTCTCTTCATACAAACGTTTTCAAAATCTTGTAAAATAGATCTGCAATTGAAGCAATTGCTGTTGTTAAAATTCCATACGCAATATCTATTTTTCCATTTATAATGTAGGAAATTAATAAATGTTTTTTCTTTCGCAGCGGATGTTTCTTTCACCGTGAAATCGAGACTTTAAGTCATTTTTTTATTTATAGATATTGCAAAAAAATATACTTTTCTCTAATGTCTAAATTCCTTGGGGCAGCTTAGAAAATACTGACACTGAAAAGTGAGTATGAGTGTTTGCATGTAAAGCACATCTTTTTCACTTCAAACGAGTATATCTCTCTCCTTAATCATGAATATGCGTTCAAAGTTGAAGTGAATTAAGTGCACAAATAGCTTTGAGATAATCACCCACAAAGTTAAAAAACTTGTATTCTAAAGATATCATAAATCAGAACTTTTATCACGGTCTTTATGTTATATCGACTCTGGTTAAAGTTCTTATTTATTTTTACCTTTAGATTTTAGAATTTATAAGCTTCTTAACATTAATAATGAGCAAATCTATGAATATGAACTACTTTAGCTCTGAACGCCTCATATATATAATAATGTCGTGGTATTTCCGAGTAGCTCATTTTCTAAATTGGGTAAGTCACACATATTTGCCAATTAAAATAAGTCCTCTAATTCATGTTGAACTTCTTTGTTGAATTCTAATGAAGCAATTCGAGCAAAAATTTTTCGAAGGGAAAAACATCGTTGTTGGATAACATTTTTAAAAGATTAGAATGTTTCATTTCCGAAAATAATTTATTATCATGGTGTTTGAAGAAATATAATTAGCAGACACCATTAGCACAATACATTGTGAGGACCAATTAAATCGTTCTAAACAGTTATTAACGGTGGATTAATTAGGAATCTTTTAACAAATTGTTGCACGTTTTGAGAACATAATCTGCCATTGTTCGCTAATTAATTTAAATAGAGCGAAAACCTTTTAGTTTTGGGAAAAGGTTGCGACGATTGCAGACTGACTGCAAACAAAAGGCTTTGCTGTACTGGCTGTAGCATTAAAGAAGTGCATGCAAATTACATTCTACTCAATCATATATAATCGGATGAAACAGTTAAACCTTTCTTTTAAAATTAAAACTACATATAGCCGAAAGCTTTGTTGCTTTATTAATTCCTTTCGACCTTATTCCTTTTAAATTGTTACGCTTTACCTAAAGATAAAATGAAAGTACAGTAGACTCCCGAGTATCCGGCTCGTGAAGGTACGTTTTTGTACTATCCGGCCATTTTTTTGCGTTAATGTATTGTACATATTCAGTTCAAGTTTGTTCATGTCCCTTCAGTTAAGCCCTGCTTTAAATTTAAAGCGGTATATAGAGAAAACTTTGTTGATTTATAAATTCATCTCTACCTTATCCCTTTTAAATTCCTACACTTTACCTAAAGATAATATGTAAGTACAGTAGAGTCCCGAGTATCCGGTTCGTGACTATCTTACCTTAGTACCATCCGGCCAAGTTTTTTGTGTTAATGGTTTGTTTATGTTCAGTTCATGTTCATTCAGTTAAGCCTTTTTTTAAACTTAAAATTATATAAAGCACAAACTTTGTTGCTTTATGAATTTCTGTCTACCTTGTTCTTTTAAATTTCTTCGCTTTACCTAAAGAAAAATTAAAGTACTGTACACTTCCAAGTAGCCGGTTTGTGACTTTCCTACCTTTATACTATCCGGTCAATTTTTTCGGTTAGTATTTTGTTCATGTTTCTTATGCTAAACTTAGCCAGCTGAATAGTATAAATGTGGACTTCTAGTGGCAGACGTCAAACGCTATAGAAATTTATGAGGGAGTTTAAGTGAAAATGTAGTCTATATTTCCCACACATGAGCAATTTTTATTCTATTTGATATTTTCAAAGAAGCTTATTTATTAAGTTACTAGACACCGAAAGACATTTTAGAAAGAGTTGAACATTTAGAGCGTTCAAAATCAGAAAACAGACAGTTTAATTTCAGATCGGAATGCGAGCTTGTTTTGAAGGAGCAACTGTGAGCTGAAAACGTATTGAACAGTATTTTCAACAATGATACATAGCTTAATAGACACCAAGACATTGCCACATATGGATTTAAGAGTTTCCCACTAAAAACATTTAAAATCAATCAACAAAATGTTGGAATTTAGTTCATACCTTGAAGCGTAAACCCACTGTGGTGAAATCCATGTTCCAGGCTCATCCTGAAGTTATATTCAGCTTTATAAAATGCAAATCTGATCATGTTCTTGAATAGTGGGGCTGAATATTAGAGTTTGGCGAGTGATTGGCACTTCAAATCTTATTGCTATGACAGATTTGCTCCGATCTCTGAAATCACTGTCAGTAAGGTAGAGTGGCTAAAAGAAAAAACACTGAAAATTACTCGGCCATCATATGCTCCAGAAACACAAGTGAGGTTTAAATTGTCATCGATTAATGTCTTCTAGTCTTCTTTTAAATTATTGAAATGCAACTTTGATAAGGGGCCGTATATACATATTAAAATGAACACTTACTCCCAGAACTTAAAGAAAGGATAGAAATGACAGAATTGAATTCAGCGTGTACAAGCTAGCCTAAATACCAAATTTGAGGAAAATCGGACCATTAGAACCGTAGATATTAATTTAACCGCATATATTGCAAACGCGACCACCTCAAATTTCAGTATTCTAATTTATGGGTTGAGGTTTATGAACCCGTAAGAACAAGCATTTTTGTATTTTGAAGAAGTAAGAACAACATTATTTTCTATAATACTTAAGTTTTAGGTAATAGCTTGCGAAATAATGGGGTTTTGTTTAGATTTATTACTTTTATCCAATAGGTAGAATGTTAAGAACGACCTTAACATTCAGGGTTAGAAGTCATTTGTTAAAGCGCCAGCAAAATCTATTTTTACGCCGTAGCATGAAAACTACTGCCTATTTTGAATTTAAATTTTGGATACCCATATAATTCAGTAATACCCATGAGTATTAAAGGTTAATAAACATAGCACCTTGCTGTCATACGTTGTAAGTTCTTTCCTCCCTAGAAGTTTGGCAAGAATGAAGCCATCTCTTGCAGTCTCACCACAGACTTTCATTGCATTTTCACATGATAAAAGTGCATCGTTGAACAGATTGCGCGTGGCATGGAAAATCTTTGAAAAGTAGTTCTGAAAACTGTCCTCCTTTGCACACTTTTTCAAGTCTTTGTGTTTGATATGAATTGTTTGAGGTTGCTCTGTTTCAACACAGTTTTACCAATCAATTAAATAAATATAATTCGCTGCTTCAAAATTCAGTGGAGGCAGCTTAAAAATTACTCAACCCACCCGATCTCGTTTTCTAATTTCTAGCCCCGAGAATACGCTTAACTACTAAATCCCTGGATGTGTTTTCTAGGACAACGTAGCGTTGTTAATAATATGTGTTCAAGATGCGCCAAATGTACACAATTGTAAAATTTATTTCAAAGTATTTCTTCTCTTTTTTTTTTCCTGACTTCTAGTGTCAGAGGGGTGCGGCTAAATATTAGGCAATGTTCAAGAACATTTTTGTGTGCTCTAACTAGTCTATTACACAAATTTTGTGTTCTTTGCCAACCCCCTAATATATACCATGTTCAGATTCCCGATAGTTGGGGGGGGGGGGGAGTTCAATTGCGAGTGAAGATCGTTTAGGTCTCATATTTAGAAATTCACATCTTTTTGCGTTGATAATTCGGAACTCTGTAATGTTTTCACAATTCAGGCACGCAGAAGCAAAAGGAGGTAAGTGACAAAATTGAAAATTTGGAGATAACAGGTGCACATTATAGGGAAAGCACCGTTCCATACTGTGACATGAAATGCTAATAATAGTTCTAACAGGTGCTCTTCTTCAATATTATTTAGAAAAAAATAACATTAAAGGTCCCATAAGATCCAAACTTTGTTCGCGTTTTTCTAAGAATCTTTTTTTTTTTTTGGCCGCTTACATCCCTTTGCTTCTCACTGCCTCAGTTGTCCTATTATTTATTTCCATTTTTTCTCTTAAAGTTTTCATTATAATAATCTCATTCTCAATATGAAGATAACTTTTACCACTAATGATTTTTCATCCTTATAAAATTATTATGAAAGTGCTGATAGTTTTTTTATAGCAAGGTACGTATATAAATTTATGTTCTTTGATCGATAAATACATTTGATTTCTTCACATTGTCACTTCTACTATGCTTCTCTTTCGCCATTTGTGACCGTGACTTGGAATTTCTTTTCAGAAGTCCGTTGGTGTCCATCAATGCCAGTATTTATATATGATGTATCGCTTCATAGGAAACTGTTCCCGTCCGGATATTTCATTTCTGGATCACGTTATAAATCATAGTGTATGATGAACTGCACTTCCGAAAAATATGTCATCCATTGTTATTTTTGATGTTTAGACTTTTTTTTTAACAAGAATCGTCTTTTTAATCCGTACGTAATTCATTTTATTTTTAAATTTAAGTGTTGTTCATATTGAACTTTTTAACTTCAGGATATTTTAAATTTTTCTAAATGTTTACTGAAACTAAAGTAGTTACATTTTAAGACCAAAACTCTTTGTTAAAACCGAACTTTACAATAATTTAAATCAGCGTATCCTCAGCAAAAGCATAAAAAACATTGTGTGCAAGAAAGTCTTGGTTTACTCAGTTTTAAAAATGCGATTTTACTGACATTCGATTTTATTTCATCACGAATTTTGCGGCATTACAATTTAAGTACAGAAAAAAGTTTTTGTTGATGTAAACTTGCTAAAAGAAGTATACCATGAGTTTACATTTTTTCACTTTTCTTGGAAATCTCCTGAGACTTGAATGTAGCAAAAACATTCTTGTATTGCACACAAATGAAGGATAAATGAAATGCATTGAACGAAATGTTTATTCTATATGTAAGCCGCTTAAGTGTCTGTTTGTCGCCGATAGCTTATTCCGAATTTCTTACTCAGAGAAAACTGCATCGTGCTGCCATCTACACAATTGTTTCTATAATGAAAACGACTAATAATCAAAACATTTCTCTAGCATTTTGAGTGAGGCATCGCTAGATTTGCAGCCTCTATTTAAAATTAATGTAAAAGCGAATTTAATCTAATCTTTCTTTCTTTGTTTTAATTTATTTATCGTCTGCGCTTTTTATATATATTAAAGTGGCAGCGCTCTTTTTTCCAGTTTCGTTGAAATTATTGTTTTTGACGATGATTATGTTAGGTTGGACATAAATAAATATTTCTCACAAACAATTTGATTATATAGTAAATAATATTTTTATTTTACAGATTATTATAACTTAGATGGGTTTTATTTTCGGTAAGAATATTTTTTTCCGAAATTGTTATATGTTTATTATTTGTATCATTAAACTTCACTGTTCTACCTGATACATATCTCTTTGATTTGATGTGCATTTCCGGTTACTGGGAGAATTGTATATTTATAATATCTAGAGCAACGGTTTTTTCGCATGACTGCCGGGCTTACTAGTTCTTATCATAAATGGTCAGGGCGATATGATATAAGCTGTAAGGTAATCCGTACAGAGTGCCACTTTACACATTCAGCGTATGGCGAATGTTCTCTTCATTTTCTTTCTCTTAGAACAGGCACTGCACTCTCCTTCGTTTATCTTGTTGTACGGGAAGATGAATATTTTATTTTTAACAGTAGCACTTGAACATTAGTTTCATTAAGTAGATTATCTTTTAACAATCGCCTTTAACAGAGCCTGTAAATTGCTGGTCATTTGTGAAGGGTCCCCTGATAGACGACCATAATTAACCCTAACATGCTGCAATTGAATGACGCCGTATACCACCACAACTACGGCACTTCCCATTTTGGATCTGAAACTGAAAGGGAGAGAAAATTTCTCCAGCTTCCGGTACCTTCGGAACTGCCTCGGGACTTCAGGGTTTACTAATTTTACACGCATGCATACATGGTGTATCTTCAGCAGGCCGGGTTCCAAACACCAAACCTTCTGGTTCAAAGTCTGACGCATTACCTATCCACTAACAGTCTACCCCCCTCATACGAAGATGAATATTTACAAGCATTTTGGCTTTATTGAATGGTGGTTATTTGTTTCTTGTTCTTGTGTGCTTGGTACATAAATTAGAACGCGTTTGACTTTCGTGCTTACTAACAAGCTCCCGCCATTTGCAATATGAGAGTGTTGCCAAATTTATTTAGTCATATGTTAATTCAATAATGCCTTAAGAACCTTGAAAGCGTAAAAACTATGCAGCTGATTATCCATTAGGGGTAAAATTTAAACATTTGAACGTATATCCATTTCGGAGATTACAACCCTCTTGTAATTCAATAAAAAATGCATTGTACTTAGCTTAAGTAAGGTAGAGCGGGGCTAGTTGAGCAATTTTTTACTTGATCCGTCATAGATTCTAAATCATAAGTCAAAATTGCATAGAATTTGTTCCTATAAACAAGTAATTCATTCCTCTCTGAAAGTCAAATCGAACATTACTTTATAAAAACTCACAACGGAGTCTTACATGTTCTTAAAATGTACGACCTACTTTAAAACAATATTTTGTTTTTAAGCTCTATTTTTTTAAGTATGTTTGTTTAATTTATTTTTGTAATTTATTTATTTGTTTATTTTGTAAAATGAACAATACAATTTATGAAAGATGATTTTCGTAAGAAAACATAGCAGAACAAAACGTCAAAACTAAAGTAACAAAAATGAGATAACGGATAGAGAGCATTAAAGAAAATAGGTAAGATAAATAAAACTAATCGATGTGAAATATTTCTTTACATGAAAATATATAAATTTATAAGTAAAAACCATTGCTTCCCTATTTTTCGAATAAGATTTCTTCAGTTTAGTAGAACATTACAAGTAGAATGAGCGTAAGAAAAGTGAAGACATATTTATCGTTTTCGGAACATTACTATGAGAGCATAAATAATGTCTTATTTTGCTTTTTTAAGTCATAAAAGCAAAAGTAATGTCATCTGTTTGAATTTTTAAAAAAGTTCATATCAATAATAAGCATTACTGACAATTTCATTTTGTGAAGTGGAAAAATGTAATTTAACATAATGCAGAACAAAATAGAAATATCTAACTTAATGGTCTGTCATAATATTAAACATATTTTTCAATTGTTGTACGTTGCGCTAACTCAAACCTTCATACATTTTCTTTTCTTGTTTGATATTTTGTCATAGAAATGCATTTTGGCCATAAATTATTTTATTAAAAATGTTGCTGGAGGAAATGAAAAGACGAAGGAAAACATGTGGAGAAGAAGAAAGCTTCTATCACAGTTAAGGCTTTATTTTATCCTTAACTGCTTAAGCAAAAATGTTGGTGGAATATTTCATTGTGGTGCATATTGAAGTTGTTGTTAGTCGTACACGCTTAAAGTAGTATCAGTTAAAAAATATCACGCTTAATATAATAAGTTTTTAATTAAGCAAACCGTAGTATATTGGTTTATGATCCCAAATAATGGAATATCCCTCTTATTAAATATTTTTTCGTGGCAAATTGTATGTTCCATTAAACGGTCTCGACTGTACATCCGTTGCTTACAGTAGTGCAGAACAATTTCATTTAGTATTACATATACCATACTACACTCATATCTCTAAAGTGATGATTTTGTCACAAGTTTCTTAGCGATATCGGTACAAAAAGCTAATACTCTTCGAAGTACACGGTGGTTATAATTAAAGTTGTCATCCTACCAAAAAAATATTTATCGAAGTTTTTGGCACACTTGGAGTATACAAAGTAAGAAAACCGCAGGTAATATATTTGCCTATTTTCAAAAGTAAAAAATGAAATGCAAGCATTGCTGTGCATTATTAAAAATATTACTTTGCCAGAACAGTAGAGGGCATTAAGTTAGCAAACAGCAAATTAATTAATTTAAAAAATAATTCTGTCAGCATACGATATACACGATGTATTTCTCTGACGATTGCAACGTACATGCCGTGTGACTATGAGGCATATATATGAGGATCCCTTGTTATCCATTTAGGCTTGGATACTTTTAGCTAAATTAAATTCCTGGTGCAATATGCATCGTCTGAGCCTAGGCGAATCCAATTAGTAGGAAACTGGGCGTCAAATTTCTCAAAGGGTGCGCGGCTAAAGGTACTGCCGGAAAAAAAAATATACTACGTTTGCAACTGGCGAGCAGGAAATAAGCAGATGCTTTGAAATAGCAGCAGCAAGAAGAACTTATATGCTGTTCCTGCACAATCGTGAACACAAATGTTAGCACATATTTAATGGATAAATTCCTCTTGACTATAAAACATTTCTTAAACCGATTCTAGATAATTCTGTTGCTCTTTGAATTTTAAATATATCTGCCCTTTTGAGAGATCGTTCCATTAAAAGTTAATGTTATTATAATTCAGCATTGTTTACATTTTACCTAAATTAAATGAGATGAATACTTAACTGAAAAGCAAAGTACTGTTTCTTCCTTCGGAAGTAAAATAATGTTATTTTAATTCTGGTTTAATGAGAAAATAATATATTTCCCAGTCATTGAGCTTAATTAAAAATGATATGAAAGTTAAATAATAGAAGGGGAAGAGAGAAAAAAGTGACGGAACTGGCTTTTTTCTCCCCATTTTCCTGTTGAATTCCATAAAAAAGTTCATTTTTCGAAGAATTCTTCCCTCAGGAAACATGAGCAATATTTCAGTTAGTTACTTTTTCGAATTCTTGGAAAATTCGAATTCACATATTTCTACGATGTGTATTGTATCGATCGTTAAAGATTGTTGGCTTGTTGCCTTTTGTGAGCTTTATCGTATTTATTTCTTAACTTTCTAAGAGAAACAAGCAAAATGTACCAACAGAAAATCGAACGGGAATTATTTTCAAAAGTGAATAATAATGGTTTTCAGAAACAAAAAATATTGAACCTTATCGAAGAAAACTTCTTATTTTAGCCTTTAATGGGATGACTGTTGTCTTGCAGTGGGTTTCAGATAATGTAGGATTAACTAGAAATGAATGGGTTGATAAGCTAGCAAAAAAGTGGGAATAATAATAATAATAACAATAGTAATATAATAATAATAACAATAATGAGGATAATAATGATGATAATAATGATGATAATAATAATGATGATGATAATAATAATGATAATAATGATGTTGATAATGATGATAATAATAATGATGATAATAATGATAATGATATTAATAATAAATATAATAATAATAATAATAATAATAATAATAATAATAATAATAATAATAATAATAATAATAATAATGATGATGATGATAGTGATAATAATGATAATAATAGTGATAATAATGATAATAATAGTGATAATAATAATAATAATGATAATATAAATAATGATAATAATAATAATATAGAAGTACCATTTTCATCAATTGCAGGGTTTATGAAGAACTTGGCGGGGACAAAAGGGTAAGAAGCGGATCAATTTGGCTTCTTCAAACTCCTATACATCCATTGCAATAGCAGCATCTTCCCATCAGGCTCCCTGTGGGTAGGGGAAAATACTGTTAAGAGTATTCAGGGATTTTTTCCCCCACTTCGACATTTTTTTTAAACTTTGAATTTTGTACTTCGTTTTTTTAAGTAAAAATGTTTTTTGTAGCCATCAGGCTAAGTCACTGAACTATGATTTAAAGCATTTTCGTGGCTCTGACTTTTTAAATTACAAATACAAATTGTCGACCAGCAACAAGCTCAGGGCCCAGCTAGACTGGTCCTAGTCAATTTAGCAGTCCCCAATGAACACCAAGAGCTTTCTTAAAAGTTTTTACCCCACTGCAATTAAAAGTCGCTTCCGGTAAACTATTCCAACTGCCTACAACCCTATTGAATAAGTAATTTTTCCTAATTTCAACTTTAGCCTGAGATTTGAAAAGCTTAAAACAATGACCTCTGGTTCTACTTTCAGCACATAGCTGTAGTCCATCAACATTTCCCTTTCTCTTTATGACGGAAAATCCACTAGGCGCGTATTCTTACTTTCCTCCCTCCCCCACCCCCAATTAAAATTTTGTTTGATTCAATGAAAAAAAAAAAACACGAGAAAAAAGAAAAAGATATACAGACAAACATTTTACAAAAATGGTAAAAAGGGATTCTCCCCACCTCCAAACGTGTAAATCCATCAAAATTCGAAAATCGAATATCGCCACCGTACTCCTACTCTCCCCCCTTCCTCCTCCACAATTAAAGTTTCGTTCGAGTCCATGCACTACGTTTTTAGTTAGCGTTTGCCAAAGAGAGAAAGAGGAGAGAAAGAAAGTAAAACGGGGGGAAAAGACACACGGACAGACGCACAGATCCCCATTTTCCAAAAATGTTAAAAATGGGTTCAGCACACGTTCAAACGTGCAAATCTATCAAATTTTTAAAACCAAAAGTTTTCCCGAATCCAATACTATATCCTACATATTTTGTACATAGAAGAATATAAGCGCAAAATGATTCGAAGATATTGATAAATTGAGATAAATATTAAAACACAGAAGCGGGAAGTTTAATAACATATGCTATCGCAAATCTATATGCATTTACTTAAGGCGAGCACTGTTTGCTTGTAAATCTGTACCTTTGGAAAAATAAATAGATCCATTTTCTCCATAATGTATAGCTTTTCAGTACACTAAATGAAATAATTTTGCTTATACTACGGCTAGTGGAATTGAAGATCAAACCTTTGCTGAAATTCCGGAATTGCATTTAATTCCTCGGAGACATATTGCATTCCCTAGATAGCTTAATGTACATGTGAGATATATATTAAATATTTTGAAGAGCAGAATTCAACTTAAGATTGTTCATTACGAGCCTAATTAAGATTGAAATTCCTCGTTGAAATTCCGTTATCTGTACTTTGCCGTGTGGAAACTGAGTTAATAAATATTTTTATTTGTTTAATTCATCTAATTGTGGTTTAGTTCTTTTTCTTCATAAAAATAACACATTTTAATGGGTTTTGTTCCTGAAAGTCTATTCCATTTAAATTCAATACATATTAATTCATAATATACACCTAATAATTATAAACATACGCACAATTCATTATATATTAATTCGTAATGTATGCCTAACAGTCATCGTAATGAAGTTAACTTTCAACTTCTTTGTAACTCCTGTTTAGTGTTTGAAACTTGTATATACATTTTAAATATTGTGTTGTAAATCATGTCAATATTTTTTTTGAAAGAATAATAAGAAAGAATGTTTCGGATTTGAAATGTTACGTATTTTTATCTGATTTCAATATTTTTTTTGTCCAAACTACTTGAACTTACGTACGCATAGTAGCTGTTTAAATTAAGTAAGTTTGCCGCGTCATTTTGACTACTTCTTAAAGTCCGGAAACTCACATTTTTCCGCATTGAAAGTAGTTTCTTGTAATCTAAAATTTGTGTGTGCATTTTTTTTTTCAAAACATGTAATTAATTTTCAAGAGTAATAAATAATGAAATAGTTACGTACTTGAAATGCTTCGTGAAGTTATCCGATTACATTATTTTTATTGTCGAAACTATTTGAGCTTCCCGATGCTAAGCATCTACAATGAAACTGGTCCGGAGATTCACTCTAACGACCGTAGTGAGTTAGTGTAAAGTTTTAGTCATGAACAACCACAGTTAATTTAGAATTTAATCTTGGCAAAATGAAATCAGAAGGTTATGCTATACATTATGTCCACTAATAATAAAGCAGCAAGTATGTCTATGTGTATCTGTGTGTGTGTTTATTTCGCGTAGGACCAAGACCGTTCGTCCGACTTTCATGAAATTTAGCACGGAATTAGTTTGGAACATCAGGGTATTCACTAGAGTAGGGTGAAAAAACTTTTTTTTAACTTTTATTAGCTAGACTATGGAAAATGTCCCATTTGTTCATACTAAGAATCCTGCCCCCAAAATTGGTTTATTTTCTCTCAACTCTTTGATCTTCCTTCGCCTTGCTGAAAAAATTACGTAACATATTTACGCTTTATGCCGAAACGGTACGTTAAAATGCCGCAAACGTTGAACGCCCTGCAAAATATTTTATTTAATTTTTGGCGATAGTAATTATTAACTACTAAATAACATTACCAATGCTAAGTATTTGTTGTTATTTTTGCTATGGCATTAGCAGTTCTAATAAACAAAGAAAGGGGGGTGGGCTATTTTCCCCCCTATGAGAAAGAAGGTTTCTCTTTTAGTTATATGTACATAATAGGTTTACATTTTAATGAATTTTTAGCTCGATTCAGTCTAATCTCAACATGTGATGTAGCTTCTCACATTATTATTATATTACAGTACGGAACTTCATCTCGAAATAATTGGGATTGAAAGACTTCGGATTTCTATTTGATCGAGCACAAATTATTTAAGTAGTTCTTATTTTGCTCAACACTAAATGGCAACAAGTAGCTTAATACTAAATTTTGCTTTTATTTTAACTTTAAGAAGCATATTTTATGTGATATACAACCGCAAGAATCAAATTTTTATGCAAGAACTCGCTGATGACAGCAAATGCCACAGAAAAACCCTCATGGAAGACCACATAAGCATTATCACTTGCTTATGAGGTCAGGTTCTTCGTACTTAAGCATTATGACTCCGGTATTAAGCTCGAAAAAAGATATTGCTAAGTAGATTATCGCTAGTTTCGTAGAACAGCATGCGCAACCGGAGAACAATAAAGTAATAGGGATTTTCTGGAGGTATCGCCGATAGAACAGTCAGGGAATTTAAAAGTGCCCGTTAAATTTATTATTCATGTATATGCTCCAACGTGAGCTGTAGTAAAAGCAAACTGCTTATGCAAAGATGCAGCTAGGCACCTTAACCAGATGGTTGTTAAATCACGATACCTGCACGAGCCATAAGCACAAGAAAATAGTTTATCCTGTCATTTATTGCAGTGCATACTTTGCTCACCCCGATAATATTCTCTTAGTTATGATGATGGACCGACTGCCACACATACGTGAGCTGAAATTGCAACGGGGGATGAGGGCAGAGCTGCGGCAGACTCCAGATGCGGTGGTGATTGGTGAGATATAAATATAAGTATAAGGCGATGATAGACACTGAAACTGAGGAATCTCATCACAACCGAGATGACTTCAACTATCAGCTTCTTAAAACTATCATACACGGGCTGTCGAAACACACGTGAAACTGGTGACCGTGGTGGTGAAAGCTGTTTGTGGACAGAAATCGCATGACCGTGTACGTATTCTTCGCGACAGTTAATGTCCACATTCGAGTGAAAACGTGAATTCTCTCATTTCATTTAATAACTGTTTGTATTAACTAAGTTTTAAGGTGAGTGAATTGAACAACTTTGTCTCAAATATCGTGAAATCGTTGAAATATCGCTTATTATTGAAAATAAAAGTATGGGCAGGCAGATCAAAATATGTGTCAAATCTATTGAAATTTTTGCGCTAGCTCATTTATAAATGATGTCACGCTTCGAGCGGGGAGGGGGGTTCGTGAAATTGTGAAAGTGTGACAGGGGGAGAAGAGGGGGTAACAAAAAGTGTGACATCCTGCATTATGCAACATAGCGTGACATGTGACAAAGGGGTGAGGAGGATCAAATTTATGGGAAAAAAGCGTGACATCATTTATGAACGGTTCCCAATGTTCTGTTGGTATATTGGCACAATTTGGCACATCTAGTTATTTAAAATTGAAAAAGAAAAAATTTTCTTCGGCCGTTTTCAGTCTACCCTAGTAAAGAGTTTTCGGCAGTTCGAAATCGTTATTTTTTTATTTATTCTAATATAAAACCGAAAATTGAATTAAATGGTTCATTTCCATAGTAAGAAAAACAAAAAAATGCGTTTTTTAAAAATAGTTTATTTTTCGTTTCTTTCTTTCTTTTAAATGTCGGGTTGTCCTGAACATTTAAGCAACTTTGTTGCTTAAATGTGTAGGATTGCCGGTTGATTGATCGCGTGGGCTAATTTTTAATTGTGTAGAATTCTATACATTTTAATAAAATAACATAATTTCCGTGCAAAAAAGTTACCACTGTATATATAATAGCAAACCGACAGTCTTTCCCCTTTTTAATTCGGGCATGGCCGTGCTGGTACCGCTTGTGTTAAATAAAATATTTTCCATATTTTTAGCATTACATTTTACAGCAATACCGTTACAGTATTTACAAGTTCTAATGCTTACATATCTTATTTTGGTAGAGATTGAATGCTGAGATAAATTTTTCTTATTCTCACAATTTAATTAAAGTACATATGAAAAGGAATTTTAAGAAGATTGAAAACTTTATTTCGGTTGAAGGCGGAAATTATGTTTTCTTTTCCTTCATTCGTTTCATTCTTCTGTATTCTGAAGGAAAAAATGTCTTCCTTCCTGAAGGAAGCCGAAATACATTTTTGTGGACATATTTTTTTTTCTTTTTTTTCTTTTTTAATAACGCGGAAGTATTTTTGCACAGAATTTTTTTTGAATGAAGATAGCTTTGACATTCGTAGAATGAAACTATTAAACTACTTTCTCTCTCCACAAGGAGTAGTGCCTGTTGATTTATCAATGCGCGGGAGTAATTTTATGCTCTAAATGGTCAAAAAAGTGAGTGGTTGGTTTTCGAGAAATCTAACATTAAACTAGTATTTTCTTCCTCCGCAAGGATATACTGTCTTTTAAAAATTAGGCAAATTCACTCCGGAATGCGGCTAAGTTTAACGGCCGTAACATAAAGGAAGACGTTCAGTTGTAAAATAATGAAAAATTTCAATCCTTTACTTTTACGAATAAATAATTAAATATTTTCTGTATCCCCAAGGAAGTATTTTGTATTGACTGTCTAAATTTAGGTCTTTATCAAAACATAGAATGAGTTTTAGATATAAAATAAGCAACATTAAAAAAAATTTCACTTTTAAATTAAATACATTTCGATTTGCAAGGAAGTATTTCCTATTGATTGTCAAAACGTTGGAATAGTTTTAGGTCTTTATAAAAATATTGGAAGAATTTTAGGTATAAAATCAGCAAAAAATTTCAATTTTTGACTTAAATTATAAATACTTTTCGATTCGCAAGGAAGTATTAATTTATTATTTTTTGTCAAAACGTGAAAGTAGTTTTAGGTCTTGTGCAGAGTATAGAAAGAGTTTTGGTTATAAAATAAGGAACATTTTTCAATTTTCGACTTTTAAATTAAATACTTTGTGAGTCCCAAAGAGGTATTTTTTGTTGATTGTCAAACTGTCGGAGAAGTTTTTAAGTCTTAAATAATCAAAAATCTAAAGTTTGACTCTTATGAAATAAAAATATTTCTATACTATAAAAATATTTCCTTTTGTGCTGAAGATACTGCGAGTTACTGTTAAAATACCAGAAGACTTTTAGGCCATAAAGAATCAAAATTTTAAATTTTTGACCTTCACGGGGAAAAAAGCGCAACTACTTTTTTTCCCGTAAGAAGATATTGACTGTTGACTACAAAAATGGCGGACAAGCTTTAGAAAGCACAGGTATTGAATCCTGTTCTTTCATGAATTAATAATGTTAAGCTATTTCCCCCTCTGAGCAAAGACATGACTATTGACTACTTCCCCCTAATGAGTTTCAAGATTGAAAGAAAAAGAGACTGAAAATTTAATCTGCATGAAAAAAAATATTTTAATTCAGTCATAATGCGCACTGCAACCATTTTTAGTACGAAAAAAAAACCCACTTAGGACAGGTAAAACTGACTTTCTAGCATTCGATCTTGTGGGAAAACATCCAGTCCACCAAATTTTGGTTATGTTTTGAGATATGTGGTCGTTTAGCAACGACTCACAAGATACAGTTTTACTGGGAATGTGAGTTGGTTCGTCCCCATTTTCAAACCTAGTGCATTACCCAAGGAGTGAAAACCAATCTTCAATGTAGCATGACTATCGGCGGATGCCATTACCACTTCATAATTTTGTCTTCCTGTTTCCTACGCGATGGAGCCATCGGGGCTGTGACAATGCAAATAGCACTAGGAATTTAATTAAGCCGACATTACCCAAGTCATATGGATACACGGGGGATCTTTAACAGGCTGCATAACCGTACGCAAAGTTGACCACCCGGGGGGGGGGGGGTGATTGCTCAGACTGAGCCAATTAAGTTTTAATGGGGTTGTAGGGGTTTTCTGGTGAGGCTTAGCAGACTCTGGCCGCTTTGGAGGGGTCATCCTTTAGCGAGAGGGGGCTCCGTAGCTTTTTAGATGGAGGGTGCGCAATAACTCTGAGGAGTGCGCACCCGTGTCATACGAACGACATCGACGTTGATGCTTTTCTGCATCTGGAAAATCCACCGACTTGGCACTGTTTTGAACCTGCAAACTTGGGCGTTAAAAGGCCAACGCCTAAACATTACACACCCTGCCGGATGACTAGATTATTTATTGTCAATACGAGCAGTAAATTCTTGTACTGATTTTTCTTATTATTTATCAATAAGGAACATCTATGAAATACTTTTTCTTTTCTTTAACTAAAGTTGACGGGTGTGATTAACATCAGGCGAACTGACTCAATAGAACGAATATATGTATATATATATATATATATATATATATATATATATGTATGAAATAGATAATATAAATATAAAAAAATTGGTGGGTATGTGAAAAAACAACAATTAAATATAAACGGCTGAACGTGGGAAATCACAAATATAAACATTCAAAAATGAAAAATAGCCTGCCTCTTCATCAGTGGGAGGGAGCAGGAAGCATATACAGCGAGATATTGTCATTGCAGGTTTCTGAGAAATCCCAGCCTAGCATGTGAGAAAAAAAAAATTTATAACAAAAAATATAAGACTGGGAGTTGCAAGCCAAGTGAATAATCAAAATAATTTGAATAATCAAAATAATTTATCCAGTTATAAAAATTTTATCCAGTTATAAAAAGAACAAAAAGTTGTTTTTATTATTATTAAAATAAGTTTCGAGTTTACGTGATACTAACTGAGTCAAAATGTAAAAATAGAAAAAGACAACATGCTATAGCCGAAATTTCCCCTCCCAGACCTGCAAAGCAATACGATTAAAATATAGCTTCTAAATCTACTCACCTCCCAGGGCAGGACCAGAAAAGGAAGACATCAACAACTAGCCGAGAAAGAAATACGCCATGTGATGGCTAAGTCCGTCCGTGTCCATGTGGCTGACCTTGACTTTCCGATCTCGCTCACAGACCAACACAATATCCAAAAACTGGCGTTCCAACTGATGGACTTTAGCCAGGAATCTTCATCCCGTGTGTGTCAATGAGGTTCCGTTATGATTATATAGCAACTGCAAAACGCTACGCCAAAGTTTTAAACGACTTAATGTAAAAATTAATAAAATTCAGCGGATAATTATTAAAGTAAAAAAGGATTGCAGAGAAGGTGAAAACATTTTTATCCAAGTTATATTTGTTATTGCAGATTTTAAAATACCTGTAAAGTTGACCTGTGATAATATTTATAAAAACTTTTTTATGCAAATTACTATGCCAGTGTGGCATAGTGATGGTATGAAAATTGAAGTCATTACGTTTATCATATATGTCAATAATTAAGTTACTGTTTTTCTAATGTTCAATGATAAATCCAAAAAGTTAGTTCTGTATGTATTATTATTAGTGGATTTTAAATTTAGGAAATAACAATCGGGATAAATTTTTTCCAACTCCTCAGCAATATTAAAATTGATAACCAGAATGTCATCAATATATCTGAATGCACGTATTCTATTGTTATATTGCACCACATATTTAAATTCGTAGTAGAATAAAAAAAGGTTTGCGGCAGTGCTAGAGTAATTGGTTCCCATTCCTATACCCTTTATCTGCTTATAAATCAAGTTGTGGAATTTTAAAAAATTATTTTTGAAGCAAAAATTAACTTTGTTTAAATATACTTTGTTACTCTTTTTCAACAAAAATCATTTAATTTTTTCGACATTAACAGTTCTTTTAAAAAAGCTTACAATATTTTTCCTATAAAAAATTGCAAAATTCAAAATACATTTAAGTACTGCAAACCTTTCAGCGCAACTATGTATAACTATAGACAATTTGCATGCAAAGATCTGAATGACGATTCTAGTTGTTTATGACATAAGTCTGAATTCTATAAATATATCGACAATAATCACGGACATGTCCTAACTGGAGATCTCAATTTCATTGAGAATCCAAATATAAGATAACTACTATCACTCGGCGCATAGTTCAGATTAAATAGAAAGTTAAATTTCAAAAAAGCTTTAATACATTTCACAAACAATATTAATGATTTCATATTAAAAACCGCATATAAATATACCACTCCCTTCGAAGCCTTTTCTGAATGGAAACATAACATACTACTTGATTTTATATATTTTTTAAAAACCCATCTTAATAGTGATGAATTTGAATATCAAAAAATCAGTAACTAAGACTTAAGCTATATAAAAAATATACAAAAATCATTCATATTTGTACCTGTGGATAAAGCTGCCAACAACTATGCAATTATATGCAAAAAATTTTATAAAGAAAAAATTATGACCGAATTGAATAACACATCTTTTTACAAACCTGTAGACGCAGAATTCAGTTCTATTTACAAGAATTTCGCTGCTTTCGCAAAGGAATGCAAATCTCTATTCGAAAAAAAAAAAAAATTATGTTCCTAGGGAATTAAAAATTCCTTTTCTCTTTTTGACTCCAAAATTCCATAAAACACCGATCAGCTTCAGATTTATCTGTTGCACTGTGAATAGCTTTTTCAATATACATTTACAAAAACTATTAAAACAAATTTACGATTTTCTAAAAAACAAATTTCATAACACCAGCTATTTTTGGTCAATCAACAACAGCTCGGATGTTATAAAAGCCTTAATCGCTTACCCTCCTACACTCTTATACTCTTATGATTTTGAAAATTTATTTAACAATATTCCAATTCATCTGCTGGTGCATGCAATAGACAAATTATTTGATTTTTTTCACCTAGAATCTGAAATTAACTTGAATGAGGATTTTACACTTAATCTATGCAATTTTTGCTTCAAAAATAATTTTTTAAAATTCCACAACTTGATTTATAAGCAGATAAAGGGTATAGGAATGGGAACCAATTACTCTAGCACTGCCGCAAACCTTTTTTTTATTCTACTACGAATTTAAATATGTGGTGCAACATAACAATAGAACACGTGCATTCAGATATATTGATGACATTCTGGTTATCAATTTTAATATTGCTGAGGAGTTGGAAAAAATTTATCCCAATTGTCTAAATTTAAAATCCACTAATAATAATACATACAGAACTAACTTTTTGGATTTATCATTGAGCATTAGAAACAGTAACTTAATTATTGACATATATGATAAACGTAATGACTTCAATTTCCATACCATCACTATGCCACACTGGCATAGTAATTCGCATAAAAAAGTTTTTATAAATATTATCACAGGTCAACTTTACAGGTATTTTAAAATCTGCAATAACAAATATAACTTGGATAAAAATGTTTTCACCTTCTCTGTAATCCTTTTTTACTTTAATAATTATCCGCTGAATTTTATTAATTTTTACATTAAGTCGCTTAAAACTTTGGCGTAGCGTTTTGCAGTTGCTATATAACCATAACGGAACCTCATTGACACACACGGGATGAAGATTCCTGGCTAAAGTCCATCAGTTGGAACGCCAGTTTTTGGATATTGTGTTGGTCTGTGAGCGAGATCGGAAAGTCAAGGTCAGCCACATGGACACGGACGGACTTAGCCATCACATGGCGTATTTCTTTCTCGGCTAGTTGTTGATGTCTTCCTTTTCTGGTCCTGCCCTGGGAGGTGAGTAGATTTAGAAGCTATATTTTAATCGTATTGCTTTGCAGGTCTGGGAGGGGAAAGTTCGGCTATAGCATGTTGTCTTTTTCTATTTTTACATTTTGACTCAGTTAGTATCACGTAAACTCGAAACTTATTTTAATAATAATAAAAAAATTTTTTTGTTCTTTTTATAACTGGATAAAATTTTTATAACTGGATAAATTATTTTGATTATTCAAATTATTTTGATTATTCACTTGGCTTGCAACTCCCAGTCTTATATTTTTTGTTATAAAATTTTTTTTTCTCACATGCTATGCTGGGATTTCTCAGAAACCTGCAATGACAATATCTCGTTGTATATGCTTCCTGCTCCCTCCCACTGATGAAGAGGCAGGCTATTTTTCATTTTTGAACGTTTATATTTGTGATTTCCCACGTTCAGCCGTTTATATTTAATTTTTGTTTTTTCACATACCCACCAATTTTTTTATATTTATATTCTCTATTTCATACATATATTTGCAACTGTTTAAGTGTGCTGCCTCGTGCGCCTTTTCACAGTTTGATTCACTTTATTTAACTTTTGATTATATATATATATATATATATATTTAATTTCAAATGGCACATTAAAATACAATTAGAAATCAAATGATATCAATTAATCTATAAATGATAGCGAGCAGTCCAGTAGCGCTCCCAGATTGATGTCCGAGGAAGGGCGGGGCAACGAAGCAGGTGAGACATGTCCATCTCTTCGAGAAGGTCACACAAGGTGCAAAAAGGCTCAGTGACCACCTTGATGCGATATAGATCTTTGTTTAGGCAGTCATGGCCAGATAAAAGACGAAACATAGCAACAGATTTTCTTCTAGGCCATTGAGGGACATCTAGAATTTGGTTTAGCCACGGTTTATTGAAATTGCGATGTCTAAGTTCCTCGAGGAAAGAGTCCGTAAAAATGTTATTTACTAGACATTTGATATTTTTAAAAGGAAGTCTGGGATTTGATGTCTGTAAAACAGAGGCCCCTTTTTTTGCCAAGAAATCAGCCGCCTCGTTTTTCTGGATTCCACAGTGGGCCGGAATCCATTGAACGAATATATATATCTCATTATATCTCGATAAACACTGCACTGCGCATGTTGTTTTTAAACAACACCTCTATTTTCGTTCACTAAGCTCTTGTTATGTATTATTTTTAACAAGTGGCGCATTCTTTCGTTTTATTTTGTATGTAGGATCATATTAGTGAATATAGTTTCCCCTAAATCTTGTAAACTGGACTGAAGTTTCATCCTTTTTCAAAAAATCAATAACAACTGCAAGAAAAAAAAAAAAGCGCAGTGTAGGGTTAAACACAATACTACACATTTTCAATGCAGATAAAACAATATTTCAAGAATAAATAAAAGGGGGAACAAAAAAAGACTTAAAGACAATGTGTCTTGACACGTGTTGTTCTTTAATTATAATGTGTTGCTAGCACACTGAAAAATATAGCTTTGCTCCTTTCCATTTGCGTATCGCAGAATCAGTTTTCTGAGCCTTTTAATAAAAATTGCTTTAAATCATCAGTAAATTTATCAAGCTAATAGGCTATTAAGCCATGTTTTGTTATAAATTGCATAATAAAAGCAAGCCACGTAAAACTGTTTCATAGAATGTGTCCATTAAAAAGCTTTTAAAATAAAGCAGTCACGAAGAAATGCTTAAAAAATGAAGCAAAAACTATTTCCAACTGATAAATTTATGAGCATAAATCATTAAGATAAATCCATAAAAGTTCGAGAAAAATATATTATGAATGTAAAAAATCAAATCGTTTAACTTAATGGCATCATCGTTTGGGAAGTTAAAAAAATAGTAAAAAAGAAGTTCTGGGTTCCATCGTAAATTGATTTTGTAGTTTTATTTGATTGATGTCTTTATTTTACATCACTTTATCCGATTGAATTCGTTTTATCGTTAAATTTATCATATTTTTGCAAGTACAACTTTTAAATTTAATTTAAAACTTTTAAATTCTTTATGCAGCGAAAAGAATTTTATATCAGTAGCAATAAGGAAATTACGCTATAAATTTTCATTCAATATTTTATTAAATGCGTTTTGCAATTTACAACAAAAAATGCCATTACTAAAATTAAAATATGCCTTTAACTTTGTCAGTAAAAGTTCCTGAAATCGGGTGTTGTTTCAAAATGCCGGAGATTTCTCCCGAAATTGTCTAAATATCCTGTAAGAATTTTAACCTCAATAGTAAAAAATTCAAGCTCAAGTCACACCAACCTTGTTTTTCTTTCTGTTGTCTCTCATAATAGTTGAGTTTAACAGCATATAGAGAGTAGTCCGCTGGTATTCCACGGGATTTTTTTAAAAATTATTATACCAATAGATTTTTTTTCTAAACTATTGTCTTTTTTCCAGAAGATTGTTCAAAGAATTTCTGTCCTTGTCCTATTTATTTGCATATTGCCCGATTATCGGAATTTTCCGGTTCTCCGGAATGGTTTATATCCGGATAAACGACTGTTGAATTGTATATATGCAAACCTCCCATTTTATGTGTAGTTTAAACTTCAACTAATTTTTTGGGGCCTTTACTTTAATTGCGTGAAAATTACAAAATTCTCATAGTTAATTATAAGTTCATTAATTATAAGTTGAAAATTGCAATATGGGTTTTGGTGTGTTCACAACAACCCGTGAGTGATGTGTAACAAAACGAGACGCAAGTGACGTCAGGTTAAGATGTGTGAACGTACATGTAGTCTCCCAGGAATTTTTTCCTGCTACTTTTTTAAAAATTAGTACTGTTTTAATAAAAATAGTTGTTACATGCAGAACACGAAATGCCTCTTTTCGTTCTATAGATGATATTAAATTTTTTAAAACTTAAAGTAAAAATTACATGGATCCTTGTTGTTGTTGCCTGTCGTGTCCTCGCGAGTAGCGAGGAAGAATGGGTACGCTGCTACTGAGTCTAACGGGGGGCCTTATAGACAGGAGTCCGATTTCCGACCCTTTGAAAGGTATCTTAATTTTCGAGCCAGCTCCCAGATGAGAGACTGTCTCCTGGGATTGGCAACCCCAGAGGTATCGTTTCACTTGGAGGACATTGGAGCCACAACCTATTTCACGTGCACCAGCTCCCTTTAGCGACACGGGCCAGCTGCGACACGGGTCAGGCCTAAGGCTTCGGCTAACAGGTTGGGGTCTGGTGGAGAAAAGCCGCGAGAGGTTGTCACCCTCCCAAACACGGGCCTTAGTCGATGTTACTTCACTTTCGGTGTTCTGTATGAACCGAGCTTCTACCGACTGGTCCACTGCGGGACACATGGATGCTTAATCGATGCTATTTAATGGCTTAACCTCGATGCCTATCTACGATAATAAAATCGATAATAATTACTATATAAGTAATAGACGATTATAAAGATGATAACATTGAGGTCTGTTAGCTGCTTAATAAAACACAATTTTATCCTATTATTAGACTATTAAGCAATTTTTAAAAAACTATGATTTTTTTGGCATCAATTGTTACTGTAGTTTGTTAAAGGGAACAGTTTTTTAGATAACCCAAAAATGAAAGAGAACACATAAATCAGCACTTAAAATAAAAATGGCTTTTGTTCCAAATCCTTTGATAAATACAGCGCATTTTATGTTGCTTCGTACAATTAGTTTCTCTCGTTCTTTGATACATGCCGAACCTGTTTTTGAAAAGCAATTTATAAAGATCTATTTTTTTCTCTACACAATCTACTTTTGCGAAAGGTATCTGAGAGAAAAGGGTACATTTGTCCTGAAGGATAAAAAAATAATATATTGAGCTTTTAATATTACATCATACATTTAAAGTTCTGTTGAAAAATCTCGCGTTGTTTTCCTACTAAAAGAAATTATAGAAGAAATGGATACCATATCATACATTTAAAGTTCTGTTGAAAAATTTCATGTTGTTTTCCTACTAAAAGAAATTATAGAAGAAATGGATACCATATGCGTACGGCGTATGGTAATCAAGATTTCAAATCTCTTTTTTAGCCTATTTTCCCGCAAAGACAACAACAACAAAAAAAAGGCATGAAAGAAGGCTTAATGTATCGCAAAAATATTGTTAAAAGTAAAGAAAAAAGTGAAGTACTTAAATAAAGATTGGAAAATAAAAGTACGGTTTTAAGTTGGGGAAAATATGTGTGTCGGGCCGTCTGTCTGCCCTCCCCCCCCCCCCATTAATAATATTTGAACAAATTGTCCGATTCGAAAGGTTTTTTTGCTTTTTAAAGATCTTGCCGATGACATATTTTACTTTTTGATTTAAACAATTCTTTGTTCAATTTTGAACAGTTCAAAAAATCTTAACATTAACTAGCAAAAATGAAGCAAACTATGAAAACTCTGAGCAGAAGATCCAAGTTCCTATTAACAACAAGCTTATTAGAAGAAGCTCTCGGTGAGAAATATTTTTTTTTGTTTTGAACAATTTTTGTTCATTTTTGAACAGATCAGAAAAAAAAAAAATAACATAGCGCAAACGGGACAATTTTAATCCTAAGTAAATCATGATCTAACAGACCGATTTGCTTGGAACAAGCTTTCTCGCACTCTCTGAAACGCGTGCTCAAATCTCACGAAACTTTCGTCGTATTTGACGGAATGACTTCGTGAAAAATGTTCCGAGTAAACCTTTCGTCAAATTGACGAAATTTGCGTAGTAACTTTTTAAAGTCACGTGATAGTGCGAGGAAAGAATCGTTGTAAAGGACGAAATTTTCTTGACGATTCGTCGAATCGTCGAAAATGAGAGCTCTATTTCTGAGCGTGAGGAAAGATGTTATTACGTAGAACATGTACAGGTACGAAATTCAACCAGAACTAAACGACCCTATTTTCCTATGAAATTTTTTGATCGGAATTTTTAAGGAAATTTTCGAATGAATGTATGATTGAATGAATGAGTGAAGAAATGAATAAATAAATGAATGAATAAAAATTAAAATAAATAAAGGAGTTAATAAATGATAAAGTAAACGAATTAGCGATTGAATCAAAAAATAAATGAGTGAATAAACACAACAATGAATAAATGAATGACTGAATAAATGAATAACTGAATAAATGAAAGAATGAATGAGTATATTTGAAGTAATTAAGAAATAAGCTAAACGAGAAAGAGATACATAGCTAGATTATTTATTTTAGTAGGCTCTTATAGTTCTAGACGAAACTCCTTGTTCTCTTTTGCACCTGAGTTATTTTCTAAATGCCACTAGAACTCACATGATATCATGCTTTGAGGGGGTAAGGGGTATCTGAAATTGTGACAGTTTGTGACAAAGAAAGGGAAACTGGTAGCAAGAAGTGTTATATATTTTGGTCAAAAAAATCATTTAAAATCAGACGATTAAGTGTTTTTAATACTAGTAAATATGTTTTCTTTTTTGCTTTGTATTATCATTGATTTCATTTTGTATCGAAAACATCGATGCTGGTTAAGGTCAAATCATCTTCCAGTTCAAAGTTTAAAAGGAAATGTTCTTGGATATTTACACTTTTAAGACAAATAGCGTTTATTTTTAACTGAATCTTTTTTAGAGTCTTTTGTGTTTATAAAATAAAAATAAGGTTTAAAAAGCAAACTATATCAAGTTCTAAAATATTAATGCTCTCAATTGCTCTTTTACATTATTAGAATGTTTACATTCTGCGCATGGCAGAAAAGGACGAATCCGTTCGAGTTTTAGAGATGTACGTTTTGTTGGTGCGTTATTAGTACGCGAGTCAGAATGTTTGCTTCTATGTTTGTTGAAAACAACCGAATGTTTAAATTGTCATATAGCATCATCTCGGAAAAAAATCAAGTATGCTAAATGAACTAAAACGAGAACATAATACAGAACATTCCTTAAACCAGCAGCTTCTTCTTTGAACATGAGTGGACTCTTCTTAACATGATGCCAGTCAGAGGTCTGTTTTTTGCGGTAGTATTGTATAACCCTCTGTAGCTCTTACGCTCTACCGGTCTTTTAAAAGCAATGAACGAGTTGCTGATTATGCTGTATGTCTATTATGGACGGTTTTATATTTTATGCTTACTCTTTTTCAAAGGAAACCATTTAAACATAAAAATATTCCTGTGAAAATAATCTACTAAATACAAACATACATACATAATTGCACTCATACACACAAAACTACATATTTTTAATGCTATTTTAAACCACTTTAGCCGCAATGTTTTAGCTCAGTATAAACTTTTTTTTTTTTTTTTTGAGATTTAGAAGAAAGGATTGACTTAATATTTTTTAAAAGATAAAGAATATGGAAAAATTGTTTTATAAAATACATTAGAAATTAAATAAGTATTGAAAGCAAATATGCTTTTAAGTGCTAAGAGAGTCAGTTCCAAGAAAAAAAAATTGTACTTGTAGTTAACAGTTTATGGTTTACAGCTGGTATAAAGAATAGCTTCAGCTTATGTGCTTCTTACGTAGGATGTTCTAGCCTATGTATTTCTTACATCGGCTGGCGTACATAGCCAGCCAGGAAAGATGGCTGGCTACATAGGCGTTAAAACTTTGACGCTGTGAGGACAGTTGGACATCATCTGTCTAATATGCGCTCAAATTTGTTCGCATCAGCATGTTAGCACAAGCGAGCTTGAGCATATGTTTACTTTAACTGGCAAAGCTAGAATAATCGAGAAATTTCTTGGAAATTGCTTCTCTTTCAAATTATTTATACCAAGAGCTCTTAACGTGGTCCATATGGATGGTTCAGCTAGATAACACGTAGCATTTGTAACTCACGTAAACATTATGTTTATAACTGCTCTGTACATTTTTTAGAAATACGTTCTAATTCCAATTGCTGTTTAAATGATCTGAAGGAATGCGGTCAGCAGGGGAGAGAATAGCTATAATTGTGTTTAATTGTCGGAAGGATTTTTCTTAAAAGGCGGATTGTCTTACATTTAGCCCAAAGCTATTAACGGCATTGGACGCCTCGATCACCAGACTTAACTCCCTAGACTTTTTCTTACGGGGTTTTGTCAAACCTAAAAGTTTATTGAATGAATATTGGCAGAATTAAACAATAAAAACCGCGAGTTATGGCTGCAGCAGCGAAAAATACATCAACAGCGAAGGTGTTTCGGAGAGTAATTGAACGGTGGCAATTGCGCCTAGGCAATCGGGAGGAGGTGGAAATACATTGAATTGCAGTAATTTAGTATTATATTGTGTTGCATGTTTATGTAAATAACTTATATTTCAGAATAAAACCCATTAAGCAAACATGTGTAGATACTTTATAAAGACCTCGTATTTAGAAATTAATCATATTTTGTTTTCTGGAATAAATAAATAAAAATAGACCCAACCATAGTTTAGTTGATTCTTAGTGAGTATTTTACGCATTACGATATTGTTTATTGTTTATGTTTTACAATTTAATAAGCACTAAACTAATTTGAATGTTTTAGATAATTTTAACAAGCATATTTACTGTATTTTTCCAACAAAATATAAAGTTTTAGGACTTAGCGTATTTTATTTCCTGCATTTGGGTTACTCGCATCTGCAACATAAATTCGAAGAAACATTTATTCTCAAAGGAAGGCAAAGTAAGCAAGGCAGCAATAATGTTTCCAATTTGTTGCCATTCAAGAATTTAGTTCCTTTCCGATGCCAAGTATGTGACTGGGCTAGTGCCAGGAAGCCATTTCTTAATGTTCCTACGCGTTTTGTGGGGCGTAAATTGGCTATTGTGTAAATACCTTATTTGCTACTTGTAATGAAACTCGTATGGAGCAAAGAACAACGCAAACTTGAGCTTTGATTAAGATCTTTAAGTTGAAAAAAAAAAAACATACTTTGAAAAAACAAAACAAAAACAAGTAACAATAGTAACGTCATAAAATAGCGCGGATTATTTTTACAGAATTAGAACAATTAATAGTTTTACCATTATATACTAATTATGCGTTTTGTTGTAAACCTTCATTTCATTTGATACAAACTGAGTACACATAATCATTATTGGTATTATGCTTCATCGAAAGTTCCAAAAAAAAAAACTGGAAATTTGATCTAAAACATAGTGCTTTGTTTCTGAACTGCAAGGATGCTTATGTAATATAGCATGAGATGTGACAAGGGGAGGAGGGTATATTGAAGTGTGGCACTTTGTGACAAAGGGGGGATTGGGGCAAGTGTACCTGAAGAAAGGGGTAACATCCTTTATGTAAGTCCGTTATCACACTTCAAATAAGCTGGACTTGTGCGTCAGCTCCGTTACATATGTTTATTAATTCCTTCCTTTGGTTTAATTAAAGATAAACAGCCAAACCTGACTTAGAATGATATAATAAAACCTCCAAAATTGACCGCCTCTCTATGTTGATTGAAAGTTTCTGGTTTGAATGTCACAACGCATTTTCAATGGAGATTTACCTCTCTCTGTTGATCACTTTTTAGTAGGCTATTTGAAATAAATTTCTATAACTTTCTCTCTACGACCACTAATGTTTCCTTAAATTTGCTTTTTTCACCCGTATGTTCTCCATCTGATTTCTAGGTATTTCTTTATTAGTTTTCGGCTTATCTGAGTAACACTCGCCCCATTGTAGTGCTCCATTCATTGACTTCTAGTATCGTACAATAAGAGGGTATTCTAGCCCTATGAATGATTCATGTCTTAGACTGCATTGTCTGTAATTTCTGGAAAATGTTCAGAGTGGGCGATGTGCACAGAAGAGAACTACGCGGAATTGGAAAACAACATGTATCGCTCGCACACTCCGTTCTTTTTCTGGCTTCTTTTTTATTTCTTCTGAGAAATTTAAAGATTTGTCTGCGGAAAAATGCCCAAGTAAGCTTAATGAGCTTGTAAACTGTGAAAGTGATTTTTATAATTACGTAATAAACAAAATGAGGGCTCAAACAAAAATTGAATCATTCCTTAAAAAATTGCAAAAATTTGCTGTACCTTCAGTAAAAATAAAAATGATAAAGTGATAAAGTTTTCCTTAAAAAACTAAAAAGTTTAATAAATAATCTCTAATATTGTACTAATTTTTTTCTAAATGTTCCCTTAGTTGACCATCTTCACATGTTGTCCACTTAGTTACAGTTCCTTAGGTGGTCAACTTATGTAGGTAATACTGTAATTAGTTTTGGTAGTTGAAAATGGGGTTACATTTACTGTAACTGAAGGACATGTGGCATTTTCTTATTTTTAAATTATACTAATCCGTAGTAGACAAACTGCTGTTTCACATCAATATTTCAAATATATTACTCATTTTACACTACTGTTATTATACCGCGGTTAGATATAATGTGACTAGGGTGTCATGACTAAATTCTCATTCTAAAAATCTGGGAACCCCTGACGTAGGCACACCAGATTTTTTTTAGAATACATTTCTTTTGCGTATGAATTTGCATTATTTTTGTATCTGAAAATTTCGTAAAAAAGTACTGACCATTAAATTCATATCATGTATAATTTCAAACAAAACTATAAAAACCTGAAAAGTAGACAAAGGAATCTGCATGAATACGTTGAACCTGTTTAGTTATTACTTTAAAAAAAAGGAAAGAAAGACATGAAAAAAAAAGCATGTTTCCGCAAATACCAAATAATGTTTTTCATTTTTAAAGGCGAAAGTAAAATTTCCTTAAGAATCTTCTTTTTTACAGATATTCGTTCCGAATTGCACCGAATCTTAACATTCAATGGGAGCGAAAGTGAAAGATGTACGTGATATCTACGACATTTTCCAATACTTTCTCCCGTTCCGAATTTTCTCTTACGGTTCAGTAGAAAGTTGGCTCCATTTCAGGAAATATTTGTTGCACCGAGAGTCATTAAAATCCAGCATCGCCCCAATTCCACGCCAACGATTTTGTTCTTGTTTACAAGAGCGCCTATTACTTGGGGCACAGAAAAATCTACTGCTTTCTTGAAAGGTTATGCTTTTTGTTTTAGGGGAAACTTTCTATATTTACGTTTTATAATGAGCTCCTAATATATATGCAGAACTCTTTTTTTTTTTACTTCCACCATACTTGAATTTTTGCTTCAAAGACTTTAATTTCCCTTTTAAACTTGCTGTATTTCATGTTCATACAAGCAGTTTTCACGTTTATATGAATAAAGAAAATGTATCTACAAAAATGTAATCACTACTATATAGTAAAATATTTAATATTTTTAGATATTACTTTATTCTAAATTTTCATACTTATTTCCATTTTGAAAATGGTTCAATAAGGCTGTTTTCTTTTCGATTTTAACCTCGTTGTGAATCAAAATTCAGACTTTGTTAAATATTTTTAGTCGGCAGAGTGGCATCCAAAAGCGATTTTGACATTGCCATGTATATTTTTTTAAAAATTAAACTGCAAGAAATCATTAAAAAAATCTAGCATATTTTTCGAGAACAAATTGTCAATTGATTCAAGTTTCGTATGCTTTGTTACGCTGCGGCTACTATTATGAGCAATCTGAACTTAAGAAAAATAAAGAAAAGAAAACACGTTAATAATGTAAAGTCAATTTATATAAAATAATGAATATGCACTCGACATTATGCAAAACACACGCACACAATAGTACTCCAGTAATAAAAGCAACACAGAATAACATCACTCAAGAACGTAGTCTTATACTGTCAGTACCTCATAGTCCGAAGCAAACTAATTCCATTTCTTCTAATTCGCCATCCATGTTCAATGTTCAAGTCTTGTGGGAATTCGACATGGTATATATTGCGGTTCATATGATCAAAGATTCTGATGCAGTTTCGCTCCATGCTTTATTATTTCTAGTTGTGTAAGTTATGGATTACATTCAGTACCTTATAGTCTGAAGCAAACTAATCCCTTCTTTTAAAATCTCCCATTCGTGTTCAAGTCCAGTGTGAATTTGACATGCTATATATGAGGGTTGAAATTATCAAAGGTATTAACGGGCAGCTTTCTTCCATGCTTTATTGTTTGTCTTTATGCCAGTTATAGGTTACATTTCCTTGTTATCATTCATTCAAACAACTTGATATTTTTTTTTCATATTATTTGATTGAACTTCTAAGTTTGTTGTTTGCTTTTTGGTATGTGCTCATGTAAACAAATTACTTGCTGATTATTGCAATTAGTATTTTTTTGCAGAAGCAGAAGTTTACGAATTTTTGTAATAGTATTAAAGTTTTTGGTATATATGTGCTATGAGAGTTTTGATTATAAATGTCTTGTTAACATGTAAAATAAGAAGCACTCAAGACAAGACACAAGCTGAAAACTTTAAAAATTTGAAGTACTACGACATATTGTGTTTCTTTTTTTTCTTGCCTAATCAGAATTGGTTTGCATTGATGTTCTCCTGGACAATAATAAATATTTTCCTTGGTAATCCGTTTTTGTCTATAATTAACTTACTAGATAGATAATTTTCTTTTTGACTGGATTATACATTTGCAACTTAAATGGGCAATAGCTGTCCCCCCCCCCTCCCATTTTTTTTTAACTTGTGGAATCTATTGCATTTGGTCGGTTGATCAGCGATTTACCTTGGTAACCCGTTTTAATTGTCTATATTTAACACTAAATAGATAATTTTTCTTTAGACGGAATTAAACATTTATAAGTTGAAAGAGCAATAATTGTTCTTCTCCTCCTCTTTTTTTCAAGTTTTGAAACCTATTGCATTAGGTTGGTTAATTAGCGGTTTCCAAAAAAAAAAAAAAAAAAAAAAAAACACGTTTCAGACATATACGAGGATAAAAATAATTTAACTTTGTGCAAGTAAACAATAATAATAAAATTACACGTTAATTTAAAGCACAAATGAGCAATAAAATGCAGACATATGTTTCGGGATTGCTTGGAATCCCTTTTTCAATGCGACAAGGAGCTTCTAGATGCAAAACATCCAAATGAAGCAGACAGAACAACAAAAACAAAGCTTATATAGCCTAAGAATTATCTGTAAACCAATGAGAATAAAGGCAGCGTGAAGTGGAAGTAGAAGTAGCAGGAAGACACCAATAAGAGAGCAACAAACGAATCCAGTTGAAAGTACAGGAAGTAAAAAGGAATATCAATAAAAATAAAGCAAAAAAGACGACAGCATGCATAAAAATTGCAAAAATAATAAAATAAAATACAAAGAATAAAATTGAAATAAAAATAAGTACAGAAAACCAAAACAAAATGCAAAACAAAGTACACATGTAAAGGAGGGGGAGGGGAGGAAGGAGAAAAATAGACACAAAAAAGGAAAACAACAAGAAAACCTAGAAAGAACAACAAATTAAAGAAATTTATGCCAGACCTGTGAAAAATAAGGAGTTGAGGAAGAATCATTAACCAAATTAGAACTATTCCTGTTAATATGATAAGCTTCCCAAAAGTCAAGCTCTAAAGGGGAAGAACATTTTTGAATAATTTTACCAGAATTGAAATCAAAAGAGTGGTTGGAATTCCAACAATGTTGAGCAATGCTAGACTTATTTAACTCTTGCTTTCGTACATAACCTTTATGCTCATTTAAGCGAATTTTCAGAGCACGTTTTGTCTGCCCAATGTAAGAAAGGCCGCAACGGCAACTAATTTGGTAAATACCCCAAGTGTTAAGTTGATCGACAGGATCCTTAAGAGAAGAGAAGGAAAGTTTGTTACTAGGAGCAAAAACGACTTGAAATTGAAACCTTTTTAGGATTTTAGCAATACGGAAACTGACAGAATGAAAGAATGGTAACACAACCAAATTCTTTCTAGAAACCACATTATTGGGACCAGAAGTTTTCTTAGAAAGTTTGTTATGAATAGAATCAATTAAAGAGTGAGAAAATCCTCTATCAACAGCACAGCTTTCAGATAGTTGAGTTCAATCTTGAGAAGCTCAGGAGAAGAGCAAATATTAATAGCACGATGGACCAGAGCATTAAAAGCCGAATATTTTTGGTTGGGAGGATGAGACGACAGTCTGTGAGGAGGTAAAGAAACAGCAAAAGGTTTACGATAGACAGAAGTAGTGAAACCAGACTCACACTTAGAAATAAAGACATCAAGAAACCCGAGGCTACTATTAAGTTCTTTCTCACAAGAAAACTGGATATTAGGATCAATGGAGTTCATAATAGAAAGAGCATCATCAATACCTAACAAGTTACTGTCCGTTAGGACAAAACAATCATCCACATAACGAACATAAAATTGAAATTGCAATTTCTGGAACAGTTTTTCCTCAAAATAATGCATATAGAAATCACTTAAAATAGGACTAAGAGGACATCCCATAGCCAGGCCATCTACCATAGCATAGAATTTACCATTAAATACAAAAGTGCTCTGTTGCAAGCACACACGAGTAAGGAAAACTAATTCCTCAATTTCCACAGAAGTAAAATGGAATTCAGAAAGCCTTTTCCTGAGGCAAGTCAAAGCGCCATCAACAGGAACATTAGTAAACAAAGAATTAACATCAAAAGAGGCCATAACTGAATTATTCGGAACGAAGTTATGAAGTTTCTTAACAAAATCGGTGGAATTTTTAACAGTGAAAACATTCTGACTTCTAAGTGGAGAAAACACAGAAACAAATACTTGGAAAGTTTATATGAAGCAGTGCCAATATTGGAAACAATTGGTCTGAAAGGAATACCTGCCTTGTGTACCTTTGGTAAAGCATAAAAACGTGCACAATTAGCAACAGAAGGAATCACAGACCGTTTAGCAATCAAAGGAATAGAATGAACAAACTTAACAGCAGAAGAAATAGCTTTTAACTCTTTGTCACTAGGATCTTTATATATTTCAGAATATAGAGGATTTTCTCACTCTTTAATTGATTCTATTCATAACAAACTTTCTAAGAAAACTTCTGGTCCCAATAATGTGGTTTCTAGAAAGAATTTGGTTGTGTTACCATTCTTTCATTCTGTCAGTTTCCGTATTGCTAAAATCCTAAAAAGGTTTCAATTTCAAGTCGTTTTTGCTCCTAGTAACAAACTTTCCTTCTCTTCTCTTAAGGATCCTGTCGATCAACTTAACACTTGGGGTATTTACCAAATTAGTTGCCGTTGCGGCCTTTCTTACATTGGGCAGACAAAACGTGCTCTGAAAATTCGCTTAAATGAGCATAAAGGTTATGTACGAAAGCAAGAGTTAAATAAGTCTAGCATTGCTCAACATTGTTGGAATTCCAACCACTCTTTTGATTTCAATTCTGGTAAAATTATTCAAAAATGTTCTTCCCCTTTAG
This sequence comes from Octonoba sinensis, assembly GCA_038502835.1. NCBI lineage: Eukaryota > Metazoa > Arthropoda > Arachnida > Araneae > Uloboridae > Octonoba > Octonoba sinensis. The sequence continues at coordinate 46,767,049 of CM076603.1, forward strand.
AGCTTGACTTTTGAGAAGCTTATCATATTAACAGGAATAGTTCTAATTTGGTTAATGATTCTTCCTCAACTCCTTATTTTTCACAGGTCTGGCATAAATTTCTTTAATTTGTTGTTCTTTCTAGGTTTTCTTGTTGTTTTCCTTTTTTGTGTCTATTTTTCTCCTTCCTCCCCTCCCCCTCCTTTACATGTGTACTTTGTTTTGCATTTTGTTTTGGTTTCTGTACTTATTTTTATTTCAATTTTATTCTTTGTATTTTATTTTATTATTTTTGCAATTTTTATGCATGCTGTCGTCTTTTTTGCTTTATTTTTATTGATATTCCTTTTTACTTCCTGTACTTTCAACTGGATTCGTTTGTTGCTCTCTTATTGGTGTCTTCCTGCTACTTCTACTTCCACTTCACGCTGCCTTTATTCTCATTGGTTTACAGATAATTCTTAGGCTATATAAGCTTTGTTTTTGTTGTTCTGTCTGCTTCATTTGGATGTTTTGCATCTAGAAGCTCCTTGTCGCATTGAAAAAGGGATTCCAAGCAATCCCGAAACATATGTCTGCATTTTATTGCTCATTTGTGCTTTAAATTAACGTGTAATTTTATTATTATTATATACGAGGATGCCTACGAGAATGCACAATTATAAAATATTTTTTAAATATTTAATTTTCAGCATGTAAAAAGGGAAGCATGTATGCTTTGTTCTTGAATCCTTCTCATAATTACCTTAAAAACATTGAGTTTTAATTAATTCATAAACCTTTAATTATATTTATAAAAATCAAGCGTCGAAGTTAAAACATTACTCTTGCGTCTTTAAAATGTCACGGTAAATTTCCTTTACACAAAAATAGACTCAGTAAAGAAATAAACATTCAGAAAAGGGCTCGTGTGAAACACTTTTTTTAATAGAAATGAATACAAAAATAAATTAAGATTTCATCTTACAGAAACTTTGTGAAAAATCGCAAGAATAAACCAACCGCAGTGCTCTTTTCCAAGCTTTTCACTTCTGCTCTTTTTCCCAAAATGTTTATACTTTTTAAAATTAATTTTCGGTTCACACACGAGATTTTCAGATTTATTACGCTCTTTTAATTTTAATTTATTCAACTATTTTTTTCTTGCAAAAGCAACAGCTGCTTGAACTTGTTACTGCTGAAAAAGCGGATTCACGTTAGAAATTATATTTTCTTTTCTGAGCAATATAACTTACAATGAAACGAATATTAAATTCTTAAATTGTAAAGACCAATTGCAGTTTAGATGTATTGTATGCAATCAATCTTATTTGCTTTTTTAAAATACTTTGTTTCCAACTAGCAAATAATGATTCGTTTCCTGTCGTGCCTAATCTGAAAAAGAAAGGTCATATATGTAGCAATGCAGTATACTAAAATTTGCAACATTTTCTTTAGATTTGAAGTGAACCGTTTGCAAGAAAAGTCTTAGCTTATGCATGTGAGACAAATGTTTCATTTATCATAATCAATATGAATTACCACCAAATACCTATTAAATTCATGCTTATTAAATAATTAAAAATGGAATTGAAAATCTATTTTTGTCAAATTCCTATAGATTTTGCATAATACCTATATAACCGTTTACCACAAATGCCTATTGATTGTGCTTATCATATAAGTAAAAGTAGAACTGAAATCAATTTTTGTCACAAATAGCTATATATTATATACTACACCTAAATAATTGCTTATCCCACATACCTATGTATTTCGCTTATTAGATAAGCAAAAAAAGAATTAAAAAATTTAACTTTGTCACCGCTCTTTTTTATAGCATACCTATATAATTGTTTGTTTCACACACCTATTGAATTCACTCATCAAATAAACAAAAATAAATTGAAAAATTTGATTTTGTCATCGCTCTTTTTTATGCTATACCTATATAATTGTTTATCCCACATACCTACGGATATCGCTTATTAAATAAACAAAAATTGAATTAAAAAATATAATTTCGTCATAGATTTTTTCTTACAATAGTTCATAAAACATTATGCAAGTAAATACAATATGTTTTTCAAGCACCCGAGAAAAAAAATGCTTGGGATTTTGTAGGGTGCTCTATTTCTCCCTCTTTCATTTTGGGATTAGATTATGTTGTAAAACTGCCAAGGGGATACAAGAATCTGATACATTAACTGCCATGTTATCACTGATTCTCTGGTTTTGCTTAGATCTGCAGTCTGATGGTCGCTGGCTATCAAATGGGCAATTAAGTAAACGATAAGACTAATGGTTGACTGGAGATTCTTCACCGCTGAAATCAATACTTGGAAATTCTAGCAAGTCTTTTTTCAATTTTTCGTCGACGAAAAATTCCATGCAGTGTAAGAATACTTATTTAAAGAATACAATTTTTTCTGCATTAACTAAACAATTTGAAAAAAAAATTTAATGTATTTTTTGAAGTCTGCGATAATATGTAATGAAACTCACAGTTCAAGCATCAGCAGTTTTTATCCTATTTTCCCGTGAAAGTTTATAGAAAATTTTTAAAATGTATGAAAGAAGGCTTTACGTATCGTAAAAAATACAGAAAGGTAATAAAAAAGGGAAGTGATTAAATAAAGAATGAAAAATAAAAATTTGAGAGTAGGTTTTGAAATGGTGAAAAAGTTTGCCTGTTGATCTGTCTGTCTTACCTGTTTGCCCCAACCCCCATAAATAACTTTAGACGGAATTGCCGTTTCGAAAAAATTATTATTATTATTATTATTATTTTGCATTCGGAAGATCTAGGCAAGAACACCTCATTTCCATATTTTATTTTTTTATTTGAACAATTTTTCCTATAACTTTGAATAGTTGAAAAAAATTTAACATAAGCTCCTGTAGAGAATTGTGAAGCAAATTATATATCCTGGACATAGTATTGAAGTTCCTTTGACTAAACGTATTGGAATGAGCTCTCGACATGGACTATTTTTCGATTATAGCAATTTTTGTTCGATTTCAAACAGTTCGAAACAATTTACATTACCACCTACGGAGAAATTTTAATCCTATATAAATAATGATCTAACAGACAATTTGCTTGGAACAAACTTTATCGGAAATATCTTATGACGTAGAACTTGTACAGATACGTAGCTTATCCGGAATTTAACGGCCCTATTCTTCCATGAAACATCTTGATCTGGATTTTCAAGGATATTAGAATATATAAGAAAAATAATATATAAGAAAAGGATATATAAGAAAAAAATGAGTTAAAAAAGGAGTGAAGTTCATCCAGAACTAAACGAGCTTATTTTCCAATGAAATGTTTTGGTCTAGATTTTTAAGCTAATTTTTGAAAGTAAAATACATAAATGAATGTGTGAAAGAATGTATGAGCAAATGAGTGAATAAATAAATAAATAAATGAAGGTGTGAATAAATACATGAATGAGGGAATAAATATGCATTAACAATTGAAAAAGACATATTTGAAGCAATTAAGAAATAAGCTAAATTAGAAAGAGAGAGAAAGACAGCTAGACTATAAATTTGATGTTGATGTGTACCGGAAAGTAGGCTCGTATAGTTCTCGACGGAACTTATTGTTTTATGTAAGTTTGTTCAACTGATTAAGAATTAAACATTTGAAAAAAACAAACTAAGGCTCAGAACTTTCTGGGACAAAAGTACTCCCCAATATTCACAACTATGTTCTTTAGGTGATGAGTTGTATGGTCTCAGCAACTAGTCAAAACTGACTTAGCAAACGTACATAAATACTGCACACAACATTTAACAGTCATTTCTGAAGAAAGCTGATGAGCGAAAAAATCCTCTGAAAAAGTTTTATCTTTATTCTTTTCATAAGATAAATATATTTTTGTTAAAAGCGAAACATCAGTTTTAGTATTGCAATGAAATTCCTTCGAAAAAATGTTAGTACATACGTGCAGGAGCCATCAATAATTAAGTTTCTCGCCGTATAACTTTGCGAAGAAGCTTGAAGAAAATAAGTATAAACATCGCTTCTGCTATTGCAATAATCACGCGCTTGCACTAGATGCAGATACACGTTACATTTGAAAACAACGGTTGCATGAATTATTTGTATTGGGAAATAAAACTAGTACTTACCTTGCTTCCTTTTGCATAATTTAGAGTAAAATTCTCCGCCAAGTAAAAAAAAAAAAGATAAATAAAGTTACTTGTTCAATATTTATTTATTATTATTTATTTTTATTAGAAAAAAAAAAGAAATACAAGAAATAAAACTTTTTTTCTCTGGAAGAAAAATGTGAAACTGTGAATGTGAGTTCATTATTTACAGTTTTCGCTAAAGGTGCATGATATTCAGAAACACTATTATTTTTTGTTGTTTTTGCGATTCAGTTATTCCTAAAAGTAGTTTTGCAACATCGCCATTTTTTCGGCTAACAACACTAAGCAGCCAGCAGGTAAGACTATCCTTTCTTTCTAATCATGAACGCTGTGCATCGCTTTTTTTTCCTTTTTGGAAGATTTATGATACATTCACACTAAGGGAGACAAAGACATTTTGCGTCTGTTGTAATCTAATAGACTGGTGGTATGGTAATCAAACTAACAGTGATAACCTGTCTGTTCCAAAGCGCAAACAAACTGCGGTCGTCTGGTAAAAAGTGACTTTTAATGACGCAATAAAATATCTCAATCAGCTAATAGGAGGGCTTGGATATAACTAATGCATAACCAATCGTGCACGCTGAATTTTTTCCTTGCTGCCGCTCGTCACAGAGGATGTAAATGACTATTAGTTGTACCTTAATTTGTCATGCCTTCCACTAATCTGGCAATGTGTTCTGTTTTGTTTTAATCAAATACCAAAAGCAGTACCGATACATCAACTTCCCAGTTATTGATTTTTATTGGTGTTTTTTTTTTTTTTTTTTTTGTTTTATCAAATATTATACACTGATAAATGGAATTTAAAATTTGTAGACTTCACCTTTCAGATTCTTTATTGTTCAACTTCTACGTTTTGGGATATCAGATACACTTTTTCTTTTTTATTACATTTTACAACAGAACACATACCAGACATAGAAGTTACACTAAATTACGTTGCATAGTGGGGTAATACATTGAGTAGTTGGCCATTCTATGGAATGGTCATCATTACTGATAATAATAGTAAACTGTTACTAGAGACAGTTTTTAAAAATATTTCATGCGTATTTTTACTGTAAAAAAATATACATAGGCTACTTTACGTTTTTTTTATTTCTTGTACGAAGTACCAGAAGTATGGTAATCGCGAAAAATTTCCCACTCAAATTTCAGCCTTAATTTGCATTTTAATCGCAAATTAATCACTTTGTACTGTTTTTTTTTTCGTGTGTCCGTATCTATGTACAAACGCGCGCGAGCGTATGGGCGAAATATGGATTTTGATCGTCCCACAGTCCGCTATGGCGAATTTTCTTGTGCCGTCTGGATGTTCGTATGGTGCGTTTGGCGCATCTCGTAAAACTCACAAACGGTTGGTTGTAGAAGGTTGAAATTTCGTAAGTAGGACTTGTCGCGCAGTTCTGCTTTTAGTTCTAATCGGATGTTCCAAAAGGGGTGCTTTATGCAATTTTGTGGCAATTGCAAAAAATTGACTGTTCGTGCTGTTCAAATTCTGTTCGTGCAAATTTTCAGTCGTTTTTCATATCAAGATATTTACTCAAAGGCATTACTGAAACCAGCTCCATAGTTAAGTTTCTGGACGCCCATTCGGCGACAACTTGCAAATAGTTCGCCAAATTTCCGAGGTATTGCCAATTTTGGTGCGAAAGTCGAGAAGCTAAATCCAGTGTCAGATTGGCGAATTCTCGTATAACTCCCATGTGCGTTTGCAAGAATAATTATGATCTGGTAAAACTATCCGCATCCATTGGTTCTCAACAAACTAGTGGGTTTAAGTGCTTAAAATGCTCTTCTCCTAACTGTAAGGTACGCTTACTTTTTTTTTTTTTTTGCAGATCCCGTATCGTTACTATAGTTTTAATTTAAAATTTTATACTCCAATAAAAAGATGAAATTCCTTTAATTTTCAAAGCGCCATTCTCTATGTTTACTATACTCTATATAGGTGTAATTATGTGTAAGTGAACTATGAAAAGTTATTTTAAAAATAAAGAAACGGATAAATCTAACTTTTTACTTGCGTATATGATACGCGCACCCACTTTTTTTAGTTCTGAAAAATGTATATTATGTATTTTTAGTGTAGTACATGGTGAGCACATCATAATTTGTTTTTCTTCAAATAAATGCTCCAATGTTTTAAATACTTTTGATAAATGCTGACTATGGCCACAGTAGTGATTCAAATGCACATGATATTGTAACTTTTCAAGTTCTCACTATAATTCAGAGAAGAAGGTAAACTTTTTATGCAAGTTTTTGCATGTATATTCTTTTTAATCTTATATTACTTTACAGCATGAATCGTAAAGCATTCACCGATTTTAACGCGGATTAAGTTACAACAAATGCATTCCATCATCTTGCAGTTATTTTACTGTTATACCAGTTATTTTTCACTATCTTTTAATATTTTTTCTTTAGATATTATTTACAAATATATATATTTCCCCAGAATAAGCAACAGTTCCAATATGAATGGCAATTAGACTCATAATTTTGCACCGACTTCTAAAACTATGTTTAAAAGTCACATCGATGCTGTTTAAAAAATTAATTTACTTTTCACTTTTTAGAGGAATTTATAATTTGAAAGCAGTTGTATTTTTTTTATAAAAATTCTTTTATTTTATTCTTTTTAGTGTAAATACGTGTTAAGTATAACTACTCTATTTTTAAAAAGTCCATGTCAAAGGACAAACCTTCTTTGAATGAATGGCACTAAAAGCTAATCCTTTGTATGATAAATTCGGCTTTGAAGTCGATTTTAGCAAACACACTGATTGGATTTAATTTTGGCTTCAGAGAGTCCTTCAGTCAAACTCTTGCTGTAATTGCTTTTAATATTATAGCACAATGCAAACACTTTTCTAACAATGACTTTTATATTTATTAACAGTTTCCCAACAAAGAAAAATCAAGCCAAGCCTTTCTAATTAAAATTAAAAATACTTATTTTTCATTCGTAACGTTTTTTCTAAAAGACAAATGTAGTCAAATTGATGTGCGATATTTGAGTTAGACGACCCTCTATCGATTAAAGAAAAAATCATCAAAATCGATTCATTTAGTCAAAAGTTATAGATAAGAAAACAAAGAAATGACTGTCTTTCTGACCATAACTTTTTTTCTAATTATCGAACAGGGTCAAACGAAGGTGTGGGACCTATGGGAAACCACCCCTGATCGATTTTTAAAAAAATTATAAAAATCGGATCATCCGGTGAGAAGTTCTGAGTGGACAAAAAAAAAAAAAAAACCACATACATACAATACGAATGTATAACCTCCTTCCTTTGTGAAGTCGGTTAAAAATAAAAAAGCTTTTCTTTTAGCTAAATTGTGTCATCGTGGTGGAAGAATTGAATATTATTTTACGTATTTTTATTGTGCAAGAGAAAAAACATACCCAGATAAAATCTAAAAATAGCCCAGATTGATGTGTGTTCTAGAGACTAGACCAAAGTTTTTTGAAAAAAACTATTGCTTTTTTCATTTTTTTCCGATTTCCTTTAGAATTGGAAAAGAAAAGTATCATTTTCAGAACTGAAATAACATCTTTACAACCACCTACATTTTGAAGTGTCGTATGAAAACTACGGCAAAATATAAAATGTGTCAGTCCATGCATGATGGCAAAGCTCTGCTCAAAATATTTCAAGAAACAACAAAACTGATGATGGGACCGAAATCTCCAGAGTTCTTGAAGATTAGTTGTTGACTTTTGCTACTGATAGCTTTTCATTTTTAATGAAATTTCACTCTCTTTATAAAAAAAAGTTGTTTTGCGTTCTTTTATATTCTTTTAAAATTGTATTTGTCAGTGGCACATGTTTTTTCTCTCTCTTTTTTCTATTCGTGACATTTAATTTTTTGTATTGATTTCGTAATACTATCGTATGCTTTTAAAAACATTTTTAGTTTCCACCTTTCCCCCCGCAAACCACTAAGTCTTATTTTAGGGTGGTCCGAATCTGCTTTTAGTCGTCTCGGACTAACGGACCACCAATGATTTCGAAGGCCGCGTAGAGAACATAAAATGCATAATAATATCGTTAAATTAATAACTAGGCATCAAATTTATAACTTTTTCTTTTAAAAACTTTTTTAGTACCGCCCCACTACCTTTTTTTTTATGCGGAAAGATTGCTCAGGTGTCATTATATAAATGAAAGTGTATTTTGAATCAGGAATCTTGAAAAAGAAAAAAAATATATTAAGCTTTCGGACCAGTTAAGTATAAATATGTACTGGACCGCCGACAATATGACTGGTCCGCTAATGTTTAAGCCACGTTTACACGATGCCAGTTGAAGAGCGAATTGTCTGGATACAGTTTATTTGGTACGTGTGAACAATTCAGGCCAATTGGCGAGTCAGCTGCCTCGACAGTTGTCCTGAAATTCAGTTGGCTCGAGGAGTAGACAAGGGACAATGAACTGTGCCCAGTGCGACCCCCACCAGTCGGAATCAGTTGTCGAGCCAGTTGACGACGTGTGAACGTTGCAGCCAGTTGATTTGCTTTGTGTTGTGCTAATTTACTCGTGTCGATTGACATCGTCTCTCAGCCATTTTTCGTCATCAACTGCCATGCCAATACTTTCAGGTTCTCTTCGAACTGGCCTGGCCATGACATTCCCCCAACTGTCCAGAGACAATTGGCCCCGACAGTTGTCTCTTCAATTGGCATCGTGTAAACGCGGCTTTATTACGAAATCTCTTTCTCACGCCAGTGGTCCCGTGGACAAGAGTTTTATTTTTGGGGGTTGCCAATCGTTTTTTTTTTTTTTTTTTTTTTGCAGTTTAGGACCAGTGGACCACCAAGGATTTCAAACACTGCGTATACAGAAGACATTGCATAAGAATATCATTAAATTCATAATTACTCAAACATTTCTGTCGGTTGTTAAATTATAAGCAATACAAAAGCAAATCCATCTAAAGAATTTCATAAAAAGTAAGCGAAATTAGATATTTCTGATGGAATTTATCTTTGTTTTATGTAAACGCTATTATTTTTAAGCGCAATCTGAAAACGGAATCTTACAAAATAAATAAATGAATAAATAAAATGGAATAAATACGTCCTTGCAAGTAAATAAATAATACGGAATGATAAATATTCAGACAATGTTCCTGAAAGGCGGATAGAAGAAAACTCGAAAGCATTAACTGTGTCAGGTATCAGTATCAGTTGCAAGAAAAAAATGTTGCTTAGCTCAGCAGTCTAGCGGTCTCCAGCTGCCGAATCGTCAATTAACTACATGATTAGAGTAATGGGTCTGTTGAGCTACCACACTAAAAAAGAATCGATATCTGCTATTCCCTGTCTTTCTTTCGATCGCAGATATTTCCACCGTTTCTTTAAATTATAAATCGTTTTACTCGATAAGATAAATTAATGAATGAAAAGATTAATTTTTCTTTAATAAAGGCAAGGTTAAAAAAACGTTAAACCTATTTCAGTGAATAAAAGGTTTTTTATTTTAGTTTGACAGTGAAACGGGGACCACTATATTACTTACACGTGTATCGCACTCACAAAGAACCCATTACGAATGCAGGTGGATGAGCCTTGGGAACGTTAATTAACCGAGTGAAGAAAAACAGATAGCGGGGGCTGTGGTCATGATGGGTGTTCAGCAAGTCGGGTATTTAACTCCCAACCCTCCGGTTGAACTCCGACATCCTAACCACTAGGCTACCACGGGTGCATCCGTATTCGCAGGACAGTTCCCCCAGGAATGCCATTGAAGCGTAAAGATAAACACCCACAATGGGACCCAGAAAGTAATCTCTGAAGCTAGCAATTCTAAATGCAGGACCAGTTTCCGCCATTTATGACCACTTGAACAGTAAGAAAAATTGCTGTCGTGCCAAATAGGCGATGAAATTCGTTTTCTGGAAAAATTCAAAAGCGCTTTCACAGCCCCGTTGACCGTCAGGTGGGCCACTCGTTGCCATAGTTACAGGACGAGAATTCCGAGGTTTCTGGTAACTGATTAAAATAGACTTTGATCACAGTCAAACGCCCCGGAGAATAATCTTGATCAAGCAATGCAGATTTTTCGTAATGCCTTTTTTTTATAGTTGTGAGTCATTTGTTTTATTTATGAATCATTATTATTTTATTTTGTTTATACTAATTACCTTTTGGATTACAGAATGAAATACAGGATAGCAGTGTATAGGGGCGGACTTCCCCGACAGCCCAACGGCCGTCGGGCCGGTGCGCCCTCGTCTCGAGGCGCCCCTTCATCAAAAATAGGAGGGGCGCATCGATAAGAGGTAGGTATGCACCGATGCGCCCTACCTCTAAAAAGCTTTTTCGGTGTTCTGAGTGGTGACTTTGGGCGGGGAGATCCCCCCCCCCCCGAGTAAGCATTTGGTGCCCTATTACGGTAGCCAGTCCGCTACTGTAACTTATATTAAAATGCATTAAATGGAATAGGTGAGAATGTCTGAAACTTATTTGAAAAATATGTTCAAGGCATTTTTGAAAATTCGTTTCTTTGCATCAACTATTTTAAAATTGGTTTATTCATGGCAATATGAAAATAATGACAGTATTATTAAAATCTGAAGTGCGAAAAAAAAGTATAACTTGCAAAAGGCGTATCAAGCTTAAAATGGGGTGGGAGGGGCGGGGGAGGGGCACCTTTCTAAATCTTCGCTGCATTTTAATGAATATTTAGAACTTTGTAGTTAATTCAAATTTTTGGTTTTATTTCAAGTACTTCCTATTGGAGGGGGAGGGGAGGGGGACGATCACCCACTCATTCAATGTCTCCATTAACCGATTTTCACTCAAGTAAGTCTGGTTTTAGAGGTATAGTTTTTAATAAATATTAGTTTGCCAAGTTTTAATAAGAGCTCAAACTTTCGAAGGATCTGCGTAAACAGTTCAGGGGGTTGGTGAGCAATAGCAAGCAGGTGGCAGAAGCCCTCTAGTTGATAAAAAAACTAAAGTTTAAATTTCAAAGTTGAACACAGCAATTGTTGAGATTTTCTTTAGTGAAAAACGGTTTCCATTATTTTTTTGTATGATGCGTTTTCTTGGGATGAAGTATAGAAGAATTACAATTTAAAGTAGTAAAATATAAAATTAATACTTAATTTATTGTTCTAATGAAAAATTTAGCTGAAAGTTACGATGGACAGTTGATACAGGGCCGCCGAGAGCTTATAATCGGGCCTCAGGACAAAATACTAAAATGTGGGGCCCGTACACCCACAAATAAAGCCCTCCCTACTCCCCCTCATAAAATGACCAAAGATTGTCTACACTTACACTTGCGTTTTTTAGACTTTAATTTTGAAAGATTCGGAACCCATCAATTTCTGTTTGCCTAATAGGGTGGCCTGCCTAATACTCTCATGATCAGTTTTTTTTCTGCGTGACGCAAGTCTGATCATAGAAATTGCGTGTGGTGGGAGAAGGGAATACAAAATTTAACTTCCTATATCTATAGGCATGCCAATTGGTTGATATGTTTCACACAGCAACGCAGTAGTGGGAAGAGTTAGTTAATAATAAAGGTGATTTTAATTTAATTAATGCAAAACTGGAATTTAATTATTTAGAAGTATATTAATTGTGCCTTTGAACTAATTTTTCTTTGACTGTAAAAAAAATCCAGAGCAAAGAAGTGAATCAACCATACCGCATCCTGCTGCACAGGTGGGCAACATTAGTTACGGCCAGGGGCGGACAGGGAAGAAAATTCCGAAAATTCGGCCCGGGCATATTTCAAACAGACCGGCCCTTTGGGGGGGGGGGGGGGAGAACTACCAAGGAACAGAAAATGAACGCTAATCAGATATTATACATCCCTCCCCCGAAAATTTTTGAAATTTACTCAATGACAACAACGAGTTTTAAATAGCTTTTTAAAAAGAATTTTGGCTTTCAAAATTGCAGTAATTTACATGAAACTAGGTAGAGTTGACGAATAGACGAATAAACATGAAAAATTATGTACTCGTCGTATGCTTTGCCTATTGAGTGTGTTACAATAAGTATCTTAACATCCAATAAAAATTAGTTCTAGTTATGAAAAAGTTAAAATAAATGTTCATTGTTCTGGTTTCCAGTAATATAACACACAAATAATAACAGGTTTCAAAAAAAAAAAAAAACAAACTCATCCACAATCAAATATACATTGCAATATTTGCTTAAAAATTATTTTCCTTTTGAAAGCCATATACTGTTTTAAAAAAGGGGACTCGTATTTGCTACATCATCTATTAGACTTTCCATGTCAAGATTTATGTCTTTTTCACGCTACATTTACATCAATGATTCCAATTTGTCCTGAGTTAAATTCTTCTTAACTCGGCAATCGGCTGAGATAACTGGCCGCGAGAAATTCTCTGGGCCAGCTTGAGGATTTCTCATAGCCCTGAGAATTTCCATCACCACAGCTGTATTGAGAAATTCTCAGGGCCATATTTAGTAGATTGTATAGGGCGACCAAATGTTGGGGTGGCCAGAAAAAAATTTCGAGGATATCTTTGGGGACATAGCAAACTAAAACATATTCCCATCTATTATGAAAAATAGCTCACATTAATGTATTTTAAACGGTATCTAAACATATTTTCCACAAAATGTACGCATATTTTCTTAGATCATTGCCTGTTAGAAGTTTTAGTACTAGGCAACAATTTGATATTTGCCATAATAATATCTAAAATTTTACAAAATACTATCTAAAAGTTCTAAAGTACAAAACGAGAAGCAATTTGAAGAGAAAAAACAGAAGTTTAAACTTGGGAACATTACGTGTCCCGAAGTAGTTAAAGTATATTTGGGGAAAAAGCATTAAAAATATACAAATTTCCCGAAATTCGAGGACATTCTGTCACCTTAAGATTGCAGGGATTAAAAATATTGTCAGTAAATATGTAGATATATATTTAAATAATATTAAATGTCTGCAAAATAGATTAATCTTTCGTATTCATCATAGAAGGGCAATAATACGTAATATGTTAATTAGCTGTTAATAGCTACCGCCCTTTAGGGCGCTGCGCCGCGAGGCTATCGCCTCGCCGCCTTAGCCTTTCCCTCCGACACTGCTCAAATTAAAGAAAAAAAACATCAATGTTGCATATCTCAAAAGTTTGCACCCCAGGCGGCCGGACTTTCTAAACGGACGAGCCGGCACTGAGAATTTCTCAAGACTGCCCCGAAAGCTCGTCTGGCCATACTGATCAACTATTCTGAACGCTTGTTCTACAGTAACAAGGTAGATAAATTAAGAAATCTGGATTTGAAACACTTTAATTTGCATTTCTGCTATTGCAAGAGATGTAATAGGAATATTTAACTAGTCTTTTTATACATTTCTTTTGATTTTAACTGTAGCACCTGCAATACCTACGTATTTGTTTGATATATCAAATACATTGTTCTAATTCTGTATAGAATTGGAATACAAATGTTTAATTAAACATGTTAGTTTATTTTTAATCAAGTTATTTAGGCATAAAACATAATAACGTATTATCACATTTATCTTATACATTGTTATAAAAACAGTAATTATGATGTATTAACATCAGTTTTTCTGGTAAAATTACATTGTATGCTTTTTCATGAGTATTGTCTACTTCTAAGAGCAAATGCTCAGTTTTATGGACAAGTATGTTTCATGTTAAAATGTAAAAATTTTTTAAAAGTCCATAAATTAAAGATATCTACTTTTGTCCCTTTTAAACTTTCTGGATAAAACTTTCAAGTAAGACCACATCCCTAGCTACATTTAAATTGATTTTTAAAATATAAAAAATAAAATTGGTTTATGCATCGTAAACACCGAAAATTACAAAAACTATAAAGAAAATAGTTTTTATGGATCATTCGCAAATGATTTCACGCTTCCGGGGGGGGGGGGGTTCGTGAAATTATGACTGGGGGAGGGGAGGGGTAACAAGAAATGTAGCATCATGCATTGTGCAGCATAGCGTGACATGTGACAAAGGGGGGAGGGGAGGCATAAAATTCATTCATTTTAAAACATCCTTTCTCTTTTCGATTTTAGCAACTCTATCTGTTGCGCCATTTTATTTAGCAGGTCGAGAACGGAGCTGGATAGGCGAGAATAGACAAAAGTTAACACGTGCAGTTAAAAAAAGAGGGCAAAAGCAACCCTCAGTAAAAAGTTCCCACTAAAATTACCCCGCCAACCCCGCCAATTTTTCCTGCTTTGCAAAACGACGCTGGATCGGATTTTCAGCGCTACCCCCAAGGAAGCGTTATCATGTTAATCCTCCCTTGGGAGCTTGACCCCTTTCCCTGACCCCCCACTGCGTGCCAAAACGGATACCACGAACGCTTCCTTGGGGGTAGCTCTGAAAACCCAAACCTCGACCAGCGTCGTTTTGCAAAGAAACGTTGGCGCGGTAATTTTAGTGGGAACTTTTTACTGAGGGTTGCTTTTACCCCCTTTTTTTAACTGCACGTGTTAACTTTTGTCTATTCTCGCCTATCCAGCTCCGTTCTCGACCAACAAAATAAAATGTCGCAAGAGATAGAGTTGCTAAAATCGAAAAGAGGAAAAGATGTTTTAAAATGTATGAATTTTATGCCTCCCCTTCCCCCTTTGTCACATGTCACGCTATGTTGCACAATGCATGATGTCACATTTTTTGTTACCCCTCCCCTCCCCTTGTCATAATTCCACGAACCCCTCCTTGAAACGTGCGATCATTTGCAAATGATCCATAAATACTATTTTCTTTTTAGTTTTTGTAATTTTCGGTGTTTACGATGCATAAACCAATTTTATTTTGTATATTTTAAATTTTTTTTATATTTTTATATTTTTTCAATTTAAATGTAGCTAGGGATGTGTTCTTACTTGAAAGTTTTATCCAGAAATTTTAAAAGTGACAAAAGTAGATATCTTTAATTTATGGACTTTTAAAAAATTGTTTTTATATTTAAACATGATACATACTTGTCCATAAAACTGAGCATTTGCTCTTAGAAGTAGACAATACTCATGAAAAAGCATATAATGTAATTTTACCAGAAAAATTGACGTTAATACATCATAATTACTGTTTTTATAACAGTGTATAAGATAAATGTGATAATACATTATTATGTTTTATGCCTAAATAACTGCATTAAAAATAAACTAACATGTTTAATTAAACATTTGTATTCCAATTCTATGCAGAATTAGAACAATGTATTTCACATATCAAGCAAATACGCAGGTATTGCAGTGCTACAGTTAAAATCAAAAGAAATGTGTAAAAAGAGTAGTTAAATATTCCTATTACATCTCTTGCAATATCAGAAATGCGAATTAAAGTGTTTTAAATCCAGATTTGTTAATTTATCTACCTTGTTACTTTAGAACAAACGTTCAGAATAGTTGGTCAGTATGGCCAGCCCGCATAATCGGAAACTATATGGAATCTACTATTCGATTGCACTGAATATTTGTTATATTCCTAAATGTAACACATCTGAGCATATACATACAGTGCCCTGAGTGTACATAGTAAAAAAAAGGCATAAGTAAAAAAAAAAAGGATTTCTGCACCAGAACAATAATCTTTGATTTGTTATCTAAACACAATTTAACGTGGAATAGTAATCTTTTAACTTGAATTACACATCGATAGAAATTTTGAACATAAAAACAATCAAGATTTTATCCTTTAGTATGATAATTTGATGCTTATATATACGCACATATTCCTCCCCCCCCCCCTCATATCTTGCTGAATTCTCATATTATAGCACCTTAAACAATTACTGCGAAGAAAATAATTTAAGTATGATTGTTTGAAAAATGAATAGATTTAAATAATGAAATTTGAAAAAGGTTAAACTTTTGCGAATAATTAACATTCTTCTCTACAATAAAGTACATTACATCTTAAGAAGGCCTATGACTGTTCCATTTTTTACTGAAGAAGAATGTAATCTTGCTTCTGTCGTTAATATATCTTTTTAAGTGTAGTATCCTTTAAGGCAGTGGTCGGCAACCCGTCGATCGCGATCGACCTGTCAATCGCAAGCCCATTTTAGGTCGATCGCGACAGCATTTTGGACATTTTATAGTTTAAAAAAATAAAGAAAATAACTTTTGAATTGGATGGAGAGTTTATTATTATTTTTCCCTTCAGAAAATGTTTATTAGTTTGTCAGACCATTCACCGGACCTAAAAAAACTTCCAATAATATGGATTGTCAGTCGTCACTTTAACTATGCTCTTGGTGAGAGTTAATTGAAGAATGTATACATTTCACATATGTGTTTTAGTTAAAAAACAAAACAAAAACTACTGGTTCTGTTTATCAAATTCGAAGGAAATAATATATTTGTATTGCTTTGATGCGAGTTAACGGTGTTAGCAAGCCATTATTTTAGAAATTTTAAAGTAGGTGTTTTATAAGCATCATAACTTGTTCCGACAAGAATTAACCTACAATTTAAAGAGAGACGCAATCCCAACAAATAGTGTATACCCCCCCCCCCCCCCCGGTCCTCCGAGTCGATCTTGGTGTTCGCCGAACTTGGAAAGTAGATCTTCAGTCAGTTTAGGTTGCCGGCCGCTGCTTTAAGGTGTGAGAATAACTATTTCAACTGTAAAAAAAATATTTTTGCAAAAATTCCAAATTATCACTGTGTCGGGGGAGAGGAAGCCATGGGCTTTCGGTGCCCCCTTGTTGCACCACTGCAGTATCATACACAGTTCTGAACCCCGAATTCGTCACGCTGGAGAGCGGTGTTAGGCCGAATTTTCGAATAGCGAACACGACCAAAAATGTATATGTATAGCTTAGTAATAAGATTAACAATAAATTCTTTGGTTGTGACAAGAAGTATTCACTTGCAATATAATTATTTATTTCTATTGGTCCATAGGTGAGACGTATTAATTGTAGTGTAACCATACGTCCTCGATTTTCGGAAACTGTCCCCGAATTTGTTTATTTGCTTTGTGCCCGAAAACACTTTAACTACTTATAGACGCAGGGAGTCCCAAATTTTAAAATTTCTTTTCTTTCTCTCCAAATTGTCAAAAATATACATCAGTTTTGTGTTTTTGGTTGCCGCCTAAGTTGTCTATCTAGACGAGCTTTCGGGGCAGTCTTGAGAAATTCTCAGTGCCGGCTCCTCCGTATAGAAATTCAAGGCGGCCGCCTGGGGTGCAAACTTTTGAGAAATGCAAAATTGCTGTTCTTTTCTTTAATTTTGAGCAGCGCTGGAGGGAAAGGCTAAGGCGGCGAGGCGATTGCCTCGCCGCGCAGCTCCCTGAAGGGCGGTAGCTATTAACAGCTAATTAACATATTACGTATTATTGCCCTTCTATGATGAATACGAAAGATAAATCTATTTTGCAGACACTTAATATTATTTAAATATATATCTACATATTTACTGGCAATATTTTTAATCCCTGCAATCTTAAGGTGACAGAACGTCCTCGAATTTTGGGAATTTTGTATATTTTTAATGCTTTGTCCCCAAATACACTTTAACTACTTGGGGACACGTAAGGTCCCCAAATTTAAACTTCTGTTTTTTTCTCTTCAACTTGCTTCTCTTTTTGTACTTTAGAACTTTTAGATAGTGTTTCGTAAAATTTTAGATATTAGTATGGCAAATATCAAATTGTTGCCTAGTACTAAAACTTGTAACAGGCAGTGATCTAAGAAAATATGCGTACATTTTGTAGAAAATATGTTTAGATACCGTTTGAAATACATTAATGAGAGCTTCTTTCATAATAGAAGGGAATATGTTTTAGTTTGCTATGTCCCCAAAGATATCCTCGAAATTTTTTTCTGGCGACCCCAACATTTGTTCACCCTATACAATCTACAAAATACGGCCCTGAGAATTTCTCAATACAGCTGTGGTGATGGAAATTCTGAGGGCTATGAGAAATCCTCAAGCCGGCCCAGAGAATTTCTCGAGTGTGAAAAAGGCATAAATCTTGACATGAAAAGTCTAATAGATGATGTAGCAAATAAGAGTCCCCTTTTTTAAAACACTAAATGGCTTTCAAAAGGAAAATAATTTTTAAGCAAATATTGCAATGTGTATTTGATTGTGGATGAGTTCTTTTTTTGAAACCTGTTATTATTTGTGTGTTATAGTATTAGTACTGGAAACCAAAACAATAAACATTTATTTTAACTTTTTCATAACTAGAACTAATTTTTACTGGATGTTAGCATACTGATTGTAACACACTCAATAGGCAAAGAATACGACGAGTACATAACTTTTCATGTTTATTCGTCTATTCGTCAACTCTACCTCGTTTCATGTAAATTACTGCAATTTTGAAAGCCAATATTCTTTTTTAAAAGCTATTTAAAATTCGTTGTTTTCATTGAGTAAATTTCAAAAATTTTCGGGGGGGGGGGGGCGAGATGCATAATATCTGATTAGCGTTCATTTTCTGTTCCTTGGTAGTCCCCCCCCCCCCAAAGGGCCGGTCTGTTTGAAATATGCCCGGGCCGAATTTTCGGAATTTTCTTCCCTGTCCGCCCCTGGACGTAACTAATGCTGCCCACCTGTGCAGCAGGATGCGGTATGTTTGATTCATGTCCTTTGCCCTGGGTATTCTTTACAGTCAGTCAAAGAAAAATTAGTTCAAAGGCATAATTAATATACTTCTAAATAATTCAATTCCAGTTTTGCATTAATTAAATTAAAATCACCTTTATTATTAACTAACTGTTCCCACTACTGCGTTGCTGTGTGAAACATATCAACCAATTGGCATGCTTATAGATATAGGAAGTTAAATTTTGTTATTCCCTCCTCATACCACACGCACTCTTCTCTGATCACACTTGCGTCACGCAGAAAACAAATTGATCATAAGTGTGAGAGTTTTAGGCAGGCCACCCTATTAGGCAAACAGAAATTGATGGGGTCCGTATCTTTGAAAATTAAAGTCTAAAAAACGCAAGTGTAAGTGTAGACAATCTTTGGTCATTTTATGAGGGGGAGTAGGGAGGGCTTTATTTGTGGGTGTACGGGCCCCACATTTTAGTATTTTGCCCTGAGGCCCGATTATAAGCTCTCGGCGGCCCTGTATCAACTGTCCATCGTAACTTTCAGCTAAATTTATCATTAGAACAGTAAATTAAGTATTAATTTTATATTTTACTACTTTAAATTGCAATTCTTCTATACTTGATCCCAAGAAAACGCATCATACAAAAAAATAATGGAAACCCTTTTTCCCTAAAGAAAATCTCAACAATTGCTGTATTCAACTTTGAAATTTAAACTTTAGTTGTTTTTTTTATCAACTAGAAGGCTTCCGCCACCTGCTTGCTATTGCTCGCCAACCCCCTGAACTGTTTACGCAGATCCTTCGGAAGTTAGAGCTCTTATTAACACTCGGCAAACTAATATTTATAAAAAACTATACATCTAAAAATAGATTTACTAGAGTGGAAATCGGTTAATGGAGACATTGAATGAGTGGGTAAACGTCCCCCCTCCCCTCCCCCTCCAATAGGAAGTACTTGAAATAAAACCAAAAATTTGAATTAACTACAAAGTTCTAAATATTTATTAAAATGCAGCGAAGATTTAGAAAGGTGCCCCTCCCCCGCCCTTTCCACCCCATTTTAAGCTTGATACGCTTTTTGCAAGTTATACTTTTATTTCGCACTTTAGATTTTAATAATACTGTCATTATTTTCATATTGCCATGAATAAACCAATTTTAAAATAGTTGGTGCAAAGAAACGAACTTTCAAAAATGCCTTGAACATCTTTATCAAATAAGTTTCAGACATTCTCAGCTATTCCATTTAATGCATTTTAATATAAGTTACAGTAGCGGACTGGCTACCCTAATAGGGCACCAAATACTTACTCGGGGGGGGGGGGGGTCTTCCCGCCCAAAGTCACCACTCAGAACACCGAAAAAGCTTTTTAGAGGTAGGGCGCATCGGTGCGTCCCTACCTCTTATCGTTGCGCCCCTCCTATAAACAAAATAAAATAATAATTATTCATAAATAAAACAAATGACTCACAACTATAAAAAAAAGGCATTACGAAAAATCTGCATTGCTTGATCAAGATTATTCTCCGGTGCGTTTGACTGTGATCAAACGGCGCTGTGAAAGCGCTTTTGATTTTTCCAGAAAACGAATTTCATCGCCTATTTGGCACGACAGCAATTTTTTTTACTGTTCAAGTGGTCATAAATGGCGGAAACTGGTCCTGCATTTAGAATGGCTAGCTTCAGAGATTACTTTTAGGGTTCCATTGTGGGTTGTTTATCTTTACGCTTCAATGGCATTCCTGGGGGAGCTGTTGTGCGAATACGGATGCACCCGGAAGCGTTATCGTGTTAATCCTCCCTTGGGAGCTTGACCCCTTTCCCTGACCCCCCACTGCGTGCCAAAACGGATACCACGATGTACACTTGGGGATAATTGCATATAAAATGCGAGGGCCCAGAAGTCCGGAGGGTACCGGCGGTGGGAGAATTTCACTTACTTTCACTGTCGGTCAAAAGAGGAAAGGTGACGTGTTTGTGGTGGCGTCATCAGCACTCTCAGAAATGGAGCTCTCACTTTTGACGATTCTTCAATCGTCAAGAAAATTTAGTCATTTATATTATTTATTAATTTATTACGATTCTTTCCTCGCGCAATCACCATGACTTAAAAAAGTTACTACACAAATTTCGCCAAATTGACGAAAGGTTTACTCGGAGCATTTTTCCCGAAGCCATTTCGTCAAATACGACGAAAGTTTCGTGAGATTTGAGCATGCGTTTCTGAGAGTGAGCGGACATCCGAATACATAATATGAGCTTGAGACCAGTCATACTTCCCTCCTTACGGTCCCCATTAAAAATGGAAATCACTCCCTTATCTGCCTTAATTCCTTGTTGCTCTGCGAGGAGAGCTTGGATATCCTAATGGCATTTGCAATCTCATGACACATTGTTACTGAAAGTTTACTTACAATCGGTGTTTCGGCAATAAGCAAAAATTTCGTTAAAATCGTATGCATCAACCAGAAAGTGTCGTATATTATGTGTATACTAGTAAGTCCTTCGGTCATACAAAATGACAGCTGTTCTAGATATTTTAAATATACAATTCTCCCAGTAACAGGAAATGCACATCAAATCAAAGATATATTTATCAGATAGAGCAGTAAAGTTTAATGACTAAATAATAAAGATATAATAATTTCGGAAAAAATATTCTTACCGAAAAAAAAAGATCTAAGTTATAATAATCTGTAAAATAAAAATATTATTTACAGTATAATCAAATTGTTTGTGAAAAATATTTATTTATATCCAACATAATCATCGTCAAAACAATAGTTTTAACAAAACTGGAAAAAAGAGCACTACCACTTTAATACATATAAAAAGCGCAGATGATAAATAAATGAAAACAAAGAAAGAAGGATTAAATTAAATTCGATTACACTGCTATAAATTTGCTAAGCTTTTGGCGAACTTCAATTTTGTAGAAGTTCGCCGTAAGTTCTCTTCCATGAAAAATGTTTTCATTATAGAAACAATTGTGTGGCAGCACGATGCAGTTTTCTCGGAGTAAGAAATTCGGAATAAGCTATAGGCGACGAATAGACACTGAAGTGGCTTATATATGATTAGTTTCCTACGTAACACAAAATTATATTTCCAACGATACATCACTTATTTGGACTTTGCTCCACTGGCGTGAATGATTCCTGTTCTAGTTTTGTGCCCATAGACAATCAGAACTTCTGTAATCCCGGAATTTATATAAATAATTAACTTATGTATCTACCTTGTTCCTCTGCCGATTTCTATTATCAAATTTTTTTTCCTAAATAAATTATGGTGTTTGAGGAAGAAGGAAATGACTTTTCAAGAAACTCAGTAAAAGCTCGTATAGCAGTTAAAGGTGTATTTGGAATTTTGGTGACCGTAAATAAAGCTTATCAAAACGTAAAATAATTCGGCGTAACTAACATTAATTTTTACAATAACTACGCTTGGACGTACACATTAACGAAATAGGGAAGTTTTCGGAAGAATTTCTATCTAATCCTCTAGAAGGTTTGTGAGCAGGCAGCGGGGCCCTTAGTAAAAGAATATTTACGAGGGAAATGACGCAAATTCAAGCTATAATTTAATATGATTATGCTGTAACTTTATAGATCTCAATATGGGTGTGCGTGTGTCTGGTGTGCAGATGGGATGCGAAATATCGAGTTAATACAGATTAATATCTATTTGTAGCAAATTGCCTTTTAATAGAAGGCGTCATGCTATTTTACTTCATGTTACGCGTCATGTTAAATGAAGTTCATGGTAGGCGTCATATTATTTTACTTCATGTTACGCGTCATGTTATTTTACTTCATGTTACGCGTCATGTTATTTTACGTCATGTTACGCGTCATGTTATTTTATTTCATGTTACGCGTCATTTTATTTTACTTCATGTTAGGCGTCATGTTATTTTACTTCATGTTAGGTGTCATGTTATTTTACTTCATGTTAGGCGTCATGTTATTTTACTTCATGTTAGGCGTTCTGTTATACAACTTCCTGAAAAACAGTCAGTACGGTCACCATGGGGGGGGGGGGGGGGGTAAGGAAGAGGGGTGCATGTGTTGTTTCAGTCTCTGTGTTCTTACTACATTCTACGAAGAAAAGGAAGCTGTTAATTGAGGCACCCAGAAGCAAAATGGTGTAAGTGACACAATGGACAATTTGGAGATAAATAGTGCAACTGATAGAGAAAGCACCATTCTTGATTGAGACATGTTATGATAGCTGTAACAGGTGATTTAGAACAAGTGCGGTGATTTACCCCAACGAGATTTAGAAAAACATAACATTAAAGGTCCTATAAGATTTAAACTATGAATGCGTTTTTCTCAGAATCGTTTCTGGGCCCAACGAGATTTAGAAAAACATAACATTAAAGGTCCTATAAGATTTAAACTATGAATGCGTTTTTCTCAGAATCGTTTCTGGGCCCAACGAGATTTAGAAAAACATAACATTAAAGGTCCTATAAGATTTAAACTATGAATGCGTTTTTCTCAGAATCGTTTCTGGGCCCAACGAGATTTAGAAAAACATAACATTAAAGGTCCTATAAGATTTAAACTATGAATGCGTTTTTCTCAGAATCGTTTCTGGGCCCAACGAGATTTAGAAAAACATAACATTAAAGGTCCTATAAGATTTAAACTATGAATGCGTTTTTCTCAGAATCGTTTCTGGGCCCAACGAGATTTAGAAAAACATAACATTAAAGGTCCTATAAGATTTAAACTATGAATGCGTTTTTCTCAGAATCGTTCCTGGGCCCAACGAGATTTAGAAAAACATAACATTAAAGGTCCTATAAGATTTAAACTATGAATGCGTTTTTCTCAGAATCGTTTCTGGGCTACATCCCTTTGCTTCTCCCCGCCTCAATTATAAACTAACTTCAACATAATCTGATAAATCTTTTAGCTATCTAAGAATATCTAAACAATTATGTGAATCGGCAAAAGATTAGCGTTTAAAAATGTTAAATTGCAGAATTAGCAAACAAAGAGCCACGAAAATATGCATGAGAGAGATCCGCAAAAGATGAAAGAGAAAACGAAATTAAAAACAAACTTTTCTTCTCTAGTTATCCCAAAAGAAAACTGAGCTTTATGATGAATCCGAAGATGTAACTAGTTTTTTCCTGAAATATTTTTCAATGCGTCCTCGTAATTTCTAATGATTGTAAATAACAAACAAGATTTTAAAAATGCATTTAATGTAGAAAATTAATTAGTTCTTAATATACAGAAAAAGAATTACGCATTCTTAAGCCCAAAGACGATTTTCTTAAGATATACTGAAAAAAACATAACCAGCTTATATGGATTAAAGTATAAGAAAAACTTAATGATTCATATATCCGGATTAAATTTCTCATATTTTCACAAAAAAAAAAAGTACCAGACGAAAATATTTTCAGATTAATCCTAAAGCTGCAAAAAATTTCTTATAAAAACACCAGAATATGAGTTTAAATAAAAATTGACTTGATTTTTTTTTGAAAGTGAATAGTACTTGTTAATATTTTAAAGAAACGCTGCTAAAAAAAGTTATAATTTAAAGTATTCCAGATGTGAAATTTTTGATAATATTTTAAAAAGCATTTTTTAATTTAGGTAGTGGAAAACACCGACTGCTTTTCGTGGATGGTTTAAAAAAAATTGTTCAGTAAGTTTTAGTAGACTTTTACATTTTATTTTAGATTTGAGGTTAGAAAATTTAAATATTTTTTGAGATGACGTAAAAAGTAATGCTTAATGCATCGTAAAAAATATCGTTTAAAATTTTTAAAAAGTAAAAAATAATTAAAAATTTTAACTAAAAAATAAAAATTTAGATCAGCACCAGTTCCTAACAGGGTCCATGTGTGTACTAAAGTTCGTTCGATTTCATGTATCCCTTTTTTAGTTACCATTGCCGCAAAAAAAAAAGAAAAAAAAAAAGACCACATAGAGAGACATTTGCTAAAAATGGTCAAAACGGGTTCAGCGGACCTCAAAACGTATGAATCCGAAATTTTCACGAATCCAATATTTTCTTCTACATATTGGACATAGAAAAAAGTAATAATACATTAATGGAATTGTAACAATATGTATAACCCAAAATCTTAAAAATTCTCTGGAAAGAAATATAAATTTCATTACTCTGAACAAAGTAAATAATAACAGAATAGGGCTCATTTTTACACTAGTTTCTCTTTTGAACATGAATGGATTCTTCTTAGTTCTGTAACAGAGTCCGAGCCTCTGCTTGTTGATCAAACTGTAACATTGTGTAGTTTCCGTAGGGTACATGCTGTTGCTAAATTATTGTTATTTTTTTAGTGTTTATTTCACTGATTTTATTAACTAATCAAATCAATACATACTTAAAAAATCCAATAACAACCTTCAGTTGTAGAAAGTTTATTTATATATATATTAACTACATGACATAAATAATTCTTTCAGATTTTGAAAAACATACTTACAGATAGAAAATTAAAGATTCATACATTAAAATGAAGTACCTGTTCAAATATTTATAAGGACTCCATTCAGGAACATACACATAGATAACTCTCTGTTAATGAATAGCTAATAAAAGTTTCTGCTCTAACTGCTGCAATATAACTGATGCTTATATATCTATTCGTTAATAATAAACATAAAATTATAAGTGATGCATTGATTAAGAAAATACAAATTAAAAAAGTTATATGCATTTGTACTCTACTTGATATTAATGATTTAGTCTTTAGCAGAAATTACAATTCGCAATATGGAAAAATATTCCAATTTATTTTTTTATTATAGTTAGATATTGATATAAGTTCTATTTATGTAAGATGGAAATGAACTTTAGGATTTATTAACTGTCTAGTGCAGAGGTGGGGAACCTTTTTACCATTAGAGGCCACATTTAAATTAGGCAGCAATAAGAGAGGCCGCATAAGCTTATTGACCTAAGAAAGTGACTTTTGTGAAATTATTATAGTTTTTCTATAGATTTAACAATTTATTGCATTATATAGAAGAAATAAAATATAATACTACAAAATTTTAAATATAATATACATATAAAATAATATAAAAATATTATAAAAAATACAATAAAAAATATTTTTTTATTCACTAAGTTAGTGACTTATTTGGCTTTGTTTTTTGTTTGACAGTAATTGTATATTTGGATCAAGCTTCGTAACACACAGCTTTAATTGATCCTCTAAATGTGCATCTGTAATTTGCGTTCTTAAATTTGTTTTTATTTTTGACATGATAGAAAATGTTGTCTCGCAACAGTAGGTACTTCCGAAGCAGGAAAGTAAACGGCGAGCATGTTCTCGAAGGCATGGATATTCAACAGCATTTTTCCAGATTTCTATGGGATCCTTTTTAGCGTTAAAAAGGGATTTGATGATACTATCTGCCCCTAAATCAATTAACTCCATTTGTAGTTCTGCAGGAGCCTCGGATATATCTATTAAATGTGGTTCAAATGCCAGTTTCATAGCAGGAGTGTGCTCGTCAAAATCAGAAAATCTTTTAGTATACTCTTCTATTAAACAATCCAAGACACCTACATATTCATCGTATATTTTATTTTCACAGTTCTGCTCATTTAACATTTTAGCTAGCTCCGGGAAGTGTTGTGCAGATATTTCCGATCGACAAAGCAATGTTTTGAAAAATGATAATTTTTTTCTAAACGCTTGGATCTTTTGCCACATTTCATAAATATACCTCGTTTCACCTTGCAGGCAAATATTTACATTGTTTTGTTTTGTCATCATATCAGACAAAAATGCAAGGTTTCTGAGAAATACTTCATCTGATAGATCACATTCTTTTCCTTGTTCTTGATAAAAGTTTAAAGTTTGTCGTCGTAAAGACAAAACTTTTATCAAAACTTGACCTGTTGATTGCCAGCGAACCTTGCAGTAGTATGGTAGGTCAACACTATACGTTTCCTCATCTAAAGAGAGCATCGGCCGAAAGTCACGATGACGCATTGCATTTACGCGAATATAGTTGACAATGGCAATGGTTCTATCCAGAGTGTTTTGCAAAATGGTAGATTTTGCTGATGCAAAATGCAGTGAAATGATATCAATTTTTTCAAGTTTAAGTTTTCCTTTTTTAACAAAGCAACGAATCCTTCTTTTTTGCCTCTCATGGAAGGTGCGCCATCGGTGCAGACACTGACTAAATTACTGACATTCAATTGTAATTTATTACATACTTCTTTGAAGTTTTCGAAAATATCGGCTTCGCGAGTTCTTCCAGTTAGTGTACCCAACGCAAGTAGTTCTTCGTAACATTGAAAATCTTTAGTTATAGCACGAATAAAATATAAAACTTGTGCCGAATCTGTTTTATCAGTGCTTTCATCTAAAGCAATTTAAAAATAAACATCTTCATTTTGTATAATTGTATGAAGTTGCTCTGTTACATTTTGCGCTAATTCGTGCTGTCGATCTGTTACAGTTCTTCTTGAAAGAGGTAATTGTTTGTATTTGTCGACATTTCTTGGATCTAACATACTCACTGCTTCAACAATACATTCTTTAATTATTTCAATGTCACTAAATGGTTTTCCCCTTTTTCCAAGTATGTGTGCTATTTTATACGTAACAGCAACTGCAGCGGAATTTTGATTTACAATGGCACTAAAAGATGCCTGCTGATGATGCTTCTCATTTTTCAACTTTTGAAGTGCAGCTTTTCGTGATTCACCTTCTAAAGTGAAATATTTATGTTCTTTATGAGTCAAATAGTGTTTATTAGCATTCGCTTTTTTTAAAGTATTTAAAACTGTATTGCACAACAAACACATAATTTTATCTTTCTCAGCAGTAAAGAAAAAATCTAACTCCCATTCTACAGTAAATGTTCTGTTTTCATCACCTAATTTTCTTCTCTTACTATTTGACATGATGGATAAAAAAACGAATATCAAATAATATCTTCAACAACTGTTATAAGCAGTGTAACTGTTATAAGCACGCACTGTTAACTACAGTTTGCTGAAGATCGCAACAGGGAAGCGTTGAGAGATGCGAGTCAGAGAAGCCAAAGCAAGGTGTGACACTCAAACGGGAGATCTGAAACCAACAAATTTTGTAAATAGTATTTTGTAATTTTAATTTATTTTCAAATAAATATTACATAGAACATAATTAGTTTCTTTTAGATATGTAAATTACATAAACATTGTGGAATTTTCTGTAAAGAAATTTGTGGAATTTTCAGTCTTTGGCGGGATTTTTCGCGCAACTGTCATGGCGTTGATGTACAATAGTTGTTTTTTGAAACGAACTCTACCATTTTGTACTAGGTGGCAAAGGGCCGCACAAGAACCTCGCGGAGGCCGCATGCGGCCTCGAGGCCGCAGGTTCCCCACCTCTTGTCTAGTGCCATAATTTCTTATTTGGGCTCTTGAGACCATTCGAAATTAATTAACTTATAATAAATATTAAGGTAAATAACCCGGTAGTGGACACTTTTCTCCACCAGACCCCTACCTGTTAGCCGAGGCCTTAGGATTGCTTACGAACGGGGAGAGGTAGTGGGGTCTACGGATTTTACATGCACATATCCCCAAGTATACATGGTGGTCTTCAGTGGGTATCGAACGCGCGACCTTCCAGGTGGAAGTCCGACGTGCTAACCACTAGGCTACCACGGCCCACGGTAGTGGACACTGCTCTAGTAGTGGACACTTAGATCTTTAAGCTCCTAAAATAAGCGAATGTAACATTAAGAATGAAGTTATCAGAAATTATAGCGAACGATTCCTAGTGCTGGTTAATAGAACTAAAGTTGGCGTGTAGCATCTATGCAAGTACATGGATCATAATATTTAATAGCTGCCTCCCTAACGGTCACATTTGCTGCTCCTTACTAAAGCCGATCAATAAGAAGGTTAGGAATTTGTGGAAAATATATGGGAAAAAAAGCGTGACATCATTTATGAATGGTCCCTTAGTCATTTTTAAAATTATTTCCCCAATTAACAGCATAAAATAAATGATATTAATTTTTGTCCACTACTAATGCAAATACGTGTCTTATAAATGTCCACTATAAATGCAAATTAAGCGTTTAGTAAATTTGATGTAAAACTCCTAATTTTTCATCAAATGACATTTTAGAGGTAATTAATGTTTAGAGAAATAGTTGGCGATTAAGCTAAATATGCAAATATTGAAGTAAGTCCCTTAAAAAAGTTTTGCCACGTAAAATAGTACGAAAATTTTCTTAACTGTGTCCACCACCGGGTCATTTACCTTATTTCTTTTACTCAAGCAAATATCATTGTGGTAAAATTTTGTCAATTATTTCGCTACAGTTCTTTTTTTTTTAATACAATGCCTATTTTCGGGACATATTTTTATTTTTCCAAGTTATAATCTGTAAGTATTAGGCTATGCAACAAATAATAATAATAAAATTACACGTTAATTTAAAGCACAAATGAGCAATAAAATGCAGACATATGTTTCGGGATTGCTTGGAATCCCTTTTTCAATGCGACAGGGAGCTTCTAGATGCAAAACATCCAAATGAAGCAGACAGAACAACAAAAACATAGCTTATATAGCCTAAGAATTATCTGTAAACCAATGAGAATAAAGGCAGCGTGAAGTGGAAGTAGAAGTAGCAGGAAGACACCAATAAGAGAGCAACAAACGAATCCAGTTGAAAGTACAGGAAGTAAAAAGGAATATCAATAAAAATAAAGCAAAAAAGACGACAGCATGCATAAAAATTGCAAAAATAATAAAATAAAATACAAAGAATAAAATTGAAATAAAAATAAGTACAGAAACTACCAAAACAAAATGCAAAACAAAGTACACATGTAAAGGAGGGGGAGGGGAGGGAGGGGGGAAGGAGAAAAATAGACACAAAAAAGGAAAACAACAAGAAAACATAGAAAGAACAACAAATTAAAGAAATTTATGCCAGACCTGTGAAAAATAAGGAGTTGAGGAAGAATCATTAACCAAATTAGAACTATTCCTGTTAATATGATAAGCTTCCCAAAAGTCAAGCTCTAAAGGGGAAGAACATTTTTGAATAATTTTACCAGAATTGAAATCAAAAGAGTGGTTGGAATTCCAACAATGTTGAGCAATGCTAGACTTATTTAACTCTTGCTTTCGTACATAACCTTTATGCTCATTTAAGCGAATTTTCAGAGCACGTTTTGTCTGCCCAATGTAAGAAAGGCCGCAACGGCAACTAATTTGGTAAATACCCCAAGTGTTAAGTTGATCGACAGGATCCTTAAGAGAAGAGAAGGAAAGTTTGTTACTAGGAGCAAAAACGACTTGAAATTGAAACCTTTTTAGGATTTTAGCAATACTGAAACTGACAGAATGAAAGAATGGTAACACAAACAAATTCTTTCTAGAAACCACATTATTGGGACCAGAAGTTTTCTTAGAAAGTTTGTTATGAATAGAATCAATTAAAGAGTGAGAAAATCCTCTATCAACAGCTACAGCTTTCAGATAGTTGAGTTCAATCTTGAGAAGCTCAGGAGAAGAGCAAATATTAATAGCACGATGGACCAGAGCATTAAAAGCCGAATATTTTTGGTTGGGAGGATGAGACGACAGTCTGTGAGGAGGTAAAGAAACAGCAAAAGGTTTACGATAGACAGAAGTAGTGAAACCAGACTCACTCTTAGAAATAAAGACATCAAGAAACGCGAGGCTACTATTAAGTTCTTTCTCACAAGAAAACTGGATATTAGGATCAATGGAGTTCATAATATAAAGAGCATCATCAATACCTAACAAGTTACTGTCCGTTAGGACAAAACAATCATCCACATAACGAACATAAAATTGAAATTGCAATTTCTGGAACAGTTTTTCCTCAAAATAATGCATATAGAAATCACTTAAAATAGGACTAAGAGGACTTCCCATAGCCAGGCCATCTACCATAGCATAGAATTTACCATTAAATACAAAAGTGCTCTGTTGCAAGCACACACGAGTAAGGAAAACTAATTCCTCAATTTCCACAGAAGTAAAATGGAATTCAGAAAGCCTTTTCCTGAGGCAAGTCAAAGCGCCATCAACAGGAACATTAGTAAACAAAGAATTAACATCAAAAGAGGCCATAACTGAATTATTCGGAACGAAGTTATGAAGTTTCTTAACAAAATCGGTGGAATTTTTAACAGTGAAAACATTCTGACTTCTAAGTGGAGAAAACACAGAAACTAAATACTTGGAAAGTTTATATGAAGCAGTGCCAATATTGGAAACAATTGGTCTGAAAGGAATACCTGCCTTGTGTACCTTTGGTAAAGCATAAAAACGTGCACAATTAGCAACAGAAGGAATCACAGACCGTGTAGCAATCAAAGGAATAGAATGAACAGACTTAACAGCAGAAGAAATAGCTTTTAACTTTTTGTCACTAGGATCTTTTTATATTTCAGAATAAGGACCAGAAGCAATTAAGTCATCAGTTTTTTCAACATAAGATGATTTATTAAGAACAACAATCTGACCACCCTTGTCTGCTTTCGTAATGACCAAATCAGAATTGGAAACTAAATTATTGACGCATCGTTTCACAGAATGGGTAAAACCAGTATTAGGAACTTTTGAATTGAAATCAACATTGGAAGCAATAAGATGCCGAACCGACTCTTTTTGAGTGGAAGTTAAGGCACTAAATTTGAAAGCTTTTTCAACCGGAGCAATAAGTTCAGAAAAAGAAGGCTTTTTAGCCAAAGCAAAATTGTTATTACATTTCAGAGCATTGATTTCATTACTATTCAAAGGAAATTTCGAAAGATTTACAACCGTGTTCCTATTAACAAGAGGCAAATCAGCCGGAACAGGAACATTTGAATCAATACACAACTTAGTAAATTTCTTATTTAAAGTAATTTTGTGACTGTCGGATGAACGAAGAGCTCTTGCCCATGACATTCTATCAATAGACTCAAAATCAAAATTAGAATTAGATACAGAAAGATGTAAATCATAAAGTTCACGTTCTATGAACGAAAGTTTTTTCCTAGTTTCTTGGATAGAAGCTCTAAGTAACGCTAATTTAGAACGAAAAATTACCTTATCAACCCTAACAGAACGCGGTAAATTACACTTCAAGGTGATAAACTTAGGAATAACTTTCTTGCGCCTGCAAGACTGGAGAAATTTTAAATGGTTCAAAAACCGAACATATGTCCCGAAACATATGTCTGCATTTTATTGCTCATTTGTGCTTTAAATTAACGTGTAATTTTATTATTATTGTTTACTTGCACAAAGTTAAATTATTTTTATATGCAACAAATGTTATATTCTTTGATTTGCCTAAGAATTTCAAATCTAAAATCATAATGATCACTTTCGTTAAACGAAACAAAACAGTCATACTTATCAGTTTTACAATTTTGAGCGCGTACAGCTTTTAAAACCGTTCCAAAAGGAGCCGTTATTAGGCAAAAGATTTTAATACACATTATTCGCCTCCTAACGAGTGTATGGGGAAAATGGTACATCTTCGGATGTTATTGTTCTGCCACAAAATAATGTCAGGTCTTCTTTAGAATCAAATGACGGATATTATTTGATTCCAAAGAAGATCTTAGATCATCAAAAGGACATCCTCAGAATACATCGTACCACTTGCTTTTGATGATGTCTTTCCACCTGTTTAATTAATTCATGATTAATGCCTCAATCCTGCATTCACTTTGGAACGGTACAAAGACCACGTGTACCGCCAACTGGGGTGACTTTGTCCTCTGGCGTGACTTTGCCCAATTTTGAAAAAAAGTTTCGCGCCACCACAGTAAATATCTGGTAGGTCGTCTGAGGTGTTGCAGTCACTGATACATTCCTCCTCAATGTCTACGAGCTATTCTGTGGTTTGCAAGTGGTTCCTGATAAGTGTTATCACCAATCTTCTGTTTCAACTGTGAAGTGTGCTTTCCATGAAAATTACAGCTCTTCAAAATTAGATACACACAGCTTCTACGAAAACAACGTGAGTTTCATCAGTTATTATTATTATTACTAAATGTCTTGAAGAATATAAAAAATACCCTTGTAACTTCGTTCCTGCACCCAACCTGTTGATTGTCATTTGACTGGGCAATGTCACCCCACGATTTGCAGGAAAATTGAGGTCACTTTGCTCACTTGTTATTTGGAGTGTTACATCGTAATAGGAGGTTTTCTTGTGATTTATCAAGATGTTTAGGTTAATAATAATAACCAAATGAATTTTTTCTGAAATGGAGAAGGAGGGAGAAGAGACTGATTCCTCCAACTACTAAGAACCGACTACTTTTAGAAAAAATGAATTCGTTGTGGTGAAAATCCTGGGGAAAAAACTGTAAAGCATTTTATGGCAAAAATTACTAATGAATGTAGTGATGGAGATTTTGAGGTGTCATACATGAGAACCAAGGATAAGGGAATATCGTTCATTTTTCTCAGGTGGCAGATGAAGCCAGCGTTTCACGAGACGAAATTGCTCTCAAGCCTACTCCGCCCACAGAAAAGAGACAAGTTTTCCCTTCGTAAAGTGGTAAGGCGTAAATGTTGTGACCAACAAAAGGTATTTTCGGTGCCAAGAAATAGAACAAACTATTTTAAGGAAACTAGATTAATTTATTCAATGTAAATTACTATCTAAAATTATTTACAAATAATTTATTAACTTAATAACTTGAGGGAAAAAAAGTATTAAGGGTATTGAAAAGGAAAATGCGCAGGGAACGAACCATCGGTATGATCCAGCTGGGCTGGGTAGCACTTCTGTTCAATTTTTAATCCATACGATCGAACAGGTTTGTGGGTTCCACATCTCGGGCTTCGTTTCGTTCATTCAGTGAGCACACTCCTTATCATCTGGCACCTGGATACCGCAACTCCTCGGCAGGAAACCGCGTCAAAATTACTCAACGGTGAAAAGTCTTCCGCGCCTACTTTACAGAAGGCAGCTGCAGTTTAACTCCGATGTTTAGAGATAAAAATTCATTGCAGAAACTTAGGAGAAATCTGATATTCAAAACTCAGGAAGAATCTCATCTTTGGGCCTAAGGAAAAATCTAATGGAAAATCTTCTATGTTTAAGACTTCGGAAAAATCTGAAATGTTTTCCAGAGCTTTTCCCTGATTTGTCGAGAGGTATTGGCCAATTCTGGCTCAATTTACCTCCCCTCCTTTTCTTCGGTTTTTTCCAACCATGGTGGTTTTTCATCGGTCGTTGGCTGCGATTTATGAGTGGGGCGTTGCGATTATTCACGCAATCAGAGCCTCTTGCCTGTGGTGCTCCCGTCCTCCCACGGTGTTTTCGCCATCCAGGGTCATAAAATCAATATCGCTTTTATTTAATCGATATGCATTTGTATCCATGGCATCCTTCGATATTATCAGTCAAGACGGACTGTCGCTGTCAGCTGTAAAAATGCCCATCAATTTGGGCTCCCCATACTTCTGTTACGACAAAGCTACTTACGCCTGTTTTACAACCAGTTACGACAAATATGTGAGGAACATTTTTACCAGTTTTTATGCATCTAACTACAATATATTATTGCTCTACTTTACAGTATTATAGTTGCGCACTAACTGCCATAGAGTGAGTGAGCAGCTACACTAATTCTATTGTAAAGTTTGTGTAGCTAACTCTACAATAGAGTCGATTTATAACACTATATTGTAAAGTTAGTGTGAGTCTCTACAGTACTAAGCAATCGGTTAAGAGTTTTGTACTTAGTTCGCCAAGTATAAAATTCACTTAATGTGAATCCTGATCACTAAGTGTGTTAAGATTGAAAAATATAGTTTTACTTACTTAATGCTAGTTAACTACTGCATTTTTGCTCATTTATTTATTTTTTATTTTTTACATGGCATCAAATTTAAATCTAAGCCTGAAACACGATGTTGAGCAACAAATACATTTTCAACGTTTCCAAGGAAGAAAAAAAGTCATAATCTAAGCCCTATTATGTTATGCATATTGACTTGAGGCGTTGTTCTATGTTAAAAAAGAAAGTAAATATTGTTTTAAAGCCGTATACTCTTAATACATTAGGCAAATTGTGTGCTATTTTGTTTGTTCTTGAAGCTTTTTCAGATTACGAAAATAATACCCAATTTAATTACGTTACACTCAGAATTTTTCCCTCGTAATTTAATGATTCAAAAGCAATTTATAATTACAAAAAGTTACACGTTTGAGATTCAAACCTTACATGCAAAAGAAATTTGTACCGATAAAAACGTAATTCAACAATCAAAATAAAGGGCTTCTGGGAATTTTATTTCAATTGAAATTTTAAAAGCAGAAAATGCAAATGAATCAACATTCAATTCTTGTAACTCTGAAAAAAAATAATCAAAATACTACTCTCAGAACATTTTAGCTTTTCTCCTTTTATTATCGTTTTAATTTTTACATTTTCCTTTTACATTTAGACTTACAAAAATAATTATTTTCTTTTTATAGGAGTTATTTTTCAAGCATACTTTTAATCTCATAGCTCTTGAAAAACTGAACATTTTTTTTAAAAATGAAGAAATATGTATATAAATAAAGTAAATATATATTTGTAATATCAGAGACTAAAGATGCTCAGTTTTCGGTTTCTAATTTTCCAAGTAACACTTTGAGTAAAGTAAATTATTTTACATATGGCATGCGTTTTTGAAAAGGTTTAAGCAGAACTTTCTATAAGTTGGAATTTTGTTTCATTTTGGGCATTTAAAAATAAATGTAGTACACAATAGCACGTATGTGCACGCATTTTGCATATTGATCTCTATAATCAATGCATTTCAAAATATGTACTTTTGACATTTATTCCAAAGTACAGAGAGAAAAAAATTAAACATTCTAAAAAGAAATTTTGTAATAATATTTTGTAATAATTCACTCAAAGGTAATTATATCATAATTTTCTCACCTTATTACTAAGATGCCACTTTTTTATAGTTGAAGAAGTTCCGACCTTCATTATTGTCATTATTATTGTTTTCAAAATCTAAATGTACGTTCTTCTTCAACAGCGTATTCGTGATTGGAGAAAATCTGAAACGTCTTTCCCTGAGGGACAAACTCAATAATACCCTACATTTATCCGTATAATGCAGTTTTTAAACACCTTCTATGGAATGGATGTAAATTGGACTGATTTTAAGAAAGAGTTAGGGGATAAACTTCTCTCGGCTTTCATATTCGGTAAAAAGTAAACTCTAAAATAAAAATAAATAAATAAATAAAAATCGAGCTAGGTTATTCTACAGAAGTTTCATTTCAAGGAAAAATATATATTATTATTATTTTCCATTTCTGTTCTCCCCTAATTACTCTCTCTTTCTACTTAAACAACAGAATTTTGAACAAAAAAAGTAAAATATTGTGAAACTGGAGGGGAGAGAAAAAACTTGCCTGCCCAACACACACATACACTATCAGATATACTCCCCCCCCCCCAAAAAAAAAAAAATAAAAATGCCTACAGCACATGGGTATAACGTGTAAAAAATTTGAAATTCGATAATGCTTATGAATTCAATACGTTCTACTATATATTAGACGTAGATGAAAGTAATAAATTTACTGACTCAAATTATATAAATGGTATGCATCGTATTTCAATAGTCGTATATATACTTTTATAGCTTAAAGAGTACCATTAAAAAATATAAAAATTCGAACAAATCGAAATGGTTTCTTCAAAAGCGAATTGGTGATTTGAGAAAATCTGGAGCGTCAGGTCCTTCGGGACAAACTCAATAATGATCTATATTCATCCGTAATGCAGTTTTTGAAAACATCCAGTATACGTGGGCGTGAATGCAAATGAATGCAATTCAAGAAAGAGTTGCGGAATAAATATTTCTCGACTTTCGTATTTTGTGGAAAATCTACTCAAAAAAAAAGTTATATTTGATTTTTGTTTAAAGAAGATAATATAATTTTCTATTTATTTCATATTTTCCCTTTCTACTACTTGTAAACGTAAAAAACTAAAGGTTCAGAAAGTAAGTTAATGTTTGAAAAAAAAAATCCTTACACGTGCGGAATAACAATAAAGTACTTTAGCTTTTGTTTACTGCCAATTTTTTAGTTATCAAGGTTTTATTCCATAACACTATCCGATATTAGCGAAATTTTACTATAATTGATATTTTAAAAGTTAACGACTCAAGAAATAATCATTCGATTTTCTTCTTGGAAACATTAGGGGGAGTCAGCCCCCTGCTCGCTATCACTCGCTAACCCACATAACTGCTTATCTAGCTCCTTCGGATTGCTTCGCTCGCTCATTACAAACTAAACTATTTTAGAGTAGTTTTATGAAAAGAAACAGTTCTCTGTCAGAAATTACATTGACCGGAAGAATTTAAGTGCTCAACCCTTTACTGCACATTTTCATATTTTTAAACACGTTTTCATATTTGGCGATAAAGAAACCGCTTTAGAGCTTAAAAACATCCTTGGAGAAAACAATTTCAAATGCAAGAAAACAATATGCAATAAAGATGCAAGAGAAAAATGATGAAAATAAAAGAGTTTCAGTTACTGAAATATTCCCAAAATTGTTGGCAGTCTAGATATTTAACTGTAAAAGTAGTTTTAACAAGAAGTTCCGTCTAGAACTATACGATTCTACTTTTCCGTGTACACCAGCTTCAAATTTATAACCTAGCTATCTCTCTCTCTCTCTTTCTCATTTAGCTTTAGTTCTTAATTGCTTTAAATATAACTTTTTCAACAGTTAATACAT
The DNA here is from genome assembly GCA_038502835.1 of Octonoba sinensis. Classification (NCBI taxonomy): domain Eukaryota; kingdom Metazoa; phylum Arthropoda; class Arachnida; order Araneae; family Uloboridae; genus Octonoba; species Octonoba sinensis. The sequence goes on from CM076603.1 coordinate 46,804,523, forward strand.
ATTCATTCAATCATTCATTTATTCAGTCATTCATGTATTTATTCACTCATTTATTCATTCATTCTTTTGCTTATTCATTTAATCATTCATTAGTTCAAAAATATTCTTGAAAATCCCTATCAAAAAATTTCATAGGAAAATAGGCTCGTTAGTTCTGGATGAACTTTCTATCTGTACATGTTCTACTTCATAAGAGCTTTTCGATAAAGTTTGTTCCAAGCAAATCGGTATGTTAGATCAGGATTTAAAAAAAATTGAAATTTCCCAGTAGGCGCTATGGTAATTTTTTTTGAACTGTTCAAAAATGAACAAAAATTGTTCAATTCAATATTTCATGACAAGAACTTTTTCAAGTGGGCTTGTTCATTTGAACTTGGATCTTGTACCCAGATTTTCCATAATTTGCTTCATTTTCGCCTATAGGCGCTAATGTTAAAATTTTTTGAACTGTTCAAAATTGAACAAAAAATTGTTCAAATCAAATATGGAAATGAGATGTCCTCGCCGAGATCTTTCGAACGCAAAAAAAAATTTTTCGAATCGGACAATTCGTTCAAAAGTTGTTAAGGGGGGGGGGGGGGCAGACCGACAGACACCTTTTCCCCCCATCTCAAAACCCTACTTTCAAATTTTTTATTTTTCAATCTTTATTTAATTACTTCACTTATTTTTGACTTTTCTTGATTTCTAACGATATTTTCACGATACATTAGGCCTTCTTCCATGCTTTATTATTATTATTTTTTTTTACTTTCACGGGAAAGTAGGCTAAAAAAAGACAAGTAATAGAAAAGCATAACCATTGTGCTGCCACTCAAATATAACACCAAAACTAATTAAAAAAATAATCGCGATCACCGATGATGCGATTTCGCTTCTAATTGGCTGCTGTTATTAGCCGTTACGGTGTCATTGGTTCCTGCGAAAGTAACATTATATTTCTATATATACAGACAATCTAGCTATGGATGCTGATAAGGTAAAATAAATAAGACATGCATCAAGAATTATCTCTGTGTTGGATGCATCGACATGCCTTTTGCGCCTAATAGGGGGCTTCCACCCCCTTCTCGGTATTGTTCTCCAAGCCCCAGAACTCCTTTGGATCGCTTCGTGAGTTCGAGCCCGCTGTGCCTGGCTGTGCTCCCTTATTTTAAACTAATATATTTTACAGTGGCTTTATGGAAAGAACGTTATTTCTGTCAGAAATAACGTTCTGTATTTCCCACAACTCTTTGGAATCAAAATATCTTGTAATATAATGTACATATATTTAACAGTGTGAGAAGCTGGGTGATATTCCGAATATCTAATGCCACACTTGAAACTGCATGTAAAGTTTGGTAATACGTTCATACTCAGAAGTTTAACGTAAAGCGAATCGTACCCTAAGGACGAAATTCTAAATTCTAACAGCAATATACGTATATTTTTACGTATACGCTTTTTTTTTTATTATTACGACTCTTGGCAACGACAGAAAGAATTTAGACACTCAATCCTTTATTGCACATATTAAGATTGTATAGACGTCATATTTGGTTACAAAGAAATCTCATTAAAGCTTAAAGAAATGTCGTGTTTTCCTTGGTAAAAAAAAAAAAAAAACCCTGTAAAATAACAATTCAAAAGAAAAAGTTTGTCCCAAGGTCTCAGTTATTGAAATGTCTTCAAAAGTGTTGCCGGTCTAGACTGGCAATAACACTTTAAAGAAATCAAATCAAAGAAACGCATGACAATCGTATCAGTTGTCCATACACGCCATTTCTTAAGCTTTTAGGTGCGAGCACAGCCGATGAAATCTCGCTTCTGATTGGCTGTTTTTATTAGCCGTTGCGATTTCATTGGTTACACCATCATTGATTTATATATACATATATATAACGAAGCTCAAGGTTAAGCAAAATGGTCGTTACACATCGGGCATGACAAATATCTTCCTTTTCGTGATAAGCTCAGCACTACTTGCACAAAGGATCAGAAAGCAAGCATTTTTGGGGATGAAACATTCTTTGGCTCATTACTTTAGACTCGTTATCTAGAAATAGGATTTTTTAAGTTGTTTGAAACATAATGAAAACAAGGTGCTTCCGAAAAATTTATATGATATTTAAAAATACTGTTATGTGAAATTTAAATAAATACATAGTAAAGTGATTTTTTAGGTAATTATAAAATAACAAGTGTGTACTTATAGACGTAAAATATTTAATTAGTTTCAATTAACGATTTGAACAATTTTAATTTAAGTGAGGGGGAAAAAGAAAAACTGTTTTTCATAATAGCAGCTGAACTTTTTTTCTTTTTACACTACTATAAAAAAGGAATCAGTTGCATTTGTAATAGCATTTCAAGTTACTGAAACTGACAAATAAAGATCACGGTTCTTCGATAACATCAATACGGAGCAATAACTAATCAGAAAGTACAAACTCATTAAACAGAAACGTTACTTCTAGTATCAACATGTTTCCATAATATTTAGAATGGAATCGAACGGAAATGTCTAAGGGAGGTCTTTCATTAAAAATGTCACAATCTGAATATAACTGAACTGTTTATTATTATTTTCTAACGTGACTAACAATTTAAATTTTTACCACAAAAACTATTGCAAGAAAAACATTTTCTAAGATTTAAATAAATCACTTGACTGTTGATGTTAAATAGGATATTTCTTAATATACAATGCGGCATTTTTTGCAGTGTACTTTGTTGCAAATGAAGGCAATATGAGAACGAATTACTGAGAAATCATGTTTCTGGAGGAATGAAAGTCACAGAATAACTTCTAATGATCAGAAGAAAAAACATTCCAATTAGTTATTCTTTTTTATTTGAATTACTTTGTTTTTTAAGTATTTTTTCACGAGGAAATACGCTTTGAACGACACATTTCTTAGTAACATTTTAGTTAAAAAAATAAAATCTTGCCTGGCCAGATCTGGGCTTGGAGCCAGTCTATTCTAGGCCAGAATAGGCGTAGAACAAGACGTGTTTTTAGCAACACTTTTAGTTTGGAAAAAGATCGTACCTGCCTGATTCTTGTACTGATTATGAGAGAAACAACTTTTAATCAGCGTAGCATTTTGAAAGAAATCCTACTAGCGTTAGTACCGTACTTCCTTCTAGTCCTGTATCAAATTTCTTTCTCATGTAATCCAAATCTTTCTATTTTAATTTCATTTTCTAACAGATTCAGCGAAATATTTTCTTTTTTTTTGCAACTAATGAGCTTAAAACTTTCTACCTAATGAGGTAGGAATCCTTTCCCCCCGACCAGATCCTCTGTATGATACGAGGTGTGGCAATTAAATTCCGAGAAACACTTGCGGCGTGCGAACCGGCAACACTGCATGACTGGCGAACATGCGCCTGATTATATAAGTCCTCTCAGTCGCAGTGAAGATTTCATGGTAATCGGACGTCTTGTTCATATTTTATTCTTCGGATACACGTCTTTTAAATCGGTCGCAAAAATGTCTGACTCTGTTTTTAAGCAACTTGTTGTGTTCCAATTTTTGGTCATAACTGGTGAAAAACCTGCAGAAATTACAGCCGGTGTATGGAGATGCGTGTAGCTCACAATTACGTGTGTTTGAATGTTCAAAAATGGTTGTGAATCGTCGGATAACAAACCGCAGTCAGGACCGTTAATTTCCACACATGCAGATGCAAATGTCGACCGCCTTCGACATTTAGATCTGCATTCTTATCTTAGATCTTCGACTAGTTCTGTTTGACCGTCGCCTAACCCTTCGAGTGTTATCATACGAGTTAAATATAAATAAAGAAACAATTCGAATACTGTTACACGAAAATCTGAAAATGCAGAAGCTCTGCTGGAAGATGGTGCTCAAAGTGCTCACAATGGAACAAAAACAACTGAAAATCCTCCGTACAGTCCCAACTTGGCCCCTTGTGACTTCTTCTTGTTCCCTAAAATGGAGAGTCACCTCGAGGAAACCCACCATGGAAGCGTTGAGGCCGTCAATGAGGCTGCAACCTTCGTCTTGAAACTCCGAACTTGAGATGACTATCAAGGCTGCTTCCAATCATGGGAGAAACGTGGGAAAAGTTTTTCTGAGTTAGGAGGGGACTACTGTGAAGGCCGTTGATAAAGTTTGTTGCTAACTTGATTTGTCAGTGTTTTATTTAAAAATTCTCGGAATTTAATTACCACACCCCGTATATCATGCACTGGGCCTAAAAAGATAAGATGTAAATATTTTTTTTAATTTAGGGGAAGAAAGTCATTTATTGATTTTTAAAGCATTAAAAATATTCGAGTGCACTTAATTCGTTTTATACAAATATTTCTTGCTTGGTATTATTAATCGTGCAGTATCATGAAACACGTCTTTTAAATCATATACATAATCTAATCTTGGAGTAAAAGTCCATAATGAAAAATCTTTGGAACACCAGTTTATCCTAAGAATTTCGCAACAGAGTCATTTTGATATACAGCAAAAATTATTCAAACGAAGCTTTTTAATTTGGAGAGGGGTGTTTCATAAAAACAAAGTTAACCCATTTTGCATACTTAAAGCATTGTGAATATATTTTTAGGAACTATCCATTTTTTATTTAAAACATTTAAGTAATGTTTGTTTTTATTTTTGGTTTAGATGCGTTCAGTGTTTTATATTTTCTGTTAAAAATTTATGTTTTCCTAATTTTACCAAAAAATATCTTAATGCACTCTGTTGTAATGTCAGTCAAAAACTCGAAATATTTATGCAGCCAAATAACAATACAGACGATCAAAATTAGAGTTCATGGTTGAACTAACTTCTTGAGAAGTTGTCACTACACACTAAGTTGCTATACCCAAGTTCAACGTCAACTTGATTTATTATTTACCGACAAGCACTAAAATAGTACGTACAAAAACAATACCTTATTTATTGAGAATCTTAAAGCACAATCAAAATTATTTCACGAAAAAGAAAATTCCAGGGAACATTGATGCGAACGAACTATCTCAAAGCGCTCAGAAATCTTTTTTCCCGCAGAATTATAGATAAAGGAAGTTCTAAGGTTTCAAAAACTTTCTAGAGTTTGAAGCACTATCATTAGACGCCACAACTTTCAAGTGCTCTAATCTGGAAATGAAAGGAGTCGCCAGGGAAATTTCGAAAATAGAATGGGAAAGGAAAAGTGTTAAACTATTAAGGAATTGTGAACTTAAAACCTTACAGAAGAGTAATCTTTTGTGCGCGTAAGGTTAAAAGTTTTGCTCTTGTTTGACGTACTCAAACTGATAAATCTATGTATGCACATGTAAGCATTTTTTGAATAAAAATATTTCGGCATTTTTTTTTTTTTACCACTGCCTTAAACGCTCACTGAAGTTATAGATAATAAATAGTTACAAATATTTGATGTTGTATATAAGGTAGAACCTGGTGAGATGGCGAGGTCGGAGAGATAGCGCACTTGGATTTTTGGATGGAAGGGGAAGCGACTCCAGGTTGTTGTATAGCTCCAACAACACACTATCTACTTAATTTAATAAGTTCATTCTTCTAAAAGGCTTATAATACAACGACCTCTTTATTTCTTGCTTTCCAAATGTGAGGACTTTCGATGTGAGAAATTCCTCGAAATAGTAAATGACTTTCATTACTATTCTTCTGACTTTCATTATGATGAGAGTACTGCAAGATACTTTTTAAGCAAATCGTTTTTCAGCAAGCTACCAACATTGGGTAATTGTGAAAACACTTGTAATTCTTTGTAAAAAAAGCATATGTTGAATACTGGGCTGTGCAATTTGTCCTACCAAAATGGAAGACTTTGCGAATCTATTACCGAGTAAAGATGGTTTACATTACCGCATGTAGTTAACTGCTACGAATGCTCAAGGTACAAAGCAGCGTAATTGATTCGAGGCAAAACGTTGGTTGCCAAACGTTTACTATAATAACTGAATATTTTACTATGCTTTCTTTTCCTGATACTACACTCAGAACGGAATTAGTTGCACTTTTAATTAAATTCAAAATTGCTGAATACTAATAAATATGGATATACTTTTTTTCAATACTCAGCAATAACTAACCAAAAAGCCCAAACAGATTAAAAATAAACATTATTTCTTGGATATTATCAAAAAAATTATGTAATATTACTTAACTTTATCTTTTCAGAGTAAACACATGCCCTAAAGAAAAATCTTCTGTCATAATCATGTTGCAATCGGTTTTTTTTATCATGTCTAGCAATTTAAAATTTATCTATAAAAAGGCTTTTTCAAGAAAAATATTTTAAACTTAGCTTTTAAAAAAAATCCTAAAATATGATACGGTATTTTTTTTTCAACATACGTTTTTATTAATAAAGACAATGCACAAACGAATTATTGAGAAATCGTAAGGGTGTGAAAATGTCAGTCACAAAACGAGTGTTGCTTTAAAAAAAACCTCTCACTTTAAATATATGTGGTTTATTTTTGGTTTTTCCATTTCACTTCATTGTTTATGCATTTTTCTCACGAGAAAAAAAGTGTAAAACGGGGATTTTTTAAAGAAAGTTTTCACGAAGGCTTTTGAAAATAAGATCTTGCCTAGCCAGATCCTAAGACTAGGCCACAATAGACTCATAACTAGACATTTTTAGTAACACTTTTAGTTCGAAAACAAGATCTTGCCTTCTTGATTATTGTACTCATTATGTGAGAAACAAGCTTTAATGAGCAAAGCAGTTCGAAAGCAACCTTACCTAGCATTAGTATCATGCTTTCTTTTAGTGAAGTATCGCAGTTCTGTCTCATGTAGCCTAACCTTTTCTATTTTAATTATTTCATCTTCTGACGCAGACTCAACAAGAGCTTTTCCTTTTTTTCGAATAATGAGCTTAGAATTTGCTACCTAATGAGATAGGAATCCTCTCCCTCGGACAAGATTCTTTATTTAGTATACCATACACTGGACCTACAAGGTATAAGATGTTAAAAAAATCAAATTCAGGGAGAAATAATTTCTTTTATTCATGTTTTAAGCGATGAAATTGCATACAAGAAGTTCATTTAGAAAGAAACGAGTCTAGTTCCCAGTATACTGACAAGACTTCCTACTTTCACTCAAATTTCTCTCTCAATTGGATTAGGACGCAAACTATTTTAAATGCACATTCCTTTCCGACGTCTCAAGCGATTTTATGAAAACAAAATAGGCTTTATTCTATAAAAATCATTAATTTAAAATTTTAAACTCATTGATTGGATTTAAAAACTAATTTTTGTAAGTTAAACATGAAATAAAATTGCTCGTACTTGCCATTTGTAAAACATAAACTGTTGAGAAATAAAATCTTACACAATATGTCAAGAAAAATCATTTTTAGCTAAAACATTTAATAAGAATTTTTCTCTTTTTCAAAGAGAACACATTTCGTAGTTGCTCCGACGTAATAATTTCATGAATTTCGAATTCAAATAGTAATAATTTACCTTCTACTAACAGCTGCGAAACCAGGATTTTGCTTTCGGGTGAAGGGGACAAGAGCAAAAGTCTACAATATCTTTAGTGCTAGAGAGAAGTATTCTGCTTACCATTAAAAAAGAATCAAAAAGGAGAAAAAAAAAAACTTTCAAAGCCGTGTTTAAGTAACTTTACATAATTAAAAATAGAGAGCTGGTTCTTGTTTAAAGTTTGGACTCGTAGAGGGAAAGCAGATTTTGTTTATTTGTAGGATTTTCCCTCTTTTTTATTTGTTTAGCTATTTGAAAAGTCGCTTAGTTCGTTCTGTAAGGCAGTTTTCTTGCATTAGGATTGCTTTTAACAGAAAAACATATTTACAGTTTTTAACACGGGCTGTTTAGGTAAAGAAAATAAGAAAGACAGTAATTACCAGTATTAGTACTTTTTAGAACTTAGCAATCAGCAAAGAAATTCCCAGTTCTCACAAAGCAAAAATCCTTGTTCTGTGCTAATGTATATTTTAGAGGAAGTTCACATTTGCAGTTTCTTTGTAGGATTTTTCTTACTTATTTTTCCTTAAATCTTAATTTGGACTATGGCGGAGAGAAATATTAAATAGTGCAGGAGTTCCCTAACTTTTCCAAATCGTTTAACCCTTGGACGAGCTATAATTTCCCTACGCACCCAAATGATATCAGCAGGCGTCCATAGTATCTATATAAGTATATTTGTACGGTTTTGAAGAAAAATTCAGAGATAAGTTAAAGAACAAAAAAAAAAAAAAAAAAAAGAAAGATAGCAACTCATAATTAAATTTATCGAAGCATTTTTAGTATTACCCTCTATATAGTGTTTGTTTAAAAATAAAAAGAAATTTGTAATTATAAGATGGCGGCCGGGTGTTGTAGCGGTAAGGAAGATGCTTCGTACGCCCAAGTTCGCAGGATCAAACTTGGCCCAAGTCGATGGTTTTTCAAGATGCGGAAAATCAACAGCGCCCATGTCGTGTGATTATGGGGAATGTTAAAGATCCCTTGGCTAAATTAAAATTCAAAAAAATTTGCATTAATTAGAGCTCAGGTGCAGCCATATAGGGAGAAACTGAGCGTCAAAACAAATTGCAGAAAAGGTACCACACTCATTGTGGTTTCGCTGAAAGAGTTGGTACCAATCTCTTGGGAACGCACTAGTTCTGCAATGGTTAAGAACCAATATACGCAGCCCATTTAAAAACACAAGATTCTGGCTTCACCCATCATTTCTTGTTATGGCACCCAGGGGGGAATTAATGCCATAGTGTTTTCATTTTGGAAAGATAGTTTGCTTAAATTTAATCGTTGTTTGTAATACAATTTGCAATAGGCTGATTAGGGGCCGTTCATAAATGACGTCACGCTTTTTTTTCATATATTTGACTCCCTTCTCCCCTTTGTCACGCGTCACGCTATGTTGCATAATGCATGATGTCACACTTCTTGTTACCCCCTCCCCTCCCATTTTCACACTTTGTCACAATTTCACGAACCTCCCCTCCCCTCGAAGCGTGACATCATTTATGAATGATCCCTTCTAGATGCGGAGAGGAAGAACGTTCCTCTTCGTTATTCCAAGTTGATGCCTCCTTGACAATTTCTGCTTATTAATTTTACACAAAGTAAACATGTTTATACTTTAATGCGCAGCAAAGGTAAGACAGTAAACCCTTTCTAATGGACACCCCTCTTAGGCGGACAGGTTTTAAGGGGGCACAGCACCTCCCTCCAATTTCTTTTTTTTTTAATCAGGTAAAAATAATGCATGTATTTAATTCCAATTATGATCAGAAAAGAAATTTGAAAAAAGAACCTCCTTGTAATCAAATATTTATTTAAATATTGAAAAAAAAAAAAAGTTTTTTACATTAAAACAGAAATTCTTATAACTTCTACAGGAAATGTCTTTTTCCAAAAGATTTTTTCTTTGTAACTATTCCAAAACATTCTAGAATAAAAGTTAGCATGGAATTAACTATCTGAAACTTAATTTTAATATTTTTTACTCGTTTAAATCTCAGAAAAAAGGACAAAAAATTCAAATCCAACAGTTAAATAAAAACAAACTACAAACTTTAGAGTCAAAACCATGCACATTTTTTGTTAAACATACCCCATGGAATATACATACAAAGTTTCAAAGCTGTATCGTTAGCTGAAAAAAAGCCTTTGTGATTCTACTACTCGTAATTGGTCAAAAATACAAAGCAGAGACAAATGCTTTTAAATAGTTTATTTGCAGAATGAAAGCATCTGCAGTCATAAAAAACTTGGAATACCTTTTAAAATATTGCTCACATAAGTTTAAAATATTGCATGAGACTTTCAAACATGTTTACTTATTGAAATACATAATAAAAAAAAATCCATATTTTGAATAATTTTGAGGTAGCAAAGCATTGAGTCTATGAAAAGGCCATATTTTGTGAACACTCCTCTATAACGGACAAGTATTTTTGGCTTGCTGGTATCAGCTATAGTGGGGCAATAGTGCTACAATAACTAATTGTAAAAAAAAGAAGAAGAAAAAGAAGAAATTTTAACTTCAGATTTAATTATCAGAATTTTTAAATCCAGAGTTTTGAAGTTGTTGAGGTCTTAAGCATAGCCTTCGACTCATTTTAGTTTGATCTCATTACAATAATTGCATCCCCGTTTAATATATTTACAATCATCAGAATGCTAAGAGAAAATCATGCACTATGTACATTAACATTCTAGCACTTATATTATTCGCATTTCCAAGCTTAAAATGTAATTATCATTTTATTCAATTTTTTCCATAAATAAGAAACAAGTATAACTATAAAAAATTAAGAAAACAATACAGTTAAAAGAGACAAATACTGTTTCTGAAAGTAAAAACATGTTGCTGCGGTTCAAGCGGTATACATTATGCAATTTCAAGCGGTATATATATGCATCGTTTCATTAATTTTGTCACTGAGTTTGCTTTACAAGTATTTTTTTTCGAAAGAAAATACTGTGGTCATCATGAGCAAAATTGTAATGAATAAATACACACATTTTTGTTTTCAAAGGGAAAGCTTAGAAGAGATACTTAAAAGGGAAATGTATCAAAAAAAACTTCACCGCAACATTGAAAAGCTTCTTTCATTTTGGCCTCGTTCCAGCAAAAGAACTAAAGTGAATATAGTGACACTTTTCTCTTGTATCTTGATTGCATTTCAAGGTTAAATGGAAAAAAAAAGTTAAAGAAATTGTGTGTTATCAACCTTAAATATTTGTAAGATAGAATGACCATGATAAATAAATGCCGACAACGTAAAGTAATGAAATCAAGATATATAATTTTTATTCACCACTTTATTTATAAAAGTAGTAAAGTGTAATCTTTTTGTAATAATATTTAAATAAATGTCTTCTTTTACGCAACTTACTCTACATTCTAGTTCAAAAGTTGCAAATTTTTTAACTTCAAAATGTGCTTTAATTGAATCTGCTTCTTATGGGTCGAGGACATAAAGTAGACATAAGTATAGATCGAAATATAATCGTGTGCAAAATGGTATGGCTACGGAAAAATGCTAATCAATATATTTCTTTTTGTGTGAAATAGTTTTGCTGGAATTTCCACTTTTTATTTAATAATATCATTCTATTTGTAACTAGGGCAAGGGTTTTGTTGCCATAAATGCAAATAATAATTGCTATTTTTTCAATTTTTATAAAATACAATCAAGGGATTCCACACAAATGCAACCTCTTTTGAAGTTAAAGTTAGAGTAGCGCTCGAACTCTTGTTTTAACTCTTGAAAAATGAAAAGAAAATGACACGATCTTTTGAGTTTGACAATACATCTATCTCGTTTATACAGAAGCATAATTAATCTAGAAATAATTTTCTATGCTCTTTCAACAATTTACGTTATCCAGTACACAAGTTTGTTTCACATCAAATATAAACTCGGGACTTTGATACCGGCTTAATTTAAGTATTGATAATTTGAAATTTAACAGAACTCTCAAAGTTTACTAAAACAGTACACATCAAAGGGAATATAACTAGTTGTTATTGATGAATGAGAGAGTACAAAGAATAAATTTCACTGATTTGGCTCCTATACTTTACCTTTGATTAATGTTTTATTTTGATTTCAACTAATTATGATTTTGGAAATACACTACACAGGGGACAATAGCAAAGCAATGTTTTATTCATTCATCATATATGTAACTACTTTCAATAATAAACTATTGTACTAATTAATTGCTGGTTGAATATTTCTTTGGTTTAACAATTTTTAGGAGTTATCATTAGAAAAGAAAGGAGTCGGAATCAAATCACGTTCTTATATTTATAACAGCTAATTTTTGTATAAATAAATATAATTTGTTGTTCTGACAGAAATATGTCTTTTTAGAATCGTCAGTGCCTGGTCTGAACCGATAATATGTTTTTTTTCTTTATTCTGCTTTTTTTCCAATGTTAAATAGCTTCGTGCTCTATTTTTATTTTTATTTTACGTTCTTTCAGCAACTCTCTGTGTTTCGCATGTTTCACAAAAATTGAATTAATAAACTAAATTTTTTGTTTAAGAGTGGGGTTTTACTTTCAGGAAACTGGAGCTGAGCATGGAGCAGTAAAGCGGATCAATGGAGCAACGAGCTGTTGCTCGAAACTGGAGAGGAGCCGAAGAAAAGATATTTGTCGTGCTCTACTGCACCATTTTTTTTCTTAATTTTTAAAATGTTTTATCATATAAAAAAATAGTTAACTAAAAAAAGAAAGATATATGGAATAATACATTAAAATGGTTCGGAACTCAGAGCGGAACCGGACACGAGCACGCATTTAACAGTCAGAAAGGAGCTGCAGTTGATATGGTCAAAATCTCGAAGCACGCATTTAAAAGTCGGAAAGGAGCTGCAGTGGATCTATTCAATCAATCAGAGCACGGATTTAAAAGTCGGAGAGGAGCTGCAGTTGATCTACTCAAACAATGAGAGCACGCATTTAAAAGTCTGAAAGGAGCTGCAGCGGAACTACTCAAAACATTGACTTCTCCAGATCCCTGTTCACTTCTACAAGAAATATGTTAGTATATTATAAAAACCATCTGTATTATAGTGTAGACTGTAGACAACATATCGTTCGATCGTTGTTTTTGTAATTTTGCTTATAAAGGAAATCTGAAAATCCTGAATTACGCATATTTTATTTAATTTTATTATTTTGTTATTACCTGCAATTCAAGAGAATTAAATACATTGCAGTTTCTGAGTGATAGAGGGTTAATAAGTGATTACTTGTGTGTTTGCAGTACATTTAAAATAAAAATTCGATGAATACGAATTTATAGTACATTCTTTCGGAAAATAAAACAGTTTAAAATATTGCTATTATACAAACTGGTTGAAAATTATATGATAGGTGAGAATAGAAATTATGTATACAAAGGAAAAAAAAACTTTTGTTAGTACGGGAAAGAAATGAACAGGATGTGTCATAAACTAAGCAGAAGGTTAAGTGTACCTCATTGCAATGGACCAACATTTTTAAATTTTATATTTTTATGTACTTGGTGATTTTACTTTAATTCCGACGACAAACTTTCACACCAAGTAATAGTTACGGTTTCCGCAATAAATTTTCCACGCCATGAACCATTTTGCAAAAATAGTTGAAAGAAATGTCACATTAAAGAGAGCCATTAATATTAATTTTTAAATAATATGGAGTCAAAAAATAAACCTCTCACTACGTACGTACGCTACTTGAAATATAATATCACATCAAAGAACATTTCTGAAAAAAAGGAAGATTATTGAACTACGTATTAGTACTCTGAGTCTGCAAAAAAAAAAAAAAAAAAACTGACAGAAGAACTGCTAAAACAAGAACTTTCTTCACTCGGTCAGTTATGTTATATCAAAAACAAAACTTTCAAAATGTTTTGCAGTTTTACTAGCTTAACATCACAACACCATGAACAGAGATCAATCACTATTTCCTTTTCCCAAAAAAATTACTTTTAAGGAGAAAGAGAATAATTTAATGTAAAATTGGCAAAGACATTTTTTTCAAGAAACAGCATAAGAAGTATGCCTTGTGAATTCTAACAGGATAAAAATTAATTTTTTTTTTTATTCATGAAGCAAACATATTTAATTACAAAACCACTTTAAAAAACTTATCATAATATGTTTTTGCTTTGAGTAATACATTTCTTAAGCCTTTGGAAATAAGAAAATTCTGTGAAAAGAAGAAATGAGGCAATTAATCTTAAGAAATAATAATGCATTTAAGACGTTTTTCTAACCTTTATGAAGTTCAGTTCTTTTAATTAGCTTTCTTTTCTACTATAGGATTAAATTTATTACTTAAAAGCATTTAACGAATTTATCTAAATATATTGGTCTTAAGCTTTTTCTGAAAGGCAACTTCAAAGACATAAAAAATAATTTTCAATACGTAACGAAAAAATGTAATAGACATTTCCTGTTTATTTATTTATTTTTTCTTTAGTTTTTATAAAGAATGGTAAATGTTCCTTTAATCCAATGCCGAGATTTTTTTTAAAATAAAGCAGAAATAAAAGTATATTAGATAGCAAAATTGAATTTTTATTGTGTCAAAATTTATCGTTCTTCATTGCTCAGCTATAGTTTATTTAATTTCAACCTTCATGCAGATAAAATAAGAAGCTAAACATTAACGGGATTTCTTTTCCAAACGCCTATAATATCTTTTAAAGCTTTCAAAGTGCATTTCTTCTTAAACCCTCCGCAATTATATAATTTTCCTAGACACCTCGCATATTGCAACATACCATTGCTAAATTTACTAAAGGCTGATTTATGTCTGTAATATCTTGCTCAACTTCTGTGGAATTTTTATTTACCTAACGTGCATTCGTGTAACATGATTGATTAAAGTTTTCTGATTTCTAGCTTACTTTTTGTAAAAGGTATTTATATAGAATAAAGAAGAAGTTCCGTTTAGAACTACACGAGCCTACTTCCCCGTATACACCCAACTTCAAATTTATAATCTAGCTATATTTCTCTCGTTTAGCTTTAGTTCTTAACTACTCCAAACATACATTTTTTACGGTTAATACATACTTACTCATTCATTCAGGCATTCATTCATTCATTCTCATTCATGTATTCATTCATTCTTTCATTCATTCATTCATTCATTCATTCAGTCATTCATTCATTGAGAATTGTCCATAAAAATCCCGATGAAAACATTTCATAAGCAAATTGGCACGCTTAGTTCTTGTTGTATCTAAACAAGATCTACATTGCAATATCTTTCCGATAAAGTTTGTTCCAAGCAAATCCGTCGGTTAGACCAGGATTTATATGGGATTGAAATTAACCCGTACGCGCTAAATTTTTTTTTTGAACTGTTCAAAAATGAACAAGCATTGTTATAATCAAAAAAACATCTCACGCCGAGAGGTTCTTCCTATAAGCTTGTTCATAGGAACTTGGAACTTACGCCTAGAGTTTACATTTGTAGATAGGCGCTAATGTTAAGATTTTTTGAACTGTTCAAAATTGAACGAAAAATTGTTCAAATCAAAAAACTAAAATATGGAAATGAAATGTCCTTCCTGTGATCTTTCGAATCGGACAATTCGTTTAAAAGGTATCAAGGGGACAGACCGACAGACATGTTTCCCCATCTCAAAACCTTACTTTCAATTTTTTTTTTCAATATTTAATTAATTACTTATTTTTGACTTTTCTTTATTTTTAACGACATCTTTACGATACATTAGGCATGCTTTCATACTTTATAATTATTATTTTTTATACTTTTACGGGAAAGTAAGCTTAAAAGCAGGGGCGATTGTCTTTAACAAATAGCAATAACGCTGTAAATACGGAAACACTGATTATTTCAATACATATCGATAAAAAATATTGTAAGCTTAAGTTATGAGAAAAATCGAGTCGGAGTGTGCCTGTGATTTCCCCCCTCTCCCTTTTGCCCCAAAAGAGTGGGAACAATCAGATTTGCCAGGAGTTTTCTCCTTTTTCGATCTGAACAATGTTCCGTTCAGTTTTGATTAATTTGAAAAAAAAAAAAAAATGACGAAAATTTGAGTCGAATACTAACAGTGATTATCGGACGGATTTCTTTAAAAAAAAAAGAAAACAGAAAGACATATAAGGCGTATAAAAGGGATATTTTTATTTGAGTTTTTTAATAATTATTTTAAACAATTCAAAGTGAATCTTACGTGAGAAATTCAAACTGTTTTATCTAAAAAATAACAATACGGTGCACTATATTTTGGCACTAAAACATCGAAAATATTATAGGCATTACAAATATATGCTCTTAATTCCTTTTTCTAAGAAATATGGGTATTTTCATAATATACTGTGTAAGTTTTTTCTAGTATTTTTGGTAATTATTTATTGAGAGTTGTAAGTGTTTGATTTTCAAAGACTTATTTCAAGGGGAAATTCAGTGGAAATTGTACTTCAATTGACAAAAATAAGTTGTTCTTAATTAGTCAGAAATGATGCTTTTAATTCCGTCTTCAAGCAGAAAGTATTTTCTGTTTTATACAGTTACGGGTCATCTCCCAGCTAAATTAGAAATGCCCTTCAGAAATGACATTCAGAATAAAATGTACTCAAAAAATAATAATACTTTCATGGAATTTTTTCTTAAAGAGCTAGAAGTTTCAATTCTTAAATGATATTAAATTATTGCATAATTTATAACACAAAGCCAATCATCAGAAATTAAGGTCTTAAAATAGCCATGTTAAATACAGAGAGCAAAACTTTGGGAATCAGCGTTTTTGAAGTCTGCTGGCAGCATAACTTTCGAATCAGGCAAATGGTAAACGATTACGAATCTCTTTCCAGAATTTCCCAGGTGACTTCTTTAATTTCGAGATTTAAGAAATTAGGACTTCTGAGATACAAGTGTTTTGCGGCCGGTAATGATGTTGCTTGAAACTTAGGAAAGTTTTTGAAACTTTGAAAGTTTCTACCTCTCTAATTTCTACGAAGAAGAGTTCGTATGTTTGTTTTTATTTTATCCAAAATTTATTCGACAAAAATTTAATTTTCCTACGTCGACAAATCAGTGATTAACAGTAACGCGAGTAGTTCGCAGAGTAAGGGCTTACTTGAAATTTGTGTATGAGTATGTAACGCAAAGCGAAAAAAAAAAAATTATAAATATTTATGTTAAAAATGGCAACAGTAACAAGTATATATGAATCGTTTATTTCGAAAAGGTAACAACGGCTTAGGAAAAGTTGGATAACTTTATGGGTCTGATATTTTACTATTTCATTTTGGTAGGTAATAGGAATGCAAAATTGGTAACTTAAAAGGATTTTTGATTAATTATGCCGTAAAAATTAATAAGTTAATACGGATAGTCTTTCTGTTTCAAAACAGAGATGTTTCCTTTTAGAAATAAACGATTCATATATATACATATGAGTTGTGAGAGTTGTTTAGACGGAATATTTTAAACTCTAACATCATTATTTCCAAACCTGCATTAGTTTGTTAATTGTTCAGTGATGTTTTAATTTTATCCTGATAATACCAGATGTGATACAATTTACCGTTGTTAGAGTTGGTTTAAGTTCTTCAAAAGAAAATTTCAGAGCCTAGTAGAAAGTTTGAGAGCGTTGTTCATTTATAACCGTACTATCCTATTAATAAAATCATTGGAATAAAATGCTGAATTATTCTATGTGACCTATATTATCGTGTATTTATGTGGCCTACAATAGTGTGCACGTTGTCGAGCATTATCGTGCTATTGAAGACTGAAATCCATTTTGAGAGCGTCAATACTGCATATTGCCGTGAACGTTTAATACTTACATGCAACCGGTTGAAGTACAATAAATAAATATATATATATATATATATATATATATATATATATAAATATAACAGTTACAAAGTAAATAAGAACATAAGAACATTAATTAAAAATGTGAAAATATTTAATTTTTTAATTGCTTGTATATTCTTGCCCTCTCACACTGAAAATGATGCTTGTTTCTAATTATTGAATGTGTCCCTGGTGGAGATGATATGTAACCGAGTTTCTGAAATGATATATAACGTATGTATTTTAACCTAGAACCCATATAACTCTAAATAAAAATTAAATTAAAATGCAGGATTTTGCGTTCATTAAGAACACAAGGCCTGCTGACTGGAGGCAGAATTATGGGGGTAACTAGTTTTATCACGTGAGCTCTCCCCCCAGACTTGCATAGGGTCCGAAATGACAAAGCAAGAGCCAATTAGGAAGCATAAATTGAATTTAAGCACTAACCAAATGTACTAATCAAAGCAATCACAAGTAAATATTATTACTGAAGTGCGAAAAATGAACTATAAATAAAATTAAGCATAAAAATAAAAATGAAAACATGCAACTAACTAATTATTAAACGAATCTTATTACCTTATTACCTACATAAGCAAAACTGAGTAAATTAAATAGACGAAAAATACATCACAGCAAATGATTAAGACCAAGTTACATTCCGTAACTGCGAATTGCGCAAATACACCTACATTCTGTCCATAATGTAGCAGTACCAACGAGAAGAACAGGCGAATTTCATATGCCGTCGTCTATGTGTACATGCTGTAAAAACTAGTAATTTAAATGTGCGTACATGTATGATTCCGATTGTAAAAAGAAAAATGCAAATAAAAAAAAAAAAAAGAGGAAAAAAAAATAATAAGAACATATTATAAAAAACATATATATATATGTCAATTCCATTCTGACCCATGTGTCTTAATTTGGTTTCACTCTAATGCTGAATATTTTCAGTTCAGTTTTCAGTAAAATATATTACGCCCCGTAAAGGCCTGCAGCGACTGCAGGGCAGTTAAAAACAGGATATGGTGTGAGTTTCACGACGAGACAGTATCCACAGTTTTGATATTTTCTAGCCCCATCTACAGAGTTTTGCATGGTGGCAATTGTCTTCCTGTCGGTGTCAAGATTAGTTATTTGATCATGGGCTTTGATTTTCAAGGGGGTGAAGAGTTTTGCATTTGCATCTGCCAGCGTAATTGTGGTTGTATTTTGATTACTATCTCTGGCTTTTTTAGCCAAGGAATCAGCTATTTCATTAAACTAAAGGTTCCCATGGGCGAGAATCCACTGCAGGAAGCCTTTCTTTTGGAGACGTTGAAGTTGTCCAAGTTGTTCCAGGATATTCAAGATTAGACGTGCGGTACGTTTACTGAGGGCCTGTAAGGCAGACCTGCAGTTGCTGAAAATGGTGATACCACTAAGCTGCTCGGACGGTCCAAGATTGATTTGCGTTTTGATTGCAGTGGAAATGGCTATCAATTCTCAAGTAAAGTTAGACGCGATTTTTCCAGCACCAGCTGCGTTCTCTCGTCTTTGATCATCAGGAAGGATCAGTACTACTTCCGCTCCTCCCCAAGACAGAAATTTGAAGAGAAAATATGATTATCATCATAGAAATTCGCAAAAGAAATATGCATACACTTGTTTATTAATTGGAGAAATGTCCTTCATGTGCTGTATTTAAGACATCCTTTAACTATCAAAGCTGTTTCAATGAAAACATGTTTTAGTGTGTTTTCATCAACAGAGGATGCCTCTATATTATATTTAGGTACTTCTCTTACACATGCCGTGTTACAAAATTGTTTTTGATCTAAGAAATGCTTCCAACACTAATAATAATATTTATTTGTGATTTAAGAGTTTACAAATGCGTTTTAAACTGCACCTAACGTTTTAGGAAATTTAGAAAATTAAATGCTTTAATAATCACAGGAAGAAGTGTAATAAACATTAAATGGTAATCGGACAAAATGTAATATAAACAAAGCCAATCGGTTAGGATTTGTGTTTCACATTTTGAAAACATAGTACACTGTAAAAAAATCTAGTTCAAACTTTCACAAAAAAAAAAAAAAAAAGTAAATACATAAAAAAAAAAAAAAAAAAAAAAAAATGGTGGAATTTAGCTGCAATCAGTATCTGGTACTGAAGTTGAACCATTATAAGGTTCCTAGTTCCATTCATGGTAAAACTATATCATTATCAACTTTTGAACCAAATTTCGATTGCAGCTGATTTTCACCATTTTTTCAATTTTTCTGGAAAAAGGTTCATATAAATTTTATAGCAACGTAGGGATTTCTAAAGCACTTCAATTATCAATGGTTTTCAAAGCATTGGACCATGGAAAACATTGCGATGCTGTAACTGAACAAATACGTAAACAGTAAATAGGACAAAAATACATTTCTCCGCAAATAGGGAAAAAAAAGATTTTGTTCTTTTAAGAAAAAAGACATTCAGAATAGCCGCAGGGCTATACATGATCTGTCTTCTCTGGAGACATCTTTAGGAATTCCAACATCCTCAGACATTGCTTTTTATGTCGTACACCTTCCCTTAGCTCTATTGAATGCCAATAGAATTGTCACACTTCTTTCAAGGTGGAGCTGAACACATTATATAAAAATCTAAAAAGTTTTGTGGATATAAAAGGGACAACCAAGATTCAATAAATTTCTATATATTTTTTTGTCTGTAATGCGTTTTATTACTACTATTTTTGAAATAACTTTTATTAAAAAATATTATTTTTTTGCCCGCATAAAAAGTAAATTTTATTTTTAGTTTATTAATCCACGTACCCTAGTTGTAAATTTTAATATGATGTTATACAATTAAGTAATGAACATGTATATTCGTAAACTATTTGTAATGTATTTCTGTATTCATTTTCTTCAACTGGACGAAGATAAAATGGAATTACACTGTCTTTGAAAATTTGAGGAAGAAAAGCACTTTTTTGCTTAATTTAATATATAAAAGATTTCTTCCTGACACCCCAATATGCTATTTAAAATTTCAAGAAAGTGTTGTTTTATTTAGACTTATTTGCATTTCGGATACAGAAAAGGAACAATCTTGAGAATTATTCTGAAAATAATTTCTACAAAATGCTTTGGTGTGTGTGTCTTCACAATTTTATCCAAAATATGTTCTGGATCATTGCCAGTAGCGCAATTTTTCAATTTAGTACAGACTAGTTGGTATTTATCTTCTTTGGAACTTTTTATAATTAACCATCAAGTTGTAGTTATTTACATGATCTACGTGGGTTTGCTTAGTATGTGAAAATATATTCACAATATTTTTTTACTCGTAATATGAGTCATTCGAAATATAAACATTATACTAAAAAGTTAAAAGGATATTATTATCAGACTAAAATTGACCGAATCTATTAAGTTACAATTTGTGACAACATTTACGATTTCAACTTTCCATTATTTTTTCAGCATTATTGAAACCCATTTCCCTTATACTATCATATTACGTTACTGTAGCAAATTTACATGTATTCTTAATGGAATATGACTAATTTTAATGTTTGAGAAATTGTTAAGAACCATATTACTGCGCGTAGCTGAAACACTTTGAATTTAGGTTTGCGGATTTGTATTTATTTCTTAGCTTACTTTTAATTTTTCAATACGGATTGCTTTGTATGTTGAAAAAATTTAAAACTAATATATATTTTTTCTTCTTTATAAAACTACTACACGTGTGATATATTTCAACCTGTGTTGGACATGGTGATTAGTGCAGGTTATTAACTTTATGTAAGATAATACAAAACAAAACATGTTTGTATTTTATAACTCAGCTTTGTATGTATTTTATATTTCTACCAACATTAATAATTTGGATGTTATTTGTTATTATACCCTTACAACAATTTTCTTAAAAACGAAGGCTTTTAATTGAGTTGTAAGTTTTCACGTTGTTTAACGTAACATAATAAATAATGTTACATATAAAATATGTAACATATTAAATATAAATAGTCTACCCGTGCGGAATTCCGCACCAGATCATTTTGTGGGGCATTCAATTCTTTAAAAATTTGGGAGAAAGGGCATTATGAAGAAGAGTAGAAAAACGTAAACAGCTGTTGGTACAAAAGAAGACAGGTAATTGAACACCTCAGTACAAATAGCTGTTGCATTTTCCCCCCACTATTATTTAGATATTTAAAATAGTAAAATAACCACAATAATAATAATAACTATTACTGTACTTAGCATTAAAATACAATAACGAAACAGTTCCATTACTTTAAATATAGTTACTGTCGGTTGGTTAGGATCTACACACTCATAACACAATGAATGTAAAGCCTAACGATTGAATAAGTTTAACACAGAGAAGCAGTCAAAACTGTCCAATTTGCTACACAATAAGAACATAAGAGTTCCTTATTTATTGACTTGATAACAGATGGGGCCAGCATAGACACCACTAATTTGGTATCCATTAAAGGAATTCTTCTTTAAATGATTTTAAATCTCAAATTTAAGAGAAACAGTACTTTTTTGGACCGTGTGTCTATTTTTTGTCATTAGGCGAAACGATGAGCTTTAAAATGAGGGATAAATCATGGAATTTGATAAAGGAATAAGGAAGATCGACAGAAAAATAGGCTAGAGAAATAATATATAATAGAAGATAGATATTGATCAAACTTAGTATTACATATATACGTTTTCAAATTCCTCACATTACACATAATGCTTTTATGAACTATAATATTGTTGTAATCAAAAAGTTATAGAACTTCAAGGAGAAATACGCCACGGAGAAAATAGCTTTAATTTAAAGATTTTTTCAGGATTATATATATATTCCATCATATCTTACGCATTCGTCAAAAATAGAACGTCTTGTATTGAAACTCAGATATGTAATGAAATTGAAAACTGAAGAAGTAAATCAAGAATTCCAATCATCTTAGGATATAGTCATCTTTCTATTTTGTTTTCAGTAAATGAACAGCTTTAAAGCGAATTTTCTGGAAGACATATGTCTTGAATTTAAAGATCACAAATATTTTTGCTACTTGTACGAAATAGAAGGAACGGAACAAATTATCTCAAAACACATCTTCCCTATTTTCTACCCAAAAATTTACGATTAATTAATGAGATAATTCTAAGCAATTTATTTTCATTATTATTTTTATAATTAGTGTATTACTTTATGAGCATATTAGAAAGCTAGAATTTCAGAAGTTTTCTTTCACTGCTACGGAATATAAATGATACACACTACACATGGTGGCGATTAATTAAGATGTTTCAAAACATTTTTGGCTTATTAAATAGATCTTTGTTGACAAAAGTTGCGTTCGCAGAGAAATAAAAAGGTGTCTTTTGGAGAGGACAAATTCAGGATATTAGAAAGGAACGCGAAGCTTTTGCAAGAAATTTTTTGTACTACATCGTTTCGAAATTTTTTCACTAAAAAATTAATTAACTAAATAAAATAAATAGTTGGTATAATCAATTTAAATTATTCGGAGCACGGAATGGAGCTGAAGTGGAATCTATGCAAGTATTTAGAAGTCAGAGCGGAGCTGAAGTTGAATTTATGCAAGTATTTAAAAGTCCTAGCGGAACAGGAGTGGAATCTATGGAAGTATTTAGAAGTCGGAGCTGAGCTGGAGAGGAATCTATGCAAGTATTTAAAAGTCGGAGCAGAGCTAGAGTTCCATCTATGCACGTGTTTAGAAGTCCAAGCGGAGCAACTAAAGAAAGTTGCTGCTCCAAAATTACTCTTTGCAGAAAAAAAATTATTTTAATAAAAAACGAAGTAAATTATACCTGTATATTAAGTTCGAGAGAATCATTTGGTTATTCAAAGCAAAAATAACTCCACAATTAGAGACATAAGTAGTCAGCGGTTTGGTTCAGCAGGATATGTATTAGTCTAGGCTCTACGATGATTATTTTAAATACTAGCTTAACAAATAATAAAACGTGTTTGAAGTATTTTTTAAGCATTAACTCATGAACTGACGTAATTTTATAGCTTCAACTTTTATACTAAGGAAATAAGCTTTATAGCGAGCAAAAGTATGTCCCAGATACTTTTGAAGACCATTTTTTTCTGAATCTCTACTCTTGCAAATGTTTTTAATAAAAAGAAATTCAAACTATTGCATAAAGAGATAACTTTCCACTTGAAAAACACCTAATAAATAGCATATTTATTATTGCGATTGATGTAGGAAGGAACGTTAACTCAAATTTAATTGAAAAACATACTTGTATTACGTTTTCCTCCTTGAATGGAGCCGTATTTCTGAGAATAGTATCTCAATAACATTGCTTTGATTTAAAAAAAAATAACTCAGAGAAAACACCCACACACGAACTTCAATATAATTTAGCACTCTGGATCAAATGAAAATCAATAGCATGAAACATTTAAGAAAAATACATTTTTCGGAAACTATGCAATGGTACATTAAAATCCTTTCCCATTTTGGCTACTTTCCAAAGAGCGGATGGGAAAAAAAGACAGTTTTTCTTTCGTATATTTCTTCATTATTCGTCAAGCAGACATAAAATAGAAGACTTTCTGGTTATCAAATTCATTGCTGTATCGCTTTACATCATAATAATAACTGTGTATTAAAAACATATTTCTTCTAAATATGGTGCGTATATTTTTGGAAGTTTTATGAGGAATTTCATGATAGGAGATTTGGGTGCTTATATTATTTCTTCACATGTCTTTCGTGTTTTGACATAAAACCTTCGGTTACTTGTTTATGTGTTTTGCATAAAATTTTGGAGATAGGAATTTTATTTATGCTCTTGTATTATGATAATCTGATAAAGTGGAACGTTCATGCATACAGTAAAATACATGATTTCTAACATGCGAAACTCAAACATCCCCTAGCTGTACTTACCCTAGCTGTAAATTTAGTAGTCTTTTATTTAAGTCTTCCATTTAAGTACAGATTCCAGTCCCAATTGGATGCGTTTCATGTATTTTTAATCTGCTTTGCCGTGAAAATTTTAAAAAGGGAAACAAAGTATGAAAGAAGGGCTTATTGTGGAACTAATGTCAAAAATATTTTTTAATAAAGTCAATAATAAGTTATCTAATTAAATAAAGAATAAAAAATAAAGAAGTTTAAAAATTGGGTTTCGAGATTGGTAAAATGTGTGTCTGTCGGCTTGTCTGTCTGTCTGTTCCCCCCCCTCCGCCCTAATATCTTTTAAGGGAATCATTCGATTCAAAAAAATTGAATTTGAAAGATCTCAGCTAGTACAGAGTGGAGAGCGGCTAAATGTTTTTTTTTAGAATTAGCGCTGTGGGTCGAAGAGAGGGGAGAGTGGGCGTGGTCTATAGTAACCGACGGGAGGTTTGTATTCATGTGCTGTTCAGTTTCCATGATGCAATAGACACGTGAGCAGCACTCATTTTGTGTTGAAGTGTATTTCTCGAATTCCCACTCGATTATTGCAGTTCAGCGTGCTTACGGGACTTAGCCCCATGCGATTTTTTTTTCTTTGGGGTTATCTGAAGTCGAAGGTGTATTGCAACCTCCCAGCACCCTGGAAAACCTACAGAACAATATTGAGCTTTAAATTGCAATACCAGAAGACATGCTTGAAAGTGGATGATAATTTCAGAAACGTCTGCAGCAGTGTGTGGATTGTGAAGGTAGACATTTGCCAGATGCACTGTTTAAAAATATGAAATTAGAGAAACTTCCATTATTGTCCCATTTGATAATAAAAAAATGTAAGTTTGTAAGTCTTCGTAGTCTTTTTATTTCATTCTCAAATCAGCAACTTACCGCGCTCCACCCTGTACATCTCATTCCTATTTTTTTTATTGGAGCAATTTTTGGTGTAATTTTAACAGTTCAAAAGATCTGCCTCCAAAGCTCGCGTTGAAGCTGTTTGTATAGTGTCAGTGTCATAAAAAAAATATAGAAAACAAATGAACTGAGATTTTGACAGGGGATCAGCTGATAGTTAAAGAGTTTTACGAATGATCGATAACTGATAGCCTACTGTAAGTTTAGTTTCAGCAGTAGTCTTAAAAATTCTTTGACACACTGTGTACAAACAGCTTCGACGCGAGCTTTGGAAAAAGTCCCACAATGTGAGCTGGAACAGGCATTCGAATCGTTGTTAAACCGCTGCAAAAATGTATTGAAGCCGAAAGAGCTTATTTTGCGTAAAAACACTTAAGAAATATAATTACCAGTTTTGATTTTCTGTTAAAAACCTAGTCTTAAATTTTTTTTTGACACACTGTGCGTTTCGTTTGTATACAATTTTAACTGTATACGTAAGTCTTTTTTATATATTTTATACATCATTATGTGTTTTTGGTATTTTTGATTTGTACTTACTTAGAATAAGTTAGCTCAAGCTCATTAAAATTCGTGTAAAAGTCAAAACTATTATAATTCATTACTCAAACTTTTGAAAAGGGGGGAAGGGAAAAAAATTATAATTAACTATAGTTATGTGACAATATATTTTTAACTTCAAGTAGAATACATTTGCTTTACTAAAAGAAGCAATACATTTGAAAGGCTTTGTTAAATCAGGCCTGTTTTGTTTCTTTAAGCAATGAGTATTACACTTACAAATATGCGTTGCATATAAAAGCACACTGAAGCATTGTTTCTCCATTTATTGTGTATTTGGAAGAAATGTCTGAAGAAGCTCTAATATAACAAAGTGGAAAATTTTTATGACATTCATAACTTGGAAAAAGTCATTTCTTTGTACATAAAAAACTCTTTTATAGTCCATCCTTTCTAAAGTAGTTTTATCGTTATTTTATGGATTGCCTCTTTACAAAAATTGTTTTCCGAAAAAGTGAGCGCTCCTTTGTTGTTTTTCTGACCTCAGACTTTTATGTTTCTCAACCAATTGCATGTAGAGTACTTCCTTGAGAATCTTATAAAAGTAAATGTCTTAAGGAAGCGAGATGTTTTAATTAAACTGCTGCAATTGTAGCTAAGTTACATTTAAATTTTATGAACCTGTTTTAAAGGTTTCTGTACGTTTCCCGCTAAACACTGCTTTTTATTAAAGAATCATAAAAATGTAACTATTTTGAAACCATTTTCCTTAAAAATAGTTATTGTAATGTCTTAAAAAAGCAATTGTTCTTTCGAAGTCAGTTGGCTTTATTCAATTGGTTGGTCAGTTGGTTTTATTGATTTTGTAAGTATGATTCTTTATCTTTACAAAACCTTTTGCCAGCTTTTATACTTTATATGTATTATTTTTCTCCCATAGAAATCATTTTAATAAACCTATTTTGCTTTTAATTTCGCAATTTTACATTCTAGGCTTTACTGTCTTATGTACATCATTGAAGTCTCACATAAGTTATATTTAAAAAAAAGATAAAATTAAAAAAAATAATAATAACAAGTATTCAGCTGAATGTTATAATATTAATGGCTTTGATCCAGTGTTAGGAATATTCGTTTCTCTTGTTAGTAATTGGTTTTTAATTGCAAGGAAATAAAGCGTTTACGTGCGCTATGTTCCAAAAAGTTTCAGATAAAGGGCAGAAGATATTTTTATTCTTAAGCCTGTATTTTGTCTTGAAAGATCTATATTGATTGCCTAAGAAAACAATTTAAATTGTCGGTTGATTTGTACGTTACTTAACAACTCGAAAAATTACACTGTGATAAACACATTTATCACAAACATTTATTTCATTTATATGTTTGTATTAATTTCTTTGGGGAGACAGACATGATATTTCAAGTCTCTCAAGTATGGAGATGGTATGGTATATGTCACTATTCCAACTATTAACCACACCTATCCAAGAGTTGTCTTCAGTGATCGTTCAGTACCACCATTTTTAATATAGTATGCTGTTAACAACACTGCATTATTGGAGGAGATCTATGGTTATTTTGTGAATTTTAAACTAAATTCCGTCTGAAGGGGCTAAGCTTTGTTTAGTTTTAATTTAGACAGCAGATAAGTCATTAAAGTAAAACAGCTATAGTAAAATATTCATCAAATTAAAATATAATAATAAATATTGCAAAATTCTAAAGCTATTGTTGCATTAAATAAAACAGGCTGAATGAAAATACACTATTTAATTTTTAAAGAATCTGACTTCCAAAAATTATACTACATATTACAAGCACCTCAAGTTATGTAAATTGAATCCTTTCATTACTGAACATTATAATAATATCAACAATTTTGAATTTTAATTTCTTGTAGATATGAAAAATTCATAATTTGACTTCGCTTACAAAGACGACGATTAATTATGAATGAAAATCACATAATTCTAACAAGCTCTTTTTAATATTAATCGATTGAAAAAGGATATTTTGAATATTTCTATGTATTGTTTATTCATGCATATTTAATGAGTTTTTATTACATTGATAATATGATCTTATTTGTTACACTTGTTTCATTTTAATTCAAATGTTGCTTCCCGTAAATATAATAATATAGTAATATTTAATCATGAAACAAATACTTGAAAAGCATTATGTCTAAGGAAATATAAATTTATTTAACAAAAAAAAAAAAAAATAATAAGGAATATATTTTCGTTCAAAACGTTTATAATTGACTTCGTCAATTCAATAATAGTGCTTAAAGTGTTCGCTTTTCTTGCATTTATGGCACTACTATATCCTTCCTTGCAATGTGTGCACGAATTGTTTGTTTTCAATTGCAGAAACTTTAGTTGTATAAGGAACAGCTAAAAATGTAAGTTTCAATTTATTAGCTATGCAAATATTTCATTGATGCGTCTTATTAATTGATCCATGTTGCACATGTTCTCCGAAAAGTTCAACTTGATTTTTTTGAATAGATTAACGGAAGTTACACAACAATGGAGCAAGTATAATAAAAGCTATTCGAAACTGCCCCGCACAAAAAGTCAACAAAATTTCAACTTGTATTTATTTTCATTATTTAGGTGACAAATGTAATAGTTATTTGAGGCTTTTCTTAAATTTTTGATGCAATAAAATTCAGCATATATATATATAAATAAAATAATTTTTGGAAAAAAATAGAACCGACTTCAAATTATAAATTGCGCTAAAAAGTGAAAAATAAATTAATTCTTTAAACAACATCGATGTGACTTTTAAACATAGTTTTAGAACTCGGTGCAAAATTAGGATAGATAAAATCCTTCGTAATCATGAATCAATTACAAATATAAATGGCCCAGAATTAGCAACAGTTCTAGTATGAAGTAGCACATGGTGTAATGGTAGTTAGGCTCATAATTTTGCACCGACTTCTAAAACTATGTTTAAAAGTCACATCAATGTTGTTTAAAGCATTAATTTATTTTTTCACTTTTTAGCGCAATTTATAGTTTGAAGTCGGTTCGATTTTTTTCCAAAAATTATTTTATTTTATTCTTTTTATTGTAAATACATTTTTATATAAATACTCTATTTTTAAAGCATACATATCAAAAGGGAACCTTCTTTGAGGGAATGAAACTAAAAGCTAAAAGTTTGTATGATAAATTTCGTTCTAAAATCGATTTCAAAGGTCACTAGAGCAAGCAAACTGATTGGATTTAATTTCTTCTTCAGAAAAGCCTTCAGTCTATTTCTTGTTATAATTGCTTTTAATATTACATTTTAATGGCAATAAAATCTTTTTTAACAACTAGTTTCATGTTTATTAATAATTTTCCCAACAAAGAAAAATCAAGCCTAGCCTTTCCAATTAAAATGAAAAAATACTTATTTTTCACCCACAACGTTTTTTCTAAAAAACAAATGTAGTCAAATGGATGTGCGATATTTGAGATAGACGATCCTTTATCGATCAAAGAAAAAATAATCAAAATCGGTTCATTTAGTCAAAAGTTATGGATGAAAAAGCAAAAAAATGACCACATTTCAACCAATAACTTTCTTCTAATTATCAAATATGGTCAAACCAAGATATGAGACCTATGGGAAACCACCCTTGATCGATTAAAAAAAATCATGAAAATCGGTTCATCCGGTAGGAAGCTATGAGTGGACAAAAAAACAAAAAACAAAAACGACATACATACAATATCAATGTATAACCTCCTTTCTTTGTGAAGTCTGTTTAAAATGTTATGCGTTTAATGTACAGAAGTCCGACTCTTAGCTATTTATCCCTATTAGCAAGATTAACGAAAAGTGGGAACATTTTATACATAACATCGGGATTATACAGGATTTAACCAAAAAAAAAAAAAAAAGGAATAAGAAATAATAAGAGACGATAAATCATTCTCATATGTTCTTAGCGGTCATTTCTAGTAATGTACGTTTCCTTGAACATGGCTAGCATTTTTTGTTTTATATTATCACCAGAAAAACATTTTATAACTTTGATATAAACTATTTAAGAATATTTCACAAAATAATTTTTAAACATTTATTGGCTCAACAAATTTTACTACGTTATTTTATAAATTTAAAACCCGGAAAAATCCGAAGAAAACCTTGTAATTATAGTCTCAGGTTTCTAATTTATTAAAACACATTCCCTTGAAATTATTACAAAAAGTAATTACCTTCGATAAATACCTTAATTTTAATCAGAACATATTAGACGTGTTAAGTACCCTTAGTTTAACTTTTAAATAGAAAATAAAATTAAACTCTTTTAAACTTCAATTTCAGGGAAGTACACTAAACTTCATTCAGATTCCTTAAACTCAAGGTAACAAACACTTTACTCAATATATTAAAATAACTCTAAAATAAACGAAAAAGTTATTTCCTAGAAATAACATACGACTATTTACAGATAGCATCAGTAACGAGCTCATAATTTTTATTTTTGGCAGTTTCTAGAAAATGTTTTTAACACATTTTAGATTGCGTATCCATCTAGTGTTTTCCGCTATCATATATGAACACGTGGGAAAGGTGATATACGTATTAGAATAAATGGAAGTAATATTCTGAATTCTTAATAATAAATAAATATATAAATAACTAAAATTGGGTGTTTGTAATAGATTAGAAATGCACCCACATTCGTTTTAAAAATCGTTCTTTTTTCAGTAGAAGCAAAAGAATAACATGAAGTGATTTACTTGCTTAAAAAATGATTCTCTCCACTCAAATAATCTTTTTAAACATTAGTTATATTGATAACAGAAATTATCCCCCAGTCGCATCTTGCGCAAAATGCATGGGACATTGCCTGACTTCAGATTTCGAAAATGAAGCAAGATGTTTACGTTTTTTTGCAAAACCATCTCACTAAGTGTTATTTGAACAAAAATTATGAATAAATGAATAAATAAAAACGTAGGAGAGACCTGATCTAGGCACTGTCTGAGAAACTTTGCCTTTGTGGATGATTGACGAAACAATCAAAGAACCTTTCTTTTTATTTTCCGATACCACTATAGTATTTGACAGTGCTTCCACATGCAGTGGACACTGAAGACCATATTTCGTTTTTTAGCAAGATAAATATATATATATTTTTGTTTCCTCTATTTTTTCTTCAAATTTCTAATACATAGCTTAATCATTGCAGTTTAACTTATATCGTTTTTCAAACTATATGATTAACTCTACCCGATCCAGGTGTGATTTATTAGGACTGTTTACATTTTGAAGGTGACGTCTCCCATTTTGTGAAAGAATGTATTATACGGCTAATAGACATAAGTAAGTTGGTGCGGTGCTCCAGGTAACGTCGTTACATTGTTTCATGATATTTTCAGCTTTTTTTAAAATCCCGTTCGATGAACTACTGTTGATGCGGTGCTTTGTTTGGCGCATTCTGTCCTAGATCTCCTTGGCGCTCGCCAAGTTTATTTTTGTAACCCTTTACTGTTTGGTGTCAGTTGTGCCTACGGACGAGCGGTGATTCAACACGCGATCAATAAAATATACTCAACGTATGCATAGTTTTAGCAATCTTTACAACATAACAAATTTACAGTTCACTTTAATGGGGTATTCTAGTGTAGAATGTTGCAAAATTGAATTTTTTTTTCCATATTTCCAAAGTTTAGACATTCAAGAATATTCCATCAAAAGGATTTTTCAAAATGCATCTATTATTTCATGAGTTATAGCCGTTTTAGTGACGTGGAATCGGTTCCGGTCCGACCACTACAAGCCAACAAAAGACGGTAGGCGTTCCCGAGTCCCTACGGTTGAATATCCCTTATAAAATCTTTGCTGTATAGTATCCCTTTTAAATCTATATGTAATTGAAGGACATAGAAACTTGTTTTACTGGAGTATTCTCCTTTTAGCTTTAGTTTAAGTTAGTTTTGAGCCAACCTTCGTACCAACCTTTGCAGTTAGTATTTTTAATGAAGGTTTTATACTCATATTAAAAATCTTAGATGTTATGGGAATCACGATTGACGCAGAAGCTAATGCTTTTGCAGCGACGGGACGAAGCGCGTATCGAGCTCTCGGAACTCCGGACTTCAGAGGCATCAAAGGAGGGTAGAACTACTCGTCTTCACAAGAGAACATCGGAGAATAAGCATTTTGAAGTAGTGGAAGGTTTCTTATATACAGCTGGAATCGCCGATTAAAAATATCTAAGGTTTCTGTACCATTCTATAAGTAAAATTACCGAAAATTGCCTCAAAACTTTGAACGCGTTTTTCTCGAAACTACTTTTTTCGAGCTGACGGTGAGGATATTTCGAGTTCTAATGGAACGATTTATTTCAAATTTGGAGAGGATGTTCTTTATACATCCCTTTATCGTGTGAACTTTGCCCAAAACTGTAAATTTTCATTCAGTATTTTTAAAAAATCAGAATTGTTTAGAAAATATGCAAAAAAAATTTTTTTTTCTTTCAAACAGCCGCCATTTTGTATTTTTTTAAAAACTTGTCCAAGATTCATACGATAGCCGCATCCATATTAATTAAAAATCCGTCTGTTTTTTATTTTTCAGATCACCAGGAGGGTTGGAATAATGCACGCCATGACACACTCTTTTGCTTTAGATGCCCCACTTTGACTGTTCATAACTCTGTCAATTTTATTTTTTCGTTAATTTTTGAAAGTTAACAAAAGATTAATTTTTGAAAGTAGGCAAAATAAAATTTATTTCCCGAAATGATATTATATAATTGCTAGTAAAACATAAAGACTTGGAGAAATTAAAAGGGGAACAAAATGGCCCGCGAAAGGGTTAAACCCTGATTGAATAACACATACTGTTTATGAAATATTAATATTAAAAATAAAAAGTGAAACTTGTTTTAATTGTTTTTAAAAAAGGGATGAGTTCCTCATATTAGACAAATTTTGAAAAAAAAGAAAAAAATAGTAATAATTATTATAGAAATACGCGACTACCGGAATTTACTTTCTACTTAAATGTAAATGCAGCAAAGTTTCGTGTAAATATATTGCTATTTACAGAGGAATGCGAAAAGGAGTAGCAACTTCATGTTTGATCAATAGAAAAGAGACAAGCAAATCGCTATTCCTTTAGTCGCATGTCCGCTTCGAAACAAATGGTGTGCATGATTACAGATAAAATGGGATTCAAGAATGGAGTAAGATGTGTTTGCTATGAGGAAATAACGAGTGAAATATACCGTGAATATTCAGTTTCTTTTCATTGGATCAACTTAGAAGGATCCTTGAAGGAGTTTTATGCTAACAATTTAAAAATGTAAATTTTTATTGCTGCAGTAGTATTTTTACATTTGTTAAACTTGAAACATTTATATTATAAAATAGTTTATAATCGATATTTCTTTTTACAAATGGCACTTTATCATTTAACATTCCACAACTGGGAAACATAGACTTGTTATTATCTAGAAGCCAAAAAATCAAATATGTAAATAAATAAAAATAAATAAACGTATTTTAGGATTTAATTAAATTAGTTGATTAATTTTATGTTAACTTTCTTTTTACTCTTTATCACTCATAAATTCGGATTTATTTGGTACTTTAGATTAGAGAAAGTAATTAAAAATAAATCTCACGGATTTCAAGAGTTTAATATACATTTATGTCTATATTTCGCATGGGATCTAGAAAATCATGAAGCCAATTTTCGCAAAATCTGGCACGAAAATAGTAAATCGCGCGGAATGGTGTGTCTTTTAGAATTTTTTTTTCTTTCTGAATTTCGATAGTCTTTGATTTCCATTATTTTTCGATTTTAAGCGTACTTTTCACATAAATCCGCAAACATAGGGACGAAAAAAAATCTTGGCCATTTTTAGTTTCTATACTATTCTAGATTTTTCTACAAAATATATGAATTTTTTTTATTAAAGTTCCAACATTTCTAAATGCAACTGTGATCAATTTCTAACAAAACAAAATCTAAGACTACTTTTAGTCCCGAAATAACAACGACTTACCTCACTGATGTTTAAAAAGATTTTGGGAAACTAATACATATGAAAGCGCGGTTTGATTCATGGAATATTTCTACGGATAACTCAAATAAGTTGTGGTAAACACAATCCCACCAAAAAGTCGAGACGGTATGACACGCAGGGATATGAAATTTCGATCATCCCAAGCAAAAATGCGAGCTTGAAGCAAATCTTTCCTGATCAATAACTAAAGAGCACATTGCGGTGCCTCATTTCCTTGTAGAAACGATTTTTCTTTTGATACAAATGGGTTCTGGAAAGACTGATAAAAGGAGGCTTCCAGGGTTTTTAGTAAACGATGCTGGATGGCGGGAAATATGAGTAAAAATAGGTTATTTCTTAATGCGATAGGTTAGTTTAGGATGAAATGCAGAATACAAACATTTAAAATTGACAGTTTTACCATTCAATAAATGTTGCACTACATTCGTGGAGAAAATACCTCGTCTTGAGTCGTTCGTTATCACTAGAGACAATTCTTTTTATAAATTGAAATTAAAAGCAAAAAAACTTTTCCTCATTTCGACTGATTGACCACTGAGTCAGTCATTTAAATTAATGCATTTGCAACACATATTATACATGCAATTTATCTTTCTAGACTGCTTCTCCTGTAAAAAAAGTATAAATAAAAGTGCTCATGACACCCTAATTATTATTGAATAAATTATATTACAAACACTTAGTTTCTATTTAATCGAGAATGTAAAACGTTAATACAAATCAACGAACTTAGGATACGTTGATTGGAAGCAAAATAACCCGTCACCTTACTTAATAAATCACTTTATATTATACTAATTATTGTTAGCTTCGAATTGTATTTTATATTGTTGACACTGTAATGGACAAACAATTTGACTGACTTTATATCTTATATATAAGCCGCTTAAGTGTCTTGTTTTTCGCCGACAGCTTATTGGTTGCTTGCGTAACTGTAATGCAGTTGCCATTGTTGTAACACATCTCAAATATACTAATAATCAAAACATTTATCTAACATTTTGAGTGATGCATCGCTAGATTTGCAATATCTGCCTCTTAAAAATTAATGTAAACGCGAATTTAATTTAATCCTTCTTTCTTTGTTTTAATTTATTTATCGTTTGCGCTTTATATATATATATTAAAGTGACAGCGCTCTTTTTTCCAGTTTCGTTAAAACTATTGTTTCGACGATGATTATGTTGGATATAAATAAATATTTTTCACAAACAATTTTATCATATAGTAAATAATATTTTTATTTTACACATTATTATAACATATTTTTTTTTCGGTAAGAATATGTTTTTCTGAAATTATTATATGTTTATTATTTAGGGCAATTCCACGTAAGCGTCAACCCAGACATGATTTTTTCAACTTTTAATATATATATATTATGTTATACATCATTTTGAAGGTAATTTCTCAAATTTTTATAATTTAACTTCAGTTTTTGCAAAATCTTACTCAAAACCTATAAAAAATAGCTGTCAATACAACATATGTAATTACTCAAAATGTCTCGCATTTTTCTTACTTTTCCTAACTATATCTTTTCCTAACTATATCTATAACTTATCAGTAAAACTGCAAATAACAATTTAGTTTTCTTTTTGTCATTGAATCATGGTCCTTTTTCTTTATAACAAAACAATTTTTCGTCATTGAATTAAAATTAATGCTTCAAAGGTAATTAGTGTTCAATCTGATTTACTTGTTATGTTAGTCACAAAAACATGAATAAAATTAGCTATTTGCCTGAAATTATTATATTTTATAAATCCCCCCCCCCTGATGTCTTTTATGTGATGGGTACAGTTAGATTGATAAGGCTGAACATAAATAATTTTCTTTTTTTCTGGTAGTAGTACGTGTGACAAACATAACATCCATGAGTGTGACTAACATAACATGATTACATATGAAATATCTAAATTTTAAACAAACATCAAAATTATTTTCAGAACAAAAATATCCATTTAATTTCTTATTAATAATAATGTCTTTAAATAATTTCTCTCATTCTATTCAAACAAGCATTCTGCTTATGAAGTAAACAGTTTTATTGAAAGACATATATAAATTTTGTTTACAAGTCAACATACTTGTTCTTACAATTCTTTGTGCAACTTTTCTTAAAATGAGAACAGCCTGTCTAGATTGATAATCAATGACGAATATTCTTGCTTTATATAAAAGGAGCATTTATTACGACACATTTACACATATATTAAAACTATTTTAAAGAGCACCTCCTTCTTGACGTTACATTTCTTTTTTCTATTAATTCCAACTATATTTTGCTCGAAGTTTCTTGTTTCCATCACAACATAAAAATAGCTCGAGGCGACATCTCGTTTCCATCACAACATAAAAATATAAACGAAGGATATTTATGCCCGACTAAAGGCTCTTCTTCTACATACTCCCCATCTTGAGTTTTTAAGATCTTTAGGAGAAAACTCAACAAAATGCACTTTAGAAGGTCTTTGAGAATACCGTTTAGTCTCTCATAAAATCCTCTCCCCTCCTTGGGCGGATGGAAGGTTGAACTTCCATCTGATTTGGTTTACTTCTGTTTGGATTTTTGCCCAATCAAGCTGTTCAAAAGAGAAGTTGGACTTTAAACGAAGCATATTATCATGATCAGCAAAGACTTGGAAATTCTTCAAAGATTTTTTGCTTTCTTCTTTGTCAACTTCTTCTTCGTTGATATTTTCAGTTGAATCAGGCCAATGGTCCTTGGGATGTTTCAGCCATGTTGGCCCTAGCCACCACTCGGACTTCAGCAGTTGTTTAGCTCCGCATCCCCTAGAAAAAAGATCCGCAGGATTCCGGTCTCTTGGAACATGGAACCAATTCGTAGGAGAAGTCGATTTCCTTATTTCCGTGATTCGGTGGCTCACAAATACTGACCATTGTTCCTGTCTCGTAATCCACGTTAACACTGTTGACGAGTCTGTCCAAAAGTACTTGTCATTATTTTCATCGCGAAGTTTTAGCGCACAGTTCATGGAGTAAAATAAGCTTGCTCCAATAGTAGCTTCTATCAATTCAAGGCAACGGATCGCAATCTTCTTAAGGGGAGTTTTTCTCGACTTAGCGTGGAGTAGCTGCATCTTTACAGAACTATCAGAAAATTCGCATCTTAGAAATATACAAGCAGAATAAGCTTTCTGGCTCGCATCAGCAAATGTGTTTAAACTTAATTTCGATTCTGTCATGACGCCAAACCATCTTGAGATTTTAATATCATTCAAATAATGCAAACCTTTAAACCATGAAAGGAATTTCTTCTTTATGTCATCAATAATTTCTGAATCCCAAGTTTCTTTTGTCTTCCAAGTTTCCTGAAGTAAAACCTTAGGTTGCATCAAAGCTGGAGCCAGAAATCCAATTGGATCAAAGACAACTCGTTTTTGCCTGTAAGTCTTGACATTCTCTTTGTCATACAATAGAAATCGTAAGAAATTTTTGTCATCTTCACGCAAAGAAATTTGTAGAATTGCTCTTCTGCTATCAGAAATCACTTCTATTTCATGCATGTGAAATCTGTCTAACCTATTTGGAATTGTCTCGATAAAGTTCATTCCGGTCTTCAAGCAATCATTAAGTGATGGATAGTTGGGAATCTTATCAGAAGCATCGAATACGGGCTGAATTTCAAAAGATGTCAGTGATGTTTCTTTAATAACTGGGCGATGGGGAAGGTAATGTGATTCCTTCAACAGCAATTCGTCTAAGGGAAATTCTTCTATCACTTCTTCTTCGACCCATTCTTCGAAGACTTGCTGACATTTTTCTTTATATCCCGTTTTCTCTAATGTCTTATAAGAATCACCTAATCTCCTGAGGGATAACTCACTGATGTCTGGCAAAACGGCATGATCTTTTTTCCATGGCAAATTTACTTCATACCTTCCGTTAGAACTCTGTTTAACAGTGTCTTGAAAATGAATCATAACAACTTTTTGTAAATCTTCTCTAGTATTCTTCTCAATCGGATCTCTAATGCCATTTAGCTCTAAGTTCCCCAAAAATGAAACAGGTAGTTCTTGGGAGAGCATACTAATAACAGTCATATTCACATTATGTTGTTCTAGCCGAGGGACCTTTCCCATTAATGTCCATCCTAATTTAGTCTCTAAGGCGACTAATCCTGATGTCAGTTCCTCACGTTTACCGGTGAAAAGTCTTCCAGCAACATCGGCACCTAACAGTACTTTAATCGGTCGTGTATTTCTTTGAACATCTGTTATATGAATGCCTTTCCTTTTCAGTTCCTGTGACCAAGGTCCTTTTCTAATACTGGGAACATCATTACAAATAATATTTTGATCTAAAGCATCTAGATTGCAGGTGCAATTGCCTTTGAGATCTGCTAAGAGAATTTTATAGCAATGGTGTTTCTTAACTTTTGTTTTTGAACCGCCAAACAATGAATGATTAAGTTCCTCCTCTCCCCGCACTTCGAATCCCATTTCTCTAACAGTGGATTTCAAAATATACGATTTCTGTGAACCTGTGTCAATGACTAAACGAATATTCCGTTCGCCATCTTTACCGATTAATTTTACAACTAAAGTTTGCAAGAAAACCTCTGTTGAAGTCCTTGAATGCAACGCATCTACATTTTTCTCTAACGCACTGTCACTTTCTGTAGTTTCCTGTATTTCATTCTTCTTAATATCAGGATACATAAACTCATAATGACGATGTGAACAAATGCGGCATTTTCTAAAACTTCTACATTTACTAGCTAAATGTCCTTTTTTGAAACAAACAAAACAACAACCATGTTTCATTAGAAAATCTCGTTTTTGATCCATTTGCTTTATCTTAAATTCCTTGCAGTCTTGTAATAGATGTTCATCATTTTCACAGAAAAAGCATTTAATTCTGCTATTACTTGAGTTATTCAATAATTCAGATGCAGTTGAAAGGCGATTTTCGTTTCCTTCACGTAATAATTCATACGGATCTCGTTTACTGTTAGGAGGGGGAAAACATTCGGTGTTCTGAGTACTTGAACTTGAAATTAAAGCAGAGGCTTTTCTCGACTTACCACTTCTGATTTTAAAATATTAATAATTTCTGAAACCTTCCATTCATCGTCTGTGCAGTATTTCTTAGTAATTTCCAATACTATGTCGTTTGGTAATAATCTAATCAAAATAGGACAAAGTAGGCTCCCATAATTATCCTCCGTTATTCCCTGAGATTCCAAATTTCTTATCTCGGTTTGGACAAGTGTCAAATAATTTACGCAAGGAAGTAATATCGGTCGATCTTCTTACGGCAGTAAGACTGAGCAATTTGTTTAAATGAGAGTTAATGACAAGTGTTTTCTTGCCAAAACGGTCCTTCAAGGTATCAATAGCTGATAGATAATTATTATTAGTCAAGCTAAATCCTTTGATTGCGTCAGACGCTACCCCTTTCAAATATGAGCGTAAATAATAAAATTTATTGACATTAGAAATGCCTGTATTCTTATGGATTGCAGATTCATATTGATCCCAGAACCATTGCCAGTCTGAGGGATCACCATCAAATTTATCAATAACTAATTGAGGTAATTTAATATGAGGTGACTCAAATCTCTGTAATATAACTCTTTCTTCTGAATTATTTACAGTCGTCGTTGGCATGTTTAAATCCGCGCCAAGCTCTAACTTAGATTTAGCGTGTTTTATTTTTGTTTTCCAAATTATCAAATTAGTATTGTATTCACCGCATTTCAATACTTCTGTTTCTAAATCATTCAATTCAATGTTTTTTTGAATTTCAACGTCAAGGCAGTTAAGCTCCTTTTGTTTCAAATATAATTCTGCCAAAAATTCTTCTAACTCATCTTCATCCGCATTACCCTCCAAACATTTCGCTTCTATTTTCGCAATTAACTTCGTTGTTTGAGCTCTTAAGACATTACATTTCGCCTTATAAACTGCATATATTATGATAAAGAGAGATTATAAATTCTAAAAATACTTCTTATAATAACTAAAATATATTTATAAACACTCAATTCACCAATTCAAAATATTGCAGTTATCTTGAATCAAAATGTTCAAACATTGCAAGTAAATTACATCTTACCGCTAAATTTCGACGAAGCAGAATCAAGCAGAAAATGGCGGTTTCTCATAATTTCATCTGTTTTTACCTTCTAGACAAGCGGCCCACCCGGGGGCGCCAAATATTACAATTCTTTGTGCAACTTTTCTTAAAATGAGAACAGCCTGTCTAGATTGATAATTCAATGACGAAAATTCTTGCTTTATATAAAAGGAACATTTATTACGACACATTTACACATATATTAAAACTATTTTAAAGAGCACCTCCTTCTTGACGTTACATTTATTTCTCTGTTAATTCCAACTATATTTTGCTCGAGGTTTCTTGTTTCCATCACAACATAAAAATAGCTCGAGGCGACATCTCGTTTCCATCACAACATAAAAATATAAACGAAGGATATTTATGCCCGACTAAAGGCTCATCTTCTACACTTGTCATACACATGTCAATCTGTAATAAAATCCTATTTGTATACTCTGCGGTGCCAACCAGAAAAGGGGCATGGCACAGACTTCGCCATTGACATTTATAAGTTGGGGGGGGGGGGCATTTGGGGGGTGAATTGGATGACCGTTTAGCTGATTTGGGGGGTTCTGCAGCTTTTTAGGGGGGTGGGCACTCCTAGCAATACTTAAATTTGTGTTAATGTTACCTATACCATTTTAAGTTAAATGTTTATTTACATGTTATGTTAGTCACAGGTAAGATTTATTAAAACACTATTTTTTGTAATGTATTTAAAATATGTGTCAAATTTGCACATGATAATATAACAATAGATTTTCACATAGATAATATCAGAGGAAAATAATTAGTTTATTATTTTAGTTTCAGAGAGAATTATGTCTGCGAATGTTACACAAAATCTTATTACCAATTATGGTTGCGAAATGGTTATGTTAGTCATATTGGTAAAAATGCCCTCCAAATCTCAAAAATAAAAATAATGATATCAATTTTTTGCATTTACTTGAACAACCTATCGGTAAAAAAAGATTAACACCTTGCTTATGGTATCATGATAAAAATTAAGCTAGGAGACGAAAAATGATATTAAAATATTTGTGCTCCTGTTATGTTAGTCACCCATGGAATTACCCTTTATTCATTAAACTTTACTGTTCTACCTGGTAAATATCTCTTGGATTTGATGTGCATTTCCGGTCAGTGGGAGAATTGCATATATATAATATCTAGAACAGCGGTCACTTCATATGACCGCCGGGCTTACTAGTATATTAAATATATATACATATTGGAAAAAAGCGAACGTTTTAAACATTATCGTCTGGACAGATATGCAAATACTGTTGTTGATATGTACAATATTGTTTTTTCTTGCACCGGCAGTGCCGTCATACTTTGTTTTTCGTATTTTTCTCGTAAACTATGGATCGTACAGGAACGCTTCTTTGGCAGTTTTTATGTACTCCCAACGAGGAATCTAGCTGTACAGAGTTTATGCGGTCGTTTTGGGACACGCTGTATATATATACTATTCTTGTATGCAGGTAAAACAAAAAAGAACAGATTATATATTTAAAATCATACTAAATTCTATTTTACTAGAGAACTTTTTTTCCCTTAACGTATTTTTCTGCCTATTAAACTCTTTTTTCCCTTAAGCAGTTAAGAACAAAGTTGTTCAGTTTAGGAAAGTTACTTCCTCAGCAATTGAAAACAGGGTTATAATTAAAGGAAAAAATATATATTTTTTATTACTATTGCATATTCAAGTTTTGAAAATCCTAGGACCCCAGTCACAACCACAATTTTTTTGTTTTTTTGTTTGTGTATATAAATACAAACAAAAAGTTTGTACGTAGACTTCATGTTTTTAAAGGAGTATTTAACTTTATTTTTTTTGCATTGTTAATGTAAAAAATTTATAATCTAATAATTTTATTTATTCATTAACGTTTTTACTATAACAAACTAAAAGTACAGTTTTATTTTCATAAATTATTAAATCTTCATCATTGGCTTTTCAAAGTATTTAATTTTTTGTTTGTTTCTAGTATTTACTCCAGTTAAAGAAATGATCCTTAATATTTATCCGCGTAAACAGACATTGTGTATAAGCATTACAAAAATCTCTGAAGAAGAATTCATTTAGTATGTTAACAAAAATAGTATTATCAAAGGTACAGATCTATTTCAAAGTATTGTATTTTAAAATTTTATCACATCCCAACGATTATTTTCTTTTTGAGTCTTAAGGGTTAAGTAAAATGTCCCCTTTTTATACTGAAGTTTTAAGAGGAATCTGCCAAATCTCGTAGAGAATGAAATCAGGAAAACACCCTTAAGCAGTAAAGTAGATCACGAAAAAAATCTAAAATAAGATTAGGGATGAAGTGGTTTCTGTAAAGTAATGTTATCGGGATCATGAATATGATAGTAAATACCATTATTCCATCGAAGAAAATTAAACAGTATTTTTCTTTTTTTGCATCGCGATGAAAATTATCAGAATAATCAAAATTAAAAAAAAAAAAAAAAATACTCGTTTTGTATGAGACTCTAGAATATTTATTTTAGTGTCACGAATTTGAAAATAAGTAACTCTGAACACAAAATGAAGCCGAAAAGACAGAAGAAAAAAAAAGCATACTAAGCAGCTTAGTTAGGTGTAAAAAAGTAAATACGCATATATTTTAATAATAGAACAAATAAATAAATAAAATAAATAATGAAATAACATTAAAATGAAAACTGAAATACAAATTAAAATAAAATAAAATAAAAAATAAAATGAAATAAAGTGAAAAATAAAATAAATAAATAAGTAATAAAAATGAATAAACAAAAATAAAATATTAATGCAACTGAAAAATATTTTTAGTGGAATGAAAATACAATTATTTTTCTCTTTGCTGAGCACTATCCCACATAAACTGAATACCCGGTATGACGCAAAGAAAACTGCCATTTCGGAAAGAAGCTTTCATTCCCA
Source organism: Octonoba sinensis (assembly GCA_038502835.1). Taxonomy (NCBI): domain Eukaryota; kingdom Metazoa; phylum Arthropoda; class Arachnida; order Araneae; family Uloboridae; genus Octonoba; species Octonoba sinensis. The sequence goes on from CM076603.1 coordinate 46,847,260, forward strand.
AGCGAAGATGCAAGACTAAAGCAAATATTTTGTTATCAATAACGAGAGGTAACCTGAAGTGCTTCACTTTAGAATCGTTTTTGTTATGCTAAATATGTGTTCTGGAATGTGTTATAAAAAAGATTTCGAGGAGTTTAGTAGATGGTGTGGGATGATCAGGAAATGAAATGGGCTTTTTGTAATTCTAATGTTATAGGTTCTTTCCAATGTTTAACTTCACATTTGAGAAAACATTTAAAAAAAAAAAAAAAAAAAAACAAAGGGTTATAGGGGCATTCCAGTATTCAGCTTCACAGCTGAGAAAATAATTTTCAAAAAAAAAAAAAAGGTTATAGGGTCATTCCAGTATTTAGCTTCACATCTGAGAAGATAATTTTCAAAAAAAGTAAAAGTTATAGGTTCATTCCAGTAGTTAGCTTCATATATGAGAAAATAATTTTCAAAAAAAAGGCTTATAGGTTCATTCCAGTATTCAGCTTTATTTATCTGAAAAAATAATTTTCCAAAAAAAAAAAAAAAAAAAAAGAGAGAGAAATAAAAAAATGTTCTATCGAAAAATGTTCTATCGAACTTGGCCCTTTTTTCACATTTAGGTTTTGTTGGGATATCATTAATTTTTGAAAAGCTAAATTGTGTGTTTTTATATTGACGATAAGTTATACTAAATTAAACCAAGCTGAAGAGTCGCTATTAATTATTTAAGATTTTTTTCGTCTGCTTACATTTCTTCGTAATAAGTCCGTAAACCTATCTTTACTTAATTAATCTTTTATTTGAAAAGTTCTGTATAAATACGACACTGTATTCTTTGTAGTCAGCTTGAGTTAAGCCTTAAGGCGAAAAATTAAAGCGGAAAGTGAATTTCAATGCATCAATTATTTACCTTCAAGCGCGAGAGAGTATTGTTTACTTTAAAAGGCAGAAAAATATGGCTGCTGTTTGAAGTCGTTAGGTATGATGCTACTTATGAGTATGCTAGTAACTTCGAAGATATTGTAATTTTTTGAAGTTTCGGAATTTTTCCTTTATATATGCCAAATTGTCTACCTTGATACCAAGTTTCAAGTTCCTAAGTCTCCTAGAAGTAGGTTAGGTTTTTGGTGAGTGAGTGAGTGAGTGATAAAAATGACACATTTCAAACCTTAATAATTCCATAGCCATAAGAGGTACATCAATGAAATTTGATATTCTAATGGTCAAAGGGATCGCTATTAGACGTACAAAATTTCAAGTATATAGGTCTATTAGTTTTTGGGTAATGGTGGAGTCAAAAGTAACTCGAAATGGTTCGGGTAAATATACACATTGGCCGGTGTCGCTGCATCTTAAGTTGGCTGACTTTCTGAATTTGGCGGACACACTGCCATGTGTCTAGAAATAGTAGAAAATATACTATTTAAATCATTTATTAAATTAAATATTCATTGCACAAAATGCGGAATTCCTCACGGGTCGACTAGTAATTAATTAAAAAAGCACTATAAATTATTTACTCTTGAAACACACAATAAACGCACTTCCAGCTCGCTTGACGATTGAAAATATACTGAAATGAAGTACACTGTGGCAGTACGATTCGACCGATTCGACACCTTCAAGAGCTATCTTCTGTCCTGGCCATTAGGTACCTTTTGGCAAAGCACGGAAGCACTGGCTTTCCATCAAGAAGGTCCGAGGTTCTGGCCCTGCCTCCGGCAGACAACCTCCATCGCCTCCACCTCCGTGTCTTCACACGTCGACCGCCACATTTGGTGACCCGGCAATTACACGCAACGAATGGAAACCCTATCACCTCATAGATGGCGCCACGAGAACCCTCGCACTCATCCGCCCGACCTGTCGTTCACTCGCTCACTGGAGGGGGAGTATATGTGGCGGTACGATTCGACACCTTCAAGAGCTATCTTCTGTCCTGGCCATTAGGTACCTTTTGGCAAAGCACGGAAGCACTGGCTTACCATCAAGAAGGTCCGAGGTTCTGGCCCTGCCTCCGGCAGACAACCTCCTCCACCATCACCTCCATGTCCTGCCACGTCGACCGCCACAACACAGTTAAGATGGGAGTATTTCAACAATAGAAGTACGTTACAGTGACCCTGTAACGTACTCTGTTAAAGGTTTATATTGAAAATAAAAGATTCGTACGACACAGGGAGCATTCAGGTAACTAAAAGTTGCCTACGGTTGGCTATTGATTCGCTACGGCCTGACCGGTTTAATTGCCATGTCACTAATACGGCTGTAACTTTGAAAATAATTAAATTTTTATTAAATCCCTTCACAGGCATATTTTTGAAAGTCTAAACTTTGAAAATATGCAAAAAAATGATTTTTTAAAAATTCTAGACTAGAATACCTCTTTAAAAGTTCATATTCCCTTACAGTATTTATTTTATTTCCCAATTTCAATATGTAAATTTACATATACTTGTTTTAAATAGTATTTCTGAGGAATTTACTATAAATAAATTTTTTTATGAGATTTGGGGATTTTCATCAGAAGCCCCGTAGCTGTACATAACACACATTAATGTCAGTAATTTATCAGATAAGGATTTTGATATGTATGAAAGGAACGTATCTTTACATGTCAGTTAATAAAATTTCGTGATGAGAAGTTTCATAACATCGGAGAAAAGTCCAAAAGTACTTGGCCCCATAAAAAAAATTATAAATAAAATAATATAAATTTTTCATTAGTATTATTTTTATGATAAAATTAAGAAAAAAATGTAAAATTTTACTGTGAAATATTACGAACGGAACATTGGATACTGTGGAATGAAGCTATAAGTAAAACACTCACGCAAATTAATAAACCTAATAACAGTTTATTGTTTTGTTTTCTTCAAATATTTACTTGTTTTGTATCATTTTTTTATATTAGTTATTATTCCCATTCAACTAATAATCTCCCTTTACTTTTGTAAAATATAAGACTATCAAAAAGTTTTGAAATATTATATACAAAACTAAAATTAGAGGAGCGACAGCCCATTGGTGGTCAAGGCCTACGGTGGCCATCCCAGTTTTCCAGACTGAGGGCCCTGATGTGCAGAAGCAAATGTTCCGGTCAAGTGGTCGGCCTGATGCGAAACTACCAGTGTTTAGTTCCCAAGCATGCTCAGTCCTCATTTTATCACTGAAAGGATCAAAGGCTAAGTCGACCCTACCCATCCCGGGACTCGAACGCCGGACCTGTGGCATGGTAGCACGGAAGGCTACCACGAAAAATGATATATATATAATCAAATACGCCAATTACTGCCATTTGAAGATGAAATGATGACAATGAACTGTTGAATTAAATATCCTCTGCAGTTAAAACAACTAGCTGATCCCCCGCAGAACACACATCTGCGGGCTATAACCATTTTAAAATCGTAAAACAACACTTTAAAATTCGAAAGGCTTAAGAAAAGATCGCTAGATATAAACAAACTAAGGTGTTGCCACTCCAACGATTCGGAAATTAAAAATTGAATTATAAATGGAAATACTTTTAAAAGAAATAATAAAAAAAAAACTGTTAAAGACTCCGGCCACCGTAATATGGTAATAAATACAAATATTATTTCACTTTTTCATGATAATCATAATTTTTTTTTAAATATCGTTTTACTAAAGTTTGCTTTTTGCAGAATGTCAGTATCGTATCATACCGCAAAATTTAATCGTAACTGGTCTACGTTAAGTGAAATATATATATATGGCTATTTAGAGACCAAAATCTAAAATAAAGAAGCAGTTTACGCAATATTTTTGCTAAGTATATAAGCAAAATGAGTAATCTCCGAGTTGCGAAATTATTTCAGCATAACCTATATTAAACTTTCTTCAAGCGTGTTTCAAGCCTAAAAGTAGAATAGCTCCTTTTTCCACAAAAATTCGATAAAGAAAATGCCAAATCTTGTAAAGTCTTGTATCAGGCGAACGCCCTTAAGCTACAAACTAGATATCGTTAAAAAAATCTAAAATAAGATTGCGAGAATCAAATAGATTCCAGAAAGTATGTTGTCGAAAGCAAGGATATGATAATAAAGGCATTAAGAGGATTATTCTAACGAAGAAAAGAAAAGGACGAAGGGATAAAATACCTTATTTTTAACATGTCACTGAAACTTGATAGAGTTAAAAATCTCAAAAAATCAAAAGTATTTGCATACACTGTTAAAAATTATGTGCTTAAAAGTGAAAAAATACAGCTGCTTATTTTTAAAATTAATTTTGAATTAAAATGACTAAGCGCTGTTCTTTGTTGTAAGTACCAATACGTACTTAGAAATCATAGGTTACAGAAAGGTACATATTATTTTCTTTACTGCAATACATTGAAAATATTTAATGTAACGTTCTACAGGGCTTTTTTTTAACGATTACGATTTTTACTTTAACGATTTTTTAACGATCTTCTGAAGTAGTATTTGCAACAAAACTAAGGAACTATTTACCGCGCGAGACGTCGGAACGATTCAAGAATGAGTAATCTGTTCGTCTCTTCGGAGCAGGAAGAGAGGATGATCAACAAGTCTGACTCGGATAGGACGCAACAAGCGAAACGAGAGCAGAAGGGACGAGTGGATCTTCTGGATTGGGATAGGAAGAAATTTGGCACTGAAGTAGTTTAGCACCCGCAACTTGTACATTTTGAAAGTACGTAATCCAACATTTCTCTCTCCGATCCTGGCCCAGTTGTCCCGACTGAAAGCATGAGCTTGCAGTCAGAGCAGTCTTCGTTCTAACCCTAGCGTAGACGGTGGTTTACTTGTCCCAAGAATGATGTACTCTTGGTTCACACATGTTGGGTTATTTCTGATAGTGTTACCTCAAACATGAGGAAATAGCTTTTTTTCTTACTTTCCGTTTCTGTTTTTTGTTTAGTGGTTCTCAAAAATGAGATCATACCGAAACCACTTTGAGAAAAGATTTAGTTTGAAAATAAGATCTGTAATTTTGAAATCTTAGTCAATTTGACTCGGAGCTATTGCAAGAGCCCAATGTGTTTGAAAAAAACCCATTTTAGCTCAATATAAAACTCCTTACAAATTTAAGAATAGATAAGCGAACATGAAATTTAAAGGGGCACAGTACCTCAAAACTGCTCAAATTAACGATTTTTATTTTATTACTTATATCAATAGATAAAACTATTCTAAAGCCTCATGCAAAATTTCAACCCTATGTGAGCCAAACTTTAAATGATATCCCAGTTTTGGTAAATGATTTTAGCTGTTTCTATTCTGCATATAAAATTTTTGAACGCGTTTTTCTCTGCTTCGTATTTTTGACCAATGACGTGTAGTAAAATCCCTAAGGCTTTTTTTTATTTAAAGATACAGCTTTAAAACTTTGTATGTGCATTCCACGGAGTATGTTTAGTAAAAATTGGCATAGATTTGACTCTGAATTTTGTAGATTGTTTTTATTCAATCGTTAAAATTGAAATTTTGAATTTTTTGTCTTTTTTTTGAGCTTTCGACGAAAAAAAAATATTTAAATTCAACGAAGTTTCAGATATTTAATTACAGGCTAATTTTTATTCTAGAATGTTTGGGAAGTATTATCCAGAAAAAATCTTTTGAAAAAAGAGATAAGTGGGAAAGTTATAAAAAATTTTAAAAAATGAAAAAAACTTATTGTTTTAAAATTTATAGTTGATCACAATGAGGTTCTACTTTCAAATATCATTTCTAATCATAATTGGAATTAAATGCATGTAATATTTTTCATTTGACTGTCAAACGAATAAACTATTTGGAAGTAGGTACAGTGCCTCCTTAATTCTCCTCTTCAGACCATCCGATAGCACATAAACTATTTTATAAGCACGTTTATTGAAGACACTCTGAAAAGAATTTTGATTAAACAATATAAATTGTGCATGATTTTTTGAAAGGCCCCAATTTATGAACCTTCCTTGAAGTAAATTCTGTAGACATTGAATCGATCATAAATAGAGCAACTTCTGATCAGAAAACCTGTGTCCATATCTTTCGCAAACTATATCCAGATTACATACAAGATTACATACATTACTTTTTCAGATTTTAAAAATTTGCTCTATAATGTTTACGCTTCGAAATTGAGCATTCAAAATTGTCGTTAGGCGTGTACCTGAAGAATCGAAGAAGTCAAATAAAATTGGTATTCATTTTTTTTTTAATAATTAGATTCTTGGGGGATAATCAATGATGACAAGCGTCGACTGTTTGGCGATAGTTGCTCCAAGAGATCGTGATGGCCACATCATACTAGTTTTCTATGGTCCAGTACACAGAGTGCAATTTGTTTATTGCAAATTTGTCTAGAGAAATGTTATAGTTATTAGCATTGTTATTGGATTCTTTGGCATAATGATAAAGTTGAAGACAATATCAAACTACCAAGTCTTTTTTGAGCGTTAATAGTTTTTCCAACTCCATATAACCAATTTTGCCTTTTGAGGGGGGGGGGGGTTATAAAAAGAAAAAATCTGTGTGAATAGCGTTTCAGATAAATTCTGTTTATCACCAAGTGATGCATTTGTATACACTCGTCTTTTTTTAATTTCAACAAATAGCTATAAACGATCATAATTTAAATGTTTTTGGATATTATACGTAAATATGCAACTTTAATGTTTATATATCTTGTCTGACCAATCATTTGTTGAAAAGAAACAACGAATATGTATGAAAAAACAATATTACACTATTAATTTTGCTGAAGCAGACTAGAAATGCTAAAAAGCATTCTGTTTTGTTCTTACCATCAAGCGTAAAGCATCTGACTTACTTGGCTTTTCTCCAGTAGAAGAGATTTTATGCAAATATCTATCCCTTTTTCCTTTGAACTCAAATACCACTGATAATTGTTTTCAGCACGGCACTTTTATGTGTCCATTTAGTTTGAAAAGTACACAACTTTTCCATTTATGGGGAACGAAATTGAATTCCCTTTTTAGCAATTATTATGAATCAAAATTTTATTATTCTAATCATCTTTTATTACTTACATTCCATTTGGTTATAAAATTGGATTTTTATTATAAATAAAATTTGGTTTTGTAAATTTCAAACTATGTGCAACTTCGCGTAAGTAAACTTCATCTAAATTAATAATAATACTGGTATAAATATATAGCATCAAAAAGACCAGACTATAATAAGCAAACTTTGTGATTCATGATAGTAAGTTTTTACTTCTGTAATGTTGAGCATTAATTATCAGAAAGTTTTGCCTTAAAAAATCATTTTTATACGCATTGCTCGTTTATGTACTATTCTTTAGTGAACTTTAATGATAAAGCAGTAACGCAAATTTTATTAATGTTTTAATGCCTAATCCAATTTAGAAATTCTATAGAAATTATTCAATATGTATTTTAACTTTAGTTTGACTTTTGCTGATGGGAAAAGTTATTACATCGAAGCGCAAAACAGGCTAAAAAATGAAGAACAAACACTAACAGTAGAATGAAATGTATAGCAATATAAATTGTAAAGTAAAGTAAAGCGATTCGTTTTCAATGCAATTCCATAATCAGCTATTTCAAAAGTACGTTAGCAAGTAACAACTAATGTGCTTAAAAAATAATAATAAAGCGAGTTTAAGAAAGCGAAGTGTTTAGAAATCAAATGTAGAATGGTTATAATTAAATTGACCCTGCTTACACCTGCGTATAGAACATGCGTATGTTATTGAAACTTCCAATAATAGCTCAATATTTTACTACCAGATGAGGGTTTCTTGAAACTTTAACAATTGAAAGTCTCGAAGTTGCTACACTTGATAGAGCAACTCTTCACGCTACTGTTGATCACGCTATGAAAATGGAATTGACACAAAAGGAATGCGCAATTAAAAAAGTGTGTGATAGAACACAAAAATTTTTGCGTTAAATTTGTATCAGCGCCGGCTTCTGTACTGGTGGTAAAAAATCCAGTCGTCATTGTTAGGTTTAACCTTTCAAACAAACTTTTCGTTTGACAACCACAATTTTTTACCAACTCATTTTTTATCAATTCATTTATTTTTTAAATCCAGCATAACTTGATACAGTTAATATTTTTATATAAATTTTTCATCTAATCTTCTGTATTTTGATTTTTTAAGATACCTTTAGAAAACTATCGTAACTTCTTGACCCTTAAATTTAGAATTGTGAATTTTTACTTACAAATGAAATAAATAACACTTGAAAAAAATAGTTAAGTCAATTAAGGCGTATTTTCTTTTATTAGGCTCTGATTAAAATATATGTTTATATCAGTTCATAAACTTAAGTAAAATTGCCAACTTTCTTAAAAGTTACCAATAGAAATTAACTTTTGAACATTTTTCTCTTACTTATCAAATAATTCTCTCAGTAAGGTTGTGATGTTTTGAGATATTTTTTAACAATTGCACAACTGTCTTCATAAATACCAGTTTTTATCTCTGCACAAGCAATTTGTTTTATTTTAAGATTGCGCCTAGCAGAACATTTTTGGTAATTTAAAACAAAACAGCTAGATGACAATGACGCCTAACTTTCACTTCCTAATTTCGAACCCTGGGACTGATGGAAAGCTGGTTAAGTGAATATACGGTTAAAGCGGGAGATAGCAAAAAATTTGACATATATTACACTGTTAAAACTTTACGTAAGAAAATAGTAAAATAACCATTTATTTGATTGTTATTTTACCATATTTAATTACAACAGTTGAATAACCATTAAAAAGATGGTACTCAAACCGCTGATTGCGAAAAAAATCGTTTATTCTCTGTTTATTCTAAAGAACGTAACCGTAAATTACTAACCGTAATTTTCAAGCGCTCAATAAGAATCGGGCGTCCATTTTGGTTGCGAAACCTTACCGGTCGTACGTTGCTTTAAAATATGAATAAAGATTTATCAGTTCAAATCTGTACATGTATATAAAAAAAGAAGAAAAAAAAGTGGCTTAAGCAGTGGTTACTAAAGAGAAACATATACACACGTAAATCGAAAATTGGAGACATCGGATTCCCGAACTGTTAGCGAATGAGCGAACCCATAATTTGAGATGCTGAAGCTTGTTAGTATTTTAATTTTTGCAGCAAATAAAATGATTTTCGTCAATATACAGTAAATTTAGACTAAAAATGACTTTGGATCCAATCAAAAACTGAAATTTCAATTTAAAGGCAGTTTGCCTGTTAGAAAAGAAGATTTATTGATAAATAAACGTCCGCTTCACGTGGTGTAGATGGCCGAATGGCTAGCGCGTAAAGTTGATATGCCATACACCCGGTTTCGATTCCCGCAAGCTTCGTTTGCGGTTTCTATGCCTCGAAGATTCAACGCCTCGAAATGATTAAAAATCGGTAAAAATTTTGTTTTGAAACCATTTTTAAATGGTTATAAAACCGTAAACTTTTGTTCTTACGTCTTTTTAACCAAGCTGATTGGAAATGGTTAGGTCCCGTAAAGATAGAAAAATGTTCCAAACCGTAAATTTAACGGTGAATTAGACGGTCATTTAACCGTAATTTCATGCTGAAATTTCTAACAGTGTAGGCAAATACAAAGAATCTGGAGGTGTGATTATTTATTGCGTTTTAGTAGGTACTTTCAGAGTTACACACCAGTCATCAAGCTCTTGTAAAGAAGACTGTGAGTCGTTTTTGCTGCAGACGAGAAGCCCGGCACTTCCTCCTGGAAAAAAATCAATCGAGTATCGCAGCACATGTTTGCTCCATAGAAATAGCGCTCGAAAGGCTATTTTTGCTTTTTGTATTTTGAAAATAAGGGCCGGATTAAGCGAAGGCCGGTTAAATTGGAGCCGGTTAAGAGAGATTCTGCTTATATACCACGCGTCAATGATACGCATCTCTTAGAACAAGCTCTATGTAGTTCTAAACATGGTCAATTTAAATATAACCACCCCCATTTATTTATACATCATACAAATTTCTTAGTTAATCGAAAAAGGCGTATACAAGTATGCATAGGAATGTACTAAACTTAAGCTGTGCGCAATTAAGATACTTCGATATTTACAAACACAAAGTCACTTAAGAACGCAATTATTCCAGTTAGCTGACTCTTATTTCACTACGTTTCTAATGTTATTTAAACTCAGTTTTGTAACTCCTCCATTTAATGCTAATTTAACGGACTACTTAATCAAACATGCAATTGATGACATTTAAATGGATTCTAACCTTTGATGTAACATTAGAATTGGATTAATGATACGGATATATTAGGGAGGAATACATATGATTAATTGCGGAATGTATGTCTTGAAAAAGTGTCTCATATAGTTAAAATAAATTACATTATCTGAATAGATGTTATTTGGACTTATGCCTAAAATAATTAAGGTAATAGCGCGGAAAAATGTGAAATTTTAACTTCTCACTGTACTCTGACCTTAGTTTGGGATGATAACTTACAGTAGTAAATACTTGGTGTTCCCAATTTAAAAGGAAAATAAGTGCAACTCAACATATTCAAAGACATTACATTAAGCACTAACTAAAAAGTGAAATGTTTCAGCTCTTCTGTGTCATAGGGTAAAAATAACATTGATGTAAATTTTATGTGCAGTGTTCCTTTCGTCACTTTTTTTCTGAGTGAAACGTGTTTTTAGAGTGTTTACACACAAAAAAACCGCACTTACACCTTTTTTTTCTTACTACGAGAAAAAGTGATACAAGAAAAAAGTACTACTATATGTATTGTTCAACCGTCTGATTTAAGTGTTCTAAAAGAATTTAAGAAGTATTCTAAATGAATCAAAATAAAAAACTTCATTGTTCACTCACATAAATAGAAATTTCTTTTCAGTGGTAGAAAGTAAAATACATTTAAAACAGAAAACCAATCCTACTAAACTAAACAACAGACAATTTAAAAACTGATCGCTGCTCTGCCTAATATATCTATATACCTCTATATATTTTATTGAAACACAAATAACAAAACGAAAGTAGTAGAAATGTAGATCAAACGTACGAAGTCATGAGATCAAGGTTTCTTAAAACTGACGAAAATGTTATGTACATAAAAAGGCCTTACGTAAAATTTCAAACTTGTGCGAATACTTTAACAGATATTCCGGTTTTTGCAAATAACCTTTGCCTTTTCATTCTGCAATTAAATGTATTAAACGAATTTTTCTTTGTATTGTATTTTTTCTCACTCAAACGCTTTCATTGCATTCTCCTTTTTTTTTTACTGTTGAGGATGCCTCTTATCTGCAGTTCGAAGTTCCAAAACGGCTGGTGACTAATTAGGCCGTTAATATGACGGTCTTAACCAAGCTCCAAGCTTCAGCCACCCTTCAAGCGCAATCTTTCAAATTAACTTTTGCGGTTAGCGGATAGACCTACTTCGCCTTCGCCCTCTACGAAAAGTTTCCTTAAAAGTTTCCTTTTGTGTTGCTGTTTCATGGTTTCGTAACAGAGTGGCCCACTACTTGCAACAAGCTTGCGGTACTTCCGGCAAAAGATTGCATTAAACTATATATTAACTCTTTCCAACAATTCTACAGTGGGATGGGTCTGAGCAATATTAACAATCAAAAGCACTTTACTGCCTTATTTTCCAAGAAGTGTTTATATTGTTTTTTTCTTCAAGAATGAAAATGTCGTCGTACCACTCGGTACGACATAAATTTCCGTGATATTTTTTTTCCCCTCAGATTCTGAAAGCAATTCAGTTCTGAGCTATTTGGCTAGTCGGAACTCGGATAATTGGTGCTCTACTGCATATTCTTATTAAGCGCTAAGGGCGCTTAACCACTATAAATCAACAACCAGTTTTGAGAGAATACCACCTTATTTTTCTTTCGAATTCGTAACGCAGTGTTATTAGTGTCTGCAGTTCGACCACGGAATTTTGACATTTGAACGCTTCTGCGCATGAAAAAAAAGAACGAATTCATTCACGTTTTAGGGAAGTTCATTTTGCTAGTGCTCTTTATTTAGTACGCGAATCAGAATGTTGCGACCACATTTATGAACTGCCAGATAACATCTGCTCGGGAGCAGTAAAGTATGCTAAACGACAGAGAGCTTTATCACAGAGCCCTTTTTACTAAAAATAGTTATTGCAAATCCTTTTTTCTGTTCAATAACTATTTGAAAGTTCTCTTTCAAATAATTACTGAACGATTGCTAGAAAAGCAATTGTTCTTTCGAAGTCATTATTTTTATTCAAAATAATGATTTTGTAAATATGAGTCTCCATATTTACAAATCGTTTTGACATTTTATATTTATGTGTATTTTCTACCCTTAAAATCATTAAAAAACCTATTTCGAATTTAGTTTCGCAATTTTAAATTTTTTGCTTTACTGTTGTACATAACATCATTGAAGTCAAATGGGATTTTACAAAAAACATAAAAAATAAGGATAAAATAATAATAATAATATTATATATATATATATAAATCAGCTGCATCCTATAAAATTAAGCACTTGGATCCGGTGTTAGGGCTATTCGTTCTCTTGTAAGTGGTTTTCAATTGCAAGGAAACAAAGCGCTTATTTACGCAATCTTCCGAAAAATCTCAGATAGAAGACAGAAGATATTTTCATTATCTCGCATACATTTTGTCTTTAAAGATCTAAATTGATCGGCTAAGAAAACACCTTTAACTACCCCGAGCAACGCAGACACACACAGAAAAAACGAAAAAAAGGTAAAAAAAGGGGGGCGGGTGATTAGTTCGTTACTTAACGACATGGAAAAGTACACTGTGATAAGCTCATTTGTCACAAACACTTATTTCATGTTGCTTAAATTTTTTTGGACTGACAGACATTACACTTCAGGATTCTCAAACATGGCGAGGGCATGGTATATGCCACCGTTCCAACTCGCTAACCACACCTGACGAGAGCTGGCTCCAGTGATCAATCAGTTACCATTATTTTAAATATAGTATACTGTTAACAACACTGTGGTATTAAGAGCGACCCCTAATTGTTGGGTGTATTTTAATCAAAATTCCGTCTGAAGGATCTAAGCTTTGTTCAGTTTTAATTTTTACAGTACATAGATTGTTTAAGTAAAATAGCTACAGTAAAGTTTTCTCCAAATTAAAATTATAATAATAAAAAATAAAACATTCTAAAGCTATTGTTGTGTTAAATAAAAGAGGCTGAATGAAGTAATACCATTCACTTTTCAAAGAATCTTACTTTCGAAAATGTATACTACATAAAGCGCGGGGTGCATACCCCAAGTTATTTAAATTGAATTCTTTTATTACTGAAAATTGCAATATCATCAACAATTTTAAATTTAAATTTATTGCAACTATTAAAAATTCATAATTTTATCTCGCTTACAAAGAAGTTTAATAGTTATTGCTGACAGTCACAATCAATTATAACAAGCTCTTTTTAACACTAACCGCTCGAAAGAGGATATTTGGAATATTTATATATATTGTTTTCTATGCATATTTAATGAGCTTATAGTACATTGATAATATGATCTCATTCGTTGCATTTGATTTATTGTAATTCAAATATTTAGTTTCCTAAAATAGGATAGCTCAGAGCAATATAGCAATATTTATTCATGTAACAAATACTTGAAAAGCTTAAGGAAAGCTTTATTTAAAAAAAAATGTTTTCTTGAGAAACATTTTGAATTAACTCTTTCAATTTAATATCAGTGATAAAGTGTTCGCCTTTGTTGCATTTTGAAACTACTATATCTCCACATTCAATGTGTGCTAAGATTGTTTGTTTTCGATTATAGGAGATGTATTTGTATGGAAGGAAAAAACTAGGGGGGGGGGGGCATAAGCTTTTATTCATAATTTCAAGAAAGTCTACTAAAAAGTTTAAACTTATTAGCTATGCAAATATTTGATTGGTTCATCTTGATCATCGATTCATGTTGCACGTGTTCTTCAAAAAAAAAGTTTTGACTTTATTTTCTTGAATAGATTCAAGGAACTTAGACCACGATAGAGCAAGGATAGTAAAACTTTTTGAAGACTGTCCACATAAAAGTTCAACAAAATTTCAACTTGTATTCGTTTTTATTTTATAGATGACAAATATAATAGTTATACAAGGTTTTTCTTTAAATTTTCAGCATCTATGTAAAAGGGATGCTTAATTTTTTAATCATATTAAAAGAAATAGAGGGTGCTGTAACAGAATTATGGTATGCGCTTTAATATACAAAAACTCAAATGTTCGCTGTACATTCCTATTCCGCTGTATTCCTAAAGCAGGCGGGAGCATTTTATACAGAAAACAAAGCTATACATGATATAACCAAAAAGAAAAAGAAATGAATTAGCATCATGTGTTCTCAGCAGTCATTTCTAGTAATATACGTTTCCTGGAACATGAAAAACATTTTTTGTTTTATATTATCACCATAAAAACGTTTTAAACTTTAACACAAAATAAAAAGTATATTTTCAAAAATATTTCATATTACATTTATTTACAAAGTATATTTTGCTTCATTATTTTAAAATTTAAAACCTAAAAAATCCGAAGAAAACCTATTAATTATGCTGTCAGGTTTCTAATTTATCAAAAAACATTCCTTTGAAATTAATACAAAAAGTAATTAATTACTTTCGATAAATTCCTTAATTTTAATCGGAACTTATTAGAAATGATAAGTACCCTTAGTTTAACATAGAAAATACAACTAAACTCTTTTAAACTTCAACTTCAGGAAAGTGTACTAAACTTCATTCATATTCCTAAAACTCAAGGTAACAAACACTTTACTTAATATTTTTAAGTAATTAGAAATAAACGGAAAACTGATTTATTGGAAATAATACATGAGCATTTACAAATATCATCAGTAACGAACTCATTATTTTTACTTTCGGAAGTTCCGTTTCTAGAAAATATTTTAAATATATTTTAGATTGTGTATCCATTTAGTGTTTTCACTATCATTATGAACACGTGGAAAAACGATTTTTATATATTGATGACTAGCTGACATGCCCGGCGTTGCGCGGGATAATATTGCATCATTCGCATGTCAAGTGGCACATGTCCAAAATTTTGTTGTAAAAATGTGGCGGACGACGACGGCAGGCCATGGAGGTGACATGGTGGAGGATGTCTGCCGGAGGCAGGTATTTTCTTGAGCACAAGACCTTCGGACCTTCTTGAGCACAAGAGAAGAATCTAGCAAGGAGGCTAATTCTGTAACCCTCGACCGGGCCTCTGCAATAGCAGCATAATCGATCCGGGACGATGCATGAATGGCTGATATTCATGACATGGCATCAGCTACGATATTTTTCGAGCCTTGTATGTGCCGGTTTTGGTGGTGAACTGTGAAATGAAGTCGAGCTGGCGAATTTGCCGAGGAGAACACTTTCTGGCGAAAAGCAAATGTGAGTGGCTGGTGGTCGGTATAGGCTCTTGCTTCTAACATGTGACGAAAGTGCCGGATGGATGAGCAAGGAGCTCACGATCATAAGCACTATATTTACTTTCCGCTGGTGTCAATTTTCTTGAGAAGAAACCCAAAGGCTGCAGTTCCTCATCCACAACTTGATGCAAGGCCCCACCAATAGCATAATCAGAGGCATCGACGTGCAGAGCTAGAGAAGAGGAAGGCGAAGAATGGGCAAGGAGTGTGGCATTCGCCAGCGCTTGTTTGCACTGACAATTTGCCTCAACCGCGTCAGGAGTCCAGTCGAGTTTCCTGGACGAGTCGAGTTTCCCTTGCGTCAGGAGTCTTTCTTGCCTTCGGATCCTTTCAAAAAATTGTGTAGGAGGTACTGCTGATTTGCGGCATGTGGCAAAAACCGTCGGTAAAAATTCACCAACCCAAGAAATTTTCGCAATGATGAAACATTGTCGGGTTGTTTGTATTCAAGTACAGCCTTCACTTTCTCAGGTAGAGGTTTGATTCCTTCAGGAGTAGTGAGATGCCTCAGGAAGGTTAATTCTGTTACACCAAAAACACACTTGGAAACATTTAATTTTAGGCCCAGAGCTTCCTCCAGCAAGCTTTTTGATTGGAGCTTGGATCTTATACCCAGAGTTTACATCATTTGCTTCAGTTTCAAGCCGAGATCTTTCGAATGCAAAAAGAATTTTTTCGAATCGGACAATTCGTTCAAAAGTTATTACGGGGGAGGGACAGACCGACAGACAGACAGACACACATCCCCCCCCCCCCGATCTCAAAACCCTACTTTCAAATTCTTTATTTTTCAATCTTTATTTAGATACTTGACTTTTTTTTTTTAACTTTTATTTTGTTTTTAACGATATTTTTACGAAACATTAGGCCTTCTTTCATGCTCTACTATTATTTTTAACTTTTACGGGAAAGTAGGCTAGAAAGGAACTCTTCAGGAGTGCAAAATGCGATGTACTCTTGTATACAGCACCATGCTTTTTATGGCGAAGAATCTGCCATTAAATTGAATTACCTCTGTGTTTGTAAATGGTTCTTTCCTTAAAATTTTAACTGGAAACATGTAATTCGATCACAAAAATAGATAAATCCAAAATCTTTCACTGAAGCCTACTTTTCAATTGATAATAAATCATAAAACACAGAGAGAAATTTAAAAAAGAAGTAAATGGCTCACGAAAGGGTTAAATCCTGATGGAATAGCATTTACTGTTCATAAAATACCAATATTAAAAATAAACAGTGAAACTTTCTATTTTTTAAAAAATGTGTCTTCATATTAGGCAAATTTTGAAAACAAATAGTAATAATTAATTTAGAAATGTGTTAATGCCGTAATTGAATTTCAGTTTCTACGTAAATTTAAGCGCAGTAAGTTTCGTGTAAATATATCGCTATTCCAGAGGAAAACGAAAAGGAGTAGCGATTTCATGTTTGATCAATAGGGAAGAGACAAGCAAATCGCTATTCCTTCAGTCGCATGTCCGCTTCGAAACAAATGGTGTGCATGATTACAGATAAAATGGGATTCGAGAATGGAGGAAGATATGTTTGCTTCGAGGAAATAACGAATGAAATATACCGTGAATATTCAGTTTCTTTTCATTGGATCAACTTCGCATAAAACCCTATCAAGGATGCTTCGAACAATTTAAAAACGGAATTTTTTATTGATACAGTAGTATTTTTACATTTGTTATACGTGAAACATTTATATTATTTAATAGTTTATAGTCGATATTTCTTTCTACAATGGCAGTTTATCATTTAACATTCTACAACTCAGAAACATGGACTTATTTGATTTTTGGGTTCTAGATAATAACAAAAAAAAATATATATGTAACATACACTTATTTCAGGATTTTACTTATTTAATTATTTTATTTTATTTTATCTTTTTCCTTTTTTTTAACTCTAAATATTACTCATTAAATCGGACTTATTTGATTTTTTAGATCAGAGAAAATAACAAGAAATGAATTACACAGATTTCAATATTTTAAAATGTATACATGTATTTCTGCTTTTTTCGCGTGCGTTTATATTAATTATCAAACCAATTTTCGTAAAATTTTACACAAAAATAATCAATCGCCAGCTGTGGTATGTCTTTAAGTAAGTTAAGTGTTTTTTCTTCTGAATTTCTTCATTCCTCTTTGATTGTTCTTAAGTTTTTAGTTTTTAGCTTAGTTTTAATATAAATCCGCAAACATAGAGAGAGTAAAAAGTTCGACTATTTTTAGTTTCTATATTATTCTAGATTGGCCTACAAAATATATACCAAATTTATTCAAGGTTCCAACATTTAAAAATACAAAGGCAATACATTTTCACCAAAACGTAAGGCAATTTTTAGTCCCAAAATAACTGCGACTTACCTCACTGACGGTTCAAAAGATTTTGAGAAACTAATATATATGAAAGTGCGGTTTGATTCATGGAATATTTCTGCGAATAATTCAAATAACTTGTGGTAAACACTATCCTACAAAAAGTCAAGACACGACATGACACGCAGGGATATGAAATTTCGAACATCCGAAGCGAAATTGCGAGCCTAAAGCAAATCTTTCCTGATCAATAACTAAAGAGCACATTGCAGTGCCTCATTTCCTTCTAGAAACGCTTCTGCTTTTGATACAAATGGGTTCTGGAAAGGATGATAAAAGTAGGCTTCTAGGGTTTTCAGTAAACGATTTAGGATGGTGGGAAATATGAGTAAAAATAGGTTATTTCTTGATGCGATGGGTTAGGTAGGATGAAATGCACAATACAAACTTTCAAAAAAGACGTTTTTGCCATTCGATAAATGTTACATTACACTGTAGAGGAAATACCACGCTTTGATTGGTTCGTTATAATTAGAGAAAATCTTTTTTTATTTAATGAATTAAAATAATAATAATAAACTAAACTTCGTCCGGTGGTCAAAATTCGAGTGTTATTCGTAAGAGGTTTCAAATTCAGCCTCGAACGTATAAGCAACATTTAGACATTTTAGTTTTCCTGTTTGACATCAGTTTTGTTTAACAACTCGTTTTGTTTGTATGCTTCAATTATCGATGATCTTTCTGCAGTGAGACTGATCGATCACTAAGTTATTTAATTTAGTGCATTTGCGATACATATTATGCGTCAATTTTATCTTTCTGTACTGCTTCTACTCTTAAGAAATTATAAACAAACGTATTCGTTCCACCCATTATTGAACAAGTTAGATATAAAAGCAGGAATTTCCTGTTTTATCAGGAGTTCAAAACGGTAATGCGATTCACCAAACTTACGATACGTTGATTGGAAACAAAATAACGAATCACCGTACTTAATATATTCCTTTATATTATATTTGGAATTTAAGGTACTATAATTATTATTATTTATACAAATAATATTATTTATAATATTAATAATTATTAATAATAAATTAATTATATAATTTATTATTAAAAGGGGCAATTAAGTATTTTTGGAATAATTGGACTCAAATTGTATTTTACATTGTTTGAAATTGTAATGGGCAAAACAAATATTATATATATATATATATATATATATATATATATATATATATATCAAGGGTGTATCAAATGAAAACTACTGCTATAAAGTTCCCAGAAGTTGTAGGATTGATCTGGGAGATGGTAAGGATGTTCCTTGAAGTTCACAAAATGAGCACTAGGTGTGGTAGTGATCTTGCTACACACACACTAGCAGTATCATCAGTTACAATATGGATGCACCACTATCAACATGCACCACGTTAGAACAGCGATCAATGATTCGTTTCTTGAGTAGTGAAGGTGTCAAACCAATAGACATCCATCGCAGGATGACAGTACAGTATGGCGATTCGGTCACTGCAGTAAGTGTATCAGTGGGCAGGCATCGACGCGATGTTCTTTTAATTCAGAAGTCAATTGACGTGGAACCCATCTTGCAGAAACTTTATGGACCTTCAACACATTATGGACAATATTTAGCGTTGAACCGCAACTAATCTCCAAAAATTTGGCAATTTCATTCAGTGTTACACGCCTGTTGTCCATAACGAGTTCTTCTGCCTGCGCAATGTTTGTCTGTCAATACGCGGGGAGCCTGCCGAGGTCGTTGGGCATCCTCTATTGATACAATACCACTATTAAACTTTCTGCACCACTCATACACTGGCTTCAGAGACAAACATGGATCACCATACTGTACTGTCATCCTGAGATGGATTTCTATTGATTTGACACCTTCACTACTCAAGAAACGAATCATTGATCGCTGTTCTAACGTGGTGCATGTTGATAGTGGTGCAGCCATATTGTAACTAATGTTACTGCTGTGTGTGTGTATCAGGGTCACTACCTCACCTGGTGGTCATTGTGTGAACTTCAAAGAACATCCCTGCCATCTACCAGATCAATCCTACAACTTTTCGGAACTTTATAGCACTTCTAAGGTTTTTATTTGATTCGCCCTCGTAAATAAATAAATATGTATACATATATATATTCTTGGACCTGTAAATACTAAAAAATATATTGAATATTGTAGAAATATTGTAGATGGTAGATGTAAGGAGTAGTATGACAGTATGATAATAATTCATTTTAAAAATGGCTTCGAATCTACATCAAAAGCAATCTGAAAAACAAACTATTTCCAATTTCTTTTTTTTTTTTTATTACACTAAAACTTGTCAATAGCTACTAATTTTTTTAAAAAAGCAAGAAATTGGTTGACGAACAGAGATGAAAATGGTATTTTACTGTTTTGTATTTGCCTATTTATGTGTTGATACTGTTCTTGGATGTAGGTAAAAACAAAAAAGAACAGATTATACGGAATATATAATAAAAGAACGGAATATATTATTTAAAGTAAAACTAAGTTTCGTTTTAATAGAGAGTTTTATTTACCTTTTAAGTATTTTTCTACCTGTTAAACTTTTTATTTTTTAAAGTTGTTCAGTGAAATTTAGTAAAGTTAAGTCCTTAACAAATGAAAACAGGAGTATTATTAAGAAAAAAAGAATCTTTTTATTACTAATGCATATTGTTGGTGTATTTAAATATAAACAACAAAATTAACACGCATACTTCGTGTTTTTAAATGAGTATTTTAGTTTATTGTTATTTTTATTATGACTATTTTTGTATTGGTAATATAAAAATTTTCTGATATAAGTAAAGGATATAATCTAATAATTTCATTTATTCATTAACGTTTTTACTATAATAACATAAGAGTCCAATTTTATTTTTCTAAATTATAAAACCATCATTGGCTTTTCAACGTCTTTTTATTATTATTATTTTGTTTTCAGTATTTACTCCAGTTTAAAGAAATGATATCCTTAATATTATTTCCTATAAATAAACATTATATGTAAGCACTACAAAAATCCAGGAAAAGGAATGTATTTACTACGCTTAACAAAAATAGCAATATCAAAGCTACACATTTATCTCAAAGTGTTGTGTTTTAGAATTTCCTCACTTCCCAACAATCATTTTTTTCTCTATTTTGAGTCTGAAAGGAGTAAGTAAACGCATCCGTTCTGGTCTGAACTTCGAAGAGGAACTTGTCAAATCTTGTTGAGTCTAAAACCAAAAGAGCAACCTTAAGCAGTAAAGTAGATAACGAAAAAAATATAAAATAAGATTCGAGAACGAAGTAGCTTCTGTAAAGTATGCTGTCGTGAGCATGACTATGATAATAAAGACCATTTTTCCATCGAGAAAAATAAAACAGTATTGGTTTCTCATCGCGCTGAAATTTATCAGCATAATCAATATTAATAACAATAAGTTCCGCCTATAACTATACGAGCCTTATACGCCTGTCCCTTATACACCAACTTCAAATTTATAATCCAGCTATCTCTGCCTTTTTTATTTAGCTTTAGTTCTTAATTACTTCAAATGTACCTTTTCTAATGGTTGATACACATTCATTCATTCATTTATTCATTCATTCTTTTACTTATTCATTTATTCGTTCAGTTATGTAATTTTCAAATATTTATTATTATTTCCACTTATTTATTATTTTTTTTCACTTTTTCATTCTTTTTTTCACTTATTTATTCTTTTTTTTCACTTGTTTATTATTTTTTTTCATTTATTCTCTCATTAATTCATTCTTTCACTCACTTGTTCATTTATTCATTCATTCATTCAGAAATATTCCTTAAAAAGCCCGATAAAAAATCATAGGAAAACAGGTTCGTTGAGATAGCTTGTTCATAGGAAAATAGGCGGGTTAAATTTCGTATCTGCACATGGTCTACTTCATAAGTAATTTCGAAAACAATATGAAACCGAACAGACAGAAGGAAACAAAAGCATACTGAAAAGTTACGTTAGGTGGGAAAAATTGCAAATACAAGTATATATAAATAATAAAATAAATAATTAAATAACATTAAAATGAAAACTAAATAAAAGAAATAAATAAGTATTAAACAATATGTAATATAAATCTACACACTATCTAACAAAATGAAATATTAATACAAGGGAGATAAGCAAAAATATTTTAGTGGAATGAAAATACAATTATTTTTCTCCCTACTAAACCCACTATCACACACAAATTCAAAACACGGTATAACACAAAAAAAAAAAAAAAAAAATGACATTTCGGAAAGAATCTTTTATTCCTAAGCGAAAATGCAAGCCTAAAGCAAATCTTTCGTAGTCAATAACTGAGTAACTTGAAGTGCTTTATTTCAGAAACGATTCTGTTATGCTACATATATGCTCTGGAATAGTTTATATAAAAACATTTTGAGAAGTTTAGTAGATGGTGTGGGAGGATAAGAAAATCACCGCCCCCCCCCCCCCCACACACAAAAAAATCTTCATGGTTTTAAAAGTTCATGACTTAATTTAAGTATTTTTTTTCTTTCTCAAGAAGTAGATGGACGAATATTTTCTTTTAAATGGTATTTCAATAAAAATTAAGATACATTAAAATTTTTATAAAATATGTTGTTTTTTACCAGATGCGTAACACAAATTAACCGTCAGTGATTTATCAGATAATAAAAAAAAAATAGATATGTATTAAAAGAATGTATATTCATATTTTAGTTAATAAAATTTCGATGCGAAAACTTTCATAAATTCGAGGAAGAGACCAAAAGTACCTGATACTATTTTAAAAAAAAATAATTTCCGTACGAGACAAAATTTTAATATTTTTTTAAAATTAAAAGTTATTAGTCCCATTACGAAGAAATTTTATATTAGTGTTAGTCAAGAAGCTTAAAATGTAATAAAACAACTCTACAATTTATTCTTATTTTCATGGTAAAATACATAAAAAAAACCTTTCAACTATAGCTGTGAATACAAGACAATGAATAATGTAGAATGAAACTATAAGTAAAACACTCACGCAAATTAACAAACCTGATTTCTTCAAAATAAATACTTGTTTTGTATCATTTTTTTAAAGTTAGTAATTTTTCGTAGCTAACCAATAATCGTCCTTTACTTTTCCAAAATATAGGACTAAATACAAAGTTCTGAAATAATATATTTTTTTTAAATACGCCATTTGCCACCATTTGAAGATGAAATGATGCCAATTTACTCTTGAATTTAATATCCTCTGAAGTCAAAACAATATTTAATGAACAAAATCTAAGATTAAGAAGCAATATCTCTACTAATAATTAAGCAGCAAGTATGTCTGTCTATCTGTCTGTCTGTGACCGGCGTAGAGCCAAGACCGTTCGGCGGATTTTCATGAAGTTTGGCACGAAATTTGTTTGGAACATAAGGGTGAGTTTTTTTCTAAAATTCGAATTTGTTCTTTTTTTATTCCAATTTATAGCCGAAAATATCATAACATAGTCGTTTTCTATGGGAAGGAATTATCGCATCCTTTCGAGATTGATACCGTTGAAAAGCACGTAAAACACTGTCACAGAAAGAGTTTTGTTCTTTGTGCTAAAATCCGAAGCCTCTAAATTAACTGGAAAAGAAGTTATAAGCGTTTTTCTCTGTAGTTCGAAATTATTTTTTTCAATAACTATAAAAAACTAATATTAACTTTTATTTTCTAAAATCTTTTATGGAACTTTTATTAAGACTGATTTTAGCACAATAGGTTTTTTAAGCACCGTTAAGGTAGTGGACGTATTGCACAATGAAAAGCTAAAAAAAAAAAAAAAATGCATGATATTCTATAAATTTTTTTCGAATCTACATTTTATTTTAAAGTATATTATTTGGAGCAATTTAGTTACGCTGAAAACTTAAAAATTGCCTTACAAATGGCTTGAAATAAAACACAGAATTTCTTTTAAACTTCAAATTTGTGTGTAATGTTAACGAAAATATTCTTTAAATCGAATTTATTCGGGAGTTCACGTATTATAAATTCATTTGAAAATGCAAATCGAAAACAAATAGTCTGCACCCTTTTTTAATCTGCATAAGATCCCTTTCATCGTAATCTTCGAGTAAAATGCGTATGTATAAAAATATAAACACAACCATGTTAAAATTTTGTGAGTAGTACAAGAACCAAACCGAACTAGATACCTCACACGGATCTGCAAATTATACTAACACTGTGAAAAACTACTGAAGCGAAGACTAATTTAATTGAAAGAGAAGCTAACACTTGAATTTTTAACTAACGCATAAGTGGAACGCTTCTGAAAAGAGAGTTTCAGTATATTTCGTTGTTAAAATTTAAAACATATGTTCAGAAATATTTCTAGAATAATAGGTTACGTTTATATTGTGCTGATAGCTTATATTTCCTTGAATTTGATTATCGCTAAAAATACATAGCTTATTCTCACCAGTATTATTAACTATGCAACATAGCCCAGACTACCTATTCAGGTAAGTTCCATTCATTTGAAAGCATAGAGTTCTCAGCAGTATGACGTACACTACAAATTTGGATGAAGAGACACTGGATCCTTTCAGAATGAGTTCAATACACGTGCTTATATTATGGATTATGAGCTATCGTATGGCTAGAAGATGGGGATGAAATTTCATGTTCGCTACTCTATTCTAAAATTTGTAAGGGATTTTGAGCAGTGTGGTAATCACATAAATGTAATGCAGTGCAGCCAATGCAGGATTTGTTTGTATGATTGATTTTTTGCTTGGAAAATGAAAAGTGAGTAAATAAGGAAAAATAAATTATTTAACTTACTTTCCCAGGAAATTAAGAAATGACAAAAAAACAAACAAGAAAAAGCCTTATTATATCGTAGAAATAAATAACACTGAAAAGAAAAGACCAGAAAAAATAGCCGAATATTTTCCACACTTTTTTTTTTAATTTCAGAGATATTTTGTTTTTTTTTGTTTCATTTTACTCTTATTTTTTTACTTTTTAAGTAGAACTTTGAGATCGAGACATATTTTGCGTCTTTTTCTTTGTCAGTTGGTCTCGTAGTCGGTTGGTCAATCTCTTATTTAATTTGTCGGTGTGTCTGTCTTCCAATTCAAGCCGTTTTATATGAAGTTATTTATGATAAAAAATACTGTTTAACACTAATATATGTTAGATGTAGTCCCTTCCGTTATCCAAGAATCAATCAGTGTTTTAAGACGAACACATGTTTATTGACGAAGACAGGACAGTTAAAACATTCACAGGAACACATAGACACAAATAAACATTTCGGTTGCGTCAAGGTGGTTGAAAATACTTCTAAAGTTAAGGGTTACTTCTAAGTGGAAAGCTGCACGTCTATCTCGCTTTCTCGTCTCTACCCTCTCTCTCTGGCGTTCTCCCTGTGAGGGCGCTCGCGATCAGATTGTAGAGAAGGGTTGAGGTGTTTCCCTCCTCCATATATATATATATATATATAAAACAGAACAGAAAATATGGAGATTCTGGATACATATATAGAGGTATATATTTGAAATAGGGGACAGATACATCTACAGATTTTATATATATTGTTTCCAAAAGTAGAAAAAAGTTAATGAAATATGAAACACAATTATCTGCAGACATAACATCAACGAACGTAGGAGATATATTGAGTTATTTAGAAACCAATTACTACCACGCACAAACCTTCATTTCTTCTTACATAAACCATAAACGAAAAATCGCACTTTCAAAGTAATTGACAATACTATTTAAAATGACAAGTTCAGTTTCAAACGTTTTTGAAATACAAGTATATTAGTATTTACCAATATGTTAGTCATTTAAAAAATAAAAAAAAAAATGTTGAACTTCAAACTAAAACGATGTTGTTACATAATATTGTGTTAGTACCTTAAGTACAATATAATTTGTAAGCTGAAACACATGCATTTAAAGTATATGACTCTTCATGGCAAAAGTTTCACTTACCCATTAATGTAAATTGATTATTATGTGTGGTAAGTATGCATCCATTTGTCAAAAAAGAATGATAATGGTCCCTGCATTGAAACAGATGCCAACTGGCATTTTGCCTTTAAATACACGACTCATCAAAAGTGAATTCTACCAGAATAATATGAATAAATTAGCTATAATGTATATTTGCTTGGACTTGAAAAATTATTTTGCTTAAAAAACTCTTACAATTTAAAAAATAAACTCTATTGCACAGAGTATACCAACATCAAGACTCCTGTTAAAGAAAAAAAACCGTGTTGCCAGCTTTTCCTAAGTAATGTTACAACCAGAATCCACGTTTTTTTTTTCTTTTGAAGTCATAAATTTTTAGACTTACAATAATAAGTTACATTGTAAATATAAAATGCATGTCACATTGCATTTAATTATTATAAAGTTGGGGGCGGAGGTCCAATCTGCAGAGATGCATTGTGTTGTCATAAATTAATGTTCACATAATTCAAAATTTATTAATAAATACTATCTTTTATGAAATTTCGCAACAAGAAGTATAAATTCAGATTACATCATTTATAAATAGCATATCGTCTTGTTTTGTTATGTTAAACTTTCTGTATTTTGAAACAAACATGTTATTTAAACTTGCATAATAGTGCTGAATTTCTGACTATACTATTTAAATGATTAAAAACTAAAAAATTACTTCCAGATTAAAAGTGGGTAAGAGTTGTGTTATTTCAAAATTCTTTTAATCGTACTGTTATTTGCTGCAGTAACTTTCGGACTTGTAGTAGCATCTTTTTAGAACCTTTTTTATCATAATTTCATTTGTTACAATAAATTTCGAACCGGCAGTAAGATATTTTTAGAACCTATTTTTTATCATACTGTCATTAGCTTTATTAACTCTCGGACTTGCAGCAGCATGTTTTTAGAGCCTCATTTTTGTCGTACTGTCATTTGCTACAGTACCTTTCGGACCTGCAGTAGCATCATTTTAGAACATCTTTTTCATCATACTGCCATTAGCTTCATTAACATTAGGACTTGCAGCAGCATGTTTTTAGAACCTCATTTTTGTCGTACTGTGATTTGCTACAGTACCTTTCGGAACTGCAGTAGCATCATTTTAGAACATCTTTTTCATCATACTGCCATTAGCTTAATTAACACTCGGACTTGCAGCAGCATGTTTTAAGAACCTCACTTTTGTCGTACTGTGATTTGCTACAGTACCTTTCGGAACTGCAGTAGCATCATTTTAGAACATATTGTTCATGATTCTGTCACTTGCTACAATAACTGTCGGACCTGCAGTAGCATCTTTTTAGAACCTCTATTTTATCATGCTGTCATTTGCTACAGTACCTTTCGAACCTGCAGTAACATCTTTTTAGAATTTATTTTTTATCTTACTGCGATTTGCTACAATAACTTTCGGATTTTTTAGAACATGTTCACACTGCCTAATTCGCTTTGGATTTTAAACAGTAAGAAACTTAGGATATAATGGTAACGAACCTTAAATACTCCTTGGAGATTTCTGTTACATGTAACTGAGAAAAAATGCAAAACAAGGAAAAATTTGCTTAAAAAATTTAAAAGCAGAGTGGAAATGCTAAATACATTTATAAAAACCGGAATATCTTTTAAAGTATTCACAAGTTTAAAATTTTACATAAGGCATTATTTTTATAAAACATTTTTACTGGTTTTAAGAAACCTTGATCTCTTAATTTCGCACGTTGGATCTACATTTCTAATACTTTTTTTTCTGACTTTTTTGTGGAAAAAAAACATATATATGTATGTAGATATATTATACAGAACAATGATCAGTTTTTTTACATTGCTTGCTTTGGTTACTGTGCTAAATTATCATAGTATCTCGGCTTCTAAAACCCAAATTAAACTCGGGCACTATGAAAATAAATGAAGATGTTTAAGAGGTTTAATTTGATATGATTTGTTTTCTGTTTTAAAATGTATTTTTCTTTCTCGCACTGCAAAAAATAATCTATTTAATGTTGTTGAACAATGACGTTTTTTAGTTTTCTTCATTGTGTAAGACAAGAACGAGTTTTGAATTATTTTAGAAAACTTGAATCAGATGGTTGAACAATGCATTCAGCAGTACTTTTTTTTGTTTTAATTGAATTTTTTTCCCCATCATAAGAAAAAAAAGGTGAGAGTGTATTTTTTATGCGTGTGAGCACTTTTTATGTATTATAAACCCGTTTCATTACGAAAAGTATTGACGAAAGTAGCACTGAAAATAAAATGTACATCAGTGTTACCTTATGACAGAAGCACTAAAACAATTCAATTTTTAGTTGGTGTTTAAAGAGATATTTTCTAATATGTTGAATGAAGAGTTAAAATTTTCCATTTATTCTTGCTATTACCCAAATAATTTTAATGCAGATAATGTATCTTATTTTAACAATATAAGGCAATTTGTCAAGAAGTACGTTCATCAACTAATCATATGTATTCCTTACTAATATTTCTGTATCATCAATCCAATTCCAATGTTACATCAAAGGGTAGAAGCCACTTAAATGTCATCAAATGCATGTTTGGATTAAGTAGTCCGTTAAATAAGCATTAAATGGAGGAGTTACAAAACTGAGTCCAAATAACATTAGAAACAGTAATGAAGTAAGAGTCAGCTATTGGAATAATTGCGATCTTTACTGACTTAGTGTTTGCAAATATTGAAGTATCTTAATAGCGCACAAATTAAGTTTAGTACATTTCTATGCATACACTTGTATATACATTGTCGCATACACATGGGCCTTTTAGATGATTTACATTTTTGCGTAAATGCAATTCCCTGTTTAGAACTGCATAGGGCTTGTTCTTAGAGATGTGTGTCATTGACGCTTGGTCATAACTTATAAGTCAGCGGTGGCCAGCCTGCGGCTCGCGATCCACATGCGGCTCTTTGAAGGATTATTTGTGGCTCTCGATAAATGTAAACAAGTTCCCTTTTCATATTTGTGCTATTTTATTTTATTAGGATTATTTGTGGCTCTCGATAAATGTGAAGGAGTTCCCTTTTCATTTTTGTGTTATTTTATTTTATTAGGATTATTTGTGGCTCTCGATAAATGTAAACGAGTTCAATTTTCATTTTTGTGCTATTTTATTTTATTAGGATTATTTGTGGCTCTCGATAAATGTAAACGAGTTCCCTTTTCATTTTTGTGCTATTTTATTTTATTAGGATTATTTGTGGCTCTCGATAAATGTAAACAAGTTCCCTTTTCATATTTGTGCTATTTTATTTTATTAGGATTATTTGTGGCTCTCGATAAATGTAAACAAGTTCCCTTTTCATATTTGTGCTATTTTATTTTATTAGGATTATTTGTGGCTCTCGATAAATGTAAAGGAGTTCCCTTTTCATATTTGTGCTATTTTATTTTATTAGGATTATTTGTGGCTCTCGATAAATGTAAACGAGTTCCCTTTTCATTTTTGTGCTATTTTATTTTTAAATAATATTATCGTTCGGTATGTGTCTCAAAATTCTTTTAAATTACTGACAACAAATATGAAAGACTAAGTGCAACGTTGTAACAAATTCCATTTCCGTTCAAGTTAAGAATGATATAACTCATCAAAAACTGCGAACGAACATAAACAGTGACGTAATCGTCCGACTCCAGACCGATTTTAAATTTGTAAACTTTCATTGCAAGGGACAGTTGACATTGTGCTCTGGAGGAAGCAATTTAATATCTTGCTACGAATATAATTTGTAATCTGGACTTTTTGGTAAGCTAACTAAATTTTTTTCGTCGTACGTAACACGTGTTGTTATTGTTTTAATAATACAAAACTTGTATTTTTTTAAATATTTTTTTTTCCAATTCTTTTAAAAATATGAAGATATAGAACAAAAATAAAAAACAGAAAATACGAGCAAGAAAATAGAAGTTTTAATAATGAGTGGGAAGAGAATTTCTTTATTATTGACAGTAACGGAAAAGCATTATGTGTTTGTAATTCTACGGTCAAAAATTATAAATCTAGCAATTTACGTCGAAATTATGAAAGATATCATCTTCAGTTTTCTAATCAGTATCCACCAAATTCCAAATTAAGGTCAGATAAACTTGCTTCTTTAAAATCAAATTTAAATACACAACAGTCAATTTGGTGACCTTCAGCAGTCAAGCTAATAATTTGGCTGAATCTAGTTTTGTTATTGCTTGGAATATTGCTCGTGTAAAACGCCCGTATGGAGAGGGAAAGTTTAAGTACATCTACCAAGTTTTTTTTTCATAACGTTTTAGATCCAAATAATGCAAAATTGCACAAAGTTGTTTCGCAAATTCCCATCTCGAGACACACAACCGACCGACGCACAACTGCAATTAATACATCTTTTAAATATAATTATATACTATACGTAGTACGTCATTTGGATTATAGTGAAAATACATCTGCAATAGGAAAAACTATTTCAATTTTCTTACCACTAAGAGAGAAGCCGGCGCTCGTACGAATCTGAAACAGAAGTTTTTGCTTTATAACATAATTTTAAGCCAATCTCATGTTCAAAGCGATAGGTTGGCGTTGGATTATACTTTGGTTAGAATGAGGACAGTCCTGACTGCAAGCACATGCTCTACAACTGTGCCAGAAGGACGCCGAAAGGATATGAAAAAGTTTAATTATATAGCTTTCAAAAGCACTAGCTGCTGCCGCTTAAAGTTTCCGACTACCTTTTTTAAACCAATTTTGACGAAAATTTCAAGTTTGTATTATTTTACTTTATATAAAAAACAGAATCTTCTCTTTCTAAAACCGTTTAAATTTTGTATCAGCGTCAAATAAAAGAGAAGTTATAGAATTTTGCATGAATGTCCTATATATATATGTGTCTAGGGATTAAACTAGAAGCTAATTGATTGAACTATTATTTTACATTTTACAGTCAAACTAAAAAAAAATTAATTTAAATTGGCCGTTTTTACCAAATCAGTTACAACATTAGCTGTAAAGTATTCAAAAATTAATATTATGTCAAACTTGTAGTCTATTCCCTAAGTTGAATATTTATGAACATGATAAAGCAAATAAAATGGAAAAATAATAGTATGTTATGATAGTTATGCGTTTTTAAAAAAGAGTCATTTTTTAACGAAATTTCACCAATTTTTCCCCCAGAAATAAATATTCTTTTTTTATTATTTTTTTTTTCAGTTTTTATGCATTCAGATAATGTTTTAGTTCATTATACATAAATAAATCCACATTTAAAAAAAGTTAATCAAAATTTGGCTTCCGAAGGTAGTTAGGCACCTTAAGTACTTCCGTTCCAAATGTCTTCATATCCCTTTCCAGAGGAGCGTGTTCAACAGTAGCATTAAAAGTTGCTCTCAGTTGTAGCAACTTCATGATGATAATTGCATTTGTTGAAAGTTTCAAGAAACCCTCACCTAGTAGTAAAAATTTGAACTATTATTGAAGTTTCAATAAATCACGTATGTTACAATGAGCTGTACGCAGGTATAAACAGGGTCAATTTTATAACAACCATCACGCATTTGCTTTATAAACACTTCGTGCGCTTAAACTCGTTTTATTTTTTAAATATCAATTTGATTGTTACTTGTCAATGTACTTTCAAAATAGCTGATTATGGCATGGCATTGAAAACAAATATTTTTACTTTACAATTTGTATTACTGTAAACTTCCTTCTATTGTTAGTGTTGTTCTTCAATTTGCCGCCAGTTTTGCGCATTTCAAAATGAAATAACTTTCATCATTGGTGAAAGTCAAACTAAAGTTAAAATGCAGATTTAATAATGTCTATGAAATTTGTAAATGAATCGTATATCATTGTATTAATACATATCTGAAATTTGCGCTAATGCTTCATCATTAAAGTTCGATAAAGGATAGTCTATATACGATAAATGCATATAAAAATGTGTTTTGTGGCAGAATTTTATGATATTTAATGCGCGATATTAAAGATGCAAAAACTTACTATCATAAATCACAAGGTTAGCTTTTACAGTCTGTTCTTTTTGATGCTATATATTTACCTCAATTATACTGTTAATCACACAAAGCTTTCTTACACGAAGTTAGGTATGGTTTGAAATTTTTAAAACCAATTTTTATTTATAACAAAAATTTAATTTAGTATCCAAATGGAATTTTAGTAATAAAAGTTGATTAGAATAATAAAAGTTCATTTATAATAATTGCTAAAAGGGAAACTCAATATGGTTCTCTCCTAAATGTAAAAGTTGTGTATTTTTCAAACTAAATAGACACATAAAAGTGCAGTGCTGAAAATAGTTTCTTGTAGTATTTGAATTTAAAAGAAACAAAAATCTTTGCATAAAATCTCTCGTACTGGTGAAAAGCCAAAGAAGTCGGATGCTTTCAGCTTGACAGTGGGATGAAAACAGAACGTTTTTCGCATTTCTAGTCTCCTTTAGAAAAATTAAAACTAACATGTATATACATTTATATATTCTTTGTTTGTCCCTAACAGATAATGGGTCAGACAAGATATATATACATCAAATTTGCATATTTACATATAATATTTAAGAATTGAGATTATCACCGTTTATAGCTGTTTATTGAACTAAAAAATTCAATAAATAAGTGTATACAAATGCACTACTTTGCAGTAAAGAAAGAGTTTACTTTAAATGATATTCAGTACAGCATTTTCTACTTATTAAAAAACCCTAAAAATAAAAACTTGGTTTTATTGAGTCAGTAACAGCTATAAACGCTCAGCAAATACTACGTACTTGGATATCTCTGATCCTAGCTTCAATTTTATCATTATCCTTCTGACTGATTATTTCGCGATTTCCACGTGTAATTTAAATGTAGCGAAAATGGCTCATCCTGCAATTCCCACGGGCATGAGGTTTTTAAGTGTATTTAAAATATTATCCTTCTGTTTCATCATTAAAACGTCAGTAATGTAATTTCTAAAGTATTTGGACATTAATTCAGGTTTTATTCCAAAGATGGGTTTAGTTGCGTAAAGTAGACCAACTTTTAGTGAATCGAACTCGCGAAAAAATGGGCAGTCAGAGGGTTAAACCAAAGAATCATTTAATAATGCTGTTAGCTAGAAGTTTCTCTAGACTAAATTGCAAATAAACTAATTCCGTCCTGTGTACCGGATCATAAAAAACTAGTCTGATGTGTTCATCACGAAACTTTCTTCTGTATCTTTCAAACTAATATATTTCTAAAACTACACTGCTTGACAAGTTTCTAAGGAACAGTTACATTTTTCGGAAAAATTAATAATATACATTGATTGAAGAAATGAAACTGAGTACATATTTAGTAGAGACAGTGTGCACTTATTATTATGCAAAATGATACGGATATCGCCACATCGAAAAATAAGAAAATTAAAAACAAAAAAGATGGCTCTTGGATGCTTCCCAAACAGCCACGAAAAATGGGTCTTCTTGCCAAAATGAAACAGATAAGTGTATCTCAGTACAATATGTGATTACCTCGGACACTAATACACATTTTGCATCTGTTATGCATGCTTTCCATTTAACTAGCGGGGAGTACTTGAAGGAATTATTGTTCCACTCTCCTCTCAAGGCGGTTTTCAGTTTTTGCACGTTTCGGGGAGGGGTTGTTCTTTGCAAAACACACCTGCCATGGGCAACCCAAGCCTGCTCTATAAGATTTAGGTCCGGGGAGTTAGCAGGCCATGGCATATGGACAATATCTTCACTCTCTAGCGTGTCCGATACTTCAGCACTTGTGTGTTGTCTCGCATTTTCGTCCATAAACAGAAAGTCTGGATCTTTCCGCACCCCTAAAAAGACAAACATAACCCAGAATAATCTTTGTGCAGTGCCGCTGCGATGTTACGCTGCCTCGCTCAAAAATGTGAAGCGGTAGTCTGCCACTGTGCATGGTGCCTGCCTACACCAGCACACCTGGGCCATAACGATCACGTTCATGAACATACTGTTGTGCATAACGTGTTGCCCTTTCTCTCCACACTAACTGGTGGCCAGAATCACTCATCACAGTGAAACGGGATTCGTCGGAGAACATCACGCTGGACCACTGTTGGTGACTCCAACCAATATGTTCCTTACCCCAACGTCATCTTTCTCGACGATGACGTGATTGAAGCGTGATGCATCGAACAGGCTTCCGTGCATACAGACCAACTGCATTTAATCGTCCTGAGATGGTTCTGGCAGAAACATTTGTACCGGTAGCGGCTGCAAGGTCTGCAGCTATCTGGCTTAGAGTGGCATTTCTGTTTCTTTTCGCCACTAGGGATACAAATCGATCCTCTTGAGGTGAGGTATTCCTACCACGACCACCGGCATGCTTTCGCATAGCATTTCACACTTTTTGGCAATCCCATTGCTGTGGTTACAGTGGTGACACTTTGACCTGCTTCCAGCCGTCCAACTGCTCGTCTACGATCGTAAGTACTCAAATGATGTCTTGCAGCCATTTTGCACTTGATTATTGCAAACCCACACTGAATTTCACAGAAATAACTTCAACAGTATTCGGTGCTCTTTTGGTCAAACACGTAAAAACATGAATTTGCGCATGAATGAAGAGATTGTGTGCACTGCCCTTTTATACAGATACTGTGTTCTACTCTGCCATGCCCTCTGAACTTCATGTTACCGTTATTGGTCGGCTGTGGGGAAAGCTACTTTGCATAAAGCAGTTGTTCCTTAGAAATTGTCAAGCAGTGTATCATAGCCGCTGCTCTCTTGCAGCGACCTGTGCTAAAACTGCCCCCATTAAGGTAGAGTTGAATACCAATTTTGTTTGAATTCTTGGATTCTTGAGATATGCGCCTAGTGACAATTGTGAATTCACAGCTTCGAAACGTAAACGTTATAGAACTAATTTTTCAAAATTGAGAAAAGTAATGTTCCGAAAATCTTGTGTGTAACCTGGATATAGTTTCCTAAAAGTCTGGATACAGTTTTTTGATCAGAAGTTACTCGATTTAACATTGATTCAGTGTCTATAGAATTCACTTCATGGAAGATTTATAAATTGAGCGTTTCAAAAAATCATTCACAATTTATATTGGAAAATCAAAGCTGTTCTTATTGAGTTAAAATGGCTTATTTATGCAGAGGAGCGTTATTTATCCAGTCTGTTTTCTTGTTTTGCTACGTCCTATCCGAATCCGGTGAATTAATCATCTTGTACGCCTGCTCCGAAGAGAGGAACATATTCCTCACATCCTATCGTTTTGACGTTGCGCGCGATAAATAGTTTTCTTACAAACGCTATTTTTCTGAAAGAGTAATCTATCTTTAAAAAGAACGTTAAGTTCTATATATTTTCAATTTACTGCCGTAAAAATATTTATCACTTCTGTAACTATATTTTCCAAGTACGTATTGATATTTAAAACTAAGAATAGCGCTTCTTCATTTAAAGTCAAAATTGCACTAAAAAATAAACAGGTGCATTTTCTCATTTTTAAGCACATAATTTTTAACAGTGTATGCAAACAGTTTTGATTTTTTAAGATTATAAATTATTCTATCAAGTTTCAGCGAGCTGTTAAAAAAAGTTTATTTATCCCTTCATCCTTTTCTTCGTTGAAATAATCATTAATTCCTTTGTTATCATATTCTTGCTTTTGACAACATATTTTCTGGAATCTACTTGATTCTCGTAATCTTATTTTAAATTTTTTTTATGTTATCTTGTTCGTAGCTGAAGGGCGTTCGCCTGATATAAGACTTTACAAGATTTGGCGTTTTCTTTATCGAATTTTTGTGAGAAAAGAAGCTACTATACTTTTACGCTTGAAACATGTAAAGAAATTTTAACATAGTTGATGTTGAAATAATTTCGCAACATAGACATTTCTCTTTTTGCTTATATAATTAGCGAATATATTAATTACTAGCGATACCCGCGCGGCTATGCTCCACAAGGGTTTTTGAAAGAAATGTTGTCCTTTATAGCGATATTTGTAATTCCAACTTTTTTTTGAAATTGTTATTTTTGTTATTCCAACTTATTCTTGAGATTGTTATTTTTGTTACTCCAACCAATTATTTCTATTTCTATTTATTTATTTATTTTTATCCAGTAAATTAGAAAACATTATTTGCCTATTTAGGCTCAGATGAAAGGTTTTTCCGCTTTCAAAGCTTTTCTTCCTGCGGTTAGTATCTACAAGCTACAAAATTTCGTATTTTCTGTCAATGAATACTAGATTGAAACTAATTATACTAAAATGTATTAATTAAAACTATTCTAATGGATTCTAATCGTCCTTTTTGTGTGGGTACCTGAACTAAACAAACAAAAGGCATTTTCTTTTAAAGATTTCTTTTTCGTTTTTTTCTTTCGTTTTTATATTTTTTATTGTGTGTTTTGTAAAAAAAAAAAAAAAGCTTAAATGTGTAGGATCCCTGGTTGATTGCGATGGGCGGCTAAGTTTTATTGATGTAGAATGCATTTTAATAAAATAACATAATTTACACTTTTAAAAGTTATAGCTATATACACAATGGCGAATAGACTGATCTTTTCATTTTTTTACACGGGCATAGCTGTGCGGGTACCGCTAGTTTCAAATAAAATTGAAGTTAATTACCGTAAAAGATAATTTCGAACTACAGAGAACAATTCCTTCCCATAGAAAAACGATGATATTTTCGGCTATAAATTGAAATAAAAAAAAAACCAATTCGAATTTCAGAAAAAACTCTGCGAGGTGCACACCCCCTTGTTCCAGACTAATTTCGTGCCAAATTTCACGAAAATCCGCCAAACGGTCTTTGCCCTACGCCGGTCGCAGACACACGGACAGACATACTTGCTGCTTTATTATCAGTAGAGAAGCATAGTTTCTAATATCCTTTCTGAATATTGTCTAAAGTTATAGATTTAGTTTATTTATTTACCTATTTTTTAAAATTTACTCATTAAATTAAACATTCTTTAAATGAATGAATTTGTTATTGATATTTTATCACTGAAGCAATACGAGTTTAAACCCACTTTTACGGCGTTACATGTTTTCATTCTTTAAATTTTCTTTCTTTTTTGAAAATTTCTATCTACAGAGAGAGAAAGGCGGAGGGGAAGAAAAAAACATCCAATAACATATAATAAATAGAGTTAATTTTTCTAATGCTACAGACAAAATATATGATGTAAAAGAACATAATTAAGTGTCTCGAAAGAAAAGAAATAGTGAATGCGTTTGACAGATGTAGCAATGTTGTACTAAAACTAACTTCAGCGATAGGAAAATATGTGAACTTGATGTCACGGAGTTAAAATCATAATTTTATCGTTCTATGATCTTATTCTGAGCTTCCGTAGCTCAAAATAAAATATATACAACAAATTTACTTGAAGTAGCTAAATGGATTCTCAGTGTCTTACAGAGTTATTAGTACGTCACGGGTAAACAAAAGTTTAATTTAGCTATAAAAAACATTGCATCGGATATCCGGCATCTGACTGTTTTTAAACATCCGGAATCCGTTCCGACCACAGCATGAAATATTCGGATATCTGGCATGCCAAATTTGATTTTTAAAACTCAACTGATTAGCAAGTTTTGAAACAATATGTAACTTACAATCGCATTTGTAAGCTGTGGGATGCTTAAAAAACTTATATAACATGTTTTTAAGATCATATCCGGGTATCCGGTCCGTGAGACAAGGAACATTGGACATTCAATACCCGGCAAAATCATTACCCAGTGTATCCTGAATCCTTACCACTTTGCACCACCGAAAGCAAAATCCTGGATGCGCTATGAAAAGCTGTATACATTTTTTAAGGTCATTTCAACAATACGGTCAAAATAACGTAAAGCTTTATTCAAGTGTTAACAAGAATTTTAGAAAATAGTATTTTTCAAAAGTTAGGAAAGGTTTGTGTATGTGTGCATGCAGAGCCCGATTTATATTTTGAATCACTATAGGCACAACTCATGTTTGAGGGCCCCTCACGCAACAAAAGTTTTTTAAACATAACATTCAGTATGTGTTTTTAATACTTTCCAGTCACACCAAAATTTGGGGGCCCCCAAAATGCAAAAACTAATTTGTTTTTCAAATGTCAAAGAGTCAGACTAACATTTGGGAGCCCCCAGCGTGCAAAATGATTTTGTTTTTAAATTACAAAATAGTTTAAAATACATAATAATTACAAAAATAAAATCTGGGGCCCCCTAAGGGCAAAAATTTTCTGTAAAGCAACAGAACACTAAGAGTTTGTTTTTAAAAGATGCTATTTTTAAATATTTTTCTAAAAAAATTTAAATTACCAAAAAAATAATAATAATAACCAAAATTAGGGGGGCCCCTCAAAGTGGGGGCCTTAGGCCCGGGCCTCACGGGCCTAATGGTAAATGAGGCCATATGTGCAAGCACACGAGTGGAAATTCAGGACAACAAAACCATTATGTTGCAAAGACCATGTCTATAAATCTGAGCAATAAATGTAAGAAACTATAACATAAGTTAGTTTTTTAATCGGGAATTTTTATTAAGTAACTGCAGCATAAATAATTATTATTATAGATAATATGTGCTTTTAAATGCAAGCAAATACAAAGCAACCGTGTCAACAACTAAGTAATTGAATTTTCACTCCAAAGTGGCTGCGATTTAATACACAATAGAAGCTGGTTATTTTTGCTGCCCTACGACTAACTTGCCCCATGCACGCTTCTACTACAAATCAGGACAAGATGTAATATACCGGAATATGCAATTTAGCAGAGAAGCTTTTATTCCCAAGTGAAAATGAAGGCCTAAAGCAAATCTCCCCTGATCAATAACTAAAGAGGGTTCCTCATTTCCTTCTGGAACGTCTTCGCTTTACTACAAATAGGATCTGAATGCTCGATAAAAATAGGCTTGAAAGATTCGGGTAGATGGTGTTTCGGAAGAGGAATAGAGGAGCTGGAGGATTTGTTCTTTGATTTGATAGGTTTAGGTAGAAGGCAATAAATGCGGAGAGAAGACTCTTCGGGGGGATAATTTTTTGAAGAAATATTAAGCTACTTGTTTGGTTTATCGACTAAATGTTCGAAAAAAGACGTTTTGTAAATTTACATTTTTAAAAAATTGTCACGAAGATGTATTTTTGGCATAAGCATTAAAAGTTTCATAGCATTCATAAAATATTTTTTTCACTTAAAATGTATTTTAGTTGTCATATTCAAAGAATTTGAACGCTGCAAAAATAAAATGGTGATTTTAGTATTTAAAATTTAAGAAATTTATGTTGGAATAGGTGTTTTGGAAGAGGAATAGAAGAGCTGGATGATTTGGTTTTCGATTTGATAGGTTTAGGTAGAAAGTAATAAATACGGAGATGGGATAACTTTTAGAAGGAAAATTTTGCTACTTGTTAGGTTTATCGGCTAAATGTTCGAAATTCCATGCAAAGACATATTTTGAAAATGAACATTCTGTCAAGAAGATATATTTTCGTAAAAACATTCGAAATTTAGTAACAAACATAAAATAATTTTACCACCTAAAATATATTTTACTTGTCATCTTTAAACACTTAGAACACTGCAAAAATAAAATGGTTATTATTCAAGAAATTTATGTTAGAAATTAGATTTCTTACCAAAGATGAAAAAATAATACAGTGTACCTTTTGTGTACAAAACAGTTTTTTAAACACTAAAGCTCATAAAAAATTACGGATATTGAACGTTTTGCCCCATGAGGCCGCAAACAACAATCCCTGAAAATTTTAAACGATTCTACACGTGCCCAGTGTGTAGTATATAAAGGAACTCGTAAGTTTGTTTTCTAAAAATAACGACAAAATTTAAATGTTATTGTAAGTTGGATTAATTAAGATTGTAACGAGACTTTATACGAAATCTCGTTGCAAATGTTTTCAGTCAATGTAGAGCAGAGTTCGCATATGCGTGTATCCTGTGTGTTTGTGCATGCACACGAATGAAAATTCAGGACAGCTAAAACATTATGTTACAAAGAAAACGAATATAATTATCAGCAATAAATGTAATAATTAGTTAAATTTTAAAGTTTACCACAGTAAAGTGCAATTGTAAATTATAACTACGCATCAAGAGATTATGAATCGCACTGTGCAAACGATATTGAGATGATTTTTTTATTTAATTAACTATTTTCATTATTTACATGCATTTATTATTTTTTTCTTTTTCTTTGTATTGAATTAGTTTATTGTCTATGTTTGTTCGTTGTTTACTGCGTATTATTTTTTTCTTGTACGGTACTTACATATTTTAATGATGTAATCGCTACCAACCAGGAAAAATATGACTTTCTTTTTATCGATTCTATTTCATGTAGGAGTATTATGCGAGGAAAAAAACTTTTTTAAATTATACACATTGCTACTTTGAAAGTAAAAAAAATATATATATATATATTTTTTAAATATATTTTTATGTTTATGCTGATGCCGTTTACATTAAATTAATGTTTTATCTTCAAATTTCAACTAATTTTTAAAACCGTTACTAAAAAATCGGGTACTTTGTAATGTTTTGGATTTAAAAATGTATTATTTATGTTTTAAACGATAAGCGAAATTCATTTTTGAATTAAGAAAAACGTGAAAGGATAATATTACTATTAAAAAA
The DNA here is from genome assembly GCA_038502835.1 of Octonoba sinensis. NCBI lineage: Eukaryota > Metazoa > Arthropoda > Arachnida > Araneae > Uloboridae > Octonoba > Octonoba sinensis. The sequence goes on from CM076603.1 coordinate 46,887,635, forward strand.
TATAAATCGTTTCATTCACATGCTTTAATGAACCCATTTCATTCATTTTAAAAGTAATATAGCGAATTTTTCGAGTAAATAAGTAGATTAAAAACAATTTAATCTGAACTGAACTGAATTAATACCAGAGAGTGAATGTGATTTTCCTTAGCCGGAGACATTGATAAAATATATTTTTCTTTAGTTTACAGCTTCTATATAAAAAAGAGTATTTTGTTCAGCATATATGAATAAAAGACAGTATTTTCAAAGTAACTATTTTTTTAGATGATCAAAATGGAAAACCATTAAAATATCAAACTATTAGCAATAACGGTAAAAAATCAAAAATTATTTTCTGCTGTAAGCGAACTTATAATCGAAGATATATTTTTCAAAATGCTCACTTGATTGAAAATTGGCGCACTACATTTTATCAAAAGGAAATGTTTTTATACTAAGGTAATGTAATACAATCGAATCTGATTATTCTCAAGACTTAATGAAATGGAGAATAGGTAAAAATTTCAAAAGAAAAATCTGTTTTGCTTATTGAAGCTTGAAGAGTAAAATAATTGCGCGCTATTCTAAAATAGTTGGGAAGTTGATACTAAAACAACGTCGAACTAAAACAGAAGTTACGATTAAACGAAAGTATCACAATTCTATTGTTGCCAAATTAATAAGAACGACTGAAAGAAAATCTTAGCATGTTTTCTGATGACTGAAAATGTAGTTTAACAATTCGTGCACACATTAAAAAGTCATTTACTAAACTATGGAGTTACCCAAAAAAACTATGAAAAGACATTGTATAGATTTTACTTTAAACTTTGGAGTTCTTTTGTTGCTTCTTTTTATAAAATACTGTATTAAACGATGGAGTTACCCACAAAACTATGAACAGAAATTTTATAGATTATACTTAAGACTTCGAGTTCTTTTGTTACTTCGTTTCATAAAAATTACACTGTGTTAAACTATGGAGTTACCCACAAAAATATGAAAAGAAATTTTATAGATTTTACTGTAAACTTTGGAGTTCTTGTGTTGCTTCTTTTTATAAAAATTACACTGTGTTACTTGAATTTGGCACCTACAAAACACATAAATGTAATGAATTTCTAACTAGTTACTGTACAAAGGCAGTAGTATTTGGTTACTATTACATATCAGTTTTGAGCTATATTCCAATAATTTTTTAACATCTTTTATTTTACTCACATCAATTAAATTTGTTTATTAAATACGCATTTTTCTTCATGTTGGTATTCATACAAAACGTTTCTTTATAACAGTACAACTTTTTTTGTAACTACATTGTTAACTACATAGTTAAATGTTGCAAACATTTAACATTAAAAAAATGGTGCATAACTTTATATTCTATGTTTTAATGTGTGTAAATATATTAATAAGAATTAAAAATATTAGTCATCGATTTTCCTAGAATTTTTTTAATAAAATAAAATATGTGCACATATTTATTCATTTTTCCGCTATAATTATTAATAACCGTGCTTAATTAATAGTGCATGATAGAAATAAAATACATTTAGTACATTCTCATTAAGCTGTAATCGAGCACAAATAAGCAGACGATTTTGAGGAGAGTACATCTAGTTCTTCTTTCAACTTTGTAACTCAGTCTTATTAGTGCCTGTGTATATTAAAAGCTCATTTTATAATGCATCAATTTGCATCAATGCTTTCTGACAGAGCTTTAAGTTTTTGCACAGTTTTACCTAACTTGATTTTAATGATTAAACTTTGTGCAAAGTAATAGAAATAAAATTTCACGTTAAATTAAAGCACAAATGAGCATTAAAATGCAGACATATGTTTCGGGATTGCTTGGAATCCCTTTTTCAATGCGACAGGGAGCTTCTAGATGCAAAACATCCAAATGAAGCAGACAGAACAACAAAAACAAAGCTTATATAGCCTAAGAATTAACTATAAACCAATGAGAATAAAGGCAGTGTGAAGTGGAAGTAGAAGTAGTAGGAAAGGCACCAATAAGAGAGCAACAAACGAATGCAGTTGGAAGTACAGAAAGTAAAAATGAATATCAATAAAAACAAAGCAAAAAAGACAACAGCGTGCATAAAAATGTGAAAATACATGAAAATTGCAAAAAAATAAAATAAAATACAAAGAATAAAATAGAAATAAAATAAGTACAGAAAATACCAAAACAAAAAGCAAAACAAAGTACACATGCAAAAGAGGGGGAGGGGGGGGGGGAGAGAAAAAAAATTGACACAAAAAAGGAAAACTAACAAGAAAACCAGAACAACAAATTAAAGGAACTTATGCCAGACCTGTGAAAAATAAGGAGTTGAGGAAGAATCATTAACCAAATTAGAACTATTCCTTTTAATATGATAAGCTTCCCAAAAGTCAAGTTCTAAAGGGAAAGAACATTTTTGAATAATTTTCCCAGAATTGAAATCAAAAGAGTGGTTGGAATTCCAACAATGTTGAGCAATGCTAGACTTATTCAGCTCTTGCTTTCGTACATAACCTTTATGCTCATTTAACCGAATTTTCAGAGCACATTTTGTCTGTCCAATGTAAGAAAGGCCGCAACGGCAACTAATTTGGTAAATACCCCAAGTATTAAGTTGATCAACAGGATCTTTAAGAGAAGAGAAGGAAAGTTTGTTGCTAGGAGCAAAAACAACTTGAAATTGAAACCTTTTTAGGATTTTAGCAATACGAAAACTTACAGAATGAAAGAATGGTAACACAACCAAATTCTTTCTAGAAACCACATGATTGGAACCAGAAGTTTTTTTAGAAAGTTTGTTATGAATAGAATCAATTAAAGAGTGAGAAAATCCTCTATCAACAGCTACAGCTTTCAGATAGTTGAGTTCAATCTTGAGAAGCTCAGGAGAAGAGCAAATATTAATAGCACGATGGACAAGAGCATTAAAAGCCGAATATTTTTGGTTGGGAGAATGAGACGATAGTCTGTGAGGAGGTAAAGAAACAGCGAAAGGTTTACGATAAACAGAAGTTGTGAAACCAGACTCACTCCTAGAAATCAAAACATCAAGAAACGCGAGGCTACTATTAAGTTCTTTCTCACAAGAAAACTGGATATTAGAATCAATGGAGTTCATAATCGAAAGAGCATCATCAATACCTAACAAGTTACTGTCCGTTAGGACAAAACAATCATCCACATAACGAACATAAAATTGAAATTGCAATTTTTGGAGTAGTTTTTCCTCAAAATAATGCATATAGAAATCACTTAAAATAGGACTAAGAGGACTTCCCATGGCCAGGCCATTTACCATAGCATAGAATTTACCATTAAATACAAAAGTGCTCTGTTGCAAGCACACACGAGTAAGAAAAACTAATTCCTCAATTTCCACAGAAGTAAAATGGAACTCAGAAAGCCTTTTAATGAGGCAAGTCAAAGCGCCATCAACAGGAACATTAGTAAACAAAGAATTAACATCAAAAGAGGCCATAACCTAATTATTCGGAACGAAGTTATGAAGTTTCTTAACAAAATCGGTGGAATTTTTAACAGTGAAAACATTCCGACTCCTAAGTTGAGAAAACACAGAAACTAAATACTTGGAAAGTTTATATGAAGCAGTGCCAATATTGGAAACAATTGGTCTGAAAGGAATACCTGCCTTGTGTACCTTCGGTAAAGCATAGAAACGCGCACAATTAGCAACAGAAGGAATCACAGACCGTTTAGCAATCAAAGGAATAGAATGAACAGACTTAACAGCAGAAGAAATAGCTTTTAACTCCTTGTCGCTAGGATCTTTATAAATTTCAGAATAAGGACCAGAAGCAATTAAATCATCAGTTTTTTCAACATAAGATGATTTATTAAGAACAATAATCTGACCACCCTTGTCAGCTTTGGTAATGACCAAATCAGAATTTGAAACTAAATTATTGACACAGCGTTTTACAGAATGGGTAAAACCAATATTAGGAACTTTTGAATTGAAATCAACATTGGAAGCAATAAGATGCCGAACTGACTCTTTGCTCTTCTAATTGCTAACTTGATTTGTCACGGAAGTTTGTTACACAGTTTTCCAACACAAATAAGCAGACGATTTTTAGGAGAGTACACCTCGTTTTTAGCCTACTTTCCCGTAAAAGTAAAAAAAATAATAATAAAACATGAAAGAAGGCTTAATTTGTCGTGAAAATATCGTTAGAAATCAAGAAAAGTCTAAAATAAGTTAAGTAATTAAATAAAGATTGAAAAATAAAAAATTTGGAATTAGGGTTTTGAGATGGGGAAAAAGTGTGTCGGTCGGTCTGTCTGTCTGTCGGTCTGTCCCCCCCTAATAACTTTTGAACGAATTGTCCGATTCGAAAAATTCTTTTTGCATTCGAAAGATCTTGGCGAGGACATCTCATTTCCATATTTTACTTTTTGATTTGAACATTTTTTTGTTCAATTTTGAACAGTTCAAAATTTTTTAACATTAGCACTTATGGACAAAATTAAAGCAAATTATGTAAACTCTGGGCACAAGACCCAAGTTCCTATTGCAAGCTTATTGGAAGAAGTTCTCGGTGTGAAATATTCATTTGAAATATTGATTTGAACAGGTTTTTGTTCATTTTTGAACAGTTCAAAAAAAAATTGCGGCATTTTTCCATTATTCCGGTGCAGGCGATAAAGTCGCCAAAAATGGTGCAACTAACGCCAAACGGAATATCGTCGCTGTTATCCTTTTGCGTGTTCCGTCGCCAAAAATTTTGCTCTGCGAGATTTGCGCCTTGGTAATGAAAAGGTACCAAATTAACAGTAGCGCCTACGGGAAATTTCAATCTCATATAAATCCTGATCTAAACGACGGATTGGCTCGCAACAAACTTTATCGGAAAGATATTACGCTGTAGAACATGTACTGATACGAAGTTCAACAAGAACTAAACAAGCCTGTTTTCTTATGAAATTTTTGATCGGGATTTTTAAGGACATTTCTCAAAAACTAAAAAAATGAATGAATGAATGAGTGAAAGAATTAATGATTGAATCGATGAAAGAGTGAAAGAATTAATGAATGAATAAATGAATGATTGAAAGAACGAATGAATGAATAAATGAGTGAATTCATGATAAAGTAATTAAATGAGTGAATGAATGAAAAAATAAATTAACGAGTGATAACTACATGAATGAGTAAATGAATGACTGAATAAATGAAAGAATGAATGACTGAGTGAATGAATATGTATTATCCGTTGAAAAAAGTATATTTGAAGTAATTAAGAACTAAAGCTAAATGTGAAAGAGAGAGAAAGTGATAGCTATGTTATAAATTTGAAGTTGGGTGTATACGGGAAAGTAGGCTCGTATAGTTCTAGACGGAACTTCTTGTTCTTTCAAATTTATAACTCAGTCTTATTAGTGCCTGTGTATATTAAAAGTTCATTTTATAATGCATCAATTTACATCAATGCTTTCTGACAGAGCTCTAAGTTTTTGCACGGTTTTACTTAACTTGATTTGTCACGGAAGTTTGTTAAACGCTTTTCCAACACAAATAAGCAGACGATTTTTAGGAGAGTACACCTCGTTTTTCTTTCAAATTTTTAACTCAGTCTTATTAGTGCCTCTGTATATTAAAAGCTCCTTTTAATGCATCAATTTACATCAATGCTTTCTGACAGAGCTTTAAGTTTTTAAACGCTTTTACTTAACTTGATTTGTCACGGAAGTTTGTTACGCGGCTTTCGACCACTATTACTGCATACATTATCCTCAAACTTTACACACAAGCTTATCTTCCAATGACAATACAGTATTCCATGGATTTTATAATTTATTATAATGATAATTAGGAAACAAAATTATAAAGTTTGGCTCTGAGGAAATTATCAGAATTATTATTTGTCGAATGGCAGCGATAGCTTTGTTTGGAACGTTTGGATAATGCAATGATGTTTTGAATTTTAAAATACTCAAATCATGGTATTTTTTTAGTTTTTTTTAAAATTAAACCGTGTAACTTAAAACATTTTTGCACGGTTTTATATTTATAGAATGGGTGTATATCGGCTTAATGTGGGATCATGCTGAAACTACAGCCCCTCGTGTGCTTGACACTATAGCATTATAACTACTTTGTAGCATTATAACTACTTCTTAGCATGCTATTTGAATGGTAACGAACGTAAAAAAGTATAAAATTAATATTTTTAACTAATTAAGAAATTTGCTTCGTCAAGACTTACTGAAAATAGCAACCCAATTTAATTAAAATTTTCGTGCTGTGAAAACCACAAACTCATTTTTTAAAAGTAAGCATATGGGAAAAATTCATCAGAAATTCCATTACATACAAGTTTAAGATTAAAAACCTCGGTTTGAATGTTTTCTAGGGATTAAAGAGTTGAGAAGTTTTCAGACAGAAAGTGTGGCAAAAATTTGAGATTATATGTGTAATGAAAAACATGCAAATGTGCTGGTAGAAAATAGGAAACTTTTAAAATAGAAACTCGTGTATTTTCTTGACTTTAGGCTGTGCTTGAAACAACGAGATTTGTAAGATGAAATATTCTGCTTAGGTTGAATTTTATTTTTCGCACAAAATGTTTTACATAGTTTAATATGACATTAAAAAAATAAAATATGTTTTGAAAGAAGGTCTAGAGTTTGGATGAAATCTTCTTTAAAATAAACTAAGTCAAACTAAATAAAGGACAACATTTTTTAAAATATTTTTTTCAGAAGGATGGTTAACGAACAAACAAATGCAAAGAAAAAAAAATGTACAATTTAAAGAAAAATGCGAATATGTATACATTAAAACTAATAAAACTGAACTATGTATAAAAATATTGATATATTATAATTTATTTTGCTTCTAATCATGAAATCACTTTTAAGTAAGTGAAATAATTGGTATCACTGACAAACACAAGAGGCATTGCCTTTACCCGTAGTGAAAAACAAGTAGTCAATTCTAATGTGGTATTTTGAGCGATTATTTTACAAGAGCAGTTGGTTGAATTGACGCGAAGTTAACTTTCTAATAGACAGATATTAAATTTTCCCCCTAACATTTTAACATAAGTCAAAATGTATCTTGGTTTATTCGTCGCTACAATTGTTTCCTAATATGGCTATATATATATGAAACATCCTAGCTACTGGATGTCACATTCAATTGACTTCTTCTTTTTTAAGTGATAAACGAAAAGTAAAAACAAGACCCAAGAGCCAGTCCCCACGTCTTTATTTCACCACATCTCTAGCGAAAGTGTGTGCAACACAAGCTTTTGCCATATGTACAATTTCTTATTGCGCATGACACTTTTTCACTACCTTATATGGTAATGTTAGATGGATAGGGAACTGGAGTATGACGTAATGAACATTCTTGGCCCGTGGTAAAGCTAATGGAATACCGAAATAAAAACGGAAACCTTTAGCTAAATTATAGAACAGTAATTAATAGTAATGATTTAGGTTAGATTAATTTTATATTAATGAAATATTAATTTTCATTGTTACATCCCCCCTCCCGAGAGGACTACACCCTATGCGTCCATAGGGTGGAGGACACTCGGAAGTAAACCGTATAACTTTTAGAAGAACCCTTACTTTTGTATAACTCGAAATACCCAGGAATTTCCAAATTCCAATTCCCCATCCATCAAAACCAATATATAAAAAAAAATAATAATATACAAATAAGTTTAATACTGATAATACAAGAAATAATACAATTTTTCTGACAAGAGGAGACCGAAGTTTTGTCATCTTATCATCATGATTGCAATCACATCTTGAATTAACTTTCCGTTGTATACAATGGAAATAAAAAAAATATGTAAACAGAGAAAGAGAAAAAAAAATATAGGGCCCAAAAAACTAAAATACACAAAATTACAATCTACCTATAATACACTCTAGTACTCATAAGTATGAAATATTACACCACTCATGAATGAATAATCATCAAAATAAAAATTTATACAAAATACTTATAGATAAAGACGATAACTTAATTCAAATTTATGATATTCATGATAAAAGTATTTGTAATGAAAGTAATACCCAATCTGTGCACTTACCTTTATAACTTTATTTATCCTTAAAGTACCTTGTGTTTGTCTAATTGGTTCTGTTTTGGTTTGAACTTCAGTACACTGTAAATATTTTAGAAAATTAATTGGTATGATAGTAATTTTACTTCCAGTATCTAAAACACTTAACAGAGTCTGTCCAGTGTCTGGAAAGTATATTTGAGTCTGCAGAAATCGGTCTTTTTCAGCAAAATTCCTGGCCTTTTGGACGCTTATGAGCGGCACAGCCCTGTGTCATTTTGACAGACATGTCCTAGCTATATGTCCTGGTTGACCACATTTGAAGCATATCACATTAGCTTTATCCGTTGTTGGAGTCACACTAGGACGAGGAATTCTTGGCATCTGATTTAACTCACGGTAAGGTTGTTGTCTTGTAGTCCAAGGCTGATGAGGCGAGAAAGGTGGGGTCCACATTCTATTTGGTTGCACTCGAGCTCGGGGCAAAAAAGTCGGACTTTGTCCGACAGCTGGTCTCCAATGTGGAACATACTTGAGTGGCTTAAAAGTTGGGGCCTTTGGATCCAGAATAGGTGTAACATTTTCTCTGTAATTTATTTCCGTTTGAAGGAATTTAATTAAGTCCTCTGTTGTGCTTGTTTCTGTATTTTTGTCCTTTTGACGTTCATACAGTAATAACATATCCGCGGGGATTAACTGTTTAATTTTAGTGTTCAATATAGGACTGCAGTTGTTTGTATTGATGCCGATATTATTTAGATTCCTCAAATTAATAGAGAGTTCTGTAATTAAATTTTTGAGCTCACCTATCTGAGCTACAGATGTCACAGGTTTCAATTCTAAAATTCTTTTCACGTTTAAGTCCACTATTCTGCTTTTATGGTCATATTGCTGATGTAATACTTTAACGATATCTTCATAATTTTCGGCAGTGATAGCAAAACCTGACACCAATCTGGACGGTTCTCCTTTTAACAAAGACAAAAGGTATGTTAATTTCTAGATGACAGATAAGTCCTTTCTCCGATTGATGGTTGCATCGAAAATTTGCCAGAATGAAAACCAGGTGTTAATATCACCCTGAAATGTTGGCAAATCGATTTTAGGAAGGCGTGCAGAAATCATATGTGCTTGTTGCTTATTATTTTCTTCTGTGTCAACAACCTGTAAGACTTTTAATTTTTCATTCTTGTCCTTCTCATTTTCCTTTAATTTAAATTCAATTTTTTCTATAGCTTCTAGAATTTTTTCCTGATAATCCTCAGATGTATCACAATCCTTCTTAATTTCTTCATCTTTCTCTGTTGTTACAAGCATTAATTCCTTATCGAGATCCTTCAACTCTCTTCTTTTTTCTTGTAATTGCGCTTTTAGCACGCGCAATTTGATTACGTTTTCTGAATTCTTAATTAATTCTTCTTTGCCAAGAAGCTTGGTCGCCTGAGCTCTTATAAATCCTCTCCGTTTCTTGATGTTCTCCATGATTTCAGCTTCGGTACCCTTCGCCTATGATCCGTCACGATGCCTTGATAATCAACAAAAAAAATCAACCGAAGGTTTCTCCTTCTTTTAGCCAATCACGCATAGGCGCACTTCTTCCCCACTTCGGTGAGACGGGGCAACATCTGGAAAGCTCTTCGGCGCCTGTTTTAACATCTGGAGATTCTCTTTGGCTATGTCAAATTCGAGCTCGAACTTACTTCAATTCTAAAGTAATGTCCATTTCAAAACTTCGTATAGTCTTAACACAGGTAACAATCCTGTCGACTTGAAACATCCTAGCTACTGGATGTCACATTCAATTGACTTCTTCTTTTTTAAGTGATAAACGAAAAGTAAAAACAAGACCCAAGAGCCAGTCCCCACGTCTTTATTTCACCACATCTCTAGCGAAAGTGTGTGCAACACAAGCTTTTGCCATATGTACAATTTCTTATTGCGCATGACACTTTTTCACTACCTTATATGGTAATGTTAGATGGATAGGGAACTGGAGTATGACGTAATGAACATTCTTGGCCCGTGGTAAAGCTAATGGAATACCGAAATAAAAACGGAAACCTTTAGCTAAATTATAGAACAGTAATTAATAGTAATGATTTAGGTTAGATTAATTTTATATTAATGAAATATTAATTTTCATTGTTACATATATGTATTACTTTTGATTTATTTAAATGTGCATATATGTGTGTATGTGTATCAAGAACATAAAGAAAAAAATAGAAACCTTCAGCCCAAAAGGTTTACAACAAAACATAAATTACAGCAAACACCCAAAATTCCCCATTGCAAATTTAGTAATAAACCCACAGACATAATAAAAATATAAATCCCATGAACACACGGATTAACCTGCCATTTGGCTCTTAAACTTTATAGGTAATTACAAAAAACTATTTTCTCAACTCTTCAAGCGTCCGTGAGTCTCAAGACTTGGAGCTTGATCGGTTGTCATTTTTACTTTACGTTTTTGCTCTATTTTTTTTACTTTATATTTCCACATACAACTCTTTAAGTTCCTTTCAAAATACATATAGGAAGAAAGAAATATCCATTAAAATTAATCCACACATATAGAGGAAATAATTTTAATACCTTTTTCCTGTACTTAAAGTCTATTTTAAAACTAGTGTTTTTATTCTTTCAAAATACACTTTAAAATAGTTTTAGTCCATCATCATTAGAGAAAAAACGAGTTTCCTCCAACTTCACTCTAAAACCAATCAAAAAAGTATGAAACATAATATATGCCTTTCGAGGAAATTCCGCAAGGTTCTTGATTTTGTTCCAGCAATCAGTGCGAGTTAAAGGGGGTACTTGAGTTCAGTTAATGTACAACCCTGTTATTATGTGTTTTATGTTTAGAGTGTCTAATGCTTAAAAAATAGGCTAATGCTTAAAATATAGGCTAACTAAGAAGGGGTCATACTCAAAATTCGATAATACATTGCATTTTAATGAATATTATCATTAATATGAACAGAACTTCGGATGCGTAATTAAAAGTAGAAAAATTTTTGGTAATCAAAATAAAGTACTAATTAGCAATTTTAACTGAAAAAATTACAAATGAAAAAGAAGAATTTTTGAAAACTCAAACTTTACGGTATAACCTATTGTGTAATAAACTACTCTTAAATATCAAATTAAAAATAGTTCAATTGGACAATAGCCGGCATAAAGCTCAACGGTGAAATGAATAAAAGTCTCGTGGTGTCAATTTAGAGGTAGTTAACACACGCGAAACAAATTGTACAAAAATCCATTACAAATGGAACATAATTTTTTTTTTTTTCGTTCCCTCCACCCGAAACGTCGATGTCTTTCATCAGATTTTCCAAAGATTCACTGCGTGCCGGCATGATGGCTTCGTGGTAAGACGCGGAGCTCGCACGCCCCAGGTCTGAGGATCGAGCTTGTCAGTGTCGGTGGATTTTTAAGATGCAGAAAATCGTCTGCGCTATTGTCGTATGATTATGCGGCATGTAAAACATCCCTTGAATAGACATTTGGCTTGGATGCTCTTGGCTAAATTAAATTCGTAGTGCAATTTCGTTCAACAGAGTCCGGGTGCTCGCCCTTTCAGGTGGAGAAACCAGACGTCAAAATTCTCATGCAGCGATTGTGCCGCTGAAAGAGATGGTACCAATCTATCGGGAAAGCACTAGGTCTGCAATTGGCAGAAGCCAACAGCAACCCGTTGGAATTTAAAAAAAAAAAACAGCATTTATCGGGAAGAAAACACTTCTGTCGTTAGACATTTTCAAGTCACTTGTTTCGCTTGACTTACATTGTAAATATCTTGTACTTGCACATGCTTTTTTCTTCTTCTGCTTATCTCTTTATTAAGTTCCCTTGTGTAAAGCCCAAAATCGGCCTTTATTGATAGAACATTTGGCAATCCTTTGGCCAGGCTTTCCTGTTCAGCCTGTTTTGCCTAAAGTATTTTTGCCATTAATTATCCTTCATCTTGAGGGGCAACACGTTGGTTAGGTATATCGTTTCCTTCTGCTTTCTGCTGTGTTTAAATTAATCCTAAAGGGAAGGCGCACAGCTCTCCAGCCTTATCAGACATAAAACTCACGAAGAAGAAGAAGAATTAATTCTGTAGTTAAATATTTTGAGTGGGAAATTTTGTTTTCATTTTGAGGATTTCCAGCATCGATATATTATACTATTATATCAAAAATATTTAAAGTTTTTAGAGTGTGCTGCGTACCGCTGAAGGCCAGATAGTTTAGGGTAATGCATTTGGGATACATCCCCTAACAAAGATTGCACCAGAAGAGTGTATGTGTAATTGGTTTGAAAGTCCTGAAGGTAGACGCAAAGAGAGACATAAAACGGAACTACAGACGTGTGGTAGATAAAGGACGTAGCGATGCAGATCAACAATGCTGATACCACTGTATTTATCAAAGACGAGCTATGAAAACGTGCAATTGAAGCTATGAAAGGATGAAGGATACAAAAACTGTTTTTTTACTACTAAAATTTTAACCTGAAGCGTTGAAAGTTGTCGAGTGTTTAAATAAATAGACACGAAATGCCACCCATATCTACATAAACTCATGTTTGTGAAAATTGCAACACCATGAAGGAATAGTCATTATTGAATGAAATTTAATACGCAGTTGAGTGGTAGTGGTACAAATAAATGATTAAATTTTCAAAGCAAACAAACAATAACAAGAGATCGGAATCAGTATTTTGTGTAGCCACCACGCGCCGCAATAAGTGCTGCTACACGACGTGGCATGGAGTCAAACAAATTTTGAATGTCTGCCCGAGGAAGAGCATTCCATATTGTTTGTATGCGTACCCAAAGTTCGTCTATAGAAGCAACAGGACGAGGATCACGAGCGAGATGCCGACCAACGAAATCCCACACATGTTTAATTGGCGATATATCCGGGGAATACGCAGGCCAAGGAAGAAGGTGTACCTGTTGCGTTGCAAAGAAGGATTGAACAGTCCTAGCCATATGAGGGAGGGCATTGTCCTGTTGAAATACAGCACCTGGCAAGCTTTGAAGGAAACGAACAGCTTGGGGCTGTAGAACTTCACTGATGTACCGGTTGCTGTTCAGATTGCCCACAATTCGTACCAACTGCGATCGTCCATGATAGGCTATGGCGCCCCAGACCATAACTCCGTATGTTAGTCCACTATGGCGTTCGATAATGCACTCCGGAAAATGGCGTTCACCGGCATAGCGTCTGACACGAATGCGGCCATCATGGTACCACAAATTGAAGCGGGATTCGTCAAAAAACACGACATGCTGCCAATCAGCATGACAGTCTCTATGCTGATTGGCCCATTGTAGCCGCAGGAGGCGATGGTTTAGCGTGAGGGGGATCCTGTATAAAGGAGTCGCGCGCAGTCCACGCTGCAGCAGACGTCTACGAATTGATGAAACACACAATGAAACACTTGTAGCTATTGACCACTGTGCTGCAATTGTCTAGAGGAAGCTGTACGGTCCGTCCGCGCCATGCGGACCAAGTGTCTATCATCGCGAGTTGACGTTACATTTCGGGGTCCACTCCCGGATTTCCGAGTTGTCCGACCCTCGTCCGTCCACTGCTTCCAAACACGCATCACTGTGCTGCTGTTACGCTGCCCACGAGCGGCTACTGCACGATACGACAATCCAGCTTCACGAAGGCCGATGATTCTCTCCCGTTGAAACTCTAAGTTGTTCAAATCTCGCTTTCTTTCGTCGAAGAGGCATAAGTAAAGATTGAGCTAACGTTTACTACTAGCAGATAACCACCGATAACCATACACGCCTCGCTACAGCCGTCTATTTATTCGGATCCATCCGCCGTTCAGAGGGCGCTACTCAGCATACGCATGCGCATTTGAAATTCTAATCATTGGCATATCATGCGCTACTTAGCATTTCCTGAAAATTTCAGCCACTCGCGTAAGTCCTTCATAGTGTTGCAATTTTCACAAACATGAGTTTATATGAGCACATAATTGTCGACCCGCTAGACTACAAGGAAATTGTAAATAGCTAGCAAACACTACAAACTTGGATTTCGAAGCGATCCGAATGGAACTGCTTGCAGTTCCGGCCGGGGGTTTGCGAGCAGGCGGCGGGCCCCCTAGCGTGGTACTATCTGGTGATCGAGCTCAACAAGTTTCGGGTCGCGAAGCGATCCAAATGGAATTGCTTGTAGTTTCCGGGGGTTAGGCAACCTAGTTTTTATTGTTACTAGTATTTATTGATTTAAATTTATTTAATTATTTGTTTCTTTTCGGAGAAATTAAAAACCAATTTTTGTATCTGAAAGCTGTTTTGTGGCATCTATCCAACGGACATGATATTTTACAGTTGAATACTATAGACTGGGATGCTATAACTTCACATTTTAAATTATTAATCCAAAAGATTTAAGTAGACCACTACACCTGCCATGAAACAAGTCTTAGTTTACAAATGGTACTTTTTCTGATGCTTGTATAGTAGAAATTCTATACGCTACATCATCTGTATATTATATTAAAGATATTTCTAAATATTCAGTAAAATCATTTAATAAAACTACCTTTCAGCGGATTATTTACTGAAATATTAATAAGCATACGTAGTGAATTAAATTTAATAGACGAAACATATTGAAATTAGATTAAAATGAAAAAAGCGTAATGGTTTCAAAAGGACTAGACATCCGCTGCAATATTTTTAATGCAAAAAAAAAAAAAAAATATATTCAGAAAAAAAGATCTTCCAATTCATAGTAAAAACAATTCTGCATTATGAAAAGCAACAAAACTTTCATTATTTTACTTAAAGTTTAAAGTGAAGTTTTTGTTAAAAAAAAAAAAAAAAAAAAACACACAGGAAGCAAAATATACAAAGTAAGAGAGATGTTAACAAAGTAAGAGAGATATTTCTGCCTTGAAAAAAAAGCGCATGTAAGGCGCAAACAGGTAGTCAAAGAAAAGGAAAAAAAACGAGGATAACAAAAGAGTAAATTTTTAAAAAAGATCTTTTATTTTTGTAAAATTGACAAAAAATACTAAAAAGTGCTAAAGCAATCAAAGTAAGTATTATAGTGTAGACGCATGCGTCTAGTGAAGGCGCATGTAAATTTATAAAAATGAGGAAAAAATTAAATAACATTTCTTTTTGTGAAAGCGAGCTTCATTTGTTTTTACGGGAGAGGTAAAAACCTTACATGATTTATTAATTAACATCATAGAAGTTGCATGATTTTTCTTCAGTGCTTAGACTTGAAATAATCCAACAATATTTAAGGGGCTTATCATTAAGAGACCTTTGTCTTACTGTTAATGAGTGGTTACGTCAAATTGATATGAATAATGGGCACCACATTTTAGTATTTCTTAAAAATAAAAATTCGAAGAGGTTTGCGTTGCTTGTAAATGCTTGTCATTTATAAATAAGCAATTATCAGAGAGGGTGCATCCAAACTAAACGCAAGAGCGACAAAACCTTTCAGGGCGCTTCATTGGTTCTACACATCTTAATAACTTCTTCGTATTGACTGATTCTTTACGGTGTCATTGAATCTAAATTGCTCTCAAGCGACTGTGATTTGTTGATTTTGGCTAACGAAGACGTATTGGCTGATTCTTTACGGCGTCATTAAATCTAAATTGCACTCAAACGTCTGTGATTTGTTGATTTTGGCTAACAAAGACACACGGCATCGTTGTTAGTTTGATAACTACAGCAACTGGCTGTTACGCCGGAGGTAAAATAATAGTTATACAAGCTCGGAAGGATCTTATTTGATCCTACTTCAGCGATTTCAAGTGGTATGCGTTATGTTACTTATCGTAGCACAAAAGTCCGTGGAAGTGTTATTTCGCGACAACGTTTAGTTTTTTAAATTTTTCTCTGATGGCCAAAAAAAAAAAAAAACTTCTAATTTTTTAAAGGATGTATAAAGATATTCATTTTTAAAGCAACAATAAAAGAGTCGAGTTGTTTAACACGTTCACCCTAGCGCTACTATTCTACGATTGGGTTTTGCTTACCCCTGGTGGCTGGCTCACACTAGTGTCTTCCGTCGATTGGTACGTATTATCGGTAGGTTTGGTACCGGTATATGTTTGAACATTCTATTTATTTGACAGACGTTAGAAAAATTGCCATATAGTCGAACATAAAAAAATGGACTTCTATCATTTTCAAAATAAGACTTTAAAAGCAATACATTAAAATAGTAGCATAGAGCGGTTGGAGTACGCACGCTTAAAAAAACCATACACACAATTACCACACCGGGCCAGTATGAATGTGTTAAAACTATAATACCAGAATTTGTCCGTAACAGGAAGAAAAATGAAGGAAAATAAATTTCACACAGCTTAGAGTAAAGGAACCATTAAAACATCTTACATTTAAAAAGTAACATTTTAAATTTTCTTTTTATGTAATTTATAATTAGGTAATAAATAAGTTTATAAATGGAAAGTAAATTTTAGTCCCTAAAAAAGTAATTATTAATGCAGCATTTGACTCACTTCACCTACAACTGCTTTATTAAGGCAATTTTATTTCAACTGTAGGCAATAATAATATCTTTTATATGTCAGTTCAATTCAATTGCAGATAATAATAAAAGAACTTTTCTACGAATACATTTTTCAGAACGAATGTAATAAAAGTGCAAATATTTCTCAAATGTTTTACATTAGTAGGAACTATTTTCTTTTGACATTTCGAAGAAATTTATATAAGTGTTGTTCCATGTAGCTTAAATGAAGCGCCTTCTAAATACGCCCTAGTGCCTTCCTAATCAGAACTTTTTTTTTTTAAATTTATGAAAGGAAACTGCTCAGAGCATAAATGGTTGAAAAACAAATAATTAATGAACGGGACCGAAACACACGTGTTTTGAAGCAAACGCGCAAAACAAAACGTGTATCTGCTATATCTGAACTTCATACTACTTTTTAATCAAAACCATGGATCAATATACAACATCTGGTCGCGCAGAAATCTGCTTCAGTAGTTTGAAATAAAGTTACTCAAGATGAAAATGAAGTTAGTGAAATTTCATGCTCCAACTGACTTGATTTGTTTGGCAAAAAAACTGTTAAGTATTAATAAGTTTAAGAAGATTGTTAATTCATTTAGTATTTTCCTCGACAAAATTTATTCGTTCTCACTTACCTGAAAAAAAAAGAAGGTTATTTTATGCTTAAAATTTTATTTTGCCAAGTGCTCTGTAAAAATATCAAAGCTTACATCAATCTTAAATTCCTTCACTGTATCAACAGATCTTTATTTCACATTAATTTGTTTTAAATAAAAACAGTGCAGGGTTTTGGTAAATTGATTTGACGAAATAAAATGTTTGCTAACACACAATGACGATTAATGTTTATAAGGAAACATAAATTGTGTATCATTCTTACCGTTAGACAGGAAAATATAACCGTCTAAAAAAAGAAAAAGAAAGCATAAATATAAAGAAAGATTCATACACTCCACAAAAAAAAAAAAAAAAAAATGCTCCGTTTTATGAATTCTAACTGGGAAAAGTTTATTTTCTTTGCAAAATGTATTTATTATTTTATTACCGACATGAATATTCCTCGTAATGCACTTTATTTAAAGTTGGAATGATATACGGGATCATTAAGAAATGATGTCATGGTTCGAGAGGGGACAAGGGGAAATTGTGCCAAGGTTGTTCGTAAAATTGTGACAAGGGGAGGGGTGGGTAACAAGAAGTGTGACATCATGCACTATGCAATGGGACAGAGGGGAGGGGAGGAGGTACGCTGAAGTGTGACATATTGTGACAAAGGGGGAGGGGGTCAAATATTTGGAAAAAAAAAGCGTGACATCATTTATGAACGGCCCCTACTATTCGCGTAGCATTGTTTAATTTCGTACATTTATTATTTTAGATTTCCAATTCATTAAAAAATGCTTGAATTCCTGCAGGTTTACCAAAGAACCGTAGAAATTGCAGTTATTCAATAATGTTTGTCTTGATTGTAACAAATTCCCTTTCACGTTATTTGCTTAAAGCCAGAAGGTATGCGAAAGGTAAATTTCTCCTGCTTTATAGTTTGCATTCTATGTACACATGAAAACCCATTTTTCTAAATACAGAATGGAATTCGGAAAGAAAAACTTTTCCCTCCTCGAAGCGAGATTGACATTAACCACTCTTTATTAAGTTTCCCCGCCTTTGTCAATCGAACGGTGCGCGTGAGTCTCACAGCGCCTCCTTTTGGCGAAGTAGGACAAGCCTGACGGACCCTTTTCGGCGCTTATTTAGAATCCGGCTCATCCCCTTCGCGAAAGGATATCCGGCAAGTTTCTCTCGTGTCCTCTTGCTGAACAATTTAACGCGTGCTCTCTCTTTCTCAAAAAGGTGAATCATTACCCGAAAGATTTTATCGCCCAAGTTTAAAACTGGACGGCCGTATGACGTGACCACATCTTCTGGCCAATGAAAGGCCTCTTGCTCTGAAAGACATTTTTGTGTTTTCAGTTACAAAAGGCAAGACATTTTGCCGCATGTTTTCTGTGCGTGATGCCGACGTGAGGTGTGCCTGGAAGTTTAAGTGTCTTCTTTCACTAAAACTGGAGAGCTACCATTGCAGAATACATAAAATTTCGGAACTATGTATATCATTAAATATATTCAAATCTTTGAAAAAACTTGTGGTACGCATTATCACAATGTTTGTGGTTTTATGGTGCTTTGGATTCATGGAGTTTTGCGAAGGCAGCTCATCTCCCGGTAAGTGCTGTCCTTGAAAATAGCATGTATACTATTCCGGAATGTATAATGATTTTGCGGATACTTTGACTGATGGGAAGTTACAATTATTTCTCACTTTTTTTTAGAGAAAAATTGACTGAAGACAGCGAAATCTATTTACTTTATGTTCCAGGCAATTATTATCTATTGATTTAGAGACTCATTCTTTAACTATTGAAGCATTTCGTGTTGTCCAATGATGTTCTTAAATATCTAGGTCATGTGTTTACAACCTGTGGGTCGCGTCTCCAGCTGGGGTAGTGAGGCGCTTCTCATGGGGTCGCCACATAATTTCTAATTTTAAATAAAAAAAAACTGTACCATATACAAAATAACTCTTACTTACACAAAATATTCATTTCAATTACTTTGTTCTAAAACTTAAGGGCGTAAATTAGAAAGAAATTGTCTAGAGACGGCACAATTTAATCTGATTAGAATGCAATCCGTGGCCTGGTGGAGCGTTTCATGCTACCATGCCACAGGTTCGGGGTTCGATTCCCGGGTTAGGCAGAGTCGCGCGACTCAGCCTTTCATCCCTTCAGATGGGTCGATAAAATGTGGACCAAGCATGCTTGGGAACTAACACAGGGGTTTCCACGTCAGGCCGACCACTTGACTGGAATATCTGCTTCTGCACCACAGGACCCTCGGTCTCAATACTCTCACGCTCGAGCACAGTAGACCATAGCCCCCATTGGGCTATCACGCCATTGAGTTAGTTAAAATATAATCCATCAAAAATTTTAAATGGACGAATCAAATAAGAGAGAACTATTCAAATAATACGCGAAAAATATTCAAATATTGTACAGAATTTGAATCGATTCAATGAATATAAAGAAATATTTAAAAAAAAACAGTGTATCTTTTATTCTATGGCTACAAGCGACAACTTTTTCTTTTTTTTCTTAAAATCCTTCCATTATTTCTAAAGAGCCGTGTCGCACAACGACAAAGACGTTTAGGTAGTTCCTCCCTCTTTACGGGATTACCACCAGTAATAATCAGCACTACTTCCCATTAAGGTCAACGTGTGTACCAAGTAGTATAGTTCAGTTATAGTGGATACTGAAAAGTGCTAAAATAAAAATGCAATATTTCAGTTCATCTCAACTGCAGATTTGTTTATTTTACAGTCCATATCATTATAAAAAAACACATTTACTGTGGGGTTGGATTCGGATACAGCTTGGAATCTAACGAATCGTTTTTTTTTTGCAAAATTACTTTGCGTGAAAGTGTGTGTGTATATGTACATATATGTGGTCGGGGGTTGCTTATTTGTTAAAATACGTGAAAAAGTTGGGAACCAATGAACTAGGGAAATTAACTAAAATAATTGTATTGCAGTGTATTTCTTCTTAGTCAAACATTCAAGTGTGAAATTCAAATGTTAGTTTGGCAAGTTTTTTTTTTTCAGTTTTTCCTAGCCTCCCCACCCACGCATTAAACAAATTTTATTCGTTCAGAAACATTATTTCGCTTTTCAACTTCTTATATGTTATAAATCTTCGCCACTCCATTAAAAAAAAAATATGGGTAAAAAAGAAAAATAAATCTTAAAAGTTACAACATTTGTTCTCGTTGTATATTTTTTTAAATATATATATTTAAAAAATGATGGCAACTTTTAATATAACTTTATTACATGTAGCGCAAAATCAGATTTTTTTTTTTTGAAGTGACACGTTTAGGTGTGCAAAACGTTCTTACAAAAAACCACTCGTATATCTGTATTCATATCATATTTCCGATACTTATATGTTTAAAAAATTACATTTTTGTTACATTTTCTATTAAAAAAGAGGGGGGGGGGGTAGGATTTTTAAATGTTACTTTCCGTAACTCGTAAATATTTGATCCTATGATATATTTTTGCGAGTAGTGTATATATATTTACTGTATCATATTTAGATTAGAATCCATTTTTATATCTTAGAAATTGTAGAAAAACCTCATTAAATTGTAATAGTATACGTCTAATTACTTCCTACTTTCAAAGTAGGTTTCATCTGGTTTAAAATCAATAAAAACACAAATTGAGGAAACAATTTCTGAATGGTGTTGATGTTTGTTGACATGTATGTAATTATGCGGGGAAAAAAAAATACGCTTTAGCGAAAATTCTCATTCTTTTTCGGTTATGATGTTATGTACTCTCCTTTTTTTTTAAAATATCAGTACAATGAAATCGCCCTATAACGTAGACCGATACAACTAAATATCCATTATAACGAAATAAATACTATGTCCTTCTTTAAACGCCATTGGGATAACGTATATTCTGTAATAACGAATATTCCATTACAAAGAAATACAGTGACATTTCGATAGAACGAACTCTAAAGGACCAGGAAAATACAGAAAAATCTCGCAACAGTGAATACCGGAACAAAGAAATATCCGTAATAACGAAATAAATGTTCAGCGTTAAACGCCATGAGGTTGAAGAATTGGGTTTAATGCGCAAGATCAACTAAAGGCTCTACTCTACTTAACGCCATTAGCGTAACTTATATTCCGTTATAACGAAAATTCTATTACAAAGAAATGCAGTGAAATTCCTTTGAAAGGAACTCCAAGGAACCAGGAAAATATTTCTTTGTAATGGAATGTTCGTTATAACGAAATAGAAATTCAAATGACGTTGAGGAGAGTAGAGCCTTGCTGTTGCTCATTAAACCCAATTCTACTTAACCGCTTTTAATACGAAACATTCTTTTTTCGTTATTATACATATTTCTCTGTGTCGGTATTCACTGTTGCGAGTTTTCACTGTATTCCTTTGGCCCCTTTATTGCAACGAGATTTCAATTTATTCTATTTCGTTCAGGAATCGTTGCATAACGCACATTCTTATAACTATTACTCTACAAATCAACTTTAACGAATTGTGGTTGCTTATAAATCGTAATAAAATACTTACTAAATGGGACGGATTATTTTAAGGCTTTTTCTTTTGTATTTACATGCATCTGAAGGTAACAGGGGACCTATAAAACTGCCCTCTTTTAATTATCCGTGAATTAATGTAAAATTTTCTTAAAGAGCTGTATTGAATGGATTTTTAGATAATTAAATTTTAAAGCTTTAATGCTCATTTGATGGATGAAATCATATGTTACTAAATTTTTAAAATATTATTTATAAGGCGGAAAATTATAAATGCATTTTTCTTTCTTTCTTTCTTTTTTTTCGAAAAACAGAAATTAAAAATGTTATATTATTATTATTTTTTTCTTTTCTGACATTTAGAAGTTTTACTAATAAGATTATTTTTAATAACATTTGTGGTTTTATCCATCGAATGAGTATGAGGTATGGAATGCATCGAAATACTTTGTCTAATCTATGAACAAAGCAGTTGCTCATGGGACATTTTAAATTTCCTCAATTATTCGGTATTTTAAAGTTTTAAAATATGCTCAAGAACTATCCGAAATATATTTTTTTCAAAATTTGCAAAATAATATATATTTATGTGAAGTTCTGCAGTGTTCAGGATAACTCACTGACAACTAAAAATGTCAATTCTGATAACCCCTGCACCAACAATTCACTTTTTTGCATACAGTAAATGATTCAGATTCACTTACTGTTACACTCTTAACAAACATGGACGGTTTTATGTTGTCTATATGTATACAAAAAGTATGGCCGATGTAAAATTTTATTTTGGTTCTAAATTTTAACACCGCTCTTGAATCAACGTATCGTATTGGGAAACCAATCTGGTTTTACCGTTGCGGACAGATCTTATTTTCCCAAATACCACGAACGTTTTATGTGTTACGCTTAAGGGGGTATTCTAGTGTAGAGACATGAATTTCGCCCGGTTTTTGAAGCGCCGTACAAAGCCGGTGAAAAAAAACTTTTAGTATCCATTTTTTTATCATTTGTTTATTGATGTTTTATTATTACATACAAAAATTACCAAAAAAAAAATTTAAATTGACAAAGTTATGAGCAGTCAAAGTGGGGGCTCCAAAAGAAAGAGGGTGTCCTGGCGTGGATGATTGCAACCCTCCTGGTGATCTGAAAAATAAAAAATCGACCGATTCTTAATTATTACAGATGCCGCTATCGTATGAACCTCGGACGTTAAAAAAAAAATTTTTTACAAAATGGCGGCTGTTTGAACAAAAATTTTCTTTTTTGCATCTTTTTTTAACAATTGCGAATTTTTTAAAAATACTAAATGAAAAGTTACATTTTTGGGCAAGGTTCACACGATAAAGGGATGTATAAAGAACATACTTTCCAAATTTGAAGTAAATCGGTCTATTAGAACTCGAGATATCCTTACTGCCAGCTCGAAAAAAAGTAGTTTCGAGAAAAACGCGATCAAAGTTTTGAGACAAGTTTTCGGCAGTTTTACTCATAGAATGGTACAGAATACTTACATATTTTTAATCGGAGATTCCTGCTCCATATAAGAACCTTCCTCTACTTCAAAATGTTCATTCTCCGATGTTCTCTGGGGAAGACGAGCAGTTCTACCCCCCTTGACGCCTTTGAAGTCCGGAGTTCCGAGCACTCGATACGCGCTTCGTCCCGTCTCGCTGCAAAAGCATTAGCTTCTGGGCCAATCGTGATTCCCATAACATCTAAGATTTTTAATATGGGTATAAAACCTTCATTAAAAATACTAACTGCGAAGGTTGGTACGAAGGTTGGCTCAAAACTAACAAAATAAAACTAAACGGAGAATATTCCAACAAAACAAGTTTCTATGTCCTTCAATTAAATATAGATTTAAAAGAGATACTATACAATAAAGATTCTATAAGGGATATTCAATCGTGGGACTCGGAAACGTCTGCCGTCTTTTGTTGACTTGTGTCGGTCGGGACGGAACCGATGCCACGTCACTAAAACGACTATAACTCATGAAATAATAGGAATTTAAAAAAATCCTTTTAATGGCATGTTCTTGAATGTCTAAACTTAGGAAATATGACGATTTTTTTTTTTTTTTTTTTTGATTTTTCAAAATTCTACACTAGAATACCCCCTTAATGCGTCAAGATAAAAAACATCGAATTCATTAAATATGTACACCTCTACCGGCAAAAAAAAAAAAAAAAAAAAAAAAAACACCTCTCCTTGGCGGAAGGCGAAGAAGAATTCATTAATATTAAAAGGAGAAACTGCTGGTATAAGAAATGAGCCGCATTCTGTTCTCCTTTCAGTTCGGTTAGCATACTTTACTTCTTCCTAGCATTAGCTAGGAAGAAGTAAAGTATGCTAACCGAACAAAAGTAAAGTATGCTAAGCTTTATGCCCGTAGACAAATTTGGTCTCTTTTAAAAACAGAGAAGCAAGCATTCAGAAACGCTTCTGCAAAGAGGAACTTCCCTAAAACTCGAATGGATTCGTCCCTTTCTGGCCGCTTCTGCGGCAAATGGATTCGCCGAAGAAGCGGCCAAGTGTCGAATCTTCGTGGTCAGAATATATACATTTTTTTTTTTTTTTTAACTATCGAAATAATTATTGTATCTCATGAAATAATGAAAAATAGTAGTAATATATACCAAATGTCTACTGCATTTTATTAGTTTTTACAATGTGAAATTGCAAAACAGTGTTGTTAACTATTAGTAATAATGCTGTGCGAATCAATAATAAAATTAGTATATAGTTATAACGAATTCCGCATTCACGTTTGAGCCACTAATAAATTATGGTAACAATATATTATTTTTAGATGTATCTTATCTAAAAGCACTTCTTAAACATACTTTAATATTGTTAGAAAAAAAAACATTTCCTTCTGTGTGAGTAATTTGTCAATCAATGTGGGTAATGAGTTGACTGACATAAAGCTAATATTGACTGACATAAAGCTAATATTGACTGACATAAAGCTAATATTTGTTTTCGCTCTTCTTTAATTTTAAATAACTTTAAATATATTCTGCAAAAATATTCATACAAATTCGACCTTCATTTTAAATTTTAAATTAAAATTTAAATTTAAAAAACCTTATTTTTTGACCTAAAAATATTTAAAATTTTGTCAAGAGGGATTTTGAAAATGTAATCATACTCTAAAATTTAAAGTAGGATATTACGCGGTATATATAGCTACAATGGTATTCTAATCTTTTCAACACTTTCCCATCGAAGAATGCATACTAGCTCAAAATTATTGTTGTTTTATTGCATCCAAATTTCAAAAAAATATTTACATTTGTTGTGAACTTAAGGATCTTCAGGTACTTTAAAGAATTTGTTTTCACAAATAGTTAAATTTTAACGTAAATCCTGATTGTTGATGATTTCAATTGACATATGCGATGGCTAGTTTTTCAATTTATTAATTTTTGTCCAATTAAAAACCAGTTACAGCGAGCATTTGCCGTGATGTTGCCATTTATAGCATACTATTTCATAGATCAATTTGATAAACAAATACATACACAACCTAATGCACTCAAATCGTACGCTGATAGTTTTACAAATATTTGTTTTTAACAAACCTCTGTAAAAAATGAATTCTCCATTAAAAATGCTACTTAACAAGAAATGCTAAAAGAAAAAAATAAGGTAAAAATGTTTTCATTGCATTTTACTTGTGCATGTTACAAAAAGGTTAGGGAGAGAGATTTCTACAATAAATAAATCTTGAAAAATATTTCACGTATTCCGTATTTGGGCTCCTAATAAATCTTACCAGCTCGAAATAAGAAAGTTTCAAAGTCTATTTTAGTACTGTGTACAAATTATTTTAATCGCGAAGAAAGTTGGATCAAGAAAAATAATTATTTAAAAAAAAATAATAACATTTTTTTTTGACTTGATTCAAAGTTAGCCTAAATGGAAGTATAACTTTGAACTCGGTTACAAATTCGTTCTAAATGATGTTCATAATCGTTTTCTTAATTTTTGTAATCACACATGAGTGCTGCTTCAGTATTTTGCCAGCAGGTAAAATAGCACTATTAAAATATGAGTAAAGTAGTTATAAATTGTTAATCAAAGTTACCCAGAATGGTAGAGCTTAAATATAAGTTAGTAAATGTCAAACTATGAAAGTATTATTAAAAAAAAGTGTTTAAAGCATAGGTACGGAGCAGTTTTTTTTCAATAAATAAATAAACAAAGAGGTACGTCAAAATAATTTAGAAGTCACTAGCTTAGGTTTTTTTTTTTGCCCCGTTGGTATTCTTTGTACAAATTCACGCACCAGTGTCAATTTGGTTGCATAACTCAGATTAGTTTAATGCCATAGCTAGCGCTGCCAAAGTTTAATAAAAATTTAAGCAAAATTCCTTCAACCATCACTGTCTGTGCATGCATTAAGATAAACAGTTAAACGAAATTATTGATGACTTAACAATTAATTTTAAAACGAATACAGACTAATATTTCAAAAATAAATCACCCCCTCCCCACTCGTCTGCGATTTTCTAATCATTTCGCAGCAATGGGATTCTTACTCCTTAAAGAAAAATCGCAATACCGTTTTGAGAGGAGAAGTAGTTCGCCCACTTGGGAGATTAAGTTTGTGAGTTTTCGCCATTAATATTTGTTAGGCGAACATGTCGGGCTCCCAGTGGGAATCCTTAGTAGTTTACACTCGGCAGATCTTCCGTTTTTTTCCCTTCATCCTCCAAGCAACAGAGGTTGTTATAAATATTTGTCTCGCAGTGCCGTTGGTATTGAAAGAACGTGATTCTATTAACGGATCACGAAAAGTCTTATAATAATCCTAATTTGTTTTTCCAATGTTTATTATAGTGTTTAAGTTTGATGCAGAAAGTGATATCAATTTGTTCGTTTTAAGTATAGAAATAAAATTTATTTTCATTCGTTTTGAACGAAGGTATTACACTAAAACGAATTAAAATAAATATAAAAGTAATTTTTTCTACGGGATATATACATATAAAAGTAAGTCAAGAAGTACCTGAGAACCACAAACCTTCAATGATACTCTTCAAGCATAGGGGTATCAAGGAGGGCCAGGTCCACACAGCAATGTAGTAAGGCTGGGCTGACGCCCAACTAATCTCCCTCCGGTCGACTACGAGCTGTCAACGAACTTCACTTACCCGTGCCCGGGGGAGGGCAGCATTAAGGCCACGTACTAACAGGGTAAAGGGGTGAAGTCGAAAAGTCAAGAAGTACCTTCACTTTTTATTCTACAGCTTTATTAAACAAAGGTGGGTATACAACAGATATATTATTTTTCGATATAGTCTCCTCATTTTGCAATGTGTTTGTTCTAAGGAACTACAAGCTTTCATATGCATTCCTAGTAGTAGGTTTTCAGTTGGCCGTGAAGCTACTTTGGCACCGTATCTCATACGTCCCTATCTGATTAGGCAAATCAACGTCCTTTCAAAGCTGCATTGAGTGGTCCAAAAATTTGAAGGTCTGCGAGAGCAAGATCCGGGATCTAAGGAGCCGGACCTTGCTCCTTAGATCAAGATCCAGAATAGGTTGGGCTTTGAGACATGGAACAAGGTTCCCATATCTCAAAGCCCAACCTTTTGACTTTCTATGGTGTTATGACTATAGTGTTACCTTTTCACTTTCTATGGCTGTGAGTTATGTGGTAAGAATTTGTGAGATTCATTACCCACACTCTTCCTGAATTTAAGTTTACGCTCGTGCGGCCCCATTTAAACATTTCGATCCACAAGCAGCACAATACGAGATAAAACACCTTCCCCGTATTGTGACAAAAGGCTCCGGTAACTTTCAGCACCTTTTAGATCATCTGAACACAAAACTCTGATCACCCCTCGTTGCTCTGCTTTGAAGCAATCTGATAGCGGAGCTGACATGATTATGCCGCTGCAGCTAGACGACAACTGATGCGATAGTGACTGCACTGCGCACACGTGACTATATTGACACCAAGTCAACGCATGACCATGCAGCCGTCACTTATCCTTAATTAATAATACTGTAGAACGAAAAGTGTTGATAATTTTCGACTTACCCTCGTACATATTCGGGATCTTGAGCAGACACTTTTCCAGTTGCTCCGTTCAGACTCTAAATATTTGTATTGGCCCCGTTCCATGTTCTCCAAATAGTTTTAATAGGTTGCATTTTTTAGGTAATTAATTTTTTGATGCGATAGAGTTTTAAAAAGCGGGGGAAAATGGAGCTGTAAAGCACAACCATTTTCTTTGCTCCTGCTCCGGTTTAGATTAATAATATATATACAGTGAAACCTGTGTAAGTTGACCACTTGCGGTGCAACACTATAGTGGACAACTTATAGAGGGTAGAATTTTTTTTTTGTTGTTGTTATTTCGTACACTAGGCATTTATTCATTTATAACTAATTAAAATATAGCTTCATGTGTTGATGTTACTTTAAAATAGTGATTAGCTTTTTTCACAATTATCTAAAATATCATTAATGAAATTCAACCCGAATGACTTACATTGTATCCTGTACAACTTCAAAAGTACTTGGTTGAAATTAAGATAAATATCATATTAATTATGTCAATTACTTATATGATAAAGATTTCCTAAAAATATATATTTTTCAAAGTGGCTATATCAGATCAAAGAAAAAAGAAGAAACTTATTTAAAGAATAACAGAGTGCCCATAGTAGTTTTCCCATTTGGTTAATTTACAAAGAGGTTTAGGCAAATTTTCTATTGATGTTTCATCCATCCAGACAGATACTGGTCTAACATTATAGCATAAAAAATATCGTGGAGAAGCGATTTCAGTTTTTTTTAAACTTCCAAAAAATAGATAAACAAATATAGTAATAATTAGGCGGTCAACTTACAAAGGGCTTATTACAACTTAGGCTTTCACGGCCGGTGTCCATACCAAACATAATATTTTCCGGGCTTATATGCCGTGGTCCAACCAAGATGTTGGGCTACGGCCACCATCTCTTGGTTGGACCACGGCCTATAAGCAGGGAAAATATTATGTTTGGTATTGTTTTTAAAGACTGCGTAAATAATATAATATATATATATATATATATAATTCAAATGAGTTTCAGATAGTTAATTCCATGCTGACTTTTATTCTAGAATGTTTGAGAAGTATTACGTATAAAAAAATATTTCAAACAAAGATTTAACTGCGGAAGTTATAATGAGTTTTAAAAATTGAATAAAAGTTACTGTTTTTCAAATTTTTAACTAATGATTGACTACAATGAAGTTCTACTTCTAAATTTCATTGCATATTATTGCATTGATAAACGAAAAAAATGGAACAATGGAACCTTCGTTCTGAATAACGAGCACCATCAAAGCAGTTGCATAGTACTAACAAATATTTGCTTAGTTATAAATTTGAGAACAACGCTACATTTGTTTTAAAGTATCCTGTCCATTACACAATACATTAAAGTAGAAGCCTTCAGTATTTCATCCATTGCTTTTTCACACTAATAACATTTTTATTTGTGAACCTTTATAGAGCAGGAAAAAAACTAATATTCTTCAAACTTATAACCGGCACATTCTTCAAACTTGATGACACCAGTTCAGGCTTTTTCCTCCAAATGAACAACTTTCTATTTTTACGAATAATAAACCAAGAATATCTGCTTTGTGCAATATTTTCTGGTACTTTTCAGTCATTCCGAAGTGAAAAAGTCTTCCATTTCCATTTGCGTCTTATGGCATTGAATCCATTCCTGAAATGAAGTTTTCTACATTGTAACTTCGTTGAAACGATCGATTTTATTGAAGTCATTTATCATTGTGGCTCCGAGAAACTACAAAATGACTTGCAAGGAAACTTTTAGTTTGTGAAATCATCTGTTCGACAATGCTTTTACGGGATGAAAAGATCTGAGAAGAATTGCAAAAAAAAAAGAATGGAATTATGCGATTCTTTGCTCTTCAAGTTTCAATGACGCATTTCTAAAAATTTAAGTATATGTACTTTTATACAAGTTAATGGTGTAGTGCAATGGGTCTTGAGGACTACAATGGATTTTCTTGACGAAGTTTCTGCATTATTAAGATTTTTTTTTCTTAAAGTTGTATTTTAAATAAACATTGCAGAGCTTTTCTGACAGACATCGAAACCACATAATAATGTAAAATATTAATAATAACAGTAATTAAAAAAATAAAATATAATTTTACAGTGATTTATAAATTAAGAAATTAGTTTGCCTTTATTTATAAAACATACAAAATCTTCATTTATTTTGTAATGCAATAAAACTCCTCCTAATGGCCACCCCTCAAACGCGGGCACCTCTATGTTACGGTCAAATATTTTGATGCCCTGGAGTCCGCTATAGAGTTTTACTGTGTATGCATATATATATAAATATATATATATATGAATAACTGAATAAAATAAATAAAAAAACTTTTTAATGTATTCTTTTATTTCTCCTGTTTAAAAATTCTATATTAACAATGAGTGGAATTTTATTTTTTTTTGCAAAACAAAACATCCTCAACTAAAATTTTCAATACCTATACTTAAAAAATCAGAACAATTTTGGTTTAATAAGCAATTACATGACTTATTGTGATGATTAATATTAGTATTAATTTAGTCGTACTTAATATTAGTATTAATTTAGTCGTACATACATTTTATTGAAAATATAACTTTCAAAAACGTTACGGGAAAATAATATTTTCCCCTTCTTTTTCTATTTTCAAGTGTGAAACTATGGAAACGAAATATCTAGAGCAAAGTAATGTCCCTTCAAACTATTGATTTTTCTCAATAATCTATCATTTTTTCTTTAGAAAAAATAGATCAGAGCTTTGTCTTTTCTTCTTAAAATGAAAGTTTCCAGAAAAGAAGAACAGCTATATTTGGAATTATTTCGATATTCCTATAACACACAATAGGGCATGTTACAAACTTCAGACATCTTTTTATACTACATTTTGAAATGTAAGTAAGAAACATAACTAAATCGATTTTTTTCTGTTATTAACATTTTAATTGACGCGAGAAATGATTAACTTCTTTAGTGTTAAATGAATATATAAGTGTTTTTCGTTTATTTCTTTTTGCTTTTGCTTGGAATAAGCTCTCAGCGTGAAATATTGATTTAAACAATTTTGGCTCAGTTTTGAACAGTTAAAAAACAGCGGCTACGGGGAATTTCAAACCCATATAAATCCCGATCTGAACGACGGATTTGCTTGCAACAAACTTTATCGGAAAGATGGTACGATGTAGAACATATACAGATACGCAGTTCAGCAAGAACTAAACGAGCCTATTTTCCTATGAAATTTTTGCTCGGGATTTTTAAGGATATTTCTTAATGAACAAATGAATGAGTGAAGGAACGAATTAATAAGTGAGTGAATAAATGATAAAAAAAATAAATGAGTGAATGAATGAGAAAATAAATTGAGTGAATGAAGGAAAAAATAAAAAAATGAGTCAATAAATACATGTATTAGTGAATAAATGAAAGAATAAATGAAAGAATGAATGAGTAACCGAAGGAATACGTATTAACCGTTGAAAAAGGTATATTTGATGTGAATTGCGAAATAAAGCTAAATGAGAAAGAGATAGCTAGATTATAAATCTGAATTTGGTGTATACGGGAAAGTAGGTTCGTATAATTCTAGACGGAACTTCTTGTTTAAATTATTGTTGCTAAATAGGCTTTTTGCATTATTACGCACTTGATAGCTAAATAAACTTTGAGAATATATGCACATATGATGTATTTAAAAGTCGACAATAAATTTAGATTTAATGTGACGTAATAAAACTATTTTCCAAATAAGGGCACAGGTCATCAAAATATTTGGTTTGCGTCTAGAACTCCTTCAGAACACGGATCACAAACAATTTGGAAGTACCAGGGACTGCGCGCCCTGAAGGTAGTTATAGAAGTCAGTGGGGAAAACCTCAGTTCTGATAGGGTGCAATTTGTTACTGGCAATATATGAAATGCAATATTCTACACAGTATCTTTACATTTCGTAAAATTGGCTGCGTCGGAATTTTGTACAATGCCTAGGCATTCCATAGAATGCTGGTGTTTTATATATTGCCAGTAATACATTTATTCAGAAACAACATTTAGTTCTGCTTAATTTTAATGAATAAAAAAATAGTAAAAATTTAAGTTTTTTTCTTCTTTTTCTCTCATAATTTTATAAAAAAGATCTAATGATAAAACACAGAAAATAGAACCTTGTTATAAATCTAAGAAAAAATAAAAATGCTTTTTCTTTGTTGTATTGGTTGAGTTCCACAGTAGAAAAAAAATCTAATTCAACCTTTAACCAAAAAATGGAAAAATGGTGAAAGGTAGCTTCAACCAACATTCGGTACAAAGTTGAACCATTATAACGGTGTAGTTTATACCATGAATGAGAAATTAGGGAATGGTTCAACTTTAGTACCGAATGTTGGTTGCAGCTAAGTTTCACCATTTTTTTTTCTTGTGCAAGGCTGAGGAAGAATTTTTTAGTGTTCTGAAAGCGACGATCTTCTTCTGAGATGACGTGGTCCCCGCGCAGACCCGACTTAAACCACAATCATAACTGTAACTCACTGCCATTGATTCGTGACATGTCAAGGCGATAATGACAAAAATTTGATTTCAGAGTTAATATCTGGCAAATCACCAAAGCTTTACACGTTGAACATTTGTGAAGCACATTTTTTTGCATACTTAAAAAGACTTATTTATCAAGCAATATATATTTTTCTCTGCATTCGCAAAAGGTTCATTCATTTATTTATTTATTTTTAATGATCGGTTTGAAACCAAAGATGAGTTATGTTAACTTTATAAGAAAATGAAATTAACAAATTTAATTGATGGAAAAAAACAATCTAGCTCTTTAATGCTAAATAGTGCGTACAATTGTACATTTGAACTCGGCTTCATAAATTTAAAAAATATGAGTTTTGGTGCTATGTGTATTAATAAGCATTTCTGGATAATAGAATTTATTTTATTCTTCAGTCCTGTTATTTCATATTTTTCTTAGGAAACCAAAAATAATAAAGTCCCTTGCCATCTGTAATAGAAAAAATAAAGGAAGAGTCTTTGAAAAATTTCTAAGAGTCTTTTTCTATACATCTTGACCATATGTCCATTTTCCCTTACTCTTCCGGAAAAGTAGCTAGAATGGCATCATTATGTAATGTTTCCTATTACCTTTCAGCAGCATGGAACGGACGTTTTCAATCTTCGTTTTCTTTTTTTTCGAGGCCTGAAACTTTTTCGAAATTTCAATTCACCGCTGTGAAAGTTTCTTTGAAATTATTGACGATGTTGAAGTGATTTATCATTATTGCAGCGTAAAGCCAGAACATGATTCATTCGCTGCCCTCTCATTTTGTACGTGAAATCTTCTCTTCAAGAATATTTTCAGCGTTTGAATTTCTAGAGAAAATTATTAGCTTTAGATGGAAAGTGACATATATATTTTTTCTTTTGGAAAAAAAGGTTTTCTTTTTTTTCTTCTTATCTTCTAGTAAATTTTACACGAAATGTTATTGTTAAAATACATTATAATAAGTGCAGTTGAATTTGGTGTGCTTCTTTGACAAACGTTTCATGTTTCAGCTACGTTACTCTTTTGGTTTCGTTAGCAACATTAGGACAAATACATGATCCAAGTACAAATGTTAGCCCAACACCAAATGTTGATTTGAAAAAAAAAATGTTTATTGTTAATGCCAATGCATTACACACTTTAGTATAGTTTTCCCTCGATAGAAGGGGTTTTTATTGGATTCATGATGACAGACGCGATAAATAATACGTGCTTCAGACACTTTTGTGATTTTTAGTGCTGATTTAAACACGAAAATGGTTAATTTGAAAGAGTTAAAGTGTTTTCCTTAATTTCTAATGGGCTGCTGTTGGCTTCTGCCAATTGCAGACCTAATGCGTCCCCGAGAGATTGGTGCCATCTCTTTCAGTGGCACCACAATGAATGTGGTACCATCGCCGCATGAGGTTATTTGACGTCCGGTTTCTCCCCCTAAAAGGACGAACACCCGGACTCTGTTGTTGCGAAATTGCACTAGGAATTTAATTTAGCCGAGAGCATCCAAGCCAAATGTCTACTCAAGGGATCTTTTAGATGCCGCATAATCAGTGGCGTACGCAAGGGGGGGGAGTTTAGGGGTTTAAACCCCTCCCCCTCCTTGAGCCCTAAATAATAATGCTCTATTATATACTCGAATTTCTTTTAGTAGTTTCAGAAAATTATGACCCCCCCCCCCCTTGAAAAAATTCTGGGTACGCCACTGCACATAATCATATGACAAGGGCACGATTTTCTGCATCGTGAAAATCCACCGACTTGGGCCAGGTTTGAACCTGCGATCTTGGGCGTACGAGTCTTGCGCCTTACCACTAAGCCACCCTGTCGAAGAAAGAGATAAAGAACTACAAATTATTTACTCAAAATAATTCAAATATGTGCAGTATTAGCTCAGACGATGTGTTGAGTCATTTTTTGGCATAGTTACCCGTAAAAATTAAAAGAAAAACAAAAAAGTCTTTTGGTATTATAGTACTATAGCGCTATAGTTTTTGCACAATTTTACTCGATTAATGGCGATTTATAGTCATTCAACGCTAAAGAAGGATTAATGTATCGTAAAAACATCGTTAAAAAAAAGAAAAAAAAAGGTGAAGTAATAAGTGAGTGACTGTTGATGCAAAAGTTACAATTGTGTAGCATTTCGCTTTAAGATAAGAGGGTATAAATGGAATTGTAATACAATGCGTTACATCGGGGGCACATAAATCAACTATTGAAGACGGCATTACACCTATTAAGTATACTAATTCAATTAGAAGAAAGTGGTTTAACTCATTTATTAATTAGTAATATTGTCGATGCATTATAAATAATCTTCGAATCAAGCATAACTAAGAATCTATAAAGTAGTAATGTTTATTTTTAAAGAAGAAAAATAAAGGTATTGCCTAAATTTATCCTGAAAAATAAGTTTTATAACGAGAGTGATTCAATGCGTTATGAATATTCATAGTTAAATATTTCATATTTACGAAGTTAATGCTTGATCTAGTTCATAAATCATTAAATCAGAGCATGGGTTATTTTGTAATTAACTTTTCAGGTCACTTGCTTTCCGTTAAATTCAGAAAGTTTTGACATAGAATAAATCTTGAACATTTCTAACTTTATTAGAACCGTATCAGGCAGAAAGGACAATTATAATTCAAAATTTTGTTGTGAATTCAAATAACTAACTAAACTATTATACTAAATATTGATCAATATTTATCAAATAATTAAATTATTATACTAAATATTGACCAATATTTATCAAATAACTAAATTATTATACTAAATATTGACCAATATTTATCAAATAACTAAATTAGTATACTAAGTATTGACCAATATTTAATTCAGCTCCTAGCACCATTAAAAAGCCTACAATTTATTTTTGATAGTTGGTAAAATCAAAGGTAAAATCGTTCTTTATTAAATCTTTTGAAAAATAAATATTCTTGTTAAGGACATATAAAAATATTATCAAATAAGTTGATTTTATGTAAGTAGCGCATTAAACGTAGATTCAGATGCGTAACATTTCTAAATAGTTCTGTCTATAAACCCTTTGCACTCCGAACGATTCAGGACGCTGGCTATCAGCTACTCAGCGCCACTTTACGGCAAAAATGAACATTTACAGACCCTCGTATTATTTATTATAATTTTGGAAATAAGTAACGTATTTTCTGATATTAGACTTATATGAATTGGTTGAAATCGAGGAAAGTATATTTGCAACAAAATCAGTGTTTTATTGTTAATAATTTTGTACAGTATGATACGTTTTGAAACACTCCCCAATATGCATTGCAGGCTGAATAGTGCATGTTTGACAATAATAAGTTGTTTGACGCCTGCCACCAAACAATAGCTTTCACCAAACAATTTATTTACTAAGAAAATAATTCTTTTTCCGATTTTCTCACTCGTTAGATCTGTGTACTGCTCGAAGCCTCAAACCAGACTGAGCTCAGATTTGAAAATCTTTTCCTCCAGATGTAGACTTGACATACCGACCTTTCTTCTACAAACTCCCCTTATCGCTCTTCTTAAGTTACATAATAGAAGCGCTCGGAACGTCGCGAACGCACTTTGTTTTCTTCTTACGTAAAACCGATTAATGTATATTTTTTATATACTTAGTAATTGTACCATATTTTGATTTGATTTCTAGTGCCATTTCACGATAAAACTTCAGGGAAACATGCATGTCTTAAAAAGTTGCGCTGAAAAATAACTCAATTTCCCGTAATCACTAATAAGCTTAAAGTTCCCTGAGAGGGGACATCCGAGTGATATGCTAGAATTACGATGTCCCCTGAGAGAGACCAGAGGAGTGCAAAGGGTTAAATCTTTTGAAAAATAACTGTTCTTGTTAAGGACCTAGCAAAATATCAAATAAGTTGATTTTATGTAGTTGGCGCATTCAACGTGGATTCAGAAACGTAACGTTTCTATATTGTTCTCTCCGTGAGGCACTAAACATTGTGTATACTCGCCTACTTCACTTATTACTTTCGTGTTCAAAATAAATTAAGTATTGTGCGCATGAAAAAATACTTTCTTCCATTTCAACGGGACTTTCATTTTGCTAATCAACCATCGGAATTTTTTTTTCTAGATGTTTCGTGTCATTTGTACGCAGGTTGTCCTACAAAACCTACAGTTCCTACTTTAAAAAAAAAGATTCCTGCAACATCCTACGTTTTAAACATTTGTGCTAAATTTCCTAAACTTTATGGATTTCCTTCAAGTCCTACAATTCCTATAATTTAAAGATTTGTAGGACAACTCCGTCCTCTTATCATGCGTATGAGCTATTCTGCGCAAATTAGTTGGAAATAAGCTTCTTTTTACCATTTAATTTTGTATCTGCATCACACTATAACATCGTGCATCCTGTTAAATATTTAATATCATAATGCATGCCTTCTTGTAGCATAAGGTACTTAATTCCTTTTTGGCATTGCTTGCACTTTAGAACGAAACTTATATTCGTTATTTGTCCATCAACAGTTCTTTGTGTATGTTTCCCTATCTTACAAACAAAACTCAAACTCTTCAATATATACCATTTGACTAGAATATGTAATTCGTAAAGTCTGACATTATTCTTAGCAATTAGTTTTCCGTACTTCTTTGGCGGCATGCATGAAACATACTTACCTCCACCATATAAAGAATAAAGTAAAACCATCAAAAATTTTTAGTTTCATGCATAATCATAAACCGTTTTTAAAAGAATTTTTAATTATCTTTAATAATATTTATGAAAAGAAAAATTATCTTCGATGCAGTTTAAAAATCCTCATTCATATCCTAAAATGATATTGTGCAAGACATTATTCCTGAACATAAAATATCTTTTTCTGAAATATCATCTTCTTAGGAGGGGAAAAATTGCGCACACACGAAATCAAGCTTCTTTTTGTGCGTCATCACACGCTGTGATGGATTTAAAAGCGAAGCAAGTAGCGACATATTTTTTATTTCAGCAAAAGTAGCAATGCAAGTACGTAATGTTGCGTAAAAGGATGAATAAATCAAGCGTTAAAGTGAAGCAATGTGTATCCATCTTTTTAATATGCTTCATTGATCAATATTGCAAGAATTCAGAAAATTGATGGAAAAATATATAAGCGGTATTAAAAATGATTGAGATGCTGGCATAAAGAAAAATATTTTTAAGACGACGATACTTGTGCCTGTGTTGCATTTTGCGTAAGCTCATTATGACATGTACACTGTACATATATTTGTAAATTATATCTAATGTTTTAGTTTAAAATAAATAAACAAGGATAAGGGTTTTTCTGCAGAAAAAACTATAGAGAGAACTGCTTGTAAAAATTGAATTAACGACTGAGAGATTTTATTGGGTTTAATGGACCCGTTAGTTGACTATTACAACACTCTGCTGTCGAAGCTACAAACAAAAGGAAGAGTAGAAATAGAAATGTTGAAAAGGGTGGAAAAGGGCGATTAATTTCCAGAAATGGAAATATATATAATCTTATATATAAGCTGCTTATTCTGTCTGTCTGTCCGCGATAGAATCAAAGGCCGTTTTAACGATCTGTATCACATTCGGCACGGTTAATGTTTACGACCCGAGAAACTCATCGCTGCAAAAATGAAAGTTGTGACTCAAATAGTTTCTTTTTAATGAATTATTCTAAATTTTCAATGATTTTTTTAACCCGTTTTATTTTATTTTTGCATTGTTGCCGTCGTTTCCAACAGTATAATTACAGTTGTCGTGTGAAAAAACAAATCAATGTAGTTGCCACTGTTATTGTAAAAAATGTAACAAATGTACTAATAAAAATTAAAACGTTTATCTAGCATATTAAGTGAGGCTTTGCTGTATTTGCAATCTCCGTTAAAGAATAATGTATACGCGAATTTAATTTATCCTTTCTTTCTTTTTAATTTATTTATTTATCGTCTGCCATTTTTATATTTTTCTTATTAAAGTGGACTTAAAACTTTTTTTTGGATGGTAAATATATATTTTTCACAAACAATTTGATTATATAGTAAATAAGTATATAGTAGTGTGGGGCAGAAAGCGGAGGGGCGTCCTCGCCGCCTGACCCGGGTAATTCAGTTTGAATTAGCAGACACCTTTGCACCAAATCATTTTAATTACAATTTATAATATCTAGAGCAGCGGTCATTTCGTATGACCGCCGGGCTTACTAGTGTATATATATATGTATATATATATATGTATATATATATATATATATCCGGCACGGTAGTGTTGTGGTAAGGCGCGGGCCTCGTACGTGAAAGTCCGCAGGTTCAATCTTGACGTGTCAGTGGATTTGCAAGACGCAGAAAATCGTATGCGTGCCAAGTCGCATAATTATGTGGCATGCTAAAGAACCCTTGCGTCTTTATGTGGCCTGGAAACTAAATTAATAAATTAAGTTAAAAGTCTAAAGAGCGTCTAA
This sequence comes from Octonoba sinensis, assembly GCA_038502835.1. Taxonomy (NCBI): domain Eukaryota; kingdom Metazoa; phylum Arthropoda; class Arachnida; order Araneae; family Uloboridae; genus Octonoba; species Octonoba sinensis. The sequence continues at coordinate 46,926,406 of CM076603.1, forward strand.
ATTAAGTTCCTAGTGCAATTTCACATCAACAGAGCCCAGGTACTCCACTTGTCAGGTGGAGAACCTGAGCATTAAAATTCACTTGTGGTGATGGTATTACATTCATTTTGGTGCTGCTGAAAGAAATGATACCCACTCCTGGGAGACGCGCTAGTGTAATTGGCATCAGCTAATAGCGGCACATTAAAAGATATATATGCACATTAAAAGATATATAAAGATATATATAAGTATAAGAAAGTGAACACAAAATAAAAGACAGAGATAAATCACTTCTGTCTTTGATTTAGTGTTCGTTTGAGGGAATGGGAACAACTTCGGATGTGGTTCCACGAAGTTCTTACAACTTAGGCTTAGAGGTCCGCGTGCAGTCTCTAAATTACCAAGTGAGGAGGCATAAAATGCCCTGCTACTTGCGCTGAAGTCTTTACATATTCCTTTCATTGCTGTAAATTGTTGATTAGAAGTGAAAAAGACAAAAAAATGCGATTTGAGCAACTAAAGGAGTTATCCAGGTAGATTTATAGCTTTCCAAGAGATATTATTTTAGCATCGTGAAATGAACATTCGTACAAAATTCTAGTTCAACCTTTCACCTAAAACACGGAAAAAATTGTGAAATTTAGCTGCAACCAACATTTGGGATAAAAGTTGAACCATTATAATGGTTCCTTGTTTCCCATTTATGGTGAAACTAGTTGAAACTTCCCCTGCGAAAAATTCTAGTTCAACCTTTCACCTAAAACACGGAAAAAAATTGTGAAATTTAGTTGCAACCAACATTTGGGATAAAAGTTGAACCATTATAATGGTTCCTTGTGTCCCATTTATTGTGAAACTAGTTGACACTTCCTTTGCGAAAAATTCTAGTTCAACCTTTCACCAAAAAAATGGTGAAATTTAGCTGCAACCAACATTTGGGATAAAAGTTGAATCATTATAATGGGGAAGTTTCAACTAGTTTCACCATAAATGGGAAACAAGGAACCATTATAATGGTTCAACTTTTATCCCAAATGTTGGTTGCAGCTAAATTTCGCCATGTTTTTGGTGAAAGGTTGAACTAGAATTTTTTACAGTTTGCTTATAATCAAGACAGTTCATTGAAATTTAGACTAACCAGAGCTGGATTCCCTGTAAAATACAGGTCGACTCATTTTGGGCATTCTTGTGCCAGGGTGGGCTATTATATTTACACGGTTGGTGCATTTCATATGCTTTTATTGCCAACTTACGCATGCTTCACCAAAATGTTCTAAAATTAAACAGGTAACAATAAGGTGCTGCAAAGGATGATGTAAAACCATCTTTGCATTGAATTTTTAAATTTATCATATACACTACTGCATTTTGAGCTGCAATAATTGAGTGTCCTTATAAAAGCTCACCTAGGGATTTTTTTTCCTTAAAATTTAATATGGTCTCGCATCACATTTTTTCAAAAATGAACTTCAAAATTCACAAAAAATATTAATTTAATATTTTCAACCATGGAAACAACGTTCTCATTTTTGAGTTACCTCATATTATTTTCTAAAAATTAGTATTTGTCATACCTATAGCAGTTTAGATATTATGTAAAAGTATTATAAAACTTTTTAACATTATGAGGCGTGTTTTTTCAATTTAATTCTGAAGCAACGGGAGAAGGAAAATCGGTATACAAGGTTAGGCTTTGATGCTGAGCACAAATTTGTCATAAAAAAGGGGGGTTGTCAATGAAAATTTTAAAGTTGGTGCTTAATTTAATATGAAGACAAAATTATAATAGCAATTTTATAGAGTATCTGATAAAAGGATAGTGTAAATAATGTCCAAATACGACATAGTGTTTACTTCTTTTCTCCTATTTTTCCCCACTGTATAAATGAATGGTTAATTAAAATAACTGTAGTGACAGTCTTAAAATACATAACTTTTTTTTAGCGAATAAAAATTAAAAAAAATGAGAAAACGAACGCGCTTCACCATATGAGTTGAAATAATTGTTTATGGCATCATTGCACAAATATTGCATCAGTGCTCGAAATATCGCACCACTTCAATATTTGGTACAATTGTTATAGTTGACTAATACTTTGAACAGGCACCTGGAGTTCATATATTTTTCTTTTTAAAAGTAATTAAAATAATTAAAAGAACCAAAATAATCAAAATTTTAAAAATTAAACTTTAACACAGTAAATGAATAAAGTATTTCCATTTCCCAAAGGAGATTATAGAAATTAATTAAAGATACATGAAATTCGTTTTCTACTCCCGTATTCATCAAGTGAATTACAATTCAATGTCGTAAATTTGGTTTATTGCTGCCATTAGACTCAAGTTTTAACACGACCGATTGAACAGCTTAGGGATGCAAATTCGTTGTCGATGCTATTATCCTTAATGTTAACATTTACTAAACATTAATCCTATGCTGTGGTGCTTAAATAAAAGGGATTACGCAAGTTAATTCTTAAGCATGACGACATGTTTTGTTGCCTAGACAGAATATATAATTTAATTAGTGTGGTTAATAGCCCTATATAAAACTTCACTCACATGGATCGTTTTCATTAATCAAGGTATTTTTGTAGTAAGGGAAAAATACTACACATTGTTCAATTAATTATTCACTAACTATTTAACAGGAAAGTGTACTAATTACTTGCAAATAAATTGTACTTATGCAGTTAAAATTATAAAGAATTCTTTTGAAAGAATGCTTATGTATTTCTTGTTTTAAAATTACTGTACTCGTCATTTAATTGGTTCCGTATTATTTGTAAAGAACAGCGGTTAAACCCAATGGAAGAAAGTATGCTGGAATGAAATTGAGTTGTGGGTAGTTACCTTTGTTCCAATTCTATACTGAACCAAAAAAAACCTGCTAATGATCAATATTTCTAGAAAAAAATAGACTACAATAGTTTCAGCGTTACAGTTACAATGCGAGAAAATGAACTCATGCGCCACAACTAGACAAATCAAATTTGCGGCACATTAACTCCTAAAACAGGATTAAAAATTTAATGCAATGTGTGAGAGAAAGCTAAGAAGAGAAAGGAAACAAGAAGTTCCGTCTAGAACTATACGAACCTACTTTCCCGTATACACTAGATACAAATTTATAATCTAGCCATCTCTTTCTCTCTCTTTCTCATTTAGCTTTAGTTCTAAAGTATTTCAAATATACCCTTTTTCAACGGATAATACACATTCATTCACTCACTCATTCATTCTTTCATGTATTCAGCCATTAATTTATTCATTCATTCGTTTACTCATTCATCTATTTATTCATTTCTTAATTTAGTCACTCATTTATTCATTCTTTCATTCTTTTCCTCATTCATTTATTCATTGATTCATTCTTTCACTCTTTCATTTATTCATTCATTCATTATTTCACTCATTAACAAATATCCTTAAAAATCCCGATAAAAACATTTCATAGGAAAATAGGCTCGTTAGTTCTGGATGAACTATTTCTATTTGTACATGTTTTACGTTATAAGAGCTTTCCGATAAAGTTTATTTCAAGCAAATCCGTTCGTTAGATCAGGATTTATATAGGATTGAAAGTTCGCCGTAAGCGCTATGTTAATTTTTTGAACTGTTCAAAAATGAACAAAAACTGTTCAAATTAATATTTCACGCAAAGAGGTTCCTCCAGCAAGCTTGTTCATTGGCACTTGGACCTTGTACCCAGAGCTTACATCATTTGCTTCATTATCGCCCATAAGCGCTAATGTTAAATTTTTTTGAACTGTTCAAAATTGAACGAAAAATTGTTCAAATCAAAAAGTAAAATATGAAAATGAGATGTCCTCGCCGAGATCTTTCGAATGCAAAAAAAAATTTTCGAATCGGACAATTCGTTTAGAAGTTATTAGGGGGGGGACAGACCGACAGACCGACAGACACACTTTTTCCCCATCTCAAAACCCTACTTTCAAATTTTTATTTTTCAATCTTTATTTAATTACTTTACTTTTTTTTGACTTTTCTTTATTTTTAACGATATTTTTACGATACATTAAGCCTTCTTTCATGCTTTATTATTATTTTTTTAACTTTTACGGGAAAGTAGGCTAAAAAAGAGGAATCAAGAAACGTCCTTACATGCAAATCTAAAAAAAAAGTTCACAATCAGAATAAAAACAGAAAACCAAGTTATATTTCTTATGATTTGCTGGATGAGTCAAAATCTCAAAATATTAAAGCTTAATGGAAAGATTAAGCAAATAATCTAAGTGCATTGTAATCAAAGTACATATCATTCAATTGTAATGCCAATGTGATTGGAATTCGAATGATGATGATGAAGCGTAATGAATTTCATATTTCATAAATATATTGTTATGTTTTACATTTCAACAATGGATTTAAATATTAAAATTAATGATCAGCCGAAAAAAGCAAACTTTATATTAAAAATACATGAAAAAATAACAATATTGACATCACACTTGAAAATGAGGTTGAAACTCATGAATTAATTTAAAAGAATAATTCGTACAAATTACTATCGGAAGCAATAATTTTCCCATTGCGTCACGATCACTTACAATTTACAAAAATCAAAATATATATAGTTTCAAAATAAACTTATTCTTTTATATTTTTAATTATTGCTATTATTATTTTTTAAAGTGCAAAGCTAATACGCAATCCCATACCCCATTTTAGGGGTTTTTTTAAAAAAAATTTTTTAAAACTGATTTAGTATGCTTTATATGCAGTTGAGTAAACTAAGCTCATTTAGAATAAGTACTATTCAGAACTTTTAATCTCGAAAAGAAATAATGCGGATATTCTAAATTAGGATACTTCGCAATATACGTGAACGTATATAAGAGATAAGCAGTCTATTTTTCTTCAAAGGTAAACTTCCAGAACCATTTTCCTGTATTTTCAATTAAGCTTCTTTTTCAAATATACAAATGCTGTATCCATCGTGCGTATAAAAACTATTTTGTAAATGTTTTAATTTTTTTTCAAAAAATTAAAACATTTACAAAATAGTTTGAAAGCGTTAATACGTTATGAAAGCGTTAATACGATAATTAGAATATTACAATGTAGGCGTTTTAGTTATTTTTATCGAAAAAAGGCACCATTAGAAACACTTAACTTCCTTTCCAGTATGAAAACACACTATAAAAGAATGGGCGTCAATATTAACTTTAACTGCAGCTAATGCTCTTAACGTATAAATAGCTTTGTTTTGAAAAGTAGATATTCTATTTTTATCTTACCATTTAGCTACATATTAATGTGTTTCTGAAATTAAATTTTAAAACGGATTGGGGAAAATAATTCTATAAAGCGATGCATGGATGTATTTGCTTTTGTTAAGACCCGTTTTTTAACTAAATATTATCGTTTAAAATTTGGTTCTTATTAGTTTTATATTTTTTACGTAATCGGGTATTAGCACTAATTTTCGTGGCATATGTTTTCTTTTTTTAAATTTATTTTGGGCTTTAGAAACAGCTCAAATATTGATTTTATTTCCTAGGCGGTTCCAACCACTCCTCGTTTTCCCTCAGCTAAGCATTCGATGACTGCTGCGTTTTTGAACTGCACCTTATAATGACAGGGTATTCAGGCGATAGTTGATACAGTATGCTTAGGCTTTTGATTCGAGCCGATCGACAGAAATTCTCCATTAAGAAAATGTAGAACTAAAACCATAAAGATCAGACTACTCACCAAGCAAAGTAAAATGCGAAGATAAATTTAAATAACTTTAAATCACTTAAAAACACACATTAAAAGTTAAAAGTTAAAATGTGACAAATCTATACTGTAAGTCGGTCTAGCCCCGGACACACAGGAAGGAAGGAGTTACCTACACCATTGGGACATTCCATGCCAAATCATCCAGGGGTCGACACCCGAGTCGGCCGATTTTGATGAAACTTGGTGAGATTGTTCTGCCCATAGATATAAGCACAACTGTAACGTTTTATCTCAATATATTGATTAGTTTTTGAAATAGAACATTTTAAAAGTTTGCCAGAAATTTGCAATTCGACGCTGATCGCAAATCAAGCAATTGCACATACTTCTACATTTCTTATCGTAAAACAGTTATTTTTGAAGATAGAAGGTTAATTTTTTTTGCATTGTGTTCAGTATTCTTTCGTGAATAGAAATATAGCATTAGATTTGGGATTTAAAGGTATTAAAGCAACTTAAAAAAATCTTTGAAGAACAAAATTGAGTTGTATTTACTACAATGACTGGCGTTCAGAAACTGCTCAATTGCATTAGGAACGTATCCTTCGATTTTAAAATTAATTATGTCATTAGAAACTAGATTAAAAATGCTTCAAAGTGGTACATTGAAATTGATGGGGTTTGGACTTTTTATTAAGTTAGAGCTGATCAAAGTTATGCCTCTGAAAAGTACCAAAATCTTTTGTTCCTAATAACTTCAATTTCCAAAAAAATAATACTGGCTGCTCTTATAATGTTGTTATATAGTGTATTTAATTTACATTCATATATATACATTGTGCAAAGAGCTTTCCACCAAAACCTAGTGAAATCATAAAATATTCAGAAATATATTTACAGCAATTTTTGGAAAAAAAAATAAAACCGACCTTAAATCATAAAATGCGCGGAAAAGTGAAAAATAAATATAAATTCTTTAACCAACACCGATACGGCATTTAAACAGAACTTTTGAAGTCGGTGTAAAATTTTTATGGATTTTTTATTCATAATAACATTTGTAACCATGAATCAATTACAATTATTAATGGCCTAGATTTTGCAACAGTTTCAATGTAAAATAACGCATGGTGTAAAGAGAATTGGACCGTCATAATTTTGCACCGATTTCAAAAATTAGGTTATAAAGTGGTATCAAAGTTGTTAAGAATTAATTTATTTTTCAACAAAGGTACAGGACCTACGGTAAACTACCCTCGATCGAATTAAAAAGAATCATGAAAATCGGTTCATCCGGTAAGAAGTCATGAGTGGAGAAACCAAAAACAATCGGCATATACAGTATGAATGTTATATTATATTATTAATATATGTTTATATCAATTTGATAATTATTATTTAATTAATATATATTTATATTACATTTGATCAAGTTTATATCAAAGTATAACCTCCTTCCTTTGCAAAGTTGGTTAAAAATACATCGTTTTTTTACAAAATACTTATAGAAAGTTCTTCAAACAAGCATGAAACTACAAGTCCAGACTTTGAATCATGCAGTAGATTGAATATTACTAAAGGAATATCAAAGTCAAATATGTTGCCGGATTTTGATAGGAATTTACATAAATTATGTTGCATGCGTTGATGAAGGAAACTGGTGGAGTGGTCTAGTGTCGTTAAAATGAACAAAGATGAAGGCATGACACAATAGCTTTCATGCACCCGCATGGCCCTTGAGAAACATTTTACTGGCTTGAAAGGCAAGATGAATGCTTGTTCTCCCACAACGTATCTTATGTACTGTTGAAAGTCCAGAAGTAACATCACATATCAGTCGTTTTTTCAAAATTAGATCAATATCCATGAAAAATATTAATGAAAGCTGGAATAAGTTCAAGGGGAAGTGTTAAAACTGTTCAAACTTGAAAGGAAACCTAGTTTTAGCTTGTTGAATAAGAGACATAGCCATTCAAATACATTGATTGAAATTTATAACATTTTCAATCTACGATCTTAAGAGTAGTGATCACTTCAATAATAGGCATCTGAAATATTATTCTAACAAAACATATATATATATATATATATATATATATATAACTTTCTTATCTTAGTTTATCTAACAAACATGACATTTTACGAAAAAAGAGTAATTTTTAGAAAAACATTTCTCATGCATTATTGTATATTATTTTGAACTATAGAAGGTCTATCTGATTTTGTAACTTCGATTAGTTACAACCAAACATACAGTTTTATTTTCCTAGTTTCATGCTTGTTTGAAGAACTTTCTAGAGCATAAGCATTTTCTAAAAGAACGACGTATTTTTTGCTGTAAATATATCTCAGAATATTTTATGATTTCACTAGGTTTTGGTGGAAAGCTCTTTGCACAATGTATATATATGAATGTAAATTAAATACACTATATAACAACATTATAAGAGCAGCCAGTATTATTTTTTTGGAAATTGAAGTTATTAGGAACAAAAGATTTTGGTACTTTTCAGAGGCATAACTTTGATCAGCTCTAACTTAATAAAAAGTCCAAACCCCATCAATTTCAATGTACCACTTTGAAGCATTTTTAATCTAGTTTCTAATGACATAATTAATTTTAAAATCGAAGGATACGTTCCTAATGCAATTGAGCAGTTTCTGAACGCCAGTCATTGTAGTAAATACAACTCAATTTTGTTCTTCAAAGATTTTTTTAAGTTGCTTTAATACCTTTAAATCCCAAATCTAATGCTATATTTCTATTCACGAAAGAATACTGAACACAATGCAAAAAAAATTAACCTTCTATCTTCAAAAATAACTGTTTTACGATAAGAAATGTAGAAGTATGCGTAATTGCTCGATTTGCGATCAGCGTCGAATTGCAAATTTCTGGCAAAACTTTAAAGTGTACTATTTCAAAAACTAATCAATATATGGAGATAAAACTTTACAGTTGTTCTTATATCTATAGGTAGAACAATCTCACCAAGTTTCATCAGAATCGGCCGACCTCGGGTGTCAAACTTTGTCGCCGCTGGACGATTTCACTTGGAATGGCCCCATTTGCAGGCCTAGTGCATCCCCCATGGACTAGAGACCTTCCATTTCAGCAACACCAATTATAGGTATGGTACTTCCCCCCCCCCCCCCCGGGATAAGAGAATTAAAACGTCCAGCTCCTTCATTAGGGGAGGTATGTCGATCCGAATTTTGAACTAGGATTTTTGCACATAGCAGAGAGTGTGCACTAGGATTTTTGCACAAAGCCGGGAGTGTGCAGGACAATTGGATACTCAAGGGATCTTATCCCGCAGAAAGATACGCCATGATTATTGACGATTTTCTGCATCTTCAAAATCCACGGACTTCGATTTGGCTTGAACCAACAAACTTGGGCATAAGAAAACAGTAAGTACCAAACCACAACTGAACAATACCGACAATATCTATACATAATTAAAGTAGATTCGCGTCTGTCTGATAGATATTCTCCCTATCCTAAACCACATCTCCTACGCACCGTCAGTATGGTAGGGATCGAGACAGATGCCACTAGATTTAACACCAGAGAAGCCATTGTTGACAATCTCATCCCTCCAGATATTTACCGGGAAGGAGTTCAAAAGTGCTCTTTAGCCAGACATCTGCGATTTTTATGAGCTTGTATCCTTGTTGCCACCTGTTTTTGAGATGCATTACCGATTTGTCGCAAATTATATGTCATTCCGAGTTGTCTATTGAAGTTTTAATTATTGAGATAGCGGTTGGATCTGGAAAGTCAGCAATATGCGAAATGACAACAGAAAGTCTACGAACGACTGGTGTCATCCAATAAGGAAAGAAAACAAACTATGGAGAGACAATAAATGATGAAAATGGCAATCGGCACATGCTTTTTAAACCCATAATTACGAGAAATTAGAAATAGTAAGAGCCGTAAAGAAGAAAAGAATAATAATTTTACTAAGAAAAATGTTCACTTATTGAGAGTTAGCCCTAATCTATACACATAAATAATTCATTTATTAACAATGCATGAATAGTTAGGACAATTTTGAAATATTGTTAAACTCATCTATAAGTTCATTATAACTACGTCTCTCTTTAATGTTTTGTTCTTTGTAAATTTTCCAATCAATTTACTTCATCAAAACTATACGAGAGCCATATGCACTCTCGATGGAGCAGCGAACTCATGCGAAGATTGCGAATGATTAATGACTTAAACCGACAAATTAATGTAGCTAATTTCAAGTTTCAGCGCGAAACTTCAATATCCCACTTGTTATTTACTCTACTCAGTTGAAATTTTCCGTGCAGTTCTGTTTGGAGTTTATGAAGTGATAAGTATAAATAAAATATTAGAGAGTGACGTAAAACTTAGGTGCTAATTCTAGGGGATAAGCACTTTTAAATAATAGTTTTCGTTTTCTATTTATTCTGTAAATGTCAGTTTCACAACTTTTGCTTTCTCTGTTGTTTTCTAAAAGTTAAGTAAGATTAAATTTGCTTTTATGTTCCTGTGTTAAAAGGTCGTCGTAATAAATAGCAATGTTCCTAAACTTATTGCAGTGAAACCTGTGTAAGTTGATCAATGGCGGTGCAGTACTTAACTGGTCAACTTAGACAGGTGGTCAACTTAGACAGGTGGTCAACTTATAGAAGGTGATGTGGTTAACTTTACAGGTTTTACCTGTATTTAAAACACACACACCCTATATATTGTGCCTAAAAATAAAAAATATTTTGTAAACTTTTGTAAATTTTGTTGATTAACGGAATCGTACTTTCAAATTTTCTTTGGCTCGTTACTGTTTTTGACTGCTTTTATGGCCTGATTCGAGTGAAAACTCTTCCACCGCAACATTTATTTCCCTTATATGTAACCCTGAATTTTATTTTCTGCATTGCACTTATAGGACAGAAAATATGAACCCCATTTTCTTATTTCTCACTTAAAAATTTCTGAGATTTTTATGGTATAAATTGCGAAATTCATGTGTCTCGTTATCGCACTGTTAATACTCAGAAAAAAATTGTATAATTAGTTTTATTACGGCATTGTTCTTCAACAACGCCTCACAAAATACTACTTCTAAACATGCATTTTATAGTAATATATTTTACTATTTATAAAAAGTACAACTTTCCCGAAAAACTAGTTAATGCACCATAAAAGTACTATTGTTTTTAGCATTTTTGACACAAACACCTGTTAATACTCAACAAGATTTTTTCTGAACAAATGACCAGATTTTTAATCATTCGACATTGCATTCTTGTAACTCAGAAAACTATCTGAGAGAGCACAGGCTCATACCTTATTACCACTAACTTATAAAATATATTTCAAATGTCTGTAACCTATTTTATCGTTTGTAAATAAGTACACGCTTCCCTGAAAGCTGATTTAACTTAAATAAGAGGTACTATTCAAGTTCTATTCTATTTCCGGCAACCGAAATGATAAATGAGTTCAATAAAATCGATACTTTCAACAAAAACTAAGATGTAGAGAAATTCATTTCCAAAATGTTTCATGCCATCAGAACAAACGGAGATTGAAAACTTTCATTTCAGTCAACTAAAAGGCAGCAGGGAATGTTATTTTCAAGCAGCATGTAATGATGTTGCGGGGCTTTAGTGAAGGCGATTGGGAGATGTGTAGGAGTTTATTGTAAAATATAAAGGGAAAAAAATCTTTGATCTAATGATGATGAGGCATTTTTTAAACAAAGCGTCTTGTACTTTTTTTCTCCTCAGTAACTGTGGTAAATATACAGGTGATATTTCAGAATGATTTTATCATTATATTTTTTTAATAGACTAGTGTCAATACCCGCACAGCATTTATTGACATGACGTCACCGAAATTATTGATACCGCATCATTATCCACTTACTGATGTCAGTGGAAAACGTCATAATGTTAATGTTCCACTTGAAAATTAAAAAAGCCAGTTAGATCAGTGCTTCGTTTTTATTAATATTTTTGAGTAATAAATTTCTTTAAAACGGTAAGATTTATAATGTTTCAACGTCAATGTGACAGAAAAAAGGGGAGGGGGAAGAAAAGCGTATGTACAGGGAGAAGGTATGTAAATCATACCGTCCAACTGTTACAAAATTTCCGTAGTTGCTACAGAATAGGTGAAAGCTACGGAGTTATAGATTAAAAAAATGTTTATTCGTTAGATTAAAAATATTTGAAATGTCAACACTACAATAATTTCCTAGTGCTACTGATGGCTGGGTAGCCAATATTGGAGGGTATGCATAATGTGACGTCATTATTCAATAACATGCGTTAAAAATGTATTTTACCGGATAAAAATATTACAATCATATATTTTAGAAAATGAATGACACTAAATGGTCAAAATAATACAACATACGGTTTATCTAATAATTACTAATTGCATTTAAATGAAATTAAAATGTTAAAACCATATACTGGTATATTTATTATTAACAAATAAGAAAAGAAAGAAAATAAATGCATTATTTTATTTAAAATAAGAATATGGTAAGGAAGCATTTTTTCTTAATTTTATGTCATTCATGGAGTTATATTGTTTTATCACGTGTGTTTATCACGTGATACCAACTTTCATAGAATCATATTTTTTATATAAACACCGAATTTTTATGAAGTTTAACCTAAAACTAATGTAAATTAAAGCAGTATATATATATATAACGGTTTTGAGCAGCCGTTCATTTAATCGAATGTATTTCTGTAAATCAATATTGGCCGAAATTCAAGGCATAATCTTTATTTGAAGCTTCAACATAAGACATTCACATTCCAAACAAAGCAAGAAGACAACCCAAAACATCAACATTTTAGCAACAGTATTTACATGTCAAGAATCCCCAGAAATTCCTGTGAAATAGCTTTAAATAATTTCTCGAGGCTTCGGCCACATGAACCTGCACGTTTTTTTCTATTGGATGATCTCTACAAAACGATCTGGAACTCACGTTTCGTAATTCTTTCCCGCCGTAAGAAAAAGGAACCGGCTTAAGGGAACGTATATACAGTGACTACAATTGTCTGTAGGTCATTTTAGTTTTCGAGATTCGCAAAATCGAAACTGAATTTGAAAAGGAGTTACGAAGAGTTATTTGTTTTTTTTTTTTTTAATGTCAATTATATATATATCTATATGTAAAAATAAATTTCGAAGTAAAATACACGGTTCCTTATCAGTTTCATTGTAAACAATTTACTGGAATAATACAATTATGTAGTAATATTCTTGATATTGTGCCAGTTTCAGTTTTATCATGTTATGATTCTTATATTGTTCATTCGGACGTCACATTAAATTTAACTAGTGCGGCTTAAGTAAATAAAATTAACATTTTCGTAAATGCACTGGCAAAGACTATTCTTAACGCAGCTCATTAAAATAAGATTCCCGATTCCAAATAAACTCATTTAACTCGAATCAAAGCTTGTACCCTCTCGTAATAATATAAAATAAATTATCATGTAATTACTTTTACCGTAAATGTTTGCTTTAGTAAATAAATTACCTCCACCTTTCATCGAAGATAGAATAATTACGTATACACGAAACAAATTTAGAGGCAAACTGCCTGATTGCGATTTAACCTAATCGCTCTTTGAAATCCAGATTTCTTGTTGATAACACTTGTATTGGGCGGAGGGATTTATAAATGATTAATGACTTTACTTTTAATCGATAAACGCTTTTAACTTCATTTCACCAGAGTTTGAAAATAACCACACGCGTTACTGAATGCTTGTTTAATGTTACTGCTGGCGATGTTTTGTTGGATATTCCGCTTTGAATAAATTATGTAAAGCTGAGTTTAATGAATTAAAGAGTGTATGTTTGTTGATCGTATAAAAATATTAGACGTATTAAAAAAATATTTAGAAATAAATTTGTGCAAATCGTAGCATTTGCATAACTGAGATGCTTCTCAGCTGGGCTTTCTATTCATATTTTAATTATGTGTTATGATTTTTAAAGGATAACAATTTGATTAAATGTGTAATTTCAGTGCTAATGAATCATCAAGTGCTTTCAATGGAGATAAAACAAAGTTGTTGCATGAGAAGGTTCGACAGAAATAAATAAGCTTGCGTTATCATACAAATTATTTTCCTCTCAATTCAATGGTATGTTTTCTATTTATTTAACAATTCCGTTTTGAATCCTGCGTCTTATCTTTAAAGATTTCAATATCAACAAAAAAAAAATATTTTATCTCCCCATTCTATTCAATATCATCATCGAATTCCTGCAAACAAGTATTAGATTAAACATTAAATTGCATAACTTTAACAAATAAAATAAATAAATGTTCAAAAAAAATCCGTAAAAGTAGTTAAATTCTCTTTTACATTTTACCTGATTAATAAAGACACTGATTGATATCAACTGCTTTAAAAAAATATTTATTTATTTGTTTAACGCTTTAGTCATGTCTTCAGTTAACAGCAACATGTAGAATATTTCTCTTACTTTTTTTCACTTAATGAATTATACTTTATTTGTTTATCGACTTCCACTTACATCCTTTGTTTAAAATATTTATTTCAACCAAAGTCTTGTTTCACGATTTATATTTCAAAAATACATCTTAAGAAAACGAAGGCGACGTTCCTCAAAGTTTCGTCCTTATTCGTTAAACATTTGTGAAACATTTCTCAGGCGTAAAAGTCAGAATTTTACAAAACTTTCTCTTCAGTAGTATTAGAAGCAAGAAACAAAAAAGCAAGATAATTCACCATTAAAGTTTAAGGTGAAATACTTCAATGATTGTTATACATTGTGCAAATGCACAGCCGTAAGTCTCCAAATAAAAATTTCCTCAAGAGTAAACTAAATTGCCACTCCTTTTTGGGTCCATCGCAGAATTATAAATTTCAGAAAACGAAAGAAGTCCTCGTAATTAATCTTAGGTTTGTGGTAACGAACAACTTTCTAACTTTTTTTCACTTTTCTTTAATGATTTTTAATTTAATCTTATTGGTACTACATATATGAGTTTGAGCATAATGGCAATGCAATGCCTTGTATGTTTTGATAATTCAATTATAATGCTTCGTCCAATGTTTTCTTAAATTCATAGTTATAGGACCGGTATACTATAGTGTTCCCCCACTGTGTAAAGGAATAATACAGCTAAACATCTTTGAGCATTTACATTTCGTAATCTTTTTATTCGTTGCGATTTTTTTTCTTAATTGCAAATTTATTTGCATTTCAATAGTGCAAGTAGATTACAGTATCTGAAGCTGTTCTTATTTTATCCCTATGTTACATTATTTCGCTCTTGCCGCAGTAGCATAATAGCAATTAATTTTTTATTCTAGAACTTAACACTCTAAAAAGTTTTTGAAGTACGAAGACACACTTTTACTACTTACATTAACAGAAATCAAGCAGTAATTCTTCATTTAGAAGACTACTACTATCTTCTTTTTTGTAACTTTTTCCTTCATAATTTTCTATTAGTGAAAAGAATGAGGTGTAAATGCTTCAGTCAGAGGGGAATGCTAGTAATTAAACATAAACTAGCATCAAACATGTAAATGTTTGTTTTTGCGCGTTTGGGCTTTATTTCAGTTTCTAATTATTCTCTTGTTCTACTGGCTAAGTACTTGGAAGGTTTATCATTCTATTTTATTTTTTTAAGCACGATTTAATGTACAATAAAAATATTAGTCATACATAACTCGTGTATTTTAAGTTACATAAAAAGGCATGGCAGAACAAGACGTATCTATTCAAGTCTTGGGTAAGTTCGTTCTGCAAGTGAGTTTATTAGCACGCGAATTATAATGTTTGCTTATCCATTTCTTGGAAGGAAGCAACTGCTTAAACTGGCAACTGGCAGATATGCCGCGTTTTCAAGACGCCAGTTGAAGAGACAATTGCCTGAAGACAGCTTATTGGCTGCGTGTAAACAATTCAGGCCAATTGGCGCGCCAAGTGCCTCGACAGTTGTCCTGAAATTCAGTTGGCTCGAGGAGTAGACAGAAGACAATGAACTGGGCCCAGTAAGGCCGCCACCACTCTGCATCACACTTGTCGAGCCAGTTGGCGCCGTTTGAACGTTGCAGCCAGTTGATTTGCTTTGTGTTGTGCCAATTCACTCGTGTCAGTCAAGTCTCTCAGCCATTTTTCTTCATCAACTGCCATGCCAATACTTTCAGTGTGAACAGGTTCTCTTCCAACTGGCCTGGCCATGACATCCCACAAGTGTAAAGAGACAATTGGAACCGACAATTTTCTCTTCAACTGGCATCGTGTAAACGCGGCTATAGGATCAGTTCGGGAGAAAGCAAATATGCTAAACGAACTAACACGAAAACAGAATACAGCGCATTCCTTACTCCAGCAGATTTTCCACTTAATATGAATGGATTCTTCTTGGCACTCTGCCAGTTGGAGGTTCGTTTCCCGGAAAAACTATAGGTGCGGATCGGAAATTTACGTGTCGCTTTTTTCTTTACACGCATCATTTATTTCAAGTAAAATTAATTGTAAAAGTAAGATACTTAACAACCTTTTATGAAGAACATTGCAATCAAAATAGCAGATACATGGTTCGAAATTGTAGAGAATTGTTTTTTCATTGCCGAAATATGGAACAAGGACTCGTGTATGAACTTTTTACTGCAAATTTAAGCTTTAAATAATATTTCTTGTCTTATATTTTTTACGCAGATTTCTTTTTCTTTTCTTTTCGTACATTTATTTGTATTTAACTCTTTAAATATTTTTTTTTTCAGTTGGGCAGATTCGTAAATTATTCGGAATAGTTCTGGCTTCGCTCATTTATGCACCGCAACACATATAGCACATTTAATCACCTATCTATCAATACAATGAATTTAAAATTTTAAAATATATAGAAAGTTTAAAAATAGTTCTATAGATTTTTTCCCTGATTTCGTGCACCAAGACGTATATCCCCCAACACAAAACGGGTGAACAAAGATAAATCCAATATTGTTTTCACGCTGAAGTTGGTTCCTAACGACAAAAGCTATTTTCTGCTTTATTTAAAGTTATATAACGGTAAATCGCATTTATCTTCAAAAGAGATCTAGAGTTTTAAATTTTTTATCAGCAGAAAAGATTGGACTTCCTAAATCTTTCATCCAAGAAAAATATCTTTGAAACCAAAAAGATTCTCCCTAAGAACTAGATATTTTATCTGAACTTTCCGCATCAATAGGAGCTTTACTCTTCTTTATTCTTCTTCTATGCTTTTTTAAGTACTTTTACTGTCTAAATTATAAATAGAGACTAGTCACATTTTTTTCTGTTAAATTATGGAAATACAGTTGTACTTAATATACTTTTTGTTACCAAACTGTACTAAACTATTTACATATTTTCTTTTTTGATAAAAATACCAAATATAAGTTCCGAGGGAAATATAAATTGTACTTTCAGGATTGTGGATATAATTTCTGATGCTTTCTTTGTATTGAGAAAACTCAGTTTTTATAAACATATATATATTTATTGTTACAAAAAATGACTTGATCTTTAGATATATTTGTATATTTTGTGTGGTTTATTTATTTATTATGTTATTAGCTTAATAACGCCATTATGTTTTTTTTTATATAGAAACTGTATTCTACGAATAAACTTTCGCTAAAGACATCTGAAGTTGCACTCTAAAAGAAAGGAGAATGTTTAAATTATGCTTAAATATTATGTTTGTGTAGGACAAAAATGCATATATAAAAGTGACAACCAGCAGCAGGCGCAGGGACCCCGCTAGGCTGGTCCTAGTCAATTTAAAATATTCGGATGAAGCCCACGAACAAACTGGTGTCGGCGTTTAACAAAACGATTCAAAATTTTGCACCAAAACTAAAAAAATATCTTTGTCTGATGAGATAGTGGGTCAGAAGCAAATTTAAGAACCAAAGATAAGTATTTGGAATCAAACTAGCAGATAGCTATTCCTATAACGAAGTTTCGCTGTATACGATTTTTTCCTACAACCTTGAAAAAAAAGTTGAATTTTCATAACTTCGTAGAGGGGAAAAAAAAGAAAATGATAAATCATAATAGAATTGTACGAAACAAATAACTCAACTTTCAAGAAAAAGTTTTACAAAGAAATATTTAATCCCAAAGAAAAACAAAGAAACTAAAGGCATCCTTAAATATAAAAAAGAAAATATTTTTAAACCCCGTCAAAAATGTTATCAAACACACGCACACTTGCATGTACTAAGGGGGGAAACATTTTTATCAATTAAAAAAAAATAATTTTAGTTAGCAAATAAAATGCATAAAGCTACTTCTGTAATAACTGATATTTTACATAAGAAATTGCTGGGAACAAATCATCTTACACACCTAAAAAGGATCATGTGAAAGTAAATCAATAAATGAAATAAGCATAGAGCAGTCCAAGCTTTTCATCCTTCTTATTTAGTTTACTTGAGAACTAATATTTACCATTGAGCTGATATGGTAAATACTAGTTCTCTTTGGGTTAAACCAAAAATAATAATAATAATATTAATAATAATAAATAAATAAATAGATAAAAATTATAGCTTAAAAAAGAAAAAAAAACGTAAATCTTTTTTTTTTTTTTTTCATATTTACTAATTAAAACGTACTTCGCGTTTATTAAAATCATACAATGTGCTGTGTATTATTTCGCAGTGTAACGAGAGTAACTTAAGTGTCATTTCAATGATTAGAAAGAGACAGGTTTATTTCAATTTTTGTTTTGAGGAAGTAGGCAAGCAAGCATATTACAAATTTTACAATTTTATGTAGGCATAAAATTATCAGGTTAGTGAACAGAATCTTGTTTGTACCAGCTTTTTCGAAGAAGGATATCTGTTTACCGTGGATAAAGCTTGAGATTGTTTTTTTTGGGGTGAGGGGGGGGGGGCCTAATTTTTATTTTCTTCCTAGTGGTTAGGGCATTTGACGGACAAGTGTCGACAACTTTCTGTGTTGAACTATTAGATGGAGTCATCCTTGGATTTGTTAGAAAATAACGCCCTCAGAACTCCTTAATGTCAGAGATCACTGCCGTTAGCAATAAATTTTAGGGGCATGTTAACGAGCAGGAAACTTTATCCATCAAAGGATGTTTCAGGCCTCGTTCAAGAACTTGAAATGGAAAAATTATCTTACCAAATATTACTAAAATATTATTATATATATATATATATATCTTACATTTTAACCACGAAACTCTGACACTAGGAAGCTTCTACACATAGCAGAAAATGACGAATCTATTCGAGTTTTAGGAATTTCATTTAGCAGGTGCGTTTATTAGCATGCGCATTAGAATGTTTGCTTCGCTGTTTGTTGAAAGCAACCAAATTTATAAACTGACAGAATCATCAGTTTGGAGTAAATCAAATATGCTAAACGAACTAAAACGTAAATAGAAAACGACACATTCTTTATACCAGCAGTTCCTGCCTTGAACATGAATGGATTTTTTTTTTTTTTTTGGTATTCTACCAGTCAGATCGATTTTTTTTATGGTAGAACTGTATATAAGTAAATTCGAAAAAGTTGGGCCCATTGAAAAACGTTTGTATGAAACAATTCCATATGCATAAAGATTATATTTCCCTTTTGATTATATCCCTTACTTTGATTCTAATTCAACCATTAATGCTCAACCAGTCAAGAGATTTCTCACTTTACCTCGATATTTTTCTTCCATCCAAAGCCCAAATAAATTTCATGTAATACAGATGTAGCCTGAAAGAGCTAGAAACTTTTCTGACACAACTTCTGCAATATCTCTCAGATTTCGTTAACCTTTAATACTTCTTAAACTAACGCTCTTCCACAAATATTTGCCATTCCTTTTAATCCTATGATAATATTTTCGGAAGATAAGTTTCTCGCAAGAAAATACACATGAATAAATGTGGGATCAAGTTGTTGGAGCAGCATTACTGCAGTTTTCATCGCACCCAAAGGAAATATTTCAATTTGAGTAACGATATCGAAGCATATTTAAGAGAATAAATGTGTCACCGCTTATGAAATAATTGTATGAAATAAATGTGTTTCATTGTATCAGAGGAAAAAATATTTTTAAGTTAGTCGAGAATTTATTCATTCGTACTTTTTTAAGGGAGGAAAAATATACTGTCGAATGGAATTTTATTTTGTGTATTACACTTGTTAATTTATGGTGTATTTTCTACACATGTAGGGAAATTATTTGAGTAAGTAAATATGTAGGATATTCATTTTTTATCAACAAGAAAAAACTTGGGTTTTTTTTGTTAATGAAGTAAATTTTGGGAGGAAAATAATTGACAAAAATATTAATAATTTAAATTTTTTGCGGTTGTAGTTTCGGTCATCAATTTCGCGAAAGATAATCTCTTAATTTGGTGTGATGCGTTGAACTAAAACGTGGTGTAAATAACTGCAGAAATCTTTTGAGCAACGCCCACGCATATTTCGAATCGTAATAGAGACGTGATATGAAAGACAGAAATCTTTCCAGTAGCGGCACTACAAGGAGGGAGGGGTAGAGTGGGTGGTCCGCCCCGGGTGACATCCTTTTCTGGGGTGCTGGGGTTTTCGCCAAAAAGGAGTTTTTGAAAAATGCCTATGTTATACAATTTTACTAGTGCGATTTCAATGTATCACCGCTGGAAATAAATCTAGTTTACTGAAAATTACACCAAGTAAATAAAATACAAGTTCTTTATATTATTTTCAATAGTGGGAAAAAAACTTAAC
This sequence comes from Octonoba sinensis, assembly GCA_038502835.1. NCBI lineage: Eukaryota > Metazoa > Arthropoda > Arachnida > Araneae > Uloboridae > Octonoba > Octonoba sinensis. The sequence continues at coordinate 46,946,837 of CM076603.1, forward strand.
TTCATAACTTACAAAACTACAAGCATATATGAACCACAAAAGTTTTTTTTGGGGGGTGAAACCACAAATTACTGCCCCGGGTCACACTTATGATATTAACGCTACTGGTTTTTCTAAATAACGCTCTCTGTAGCAGTATTTGTTAGCGCTACTATTAACTTTTTTTGCCACAACACATATGTGAGTGTTTTTCATATAAGTGGAACTAGCTATTTTTAAATTTTCAACTTCGTTGCTCACACTCATTTGCATCGAAATAACTTATGCGGTACTTTAAAGCTGCAGACCATATGAGGTTTGATGCAAACTTATGAGGTTTTTTTTTTAGATTTCCTGAAACGGAAGTAATTTACTTAACTTTTATTTTTAATGTAAGAAAAACAAGAATCCCTATCAGAAAATTTCAGAGAAGTGAGGAAAAAAACCTGTACCATTACTCATTTTTGCCTCATTTCTCAGTGAAAGGCAAAAATGGTGGATTCAAACTTGGTCCTGGTTATAAGTTAAGTGGAATAATATGGCTATAACGGGTAAATTTCTGTAAACTAGTTATCTTAACAAAAGAGAATCGAAGAGCTTTAAAATGTGCGAGAATACTTAACGTTTGCGTCAACATGAAAATAATTCATTTGTTTTACAGCTACGTTCATGATGTGCAAAAAACATAATTTCTAGGTGTAATGATGATGCACGCAGCTACTTGTAATGCTGAAGCAACATTATCCTGCACACGCTCAAGTCGATTAGAATAAGCATGGTTGAGCGGGTTGCCCACCTTGACTTATCCGTCAAAACTTATCGCAACACATTAACGATTATAGAACTGGCATCGAGTTGGTCAATAGATTTCTTTCCGTGTTTTTAGCTTCAACGACGGTGTGCTTTTTTTTTTTCAACAAGTTCGTTTTATTGTATTAGGTTTTTTCAACACCAGCTGCTACTTTTATACGATTTATTTTATGCTGCTTTTTTCCCCCTTTTTGTAAGTAAGAAAAAAGTTCTAAAGTATCATTTGAAAAATATATTTTCCTTAAAGGTTATTTTTACCTTTGAAATGAAAGATCCAATATAAGAATAACAACAAATAAAAAAAACAAAAAAATGCATATTCATTAAAACTATTCTTGAAAAATAAAACAAAATAAAGTAACATTAAAAATCATCTTGATAAATTAAAGGGTAGAGGGTGCACATTTTCAGCTTCACCAATAATTAACAAAAATAAGTTTATATTTCAATTTTTAAATTACTATGTACCTGGCTATTATTTAACATTAATTACATCGTATTTTCGGATATAAAGCACACCCAAAATGCAATTTGCTGCTAGGGGAAAGACGAAGGGGAAAAAAGGATTTAGAGAAAAATATGTTTCCATTTTAATCGATCACACGGTAACGATACCAACAAACCATATCTTTAATATCATATCAATAAAATTAATTACCAATCATTAAGCCACTGTTAAGTTTTTCGCAAACGTTCCAGGAGTTGTCTAAACGACACATAAGAGCGGATAAAATCAAAACTTTAAAAATAGTCTTTTCGCTAAAGGTTTCTTTCTACTCATTATTCGAAAAGATAAATCATTAGTTAATTTGTTTAAAACCATTTCAGTAATGGGGCAAACGTAATGACGCGCATTCAATTTTCGTTTACGAAAGAGTCACAATGTTTCTGTATGAAACGAGTAAACTGTGGTTTAATTTTTATAAATGGTTCTTAGAGCTTCCAAATGGTGTTAATGATACCATCAGAAAAACTGAATATTTCGCAACTAGCATAAAACATTTTTAAAAATCGATATGGATTTTGAATAAGTTAATACCCGTCTGTTTGAAAATGCGAGTTTTATTGATCAAAAATGTAGATATTGTACTTGCTGATAATGAGTATGCAAGTTTTCTATTGATAGTTACATTCTTTTGTCATTTGAATTCACTCCAGCATGGCGACAAGCAGAACATTTCGCCAAGTTTGAATACATATCGCCAAAATCGAATACGTGGGCGAAAAACTTACTGCCTAGTGTATTTTAACAATTCAGCATTTTATTAGTTAATTTGTGTTTAGACTACCTTAAGGTTATAACTACTGCATGTTGGCTGTTTTTGCATTAAAAAGTGTTTATTTAGTTAATGCATTATTTTAGGACTCCCTCTCCAGCTAGGTATATAAATCCTTTATGTGTAGTGTTTTTTTTTTTTTTTTTTATTGACGACAAAATTATATTTTTCAAATGATAGATCATATTCATTATGCATATTCTTAAAATATTTTTTTCTTTTGGAAGTGCTGAAAATATTAGACTATTCAATTCAGTTCGAACATGCCTTTGAGGGAAGCAGGTGTATCAAAAAGCCAAGTTCGTATATTAAAGGTACAAATTCTACTAATATTTTACGCATAAACATGTCATGTTACAAGAGATGGTAGGAAGGTATTTTGAAGTGTGATATTTTGTGACAAGGGCGGGGGATCAACGATATTGTCCCTCTAAAGAGTTGAAGAAAGGGACATCATTTATGAACTGTCCCTATGTTTTGCCTATACTATAAATACATCAGTATCTATCTATGAAATGATGTAAGAAGAAAAACAGTCGTCAGTTAAAAATATTCAACAAATAAAAAGCTTTTGCAATTGGACGACCAGAAATGTCTGAAACTTTCGTGACAATCTAAGAAAAAGGATTAGAAACATAGCTACAAAAATTTTGTAAAATCATGACCTTTTTAGATTAGATGAGGTGTTAAACATATTGTTATTGGTATTTTTGCGGAATCTTTATGTTATTTTGATGATGCATATGTGTATTTAGGTTACTTTAGTCCTTACTCTAATGGTGATTTTTTTGAACTGCTTTTGGTAATTAATAAGGCTCGACCGATGCATCGGCCTCGCCGATGCATCGGCGCCGATTGTTCAACAAAGTTGCCATCGGCCATCGGCATCGGCAGCCGATGTTAACTTTATAAAAACATCGGCCCATCGGCCTTAAAAAACATCTAAAAGCCGATGCAAGGCCGATGTTTCTCGCAAGGACAACTTTCCTGAAAACATTCTCTGACGAGAACTTACTTTTTTCCTCCATAGCTAAATTTCTATTTCCAGACAATAACAGGCAGCACATCAGTTAAAAAAAAGCACAAAAATAATGTCATTCTACAAAGTGTATTTGATAAAATATTCGGAAAAATAGTTTAATCGTTCGCTGCCCGAAAACCTTCATTATTGAAATTATTTCTCTTTGAACAGAATGCTAGTGAAATAGAATATGTTAAAGGAGGAAATACGTGTATAACGGCGTATTAAGAGCAATTTTTATGATTTTTTTTAAACATATAAAGAATAAATATATTTTACTGAGATTTTGAGGTTATTTTATAGATAGATTGAGGAACATTTACTGAAATTTTCAAACATTTTCTTGAAAAATTCGGGAGATATCGGCTGCTGCACACTCTAAAAAGTCGCCACCTGGGTCGGCAGTTTGCGTACATCCTGGAGGGCACAATTTTTATCTGAAATCAATTTTTTTTTAAATCAACTTTTTGTTTTCAGTGTTTCTTCTAATTGAACTAAAATCATCAAAAAAAAAAAAAAAAAAAAACCCCGAAAATTTCTATTTTTTTTTTTTTTAAGATTGGGAAAATTAAATACGATTTTTAACCGTTTTTTTAGGTAAATCGAAAAAGTAGTTTCGAAAAAAACGCGTTTGAAGAGAAGAGTGGTATTGAAGGTAAATTTAAGGCAGTAGTGAATCAATTTTTTAATACTTATACAGGGTGTTGCAAAAATGACCGGTATATTTGAAAAATCAATAAAAATTAAACGAGCAGTGATAGAAATACACCGTTTGTTGAAATATGCTTGGGACAGCAGTAAATTTTGATTCAGACAAACTTATCAAATTAGTTACAATGTTCCACAACAGAGAGCGCTGCAATCGATTTGAAAAATTTAGAAAAAAAAACGCATTCTGTGAGTTTGCCATTCTTGCTGTGAGCGTGTGCGGTGAAAAAAATGGTTTATTCCTTAGAACAGAGGATTTTTCTGGTGTTCTAGACGGTGGAATTCCAACACTAGAAAAATTTAAAATTTTCAAATCGATTGCAGCGCCCTCTTGTGTGGAACATTGTAACTAAATTTATAAGTTTGTCTGAATCAAAATTTACTGTTGTCCCAAGCATATTTCAACAAACGGTGTATTTCTATCACTGCTCGTTTAATTTTTATTGATTTTTCAAATATACCGGTCATTTTTGAAACACCCTGTAGATACTAATACTTATAGAAATTTCTATCCAAGGTCTCAATTGTTAAAAAAAATAAAAGGACATCTGCTAACGTTCTCTAATACCCTTCAGGTCATTCATGAGGGACTACCTGCTCAACTGCTCCGAAAGGGGCGCTCGCTCAAATGCTTATAACTTTTAAACGACTTGGAATTTTGCTTTGAAATTTTCAGGGTATATTATTGAATAGTTGTAGAATTGATTTATATGAAGACTTTTACACGTATTTCCCTCCTTAAAGTAAAAGTAATAGAGGCGTTTTATGAGTGCTATTTGTTATTCGCCCTAGGTTAGTTGCATCATTTTGTCCGTTTTTCGCTCAATAATGACTTAGTGCATTAGATGTCATTGTGCAATAATCTTATACCATCTGCTTTTAGTTTGTCCTGTTTCTTATTATTCCGAAATTGTAAACAATACAAAGAGTCAACTCAATGAAAGTACGATAATAATTTTACCCGCTTAAACTTTTTTCTCTTAGCCGTTTTTTTTTTTCTCCACGCCACGTGTTACAGTTTTTTTGCAATTGTGCAGCAATCTCGTTGCATCTGCTTTTAGTGTGCGGTTATTCTCATTATTTTATTTTTAGTTTACAACATAAGAAAAAAAAGATGAAAAATAAGAAAGGAATTTTCCAGTATGAATGTTTATTGATCGAAATTTCATTTGTCAAGGTTCGACTTGCAATTTTCGAAAATTGAATTCTCAAAATGTGAGTTCGCGCGACAGGATTTAATAATATCTTAATAAAAATGCTAGCATTTCTTTATTTTCAAAAATTGATCAATGCATTTTTTTTTAAAATACATCAAAATTTTTTATACGATAGTTATTTTAATTTTTCCCCGTGTAAACTTCGTTTTTTAAGCATATAGTATATATATATATATTTGCTTCGATGCCACGTGTTACGACAGTTGACAGTTTTTCTGCTATTGTACAACAATCTCGTTGCATCTGCTCTCAGTATCGAATATTTCTTGTTCTTTTATTATTAGTTTACAACATTGAACATATTGATAAAAAATATGAATCAATTCTTCAGTATATAAATGTTTATTGATCAAAATTTTATGTGGTTCAAGTTCGACTTGCAATTTTCAAAAACGTAATTTTTAAAAAACGAGTTCGTGAGACAGGGTGGAATAATCTATATAAATAAAACCAAAAGTTTGTGTGTGTGTGTGTGTGTGTCTGTCTGTCGATCGCCTCCTGGCGAGATGGAACGGGCCAGAAGTACGAAATTTTGGTTACAGGTACCTTGGCTCAGGTCCTCGTGCACCTCGAAGCGTTTTTCCGAAAATTCGAATTTGTTCTCCTTTTATTCCAATTTTAAGCAAAACTGTTGATTTTGGGTTTATCTCATCGAAGAAACGTCACACCTTTTCGATTTTTGCAGCATATTGATGCCCGTAAAAAACCGCACAAGATGATTTCTTTCTGAAGTTCGTAGAACAAATAGAACACGCGCAATATTCATTTAAAGTAGTTTTCGAACTTTAAAGCAAGGCTTACCTCTGAATTTATCTACTCAAATTGCGTGTTTTCGCCAAAATAAATACTACTTTTGTCGCCAATTAGATGATTTTTGTTAACTCAAGATTGAAAAAATGCTGTTTTATCGTTATTCATGCCGTTTTATGAGCGAAACAAATTCTAAAAATTCATTGCATTTTTTAGCGTACTGCAGACGATCTGTAATTACTCCTTGAGGTTGATCCTTCTTTGTTTTTTGGCGATTTAGTATCATGGTACCAGTTCAACAATTTCATGAAACATATTATTTCTCATGGTAGATTGTCCGCTTTATCAACGAAACAAATTCTAAGAATTCGTTTCATTTTTATGCATATTTTGTGGATTATAAAGTGCAGACGATTTTCAATTACTTTATCTTGTGGTTGATTTTTCTTTCCATATTTTACTCAAGTGATTTATTTTATAAAACATTTACTTAATTTTTTTTACTGTCTATTTGGCACTATTTGGACATAATTTAGTTATTTCTTTCTATCAACTTAAATTTCACGCGTCAGGATTGGTTCAGTACCAAAAATTTTCTAACTTAAATAAGCATTTGCCTTTGGAAAAATGCTTCCCTTTCTTTCGTTTTTATCCGAATTTTATGAAAGTGCTATTCAACTGAATTTTCAGGAAATCCTTTGACGATTTTGCAATCGGGATTTATAGGAACTGTCCTTATTTTGATGGTTAATTTAAGATGGACTGTTGGTAATTTTAGGAACAGTAGCTCTTGAAGGTCAGTATTCTTATGGGTATTTTTAGTCACTGATTACGATTTTTATGGTCTCTCGATATCATTTTGGCACAATTATCTCGCTGCATGTGCGCATTTTAGTTACTGTTGCAATTACTTTAATGGCAATTTTTTTGAACTGTTGTTGGCATTTTAATGTAGATTTTTATGAACTGTTATTTTTGGTCTAAAAGGAATTTTTCTAGGCTGTTCGTTTAAATGTTTTTACTGTTTAAATAAGGTTTTTCAGACCTGTTGCCCATCTCCTACATGATTTTTTAAAGAAAATTTTTCCTTACATATTTACAACAGAATTTTGGACATGCGTCACTTAGCCTGCGAATGATGCAATATTATTCCGCGCAAAGCCGGGCATGTCAGCTAGTATCTTAATAATAATGCTACAATTTCTTTATTTTCAAAAATTGACAACGTATACATATACATATATATATATATATTTTTTTTTTTTTCAAAATATATCTTAATTTTTATAACTGATCACGTGCTTTTTTAGAAGATTATTTGTCAACAGAAAACTACTGGTGCTCAAAATATTTTTCAGGTTACAAAATATTGGTTTATTTCGTTGACCTTACATTGTGCTCATAAAAATATAAAGAATATGTCGGGTATTTTAGTGTAATTTTCAACTCACAAGAAAAAAAACTAATAAGATTGGTTCTTAAGACGGCCCCTTCATTCATTGGTAATGACAGAAAAACCTCACGTCTGTTCTTGAAGTAATATTCAGTATTTCTTGGTTATGAACGTGGAGGGGGGGGGGGGGGGGGTGTTACTGCAAGCGAAACTTTTTAATATTTTATTTTTATTTTATAAAAAGAGCTATTTTTAGTTAAAATAATTTTTATAATAAAAAATAAACAGAATCGTTCCCGCTTTTCTTTCAAAAACGGGGGAAAAATTAAGAAAAAAATCCGAGGGGTGTTGACAATCTTGTTAGATACAAACCCACATTATTTGTTAGCCTATATTATAACATCTACATTCCTCCCCAAGAAAACAAAAATAAGAAAATAAAGGCAGCTGCACTTGTCATTTGCAGTGCAGGTGCTACAAAGAGAAAATGTTGGAGGGAAGGGAAGGAGACCCGATCCGATCCAATAGTAGTTGACTTCTTTTGAAAGGATAACAAAAAATAATTAAAAATCCACTGATATAGCTATTTTTTTTTTTACCACCAAATAGTTCAATTATTTTACTAGAATCGCGAGTGATTCTTTTAGTTTTAATTATTATGTAAACTTCCTTCAAACAGTAACAGTTTTATGGTGCTTGAATAATGCATTTATGTTTTTATAAACATTAAAATAAATAAATGATTTCTTCCATCGGCCATCGGCATCGGCCATCGGCCGATGGAAGAGGAAAATAATCGGCAATCGGCCATCGGCCGACCTCGGAACAATCGGCCAACAATCGGCATCGGCCCATCGGCCAAAAAATGCCATCGGTCGAGCCCTAGTAATTAATGTGGATTTTTATGAACAGATATTCTTAGCCTAAAAGGATCTTTTAGAAATTGCTGTTTTTAATGTAATGGCGATTTTAAAGTAGTTCAGTGTTTAAATATGATTTTAAGGACTGTTGGACATCTTCTACTGGGATTTTTTAACTAAATTTGTCCTTATGTATTCACAACAGAACTTTGGACATTGTTACTTGGCCTGGGAATGATGCAATGCTAGCCCGCGCAACTTCGGACATGTCATCTAGTTCTGAATAATAATAACAATGACAAATTCGACATTTGAATATTATTGACAATTACGACAAAAGACAGCACACCAAAGTTTGAACTGTCGTAGAGACCGCTCATAAATGATGTCACGCTTTTTTCACACATATTTGACCCCCCTTCCTCCCTTTGTCACAAAATGTCACACTTAACTTATTTTTGACTTTTCTTGATAAACAAACAACACCGGGGAAGCAGGATGTCACACCTCTTGTTACCTCTCCCCTTCCCTTGTCACACTTTGTCACAATTTCACGAACCCCCTCCCCCTCGAAGCGTGACATCATTTATTTGAATACATTTTACGCTATTTTTAAAAAGCTCTCATTTTAACTCTTCTGCCAAGCAATAGAAAATATAAATACTTTTATACCAAATGAATATGTAATATACATCTAGGAATAAGTCTTAGATGCAGCAGAAAGATAACGGAGAGTACCAAAATATACATTATTCCCAAGGTACATCATTTTTCTTTTCTAACAAGATTAGTATAACCTGTCATTTACTTACTGATCCTAAGTTCATAAGTTCCGGCAATGTGCGACGGAAATGAGTAGTGTATCATCATTATATATGAGAGAGCAACACAAATCCATATTTTATTACAACGGAAGCAAAGATTAACAGCTAGAGAAAATATCAAGGTTCCTTGATATACGAATAGCAGGAGGTAGGGTATTTACGTTACTTTGTTATACCCATTGGCAGTTAAGATTAGTTATGAAAAATATTTTCAGGGCATCACTTTATGTCATTATTATTACTGATAATTAATAATAATGATAATTAATGAATTTTTGTTTTCTGGTTATGTTTGCTTAAAAATTACGTTTGAGTGGTTAAGAAAACGAGTAAATGATTTAGTAGTTTCTAAAGTTATTGTAACGTATTTCACAGTAGTAAAGTTTTTTTGGGATATAAAAATAAACCGTAGGCTGGACTGTATTGTGGTTAAGATTAAATATTTTGCATTGAAAATTTTTTTTTAAATATAAGGTCTATTGAAAAGTTCTATCCTTTTCTATTACAACAAGTTTCGACAAGTTCTATACTTCATGTTCTAGCATGTTCGGTTTTATATTTTTATCGCTGAATGTATGCATACTGACGTAGCAAATTGTTATAATAAAGTCAATTCATATTAGCTTGCAATGTTTGATAGGAAGGGCATCGTACTGCATCATGATAATGCCAGGAGACATGCTACTTTGAGGACTTGTCAAAAAATTGCAGAACTGTGCTGGGAAATTCTATCGCATCCGCCATATTCCCAAGACATAGCATCTTCCGACTACCAATTGTTTTTGACTAAAAAAAGTTTTGGCGGGAAAAAAAATGAAGGAGATATCAAACAAGCACTGGTTGAATTTTCATAATCAAAAGATGAAACATTTTTCAAAAATTGCCCTCACACTGGAAAGAAGTCATTGATGATAAAGGCATTTATATTATTAAATAAAGTTATTTGGCAGTAAGAAAAATTTGTATTTTCTTTTATTCCAAAAACGGACAGAGCTTTCCGGTCGACCTTATATATTATTTTCTATGTTCATTGTAAGTAGTTAAAAATTTTCATATAAACATAATTGAAATTCACAATATTTTACCGCAAAATACGCTATTAAGCAGTTACTGCCGTAAAACAACATCCTTTGTAGCCAACAAACTGGCACTTTCTTTGGTGCAACATGCCAGCAAATGTTTTACAGTGTTGAACTACCGAATTGGTACGCTATATTTTTCTAGTAAGGGCTCCACAATTTTTGTTGTTATTGATCCTTTTAAATGTATTTGCAATTTTTATCGTAGTTGGAAAAATATTATAAACTTAAGCATTGGATTTACCGGTTAAAGATTAAATAATTTATAAAACGCACATTTGAGAACAGCGTTAGTTCTGTGGTGATTTGAACCCGTTCCTTTAAATTTGATTTTAATAAACAGCTGATTTAATTAAGCAATGATTTTAATAGCTTTGGGTACTTTATTTAGAAAACTTTTCATCTGAAACACTTATATTTCGATGAAAAATTAATCTGGAGAAGCTGTTACATGGATCTTCAAATAATCAGCAAAAAATATTCAAGATATTTTGCAATTTTTAAAATGCATTTTCCTGCTGTTTTAGAGGCTGTATATCCTTGCATAGGAAGGCCACGAAGTTCTACTTCGTGGGCAAAAATAAGAAATCCTAACAAAACCACAGTATTTCATAAGGAGTTATCTAGAACTTACATGCTATAGCGATTAATATATATATATATATATTGACACCCAAATGAATGTTTTCATGCTTCATGAGCCTCGACCTGCAAATTAGCGTTAGAAAACGAAGGATGGTACCTATATCAGTACCTCCACTTCTAACAGTCAGCAGATACTCAACTTTGGTATTTAGGCCAGTTGGGATAAACTAAAATAAATTATGTTGTCAAAAACCGCACTCAAAGTTGGTTTTTGAGCTAATGTTCATTTTAATATGTATACGGCTCCGTAGTGAAATTTTGGTTCAATAATTCAAAAGGCAGATTTTAATTTAGGTCGATTAACCCCCAATTGGTTTTCTTTTTCTTTAGAGAGCTCGTGATTGGCAGAGTAATTATTAGTGGATTTTTCCCCTGCCTTTATTATGCAATTAGCCACCTCAATTTAAATTAACACATTCTTTTGCAGTCAGCAATTTTAAACTAGTTTCTAGTTCAACGTACTGACAAGTTTTTTTGTGTTTTTACGCTTCACAAACAAAAAAACATTCAATAAAAATACATTTAAATCTATAAAAAAAAAAAATAAATAATAATATTTGCAGTTAAAATAGTTTAGTTCTAGTTTTCTTTAGAACAAAAATTCATAATGGGAAAATGCGTACATACTAATTAGTAATTAAAAGCACTGACAAATGAATGGCAAATAACATTGCTACTACTACAGCTAAAGAGTGAAATCTTTTGTCGTATATAAAAGAGTGATACACTTTTACCATGCTGCCGTTATTAATGATACAAGTTACAAATGAAATATTTAAATAAATGGAACACGTTCATTAATCATTAGATCTTCATCTAGCAAGACATTTTAATCATGTTGTTGATTAATAATTTAGGTAAGGAATGGATGAAAGTTCTACCATGACATTGGATCTGTGTCAAGATATTCAATTTTAAGTCATTTACGCTACAGAAAATCAAGTCATCTAATTAAGATAAAGTAAATTTTTACAGAATACTTTACAATGCTAATATACATCGTTGTAGCGTTAGTGTAAAGCTATCTGAAAGGCAATGACTCAAAATGCAAGGAGTTCTTACATTTGTGATCTAACAAATTTTAAGTTAGCGTAAATTCGACAAAATATAAAGTAAAGGGCAAATTTAATTCTGTATTTATTTGTGTCTGATTGTTTTGCTCATTTTTAAAAAATGCTGACAGAGTAGGGATTTTTAACAATTCGATACTGATTACAGGGTAATTAATGTTATCCTATTTTTACCTACATATAGGTAGTTCTAATATACCTACGTCGATTAAACATAGAGGTTATATGTACCATGAAGAAATACTTCTACAATAAGAAAATAATGATTCAAATTGTTACTACCAGGTGAGGCATATTTGCTCCTTTATCAACTTCAGTTCAGTCTTCTTTCAGCAGCAGCAATCGGAGTGCATGGCAAACAAACTCTGTGATAAAATTAAGTTATATTTTTCTTTCTAATTGTTTTTTTATATAACCCTTTCTCAGCTGGTATGGTAAAATTTAAACTATAATAGTATTTTCTTTCTGCAGATTTCTTTCCCCCAAGTTCTATAGAACGTATATATCAATTTTCAATAGCATACACATATTCATATGCATGCGTTTTACGCAGGTCTAACAGTGGATAATTTTAATTATAGCCACAATGTACTATAAAGTGTACAAATTGGTAACTATTAGGCATTTTATTTTCTTTAGCTAGAGCTTGCACAACAGTATGAAAAACACTACAGAAGAGTATTCAAGCTATTATTTTAAAATATTAGTTTACGTAGTGCTACACGCACTCGTTAGCATGTACAGTAATTGAAATATTTGGTTCTACGCTTTTGTTTGATAATTTTGTGAGCAATCAGTGCGATTAACTGCACAATATGGAAAACTTTCAGAGCAAGTAAGTAAGTAAAAGTAAAACAAAGTGATACAAATGCCTAAAAACTGAGCCATCTGCAATGTACTTGCACTTAAGCGATTGAAAATTGACTTTTTCTCGGTTAAAATGAAGACTATACCTTCTAGGCAGGCTTCATGAACAAGTAATTAGTTCTGTCTGAAATGATGATGAATGTATTTTGTATGGTATGAACAAAGTAAGCGGGTAAGTAAATTAGTAACTAATTCTCATGTGGAATAGTATTGAAACATATTGAATTGTAATTAAAGAAAAGTGAGGATTAGAAAATTTGAGAGGTATCTTATAGTATATACGCGTAAAACTTTAAAACAGTAGAAATCCTGATGTTAAGTTGTTAGAAATGAGAGCGGTGGGTGCGGAAGACATTTAGTAACTTCAACATAAACACAGAACTTTTATTAGAAATAAGGGGGACTGCAGACGAGACGTACACTTAGATAACATAAAGTGAAGAGCAACACAGCAAGAATACGGCTCTTTATATAGGTTTTTTGGCGGATTATACTTTAACCAATCACATATTACAGTTTAGTGCCCTACCAGGTCCGCTAAGGGATTAAATGAGACTTTCTGAGAACTCCCGAGATAGCTTTAGATGTATTAGGCAATGAGAAGTAAGATACTTTTACTGTTGAGTTTAAACTGTGGGAAAGCTATTACTCTCAACAGAAATGAAAGTAAAATTTCATATTACTTGAAGCTTTACTAATTCAACAACAGTATTGGAGATGTAAACATATGTGATCGAGGCAAGCAAAAATAACTGCTAATCTATAAATAATTGTATCGTGTTCGACAATTTCTGTAGAAAATGGTCTCTAAATTCAAAAAGAGATATTCATTTGCTTTGATAAAGGATGTAAAATATCAAAGCTGGATTATGAGTAAATTCCACATTTTCCCTCCCCCCCTTTTGAAAAGTACATTTTCTTCGTGTAACGAAAGATTTTTTAAAATTGGAAATGAACTCTGAATACATTAACGAATTATTTTACCATATCCCCCTCATTATCAGCCGCATGCCGCTGAGACCTTCCTGCTAACTGATAGCTGCAAATTTGTCTATCAGAAAGAAAAGCATGAAGCACACTAACAGAGTAAATGAGAACTTTTACGTAGTTAAATCATTTTTTTATTCGCCCTTCTTTTCTTGTATTTTTACGCTTTATTCGTGGACCATTTTGTAAATGAGCAATAAAAAATAGCTGGCAGGGTAAAATCAAACATTCAAAAACGCTATAAAAAACAATTGTTAGTCGTGTAATGTAATGCATGATATAGTCTTTATCGTAATAAATATACAACTTCTGGCATTGGTTTTGGCACTGGGCAGTTTGGGAACAATTTTTATAAGTAAATAGCAAGCTTTCGCTAGCCACTAATGATTTGCACGTATACAGTGACTTCACGTACTAGGTATCATTATTCAGACAATTAACCCCAGTTATGTACCAATAAAACAAATATCACTGGCAAACGGAGAAAATGACTACCTTGTATAATAAAAGTAGGCTATATAAACGAAAAAACTCATGGGACTAAAGACATTTGCAGCTGTCCTTAAATGATTTATAGACAAACGTGAATAATGATGTTTTGTTTTGTGTAGCCATTAGCCGGATATATTACTTATAATTCCCACAACGGCGTCAACTTTCATTAGATAAGGAATAAATATAAGTAGATGATTTAAAATGTCCAAATAGGTCTGATTTTTGCGAAATACACGGTGGTTGTAGTTAAAGTTACAGAGTTTAGACCTCTGCAGAGATTGTTTTAACATTGTGTTGTTCGCTGCCTTTCATTTTAAGGATGAATCTTTACGTTGCTTAGTATCAAGAGACACACCTAACGGAAAATGCGGTTTGAAGCAAATTTGAAACGAAGGCGAAACTTTCCCTCCCGCGAGCGGGTGGCTGCTTACTGAGACATCACTCACACCACGCTTAAGCCCTGAACGCTCGCTGACGGTCGCTCATTTTGTGCATCTTTACGCAGTAAACACACCTGAAATGCCCACTGCAACGGAGAACAATTGAAACACCTCAACCTTTTTCGCACGAGCTTGTGGCTGGCTAACTGAGGCATCACTTAACACAACGCTGTAAACTCTCGCACGTGGTTGGCACTGTGGCAAGAGATTGACATCACGCGCTAGCGCGTAGTCGGCAGACGTGTTAATAGACTTACTCGTATGTCATTGGACCTTGGTATTATACGCCATATAGAGCTGATGTAAAATTGTTACCACAATACTTTGTTCTTCTCTATAAATTGAAATTATCTTCGCAAAGCTGCTGCATTTAAGATATCAATCCCTACGTGGTATAGGGACCGCTCATAAATGACGTCACACTTTTTTCCATATATTTGACCCCCTTTCCCCCCTTTGTCACAAAGTGTCACACTTCAACAAACCCCCCCTCCCCCTTTTGGCACAGGTCACGCTATACACTGTAAAAAATTCTGGTTCAACCTTTCACTAAAAGTTGGTGAAATGCAGCTGCAACCAACAGTTGGTACTAATTTGAACCATTATGATGGTTTACTAGTTTCACCATGAATGTAGTTCAGCACTGAAAAATGATTACGGATTTTTTTCTAACCAGTATTACGGTTCAACATTGAACCATGATTACGGATTTTTTTCTAACCAATATTACGGTTCAACTTTGAACCATGATTACGGAGTTTTTTCTAACCAGTACTGCGGTTCAACTTTGAACCATGATTACGGAATTTTTTCTAACTAGTATTACGGTTCAACTTGGAACCATGATATCAAATTTTTTTCTAACCAGTATTATGGTTCAACCTTGAACCTTAACCATAGATTTTATTTTAACTGGTAGCTTGGTTCAACTCTGAATCATAACGATGGACTTCCTACTAGATACTGTCATAGCTCAGAGTTGTAGCATGAAAGTGGAGTTTTAACTGCACCATTTTATGTTGCAATGGTGACTTTTAACATAAATAATTTTATTTTTTTATTTTCAAGCGTAAGACAGGAAACAAGCTTATTACCAATTTTAATTTGCAAAGCGAATTTTCTGTTTTTGAATACGTAAATTTAACTTCAGTTTTTGCTAAATATTTGATTTAATTCTAAAAACAGATTCATTGCTATTAGGAAGTCCATCGTTTCAATAATTGATTCAATGTTCCATATATATAAATGTATTTCTTCATATATTTATATATATGGACATCCCAATGCACTGTATCAGAAACTAATTGTATTTTTTAAGTAACTATGTTACTTAGTTATATTCTTCAAAATTGCAATATAAGTCACTGTTAAAATTTTTAAGCCCCCTCCCATAAGGAAGGCCTTTGCAAATATATATACACTTTTTTATGTTCGTCAACAGATAGTTTTAACAAAAAGGGCATTTGAAATTTTGCTTATAAGTTAATAATTAATTGATAGCGAACATTTTAAATTTCTGAATTATGTAACTTTTTTTGAAAAATATATTTCAACACTCTTTAGCATCAAAAATAGTAAATTTATTTATATGCATACAAAGATGACTGAAAACATAATTGAAAAACCATGAAATGCACAAATAACAATAATTAAAAATTATTGGGGGGGGGGGGGGGGGCTCCGGCACAGATGTTACTCCAAGGCTAAAACGTGCAGTAGTTCGTGGCACTTCAGACTAAGACCGCCCAGATGAGTAAGACTTCACCCTGTAAAGATATAAAAGAACCGACAGTAAAGCGTATCTGATTTGTAAGCCGTCTATTCAATGTTCTGTTGACATCAACCGTGTAGTGCAATGCACCGTTTTTGTTGACAAAACATCTATTTTTCATTTATAGATCTGAAATCTCCGATTTGCAAGTTTTTCCCTAATTTCTAAAACTCGATTATTGAAAGAGGTTCATTTGTTTAATTTTGTTTGAATGATTGGGACGAAATTTTAGAAGGAATTATGGGTGAAAATTTTGTAAGATTGCAGTCGTGGTCGAAAAATGAAAGTTTAATTATTTTGAAAATACAACAGTAGTCAGGGTCGGATCCAGGGATAATTTCTTGAGAGAACATCAGGAAGTAAAAGTAGTCTAAAATCCACCACTGGTAGTAGTTAATTAAAAAATATAGATGTAAAGAGCAGAAAAGAGAAAGGTAACAGCAAAAGTGGTTTGGAAGTAACAAGAGAAAAAATAATGTTTCAATAAATGTAATAAGAAAACATGCAATTTTCAGTACATAAACAAATCATTGTTACAACTGTAAGTGTAGAGCCGGAGCAAAATTTTAAAATTCATGGGGGAGGAAGTATTAAATCACGTAAGAAGCAAGCATATATTGCAGCAAAATCAAGTAAACATGCACAGGTTGAAAATTTTGGGAAAAAGTTAATTTAACGTTAAAGGCAACGAAACTGCTATTTCGAAGATCACGCAAAATTAAACCCAATTTCTCATAAAATTCCTATAGTAGACATGTTTTGAATACAAAACTGTTTATACCTGCTCTTGGTGTAATAGTTAGTTCGAATGATTAGGAAGTAAGAATCATTAAAAAAAGTCACAACCTGGTTCGGTTTAGGTGGGGGGCGTGGGGGGCATAGGTCAAGTTGATGAATATTTTTTTTTATCAGAATATTTTTGATTTTCAAACTATCCTTCAGAGCATGTAAAAATTTCAGGGCAGGAGGGATTCTCTGCCCCCCCCCCCCAACTTCCTGGCTGTGGCCCTTGGAATCAAAATTCAACTAACTACATTTATATAAATGAGTGTTTTCTTATCAGACTATCTTTTACTCACGAATTTTCAAATTTTCATTTATAGCATGCAAAATTTTAGAAGTTTTCACCCCTTCAGCTGCGGGATCGGAAATAAACAGAACTGAATTTTATACGAATGAGGTTTTCTTATCAGAATATTCAAATTGTCATTTATAGCATGTGAAACTTCAAAATTTCGGGAGTTTAGATGGGTTCAAACCCTTCGCCCCCCCCCCCCTTCCCTCCACCGGCTACGCCTTTGATAAAAACTACGGGTAAAAATTGCGCAAAATGGGTCGAACAACAAATTTTCAATAAATTTTAAAAAAAACAGCAACAGGCAATTAATTCAAAATTAAGAGGTGCAGCTAGAAAGTTAACGCCGTAGAAAAGTATTCTTGGAAATAAAAATGAAAAAAATAAATGATTTAGAGTAAAAATCCCGATAATAGATGCAATTTTTAAAATGTAAACAAGCCAACGTTACAACTTTAAATGTAGATTAGGGGAACCAAAAGTAAAATGTATGGGGGTGAATGATAAATCACGTAAAAAAAATAGTTTAATATTGAAGCAAAATTAAATAAATATACACAGGTTTAAAATTTTGAATAAAGTTAATTAGTCAATTTAACACTAAAGGTGACAGGATCGGTATATGATAATAACATTTTTGAAATAGGGTTTACAACCTATTTTTTGCATATTAAGACATACAAACACAGAATACAAAAAATATCTAACAAAAAATTAGATATATACATTAAAGTTTACTTACCTTTTACTGGTGTGAAAAATAAATGCTTCAAGTCACAGCTTGACAAAATGGCGGCTCTCTGTTTCTGGCCGGGTGCCGGCGGGTTCGTCTTTTTAGTTCAAGTTTGAACCAAAATTATGGTTAAAGGCGTAACTTTAGATTTCGCACTTCTGCTTGAACCATGATTTTGGTTCAATCATCAGCAGCCCTTCAGCTCTCACCATATTTATGGTGCAACGTTGAACTTTTTTTTTTTTTTTTTTTTACAGTGTAGTATATTAGCATAAAATAGGTTTAATTTGATTTTTAAATGTTTTTTAGAAATCAAAATGTACGATGTCACACTTCTTGTTACCCCCTCCCCTTGTCACAAACTGAACCGCTCTCCCCCGCTTGAAGCGTGACATCAATTTTTGAATGACTCCATAGGTAAATAATCTAAAACGCGCAATGAACATGAGGTGTGAAACAAATGCAATGCACCTTGTTTGCCCCCTTTTTTGTTTGTAAAATTGGAAAAACTTTTTTATGCTATTTATATACTTATATAAGTATTATTCATCTAACTCGGCGATTATTATGTCGAGATTATTTTTATCATCCTCACTTAAAGCAAACGTGTTGCAAATCATTATCGCCGCAGGGACGATTGCGCTTATAAATAAAGCCGCTTACACTTCTGCCGATTTTGTACTAAGTTGAGTGGCAGTTGAATAAAACTTAAATGTTTGCTTCCTTACACTATCCTCATTTTACATTTCATTGTTTTAGAGGAGCCTTCAGTCAAACTCTTACTGTAATTGTTATCAATATTACTGCTAAATGGAAATACACTCTTTTTAACAATGAATTTTATATTTATTACCTAAAAATTCAACACAAACATGTTGCCATCTGCTATCTATATCAATATAACATTGCAATTATAAATGAGGCTTTTCTGACAAAAGAAAAAGAGATGTAACTGACTAATAATAAAATGTTTCCAATTTTTTAAAAAAATGATCTCACTAGAACTCGTCAATAGCTACTAAAGAAAAACAAGTACGAAAATGGGTTGAAAAGCAGAAGAAAATGGTTCTTAACTGTTTTGTATTTGCCTATATATATATATATATATATATATATATAGGTGTGTGTGTTCGTGTGTGTATGTACTGACGTACAGACGCATAAGTTTTCGCCTAACCGTCAAATCATTTATTAAAAAAAAGTATCCAATGTTCTATACATTGTAGCAAAACATAAATAAGAATGAATAAGTGGAGGAGGTAGAGAGGGACAGCGTGAAAAAAAATATATATACATAAAAGTAGGAAAAAAAAGTAAAGTATTAACTTTGACACAACCATTTGTTATGAGAAATAACAGAGGAAAGAAACTAACTCATTTTTTCATGTTTATTGCTTAGAAGTGTAATATTGTTAAAAACTTGTTTCCTACTTGAAAAACCTATTTCTTATTTTTATCGAAGAAATGGGTTTTATATCTGTTATCTTGCTTTCACGAAAGCATTTATGAAATAGAATTAGAGGGATGATTTCTTGCCCCCCCCCCCTTTTCCCATTTACACCATTTTTCTCTTCCTTTTTTGAGGGGGTGCTTATGATTGTTACAAATAGAACGAATGTACCGTAGAAAACGGATAAAGGATGGAATGAATGAAGCTAATGAAACAAGCATTAGACGTAACAAATAACGATGTAATACAATTGCGATACGACGGGATAAATTAGGGATAAATGTTGAAACATATATCAGAAACGTTTTTAAAATCGTAAAAAGTATAACGAAAAAATAATTATGGTCTGTTTTTTTTTTTTTTTTTTTCGATTATTTAGTCGATTTGCGTTATTTTTCTTAAGGAGGTATAATTATATGCTGTTTTGAAAGAGGTTTCTTTTGTTTAAACTAATTATGATTGTAATGGGATCATATTTGTATTATATATATTTAATAACTCCATGACCATTTTTTATGTAACCATGGGATTGTTAATTATCTGATTACGGAAAAAATTAAAATAATATGAGCGTTAAAAATTACAAAAGACAAAAAAAGGTTTTCCTCATTTTTTACATTTGCCTTAATTTAATTCGTTAAACAAGAGCTCCTGCTGCGGTAGAAATTCCGCCATAATTCATCAAAATTATTGTTTGATCTTGCGTCTTATGTAAGCTTTATTATTCTAAAGTAGCCAAAAATATTTTTATTCTAAACCTAGAATCTATATATGTATTTTACTTAACGTGTACCAGTTACAATTAAATTTGCCGGTACGATACGATACTGACGTCATGCAAAAAGCAAACTATGGTAAAACATTTAAAATTTTATTTAATGATTAACATAGAAAAGTAACAGTATTTCTATTAATTATCGTAACTTACGGACTTAACAAATTTATTTCTATTTCTTTAATTTCCGATTCTTTGTAGTGGCAACACCTCAGTTTGTTTACATCGAGCGATCTTTTCTTATGCCTTTCGAATTTTAAAGTGTTTTATTAAAAAATATTTGGATTCATAACTCAATTTTTAATTTCCGATTCTTTGTAGTGACTGCAAAGAATCGGATTTTTATATCGTTTGTTTATATCAAGCGATCTTATTTTAAGCCTTTCGTTTTTTTTAAGCATTTCCATTCATAACTCACCGATTCTTTGGTGGCATCTTCTTAGTTTGTTTATATCGACCGATTATTCTCAAGCTTGATTGTTCAAGGCTGAACTTGATCGTAACCGACCAAGTTCAGTTAACTTGATCAAATTCAGCATTGGATCGTTGAACCTATCGTTGTACCGTTCTGTGGGAGATCAACTAGTAGATTTTTACGTCTACTGTTACATAATATTTCATGCTCTGTATGAGTTTGAAATTTGTAATAGAAGTTAGGAGAACAGCATTCAATCGCGATGGCTACACTTTGTTCATGGTGGTATTTAAATTTTAAGAACGCTACATATAATTCAGCTACAGTAATTTTGTGACAGTATACTATTACCATTATTCTTAACAAAAATGGATTAGCTCATAAGGTAAAACGATTAAAAACGAACAAGCTTGAATTTCAGGTTTTATGGGAAAATGATACCCCCAAAGGCAACTTTTGTAAAATCATTTAAAATGTTTTGAGCAAAAATGCATAATTTGATTGATAGCAGTTTGCTTAGCATTTAAAGGACATCAAATGAGCGAATTTTCAGATTTGTAAAAATGTTGGTTTTGAGTAATTGGGAAAATTAGTTTTGGAAAATTGTAGTTTTGAAAATATTCGAATTTCAAACTTTAGTGATAAGATTATATACATCTCAGTCTTGTAATAAAATTTAGTTAAAAACTTCTGTGAAAACACTTAAGATTGCTGCAACCGTTATGTCTAAAAAGTTTTTTTTCCCATAAGAAAAAATAATGAAATCGTTCGAAATCCGATTTTTGCACCTCAAAACCACCTTTTTTTCTTTATCAATAAAGCCGATTAGTTTTTTTTAAAATGATATCTAAGTACATTTCCGTTCCTTAGTTATTCATAGAAAAACTAACTATTTGATTCGGTCTAATACTTTAGAAACAGTAGCCGATTTTAAGTAAGTCTTTTCCTGATTTTTCAAAAACGGCAAATTTTGCGCTGAATTTTAAGCATTCAGCCAATTTTACGGCTGGAGAAAAAACATTTCTTGCGAAATCCTGTTAAAACATTTTATACGTTCCTTAGTAGTAACGAATTTTTTTTTTTTGTATTTTTTTTTATAATCCGTGAGGGTCGTGTAACACGCTCTGCCTGATCTGAAAAGGAATGGAATGGAATGGTTCCATTTTTCATTTATTTGCATCATGTTTTTAAATTCCATTAATAATTCAAATATTTCAGTTAGATATCTCTAAAAATAGTCTCCCGCAAAGACGTAATTTTATGCTGTAACCCACTTCACAGAAAGTGATAAACACAATAAAAGCGAAAAATAAATAAACAATCTAAATATATCCCCTCAAATGTGTCTAGAATGGATACGTGCCAAAATATATTAAGATACGGCTAGATGGAAACGTCACGTCTTCTTGATGACTCGTCCACTGAATACAAAAAGGTATTTTGCCAACTTCCATTAATGAAACTACCTTATTAGTCGGAATAGGTGCCACTTTGGTTTTCTAGGAAATTAGATTAAGGAGATTATACTCTGGGAAATTAGATTTAACTCGGTGCATTGAAATTATCCTTTTATGAAAAATGTCTGCAAGGAAACTTGAAATGAGGTTCATATTTTATCCTTACACAAAACCAGGGCATAATTCATGGAAATTTCAGGTACTTTCTTTTAATCATGTATTTTTCCTTTCTTCTCTTTTTTTAGCCTACTTTCCCGTAAAAGTAAAAAAAATAAATAATAAAGCATGAAAGAAGGCTTAATGGTATCGTGAAAATATCGTTAGAAATCAAGAAAAGTCAAAAATAAGTGAAGTAATTAAATAAAGATTGAAAAATAAAAAATTTGAAAGTAGGGTATTGAGATGGGGAAAAAGTGTGTCTGTCGGTCTGTCTGTCGGTCTGTCTGTCTGTCGGTCTGTCCCCCCCTAATAACTTTTGAACGAATTGTCCGATTGGAAAAATTCTTTTTGCATTCGAAAGATCTCGGCGAGGACATCTCATTTCTATATTTTACTTTTTGATTTGAACAATTTTTTGTTCAATTTTGAACAGTTCAAAAAATTTTAACATTAGCGTCTATGGGTGAAAATGAAGAAAATTAAGTAAACTCTGAATAGAAGATATAAGTTCCCATGAACAATCTCACTGGAAGAAGTTCTTGGCGTGAAATATTGATTTGAACAATTTTTGTTGATTTTTGAACAGTTCAAAAGAAATTAACATACCGCCTACGGGGAAATTTCAATCCTATATAATTTCTGATCTAACTTACCGATTTGCTTGGAACAATCTTTATTGGAAAGCTCTTATGACGTAGAACATGTACAAATAGAAAGTTCATAAAGAACTAACGAGCCTATTTTCCTATGAAATTTTTTTGATCGGGATTTTTAAGAATATTTTTTAATTATTGAATGATTAAATGAATAAGCAAAAGAATGAATGAATAAATGAGTTAATAAATACATGAATGAATTAATAAATAATGATTGAATGAATATGTATTAACCGTTGAAACAGGTATATTTCAAGCAATTAAGAACTAAAGCTAAACGAGAAAGACAGAGAGAGAGACATAGCTAGATTATAAATTTGACTTCGGTGTATACGGGAAAGTAGGCTCGCATAGTTCTAGACGGAACTTCTTGTTATTATTCAATTTAAATGACATCCATACACTAAAAGTTGATTTTTTTCAAAAATCTAAGGTTTTATTTCCTAAAACTTCTTGAAATGTTATTCTTTGATTAGTACAATACATTAATTTTTTCATAATAAAATTTTAAGAAAAAGTGTACTTTTTCAAGATAAAGTTATTCAAACTTAGGAATAATACATGTAGATTTGAACTACGAAAACACTTCTTGCAAATATAAAATGTCAAACCGAAAGCGAGTATGAAGTAATATATGATGCAATATTTGCAAATGTAATTAATTCTGCGAAAAATACAATGTAATTTCTATCGCGTACTCTATTTTATATCATTTTATTCCAAACTTTTCAATGATTTCAGATATCGAACTAAACCACACACAAAAATAACGCATAATAATAAGTGATATGAATTAAATTATTTGCCTGCTCTCAACCATATTTATGACCGGAAAGAAAAGTTTTGGGTAGTTCTTTGTCTTGGTGTGAAAAACAGAACGTTTTATAACTCACTGACTGCAGACATCAATAAATCAGGGAATCCCCCACGGAATGTTACTCCAAGGATGTCGTAATAGAACGTTTTTATCATTAAACACCACTGTGGTATGGCAAAATGTAATGAAAAGAATCAAACAAAAAATGACACACAGATGGGCCCCTATAAAAGAGTGCAGAATAGATCATGGTACGAATTTCTCCTAGGTAGACGTAAGCAAATTTTTTTTTCTTGTCTTCCCTTTCGTTCAGTGTGATTGCTTATGCCTCAAAAGTCAGAATTATGCTCAAATGTTATATGCAAATGGAACCT
Organism: Octonoba sinensis; assembly: GCA_038502835.1. Lineage (NCBI taxonomy): Eukaryota > Metazoa > Arthropoda > Arachnida > Araneae > Uloboridae > Octonoba > Octonoba sinensis. The sequence continues at coordinate 46,970,941 of CM076603.1, forward strand.
TGCAAAAAATGTAACTGATTAGTAGATTTTGGTGCTGGGACCCTACCACGAAGGTCCCGTCAACTACTCGTGACGGCTAGTTCTCCCTCACGGAATCCGAGATACGCCGAGAAAATAGTCGGTTGAGCCCATTCGACCCTACCACGACGGTCTCGAGTGACCATTTTCTCCCTTGCTCTCGCGTCTCGGAAGTGAAAAGCGGTTGACCAATCAAATGATAGCTCCGTCAACGGTGTTTTCGCTTGCCTTTTCGGAAATATTTGTACGTGCGCGCTCGCTCGCTGCCCCGCTTTTATATCGAGGAAAATATACTAATTTTTAATTATTTTAGATGAAATGGATAGCAAGCCTGCGAACGATCTCTGATATATCTAAAGATAGCATTTTATTTGTATAAATTATCAATTAGAGTGCGTCAAAGATTGCAAAAATGTTTTTATCAAGTCTTAATACCACGGAAAAATTACAATTTCGGGCGATTAAAAAGGCGTAAAAAGACTTAAAAATTGGTAACAAAAGGTCTAAAAGCAGCAGAAGGAACAATTTGTTAAAGAATTATGTTCAATCTGTAGTTAGATGGCAAAAATGCAATACTCACTTTTTTAAAGCAAATGATATAATTACGTACTCGGGGTCTTGGGGACATTTTAATGAAATTTATAAGGTAGCAAGGTATAATATAAGGTATAATATACTATAAGGTAGCCGTAACGTAAATAAATTACCAGATTTTACATCGTGCAGAAAACTTTGAAATTGTTCGCCTCTAAAATTAGCAAAATCTCAGATCACATTTTAGCATCAGACTACAGAAATATTCATAACAGCCTAAAGTAAATTGATATTAAACATTTAAATTTGTATCGAATAAGGAGGGAAAGTTAATCTGGGAAACTGTTTGTAACGGCTGTGATCTAATTCATTTCTAATTCGCACATTAAATAAACCGCATCATCTAGCTGCTGTTAGTGATGCAAGAAGCTTATTATAATTATATTATTCATAATTTTATTTAAATATGTTGCTGTGCTTTGCTACATGAGTCATTATTTTTTTTCCCTTGAAGGAGCATCGAAAAACTAAATTTCAAGAGATATCCCCCCATGAGGAAACTCATGATTTGGAAACAATAGAAAATTTTAAAATTAGAACATTTGCAGCAGAGAATAAAAAAATAATGTAAGTGCAACATGGAAATAATTTTGATATTTGAAGATTGAAAGTTGCCATAAGCAAGTCTGAACATAGCCTGGGAGGGGGGGGGGAAGGGACAGCTCCTGATTCTAAAAATAGCATTTTATGCTATAAATTAGCTATGACTTTTTAAACTCAAAATTTTAGAGCTAGCACGGAGCATAAAACTCTTATCAACTCGGTATGTTGTTAATCCGACAAAAAGGTATTTAACCATCTTAATTATATATTTCATTATAATTGTATTACTCGACATTATTTCAGTTTCTTTTTCCTAGAAGAAATACGGGGAGAACTAAATTTCTAAAGAGTAATAACCGCCCCCTCCCCTCCTTCCGCCGATGCGAAGCACATATTTTGAAAACAACAGAAAGTTTTCAAATTAGAACATATAACACGGGTCATAAAAATGTACTTTATATGCGATATAGAAAAAATCAAAATCGTTTAACATTGAAGCTGAATAAGCAGTTTTAAAATGAAGGCGTGTACTCGACCCCCCCCCCCCCCCCACTCAAATTGTGCGGCGGGTGATTTGAAAACTATTTATAAAGTGCTAGAACATTTGGAAGGGATAATGAAAATGCACTTCTATTGTAATATAAAAATATTAAAAAGTTTAAAAGTCCCAAGCTAGTTTGAGCAAAGATTTTAGAGTAGAGAAATAAATTTGTGAATGAATATAAATGCTGGAACCTAATCAAATTTGGTATTTTTGATGAATTTCAGTACGGCGAATGCGAGGTTTTTTTTTTTTTTTTTTGTAAAATATAGGAAATATTAAAATCAAATCATCGACTGATCAATCAAACAGCTCATTTAATAGACACCACAGCTTCTTTTCATCTTTTAACTTTATAAGCATTGCGGCACTCAATTCAATTAATGCATTGATTCTCGTTAATGAATACGTTTTGTTGTTCGAAAATAATAAAACTTCATTCAAAAATCATTTTTTCGTTGTTGCATATAAATAAATCTTTGAATTTCAAAATACAAAATTCTTACTAGTAAATAAATTTTGATACGTAGATCTATATTACGCTATCAGTTCTTGTATAAGGCAATAATCAGTATTTCGGCGGCATTCAAGATTCAATTTTCCGCCGCAAAATTCAAAAATCGCGTGAATAGCAAAACTACTCGCTGCCGACAATGCGAACTCACCCACTCCTACCCAGGCGACAAGTTTTCGGGAGCACTAGTCGGCAGCCAGACCCTTCCCGTGAGCTTCGTAGTAGTGTTTACTTGCGGATCCCGGAATGTGACGTCACGCGGGGAGAAAGACTGGTTTTTCGCCTAGCGACTTTGTTTCCGACAGGATTCCGAGACCTTCGTGGTAGGGTCCCAGGTCCCGCTCCAAGGTAGTGTAACAATAGAACGTTTTCTATTATGTTCTATTCTGTTGTCACACATCATTGTAATGATTAAAGCAAAATTTTGCATGCAGATGGATGTGAAACGAAACTTAGAATTTTATTCCAATCATTCCAAAGGGTGCGACGCAACTGAACGATTTCGTAAATACTGCTGTATATAGAGAAATCAAGCAAGAAATTCATCAAACGTTGGTATACAAGTTGCAAATTTAATCTAGTGATTATTAATTGTTAATTCCTGTCGCTTGAGGCAAATTTTGCTCCATTATAGTTTTTAAATGTCATAAAATTCAAATGCCTATTTTTATATAGTAATACATAGATTTTAAGTGTCGTGTAACATTCCGTGTAAAAAACAGTAAGAGATTTTTATTCTCAAGTTCCGTGATATTAACAATACACTATTTTATGAATTTATTCATTAATTATTTATTTAATTAGTTTTTAATTTATACTGGGTATTACGCCTGTTTTTTCACGCTTCTGCTTATTTTTTAACTTTCACGGCAAAGTACGCTAAAGGAAAAGAAAAATATGCCAGAACTCCGAAGATGTAAATGCAATGGCTCATTCATTTCCACAAGTTTTAAAAGCATATTGTCCCATAGATTGTAACAACAGTAAAAGTTAATATATTATCAGTATCTTTCTAGAAATCAATATTTGTAATTTAATCTTATAAAACTGTAGCAAATCATTTAATGCAGATAATGCAAACACATACTTTTAAGTTAATTAAAATTGCGTTTGCTTTAGAATTTTTAAAAGAAAATAAAAAGACTGTTATAAAAACATTGATGAGTTGCTTGAGGCATAGTAAAATTCATTAAACTTTTAATGCATCTTTTGTGTTGCAAAATTTCTAAGAAACCCCTGTTGCTTGGAGCTTTAAAGAACGCAGAGGTTAAAGAAACTTACACATACTATTAATAACGACTTTCGTGAAAATTTAGAAAACAAGAACTTTTTTGATAGTGTTTATTAAATTAACGAAGAATTTGTATAATTATTTTCGATATTAGCATCTTCGTTATGTGTTTTAACAAAAAATGCATTTATTTTCATACATTATTGTTTGGAAGTGTGATAAACGCGCTAAATTTATTTAAAATACAATACTTTTTAATGTTTCAATTTTGAACTCTCTTCAATGTGAACACTATAGCCTAAAGAGGAAACGTTGCCCTTATCCGTGTGAAATATCACATAAGGGTTCATTCATAAATGATGTCTCGCTTCAAGGGGGGGGGGGGGTTCAAGAAAGTGTGACAGTTTGTGTCAAGGGGAGGGAGGGTAACACAAGAAGTGTGAAATTGTACATTTTGATATATGTAAAAACATTTAAAATCAGAAACATACATATGACAAAGGGGGGGGGGGAGGTATATGTTGAAGTGTGACACTTAGTGACAAATGGGGAGGGAATCAAATATATTGAAAAAAAGTGCGACATCATTTATGCACAGTCCCTAACAGGATATGCATGTAACATGCAGTAATGTTTAGATATTTTTTATTCAGACGTTGTTCATACACACGAATTAAACTGCTTGGAAGGCTGGTTGGCAAACTTAAGAATTTGAAGAGCTACATTAACCGTTTAAGGAGTCGCAAAAGTTCTGCAAGAGCCATAGTTACAGCTTCAATAAATATTTTAAGCATATTTAATCATTAATAAGTACACTTTCATGTATACATTTATATGAACCATCTATTCGTAAATAGTTTGGTTGTGGTAAGTAAACATTTTAATTAATGAAAGCAATCTATTTGACGCTACTTAGAACGTTTTACAGTACTGCTTGCTTAAAATGCTTTAAATTTCAAACAATGAATCCAAGTTCTCATCGATTAGATTTTTTATTGAAGGCAATTTCTCCCTTTTATAAATGCTTGGTTTCTTTCTTTTTTAGTTCTGAATTTCAACCCAATGTCAAAGGCTTATGGTCGTGAGTTAATATTTGACCGATCAATTTCCGTAACAGATAACAACTCCCTTTGTTTTCAATGGATTTATACGTTTTTTTTTTTACAACGATTTACTCAGATAAAAATCCACTGAACATTCCTACAATTTCCTCGCTCATGCACCCACTAGTTGATGAAGAACTATGTGTTTAATTTTAAAATCGAATTTCTTGACTGGCATTATAGTATCTTAACCTAACTACAGCTATTCTTCAGTATATCACAAGTTCAACCCTTTCTCTTATGATATAGTGTGACATGTTTAAATCTAAACAAATCACAAACTTGCCTCACATTTATATGTAGGTACGACTACTTAAGACCATTAGGCTTTTCTTAACTACATCTCAACTAGGATTTTTAATCTCTCAGGAGTCTATTAGGAGTCTATTTTAATATAAAATGATTTCTTTACCTTTTTCGATTTTTTTTCGATTACCCTTGATGCAATTTTGCTGCAAATTCAGTGCATTATTTTTTTACATTACAATTTCATTTATAAATAGCCCTTTTGAAAAACTTAAACCTCAAAAAAGGCCCAATGCTTCTAATGAAACATCGCCCTTACTCGCACGGATATCCTCATTAAAAGAAACCTCGATGAACACGCGTGCTTTGACTCAACCCCTCATTTGAGTCCACTGTAGTTGATTTTGTACAGTAAGCAATCATGAACATTTTTATAGAAGGTGGTGAGGGCAAAACCTTCCAAAATAGATATTTCGTTTTCTCTTATGAGAGGCATCATGATTTTTTGATTTTCCGCAGGTACTGCAATTTTGAACAATATATGGTTCATCGATATTCGTATTGCTATATCGAGTTCATCCTTCACTGATTTTTTTGTTTTTGGTTTTGATCAGTTTTACGTTGTTTTAGTTCGTCAGCAGGGGTGAACGTCGACTTCTCAAATCTTAGTCAATATTTTTACACAGTTTTTTCTTTTACATGATATGAATTTTACATTATTAAAAATACTGAAAAATGCTACATTTACTGAAAGTTAAGAACGCCAAATAAATAAAATGGAATGCCTAAGATTGTTTTCTTTCTGTTTTGCACTACTGAAAACGATATAAACTGCAATAGTAAGAGTTAATATTAAACAACTATTTTTTGGGTGGGGGGGGGGGGGGGTGTTGTGAAACCACAAACTACCGAGCCAGGACACACCCATGCTAGGAATTCCCCTATATTTATTAATTAAAAAATATTTAATTGATTACTCTAGTTTGCATACAACTAAGGTTATTTTAAGTCAGTGCGACAGAAATTTAATTTCCCAAGCTATGGAATATAATTTACATTGAACATACATTACAATGTTATTGTATAAAATTAAATAACTAGAACAGTTTCATATTAATATCGTTTAAAACGATCTAGATTGCAAGCATAACAATGAAAACTGATTTGTTGATAAAAGATTAAAAGTGCATGCTCTAGGATGCAAATTTCTAAAATTATTTATTTATTTATTTATTTTTACATTTTATTAACAATCTTTTTTTATGCTAATTTAATTTTCAAGACAAGTACAGAACAACGATTTTTTTGTCTTATGTGTTTTATTTGTTTTATCAGTGCGTGAAATGTTCCCTGCAGCTAATACACAAATATGTAGCTTAAATGTTACCAACGAAACTTTTATCTATAAGTATTTCTATTTTTTCTTCTTATAGAAGATGCAAGATTTCTCTGCCAGTGCAAGAAAACAGACTCTTTTTTGTTTTAAGTAATATTTCGTCAATTTTCAAAACATTGACTTCTGTCTTATTTTTACGAAAAACAAATGAGACGTCAACTTGCATTTCGCTACAAGAAAAACACGCTTTTTAAAAAGTGTAACGGTATAACATAGGTTAAAAAAAATAAAAATAAAATAAAAAAAAAAGAGGTTTTTTTTTTTTTTTTAATTTAAAGACTTCGTTAAAGACATTACTTTTTTGTGAGTTTTTACGTTTTTCACTTTATTAGTACTACAGTCCTAATTCTCGGACATATTCTGTATTTTGGTCAGATCTTCTATTAATGTCCTAATTGCTGTCTATTTTGAAGGCTTAATGGAGTCGTTTTATACAGGTTCATGTATGATGACATGCTAGAGGAAATGTGAATCAATTCCATTTTGACCCATTCTGATGTTTTTGTGACAAATAGGCATGAACAATATCACAATGGTACTGCTAATTACGTCGATATTCCTTTCAAAACTACAGACTTATCAGAACCCAAATTCATGCCAGTAGCATGTTACTTATTTTATAGACTTTAAACGTGAATTTCAAGGAGTCAGATGTATGTTTTCTAGTGAGAAAAAATACCGAAGTTCACTGTACCTACAGCAAAATTTTTCCTTTCTTAAAATTTTAGGCCCAGGATAACTGATGTTCTGGTAAATTTGGTGCAAATTAAAAAATTCGGTAGCAAACAATGGAATTTATTTTTTGAAAAATACTTTTTCAATAGAATTACTGTGCTGGAAAAATTGTATTTAGCTCAGCACTAACTAAATAAACTTTTCCAAAAAATATTAAAAAATAGGAGTTGATTATACTTGGTTTGTTATTTCATAAAACATCAGGTACTTTTCTAGAACATATTATTATAACAAACACAATTATTAGACACATGAGAAGTAATTATTTAAACTAAATAATTGATTAGTTATTCCATATTTGACGACTTTGAGTACGTTAAAACATGTTTAAGATCCCGAACTCAGCAAAAACAAGAAATTAGCTACGCCATTTATATTGCATCAAACATTTTTAAAGACACAAATATCAAACAAAATATCCCGCTGGGTCATACCAAAATCTCATTTTAACCTAAATATATTTTATTTGAGATATATTTTCACATGGGATTACTATAAAACACAAGTGAATTCCATAATGTTTTTACGCATTTCAAGTAACATAAAATGGCACCAACTACCTGCAGATATTATCAAGTGAACAAATAATGCACTTCATTTGTACGTAATGCTACAAATACTGAAATTGAAGATATTGTAAATTAAAATATTAAACCATACCTTTTGACAGCAGAACATTGGAAGTTCTATTCGCACTCTGATGAAGTAGATATTTCTCGCGAGCTTTTGTGAGTTTGGAAGTGTTACAACTTCAGAAAGTTCATCAGATGGTAACAGTTGACATCATTTCAACAAAACAAGTGTTAACAAGTTCAGTTAAGTTGTAAGTTCTCATCATAAAATGGTAGTGCAGCATATCTATTCTGAAAATATATTCTTGCGGCAGAAATACCGAATACTATGCTGCTCAAAGTTTAAGAAAGTAAGCTCATGATGTCCCATAAGTCTTTGCTCAAGATAGTTGAAGTCCGATAGTTAGATATTTCTTCCGAAGAACATTAGGAAAGTTTACCAAACTTGACAAAGTAACTTTTCTTCCATATTTTAAAAATAAAACTTGGATTAGAAATATTACCACGCTTTGGAATGCAAGCCTCATAAAAAAATCTCAAATTTTATCAGTGAAGCAGAGAAACAAACAAAATGTCGAATCGATTTTCCAAGTAAAAGACAGTTGAATGAAAGCGACGCATACGTTGCGAGGAATTATGGGACTGAGCCTGTGAGAATATCAAGATTGGAACTTTTTAAGCTACTAACAAATGAACGACATAATTACACTACATACTCTCGAATATTAAGTGTAACAGCCAAAAATCTACAAGATTTTTAATAACCGCATGCAATCCTAAGGCAGTTAATAGATACAGTTAAGGATGGTCATGCGTATGTGAATGTTTGCTATTCTCTTATATTCCATTCTAGATGCTTCCAGCATTATTTTAAGAGGTATACGTATATCTGCGCCTTGCCTTTGTTGGATCTCTTAATTTTGAACCAGCTCCCAGCTGAGAGAACGTCACCTAGGTTGGCCCTCTTTCTAGTTGACACTCTTTCTAGACACAACTTTTTAGTTGTGTGTTGGGCTCCATTGTAGCATAAAAATAGCCATTAGCATTATCTGTTCTGACAATTTGTGCTTTATTTACGTTGCGTTTTCTTTGAAATCATTAGGTTTATTAGAGAAAATTATTTCTAGAAGTGCAACGCTTTATGATGAGGAAAATAAGGTTATTTAATTAGCTATTTTATACATTATGATTTTTTTCAACACTTCAGATAAAAAAATATTAAATTATCCATATATTTTGTCGGAAAACTCTGTAACGTAATACCACATCGTTGCTTGAAAAAAATAGTGTCACAACTCAAAAAAGCAACTTTTTCAGGAGACCCGTTTTTAAATTGTTGCGATACGTAATTTATTGTTGTTTCATTCATAGCTATTACTAATTAATGTAATGCCCCTTAAAAATGGTTAATACTATTCTCCCTGTTTATTTCCTGCAGTTTTTGTGCTAGCCTTTTAGGGTTCCTAGAAATTTTAATCAAATTTAGGAGACTTTGAGTTGTGTCTCTTTCGAATAAAAACAACAATTTTTCTGAAACAGCAATTTGAAGAATAGTGCAATAACCGTGAAAAGGTCTTAAAGAATTGTAACATTAAAATCAATTCAGACACGACACAAAATGGTTCTCTATTGCTCTATAAGGGAGTATATTACTTAGGACCTAATTGGAGTTGTGCCTTTTTTCAATAAAATTGGCAGTACTTACCCACGCAGCAGTCGAAACGCAACACGAGTTATGCCTCTGTTCAACAACAAAAAAAATGTTGTTTTATTTTCATTCTGAAAAGACACTTATGCTATTCACGGGAAACTTTGCTATCTACAACTTGGTTCTTTATTAAATGTAAAAGATCAATTTTTTAAAAGTATTATCTATTAAAATCTCATTTTTGGTATTTTTTTGAGTTGTGTCACTATTCTTTTTAAGCGACGACATGTTGCTTCTTTTTTTACCAAACGCAACTAAGCCTGTACCGAAGAACACAAGAAAAATACTGCTTTACCTTCTATATAGCATGTTGTTTTTATTTTTTCCCAGAAAGGAAGATTCTCCCTTTAAACTGTAAAATAATGAAAAGGAATAAAATGCGCAAAAATCAGAACGCGCTAGCTATCAGGAGAAATGTTCTGATATATAAACGAAAAATATTTTCGAGAGAATTTTTTCAAGACTTGAACTAAAATATCAGAAAAGAAGGGAGAAAAAAGAAGACATATTTACATACTTGAAAAATAAATATTTCACGTAGCTACCTCTCGGGATATATTTCCTTTTCTTAAAAAGATGACAGTATCATAACCAACTTCGTAGTGAAGCTGCGCATAATTTAAGGGGGGAGAGAGATCTGAAATGTACTCCACATAGACTTCAAAAAATTCCCAGTTCTGATAGATCCGCTTTTGTGTTATTGCATATGAAATTTGAAAAGGACACTGGGATGGAAAAGAATAAATGGTAGGGAGTGGAAGATAAAAATATTTCTTTGATACAGTTCTGAATATTTGGTCTAGAAATATTTTTCTTAGCATCCTCTTTACTTTTTTCTTTTTTTTTTCTCACTTTATTAACTTTTTTTTTTCTGGTTAGTGAATCGAGTACTAAAATATTCCTGAGTATAACATGAAGGAAAATGTACCTAAATATTAATTTGACCCACGATTTCAAAGTAAACGTTACTGGAGGCGAAATAAATGTGGAAAATGACTCTCGGTAAAAAATGCACGGATTTCTTGATTTCAATTTTTTTATAAGTGTAAAACTCTGTATAAATTGATACACATTATTTTAAGAGCTTTTCGGATTCTTAAAATAGCCAAAGTATTTATCAGACACTTTGATTCAGACATTATTTTAACGTCACGTGCAGCGTTTTGTAATCCTTTTATTGTTTTGAATTCCAATTTTCAATTATACATATCATCCCCCCCCCCCCCCCCCATTGCTTGTTATTGCTCGTTGTATATTATTAAACAAAAAAAAAGGTTGAAATAAAGTATATCGTAATTATATTGTAGGAATGGTTACTGGTAGAATAATTTACAACAAAGGGGAGGTTTTGCATTTTTAATTTTATTTATTTCACCAATGAATTTCAAGTAATCATTAACAGAGGAAACGATGTAGAATCTTGAAGAAAAAATGCTATGTTTTTTATTTAGATTTTTTTTTTCAGGGATATAAAGCCCGGCACAATCTGTGACACTACCTTTACCTTAGGGACTTTCTTGCTTCTAATAATAGTCAAAGTATTTATATACTGAAAGGAAGGTTATACATCACCCCCGTATATGTTACAAATGAGACATTAATTCAATATTACGAGTAAACCAGCGTTTCTCAACATTAAGTTTTCATGATTCCAATTTATTGAATATATTTCATCGTACCCTACAGTTGTATGTTATTGTTCAATACCAGTGAATAAAATAATGCTATATTTTAAGCATTCTTCTACTCACTACGAATTACAATCCTGACAAGTTACCAAGAATGAGTAACCTTCGATAAGAAACTTTTAAAATCAATATATTTCGATAAACCCAATAACATTTTTTTTTCTCCACGATATAATCGCTTTTTTTCCAGGTTTTCTCCGCCCCTAGGACAAGCCCCTACAGGTTCAGAATAGCTGATCTAAAGCTCCCATAATTTAAAAAAAAGAAGGAAGAAAACAAAAGAAATCCGTCACACAAGAAACACGCGTGTATTATGCGCTTTACGCAGTGAAAATTAATCAGTAGAGCAGCGTTTCTCAACCTTTCAGTATTCGCGGCCCAGTTTTCAATAATAATATTCATCGCGCCCCCCACTTATAGTAAAATGTTTACAACAGTAATGTATATTGAGTACACTGTAAAAAAAAAATCTCCTGAAAATAACGGAAAAAGTACGGCATCAGAGTTGCCGGAAATACTCCGTTTCTGATAATATTTTTCCGAGATTTGACAGAAGTTCAATTTCTTTTTTCCCCGTTAATCCAAATCAGGTTGTGAAAATACAGCAACCGTAAAACGGAAAAGTTCCGTTCCCGTATTTTCAGGACGTGATATTTCCGTTTTTAGAAGGAAATACCATGTATTGATGCACTACGGAAATCTCCCATTAAAATCAGTCAAAACCCACTCTGGAAACTCAGGTTCTTTTTAACAGTGTACTTTGGATTCTGTTTTAGAATTATTTTTAACTAACTGTCAAAACAAGAGTAAAAGCGAGTAATTTCGTAATAAAATTAATTTAGCAATAAATTACTATTTGAATTTTGGGCAGGAGTAGAGGATGATTTTTTCTGCACTAAAAACAAGGGTATTTTGCATCCTTCTTTCGTGAAACTGGATTTTCTGCTGTGACTTTTTTGAAGGCAAACTATAGATCTCGGCTAAATATAGAAACATAACTGAGAGTGCCTATTTATAATAGTAAGTCTTCCTTCGAAAAACTTTGCTTTATAAGACAGGCGCAAGAAAGTCACTAATAATTATTAATTTTTTTAAAATTTAGTATGTTTTCGTTTTGTAATTTGTTTTACTTAAATATGTTGTCAAATTGTCGAACTCTTGGATATTCTCTCGCCCCCCTTCTAGTGTGCTAGCGCCCCCCTAGGGGGGCGCGCCCCACAGGTTGAGAATCGCTGCAGTAGAGCTCAGAGAATACGAGGTGGTGAGATGCAGTGGTGTAAGTCGATCGTTTAATATTTTGAAAAAAAAAAAAAATCGGCAGTGCGGTTTCTCTTCCGTTCTTGTAAGGAATAAGAAAAAACTAATGGTGCCATCTGGTGATAAATTTTAGAGGTATTGTATTGTAAATTTTATTGTATTTAAAAGTATACATATGACACCCCATAGTATGAAAAACTGTTTAAGGTACCTTTAAAAAAATGACGTACACCAATATGTTTCTTACCACCTCATATGCAACTGCATCTGTGCATATGCAGTTCCATATTTAAGCTTCCTTTTGTGTTATTATAAATTCATAAAAAATGGAATACTTTTAAATATATGAGCATCACTGGGTTTCTCAGTGACTTTAGAATTGAAAAAAAAAATGTATTTCTAAGAGAAAGAATACTTTGATCTTTAGCGAAGGACGAACAATCGGGCAAGTGGCCATTTTGCGGAAATCAAGCTATTTGAAGAAAATGAATGCTACGAATGAATAGAAAAAGGATTTCCTATGGAGTGGGGGAAGGAGGTCCATGAGCTGAATTAGAATATATGTCTATCTACGGGTTAATGGATGGCGCCTGAGTAACAGAGGGTTTTTGAGTTGCAAATCCATAACTCTATTTATTGGAATAATTATTCAAATTTCCACTTAGAAATACAGTCGCGCCCGTTGAAAACGAAATCGAAGAGATCCAATGAAAATTTCGTTATTACCGTAATTTCGTCATAAAAAATAACGAAACGCAGCAAAACAAGGGGTAATTCAAATTAGTACGTTATGACAGTAAATTTGCTATAAACGATCGGGACTGTATTACGTTATGACCGTAAATTCTCTATAAACGAGCGGGACTGATGCTTAAAATAAAAAGCATTGAAGGAAACATACTTATAAGGAATTTGATTCCTGATCATAGATAATGTTTGATTACAGATAAAAATGAAATTTATTGTATTATTTGAAAAAAGAGATACAGTCAAAGATAATTGCAACTTATTTTAAGGAACAAAGAAGGAAAATTAAATTTAGCATTCTGAACAGTGAGCGTACGAGTTCTGCATTTGGTATGTCACGGATAAAATCGAATTACTCCATTGCCCGTAACATCAGTAGAAGTTGAAAAGGACATTTCAATCTTAAGAAGTTCTGCCAAATTTCAAAACGGAAATATATAACTACAGAAAATCACAAAACATCTTGTGGTTCATTTGTAACAAAACGAATTGATGTTCATACCATCTTTTGTATGAATAATCGTTTTAATATGCACTTATCTCTTTATTAACAAACGCAAACATTAATGACCCGATCATTTCTTTTTTATCAAGGTATGACAACTCTGCTTTAAATAGATTAATTAATTTATAAAACTTAGTATATCTGTTTTAATTTTTAGTTCATATTTGCATGCCTATTTTGATGAGTTTTAGTGTACATAGTTCGGGCTCTAGTAATCAGAAGAGTTATCACACCAGCGCATCATAATGCCTGCACCTAGATACAGATGTACTTTAATTAAGCCTAAAGTCGTCACGTTAATGTGAATTCCCCATTTCGACATGATGTTATAATTACTTTTAACACTCGATCCCTCCGACAATATTACATCTCGTGCCGACACGGGGGTGTCGTGGTAAGGTGCGGGACTGAGTTAAGGAGCAAATGGTAAAGTACAATTATATCTAATATAAGTACATTTAAGTGACCAACCATGAAGAATAAATTTAAAATAAATTAACAAACTCTGAAATTAACTACTGTTAAGATGCAATTTAAAATTAGCCGGCACGTTGATGTAGTGGTAAGGCATGGGACTCGCACATCCCAGTTCATAGGCTCACGCCTGGCATTATGGGTGGATTTTCAAGTCGCGTAAAATCGTCTGCACCCATGTCGTATGATTATGCGTTATGTAAAAGATCCCTTGAGTAGATATTTGGCTTGGATATTCTCGGCTAAATTAAATTACTAGTATAGTTTTGCATTAACGAAGTCCAGGTGCTCGACCTTTAAGGTGAAATAAACTGGATGTCAAAATTATCATACGACGATAGTACCAGACTCATTGCGATGCCGCTGAAAGAGTTGGTACCAACCTCTGGGAACGCACTATGTCTGCAATGCTTAAGAACCAATGTTCGCGCAGCCGATTAGAAATAATATTACCCATCTAAGAAAAATGGTTGGTGGTTCTAGAAAAATGCTCTATGTTTTTCGCGAGAGGACGACTTGGCTGACTTTGAAATTATAGGGGAAGGTTGGGTGTATCAGACTAAGTGCAAAAATTAATGACCCGATCATTTATCGGAGGCTTGTCCTTTCCAACATATGCTGTAATCTAGATCTCTCAAGTCACCATAGTGTTAGGCAAAGGAAGAAACATCAAACGGCGAAATTTTTTATTAAGAATGTAGTATTGTTGACGCCTAGTAAAGCATTAGGTGCTTTTAATAGTTTTTGGAGTTAATTAAAATAATTTATAGTCTTAAATTAAACATAAATTCAATTTTAGTTATTGACCGTACGTTCCCTTAAGTTAACTAATGAATATGTATTATTAAATACGTTATTAAATGACTTTCGTGCTATATTTAACATAGGAGTTGCTTGTTTTATTGGACATAATTTCAGGTAGATACGAATCAATTTCTGTCATTGTGTATCATGTATTCTTGTAATGCTTGTTTCATTAGGGTTTTTGTTTATTTTCAAAAAAAAAAAAAAAATAATAATAATAATAATCATGAATGCGTAAATAGGTAAAAGGTCTTGCTCGCTCAAAAATAGACGTAAAATAGACGACGCTTCACCGAGCTATTTTCCACCCCTTAGCGGCAAAAAATATAACCTATTTTTTCCTCTTCCCTGTAGAGCCACATAGCTAAGACGGTATGTGTACACTACACGCGCGCGCGCGCGAAAGAACAATACAATTACTGCATGAGACATTTCCGTATCGTGTACTCTCTCGTTTTCGGGATCAGATTCTTCCCCCTAGATCATGTGATTTTTTTCGCACCATTGGATTTCTTTCCATGGTGTTATTTGAAGTGAAAGGTCAACAAGCCCACATCCCCTTGCGCGTTGAAGGAGATGATTCGACGCTGCATCAACGAAAGAACAGCCATATTTATGCAAAATGAATACGGACAATTTCGGCAAAACGGTGCGTATGTGCCATCAAAGATGTACCCCGATGGCCGATGTGCTATTCCACACATAGCCCTAACTTAGGTACTTGAGTTATGTTTATGTGTGGTGGTGTGTTTTTATGTTTTAATTTCTAAAAAAATGCAGTTAAAAAAGAAAAGCTGTTTTCTATTTAATTTAAATCTTACGCATATTTTGGGATACCCTATATATATTTATCAAAACTTTATGTAAATTATGATACTTTTATGATCTTTATTTTATTCTATCTTTTTATAGCAAATAATAATAATAATAATACAACTTATATCAATCTTTTGGTTACAAAGAAAAATTTGTATATATTTACTGGGTAAAGATACAAGCCATAAATTAGAGTAACAATTTATAACTTTCCATGGAACAGAAAGAAAATGCAATCACTCAAAGAAAGTGTATTAAACGGCGATTTAAAATTAATGGCATTAAGTCGGAGCTCCTTTGTTAAAAGCCTAAAAAGGAATTACATTAAAGTCTTTGTGATCGTCATTGAACTTGATAAATGACGAATAAAGTGATTCATGTTATGATTAATGATATTGATGCTGTCAAAAAAGTTCAGATTTGAAGCATGAGAACGATTTATAAATGATATACTGAGATTGTGCAATTTATTAAATGCTTTTATTTAAGCTTAAGATAATTTTGCGTCAAACTTTGATTATTTGTTCTTTCTGATAACGTGGTACAATATATTTTTTTTTAAGTAACCCGTTCTGGACAGAGTTCAACAACAGTTTTGGGAGATTTTCCGGAAACTGTTCTTTAGTCTAATAACTTTTACCTATTATTTTGATTATAAAAGTTTTCTTAACGTAATCCTGATAATAATTTTCTGTAATATACCTTGATGGTTTTTTGACATCAAAACTAAAGCTAGCATTCTTAGGATTAGTTGCTTGCAGAGATCGAACAAATTTGATTTTTAGGCTCACAGAAATTGCTACGTAAAATATGTTACTTCTATTTATTTATTGTTTGTTCAGTAAAAAGACACAATTCACCGTTAGTATAAACAGATCTTCAAATAAGGCTTGTGTGAAAAATATAAACAAAATAAACCATTTTTTTAAGCCCATTAGATTGCTTCAAATTTTTCGGTTTGGGGTTATCTATTGAACAAATAATACATTATCCCTATATATTTTTTCCCATTTTCTGCAGATTTAAAATATTTACGTAGAACAAAATGTCATTTTTAAGTACGATATAAGCTTTCATATAGCTATTCCTGGTAAAATCTAAAACAAAAAAATTCTGAAAAAGTTTACTCTTTTCCCAAGATTGCACAAAGAAAAAAAAAGGACTTCCACCATAGAAAGGAAAAGAGTGAAAATATATATTCATGAACAAAAGACAGAAAAATTCCTTCCCGGTCTTTTTTGTTATTCTTCTCATTTTTAAATCCGCGTCCAACTCCCAGCTTTAGGAAAAGGAAGTCCACTTTGTTTTACTTTTTGGTCTAAGAATACGAAAAAAAAAGCGAAATTCTAAATAGGAGACTCTATATTCCAAAGCCACTTCATATCTTCGTTTTGTTTTACGGTTAGAAAAGAACAAATGAGGCTAGGGCTGCATTTTGCTAAAATATAGCTTTGAAACAAGATTACTTCGTCGAAATCCTTTGTTTGCTTACACGAGTAGAAGTGGGCGCAGTTTCTAAATATATTTGTTCTTAGTTTTGCTGATCAGTTTTCTGTTCGAGTTTTCACTTCTGCTTTTCGTCAGATTGAGCTTAAGGAATTGGATTTATTTTATGAGAATTTCAGTAAAATCGTTATTTAAATTGCGAAAACATACGGAAAAGAAAAATATCTCGTGGATTTCTTGGTAAACTACATTTATTAGAATAAAATATTTTTAGCATTTTACTTTATACTTTTTCTTTTTGTATTTAGTTGTGTGACACCAAAGGGTACCCATGACACCAAAAGGTATTTTAAATAACTTCAAATATTATGCGATTCTAATAAAATAGCATAAATAATTTCAAATTAGCATCAATAATTTCAACTATGGGGCTGTTCATAAATGATGTCACGCTTTTTTCCCAGATATTTGACCCCTCCCCCCATTGTCACAAAATGACACTTCAACGGAGTCCCCCTGCCCCTTTGTCACACGTCACGCTATGTTGCGAAAGCAGGGATGTCACACTTCTTGTTACCCCCTCCCCTCCCCATGTCACATTTTGTCACAATTTCAGGAACCCCCTCCCCCCTCCAAGCGTGACATCATTTTGAATGATCCCTTTTATGCAATTCGAATTAAAAAGCAAGCAACCTCTTAGATAGAAAGCAGGCCAATGATTGACTCAACCTTATTAATATGAAGTAAAAAATTGTTTTTCCCTTGATTTAGCTTGGCGGTTTCACCGCGACTTCTCATTGTTGATATTAATTGAATAGCCCGAGTAGCAGGCTAGTCACGAAAGAGGGTTAAAAACTCAGTGTTACGCACTTACACTGTTTGACTCCTAAACATTTGAGACATAAATTTATTACACAAACGGAATTCCCTGCGGCATTGAATCTACCTCAGTGATTTAACTGTTAATTGGAACACATCTCTTGTACTTAGTTCCAGTCCAACGATGTCCCTTACAGAATCCATTCAGAAGATTTGAGTACTTACTACACCCTGTCATTAGAAGGCCTTCTCCGACAGTCATTTGACATGTGTGTTGTCACTGTGTTCACAATAATGGACTTCCGAGGCGAGCAACAGTAATTGGAGTTCGTGTACGATGTGTTATAAGAATGCTTCATGCATTTGAACAATATCTTCTTTTGAAAATATTTCAAGATTCTACAATTAAATGAAAGAAATGAAGCTACCAAGAAATGAGAAACAATTTAATCCACATGTGTAATATGTTTTCTCTTAAATGCGAGTTTCGATCAAAAATTTAAACTATATGTTAATATAGTTTCCTTAAAGTTAGTAATTCCTGACTGTGGTTTGGTTCCTAACATTTAAACGTGTCATAGAGATTTTCATTGATTAAATGATTTCTTGAGAAAAAAAAGGAAACAATGTAACGAAAGTAGTTGTCGAAAAATTACAAAAAATAATGAACTAATGTCAACTCAATTTTAACCCCTTTCCTCTCATTCCCATGAAACTGACGGGGTGAGGTTTCGCTCTCTATTTCTCGCTCCCGTGATATTTCCGGTCTGGAGTGTTTAAAATTTCAAAATAGAAGCAAATAAAGAATTAAAAAGGAATATATACATTGTTCATAAATTGTATTTTTAGAAATTTCCAGGAATAAAAAAATGGCACTTTTATGATCGTTTCCTTGAAAATCAACCAATTGTTAGGGAGTTAAAGAAGCTCAAAACTGGTCTTTTTAGTTGGAATATATATGTGTTGTTCCCATTAATATGTTTTAAGTCTCCCACATGTGATAATATCTGAGGAAATTATCCGTTTCGGTCGTGAAACATTTAAACATCTTTGAGAGATGTCAGCCCGGATTTTCCAGTGGTATAACTCATTTTAGGGCTTCATTTAATAATTTCGTTAGTAAATTTACTTAATTTTGAATAGTTCTGAAATTAAAAAGATGAAAGGTAACAATCCTTACAGAAAATAAGATAAAGACGTATTTTAAATAAAATTGTCATTTATTATATTACAAAATGATGCAACAATCAAAGATAATTTTACCTACGCATATCGTACACAAAACACGCTTTCTTGAAATAAGTTTAATACATATTATCTGGCTTATCAGAGAAAGAGGAATTAATAAGCCCGATACTCGAATTTTAACAGCACTTAGTACACTTATTTATTTATTTATTTATTAATTAATTAATTTCCTTTTCATGAATGTGAAGAATAATGAATATGCTCAAGTAAAAATAACTGGAATAGTTTGGTTCATAGCTCTTGAACTTATGTGACAAAAAAAGGTAATATTGAACTGAAGGATGTGAAAATTCGAAATTTGGACTTTTTACCTGACATAGGTAGTTAATATTAATCAATTATCTTTATGTTTCATTATTTTTCTTAATTATTCACTTATTAATAATCTGTTAAGTGGAGAATGTTTTAAAGACAAAAGCTATATTTATTTTTATATATATTTTGAAAGTGAAGAAAATAAAAGTGCAAAGGAAAAAATAACTGGAATGTGGTCTATACGCTCATTGCAGATTTATATTTGTTCTTGAATTTTTTGTCAAAAAATGTAATATTGAACTAAAGGATATGAAAATTCGAAATTTGTACTTAAACCTTTTTACCTGACATAGAAGATACATACATATTTATCTACTCCATCCCTCTCCCCTGAGAGCACTAGGCCTTAGGGTTGCCCTCGCCCGGACACGAGGAAGTGAAGTTCGATGAATGCTCATTACCGCTCCCAGATAGGTTTGCTGGGAGCGTAACTAATCTTGCTGTGTGGACCTGACCCTCCTTGTTACCCCTATGCTTAAAGAGTATCATTAGAGGGTTGTGGTTCCCTAGATACATACATAGTTATTATTAACAAATTACTTTTTATATTTTTATTTTTATTATTTAATAAATTATTAATAACCTGTTAACAGGAGAATGTGTTGAAAATAAAAGTTCTGCTTCTTATTATTTTTTTTTCTTTTATGAGTATAAAGAAAAATAAATGTTCAAAGATAAAAATTACTGTAATAGTTTGGTTTATATACTTATTGCATTATTCTATTTAATCTAGAATTTTTGATTAAAAAATGTAATATTGAACACAAGGCTGTGATAATTAGAAATTCGGACTTCTTCCTTTCTACCTGACATAGAAGATACATACACAGGTAATAATAAAAACATAATTTTATATTTTATTATTTGTATTATTGAATAACTTATTAATAATCTGTTAAGTAAAGAATGTGCTGAAGATAAAAGTTCCAGAAGTCTCTACCTTACGAACCCTTCTACAGTTGCGACCCTGACCCCACGTACAAAACTTATTAATTAACAACGAAAATGGAATAAATTCCATTCTTATCAAGAGAGATAGCGAAAAATGGAGAGAGATAGTAGAATGATCTTAAAGACTTTCGCATTACGTGATTTTAAGTGAACATGGGAAAGTTCCAAAGTTTCCGCCTCGTTGCAGAGAGGGAAAATTGCATTAGCAAGAGCACAGACGTGAGAATACTTTATTGGCCATAAAATAAGGCATTACGATTTCATAGGACACGTGTAAAGAAAGAAAAGGTTCTTTTAGAGACCCTTTCCTGATCAATTTGGAGATAAGTGGTTGTTGTACATGGACTGTGATATAGCCAACACTGTATCTTCATCGATGTGTCTTGAGTTCCTAGACAGAAGAATAATTTGAACTCTGTAAGTCGTGATTTTCTTTCTTAAAGATAAGCTTTTAAGCAAGGAAAAGGCAAACAAAAAGGAACTAAGGTTAAAGAAACGTGTTGCAAAACTTAGCCTTTTTTAATCATTATGTCCGTTTCATTTCTTACATCATTCGTTGCATTATTCCCATAATTTTTAATATGGATCACTTTCACTTTATTGTATCCTCTTTTATTTATTAGTAGATTATTTTTCCAACTGTTTTGTCCCCAGTGACAAATTTATAACATAACAGTTCATGCAAATGATTTTATACATTGAAAATTAGAAAAAATAGTTTTTTTATACAAATAAAAAATAGTAATAATGAAAAATTTATTAAATTTTCTATGTTTTTTTTTCGTTAAAATGACAATTTGGTTTCCCTGTCATAACCAATAATATTTTTACAGCGCTTACCTTATCAAATCTGTTGAAATTGAAAATAATTATAAAAATCAAACTAGTAATATGTGTGTAGTGTACAACACATACAAATATATCTACCTACATCTTTATATACAAATATTAAAAAACAAATAACTCTTTAAAACCATTTTTTAAATTCAGTTTCGATTTTCAAACATAAGAACTTTATATGCGATCCCTTAAGCTGGTTCCTTTTTCTAACCCGGGAAAGATTATGTAACGTGAGCTCAAACTAGTTTTGGCGTAGATCAGCCAATAAGGAAAGTACTTGTTTGATCACGACCGAGACTTGAAAGATTATTTAAAGGCGGCTCGCAAGAATTTCGGGGGATTCACGATGTAAATATTGTAGTATAGACGTTGATGTTTTGTGTTCTCTTCGTCCTGTGCTGTTAATTTTGAGTTGTCTCTATTTCTATATTTCTTTTTAAAATAAGAAGTTGTTTTGTAAAGATGAGACTGCAAATAAACGCAGGATTGATTGATGGACTCGACCTACGACTTACAACGGCTTTATAGCTCGTCAAAATGTTGATGTAACTGAACGGCTGCTCGTACCGTCATGATACATATCTCTCTCCACCTCTCTCTCTCTCTCTCTCTCTCTTATATATATATATATATATATAGGATGCGAGGAGACATTGACAGCAGCGCCATCAGGCGGAAAGTAACGAAAGCGAGTAGTTTTGTGTGAGACTCTGTTCTGAGTGGACGTACGAGCGCTGTGTGTGCTTGAGGGTGGTGATGTTCGCAGTAGAAGTTTTTTGTTTTTCTGTAAAAAGTGATTTGTAAATAGGAAAGTGTAAATAGAGTAATTTTTATATCTTTATGGTGAGTCATTATTGAAGTAACCCTAGACCCAAAGAAAGAGCCTTCATATATATATATATTTATTTATTAACGCCCCTTTTCCCACGATTTCATATTTGATATTAACGTTTTTCAAATATTTAAAATCCTTTTAGCTGTGAAAGATATACTCACATACTCACACATACAAATATTCTGTATCCTCAACAGTGTCTGCGGTGATTTTTCTTTAAGATATTCTGGCTGTAATATAAAGCTATTTTTGTCAATACTTTATTCAAATGTTTAAAGTTATGGTGCAATGGCACGCAAGCAATTTTACGACTGTTCTTAAATCAATATCAAATATAATATCTTCTGAGATTTAAGTGCTTGTACTGAAGAAATTCAATTTTTGCTAAACCTTTTTCCTATTTTGGCGACACTAGTACGTTATAGTATAAATGGTTATTACGAGACGGAACACATGAAAAAGTGATTCGAAAAATAAAAACATATTTTAGTGCTTTAGCTAATGGAATCCTAATCTTTTGGGTTTTCTTTCGTTTATTATTTTTTTTCGAGAAATAAAAGAATATGAATCTTGGTAAAACTACTTCCCATAACAACAAATATAACTCGCAGAATTTAAACTTATTGTGTAATATAGCTATGCATATTTTGGGAAAATATTTCAGAAAGAATGTTTAAGATTTTTGAGTATAAATAAACTCATTCAGTAGCAACGATGCCATTTCCGCACGTTATAATCTTTACTTCCTACTTTTGTTTCTTTCTTTTTCCCCTATTTCATTCTCTATCTCTCTCTGCTTTTATTGTTTTTATTTATTTATCTATTTATTTATTTTAATAAAAAAATGGATCTTACCGTAAAACTATTTTTCTGAAATATAACTCACGTTGACTTTAAACTTCTATGAATGTTTCAGGGAAGTATTTTATAAAAAAGGATTATGACTTTTATGTACAAAATAACCCTTTCAGTCTCAGTGATGCCATTTGGCACATAATATTCTTTACTTTTTTTTTCTTCTTTCTTCCCCTTTATTTCTTTTTCTCTCAATGTCTCTTTCGGCCTCTAACGACGCTTTTTTTCTTCTAACGCTGCACTTGATCATCCATAAATTTAGCAACATTTTAATACTGTTTTAAGTAAAATCTTTAAATGTAAAGTTTAAAAAAAAATCAAAACTTTTACTCTTAGCGAGTTTTTCTTTTTTTTCTTTCTAAATCTCCTTTACACGTATTCAACTGCCAATCTTATAATTAAACGTTAAGAAAATTGCTTTCACTCAACCTACGGTACACCGGCCGCGAGCGACCAGCGGCGCTTTTCTTTGCTCACCCGGTAAATCTAGCTTAAACAGTTAAAAATTTCCGTAAAATAATACTAATAGAACAATTTATTTAAATGTTATATTACCATATTTAATTATAACAGTCGAATAACCATTAAAAAATGGTACTTAAACCGCTGATTGTGAAAAAAATCGTTTATTCTCTGCTTCTCCTAAAAAACGTTTAACTAACCGTAATTTACGAGCGCCACTTAGGTTTCCTAGTCAATAATAATCGGGCGTCCATCTTGGTTGTGGAACGAAGAAGTGTGAAGATTAGAATTACATCGCATAATATTGTATTGTTCCTTTTCTATCTGAAGGGGGGAAATGAAAAGAATGGTGAAGTTAGTACACTGTTAGAAATTTCATTATGAAATTACGGTTAAATAACCGGTAGCAGTCTGTCCATCTAATTAACCGTTAAATTTACGGTTTAGAACATTTTTCTATCTTTACGGCATCTAAACCATTTCCAGTCAGCTTGGTTAAAAAGCCGTAAATACAAAAGTTTACCATTTTATAACCATTTAAAAATGGCTTTAAAACTATATTTTTACCGTTTTTGAACCATTTCGAGGCGTAGAATCTTCTAGGTGTAGAAACCGTAAACGAAGCGTACGAGAATCGAACCAGGGTGTATGGTACACCAACCTTGCGCTCCAGGCATTCGGCCATCTAGACCACATAAAGCGGTCGTTTATTTATCAATAAATCTTCTTTTCCAACAGGCAACCTGCCTTAAAATTGAGATTTCAGTTTTAATACAACGTAATAAGATTAAATACAAAGTCATTTTTGGTCTAAATTTACTGCATATTGACGAAAATCATTTTATTTGCTGCAAAAATTAAAATTCAAACAAGCTTCAGGAGCTCAAATTGTGGGTTCGCTCATTCGCAAACAGTTCAGGAATCCGATGTCTCCAATTTTTGATTTACGTGTGTATGTGTTTCTATTTAGTAACCACTGCTTAAGCCAATTTTTTTTCTTCTTCTTTTATATACACATGCAGATTTGAACTGATAAATCTTTATTCATATTTTAACAACAACGTACGACCGGGTAAGGCTTCGCAACTAAGATGGACGCCCGATTCTTATTGAGCGTTTGTAAATTGCGGTTAGTTAAACGTTCTTTTGGGGAAACAGAGAATAAACGATTTTTTTCACAATCAGGGGTTTGAGTACCATCTTTTTAATGGTTATTCAACTGTTGTAATTAAATATGGTAAAATAACAATCAAATAAATGGTTATTTTACTATTTTCTTACGGAAATTTTTAGCAGTGAAATAGTCATAGAACTGGTTGTGGAAACATAACCCATTAAATTACTTTTTGATATTGCATTTTTATTTTTCTCAGAATAAAATAAACTTCTCAAAATCTTGGACATCAGCAATAACCCTGGTTCAATATTTTAATCTAATAAATTCAAAAGTAATTTTTTTACATATTGTAGCGGTACGATTCGACGCCTTCATCAGCAGACTTCTGTCTTTTTCATCAGATACCTCTTAGTGAAGCATGAAGGTACTAGCTTTCCACCGTGGAGGTCCGGGGTTTTATCCCCGTCTCCGGCAGACCTCCTGCCCTATCGTATGCTCGCACCTCGTCGTCCGCCACAATATAATAGCTATGAATGGTTTCTACGCTTCGAAGATTTTACGCATATAGTTAATTACCATAGCCTTCATTATGTTATCATAAGTACTACTATTCGAATTGTAAATGGTTCAAAAACCGTGAAAACTTACACTTACAGTTTTAAATGGTTATGAAACCGTAAGCTTTTGTATTTACAGCTTTTTAACCAAGCTGATTGGAAATGGTTTAGACCCGGAAAAAAAATTGTTCCAAACCGTAAATTTAACCGTTAATTAGATAGACAGACTGCTGACAGCTATTTAACCATAATTTCATGACGAAATTTCTAACAGTGTAGAAACTTGACAAGTTCTGAGAAAAACTTACTTTTGTGATACTACACCCTAAGAAGAACATTTCTTCCCTTTTCCCAAGCAGTTGAAGTCTGGTTCTGCAGCGACGAAGAAAAAGAAAAGTTGTTAAATATTTTTTCTTTAAAAAAAAGAAACAGTATTTAACAACACTTTTTAGAAAAATTTAATAACATTAAAAAACCGCACAAGGTTGAGTACCACTGCTTTACACCATCACTGAAACTTAATTACTACTTAATGAAACTTAATTAAATATATTTGTTGCTTCATGAAGTTCTAACTTCAAGAAAATGATATTTATTACAATAAATGTATTGTTTGTTTTCAATTCTTGTCTTGAAGATATTTTTTTTTAGATAATACTATCTGATCCCCTGCAAAACATCAGCCGACTGTTTAACAATCAAACTAATCATGATGATTGCTCGATATAAACAAGCTAAGGTATTACATACCCAAAGAATTGGAAATTAAAAATTGAGTTAGGAATGGAAATTCATTTTAAGAACTGGAAATAAATTCGTAAAGTCCGAAAGTTACGATAATAAGTAAAAATATTATGATACTTTTCTATGCTATTCAATTAACATTCTACCATAGTTTGCTTTTGGTATGACGTCAGTATCGTATCGTACTGCAAAATTTAATCGTAACTAGTCCACGTTAAGTGATATGGATTAACTTGTAATCAGCGGAATAATTTGCTTTTTGAAGACAAATCATTACTTAAAATCACCATAAAGATTTTACAGCTGTGTGAAAAGTTGAATGGTATTAAAGAAAATATTTTCATCAAAGAAATGCATTGCAAAAATTATCGATATTAAACCAAACCATTAATAGCACACCATAAAAATCAATATATGGTGAAGCCATTGTGCCATCAATAAGCTAATCTAAATTCCACTCTAAATGGGTTTCATACCACTGGAAATGCGTATCATATTGTAGAACTATTCCATGCGACGTAGCACGGAATCAAACCGAATTTGTACATAAACCGGAGCATTTATACTCTACAAATCTAGGTTTACTTCTATGTGAAGCCACTCGTAATAGTTATGATACCACCAGAGAAACTAAGCCTATTCGTTTAGTTGTAAAACGCCTATGGGGAGAGGGTACCTTCAAAACTGTATTTGAATTATGAGGGAATTGATGTGGAAATTTTGTCATTTCTTTATATTGTAAACACGCATCGCTTTATAAGTTTTTGAATTAATGTTTTGAATGTATCTTAGGAAAAATAATTTTTTAATTAAATGATTTTGTTAGTGAAATATACAGTATAACCGAAAAACATCTGATAATAAATAACAGCTGAGACTAGTTCTGAAATGGAACTAATTTCAAAACTAACTTAAGGAATAAGTTTTGCTAAAAGAGGGCGTGCTTTAAAATATTAATTGTTTAAATGGGTGTAAAAAAATGCAAAATAACACAGTGTATCAAATAATTTTTAAGACTAGGCTAATAAAATGAAATAAAAACTAGTAATTATATTTTTAAAAGTATTTTTATTAAAAATAAGCTCCTTCGGCTTCAATACATTTATTACAGCGGTTTAACAACGATTCAAATGCCTGTTTCAGCTCACATTGCGGGACTGCCTCCAAAACTCGCGTCGTAGCTGGTGTCACGGAATTTTTTAGACTACAGCTGGAACTGAGCTTACAGTGGCGCTATCTGTGTTATCGAGCATTCGTGAAACTTCTTAACTATCAGCTGATCCACTGCCAAAATCTCAGTTCACGTGTTTACTATTTATTTTTTTTACTTTGATGACATTGACACCATACTAACAGTTTCGACGCGACCTTTGGAGGTAGTCTCACAACATAAGCTGGAACAGGCATTCGCTGTAACAAATGTATTAAAGCCGAAAGATTTCATTTCGAATAAAATACTTAAAATATATAATTACTAGTTTTTATTTTATTTCATAAACCTAGTCTTAAAAATTCCTCCATACACTGCTTACAGGCACAATTAAAGAGGAAAAATAAATTTTTACTTTGTTCCAATTAATGTGTAAAGTAGTGTACAGTTGCGATCAGAAATAAAAAAATCTAAAAAGTTAGCTATACCCTTTAAACCACGGAAACGTGCTTTGCTGATTTTTGTTCAAACAAAAACGATTTTAAGATATGAAATATTTTCACCCTAATGAAAAAATGAACGACAAAACCTGCGTTATTAAAGAAGAAAATGCGAAACTCATTCCGTGATTAAAAGGAGCCCCTTTTTCAATGCAGAAAAATATCGAGGTTTTGACGTTTAACTACAGTACCAATGAAGTAAGAAAAGTTGGGATCAATGTAGCTGGAATTATACAAAATATACCAGCTTAGACAATTAACGACTTGAAGAAGAGTGAAAGATAAAATTGACAAGTTAAACGATCGGAGAAAAAAACGTCTTCATGAAATACAAAGCCAGAAAAATAGATAAGAAGGGGAAAATATTTGAATTACTGCTTCCTTAAATTACTTTTCATTAAAATACACAATTTAAAAGGAATTTAGTAGCAACACTAGTACCATGATTTTCTTATACGATGCATTCCTTTACGTAAAAATCTGGGATCTTGTGAATTTCTCATGGAGATTAAATCAAAGCTTACATTTGTAAATGCCCACCCTTTTAATTTACTAAAGAGAACAAGCATAGACATTTCAGTTTAGAAGGTAAATAATCCAACACTGTAGAGTGAAACGCTTGGGATTATGTAGCATTGCATGTCATTAGTGAAGCCACAAGAGTAAAATTCCAGCAGTTAAAAACATGTTTAAAAATCACTACTATCCCAGTCCTTTTTCAAAAATATTCATTGTCATATGTGGAGAAATACAAAGGGAATCGCATCTTTCTTTTAATGATTATCTCTCTTTTATTTTTCAACTTCAAAATGCCGAAAGTCTAGGTAATATATTTTCTTGAAACTAAGAACTTTTTATCAAAATCCAAGAAATAAATTAAATGAAGAAATAATAAATAAAAATGAAAACAAAGGACATTAATAAACAAAATAAAGTTGCATGTAAAAACTAATGCTTGAAAATTTTTTTCTCTATTTTTTAAATTTCTTGTCTATTGAGATTTTTATTTATTTTAGACCTATTCCTGTACACCCTATTCAGAAAAATGGTTTAACATCATTTACAAACTTCCCAATGATAGTACAGTTATTTCCACTTTAGAAATATTACTATAAATACAAAAATCCAATAATAATATGGGCGGATTAGAAAAATTTCCTGTACATAAATTATAATACTAGCATTTGTGATAGATCTCTATAACAATATTTTGATTAAATAGGGAAAATAGAAACAGTTGAAATGAGAAAGAAAACAATCCAATACCGAGCGGTGAAGAGCACGCCACTACTCCATTATGTCACATAAAATAACTGCAGACGCGAAAATATGCGTCCTGGAGTTTCAAGTGTGTACAAAAATAACTACCACCTGCAAAACGATGTGCCCATATTTCGCTAGAATTATTCCCTGAAGAGCACCACATGTCACCCTTGATCAAGTAATGAAGAACAAAAAAGATCTTTTGCAGTTGATATAGAAGAAGAACGAAGCAACAATGAGTCTCCTGCGAGCGATATTGTCAGTGAGTCCTTGGACCTTTAATCATGCCGCCTATAAAAACGCCATATTGTTTTTTCGGATAGTTGCGTTTGTTTTATTGGAGCTACATTTTCTTTTCTTACGAGCGCATCTTATTGTAAACAGAGAGCGTAAAGGAAAATGAATTCGCATAAAAGTATTCGTAAAAAAAATTACGGGAGTGAAGGTATTTTGGAAATTACTTTTTGAAACGTTAGTAGGAGATCATTCATAAATGATGTCACGCTTCGAGGGGGGTAAGGGGGGTTCGAGAAATTGTGACAAAGTGTGACAAGGGGAGGGGAGTGGGTTATAAGAAGTGTGACATCATGCATTATACAACATAGCGTGACATGTGACAAAGGGGGAGGGGGATCCACTGAAGTGTGAAATATTGTAACAAAGAGGGAGAGGAGGGTCAAATATATGGGAAAAAAGCGTGACATCATTTATGAAGAGCCCCGTACATAAATTCTAGTAAGGTGCTGCAATTTTTTTGTATTTTAAATTATGAACATTCGTTTTTATATTATATTATATTATATCAATGCAGGTAGAAAAACATAAAAATAATAAAAGTAAAAAAAACATAAGTACAACGTATGGAAATTATAAAGGAAAATCTGCATGTAAGATATGTGGCATGTAGAGCTAGAAATTTATAAATTACGCACATAAAAAATTTATTGATTTACACAAAAAGAGATAGAGAGAGAGAAAGAGAGAGAAAGCATGAGCACGGAGCAACGAGTTTTTGATTGTAACTGGCGCGGAGCCAGTTACAGCCGGCGCAAAAGAATATTCTGAACTGCTCCGAGTTTTTATTTATTCTTTTTTTACTTTTTCATAATTAAAAAAAACATAGCTTAAGAAAGAGGTAACTAGTAATAAATTATTATTCAAATTATTCGAAGCACGGAACGTAGCTGGAGTGGAGACGGAGCAAGTGGGAGCAAGACGGCGTAACTCAAAAAAGTGTCTGCTCCAAATCCCTAATTCTTAATGTGCATAAAAGGGGGAAGATTTTAACCCCCTTTCCCCCAAACTCGAATCTTAAAACGTTGGGACGTTTTACCAATTGTTATTGGAAGTGTAAGATAGATTTTGCAACCAGTTTTGAACTTTTTTTCTTTTTGGATAATAGGGTTAGGTTATTTTTGTTACCTAATTTTACTTTACTATTTAACCTTGCCCTTGAAATGCAAAAAGTATTGTTTATGGAACTGCTGCAAAATTATAAAATATTACCACCAATAATTTGCCTTTAAAATGTTCCGAGGTCGGCTCATATTTCTTACGGTTCTTAATTTCATTCGGGGCTTCAGAAATAATGTGGACGTTATTTAGAAAATTACTCTTATTCTAATAGGAATTTTAAGGAATGATGTCCTGATTTTAATAATAATTTTAAAAGAATGTTTTCCTTATTGAAATGGGAATTTCAAGGGCCTTTTATTTTAGAATAATCGCTTTTGAACAGCCGGAATTTTTAGGGGTACTGGTTACTTTATTCTAATGATAATTTTTGAAGACTTTCAGACTAAAAGTGAAGACTTTTGTTGACTTTCTTTAGAAAAATTATCTATTCAAAGGGATTATCATAAATGGGGAGTTTAAAATAATTTTTTAAATTTTTTTGAAAAGAATGTTACACATTTGAGACGATTTCCCTT
The DNA here is from genome assembly GCA_038502835.1 of Octonoba sinensis. Classification (NCBI taxonomy): domain Eukaryota; kingdom Metazoa; phylum Arthropoda; class Arachnida; order Araneae; family Uloboridae; genus Octonoba; species Octonoba sinensis. The sequence continues at coordinate 47,001,466 of CM076603.1, forward strand.
ATTTTCTTCGGCAGTGACTTATGCAGTATTCGGGGTAACCCGTGCAAGGCCGGGCACGTCAGCTAGCGTCTAAATAAAATTCACTTTAAAGTTTTGAAGTGTTAGTGCATTAGTTTTTTTCTCCTTTATGCCTGTGAAAGGGCAACCAAATAAATATACATGTATGTAAGTTCAACTATAAAAAAACCTAGCATTTTAAACCTAGCACATAAAGCAGGGTGCGTACGCGGCCTGGAAAACCTTGAAAGTCCTTGAATTACATAATTTTTTTTCAAGGCCTTGAAAGTCCTGGAAATTTGGAATAATGTACAAAAATATCTGGAAAGTCCTTGATTTTCACATTTTTACTATTTCTTTGTAGCTTATCAACAGGAAAATTCACCTTTCTTCAAATTCCTACCTGCAGACATGTTATTTTTCCGTATTTTGACGGAATTCCGTAGTTTTGGTAATTTTGGAAATTAAAAATTTCGCTTCCAAAAAAATTCGTAATTTGGATTTCTTTTTCTCTATTTTTTTTTTTTTTTTTTTAACCCTATGAACATTTTTGAAAGTAGCCTGTGTAGAATCCTGCGAAGTTTCCCAAATTACGAGTAAAATTTACACATTCGATTCGTTTTTGGCGCTTTTAAGTGTCAATCCCGATTTTTTTTCAGCACTTCGAAATCTGGTTGCATCGGTTTCGGCAAAACTTCCTAGGTCTCGTTTAATATCGGATTCTTCCCCTTAGACATCAATAAATTTGAGCTTATCATTATTTTTATTCTTTCCTAAGTTTTAGCTTCTGTAAAGAACGTGCAGAAACGTCATTTTGTCACGCCCACTCTAAATGTCACCGATAATCAAGGAATTTTTAGCTTTTAAGTTTTAGTTTTCTGTTGATTATAATTATTAAATATTAGAACCTTATTGAAAATCTATGTTAAAAAATTTTTTGCCAAAAATGTTTCGTTTTTTAAATTGTTTTTTCTTTCTTTTTTTTTTGCATGTAGTTTAAAATGTGTTAAAATTTTAGATCGTCTTTAGCCATTAGGGTCCCTCCCCCCTTTTAAGTACTCATTTTACATTGTTACAAAATAAATAAATAATATTTCTTTCTATTTTAATTCAATGTATAAAAACATGTAAAAAATTCTTCACACCTAATTTTGAAGTTGTTTCATTTCATTGAAATTTTTATAGTTATCAAGTATGAAGTAGTTATTTCAGTTTAAGAAGTTATTTCTCAGAAACATGTTTATTTCTTTAAAAAATACCATGCCACTTCCATGCCTTATTTTGGTTAGACATAATGCCCCAATCATTTTTTTATATTAAAGTAATGAGTTGACTTCCTTAGTATTTAATAATTCTATTGCATAGTAATTTATGCTTGTAATATACTTTTTAATAAGCTTTTACAAAGCGTTATGTCGTGATTTTTCAGTATTTTTTTTCTCAGTGAGGCACATGTCTGACCTGACAAGCAATAAAGCTATGGCTCGTTACATACACAGCCGATACAACACAATCTAATTAATGTGCGATGTGATAAATTTTTATAGTATTGAATATGAAGTTATTTTATTACAGTTAGAGTGCTCTAAATTAAATAATATTAAAGAAATCTTTCTGGCTTGTAATGTATTCGAAGTAGTTAGATTTACTTCATTTGAAACACTTGATTTTTGCTATGAAGAGTCCTGGAAAGTGCTTGATTTTTACTCGGAGAATAGTGTACGCACCCTGATAAAGGATCACATTATGAACAATCCTTAAAATGTACACATCTTATTTTATCTTTAATGTTTCTATCCGAAGCAATAACTGAAAGCGTTTTGCAGTTTATTTCGCAATTCATTTCTCAATTTTCGCTATCAAAATTTACGACAACATTTATTTCAAAGAATATGTATGTGTTAAATTCGACGGTTTATAGCAAATATTTAAAAAGTTTGATTGCTTAAAAGGGCTTACATAATTTATGACATTTTATTTCATAAAAGGAGTGTGTTACATTTTATCGTCGCAAAATTTTGCTCTTAAACAGCTTGTTATTCCGAAGTTTATGATCCAGAGTGTATAAAGTAATATTTTCCGAAAGATATAGAATATGTGAAATCTTTATTCAATGAAGCATAGAAAATATGTTGAAAAGTTTGCATAAACTGCATAAGACGCTGCTTTTCTATTGCTTTATGGAAAGTGTTACGTTTGGTATGTAACATTATGTATTCTGTACTATAAGAAAATAAACTGCATACCTGTCCCCATAGTATAATTTTGATTCCTTATATTAATTAACGGAAAAAAAAAGTATTTTATTCTAAAAAAGGGAATAAAACAAGAAAACGAAAAAGCATTAAAATAAAGTTATTTTTTAAAAATAAGTTTTCCAGCGATTTTATAAAAAAATGGTCGCCTATTTAAATCTTGTAAAATATTGCAGTTTCATGTTTGTACATGTTTTTACACTCTTCTGTGTATTTAATAGCATTCTTTTAAAAGGTCTTAGTAATTTGCTGAATTTTGATCGATAAAAACTTCTTTAGAACAATATATTTTCCGTTTAAAAGTCATATGTAAAAGCCAATGATTTACATATGATTATACATCATATGTAAATCATTGGATTTAAAATTGGCATTAAATTGTTAAGTACTGCACAATGTGTACTGTACACATATCACACCTTCAATACAATAGTGTCATAACTCCAAAAATACAAAAGGAACCAAATTCAGAATAGTTATATTTTGCTGAGTGTTTCTTTACGTAATAAAGGTGTCTCCTTATTTGCGTTACTATTAAAATATACGATATAGTTCACTGTGACTGAAATGTAGCATAATTCATTTGATAATACAATAAAACCTCACTATAACGCGGTGACTATTATGTCCCCCTACGTTGAAACCACCCTTTATCATTGCTATTAAAGGGGATTTCTTACTTTACATTGTAAATAAAGCCAGCCGGAGCTCGCAAATATTCTAGCCGAAGAGATCCCATCCCTCCACCGCACACACTAACATATAAATGATAAACCCCTATTGTGATAGGTCCTATTTACATCTTTTCTGTCTTTCAACATAGGACACTATATAGATTGATTTCAAAATCGAGTGAAATCGCCCTGGTTGGCTCTAACTAGTTTCTCTTGACATGGGCGGAGCTCAATCTGTCACGAACTGTTGAGTTCAATGCTTAACTCTTCTATTTCCAGAAGTCTAGTTATCTGCAGACTTCTGAACACATAGGTACGAAGAAGTAACACATAACTAACATAAAGAAGTTACACAAAGTGTAACTTAACAAGTTAACTAAAACAAGTTAAAAACTTGTTTTGGTTACAAATAACACAAATACTTTTGTACTAGTTAATGAGGAGTTCAAAGAAAAACCAGTAACATTAATTTCCTTTTTTTTTTTTTTTTTTTTGGAGAAAACACGGTTTGACTATTTGCTCCTCATATGGGGAAAGAAATGAACATCCATATTTTGCGAGTTCAAAAATTAGTAATTGTATTCCATTTCGCACCAAACCTGGAAAGAAACTGAAAAACAAAAACAAAAACACAAAACAATGGATTTAATAAATGCATATACAAAACGCCGTAAATCATAATATATAGACAAACCCGCAAAACCAGTAAATAAGTTCGTCCTGATCTCAACGAGCCTAGTTTCCCGTGGGCGAAACTCAAATTTGCAAAACTTTGTTCCAGACTAATCCATATGTTAGATAAGTATTTCTAGGATTCAAATTTCCCCGCAGACCATAACATTTTGCCTTTCGCATTGTTCAAAGTTTACCACAAAATTGTTTAAGATAAAAAAAAAACTATTCAAAAGAAGTGCTCACCCCGAGATCTTTCAAACAGAAAGCAAGCAAGAAAAATAAGTCGAACGGAACCATTTTCTCAAATGTTACTATATTAGACCGACCATAGACCGACTGTCTCTCATAGAGACCAACAGACTCCATCTCTAAACTCTCTCCCCCACCTCTAAACCTAACTCTATTTTTATTTTTATTTATTTTTCAACTTTTACATAATTACTTATTTTTATTTTTGTTTTATTATTTTTTACAGCGATGATTTTAAAAAATGTTTAGTTTTCCAGTACTTTTTTAAAATTTGCTTTTTTATAGATTTTTAGCAACGGATCATTCATAAATGTCACGCTTCGAGGGGGGAGGGGGGCTCGTGAAATTAGGACCAAGAGAGGGGAGGGGGTAGCAATAAGTGTGACATCCTGCTTATGCAAAATACCATATGTGACAAAGAGGGGTAGGGGGTCCTCTAAAGATAGGTTGAAGATATTTTGTTGAAGTGTGTCATTTTGTGACAAAGGGGGAAACGGGATCAAACATATGGGAAATAGTGTGACATCATTTATGAATGGTCACAAATTTCTGTTTTAATAAAATACTAACAATGAAAAATAAAGTTTTATTTAAATTTTACATAATAGCACAATAACAAAAAAAAAAGAAAGATTTCCAGGAAGGCAGGTATTGTCCGTCATTTGCTCAATTATTCAAGATGTCAAAATAAATTTTCGATTCTATCAAATAAACTATCTCTCCAGGGACTTTCATGGATTGCAGACGATATTCTCTTCTCAGCGGAATAATAATGTTTAGCCTTATAATTCCTCAGAAAAATTATCCCGTTGAGGATTGTCTATGTTGACTTAGGTCAAAGGAAGAAACAAAAACGGCGCAATAGAGAACCAGAAGTTGATATTGATGAAAAATGAAGCAACAGCAGATCTCGAGAGAGCAATCCGACCTTTCACGAAGACACACATCAATGCTATGTTTTTAGCCGAAAGATTGTTAGAGAAAAAAAAAACTTTAAGTATATATATTGCATCAGGACACGTGTGCTGCGATTTGGCATTAAAAAAACTATAAATAAAGAATGATAGTTAGAAACCTAATGTATAACGAGATAATAAAACACCTTAATAGTTAAATATGTAATTAAAAATCATAATGCACATATCAAAATAGTAATAATGATAATAATACAGTAAAACTACGACGACACAACCGGGACAAAAATATTTTTCTATTATAAAGAAGTATACGCTAAACCTTTTTTATAAAGAATGTTGTCTGCATTTGAGTGGTGCCCGTTAGAAGGAGCAATAATAATTTATTTACACTATTTTCTTCCTAATGTGACGTTAAAAATTGAAGATATTTCGTTAGACACTCAACTTATTTAAAGATAACTTCACTTGAAAATAGGATGCTTAATACAGCGATTCTCAACCTGTGGGGCGCGCTCCCCTAGGGGGGCGCAAGCACACGAGAAGGGGCGCGCGAGGATATTCAAGCGAAAATACTACTTTAAAAATCGATTAACTGACTGAATGGAAAGCACACATACACATAGAAAACAAAATACATTTCGACATATTTAATAACTTATTAAAGTAAAACAAATTACTAAATTGAAACTTTCTCAATCAAAACATACTAATTTAAAAACAAATTTAATAACTATTAGTGACTTCCTGGGGCCTGCCTTTCAAAGCAAAGTTTTTCGAAGGAAGGCTTAATATTAGAAATAGCCACTCACAGTTGTTTCTATATTTAGCCGAGATCTACAGTTTGTCTTCAAAGAAGCCACAGCAGAAAATCCAGTTTTAGGAAAGTAGGATGTTGAAAATGTAATAGAATGCGAAATGCCCTTGTTTTTAGTGTAGAAAAATCATCCTCTACTCCTGTGATTTATTACTAAACTAATTTTATTACTAAATTACTCGTTTTTATTCTTGTTTTGGCAGTTAGTTAAAAATAATTCAAAAACAGAATCTAAAACACTCAATATAAATTATTATTGTTGTAAACATTTTACGGTAAGGGGGGGGGGGGCGATGAAAATTATGATAGAAAATTGGGCCACGAATACTGAAAGGTTGAGAAACGCTGGCTTAATATACACACACACACACACACACAAATATATATATATATATATATATATATATATATATATATTACGGCAAATGTCCGAAATTGGAGAATGTCGACATTCTCGTCTGAGAGATGGCGAATGTCAACATTCACCGGTGATTGTTGACCATTTTCGGATTTCAAACATTCACCGTAACATATATATTGCATTTTCGGTGTTAAACAGTATTCCTTTTTTTGTAATCAGAAGAAACAGCTTTTTTGACTCGCAATTTAACTGACGATTAAGCTTCGTTTTTGAAAGAAAGTAGTAAAATGTTGCTTCCGAATAAGAAAATATTGAAAGAATTTTTAATACTCTAGGACTACATGGAGTTTCAAAGCTTGTCTTGCTTTTACTCACGTATATTCCTCTTTTCATTTTGTTTACTGTTTTTCTTCCCCCCCCCCTTTTTTTTTTGCTATTTTTATTATGCATTTCAAAATACGAAAAACTGTCCTGAGATAATCTAAACTTCTTCGATTTCTATCTTTACCTACACTATCTTCAACAGCACATCAGTATTTATTTCTTGTTTTGGTTTATTACTGAATTAGTGTGAATCCCATAATCTTGATGCCTTTTTCATTCCCTCAAGTTTTATTAAAATTAAAAGGCATTGCGGGAGAACAAAGTCAGCACAAAAAAATATAACAGTCTATCACGTAAAGCTTCAGTCCCAAGAAAGAATTTTACTAGTGCGTATGAAATTTACTAGTGCGTATGAAATGTATGTAACCTTTTATTTATATTTTAATTTGGTTGTAGTACTCAAATTCAAAATGTTTATTTCCTTTTGGAAATTTGATAAATGAAAATATGATTAATTTAAAATTGATGCCATATTTTCTAATACCTTAGAACTTAAAAAAAACTTAAATTTCATTTTAAACAAAATTGTTTATCCTATTTTATGGTGCTTCAATTGATTTTTTAGAATCTTTAAGCTTGATACTACGGATTAATAAGCGCAAAATTCAGAAAAAGGGCGCAATAAAACCACGTTTTTTTCAGTTTTAAAAGTTGAGCCTCGAGGTGCACACTAGCTGGACAAAGTCTGCAAAAAAAGTGTAAAAAAAGTGTACAAATTCTGAGCGTATTTTGGCACCGATGAATGTGCATAAAAAGTGCAGATAAACTTTTTTTTTGGCGTGAAATTCGAACTTGTCATAATCTTAACGAGCACCAATAGGAGACATATTATTAATAATAAATGAAGTTTTTTTGTATTGAATTGAAAAGTAGACATCTTTTTTGGCATTTCAAAAATACACGATTTTTGCAAACACGTAGAGATGTAAGTATTGTATGCAAAAAATGTGTACTATTTTTACAAACATAGAATATGCACTTTTTGCATGCATTAAAAATGCAGATAATTTGTACAAAAAGTACATAGTTTTTTAAGCATTAAAAATGTGTTGCTTTTTATGCACAAATTGTATACATTGTATATGTTTTTGCAAAAAAAGTAAACATTTTCTAGCTGAGACAATATTGAATTTGAGTTTTTATTTGGGCAAACATACTCTCAACGCCCCACCGCACAGAAAAATCCTAGATACGCTGCTGAAGCAGGACTAGCTATTCTATGAGGAAGACTAGTAATCCTTGTGTGGCTACATTACATTCAATCAGAAAAGCTTACGCAGATATAGTAACTCAGGTATGAAACTTTCGACAAATTAAAAAAAAAGTCGATCTTCACTAAAAGTAGCACAAACCCTTGAAGAAGGGAAATGCAAAGTAACAGAGAGTATATTTGAGGGTGGAGCGCTGCCCCCCAGAGAAATGACTAATAGTCAACGGTCTGACTTCCGCCCCAGCCGATAGATGGCAGCATCTACTATTTTTTTCCCAATGGGGCTGCGGTATTGTTCCTCAACCATTGCAGACCTAGTGCGTTCCCCAGTAATTGGTACCATCTCTTTCAGCGGCACCACAATGAGCGTGGTACCATCGTCGAATGAAAATTTTGACGTTCTCATCCGGCGATTTCTCATGACGTTCGCGGCATGAGAAATTTGACTAAAGTTTTGACGATTTTTACTACCATACTGAGAGTGTTCCATACCACTAGATGGCTGTACCTGACCTCTCGTTGATGCAATATGCACTAGGAATTTAATTTAGCCGAGAGTATTCAAGCCAAACGGATACTCAAGGGATCTTTAACATGCCGCATAATCATACGACATGGACGCAGACGATTTTCTGCATCTTGGAAATCCACCACCGACTTGGGCCATGTTTGAACCTGCGATCTTGGGCATACGAGACCTGCGTCTTACCACTACGCCACCCTGTCGCAGCATCTACTATCCACCTCCACAATTTTTTACAGAATACGTATTGAAAAAAAAAAGGACATTCTCCTGTGCTCTGCACCCAAGGTAACTGCTAGTGATCGAAAATAAAACTTTCGCATCCACGAATTTAACGACGTGTACTCTGTGATAATTTGGTGGCGACGAGGATCGACCCTCTCGTGGGTTATTTCGGTATTTTTTTTCCCTTTATACTTTAACCTCTCAAATTTTTGGTACCTGTAGAAACAATTATTTACAATCTATGTAGTGAAAGGTTTAATAAAAATCTCTAAAAGCATCCGAGCACTTAAATTAAATTCCACCTGCATTCCTCTTCGCTTTGGAATTATTTACTCATCTATATACTTAACACAAGAAAGCCTAAAAGAATTCTAGTGCTGAATTCCGTACACAGACGAAGAATTTCGATCTTTTATTTTCGAATCTAGTTAAAATATTTCGCTTTTCATTTCATGAAATTAAATGAAGTTTTTTTTTTTTATTATTATTATTATTTTTTTTTGCGTTTGCACAAAATAGCGATTGCCGCAAAATTTATTATTGTTTTTCTTTTCCCTTTTTTTTTTACTTAATATACAAAAAAAATTTGAAAAATATCCTAAAAATATAATTTTTTAAATAAAACTGCATCTATTTCCTACATTTCAGAACAAAAACTGAAGAACGAGTATTTTAAGGTACAATTATAATCTTAAAGGATCTAGTTTAAAAAATAATTTGATGTATATATATCTCTCTCTGTATGCATATATATTAGGGTGGCCCTTAACCATATGTAATTTTTTGAAGTTAAAAATTTTGATGCTCCCAACCCCTGATCCTGTTCAAATGATGAAAAAAAAGGGCTATGCAAAATTTCAGCTTAATCATTTAACGTTTAGGCGACCCTCAAAGAGCTTGAAGTAATGCATATTGATTAATTCCATTACAAACATGTATATTTTTCCCTAGCTCCTAGCTTGTCCGTTAGGTCTTTGAGAAATGTATGTGGAATTTTCTGGTCTTCCCAGCAATTTTTAAAAACATTTCAAATCAAATTTCAACAAAGTAAATTATAAAAAAAATTTCAAAACAGCATGAAAAATTAATACACAGTTGATTTTTAAAAATAAATCACATAACTTCGATAAGAGCAAAGCGTTTTTATTTACTATAATACTTTTGATAGAATTACAACGTAATGTAAGCGAAATAACAATAAATATTATTTTTTCATGAGTGAGGATTTAGTAGCAGTTGGATTTTCTTAAGCTCTCCGGCAGCAATTTGTAATATAAATTGTTTCTCAGCTTCCCCTTTTGTAAGAAGGTTATTATAATCTTGAATGAGTTTGATAGCTCTTTCTGCAACGTCATTCCCAACAATGATGGTCTGAAGTTTTTCAATTCCACTCTTATAACCAACATCATCTTTCCATGTTAAAGGGTCTTTGTACAGAAAATCGGAGCTGATAGAAAATCTCGTGAAGAATTTTTTTGTACTAGAAGTTACAAAAGACGGAAACTTGACTTTTGAAAATGATGAAAAATCGTTTGGGTGAAGAACGTATCGCTTAAATTGATTTGTATCTTCTTCCTGTTCTTCACTTCCTTCAACCTCCAGCATAACTTGAGCCACACTTGTCTTAACATCTATTGGAACATTGTCATCAAGAAAGGAAAGAGCCACAGTTTCAGGAACTAAGTACCAGAGATGTTTTGAAAATGTTTTTGCAGTAGCCTTACTGATTTCTGGATCAATAGCCTGATAATTTAGCAATTGATAAAGGAAAAGAAAATCATGATAGGGTGCTTTAACTGCATCTGGTGACAAGAACCATGCACGAACATACACTCAATCAAGAAAAATACATATTCTTCTTAAGGAATTCTTCTCCCTATGAGATAATTTAAATTGATCTTGAAATAAGAACATTTTAAATGCATAGACTGCTTTTGACATCCATCTAGCATGACTTACAGCTCCTGGTATATGAAAGGATATGCCATTCTTTGAAATGCCTCCAAGAAAGATCATTGTTAACTCCAACAATTATCGATAATCATCCTGCAGTTGTTTATGAGTAGCAAGCTGATCTTTAATAAAATGAATAATGAGCGGACATCATAAGGCACCTCATGTTTATCATTTATGTAAACATTTTTGTCAATTTTAACCCAAGTTTCTCTAAATCTTTTGAAACGTGGCACGTCTGGACCAGCAGTCGCATCCATCAGCAAGTCGAAACATCTTCTCAAAACTAATTCAAAAATGTGATGACGACAAGGGAGGTATAACAGGTCACGATTGAACAACTTTTCTAGATTTATGCAGGCACCATTTATTCGACCTCTGTTGCTTGCTGTAGTATCACAGCAAAGTGCCTGAATTTTGTTAGCTATACTCCATTTTTCGACTGCACGGTAAACAGCCAACGCTTGCTCTTCTCTTGAAGATTTTGGGATTTCAGGCACTCTCAGCAGTTGCTCTTTGCCTTGAAAGGTGACTGTTATTGCCAGTCTATCAAACTTTTCTACACCTGTTAGTGCTGGGAGCAACTTTCCATTCAAGTGTAACACTAATTCTTGGCAGTTGTATAATTTATATTTGTTCTGTATTTCTGTGTATCTCGCTTCTCTAATTTTTTTTCTGAGATTTTGAAAAGAAGTACGATTTATTACTAGATTTTCAGTATCATGCCCGAAAGCTTCTGCAGCAGCCATTAATATGATAACTGCATTTCTAACAGTAATTGTGCACCTATCAAAAACTTCACAAAGACGCGGAGTTAAAAAAATGTAATGTACCTCGACGGTCTGGATCTATGGACGCAGTTGATGCTGTTGGTGATATCTGTTGAACGATGGTAGAATTTTCACTGTCGTCACCACTATCACTATTTTGGCTGTTTGGTGTTGAATCATCAGTTTTCACAACAACAGGTTGACAAGTAGCAAATTGTTGTTCCATTTCTTCATAAGTTCGTTTTTTCCTGACACTTTCCATTGCAGAGCGTTTTAGTGTTCTTTCTTCCCTATATTTTAGTTTTTGATCACTATCAGTCATGGAGCCCGGTCTTCCTTTTTGGCGCTGAAGAATTAAAAATTTCTTATCGTCTTCAATTTTTCATCTGTTCCAAAACATCTGAGTGAGCTATGTCAAAGAGATCGTCCATTTTTTCTATGAAAAGATTTCTTTTGTCTTTATCTTTACCCGAAGTTCTTGTCAAGTTTTTCTGTAAACCTTTCCATTGATCATATAGTAAGTAACTTATCAATGCAGTGATCAGTTATTTTATAAGGAATTCGAGCTTTTGGCATTTCATTCCCTCTTCGAAGGGGGAGGGGGTTTGTGAAAGTGTGACAAGGGGAGGGGAAGAGGTAACAAGAACTGTGAAATCATGCATTATGCAATATAGCGTGGCATGTGTCGAATATATGGGAAAAAGGCGTGATATCATTTAGGAACGGCCCCTTGGCTTATATGACAGATCATGAAAAAATATCTTTATAATAAAAAATATATATCCAGCTGCATCCTTAGTAATGACAGTAATAATAATAATAATAATATGGAAGAAGAACTGAACTTACTCATGTATCGTCGTCTTTTCTTAGAGATTGTAGGATACATCATATGTACCTGCTTCACTTCGAGATATTGGGACAGCCGGAGTGGGAAAGTGTGGTGATGACCTCTACAATAATATGAATAATAACAATGATAATAAGTAAAAAAGACAAATAAAAGAAGAATATAAAAACAAATATTTTTCCAGTTTGTAATTTGATTTATTTACAAATAAAATGTATATACTTATTTTTTGCAAATGTAAAATAAAGATTTTCTGTATCTCATTAAAACTAATGCAAATCTTATTTTGAGCCGCTAAATAACAAAAATTTTAAGATGTTGCGAAACATAATAAGTAGATATCACACATAACTATATTATATATTTTTTTACTCCCAGTAACTCGTCAAATTCTCTGCAAAAAAGAACTCCTTTTTGTCAGGAAAACTAAAATATAAGAATTTAAAACAGTTCAGTGACATGGTAAATAAAACATGTCTTTTATTCTGAAATTCAGTGCGGCGTATTGTTGCTTCTTATTCTCTCATGCGCGAGTTTTTTTTTCTCGCAAACACAATGTGGGCTCTTTTAGTCGCTGATAAGAAGTGACGTATCGTTGAAAAGGCTTAAAAACATGACACTAAACTGAAAAGAATTTCCAGTTCAAATGTACTCTGATCCTTAGTGGAATTTTAATGCGAACCACAAAATAAGATGGCATGTCAAGATAAAGTTATTTTTAAAAGTCAGATATGAATCTTGGTCTAGTTGAGATTTTTTGTGGCTTTCGGAACGTATACTATATTTATGTGGTTCTTCTGAGCGCTGCGTTTTATATACAATCTTTGGAATATTTTCTTTTAAGTAAAGCGCTCTTAAAAATGTCACTGAATTTCGAAAACTGTACTTTTAAAGAACAAAGGCAAAGGACTGTCAACTGTTAATATTTATAGTTTATCATTAAATGAAGCATTTCAAAGAAAGAAACAGGCAGTTTCTCCCTTATTGACACCGATCTACTTATAATTATAATCTGCAAAAATATATTTACTTTCAATGTGAAATCATAAATTACGTAAAGTTTGTTTTCTGTCAGGAATTTCTCCGAACTCTTAGATGCTGACAAAATTATTTTAAAAAAAATGAATATAGAAATAAGGAATGCAAGAAAATGAAATGAAAAAAATATACTCAGTAACGGTCCATTTTATCCACGGGACGTATACAGACACACTCGATTGTTTGCTTATTAATGATTGTAAATTGATTCATAAATGTTGCTTACAACTTCATTACTTTAAACATTTCATTCACTTGAAACGAATTTTACTACTTCAAAAAGATAATGAAATATACTTAAAATGAGTTAAATTGTATACACTGTTAAAATAAACCTGAATTTTCAGAGTGTGTTTCGACTGGTTTTAACGGAAGATTACCGTAGTGCTTCAATACATGGTTTTTTCCTACCAAAAACGGAAATAACACGTCCTGAAAATACTAGAACGGGATTTTTCCGTTTTACGGTTGCTGTATTTTCACAACCTGATTTGGATTAACGGAGAAAAAAGTAATGGACATTCTGTCAAATCTCGGGAAAATATCATCAGAAACGAAGTATTTCCGGCAACTCTGTTGCCGTACTTTTTCCGTTATTTTCAGGAGATTTTTTTAGTGTAATGATAAGTTGTTTATTACACTGATGCGAAAAACTTCGTTTGAATAGCATTCAATTGAGCGTTATATTATTGTATAAGATAAATTATCAAAATGATTTGTGCTAAATTGTAAGTACAAAGATAAAACAACGTAAAAAATCACTAATTCAGAATAAAAAGTATCGCAAATAGATATTTCGAAACGACAATGGAGCCATTGTAGCTTCAAAATAGCTATTTGCGATACTTTTATTCTGAATTTGTGCTTGCTTTTTTACGTTTTTTATCTTTGTAGTTACATCATATTATTGTATTTAGCATGCATAAAAAATCACCTATTTTGCCTTCTGGTCAAAATATTTCTGATCATTAGCATGTTTATATCATCCCTTTGCTTTTTGGCATTTCTTTTTCAGTTGAACTATCCATGTTGTAGAATTATTTCATTTAGGTACATTTAAAAAGAATCAAATTATATATCTTTGTTTCTAAAAAATCAAATCATTATAAATTTTATCCTATTTTGTTTACTTCAGCTTTATTTATAATCATTTCTGCACTTCTTCAAGAAAATTACTCCCTGAGGAATTCTCTATGTCAGTTGAGGTCAAGACAGGAGCTGAAAGACAGCGCTATAAGACAGCTTGTAGTTGATATTGATGATGAATGGAGTAACAATGAGACTCAAGCGAGTCATTCTTCCAGTCTAAATGGATACTTACTCGGAAATTTTCCTCATCGCCATATTGTTTTTTTCGGTCCGCTGCTTCTTTATTGATACTGTTTTCTTTTCAATGACCCATCTTTGTTCTTTATCTATCGGCTATTCCTAGGCTCTTTTCTTTATGTCAGAAAAATGATTCTTCGAAATTTCAAACTGAGTGCTTTAGTTTCCAAAGTACTACATTGTGATGTTTAGTGCTCGTAGAGTAAATTTTTAAATATTTTTGTTTGTTGTGAGCTATCCTAAGACTATACTTTGTTTATGTACAGTGGAACCGGGTTATAGCCAAGGATTTCGGAGATATGTTTGCATCCGCGTACAACACGACCACTGAATGCTGCTTTCTGCAGAATACAAAATTAACGACATTAATACATTCCAATACAGAACTAATAGATTTTTAATTAAACATTTGTCATACTTTATTGGAATTATATCACGTATTAATAAATATTAAGTATGTTAATTATATGAATTGAAATAAACATATACACAAAATATCAGTAATTCTTAATGGACATTTAAAAAAAGTCTGGAGAGCAGGTAGAGTATATTTTCTTGAACCATGTTTGAAATCTAGAAGTGTACAGTTCGACCACGAATTTCTGACACTTGGACGCTTCTGCGCATGGCAGGAAAAGGGCGAATCCAATCGAGTTTTAGGGAGTTTCGTTTTGCAGGTGCGTCTATCAGCTAACGAATCAGTATGTTAGATTCTTTGATTGTTGAAAGCAACCAGATTTTTAAACTGACAGCATCATGTTTGAAAGAAAAAAGTATGCTTAACGAATTAAAACGAGAACAGAATATGGCACATTTCTGATACTAGCAGATTCTCCCTTGAACATGAATGGGCTCTTCTTGGCCTCCAACAGATTGTTTTTTCTGCGGAAGAACTTCACATCATTCATTAAAAACAAAAGAAAATGGACGCATGAGACTATGGTGTCTAAGAAAGCATAATTTTTAAACGTATATCTTACGATAACAACGGAAGAGGGTGTTATGCGCGGGACAAGCTGTTCCGTGGAATACCACGGCACGTTATAACGAGGTTATAATGCAGTGTCTATCTCCCCCTACTATTTGCTATTTTCATTACGTAAAGCAAAGATTTGACTGAAATATTTATCTGAAATTTTGGCTTAAGTATTTTCTCGTTTAAATCTCTCATGGATAATTACTTATCACTTCATATTATTAAATCTTTCAGTTCAGACTGAATATTCATGCATTATGCTGTTAAGTTTTTACGGAGAATGTTCAAGCGATTATAGTAGTCAACGCTTTGAATTTTATTTCAAATTAACTAATGACTGCAGAAAAACTGCTTTTTTCTAATTAATTTACAATTAAATTGCAGAAAAATATTACAGATCAACCTAAAGCTTATTCCTCAAAACGTATACCCACGCAAGTAACTACGGAATAGCAAAGGAGTTCTCTATTTTAGCGGACATGAAAAATCATTAAACGATTTTCTACCCCTTAAATTTATTACTACCTAACCATACCCTTTCGTTGTGCATTTAGCAGTGGTGTGTACAAGGGTATGTGAAGTGTGACATGTTGTAACAAAGGGGGAGGGAGGGGTCAAATGTATTGAAAAAACTGTGACTTCATTAATAAACAGTCCCTAACGGATCAACACATTCTGGTTGTTCAGAGATTCATCAGAAGCATTATTATGATGTATAGACCGGGTCTTTGAAAAGAGAACTTGTGATACTCAAGCTCTGTGTCAATATACGATTTTTTGTCAAGAAGGAATGAACTTTGTGAAATTTAGCCGTCTTCTCCGTAGAGCAACACTGTATTAAATGCAGACAAGAATTTATAATTAGTAGTTTTAGGTTTTGATAATTTTGTAATCTTATAAGGAAAAAAAATATAAAGAAGTAGTCTTACATACAAAAAGAAAAGTTTTAAAATACAGTAGAGCCTCGGTTATCCGAACCCCGACTAACCGAGTTCCGGGTTAATCGAGGTACATTTGACCTTGAAAAAAAAAAAAAAAATTGGCAGCCGATGGCGGCGTTACCAGCTACAACCATTGCGTGAAACGGCCGTAAAGAATCGAGTGAGTTCCGTTAAACAGAAAACAATATATACGTATAAAATTCCAAGAAACAACTTTAACTGAAACATGTACTACAAAGCTGTGTACAGGTAAAACTAGATATTTGTATGTATGTAACGTCATTTTTTTCATTTTATAATATAACGGTAAATGTCTTTTTTTACAACGTTTTTCTTAACTCGCTTTGTTGTCTGTCCGCGGAATTTTGCAATCGAATTTTCGACCGTTTCCCGATAAGCTATTGTTCTGAAACTTTACATATAGCTCAGAACCAGATGAAAATGCAATATTCTACCACGCCTAAAAAATCCGACAGGTAGTTCCTTTTATTACATCTTTGACGACACTTTCATTCATTTTAACCCATGTTTCCTTTCCGATTTTTACAGAGTCCGTGTTATCCGAGTTTTCAATTATCCGAGGTACATTCGGTCCACATTACCTCGGATAATCGAGGTTCTGCTGTCCCATCAATGCGAGAGTAGTCAGAATCTCAATATATTTTTGCTTTCACAAATGCTGAATATGTGAGCATAGAAATATTGAGTGCATAATGTTGGGAGTGTGGGAGTGGAGAAAATGAAGTACACATTTTGTAAGAAAGCGTTTTACTTACAAAAGAAATTGTTCAAAATATTACAGCTTATTTGAACTTAATTAAAATGCTACAGTAGGCATAATGCGCATTCACCCATCATTGATTTAGTTTCCTGGTGCATGAACAATCTGTTCATACTGTAACCTTTTTTAATCATGGAGGTTTCTATAGTGCAAAATATGTCTGTTCAATTCCAAAAGACGAGAGAACAAATATTAGTGATACTACATCACAGTTTGGTGTACATAAATTGTTTAAATGAATTAGAGAATGCTTAGCGCCGTGAAAACCTAGTGGTTACGATGTCGAGCTTAGGATCGGAGGATCTCGGGTTCGACACCTGAGCCACTAAAGACCCCAATGTGCACTTGGGGATACGTGCATGAAAAATGCATGGACCCTGAAGTCTTGAGGCAGTTCCGAGGGTACCGGAGGGAGGAGATTCTCCCTTCCCTTCACTCTCAGGTCAAAAAATGAAGGCAGCGTACTTATGAGGGCGCCATCTGGTGTCATCCAAGTACATAATAAGCCAAGTCGTGCTTCTACCATTGTGGTGCTCATCTATAAACGGAAGGCGCTCCTTGATGTCTTAATTCCTAGTCACTCTGCGAAGGGGAAGTTGGATATCCAAGTTGCATTAGCAACAACAGCAGCAGAATGTTTAAAATGTTTCTTATCAAAGCAACATTAATTAATGATGCTAACGAACGATATTCTCCAAAAATATAAATAAGGCAGTCCTTAGAGCAGAAGCTATTTATTCGTCAATATTTTTTCAACTTGCTAAATAAAACATGTCACATTTTCGAGTTTAAATTCACTCTTCGTGAGAGATATTTCAAAATCACATTCGCGAATCCTTTCTTGATAACACAATGCGGATACGTTTTTCTTATTTATTTATTTCTCTTTCTGGGACTGCCATGAGAGCTTAAAAACACGATGTGGAGCTGATACCCGATGAAAAGAACTTTTAGACATGGAATGAAAACAGAATTTTAATACTTGTCACAAAATAAGATGGAATGTCAAGATTACTGCCGTTTTTGAAATTCAGATTTCGCTCGGGATTTTGAGAGTTCCTTATTTACGAAATAGAAGAAGCAATTCTGTCCACACTTCCATTGATGGTATTATGACGATTTTTTGTTCAGACAAAAATCTCAATTCTAAAATCTCTTCATTGAGCTTGATATTTGTAGAGTTTCGTATCATAAATAAAATCTTTTACAAATACATGTTCGTTTTAAAGTACAAAGCATGCACGTAGTATAATAAAAGCCTATTTGTCACAAAGCTTTATACCTTTTATTTATTTGTATATCAAAACTTAACTTAAACTGTTTTGGTTTCATTCAGAGCTACCAAGCCACAGGCCCGGGGTTCGATATAAGCCTGGGGGCAGGGCGGGGTTGACTCAGTCCTCACTTATACATTATAGCGAAAATCAAGCTACAAAAAAATGGTTTTCAATTACTGTTATCAATGTTATTTACAAATTTTAGCTTAAATATTTTTTAACATCTTATTCATGTAGCAGTTTTACACCGCATCTGTTTTCTTTATTAGCTAGTCGCGCCATCTGTTAGTGCTATGCTGCACGAATCCGCTTGCGTATACGGGAAAGCGAATTCAACAAAACATCGTTGCAAAAAATTTAACTTCAAAAATAGTTTTTAAAAAGCAAAATTTAAAGATTTAATAGTATCATTCATGTGTTTCAAGTCGGTATTTAAAGAAAATTAACAACGAACAAGAAGTTGCGTCTAGAACTATACGGGCCTATTTTCTCGTATACACCCAGCCTATGGTTTATAATCTAGCTACGAGTATATCTCTCTTTTTCTCATTTAGCTTTAGTTATAAATACATATTTTTCAACGGTTAATACGTATTTAGTTACTCACTCATTCATTCATTCATTTGCTCATTCAAGTATTAATTCAAGTACAGTAGAACCCGGGTTATCCGAAAAGCACGGAACCGTTACGTTTTCGGTTAATCGAGGTACCATAGAAATTTTCGGATAAGCGAGAATTATTGGCACAGAACATGCTTATAACCAACATGTTCTCCCCGGCACATAGAACTTTTTCCAGCTGTAGAATACAATGGATTGCCAAGCAGACCAATGGACCTAGAGGTTATTAAAATCATCACGGAGGGGTTATCGGAAACGACTTCTGAAATTTTTGATTGAAGGAATAGATGATGGAGCGGAAGGTTATCCAACATTTAAAGTTGGTAAATATGAAAACAGCTGGATACTGGGATGCTTCTTCATGGGATGAAATTCCAACAGAATGTTTAGTAAAACCGTGGAAAAAATTGTGGCGGACGGTTGAATCGCTTGTTTTTGAACGAAGACGAGCCCATCGAAAAGAAACCGGTATTTCAGATACGGAAGCCGTAAAAATCCTGGATGAAGCTCTTCGATACATTGAAGAACAAGATGATGCCACGATTGCAGATCTTTTATTGTTTAAAAGGTGGCGCGACAAGACTGCATTCAAACGGGAAAAAATGAACAACAAAAGAAAATTACTTTTTATTTTGTTAACCCGAATGTTCAGTAAGTAAAACTTTAATGTAACATGGTTGTTTTGTTGCAATAAACTATTTACAAAATATTACTATTTTACGTTTATGTCATCACGTACTGACAATTTTTTGATAGTTATGGAAAAACGGGCCCATTTGCCGTTATGAAAAAAGAATTGAAAAAATGGAGCATTTGCCCGTTATGGAAAAAAACCCGACCCATTTGCCTTTTTGATTAAATCGATTTTCGGACAAACGGGATTCGGATAACCATTGTTCTACTTGTATTTGATTATTTATCCATTCATTTATTCATTCATTCAATCAGAAAAATCCTTCGGATTAATCGCGTTCAAAAATTTTCGTTGGAAAAGAGTCTCGTTTCGTTCCTGTTTGAACTGTTTATCTGTAAATGTTCCACACCATAAGTTCCTTCTGATACAGTTTGTTACAAGCAAATCCGTCTGTTAGATCAGGGTTTACATAAGATTGAAATTTTCCCGTAAGGCCGATGTTTTTTTTTTTTTTTTTTGAACCGTTCAAAATTAAACGACAAGTGTTCACAACAAAAAATATTTCACGTCGAGAGCAAATTCGAATAAGTTTGTTGAAAGGAACTTGGATATTTTATGTCCAGAATTTTTAAAATATGCTTCATATTTCCCCAACACCGCTAAGGTTAAGATTTTTTGAACTGTTCACAAATGAACGAATAATTGTTCAAAAAAAAAAAAAAATATGGAATTAGATGTCTTTACCAAGATCCTTCAAATGCAAAAAAAAAAAAATCTTTCAAATCTGATAGTTACCTCAAAAGATTCCCGGGGAGGGGGGGGGGGCATACAGACAGACAGAGCGATAGACACACATTTTCCCCATCCCTAAATCCTATTTTCAATTTTTTATTTTTCAGTCTTTATTTTTTATTTCACTTATTTTTGACTTGTCTTTATTTTTAAAGAGAATTTTTTAAATTAAGCCTTTTTTCATGCTTTATTATTATTTTGTTTAACTTTTACGGAAAAATAGGCTAGACATAAAACCATGACATATTAAACTAAAATGCAGATACTTTATGTTCTGCGGGCGCATGCACCCTAGAATTAATCAAAGTTGTGCTAAATAAATGCATCACTAAATCACGCCCCTCAAAGAGTTACACTGGTGATATATAACTGAATACATAACTGAGGAATCAAACTATATTTATTTCTCCTTCCTTTATTTACCGTTTTACAATCTTCACAGCATTTATGAGACAGAAACTTTCCCAGTAATATATACTCTTTTGAAACACCATCTTTTTTAAAATTTTATTTTTAGCAGCAAACGTTTAGGTCAAAAAGATTCTAAATAACCTCAATGTAACTGACTTTCAATGAAATAAACTTTCAAACATGATATCAAGATAACTGTAACGCCTGTCAAAAAGTAAGATATTATGTCAAAATGTGGTCTCTTATTGAAATTCAGATTCCAATGAAGAAGTTTTTGGAAGTTTTATGATTGTTGAAATGGATAAGAATTTCTCTTCAGCTGTCAAACATGATGTAAACTCGCTAAAAGCATTCTTAAATTTTTCTTGTTTCCCTTTTTTTGCGAGCCAGATTCAGAATTTTTCCTCAGAGTAAAATGAACACTGCTTTAAAAGGGATTTTGTCAAGTGAATCTTTTATTTTTTGTCCTATATTTTTTTAAGTAGCTTTGAAATTTTCTACACACAAAATAAAAATAGCTGTCTTTTTTACTCTAGCCCAGATAGTTTGGATGTTTTATGCTTTTTTTGTTGAAAACATCTTAATTAGACTACTGCTCTGTTAGGCAGAAAATTCGTATGTTCTTTATGTTTTTACACTACCAATGTTTGGGGTTTTTTTTCTACTAATGAATCTTGTAAATAAGTCGTTTATAAACAATATTTTTTTAAAAACTTAAATTTCGGAAATGTTTAGAGTCACCTAGGAATTTCTCTCTCTTAAAAAAAAAAAAAAAAATCGGGAAACACTATATCTTACGAAAATGGTACGAACATTTTGTTTTCTTACTTTAGTGTAGTTTCTTAACAAAAAAAAATTATAAATCTCCAAAAATGTTTTAAGTTAAATGTTTTAATTTTAAAAAAATATAAAATTTCTCCATGATTTGAGTATTTTAAAATTCAAAGCATTGTTGCATTATCCAAACATTCCAAACCAAGCTATCGTTACCATTCGACAAATAATAATTCGGATAATTGCCTCAGAGCCAAAATTATAATTTTTTTTCCTAATTAACGTTATTATAAATTATAAAATGGATAGACTATTGTATTGTCATCGAAGATACGTTTGTGTGCAAAGTTTGAAGATAATTTATGCAGTAATAGTGATCGAAAACCGCGTAACAAACTTCCGTGACAAATCAAGTTAAATAAAACCGTGTAATAAAACGAATCAATAACAAATCCGGTCAAGATTATTGAAACATCCATGTCAGAAGGTTTATTGAATGCGGAAGAAGAGCAATTGTGGAAATTAGGTTCGGATGGATTCTTGGAAAATGAACATAAGGAGTGAACTTTAATGTAATTTTGTTGCAACATATTTATTCAGTTTTAACGGAGAAAGTTCGCAAATACATTTTAATGTTTCCAATTTCATGTCTAATGTAAAAAGCATGGGAAGTTATTCTTCCGCATTTGTAAACAGTAAATCAAAGAACTTACTTTTGGATGAAGAACCGAATCTCATATTAAAATTAACAAGCAGGGAATCAAATTATAATGATCAGCCCTCTCAACGTACACAAGTTCATCCTTCTCAGTGATAGCGAATTTGTTGTTTATAGTAAAATTTTTATTTCCTTAATTTTTTATTGTGCATGTGTTTTATTTTTTGTTTGCTAGTTATGCGCTAAAAATTGAAATAAAATTTACATATTTTGAATGTCGTTAAAATGTCTGCATTTTTTCTTCCCGTTTTTCAAAATTCTTTCTTTCTTTTTTTCTTATTTATTGACTTTTTATATTTTGACGAGGGGTACTATGGTAAAAAGGGTACATGGATTTCGAATGTTTTGGAAACACTTAAGTGGAGTAAAAACATAATTGTTAACCCCTTAAGGGTCGGGTAATTTTCAAAAATAAAACGGTCATAAAAGGCCCTATTTTTTTATTCCTCAAAATTATATAAAAATATGTGTATGAATAATATATATATTCATTTTTAATTTTTTTAATTTTGAAATTTTAAACACTCCAGCCCGGAAATATCACGGGAGCGAGAAATAGAGGGCGAAACCACATCCCGTCATTTTCACGGGAGCGAGAGGGGAGGGGTTAATGCAGTAAATAAAAAATAATATGACTACTATTGGGGCATTTCTGTTTGAAATTTTTAAAAAACCTGATTATTCCAAAACACTAAGGTGAAAATGGATATTGTCCAATATTTAACGACACAGTTAATTTACTCAACAGTCTATAGACAAATTGGTAGCAACATAACTTCACCATTTAATCACATATTTTTCATATGTATTTTTTTATTTATTACGTCATTATTTTATTCTCTTAACTATCAACGTTTTGTTACTTGAAAAATGCCACTCTCTGTTACTTATTTTTTGTTCGTACCACATCATGCTTTGAAAGTCATTGTCAATTGCAAAAGTAAAAAAAAAAAGATAACTTTACCATTAAAAGCTTTTAAGAAAAGGGAGAAAACACAGAACAAAAGCAAAGTGTTAAGTGAGAGCAAGCAAGAAATAATTTTGTTTTGAAGAAAATATCAACATGATTGTCTTTTCCTTTTATAATCTCGAAAAAATTCTAGAATGAAAATTGATTGAAAGAAGCGGAAAGACTTTTGTTGAAAAAAGCAATTTTGATCCAAAAATCTTTTTGTTTCTTTGGTGTTACTCCAACAAAAAAGAAAATATTTTGAAAAGAAGTCTTTTGTTTCTTATTTGTACTTCAAAAAAAAAAAAAAAAAAAAAAGGGAAAATTGATCAATTCTTGCTCTTAACGAATGAGGCCAACTGATGTTCGGCAGAGTTAGAAATGGTGTTTAAAAAACCCTGTATGGAATTCAAAAGTTTTGTCTTTGTAAAAAAGATTTTAATTAAATTCTGTCGCATATTTTCTTTTCGACGTAATTTTAAAGGGCGTTAAACAGTTTACGAAAAATTTTCAAATTTGTCTCACTTTCATTAAGCTAATTAAATGTTTAAAAGACAGATGTACGGATGCTTAAATTAGTCTATTGTAAAAAGCTACTAATTAGCAAAATCCTTGTAATTGATGCAGTCAAATTTTTCTCTTTCAAATGTATGCTTGGGAATTTTATAAATTGTAGTATAATTTGCATTTTGATAAAGATGTAAAATCTAAATATTACTTTAAGACTATAATAATATGGTCTTAAAGTTTTATAGACTTTATAAGCTCCTCGAATTTCTTCTTGCTGGTAACTTTTAATGTTTCATATTTCAGCTTTAGTTAAATGATATAAATGTAAAACATTTTACTACACTGTTAAAAATTTTCGTAAAAAATAGTAATATAACAATTTACTTAATTGTTAGTTAAAATAGTTTTTTAACTAACTATTTATTTAGTTAAAAAGTTAATAAGTTAAAATAGTCAATCACCATTAAAAAGATGGTACTCAAATCGCTGATTGTGGAAAACAAAATCGTTTATTCTCTGTTTCTCCTAAAGAACGTTTAACGAACCGTAATTTACGAGCGCCACCTAGGTCTCGTAATCAATAAGAATCGGGCGTCCTTCTTGGATGTGAAACGAAGAAGTGTGGAAATGATAATTCCATCTTATAATATTGTATAGTTCCTTTTTTATCTGAAGGAGTGAAATGAAGAGATGATGAATTTAGTAACAGTCATCAAGACTGGTTGTGGAAACTTATCCCATTTAATTATTTTTTTATACTGCATTGAAATCTTTCTCAGAATAAAAAAAAAAATAAATAAATAAAAAAAACTTCTTAAAATCTTGAACATCCAGTAGGTACCTCTTGGCAAAGCATGGAAGTATTGGCTGTCCACCGTGGAGATCCAGGGTTCTATACCCGTCTCCGACAGATATCCTGCTCCACCAGCAACACCGTGTCCTCGCACCTCGTCTTCCGCCACAATATAATAGCTATAAATGGTTTCCACGCCTCGAAGATTTTACGCATATAGTTAATTACCATAGCCTGCCGTATGTTATGCTAATGCATCGAACTGCTAATGGTTCAAAAACCATGAAAACTTACATTTTCAACTTTGAAACCATACTAGTAATATATGGTTATGAAATCGTAAACTTTTGTATTTACGGCTTTTTAACCAAGCTGATTGGAAATGGTTTAAAACCCGTAAAGACACAAAAATGTTCCGAAACGTAGATTAACGGTTAATTAGATGGACAGACTGCTGCCGGCACTTTAACCACAATTTTATGATAAAACTTCTATCAGTGTAGCAAAATGGCGGATTTATAAGTTGCGAATTTTGAATAAAATGTAATGAAATTTTAATATACGTAAAAAACGAGAGGAAGGAAAATTAGCAACATAGGAGAAACAAGAAGTTCCGTCTAGAACTATACAAGCCTACTTTCCCGTATACACCAAATTCAAATTTATAACCTAGCTATATCTTTCTCTCTCTTTCTCCTTTAGCTTTAGTTCTTATTTTTTTCAAATATACCTTTTTCAACGGATAATGCATATTCATTCACTCAGTCATTCATCCTTCATTTATTCAGCCATTCATTTATTCATTCATTCGTTTACTCATTCATGTATTTATTCACCCATTTATTATTTTTTCATTTATTCACTCATTTATTCATTCTTTTCCTCATTCATTCATTCATTGATTCATTCTTTCACTCTGTCATTTATTCATTCTTTCACTCCTTCATTTATTCATTGAGAAATATCCTTAAAAATCCCGATAAAAACATTTAATAGGAAAATAGCCTCGTTAGTTCTGGATGAACTATCTATTTGTTCATGTTCTATGTTATAAGATCTTTCCGATAAAGTTTGTTCCAAGAAAATCGGTCCGTTAGATCAGAATTTATATAGTATTGAAATTTCCCCGTAAGCGCTATGTTAATTTTTTGAACTGTTCAAAAATGAACAAAAACTGTTCAAATTAATATTTCACGCCAAGAGCTTCCTCCAGTAAGCTTGTTCATTGGAACGTGGATCTTGCACCCAGAGTTTACATAATTTGCTTCATTTTCGCCCATAGGCGCTAATGTTAAAAATTTTTGAACTGTTCAAAATTGAACAAAAAATTGTTCAAATCAAAAAGTAAAATATGGAAATGAGATGTCCTTGCCGAGATCTTTCGAAGGCAAGAAGAATTTTTCGAATCGGACAATTCGTTCAAAAGTTATTAGGGGGGGGGGGGGCGACAGACCGACAGACAGACCGACAGACAGACAGACAGACCGACAGACACACTTTTTCCCCATCTCAATACCCTACTTTCAAATTTTTTATTTTTCAATCTTTATTTAATTACTTCACTTATTTTCGACTTTTCTTGATTTCTAACGATATTTTCACGATACATTAAGCCTTCTTTCATGCTTTATTCTTATTTTTTTTTTCGTTTACGGGAAAGTAATCTAAAAATAGAAAATTGATTATGTGCGGGTGAACGACTACGCATGAAAAAAAAAGGAAAATAAAAGAAAAATAGACCGATAATATATACAGATTCAAAAAATTTAAATAGATATTTTTAAGCCTATAATTATATTTTATTTATTTATTTCTTTCATTTCCGCATATCTGGAATTTAATTTTTACATCATCTGCAGTAGTATTTAACTATTCCAAAATCTTCTTTTTACTTGTTTTCAATAGTTCAATTGCCATTAAATAAAGCTCTTGAATTACTCAAGAGAAATAAACTCCATAATATGGTGAATAAATCACCATATCCAAACAGTTCGGTACTGGTAAGTTGATTTCTCATTTTGAAAGTATTTATTTAAAGAGGGTTCAAAACAGGAAAAGCCTTATCAACTCTGAGTAGGGTTGAGTTACGGTCGCAACAGGGATGTGAAGATTATCCAGCCAAAATCTGTTCCGGTAACGCTCCCCCCTCTTGTTCTAAATTCTTCAAGAAAAAATAAACTTCCAGAAGGTTAGGCTTTAACTTCCCGGAGCCGAATATCACAAAGCAGTAAGAAATAATGTGTTAAATATCCAAAAAATGTTTTAAGATACACGGTTTTATTTAAAAGAAAACTAAAATACAGTAATAGTGGTCGAAAACCGCGTAACAAACTTCCTTCACAAATCAAGTTGAATGGATGAGATCCGGAACTGGTATGGAACTGATACAAACCAACGCTATGACCACTGCGCCACAGACTCGGCGATAAATAGAGTTAAATAGCATCGTTGCATTATACAAACAAAGCTATCGTTGCCATTCGACAAATAATAGCTTAAATAATAATCAAAATTATTATTTTTCTTTCCTAATTAACGTTATAATAAATTATAAAATGGATGGAATGTTGCATTGTCATAGAAGATAAGGTTGTGTGCAAAGTTTGAAGATAATTTATGCAGTAATAGTGGCCGAAAACCGCGTAACAAACATCCGTGACAAATCAAGTTAAATAAAACTGTTTAATAAATACCAATTTGTATTCAAAGGTTTTGTCTTTTGGGTAACAAACTCTTTCCTGAGGAAACAACTTCTGAACCACGCTTTTACTGTTTTGTGGTCATTATCGGAATAGAAAATATATTTCTGGAAATTTTCCGAAAAATTGATATCTCAACCAAGTTTACGGGGCCGCAAAAGTGCTATCGTCGTTCCTCAAAAAAAAAAAAAAAAAAAAAAAAAAAAAAAAAAAAAAAGAAAAGAAAGAAATAAAGAAAGACATAAAGAAAGAAAGTAAATAAATAAAAAATGATTTGCATTTTTTGGAAATTATTTTTTAGTTCCGATGGGAATGTGAACGTATCAAAAAGCATTGTTTCATTAAAATCGTTTGAGATATTTTTCATGACGCTGCTACGGACATTATTTATTTTGAATACATAGTACAACTAGTTAAACTATGAATTGTTAAATTAAATGTAAACCTTAGTGCTACAAAGCAAAAACTAAAAATAAAGGGAAAATTAAGCACAGATTAAGCAAAAATTGCAGACACGTGTTTTGAGGCTACAAGTAATCCATTTTTCAATGCAAAAGAGAGCTTCAAGATGAAAAACATCCAACTGAAGTCTAAAACTGAAGCCCAACTAATGCTTAAAAACCATTCAACTTCAATTGGATTTTTTTTCATCTAGAAGCTCCCTTTTTCTTGGGAAAAGGGGTCGTGTGTGAATTTTTTTCAAATCTTGTGCTCAATTTTACTTTGATTTTTAACCGCTGTGAAGTATTAATTATTATAGATCGAAAACTTAAGGGCAGCGATAAAAGGTTTTGCATATTCCACTGGAAGCAACTTGCTATCCTTTGTAACCATAAATATTTATTAGTATTAATTGTAATTGATTAAAAACATAAAATATTTATACGGTAGAAAATTACCTACTTTCCCGTTCCTCTATCACGCTAATATAGACTTAAATCTCAAAATAAAAGTAAGACATAGCAGTATTGAATTTGTATATAGATTTTTTTTTCATTCCCTGAATGTATTGTGGTAAAATTATCTTCAAGCAGTAAACTAAGAAGATGTTTAAATATACGAACACAATTTAAAGAAGACACAGATCACGGAAATATGTATCATTTAATAAATATCGAACTCAATAACGTTTCACCAAAAATTAATTACAAAACCTTTTTTTTTTTAAATATTTTCTCGCTTTCCAATTGCAATTCAGAGAAA
Source organism: Octonoba sinensis (assembly GCA_038502835.1). Lineage (NCBI taxonomy): Eukaryota > Metazoa > Arthropoda > Arachnida > Araneae > Uloboridae > Octonoba > Octonoba sinensis. The sequence continues at coordinate 47,029,766 of CM076603.1, forward strand.
CTTATTTAAATTTCTTTTGTCATCTTAAACGAAAAAAAAAAAAAAAAAAAACAGTTTATCCTTAACTTTAAAAAACACTGCATCAAATTATTTTCCTCTTTCTTCATTACTCAGAAGAAAGGTGTTAATTTTGAGTTTAACACAACGATTTTTAGAAAAAGGGGAAAAAACGTTTTAATGATTCAGCTTTTAATTTCTTAATAAACTTTTACTTAATGAAGACTTTTTATGATTTTTAATTTTATCATTTCCCTATATTGTTTAACTTCAGAGTCAGCTTTTCGTTTTATAATTGGAACAATTATTTACGGCTTTTATTCATAAGTTTTATTCTTAAATGCCTTTCTTATAAAATCCTTTTTCTTTGTTTGACTGTGGGTTTTTTTTTTTTCTCTGTTTTTTTTTTTTTTTTTTTTTTTAAGTTTTGTATATTAACATAGTTTTAGGTTATTGATTTTTTCCGTTAGAAAATAATGCGTTTTAAATATAATTCAAGCATAAAAATTACTTAAACAGCCATAAGTGTGTCGCAGTAAGAAATGTGATTGGTGTTTTAATGACATACATTTTGTAAAATCGGTGTATTTACCGAAACTTTTTATTGAATATACGTTTTAAAATAGGTGTATAACTATCGGCTTATGTGCCTTTGTGTTACCATATGTGAATATCTACAAATGCATAACGTATGTAGTAGTACATATATCTCTGTATTAGCTCATTACTAATGCATGCTAAAAGTTATGTTTTGACATGAGCGCATTTAAACCTTTAAATTCTGCGCAGTAATTCAGGAAATGTAAAAAGGAAAATGTAGTTTTGACATCATACTAGTCTGGCATTGATGTTTTTATCTATTCAATTAGAATTTAAAATTTTATTACAAAATAAACCACTTACTTAGAGTTGTATTTTTTATACATGGTTTAGCTCATTAAAAATGTCTAGAGCAGAGATATATGTGCTTGTGTTAACAAAAATTCTCTTAAAATCTCCTTTTTTCAATTCTGTTATCCTACATAGTTAAAACAAATTCTGAAATGCTCACGGAATCTTCTGAAAGGATATTCAAAGAAAATAAACGCACATTTCGAATGGAACCAAGAGCATTCATTTTAATATGCACAAATATCAAATAAATTCGTAAATAAAGCATATATTGTAAATCTCCTACTTTGAAATCAGCATTTAATCTATTAATTTTATATGATATACATTTTCGAAAATCATCTACTTTTAGACTTACAACTTTTAAGTCAAAAATTGTTCATGTTGCTGAAAAATACAGAATACTTATTTTTTCCTTGTTTGCAATCGCATTACAAATTTAACAATACAAATATTATTAGGAAAAATAAATAATTACATCATGAAAAATACATTAAGGATTTGACGTTGTTATTACGACCAAAAAATACATACAAAAAAAAAACTTTCTATCTTAGGAAAGATATTTTCCCCTTTTTTCCCCAGAATTCTTTAAGCTAGTCAAGAATAAGCGTACTGATACAAGCGATAATGAGATAAAAGTCTTCAAATAATCTAGTTACTTCTAATGTATTTGGTTATCATTAGAGCACTATTATTCGGTATAACTTTTAAACCGATTAGTCACATCCCTAAAAAACCTGAAATAAAGCTGTTTCTTTTTTCTCTCCCGTTACTTTTAGTTACTGCAGAAAAAAAGGCACCATGCGCGTTTATTGTGATTAATAAGTAAAAAAATATAAAAATCTATCGAAAAAATAAAACATGTTCTAGAAATTCTATAAAATTTAATACACTTTTCAATAAAACATAATACAGAAAAAAGAATTTTGAACGTTTGATTATTTTATCCCGCGACTGGCGCCGTCTGATTTTTTCATACACCAGTCATAAGTTACGACAATTTAACGATGTATCGCAAAATTGTCGTCATAAATTGGCTTAAAAAACTCAAAATTTCAAATCCAATGTCCCTTTGATGATATTAAAGACACCGTCATACTTTTTATCATTTTATATATCAGATGAAATATAAAAAAGTGAAAACTGTGCTCCAGCGTTTCTGTGACAAAAACACAAAAGAAACCGAAGTCTGAAATAATATTGCAATTTTAAATTTAGAAATTAAACAAAATGTTCCGTTTAGAACTAAACGAGCCTAATTTCCCGTATACACCAACTTCAAATTTATAAACCAGCTATCTCTCTCTCTCTCTCTGTTTCCCGTTTAGCTTCAGTTATTAGTTACTTCAAATAGACCTTTTCCAACGGTTAATACATATTCATTCCTTTATTCAGTCATTCATTCATTTATTCATTCATTCACTCATTCATGTATTTATTCACTCATTTATGTGGGATCGACACAGCTATTGGTGAACAGTTGAACTGATTTACAATTGGAACTGAACTACAATCGTTACTGAACTGAAATAGCTTTTCGCCAATTGGCAACGGAGCTTGCATAAAAGGCGTTACAAGTTGTGTTCCAGGGTGTTGAATTGAGTTACATGTTCTTCGGAGAGAATGGCTAAGCAGTGCTCTCTCAATGTTAAAAATATTTTCTGTACATAGTTGTAAAATATGTTCGTTTCTTGATTAAATGGTTAAAATTCCCTTGCTGCTTCTCGGCCCAATTACTATGAGAAAATGGGAGTCCTACATTAATTTATATTTTATTCATTCGCTCCTTAATTTTTTAATCATTCATTTCTTATCATTTACTCACTCATTCGTTCATTCATTCTTTCACTTATTCATTTAATCTTTCATTCATTCAAAAATATGGCTATCTGGCTAAGAGGGGGTCTTTCAGAGGAGTATTACTGTAATTAATAATTGTGCAGCTGATAGGAGTAACGAAATATTTATCTATTTATTTATTCAATTTTAGGTCGACCAGAATTTCTAGCAGTCACAGGAGAAATGGGCATTCTCCCCTGCAACATTTCCACCCCCTTGGAAGACGATGCAGCCACATTAATCCTATGGTACAGGGAAGACCTGGACAACCCCATCTACACCCTGGACATCAGGAAAGCTGCCTTGAAGAAAGCTCGACACTTTCCAAGCCCAGAGATGGAGGGGAAGGCGTACTTCGACACAAGTGTCCATCCGCCTTTGCTCAAGATATATCCCATTCGCAAGGAAGACGAAGGGGATTACAAGTGCCGAGTAGATCTCAGAAGATCTCGAACTTTCATTCATTACATCCGTCTCAAAATCATAGGTAACATCAAACTCTATATTTCTCAAAACTTTAGTGAAATAATAGACATGTAATCAGTTATTCTAATATAGCTATTCAAGGCTTAATTTCTAACAAAAAATACCAGGAGCACTTTTGTCACCAAATTGAGATATATATTTTATTAGGGTAATTCATATGTACGTAAATATATATCGCGGATAACTCTTTGTACATTATAAATGATACAAGGTCATCGGAAAACTATTAGAATTTGAAAATATTCAAGGTTAAAAGCAGTTAAAAATTCAATAGAAAGTAATTGAACATTAAGGGGGGCACAGTACCTCAAAATTGTCCAAAATATCGAAAAAAAAATATTACGTATTTTAATAGATAAAAGTGTTTTAAAGCGTCAGGCAAAATTTCAAACCTATGTGAGCAAAAATTTAAATGATATCCCGGTTTTGGTAAATTATTTTAACTACTTTCATTCTGCATTTAAAAACTTTAAACGCATTTTTCTCAGCTTTGTATTTCTGACTAGTGACGTGTGGTAAAATTCCTAAGGATTTTTTTCAGGTACAGATACAGCTTTGAAACTTTGTACGTGCATTCCACGGAGTATGTTTAACAAATATTAGAATGGGTTTGACTCAAAAGTTTGTAGTTTGTTTTTATTTAATTTTTGAATATGAATTTTTCAATTTTTTTGTCCTTTTTTTCGAGATTTTAAAGAAAAAAAATTGTTAAAATTCAACTGAGTTTCAGATAGTTAATTCCATGCTAACTTTTATTCTAGAATGCTTCGGAAGAATTGTAAAGGAAAAATCTTTTGAAAAAAGATATAATTGAGAAAGTTATAAGCAATTTAAAAAACTGAAAAAAAGTTGATTTTTTTAAAATTTTAAATTAATAGTTGATCAGAATGAGGTTCTACTTTCAGATTTCATTTCTGATCATAATTAGAATTAAATGCATGCATCATTTTTCATCTGGTTGTTAAACGAAAGAAAATTTGAAAAGTGGTACTGTGCCCCCTTAAACATTTATAATACTGTAGTGCAAAACGCAAAAACCGTCTGTGCCTGTGGTTCCCAAAGTTGACTGGGCTCCGAACCATTTAACAAAAATTTCCAATCTTGGTACCCACCTTTCAGCTGTCTTAGAGAGATAATTATTATGATAATGAGATATGATTATTATGATAATTATTATGATAATTATAGAGATAATTATTATGATAATATTAATGAAGAGAAATAAGATGTATTCTTATTTCTCTTCATTAAAGTTTTAGCACCAACTTCAACTTCAGTTACTTTAATTCGCAGACTTCCTATTTTTAAAATCATGTGTACAGTGGCGAGGGCACACTCAATATTCGCTCGCGACCCATAGTTTGGGAAATACTGGTCTAGGCAGTTTTTTGAAAATGGAGATATTGTCACCAGGTGTTTATTTGCCATGACCCTAATACATTTGCCTTTTACATACATAGGGTTTTACCCTAATACATTTTTTGTGATCTATGTAAATAATAAATATTGAAAAAGTAAAAGAAAAACATAAACTATGATGTATCAAATATACGGAGGTGTAAAACTTTAACTATCAATTACCCATTTTGTGCTTAACTGCAGATGCGACTTGTCTGCTTAGCAAGGAAAAATAATCTTCAAACATGCCTTTAAAGCATAAATGTTATGAATTTCGTTTAATATGTAAACATTCACTTTAAGTTGAAAAGAAGTGAAGTAAGGTTAATGCAAATGCCGCCTTGTTTGGAAATCCATCTTCATTATATTCATACCAATGACAACAGTAATCATTCCAAAGCCGTATTTGACATAAATATTAAATCAATAATATTTTTAGTATTTGTTATGAGCTCTTTCATAATAAATACGAAAAATATTAATCATTTGATTAAATGATACTTATTCATTTTCTTTCTGTTGTGTTTTTATAAGAATTTTTCTCTCTTTATTTCGAACTAATACAGGTTTGTGGAAAGAGCTTTATTTGTGGATATAAAGTTTTGCCCATAATCATGAGGAATTAGTTTTAAAATCAACTTCTATGACCTACAATCGAATCATTAAATATTCAGTTATTTGTAGGGTCATGTAATGGAAATTTTACACATATTGCGTTGTGACACTATTTCTATCGCCTACCCATTATAAATTGTTTCTCCTACTTCCACACAATTCTTATGCCATGTTACGTCACAGAAGTCTAAAACAATATTTGGTCATCTAGAATTCAGTTACGTGAAAGATATTTTAGACTATAGAATGTATTGCGCCGAATGAAAAAGCAGTTTGCATCAAAAGGGCATCTTAACAAATTTTAACCGACACCACGAAAGTTTTTAAAGAGTCTCATTGGTTAATATGCTCGAAACATCGATAAAAGTTTAAAATATAAAAGCTATATATTCTACGGAAAGGAATAAATAATTTCAAAATTTCAAAAAGTAATCGAAAACATTAATTTAAAAAAAGTAGGAATAAAATATTGTAGAACTTTGCATTTCCTCTGAATAAAGTTACGATATAAATCTGTATGCTTCATTTGTTTCTGCAGTGCCTGCAAAAGTTGTGATAACCGATCTTCAAGGTCAAACTTTACAAGATTTCATTGGTCCCTATGACGAGGGCTCTAGCGTATCTTTAATTTGTGAAGCTTCTGAAGGTAAGTCAATTTCCTATCACAAATTATTTTTCCCTGCTCGTTAGGATGTATGAACATGGCATATATATACACAAAGCTATATTAATATAACAGTTATACTTAACGGCGGAGTTGAAGTGGAGATAAATTGGGAGCTTCAGTCTGAGAACTCGCTGTGGAATTGCTTTTTCCTGAACCCCTTCCATTGTACATTATTACCACAACTATATTTGTAGAAAATGCTACATTACGCATTTTCACGATGTATGACGCTATGTGACTGGGGACTACCATACTTGGCAATCTCCTAGACAAACAATTCTGCGATATTTCCAGAAGTACTACCACTCTACCAGATATTACCAAAACATTGGTACACATCCTCAAGATCTTAATTGCCATTTGCAATTTTAATTATAACTTTATAATCATACTTTATTAGAGAGTGAAATGGCAATTTTTTTTATGCTGATAGCTTTAAAATTTAAATAAATGTTGTTCCTTTCGTAAATTTCTTTAGTTATTTAAAGTATTATATGCAAAATGCATAAAGTGCTAATAATTTATTTTCACTCCAAGACATTGTAACTATCCAAATCGTTTGCATGGGATTAGCCATGCACACTCTACGCGGTTGCAAAGCTTAATGGTAGATGTCACTTATTTAGTGGATTGGTTTAGGTAAGGTAGTGTGTATCACATCCCGCCTTTACAGGCTATATTTTATAGGAGTTGCTTAGCTCATTAGACTAACCTTAGTATCTACAGTGCATTTTGTACTTAAGATGAATTTAAAAAGAAAATGAAAAGTGGAAATGAAATGATCTCCGGAAAATAGATTTTGTAAAATTTGTTCCATTTTAAGTTTGTTATCTGTTACACTTTTTCTATACATTCAACAGCTAAAAAAGGTATTCGTGATTGTTTTTGTATTTTATACAACATTTGTACTTAAAAAATAAATTTAGAAAAAAAAAAAAAAAAACAGAAATTTTCAAATAAATTATAAGTGCATATCTTACAGGCAAACCTCTTCCATCTGTCACGTGGTGGAAAGGTGGAAGTCTCATAGACGACACGTACAACATCACTTCAGAAGATATCGTACAAAATGATGTCATCCTATTAGATTTACAACGATCAGATCTTTTATCAGAAATATCATGTCAAGCATCAAATACTAATCTTTCAAAACCTAGAACTGCAATGGTGATACTAGACCTTAACTGTAAGTAATTGGTTTTAACAAGTATTATTTATTAATTTGCATTGTAATTTACTTAATATTTCGTACAATATAAATGTACTTTTGGTAAATTAAAAATTACTAAAAAAAAAAAAAAGAAAAACATAACTGCGCTGTGAACGAATATGTAGGTCGCGCGAAATATGACAAAGTTTCTACTTTGAGAAAATTAACATTTCTAATTAGGTGACACATCGCCGATTTCGAAAAGGATTACATACGTTTCACTATTATCTTTTCAATAGAAAATGTCTTTTGATTGCAAAAATAAACAAAAACTAGTATCTGACCATGTCCACTTTATTTTGGTTACTCAATTTAATTCCAAGCCACAATTTCAGTCACTCTTATTTACTTTAACCTATCTTGGTCCGGTTCTGGAGCAAATATTTCCTTTTACAAATCTAATTAACCGGAATACTTCTTTCTTTAAATTTAAATGTCAAAAAAGGATAAAAAACGCTCTAATGGTTTGTTTTGTTTTGTGCGTAAGTGTATTTGTGTTTTCTTTTTTCCTCAAGCATATTTTAATGTACGCTTTTATGACAACATCAAAAAGGATGTTCAAGAATAAATATAATTTTGCAACTAAGCATAACTAAACCTGTTGGAGAGTAGTAATTGGAAAGCTTTATAACATAGACCTTATAACATAACAGCTTTATAACATAGACAGATATACGCCGTTATTCTCTCTAAGTTTCGTAAAAGACTATATCACCCTTAGAAAGATCTTATACCTTTAACTAAATCGGATACCGAAATAAGCTGCTGAAGCGGTCTTTGTGTGCCATCCGCACCCTCCCTTGCAGTATCTACTTTTTCAACACTAGAAAGATAGAGGAGGCCTGTGTGGCCCTACTCGATATTTGCTGTTCTATAATTCCAGTAATAATTGACCGAATGTATTGTAACTTTCTGGCTTTTCCAAATATGATCCTCTTTAAGCGCTCATCCAATCATTTTAATTTTATCCCTATAGAAGCGTAGATATTGAACCTCATAGCTAGAATGAAAGAAGATTCAACAGTGTCCAGTAATAATTGACCGAATGTATTGTAACTTTCTGGCTTTTCCAAATATGATCCTCTTTAAGCGCTCATCCAATCATTTTAATTTTATCCCTATAGAAGCGTAGATATTGAACCTCATAGCTAGAATGAAAGAAGATTCAACAGTGGCCCGTAAGAAATTTTACACTGAATACGGTTCAATTCTTCTTTTATTTTAACGGCTGTAGTAAGACAAAGTGTTATTCAGTCTAGTTTGACCTTGACCATTATCCTTTTACAACTGGTTTCAATTCAAAATACTGAACAAATGTGATGCGACAGCTGGTTAGCTTTTCTCCACCAGACACCAACCTCGTAGCCGTAGCCTTAGGTTCAACTGGTTAGCTGAACAATGACGCTTGCACCTTGGAACAGAAATGAATTTTACAATTTAAGCGAAAAAGAAAACGCGATGGTACACTATAATACACTCAGCTGTTTTATGGAGATTAGAGAACATGCATGGTGCACAAGGACACACTCAAGAAATCCAGAAAGAATTGTGTGCAAAACTCCCACACTTCCCAGTGCCGTCTTTCTAGGTATACTGGAATTTTACGTCTTTTTATTGTTAAGGGGTCTATGGACAAAAACACTTCCTATATTATACAACAGCTTCCTCTGTTTTCTTAATCGTGCATACATTTTTATTTATTTATAAAACAAAATTTCCGTTTTATTTCACAGTAAGACCAATCGAAGTAAAGGTGCTGCCCAGAAGACGAGCGCTATCAGTGGGGTGGATAGCTCAACTAATTTGTGAAGCTCGTGGTGCTCGTCCACAAGCAGCCCTAACTTGGTGGAGAGAAGGCAAAGAAGTGCAAGGAACAACAGAAACAGTCATGGAAGACGGAAACCTCACACTTAGCACATACGCATTTACACCGAGACCAGAAGAGAATGGGAAGACTGTTACATGCAAAGCTAGTCATCCTACGCTGAAAATGGAGCCAATACAGGACACGGTTACCCTCATAGTTCACTGTAAGTATATTTATAGTTTGTTTATTTTAATGTTTTTCACAAAACTAGTCACTCCTTAAAAACTCCAAAAAAATATATTTTGCTTGAATGTTTTTAGTAGTCCTACTCCAAATATTGGCGCAATAAGCACTGAGAAAAAATTGCGTCAGATTTAAACCAATATATAGGGCACATTTTCTAGTTGCACCGAAGTTTAAATAATTTTAATTTCAAGTTCATGTTGTTTTTTTCACCATAAATTTTCATGGTAGCTTTTTCCAAAATATAAAGTACAATAACCAGCTTTCACGGTGCAGCGAATTAGTTCAATTCAGGCACTTAGAAGCAAAGGGGTGTAAGTGACCAAAATGAAAATTTTGAGACAGCTAGTGAAAATGATAAATTAAACATCCTTCTGTTTTGTGAGAAAGAGATTTTAGTGGTAGCTTTGACAGATACTGCAAAAAAGCGTGGTTTAAAAAAATTACTAAATAAATTTCGGCATTCCGGTTGGTGGCAAAGGGATGCAAGTGCACTTACATCCGTTTGCCTCTAAGTAAAATTATTTGATTTTTCAGTTAGTTTAAATACGCGATGCAGACGATCTATTTACGAAACTTAAAGCGGAGAAGAAGAAAAAAAAATTCTGAATTGTTGAATAATAATAATAAAAACAAGGGTTAAATTGTTCTGCAGAGCTTGGTGATACAGCGTCGTGTAACGCGTATTTAATCGTGGAAACACTAAAAAAATCGTGTTTTTTCGTTTTCTTTTGTTTTTTGTATCAGGGCTTACTTATTCATGAAACACTAAAAATTGAGCACCATACTTTGCAGCGAGAAAAATTGGCCACCATGGTTTTGGTGCAACATATCGCCCATTTTTAGAATGCTGCTTATTCACGACACTGAAGATGGAAGTTACAATACATGCAATAAATGTGTATTTATGACTTTGTAGGAACATTATATCGATGAGCTGCATTGAAGTTCGTTTCCAAAGGTCGTAACCACAGTGGTCCGAAGAGCCTTTAATAAATACGACCTTTAAGAATGACTCCATTTAAACTTCGAAAAATACGTTATTTAAAGGATTACTTCAAGAAAGAAAACAATAAAAGCTAATGCAGTTAAACATTTACTAATTTGGTATGCTGTAAAGTAATTCCGTGATTAGTTCATTTTTTTAAACATGTTATGAGCTCCATTTCTGCATTTTCGTTTTAAAGTCATATACCGAAGGGAAACTTATTTTGTATAGGTAGAAGTATGGGGAATGTCAGACGTGTGTTTGTATTTTCAAGATAACTATTTCAAATGGTCTCATTCTAAGTACTTTGTCAGACCCTTTTCCTCGCTGAAATTCGAATTATTGTGGTTGCTTTTTCCTAAAGAGAATTATCTTTATTTCACTATTGCAATTCCAGAGAAATGTATTCTCGGAAATCCTGCCTAAATCTAATCAATGATATCTGGATTCTCAAACAATCCTCTAGTTTAAGAATAAACTTATTGTGTTATGTTTAAATTTGCCATCGTAATTCACTTTTTCTATTCATTTTGTTTGCTATGTTTTCTTTATCTTCATTTATTTTACAAAAATTGATTAATACTGAAACTAGTAAATAATATTTCATTTGTTTAACATGACACAAACGTAGTTTTGCGATCAAGGAGTTAATCTAAAAAAGTGTAAAAGGAGGATCAACTTAACTCCGGTTAGATGAATGAATAAATAGAAAATATTTAGAAGTATTTAAAAATAAATGACAGAAAAGAGTGCTTCTTTCTACAGTTAGTAAATGGATGTATATTTGAGATAAAACCTTCAAATTTAAACGTTTTCACGAGGGAATGATTTTTACTATTTTTATTACACATTGAAAATTGTACACGTAACAACTAGTGTAATGTTACTAATCTTCTTAAAAAACATTCATGTGCCTTACTCTTATTACATTTACTTTACAGTTCACTAAATTCTATTTTCAATGCTACATCGCTTATTTACTCGTATTTTCACACACAGGGAGAAAGTCAAAAAATAATAATATCTGGGCTTATGCTCGCAAAGTTTTGCTTTCATTTCTGTTTGAATAAAATTGAAGTAAACAAAGATATATGATGAGAATTTCTTTTGAAAAGAATTTTCCGCAATAAAAGTTTAATATTTCAAAATGCATTTTCTTCGCTTGAAAAACTTCAAACAAATATTATCCGTCCCCGAGTCTTGAAATTTTATACGCAGCCTGAATTTATGACCGTTGAACTGAAGGTAATATTTAGATGTTTGCAACGACGCGGCATCTGAAATTCGCAATAAAACTGCAAGATTGAAGAATATTTACATGCGTAAAGAAAACTGTGATTTTTATAAGAAAGAAACTTATTTCTTGTTCTTTATTTCGTAAAAGAATTTATGTACTTTTTTCGCACATTTTTATATCAAAGTACTCCATCAAGAGTGAAATAAATGTGTTACCAATTTTGAAAAAAAAGGAAAAATTATAATTTAAATGTGTATGAAACCACAATAATTGAGTGTATTTTTTGACTATACATATAGCTATCAAAATAATGAAACCATTAATCCAAGTAAATGTTGCTTGACATTATATAATATCTAGGATTAACTTTAGATGCAGATCTACGCTTTACTAAAATAATAGAAAAATGCTCCAAGCGAGCACTTAAGAAGCTCAGAATTCCCACAGACACCAAAATAATCCTTAATCTGGTTGAACGCAGCTCAAAAAAGGAAGCTGTGGATGCTATTAAAAACAAAGAACTCAGAACAACCGAGATGTATTCTAACGCCGGACTAGTCCTAATTTATACAGATGGCTCCTCGGATGAAACAATCCTCAGAGGAGTATCCGGAGTTCATCTTATACTACAAGATAACTCAACCAAACATCTAAAATAAGCAGCAGATAACATAGCTTTGAATGTTACGTATTTAAACGATTTTTAATAAAGACAAAGGACCGGCAATATACAGGGTGATTCAAAAAGAATACCACAATTGTAAAAATCTGTATTTAATCAAAGAAACACAATACAACCTTTTGGTATACATGATTATAATGAGAATGTAAGAAAGTTTTTATCACATTTAAATAAGTTTACAAATGTTCAATATGGCCCCCTCCTGACACTCAAGCGATATCAACCCGATATTCAAATTCGTTCCATACTTTCTGTAGCATATCGCGGCCGTCCGGAACTTTTTCCTTTGCACAAACGCCCCTTCTCTGTAAACTGTTTATACCAACGTTTGATGCACCACCTATCCGGAGGTTGAACACCATACTTCGTTCGAAATGCACTCTGAACAAGTGTCGTCGATTCTCTTTTGCCGTACTCGATTACACAAAAAGCTTTCCGTTGAGCGGTCACCATCTTAGCATCATGTGACGCTAACGCATTGTCAACATCGATCAAAAGAGCAACTAAATGAAACTTTAGAGTTTCCTTAAATACGACGACAGATCGTGCTTAACTCTGCTTTACTGCTCTTCAGTGTTATTGATATTTAAAATTGTGGTATTCTTTTTGAATCACCCTGTATTAAGATTTCAAAGTTGTTCTAGAAGCAATTATACATGGACACTCAAGACTCACACAGGAAATTCACAGTCTACTAAAAACAATTTGATAAATGGTGAAAACATGCAGCATGCAATGGGGGCTTGCACACGTAGGAATTGATGGCAATGAGTCAGCTGATGAACTGGCTAAAGAGACAATAGATATAAACATTAACACCACATGCCTAGTTACATTTGATGACGCAAACGCCATTGCCCGATATCGGTTTTAGAATTCACAAAGTTAAAATTGTTTTAAAACACAAAATGGACTATTTAATTTCTCCCGTAAGTATTTGCCCTACTTATTCTTAAGAAAATAAATAAGAAAAACGTAATGATTTTTTTGACTACATAACACAATGAAAGTAAGCTATTCCCCTTGTAATAGTTTCTTAGTCAGTGGAAATAGCTTTCAAACTGTTAGTTTTGGTATAGTTACAGGATTTAGCAAAAAAATGTTTCTCAATTTTTATCTAAGATCATGTCGACAGGGTGGCGTAGTGGTAAGACGCAGGTCTCGTATGCCCAAGATCGCAGGTTCGAGCCTGGCATAAGTCGGTGGATTTTCAAGATGCAGAAAATCGTCTGCGTCCATGTCGTATGATTATGCGGCATGCTAAAGATCCCTTTAGTAGACATTTGGCTTGTATGTTCTCGGCTAAATTAAATTCCTAGTGCAGATTGCCTCAACGAGAGTTCAGGTGCCCCATCTAGGGGAACTAAGCGTCAAAAAAATTGCGGCAATGGTACCACACTCATTGTGGTGCCGCTGAAAGAGTTGGTATCAATCTCTGGGGACGCACTAGGTCTGCAATGGTTGATGACCAATACTGCAGCCCAATTAGAAATAATCTAAGATCATTGTATAATAACTTAACACGTTTATCTGGGATTTTAGAAGAGCGTCCAACCAGGTTGAACAATTTACACTAAACATTAGACCGCAGAGATTGTAATGTGGAGCAAGAATTCTCATTAGAGGCGTAAAATAATTCTGTAGAATTAGGAGAAAAGCGAAACACCTGAAAATGTTAGAATGGCTCCAGAACGTGCTTAATTCTCAAAAATGCATCCGGAAACAAAATCATCTTCCAACGATCCAAATTATTCACTCTTATTGAAGAACACTGCTGATAATGGTGTTGAAATTCAATATGAGCATTACGGGTAAGAAAATTAATGAAAAAAAATCTTTCAATCTGCTTTGATGACAAAAAATATGAACGACCCTAATGCCCCCGAAAGGCCTACTATGTCCCACTTGTGGTAATTTTTAAATTGCACTTTTGGCAGACTTAACAAATGAAAGTTCATTTACAAACTTGTTAAATCATCGTATATGCTAATCTTTCACCATTGAGTATTGCTTTCCTTTATTTAATTTTTCTAATGGGATGTTGGCTTTTGCCAATTTCAGACATAGTGCACTTTCCAAAAATTGGTACCATTTCTTTTAGCGGCACCACAATGAGTATGGTACCACGCCGCATGAAAATTTCGACGTCCAGTTTCTTCACCTGAAAGGGTGAGTATCCTGACTCTGTTGAGGCAGAATTGCAATAAGAATATTATTTAGACGAGAGTATCCAAGCCAAATATCTACTTAAGGGATCTTCTACATGCTGCCTAATCACACGACATAGGCGCAGACGATTTTCTGCATCTTGGGAACCCCCGACACTGCCAGGCTCGATCATATGACCTAGGACGTGCGAGTCCCACTTTTTACCACGACGCCATAGTAACGGTTGATTTAAATTGCATCCTCACATATTTTACAAGTAATTAATTTCAGTAAAAATGAGAACTCGTCGCAACATGCTGGTCTATTTTAACATCTCATATATCTCATTCCTCATGGTTTGTAACTTAAATGTACCTATATTTGTTATTATTGTATTTCTACAGTTGCGCCTCAACTGATGTTGGCTTTGGGAGCAAGCAATCAGCACTCTGGCATCAAGGAAGGCAGTGATGTGTATTTTGAATGCAACATTAAAGCCAATCCCCCTGTAACGAATGTTTCCTGGTTTGTTGGAGGTGATCAGTTGAGCAGCAACGCCTCCAGAGGTATCACCATCGACAATCAATCGCTCATTTTGCAAAGGGTAATCAAAGAACAGCGAGGATTTTATAGGTGCAAAGCAACGAACTCTGAGGGGGAAGGTGACAGTGATGTTGTAAAACTAGATATTCAGTGTAAGTTGATTTTTTTAAAAATAATGATTTACAAATAATTGTGCACAATATTTGTATAAATTTTGTATGTAAAATTCATAAACCTTGAAATCAAGAAAGTACTGGAGGTGGAGAAACTTTTCCCCCTCTTCAGTTTGCAGTTCTAAAAAGGGAGGTGGTGCCATTGCTGCCAGCTGGTGTTATCCGATTGCACGGGGCTACAATTAATGCCTTTCAGGTAACCCGTGCCAAATGGCCAGCAATCTGCAGAACCTGTTAAGAGTGATTGCTGGAAAGCGACCCAAATAACAATGTGTTTTTCAAGTGCTAAAAAATGGTTTTTGGCACTCAGCAACTGTCAGGGAATGTATTTGTATCATATTTGTTTTTCCTAAAGCTCGCAGAACACTAATATCGTTACTTGACTATAAGGAAAATACATATCACGAAGTACATTTCAGTTTTAACAAATATTAATTCTCCAATATTGTAGTAGAGAAATTTTTGTGTAATCGAATTACAACCTAATTTTGTGTGCGATGATACATATAGCAGCCAAAAATGGTGACTCACGAAATTCAAACACCTTAAAAATTCTTTGGAGCAAGATAATCCAACAAATGAGTAGCATAAATTTTTTTTTATTTATTTTTTTCTCGTTTACATTACATCACTTTAATCACTTTGGTTTTGTTAAAGTTATTTGCTGTCGTGATGTGATATAATGGGCCTGTAATGATTGACAATTTTACAGATGTCTACATACCTCTGTGAAACTGCCAATCATCGCAAGCCCTAACATAACATCACGACAATTTTGATATAAAGATCAACTATATCCCTTTTCTTTTTCAAACCAAAACCTTTAAATACTACGCTAAGTCTTAAATATTTATTTTAAGAAACATATTCGTATCATAGTATCAAGTGTATATCCAGAAAAATGTAAAGCAGAATCTTATAACAATAATTCAAGTTTAAAAACACACACATGAGGCTGTGGTCTTCAACGATGGTCCCATTTTTTGTGATATTTTTTTTCTACTTCAGACAAACTAAAAACAAACAAAAAAAACAAAAAAAAACAAATGATGTATTGTATTTATTAAATAAAATAAATTTAAAAAAGTAAATAAATAAAAATTGAATAACTAAAATAAATAAATAAATAGGTAAAAGATAAACCAGCCACTCAAAGAGTAATCAAGACCATATTCATCACTTGGCCTCTAATTCAAAAAGATATCGCAGCATTTTATTCAGATATTCCGCGGGATGTGAAGAAACTCTTTTATTTTGTCGAAGAATACATAATACTGAATTGTGTATAATACAACTAATTCCATTTCAATCTCCATACCAATTTATAATCTTTCACATTCGAATTCTGGTACTACCAAAATAAGACATTGCAGTATTTTACAAGAAACGAAAGACTACAAAACTCATTACTGGTAATTACAATAACTCCCTAAATTCCAAGTGAAATTTTCTAAGTAATTAAAGAAATAGAAGCATATATGTGTGCTGGGTCCAAATCCGAGTTAGATTACTCTCAGAGCAGGAGGGGTGGGAGGGCGAAAGAGGTGGAGAAAAGTCACAAAACTCATTAAGTCCAAAACGAACATTTTTCACAGAGTCATCAATGCGATTAGCTCAGAGTCCCTAATGATCAGTGAGGTACTTACATATGCATTGCATCGAAACAACATACGATGGGTGTTTTTTTTTTTTCATTCCTAGCTGTGCAAGAGATTGATAAAAGAAATTATTAATGGGATTTCTCTTTGGTTCGTTTCAAGGTTCCGGTACTTGTAGAGTAAATATTATAATAATATATTTAGATTAAAATAATTCAATACGCGGTAACTTTATTGAGTAACTTCTAAAATGTCATTATTAATAACGACATACTTAAGTTTCGCAGGAGACTTCACTAACAGGTTGTTAACAGAGAAAATTGCTTTAATGTAAGTTGAAATGGGTTAAACTGTGCACCAATCCGAACATCATAGAAACTCACACATATATGTTTCATTTTGCTATAATATAGTATTATTTTTCTGTAAATTAAAACTGAAAACGTGTCTCAACTATCCAAATCTTCCCCTAAACGGTTTCATTAATAATGTTCATATTAAGAAATGTGCACATTTCTCAAAACTAGAGTAGTAAACAACAAAGTTGCAGTGCACCATTCGTAGTTAAAATTTTTCTGTAAAAACCCAGTTAATTGTAAGCTTTTAGTTAGAACGGTTAATTCATTATTTTTTATTGTGCTAATATACACAAGCCTATTCTAAAAAAAAAGAAAAGAAAAGAAATAAGATGTTGTTGTAAATAAGAAAGATTTAAATTAAATCAATAATAGAACATAATAATTCATAAGGATAGCTGTTCTATCTAAAAATTATCTTATTTATATAGGGTTTCTAAATGTTTATAAAAGGGCTAGAAAATAATCTTTAAAAAAATGAATTAATTAAGCTAGTTATTCAATATATAATAATGTATAACCTTAACCAAAGCTTCTTTATGGGTAAATGGAATTGGTATGCAAACAGAAAACGCAAGTCATTGACACGACTTGAAATATCTTTCTAAAGTTTGTCTAAAGGTTGCATAAAATAATTTTTAAAAAATGTATAAATTAAGCTACAGTTATTTAATAACCTTACCCACATCTCCCTTATGGGTAAATGGAATTGTTATGCAAACAGAAAACGAAAGTCATTGACACGACTTGAAATAGCTTTCTAAAGTATGCCTAAATGTTGCATTTATTTAAAGATAGTTTTAAGAATTATACTGATTTACTTAATCAAATACGTTAAAACTGTTTGTATCAAAGTGACAATACCGTTTTTTGTAATTTATAACTTCCATTAGAATGCTAATGAAAACTTTTGAAAATATAACTTCTTTTCGAAGCAAAATCTTCAAGTCCGTTTTGAAAACAAACTCAAGCAGGCACTCTTTAAATATTTACTTTGCGACATTAGCATTGCCTTAAAAGTTTTTTTTTTAAATTTTTTTTAACTATAATTTGAAATTCGCTTTCTACTGCAGAACTAGAGATTTTAAATTTATAATTTTTCGTCACCACATCATTATTACGAAAATATACATAAATTACGGAAACATATTCATTGAAAAATGAAATTTTTCTCATTTGCATAGCTTCCGCATTTGAATATTATTATTTTAATTTTTTTTTGCTCCTACCTTAACGTTCTCTAAGAAATAAATTGATCCATTAAAATTTTATTCATAATAATTATCAAATGAGATAAAAATATAAGTTAAAAATTCTAATGTGGTGGTAAAAGTATTTGAAAGCAAATTTACGTTAACTATGCAAACCAATTAGCGTTTCGTTGTGTTGTATCTTTAAGTGGTTTTTTATGTTAAAATGCAATTTGTAATTAGTTTTTACTAATACACTAATAAATATCATTCATTGAAAGTAAATTAGAATAATTTTGCTTATATAAATTATTTTCATGAGAAAAACTCTTGTTTGTTTAAAACTTACAATACATTTTGTTTCCTTTGTAAATTTTGTAAACAGGTATATTTTAGTAAAACAAGAAACTAATTTGAATTTGAAAATACTGTTTCAGACTTTTAATAACACCCAAATAAAAGCATTTAAATTTATTTCTGACATGCTACCCACATATTTTAAGTTTTGTTACACAATCCTCCTCTGTCTAGCAAAATAAAAAGACAAAAAGAAAAAAAAGTCATATTGGTTTTAAGACATATTGCCAATCCATGGATGGGGATGTAGATACTACAGCTTTTCCCCCTAGAAGAAATTTATGGTTGCTGTAATGCTTCAGTTGTATAATATTGTAGACTTTTTCGTTATACTTAGTACAATACTTGTCAGAATAACTCCCCTCCCCTGGTAAAAAACACCATAACATGCAAAATTAAAATATGCTAAACATATTCCGCAGCGTTTCTTTTTCTTTTGCTCCCTCAAAAATATTTAAAAGATTGAACAATTCAAGCAAGGCTGATTTTTCAGTGGTCCAGTGGTTTAGAATAAGTGGCGTCGAAATAAGAAAAAATCCCATCGCATCGCACAGAAACAAGAATGTGCAGTCGTGTCAGCAACCGTATTTTTCGTCTTTTTAAAATGTCACAACTTATTACGAAAACTTTTGCTGGTTTTTTTCTCTCCAGTTATTTTACTCTCTTGGATGATTAATAATTTTGACGGTAGTGAAAAAATTGCTCTTTGCAATTTCAGTTTTTTCATATATGTAGTTTGTTTTAGTTTTCTAGTAATTTTACTAGTTTGGTGTTTTTTCTACTTTTGCGTGTTTTATTAATTATGAATGGCAGAAGTATTATGCTTTTATATGTATAGTTATAATTTTGACTTTTTTGGGGAAAAGTAGAAAAACATTGCAATTTTAATATGATTTTTTGATTTATTTCCAAAACAACGTATTTTCAGCATGTTACGCCTATTTTAGGACAAAACGATAAATGTGTTTCACAATTACTTACTACATAAGGCTTTGTTTCATTCTTTTTCTCTTTCTTAGCATACTTTTCCTTAACAGTAAAAAAAAAAAGGAATGAAATTAGTTTTAATGTATCGTAAAAATATCTTTAACAATAAGAAAAGGTCAAAAATAAGTTAAGTAATTAGATAAATGTTGAAAAAAAAAATGAAAGTATGGTTTTGAGATGGTGAAAATGAGTGTCTGTTGGTCTGTCTGTCTATCTCCCTTAATAACTTTTAAAATATTTGTCCGAATCGAAAGGCCTTTTTATTTTCTATTCCAAAGATCTCGGCGATGATATCTCATTTCCATATTTCACTTTTGGATTTGAACAATTTTTCGTTTAATTTTGAACAGTTAAAAAAATTAACATTAGCTCACGTGGGAAACTCTGAAACCTATACAAATCGTGTTCTAACAGACGGATTTGCTTGGAGCAAACTTTGTCGGAAATATGTTATGACGTAGAACGTGCAAAAATACAAAGGGCATCCAGATATAAACTTTCCCGCAAAACGTTTCGATATGGATTTTACAGGATAATTTTGAAATAATGAATGAATGAATAAATGAATGAGTGAATGAATGAATAAATGAGTGAATGAATGAATAAATGAATGAGTGAATGAATAAATAAATGAGTGAATGAATGAATAAATGAGTGAATGAATGAAAAAATGAGTGAATGAATGAATGAGTGAGTGAATAAATGAATAAACTAGTGAATAAATGCATGAATGAATGAATGAATGAATGAATGCATAAGTGAATGAATGAATGAATAAATAAGTGAATGAATGAATGAATAAATGAGTGAATGAATGAATAAATGAGTGAATGAATGTCTATAAAGCGTTGAAAAGGTATATTTGAAGTAATTAAGAACTAAAGCTAAATGAGAAAGAGAGAGATATTTGCTAGATTATTAATTTATATTGAAGTAAACGATAAAATATTCTCCTATAGTTCTAGATACTACTTGTTTATTTTTTTACAATTCAACGTTACCTTGGCAACGTTAAATGTGCTTGTTCGTGCCAAACGATAAATTAAAAACATAGCGTAGAGCGACATTAAAAATAAATTTGACACAAACACATTCAACATAATGCGAGAATGATTTTGAAACATAAAACAGAAGTAAATATGAAATTTAGAGCTTCTGAGAATCCAAAACGAAAAATGTCAATGTCCCAGGAAAATTTCTATCACATTTTCCCTAACGGGATACTCCACTCACCCATGAACGTAACTCGCTGCTCATTGTGCTTCCTACCATCCCAGGAGTAGAGAAGAAAGGCACTCACACACACAATCTTAATGTTTGTGCCAAATAAAGGTAGCTGCGTTGTGGTCACAAGGAGAACAATCAATTACCCCCATTTCTTATCATCGGAAGTCCACATGGTACGTTTGTCACACTCCACTATCCCGGCTTTCAAAAACAAAAATGTATGGATTGTCTCTCTCTTTCTTATCTTTTCCCTGTGTAGGCTTCGGGAAATTGTTTTTCTTATTTGAACGTAACACTTGCGCTCTTCTATAAATGTGATTATTTTATCCTTTTACCGTAAGACGATTGAAAATGTTTGTAAAGAAATTGCTTTTTTAAATCAGGTATTTTAACACTATTAAGGTATACATATACTTTGGAAATCGCAAAAATTGACCCAAATATGCATTTTTGTTTTTTCATTCTAAAGTAGTCACCCATTAATTATCTATAAAATGATACCAATAACCTTCTTATGGCAAAACACTTTATTTACATACAGTGTCGTAAAGATGAATAATAACTGAATCTTCATGAATTAAATAAATATTTAATATTTAAAAATATTTTTTTATGAAAATATGTTATATTTTATGCATCTAGTCATCACAAAATTGTGTAAAAATTGCATAAAAATATTCTCTTTTATACCTACTTGTATATAAGTTCGTTAACTTTAAATCCATTTTAAGCAGAATTCCTTTTTTTTTTTAAAGGTATCGTTGTTCTCCAACGGTGATACCTTAAGATGTTATTAACCGATTTTTAAAATTTTGACTCTATACATCTAGGTTACAATTCAGAGAATGGGCTCTACTAAAATATAACAGTTTTGATAAAAATGGATTTTTTTTGTTATTTCACAATATTTTTACTTTTGTAAAAAATGCTGTTTTTATAATAATTTTCAGGTTAAATGTTATAACTCAAAAAAATTTAACTTAAGACATTATATTTTAGCAGGGCATATGTATGAATACCTTTTCTTTGATTTCAGTAGGAAATTTGGTTTAAAATTAATTATATTCGTGTTAATTACCGTCGCGATGAAACCTTAATTAGTGAATTAAATTTGTATTAATTAAATAATTATTAATTTTTTGAAAAAAATTTTTATGCAAATATGTTACATTTTTTACTCTTATAACCCTCTCAAAATTTAAAAAGACTGGCATTAAAATTAAAAAAAAAATTGTCTAATGTATATACCTTAAGCAATAAAATTTCATTAAAAAATATTTTTTTCTTTTTGCCACATTTATTATAAATTTGGTAAGATGTTTAAGTGACGTTAACTTATTTGCTTAATGCTTGCATTGATTTCATAGCAGTTGATCTGGTCGTATTCCGCTTTGTTCAGTAGATTTTTAACCTCTTAACGATCGGGTAATTTTCAAGAAAACGGACATAAAAGTGCCAATTTTTTTATTTCTGAAAATTATATAAAAATGCGTATGAACAATATATATATTCATTTTTTATTTGTTTTTAGCTTAAAATTTTAAACACTCCAGCCCGGAAATATCACGGGAGCGAGAAATAGAAGGCTAAACTTCAGCCGTCATTTTCACGGGGGCGAGAGGGAAGGGGTTAATAGTATTTTAATATATTTTTTTTTACATAATAACAATTTTAAGAAAAATAATACGAGATTGTGTTTCCATGTTTTTGTAGTCTTGTAACAAGCATTTTTTTCATTAAAAGTATACATTTTCAAAGTCATTAGGAATGCATTTTTATTGTTTTGAAAAATAACTACAAGAGTAAGCAACTAACTGAATTTCAGATTTAAATTACAATGATTAAAATGTATAAACATATATGAGGACAGATTCCTAAGAATTGGAGACACTAAAAGGAGCAAAAAGCAGCATGCCATTTTCGTGATGTAGGAATGCCATTTAAGGAAGTAAATTCATATTAATTTAATTAATTCATATATCGGTGAATTAGGGATTCCCTATAATGTTTTAGTATGCTTTTCTTGAACAGTTTTTTCAAGTGTTCCATATCATTCAAGGAGAATTCGTCAACAGAAGTTAACTTATATCTCCTACTAATGATTAACAATACAATTACCTAATAAAAACATAATAACTCAGCAACACAATTATATAAGAATAGAAATATAGCTTGTGACAATGTATCTAAATTAATGGTAAAGAACATTCAACAAGAATTCGCATTAAAAATACCATTAACATGAATTTTATTTGATCCAAGCTTCATTACATTTGGGATTCCCTGTAATTCCTTATTTTCCTTCAACAGATTCTCCTATCTGTCAAGCTGAGGTACTCACATTCAATGTCGTTCAAGGAGAATTCGTTAACATCACTTGCGAAGTTGACTCCGATCCCCGACCAAATGCCTTCCAGTGGACTCTCAACAATACAATCCGAGGAACGGTTGATCTGAAGAAGAGACATCCTAAGTCCTTCAACACCTTGCATTACGTCCCCCGTTATCTGGGGGATTACGGCACCATCATGTGTTGGGGGAAGAATGATGCCGGAGTTCAAAGGATGCCCTGCATTTTTCATATTGTACCGGAGGGTAAGTGACACTAAGCTCAGGGAAGACAATGTGAAAAATTATCTGAAAAGGAGCTGGATATCAACGCCCTCTGTCTGGCAAAGATGTCAGGGACAATAGTTCGTCTAAAACAGACGACATTTTATTGTGAATTCAAGCTTCAAGTAATTGCAGTATAAACAAAAAAAGGTTACCTTTGTGAAATACGTTTAAAATTAAAATAATGATAACAATAGCAAAATAAAATAGTGAGTAAAGCGAACCTTGTGAGCAGTGTAACAAGACTTGACTAGCGATTAAAAGTGTAGACACGTGTTTCAAATTTACAAGGAAACCCTTTCCAAATTAAAGGAAATGAGCATATGGATGCTAAAACAGTACAAATAGTTTAATCCATAAGTTCAACTCTTTTTGACTGAATAAGGGACGACTTGTAACCTCGAAATACATGTCGTTAACTCTTATTGATTTTCGTTGTTTCCAAACAAGTTTACGTTATTTTAAGAATCCCTTTGGTTAGCATATATAAAAGAAAATCATTAGATGGGTTTTGAGTTCTACTTATGGAGGAAAATTAATGTCCGAAACAAATTTGACAAAAGACTAATAAAAAATGACATTAAAGACAATATATATAAATATTATTTAATATGTACAATATGTTCTGATCTTTCAATGAAAGGTAGGGAGCTCTTTGTTATTTACTGAAAATTTTTAAATAACAAATATAAATATCTTACGCATCTAACACAAAAGGTAATTTTAGAATTTATTCAAACACTCAACAAACGAATGAATAATAATTAATATTTATTGCAAGGTTCTTGTTTGTGTTTGTGAAATAAGCAAGTAATATTCTCTTTTTAAATCAGATAAAACATTTCTAAAATATGCATGTAACTCTAACGCGAATTCATTGAAATACGGTATATAAAGCATATTCTGTTTTTTGAAATTGCCTCTCAGAACAAATATTTATACTTATAAATATAATTAAATGCAAGCTCTAAATATTGCCCTGTGACCAGCTCCAATAACTCCCCATTGTATAAACCGACTTACCAAAGGAGTGCGTTAAATTTTTTTAAATAGGCTTAGTCAGGTTATATCTCAGTTTTCCTTTTGAAATTTTGTATCATTTGAAAAATATATGAAAATTAATTAGGCTGCGTTGGTGAAGGCTGGCCAGTATAGAAATACAAAACCAAGAAAATGTCAAAGAACGCGTTATTTATATATATATATATTGAATAAGGCTCAGCCCAGGTATACCCCCTTTTTTCTAACTTTGTATTTTTTGAAAAACAGATATTGACGCATTTGTACACGCTCGCAACTGACGTTATTGAAAAAAATTCAGGAAAAACTATATGCGTATATGATATAAGTATCATATAGTAATTATTTAAAGAACCCTTAATAGCATTGTAACTTAAAAATACAATGAGTTACGGTCGAATTTTGAGCGCTTTTTTTTTCAGTGATCGGTATACGTGAGAAGCTAAAGAGTCAATTTCACTATCTGAGGAGTCAAAATTTTAAAAGAGTTATTCAATGAATTATATTTAAATATGTATTATAGTATAAACACTTTAAGAAATATTTTAATATAATTCACTGAATAATGAATACAATATGTGTGAAAAGTATATTCTTAAAATCTCTCTTGCGATTTGTAAACATGATATTTAATGAGACCAAATATTTAAAGCTACTTACAAAGTTTTGTAATAATAAATACGTCACTTGTTAATTTCAAACGTGAATCTTTCTAATCAGTAAGATTTTATACTAAAAATGATGTCATCTTTATTTCGTACATTTTTGATAATATTTAGAATGCATTTTTGAAAGCAAAGTGCATTTTTCTCTTTCTTAATTCTGAATGTCAGTGCAATTGTGAAGAGTCGCATCCGAGTAGCCAAAGAGCCAAATGAGGCTCGCGAGCTACGCTTTGTCGCCCCTAGGCTATTTAATTTGAAGCGATCTTATATATTATTTCTCTAGTCTTTTTCGTCACTCCGCGAGATCTTCCTTATTCCTTTATCAAATTCCATGATTTACCCCTCATTTAAAAGCTTATCGTGCCGGCTAATGACGAAAAATCGACCCACTGTACAAAATTGTACCGCTTCTACTAAATATGAGATTTAAAATAATCTAAGAAGAGCTCTTTTAATGAACGCCAAAATATTGTTGTCTATAATAACACCTGTAATCAAGTAAACAAACAAGAAACTCTTTTATTTTTTATTGTGCAGCAAATTGGGCAGTTTTAGCTGCGTCTGTGGTTTTAACTTATTCAATCGTTAGACTCTCCACATTCATTTATATTATGAATGTGTCAAGCCTGACCAACCAACAGTAACTATATTTTAAGTAATGGAGCTGTTTCGTTATTGTATTTTAAAGCTATGTATACTAACAATAAAAAATAATTATCATTATTATCGTGATTATTTTATTATTTTTAATACCAAAATAAAAGTCGAAAAAAAAATTGCAACAGCTATTTGTACTGATGTGTTCAGTTACATGTTTTCTTTTGTACCAACACCCGTTTACTTTTGTCTACTCTTCATCATAATGTCTTTTCTCCCAAATTAGTGCCTAATTCCGCACGTGCCGACTAGTAGAACTTTAAAACCACAAAATTAAATGCAAGGAATAAAAATATATGTTTGTAATATTCTTTACTGTTTCAGGAGAAGTAACAACTGACTTAGGAATTCTAGCTCCTTCAACAGACGAAGAGGGGGGTGCGATGAACAGAAGAGGTTCCGGCTTCGTCTTGTCTCCTGCTGTTGGTGTGTTAGTGGGAGTGGTTGCTGCGTTAGTCATCATGATCTTAGTCATTGTTATAATAATGAGAGTTCAAGGCCCTCCTCCAACTCGTAGTAAGCCCCTCCTCTCTCTCTGTGTTTTATCATTCCTCCTCCGCTTGTTTTATGATTCACAGCAACCATGTTGACCATCCCTTATTACCTGTAGAATCGCTTGTTCGTACTGGTAGTAAATTTAAGTCAATTAAGTCTTGAGTAACAAAATCTTGCTTAAAATACAATTATTAGATGTATACCGTGACAAAACATTAACACTAGATTTACCAGGCCGATTTTTAGCCATTTCTAACCTTTCATTTTACACCATGTTGTTACTAATTATATAATAAAACGTTCAGTCACATTAACTTGTCCTAATTACCACGTCGTAGGAAAAGCCAATGCACTTGAAAGTCTTACTATAATTTGTATCAAATTATGCAGTGTGGAAGCTGCGTGAACAGTCAAAATGACTGGTCTGGTAAATCTAGTGTTAGCAAATACATGTAACGAAACGGTTCATGGTCTTATTTAACTGCTTAAGTATCAGACTAGAAAAACCAAAACATTAAGACAGCAAAAAGAATTCCTCCGCCAGCGCCGTCTTGAGGCAAAACTGGCATTACGTCCGGGTGTGAACAACCTGGGTACATATTTTGAGTTTGTGTGGGCGCAAATCTACAAAACCATGTTATGGAATTTCCTAATTTGTCTAAGTCTATATTGGTTTTTGAGCGTACAAGTCCACAATTAGTGCTGGCTTTGTAATTTTTTGTCTATCTTAAAGACAATTTATCAAAATTATGCACTTTTATGTTGTGGATTACAAAATTTCGGACAGTAAGTGTACTATTGCAATCTACTGCAGCTCAATAAATAAAAAAAATAAAATAAAAAAGGTATTGAATACAGAATTAAGTATGTTTTACTAAATCTTCCTTTGCCTACCAGTTGTGTTTTTTACTTTCCATTTTTTTTTCTTCTACTATTCTTTAATTTTACAAAGTATCTCGTAGAGTTGTCTCTGTATTCAAAAGCAAGAAGATGCAGCCATTTAATTTTAATATTTACCACAAGCAATAGTTTTACTAATTTCTTTTCGCTTAACTAGTGACAAGAATTTATTCACATTATGTTTTTAAAATATACGAGATAGCTATATAATTCAAATAGTACCTAAAACTAAACTGAGTGATGATTTCATTTTTATTGAACAAAATTCCACAATTTTTAAAAAATATTATGCCCACCTAAGATTATATCATTACAAAAACTAGTTAACCTTACATAATTTTTATTTTAAAACTAAACTAGATTTTATAATTATGGTTAAAAAAATGTAACGCAACTATTAAGAAAGTAGTCGATTTTGAATTGTGCAGCTTTTGCCACTGGAGAATTTCTCAAATTATTTTGGTGGCCCAATAGGGAATTATATTTATAAAAACCCTTTCTTAAAATTTCCTTACTTTTATTTTTGCCTTACATTATATCTGTGTGTTTCGTCCAGACGGATTTAATGTAATTTATATATATTTCAGATAAATTTTGTACTTTTATATCTTTCAAATACATTTTGACCTTTTTGCTTTGATTTTAGGAACATATTTTGAGGAGGAGAAATTAAAGTAAGTATACTTATTATTTTAGATATTTTGGAGTGGTCTGAAATTATTTACTTTTATAAATATTTTTGTGATAGCTATACATTTTTATATGCTTGTTTTCAGAAAAAAATAATAATAATGACTGTTGGTCAAAAATAATATATTATCATATATAAGCTAAGGCCCAAATGTTTTTTTCACATTTACAAGCTGTTTTGTTGTTAAACTTAATTCCTGCTATTGGAAATAATAATTAGTAATAATAAAAACATATATATATAGGTACTCAATTTAAATTGTTTTCCTAATATTCTACAAAGCTTCGATAAATGCACAATCTTTCATGCAGACAATAAACATTTTGTTTTCTCATTTCCTTTAATTTATTCTCTAAATTATATTTCATTAAATTACCGCACCCATCTTACAATGAGCATAAATTCTAATTACACAAAGATGGTTTTAGCTTGTATTAAAAGTAAATATTAGTTTAAAAATCATTTGAAAGCTAAATTTCTGTTTACAATATCAATCGTATCTTTAGTTCCGTGATAAATATAAATATTCTATACTGAAAGCTTTTATTAAAGTTAATTAAACTTTATTAAAACAAAAAACCTTCATCTGACATTCTCCTAATTAGGGAAACGCTTTTCAATAAGTCTAAGGTAAAGAACACTTTTCTTTAAAAAATTGGAATAGTTGTTTTTTGTCTAGATATTAGTTTTCCAAATAATGTGTAAAATTTCAGATCAATTAGCAGGACATTCTTGCATTGTTTTCGTTCATGGTTTTCGCGAAATGCGTAACCACTTAAATTCATCGGTGTTTTATTTAGTTACAAAGAATAATTACTTAAATTTGCTTTTCTTCTGATTAAATATTTAAAAAACTCTCTCTTTTTGTTTTACCCCGGAAAAAACCTTTAAATTTTAAAACTTTTCGATAGTCATACCTGTATACAGTAACTTTTTATCTAAATTGATGTATTAAAAAAATTAGATTCATGATACACACACGCAATAAATTTTTCTTAAGTAAATATATCTTTGCGAAAGTAAGGCACAATGCCCTGTTGTATTTTAAGAAACAACTTGCTCATTTTAAAAACTTTAGACCGGGTTGATGGATCTCAATGCTTTTTAAGCGCACGGCAGAACATTTCTAACTACAATGCTTTGTATTGCCTGTGTCGTACCTGCCAATGTCTTTGGCAATCTTCAGTCTGTTAGGATATTTCCTATTTAAAACAAAACCATAAAAAATAGTTTCATCGCCTTTTACTATTCTATAATAAACTGATTTGTACACAGTAATCTTCGCATAGTTAAAATCCACTGACAAAACTATGTATTTTGGGCCATGTAAGAAGAATGTGGTTGTAGATGGGTGAGACAGAGTGCTGGTTAATTACCCCGCCATTTTTACACGGGTGCTTTTTCACTTTATTTTATCGCGACATTATCTACATGTTCATTTGACTACTGCTTCAACGACAGTATTCTTTTGACTGCTAGCAACGTTAAATGGCAGCGTTCTAATAATGATTCTGCAAAAATGATTGAACACTAAATGAATGACATTTAAAACAGTATTAATTTCTGTCCCCAAATTTTGACCAGTAATTCACTTCTATGACAGAATATTACAATTCAAAAGCCTATTAGATTTTTGCGTACTTCAGTTGTCTTTTTTAATCGTGCCAGTTCTTTATTGACAAATAAGTTTACATAATATCACTGTAACTATTTTTTACGTGTATTTTAACATAACGGTTGTATTGACTCATCTTTTAATAAAAATACTAAATTAATAAGTGACGCAAAAAGTACTTAGGCCAAAAAAAAAAAATCCTAAATTTATTCATTAAAAAATGTTTATTTGCCATTCCAGATACATATTCAATTCTTTAATAATCACTACTTTTTCTTTCTTTGCATTTATTAAGGTATCCTTCACCAATTAAAAAAGAACCGAATGACAGCCTTGTTGATGGCAATGAAAAAAGTCCAGATATCATACCTCTTCCAACTGATATTGAAGGTAAATACAATGAGTTTACCCATTGAAATTTCTTAAATGGCTATTTTTAACTATCTTGCAAACAAAACTAATAATCATTTTTGGAAGCAATTCGTTCAATCTAATTACAGTTTCCTACTTTTTATGTAGTAATACAATTTAACGGGATTCACGTCTTCAGATAAATCTATAGGATATAACTTGTGCAGTTAATGGTCATTGAAATTCTTTTTTCACTTCGTATAAATGTATATAACGCCTTTTAAAAGCACTTAATGTACATGAATGCCGTGATTTATACTACCCAAGTTATAAAAACGTATATATTTGTTCTTATAGGTTTTGAATTACATTTGTGCTTGACGTACAACTAAATGACGATGTTTATGTATATTAACGCGCACTAATTTATCCTTACAGTATAATACATTATGGTTACTTACAGTAGACATTGTGTCCTTATGATACGCATCAGAGATTCATAAAAAGTGTAAAATACGAAAAAGTAAAAAATTGCATGCTTGCGTTCCAAAAAAAAAAGACAAGAAACAGTTTTGTGAATTTCTTCTTAAGAAATTGAAGAACTCATGATCTTTGTTTACAAAAAATGCTGTTATTCGGTAAGTCCCATTATACATTAAGCATTACTATAAAATAAATCATATTAGTCCATCTTTAAAACAGTTATTTGCAAAGCGTTATTTTTAAGCAAACTAGTAAAATGCTGGATGTGGGTGACTGTGTCGTTTTAATTTACCAGGACCAGTCAATTGTGATACTTGTTTTACCGTTTATAGTTCCCTTAATTCACCTTATTCCATATTCTTGTGTTCAGAGGTCGTCACTACCCCATAACCACAATGTCAAAAAATTTGTTAAACTAGCTATCAATATTTGCCTGACCTTTACGAAGTTGAACTTGACTAACTAAAAGATGTGACTATTAATAGTTGACTGACTCCATTTATAATAAACCTTACATGAAATCCCAAAGTAATATTTCCAGCAAGACATTCTCCAGCAAGAATATAATTGTTCTGAATTACATTATTTTGACAGAATGACATAAATTTGGAAAAACTCTTAAAAGATTAAAATTCCAGATTTTATTTTCACTTGTTAATGAGCTCCATTTAATTAATTTTAAAAACCACGTCCACCGCTTAAAAAATTTAATTTCAAATTTTATTTTTACTTGTTAACGAGCTCTGTTTATTAATTTAAAAAACCCCCGTAAATCACTTAAAACATTTCAACTCCAGATTTTATTTTCACTTGCAAATTAAGCTCTGTTTATTTAACTTTGAAACCCCGTGCATCCCTTGAGCTGATTTAGTATTTGTAAAATCAACTGTCGGTGTTGAATTTTGTATGCATGACAAACTAAAAATGTTTTAAGGAATCACTTGAAGGAGCACAAACATCATATAGAAAGATAATTGTTCTAGAAATACTTAGTACTGTTTGTTCAACTACTTATTTGTCTAGGCAAAATAATTCAAAAATGTTCTCTTTCAGGCTTCAGTTTTTTAGTGTGCTGAGGAATCGTTTACTTTGATACATGATTCAGCTTTCGCTCAATTTTCCGTATAAGGAAAAGTTTTTTACGTTCATTTGTTTAATATTTTATGTTTAAAGTTTTGTTCGGTTTTCCTTAATTTAAAATATTTATCTGTATATCATTTTGTTTCGCATAATTACGTTTAGAAGGCATTTTTATGATAATTATTTTCATTTTTATTATTCACGATATAATATAATTATTGATGGTTATTATCTTTATTCAGTATTTTGATTTTGTTCCCTACTTTTTCGGTATCTAGATCACACTTGTAACGTTTTCAGATTTTTTAAATAAGTATAAGTATAAGTATTAAGTATTACATGCAATATTGTACAGAAAATGAACTGGCTTGATTGCGTTTACAAAATTACTATTTTTCCCCAATTAATTTGAACCTTGTAACAGGTTACGTGCAAGTGAATATGTTTTTACACTAAAGGAGTTTTCACACCAGATGCGACAAAGACAAAAAACATGTCTTTTTTTATCTGCGCAACTGCAGAACCTATTTTGGTAAGCGAAAACATACTCTGGTGCTTGCGCACATGTATAAAGGACATGTTTTTTGTCTTTGTCGCCTTTGGTGTGAGTGCACCCTAAGACTTTCATTACAAAATTCTTATCTTTATGTAACCTCTATACACGTGCCTGTAATATTTTCGCTTCAACTTTTGCTGTTTATGCATAAATGTTGTCTTTATTATTTTCTTCTTTGTTTATGTATTTAACTTTTAAACATATGACATGGGCTATTATTCTTTACGTTTGATTTCTTATGCTTAGTTTAGCTTCCCATACCGCTTGGACCTCTATTAAAGATATTTGTTTTTGATTTGTTTTATTACTTTCAGATCATGATTATCCGGAAGTTAAACATTTTGTTGCAGCGAAAAATGTTCCTTGCTATGCGAAACTTGTGCGTGCAAGTTGCATTTTTGGTGTGCCGCAATGTTTTGGTGTTCCCTCTCCTTTATTTTCGTTTTCGTTTGACATGTTTCAGAGTTTAATACTTTAAATTAAAACAAAGATATGCAATAATGATTGAAAAAGCCGCGATTAGTTAAAAATATATTTTCTTGCAGTTTTTGCAACTTTGATTTCTGTTGAAGTGTAATCAACATTTCGTGGTTTAGGTACCTAAAGATGCCTAAGGTACCTAAAGAAGTTAGTACACTATCGAAAGTGTTTTATTGCTTTCAGAGTATGATTATCCCAATGTTTACATTTTTTAAGGGGAAAACGTTTCCTTATTATGCAAAACTCGTTTGTGCATGTTGTTTTTTTTTGGGGTGCTGCAATGTTTTGGTTTCCCCCTCCATTTTATTTTCGTTTCTTTGACATGGGTCAGAGTTTAGTTCTTTGAATCGAAATTTTAAGAAATGGAATAAATATTGAAAAACCACCATTCGTTAAAAAATACTTTCTTGCAGTTTTTGTAACTTTAATTACTGTTGAAATGTGCTCAATTCTACCTCGTTTAGGTAGCTAAAGATGCAGAAGTATATTACACCGCCGAAAGTGTATTTGTTTTGTTTTCAGGTTTTGATTACATCAAAGTTTGTTTTTTGCTTTTGACAGGGAGAAAGGTTTCCTTATTAGGCGAAACCCGTGTGTGCAAGTTGCATTTTTGGTGTTCCGCAATCTTTGGTGTGCTCCCTTCCATTTATTTTCGTTTTTGTTTGGCATGTTTTAGAGTTTAGTAGTTTGTATCAAAATAATAAGAAATGCTATGATTATTGAAAAACGACGATTCGTTAAAAAAGCGATTTCTTGCAGTTTTTGCACCTTCGATTGCTGTTGAAATGTGCTCAACATCTCGTTTATCTAAAGAAGCAGAAGAAGTATATTACACCCTTAAAAGTGCATTTGTTTTGTTTTAGTGCTTTCAGGCTATGATTATACCAAAGTTTGTATTTTGTCTTTAACAGGGAAAAGGGTTTCTTATTGTGTGAAACTCGTGTGCCCAAGTTACATTTTTGGTGTTCTGCAATTTTTTGTGTGTTCTCTTCCGTTTATTTTCGCTTTTGTTTGACATTTTTCAGAATTTAGAAGTTTGTATCATTGTAATAAGAAATGCTAAAATTATGAAAAACGACGATTCGTTAAAAATATAATTTCTTGCAGTTTTTGCAACTTCTATTGCTGTTGAAATGTGCTCAACATCTCCTCGTTTACCTAAAGAAGCAGAAGAAGTATATTACACCGTCGAAAGTCAAACATGTGTATGAATGTGTAAAATCGGGTACGATAGAAAGGTAAAGTATCATATAGTTCATTTATACATAAAACTTAATATTTTACTGTAAACATTAGCACTACATTATGATTTTTATCAGTACCAAATGTCGCTACCAAATACATATTTATAAAATTTAATATTTCACACTTTTCCTCCTTCATAAAATATTTTTTTGTAGCGCATTCTTGAGTTAAATGAATGAATGAATGAATAAATACAGAAAGAACATTAAATGATAGAGTACGTGTTTCAAACGAAATGAAAAAGACGCAAAGAAAATGCCTTGTACACTCTCAGAATTAACGCACAAAATCAATAATCTTTATGTTTGTATAAAAATCTAAATCAAGTATGCATATGAATCCCAAAATAAAAGAAAAATGCTATTTTGTTTTCCGTGAAAACCATTTTATTGAAGTACTTACTCACTTATTCATATATGTTTAAGTTTACATTTATTTGAATGTTTGCTTAGATGTCTACGTTACTGATAAAACGTATCTATTATATGTTGCTTAAGTTTGTATCATCCCTTGTAAATACATAAATTTAGATTTAGATTTTTGAAACATAAACGTCTTAAGCTTTTGAAGCACAAACGTCTTTGAAGCTACCATTTTAAGACTGCAACTCGTTAATAAAGGATCTGATGTAAAAATAAATTATATTTCCTTATAAATATTTATTCAATTATTTTTGACGTTTTGTTAAATATAAATTAAAAAATGGATGGTTTACAACTGGTTTATATAACTTTAAAAAAAATTAAGAGAAATAAAACTTATAATTTAATATAATATTAATAATACATTGAAAAATAAAGAGAAAGAAGCCAGCACTAACAGGTAGCAAGTTATAGACTTTAAGGTTGTTGCATTAAAATATTAAAACTGCTGTTTTCCTGAAAGCGCATTGCTTATTGTATATATGCCCAACACACAGCAATTTTTTCATGGCTTTTATTAAAAGCAAAAGTAACATTTCTTTTTTATCCTTTTACTTTCAGATCTCGATTTTAGAAAGCATCATTTGGAGAATATAATGCTTCGATCGATATATTTTCTCGGCATCTTCAACGACTTCGAACAGAAAAAAAAATCATTGTTTTCTATGGACTAACACAAGATTTATAATTATCATTGGAACTGAGGAAGAAATTGATTTAATATTGTCATTTATCAGAACAGAATTTGCCTTTTCACTGTATATTCCATCTTTTGTATATTGAGATATATATTTCGTAATAAAAAATTAATATATGTACAACCGTAGTGTCTTAAATATTATACTGATTTATTTTATTTTTTTGAAAGTATGGGATTATTTTGTACTTCGGAAAACATTGTTAGAAATTTCATCATGAAATTACGGTTAAATGATCGGCAGCAGTCTGTCCATCTAATTCACCGTTAAATTTGCGGTTTCGAACATTTTTCTATTTTTACGGGACCTAACCATTTCCAATTAACTTGGTTAAAAAGCCGTAAATACAAAAGTTTACGGTTTTATAACCATTTAAAAATGGTTTCAGAACAAAATTTTTACCGTTGTTGAACCATTTCGAGGCGTAGAAACCGTAAACGAAGCTTGCAGGACTCGAACCCCGAACGCGTGGGGTACAAGTCTTGCTCTCTATCCACTCGACTACCGTCATCACGTAAAGCGAACGTTTATTTATCAATAAATCTTTTTTTCCAACAGGCAAACATTCTTAAAATTGAGATTTCAGTTTTTGATTGGATCCAAATTTATTTTTAGTCTAAATTTACTGTATATTGACGAAAATCATTTTATTTGCTGCAAAAATTAAAATGCAAACAAGCTTCATCAGCTCAAATTATGGGTTCGCTCATTCGCAAACAGTTTGGGAATCCGATGTCTCCCATTTTTGATTTACGTGTGTATGTGTTTCTATTTAGTATCCACTGCTTAAGTCACTTTTTTTCTTCTTTTTTCATATACACATGCAGATTTTAACTGATAAATCCGTATTCCTATTTTAAAACAACGTACGACCGGTAAGGTTTCGCAACCAAGATGGACGCCCGGTTCTTATTGAGCGCTTGAAAATTACGATTAGTTCAACGTTCCTTAGGATAAACAGAGAATAAACGATTT
The DNA here is from genome assembly GCA_038502835.1 of Octonoba sinensis. Classification (NCBI taxonomy): domain Eukaryota; kingdom Metazoa; phylum Arthropoda; class Arachnida; order Araneae; family Uloboridae; genus Octonoba; species Octonoba sinensis. The sequence continues at coordinate 47,065,354 of CM076603.1, forward strand.
TTTTCTTAATCAGCGGTTTGAGTACCGCTTTTTAATGGTTTTTCAACTGTTGTAATTAAATATGATAAAATAACAATCAAATAAATGGTTATTTTACTATTTTCTTACGGAAATTTTTAGCAGTTCACATTTATGGAAAAATAAGAACTATTGCTGATGTCCTAAAGTTTTCAGTAAAAATATGAACAAGACTAGGAATTTGTGTAGTTTCAATGGGACGTTCAGTTACAAAAATTAGTCTCACCGCTTGTAATTTTGTGCAAATTTCACAAATATCTCAAACTTTCTGCTATTATGAATATATTTAATCATTACAATAACGTGTTTTATAAAGAAGTTTTTCAGAAACTCAAAGAATTTAATATTAAAAAGAAAGCTAAAAAAAAAAAAGAAAGAAAAGAAATAAATAAAGAAGCAACAATTTTTACATTTTCAAGTTTAACTTCTTTGAAAGCCAAAAATTTATTTTTACTTCATTCCAATTGAGCTGGATTTTATTTTTTCTTTTAATACGTTTTTAAAGATGTTCATTCATGTCTCTATTTCGTCGTTTGTATTCTTCAAACTGTTTCTGGCTCAATTTATATCTGTAAGCAATTTAGATCATGTCTTACGTCAAAATAAAAGGTCTCAAACATTGGAACGATTTTTATCTAATTTTCAGAACATTTCTTGAACATTTGTTGGTGATTTAAAGTCAAAATTTTATCGGTTAGCAATAATTAAACCGCTCATCTACGCAATCTTATAGAGCTTAAGGTGCTAAAAACGGCAATTTTCTCCAGCTTCGGTTACTTTGAGGCATCAGAAAATATTTAGTCCTAATTCCAAAATTCCATGTTGCTAGTTTCTTTTAAAAATAGTAATTTTAAGCACTTCCACTAACCAATCAACAAAATAATTTTCACACTTTTAAGCCTTTTTATTCTAATATTTGAAAGTTGAGGCTGATTGAGGTGATATAAACTCAAAGATTTATTATTATTTCTCACTTTATAAGGGGGCAAGGAATTCAACACCGCTAAAAGATTTAAATAAATTCGATTTTTTGGCTATTAACTGAAGAAATAAATATGCTTCTCATTGCTCAGAAAAATTTCTCGTAAAAAGAATTATAATTATAATGGGTGACAAAAACACAGCTTATAATAACAAGAATAGTCTTGACTGTCTTCGAATTTGAGCTTCATTACTGTTCATTTGGTTGTATTTTGGTTTGTAGGCTTGTGGAGAAGGTTGTAAGTCTTTTGATTTTCCTTCTGGCAATGTAGAAAATAATTGCGAACTGACATTTAGTACTTTCTCCTGGTAGGTCGACAGGGTGGCGTAGTGGTAGGTCGCAGGTCTCGTACGCCCAAGATCGCAGGTTCAAACCTGGCCCAAATCGGTGGATTTTCAAGATGCATAAAATCGTCTGTGTCAATGTCGCATAATTGTGCGGCATGTTAAAGATCCCTTGAGTATTCGTTTGGCTTGAATACTCTCGCCTTAAATAAATACCTAGTACTATTCGCATCAAATGAGAGCTCATGTTCCGCCAACTAGGGGAAACTGAGCGTCCAAATTCTCGGTGGTAATTTCATCCAACGACAGTGATGCTACTTGAAAAAATGGATGCCGATTACTGGGGTACGCAGTAGGTCTGCAAAGGTTAATGACCATACGCAGCCCCATCAGAAAGAAAGAAAGACTTTCTCCTGATAGAGCACAATATCTTCTTTTCTTGTTTATTTTATGTTGTTTTGTATTCCCCTTGTATTTGTTTTAAATTCATTATGGGGTATATTTAGGAAGCTAACATTTCTTTTTAAAAATTTTTACAGAAATGTCTTTCGATCATCTATTACTGCTAATATTAAAATGGGTATCATTTCAGTATTAGAGAAAAGAATGCGTAAATAAATTTCGAACTATTCAATGTTTAAAAATATTTTTATGCTAACGTTTTCAACGCAGTTTAAACAGAATATTTATGCATTGTGTTAATTTTGAATTTCATTGCATGGAATGATTGATTATTCCTTTTAGAAAAGGAAGCGTGAAAATATTTTATTTAAAATAAATATTTCATCGTTAACTTGGTAAACGCTTTTCTTTTTACATTTGCTTCGAAATATCACACCGTGAAAAATGATTCATTTTTGTAAAAATAAAAGTCAGCATTTGACGTTATGATGGATTACTTTAAATCCGCATGGACGAATGGAACGCTTAGCATAAGCCCGTTCAGGAGAAAATTGGACAAAACTTCTGGACCATGTTGTCTTAAACTACGATATTACATGTTTACATGTTTCGTACTGTGCTGAAAACTTTTGAAGTTACATTTTCAATTATATTGACTTATGATGATTTTAATGAATAAAGTAACTTTAATAAGTTGCAGGCTTTTTTATCAACAAGAGTATATTTAGACAGAGCTTTTATCTCCCAAAAAAAAAAAAAAAAAAAAAACAGTTTAAAAAAAATGCCTCTCAAAACACATAATTAAATTAAATAAAGTAAAAATAAAGCAATGAATATAAAAAACAAATATTTTCCTAAGATTCAAAAATGCAGTATAAATATTTAATGTAGTCTTTAAATAAAGACACATACTTCACTGTAAAAAACGAGAGTATTTTGAATTTATAGAAGTTTGAACTAATTTGAATATTATTTGCACTGCCATAAAAACTATGATTTCTTCAGTTATTGTCAACATAACTAATAATAACTATAGAAAACAATATGGAAGGAAAGAGAACGCAAAACAGTTATTTTTTATTATTATTAAAGTTAACAACAAAGCCGAGTGGCTGAGTGGTAGCCTTCCGTGCTACCATGCCACAGGTCCGGGGTTCTACTCCCGGGCTGGTGAGGGTCGACGCAGGCTTTCATCCCTGCAGTGGGGTCGATAAAATGAGTACCAAGCATGCTTGGGAACTAAACTCTGTGGGTTCCCCTTCAGGCCGACCACTTGACCGGAACTTCTGCTTCTGCACCCCAGGGCCCTCGGTCTCGAAACCTGGGATGGGCACATTAAGCTATGGCCCCCAAAAGGGCTGAAGCGCCACTTTTATAGTTAACAACAAATTCACTTTAATGTCACTGAGCTATTATTTTAAAGGAAAGAAAAAGAACGAAGGCCATATTTATTGCCATAACTTACACATCAACAGGAATTAGATTTTTCAAACAAAATCTTAATATAGGTTTTATAATCAGTAACTCCAAAACACTGCTAGGGAAATTTAGTACAACTTATCTATGTTTCTCCACGTTTGTCGGTTGAATAAAACCGATTCCAGAAAGGACACTCACAATCATTTTCGATGTCTTCGTCGTCAGTAGACTTTGTCAGCCCTTGGTCAGTTCTTCTAATTCTGGGAAAGACCCCGATAAGGGCTCAGGTTTCAGAATTTTCCTTTTCTTCATTCAAATACATTTCTTCTCAGGAATGGTGTTCTGTTTCCTTTCTCGTTTATCAGCAGGCCTATTAATTTTGTCCTCAGAGCGATATTAGGACCACAGTAGGGGTGCGATACTATTAATAACACGACCTTCGAATATGGCTGACTCAACCAGCTAAACTAAGAATAAATGGAACACTACCGAGATAAATCTTTAAATAAATCATCATGGGATTGCATTTACTTTATAATGATTGAGAATATAGCTTATCTTTACGAAGATTGATCAATGTGTAATGAAGTCATCGAAAACTTTCGGTTTGCTCAAAACCTGCAAAAATTTACACTAGCTACAAGGTTCATCAACGCTTTCCCAGAATTGGCAGCGTGTCGGCAGACACTAATAGAACCGGTTTCCATCGGGTGACAGCGCCTAACTTTCGAGATCATGAGTGGTGCGATATTAGGCTGAGGAGTGGTACACAACAGGAACACTTCCTAATAATGTAATATTTATTTATTTTATAATAATTTTAAAGTACTATTTTGCGTTTAAACATAAAAAATTGCACGGAAAAAGTGTAATACTAAAGTTGCATACATTTCTTATACAAGTATGTTTTGTGGACCGTGGTAGCCTAGAGGTTAGCACGTCGGACTTCCACCTGGAAGGTCGCGCGTTCGATACCCACTGAAGACCACCATGTATACTTGGGGATATGTGCGTGTAAAATCCGTAGACCCCACTACCTCTCCCCGTGCGTAAGCAATCCTAAGGCCTCGGCTAACAGGTAGGGGTCTGGTGGAGAAAAGTGCATATGTGTTATTAAAAGTGCAGTTCTAAAGTATATTTTTATACATTTCTTAAAGCATGTTTGGGAAGTTGGAACTTTAAGCCCTTTTGAAAGTATTATTAACCCGTATGAGAGATTGTCTATGTTTTGCAAAACGGAGAATCAAAATGTGATTACAAATTAAAATTGCGACGCAAAAAGCCGTTTTTTAATGAAAAAAAGCAAAAAAAAAAAAAACCTTACTAAGTTATATAATGAAACCTACCTTCTATTTTTCTCAATACGCAGTATTAAATGTAAACAACTCGATTAAAAGTTCCTTTAGGTAATCACTTTTGATGTTAAATTAGAAAGAAAGAAAAAAAATGTATGAATAATATCAGTTCAGACCACTGTTTTCTATTTACTGTAATATTTTGAGCTATTTTCGAAAGCTCACATATTTCAAATAATAGATCAGAAAACGATTCCACAAGTCTTTATAACTTTATAATCGTTTTTTTTTTCTTTCCATTTCCGAAGTAAATGTTCCCAAAGAGTTTCGAAATTATCCTGCAAAAAAAGTATTTTATCAGTTTTTTCCCCTTAATTTCATGTAAAAAATAATAATAATATAAAACTTCAAAAATTCCGCAATAAAATGTTTTTTTTGGTTATAGAAAAACGTATGATGACAATCTGTTTTTTTTAATTGCACACTTTCTAGACAAATAAAAAGTGTTTAAAACAAATCGCATGAAACAGTTTCCAGTTTTCGAGTGTTGCTTGATTTTAGAGATGATTCAATTATGTCATTGCGTTAGAAGTATGAGTTCCTGAAAATTAATAGGAAAGCATGCAATTAAAATTCTATTTATTTACCTTCATAAAAGTCGAAGGACCTAATTAACTGTCTAAATATGTCAGTTTTACATGATGCACAAAACATTATTTTTCCTACAAAAGTGGAAGTACAAAAATTAATTAACAAAGAGTAGTAACAGTAAATGATTTTTTTTTTTACATTAAATTTTTTCGTTTATAATGGGGCTCTATATTGATTCAGTACCATTTTCAGACCTAGTGCGATCCCCAGGAACTGGAAACCAATCTTTCATATGGCACCGCTATCAGCGGATTCCATTACCACTTGGAATATTGACGCTTAGTTTCCACCTAAATGGCGGCACTTCAGCTCTAATGATGCGAAACTGTACTAGGGATTTAATTTAGCCGAGAGTATCCAAGCCAAACAGATACTCAAGGGATCTTTACCATGCCGCATAATCATACGACATGGGGACTGATGATTTTCTGCATCTTTAAAACCCACCGACTTGGGCCAGGTCTGATCCTGCGAATTTTCTATAAAATGAAAAGTTATTTAACTTAATAATCAATAACTTATGCTCTTTTTTGTTTAGGTTTTTAATATATCTTTTTACCAAAGTACTTTCACAGTAAAGAACTGTTTATAAATTACTATAAAGCCCTATTTTCCACTTCAAAATATATTTAAGTAACATACGTACATAGAAAATCACGTATAGCCGAAAAGCAATTTTCTTTGTACACAACCTTAATTAAACGATAACACTATCCGAGTACATTACCTATCTGAAGAAAAATTACCTTCAAATTTTCCAGCAAATAGCTCCATATATTAAATTTTACAATGTGTGTCAATGATGAGTATTTGCAATTACTTGACAATCATTAGGGACTGAATTTTAATCGAGATGATGAGCAGATGAAAAATGTTCCATCTGGTGCTTAATGAGTTCCGTAACGTTTCCTCTCCAACCCCTACTTAATACATCTAGGAATTCATCGAATGCTGACTCGAAACGCACAAGCATAAAGATTTCTTTAATTAAGTAGAAACTTTATTTTAAATTTCTTGGAATAATTGCAATTACTTATTAAAAGTACTTTTTCGTCTTCATATATTTCAACAAATTATTTATGTAGCCGTTTTTATTTGGAATGAATGTTTATTAATCTGTATTCAACAATAAAAGTTAAAATATTGTTAAGTGGTTGGATGATAATTATTGTTCTCTTTTCCTTTTTTGAGGAAAAATTCTTAATTGGAATTGCTAATTTGAAAGTCTGCTTTATAAATTATGTTGCAAAATAATGCACACTTAATTTATTTTTTGTCCTTGAAAATCAAGGAGTACAGAATTTAGAATTAAAAAAAAATATGTGGCAGCCCGTAAAAAGAAACTGACATTAAAACGCTTTGCGCGTTAAAGTACAGAAATCTGCGTTCACAACAAAGATGAACTACAAATGGTATGTTTTCTCATAACGCAGATTTTGTAATGTTGATACTATAATGCGTAGTTCTCCATCCATTAACGTATATTCACAAAAATCAAATGTTGGTGTCACCGGAACCAATGAAATCGTAACGACTAATAGCAGCAGCAAATCAGAAGCGGGATCGCACTAGCCGTGCATCCGTTCAAAATTTAACCAATCACATATCTTGACAACTGACAAGATTATAATGCTTTTCTTTCATTTGTTGTCTTTAAACTACTTTTACAATTAAATATTTAGTGTGGCAACACTATTTTGAATTTTTCAATAACTGAGATTCTTGACACTAACTTTTTCTCATTTATTCTCTTTCAAAATTTTTTTCGCCTTGGAAAATATTAAATTTTTTTAAGATTTAAAGCGATTTCTTCTTCGCCAAATATGAAAACATCTTTATACAAATCTTAAAATATGCAATGAAGGGTTGAGCACATAAATTCCTCCTGTCGTCGCCAAGAGTCATAAAAATGAATTAAAAAATTTTATATTCCTTTTATACATGTATTGCTGTTAGAATTTCGAATTTTTTCCTAATGATACCATTCGCTTTACTTCGACTCTCCGAGTGGGCGTATTACCAGCGTAACTTTATATACAATTTCAATGGTGTGTAGGCATTAGGTATCCACGCGTCGTAGATACTCCTGACGGAGCTAGGTAATGTGCCCCTGATATGCCTATTAAATTATATTTCTTTTCGCAAAAGGGAAAGCTTTTGTTGCGGTCCAACGGACATTGTTGAAGGAACACTTCAGCAATGGGTGAATACTTCTTTGAGTATTCAACCATTGCAGATTTTGTAATGTTGATAATATAAAACGTAGTTCTCCATCTATTAATGTATATTGACAAAAATCGAATGATGGTGTAGCCGGAACCAATGAAATCGTAACGGCTAATAGCAGCAGTTTGTTTGTTTTTTACCTCTATAATAACAAAAAAAAATGTCAGTGAAAATTGTACAAAACAATTTAACGTAAAATATATTCTAATTACCGTTTTCATACACAGAAATGTTGGATAATATAGAACCAAATATTTCAGGAATTGCAGTCCGTTTCATCAGTATGTTGTGAAAGTACTCTCAATGTAATTTACAGTCCTTTTTGGGGATTTGTTACTTTTTTCTTCTTTTATTATATTTGTAGTACATTAATTAATAAACTTCGTATTTTGTAAAGCAGTTAAAAATTAACAAAAGTCATCACACGATTAAAGTAAACATTTTAAATGCACATGTGAACTTTCCTAATCCAGAGAGGTTTTCAAAAATGAACGAAAATAAGCTTTTACTTGTCAGTATCGGATTCAAAAAGGAGGACGATTTTATAAATTCTTTCCGTATTATTTCATTCTCTACCCATAACGTCAAACTAAATTAAATTATCTAGCTAATTGTTCAATGAATAGATGGACACGCATTAATTTCATGTTAGGTATTTAATTATTTTGTCAATTAGCAACAAATTATGTGTTTCTAACATAATGTTAGTAAGTTTCACTTAAATGGAAAACATTTACCTACATTTTCTATTGATTTAATTATTTGCAATTGAATAAATTTGCTCATTTACTACAACAGGATCATAATTCGAAAATTATGTATTTTGAGGGGAAAATCATGAAGAAATGATATGCAGGTTTTTTTTCCTAATTCTATTTAGAAATCACTTTTTTTTATTTTTTCACAACTAAAATGAATGTAATAGAAAGAAAATAATAGTGAAACATTTAAATAATCATATCTTCAATTATTAAGTTTAAGTAACTTATTATGAGTACTGCGTCAACGTATAAATAGTTCTAATCAAGCAAGCCAATTACTATATATGTGTGGATTTATCAAATACAATACTAATTTTAATTTAGAATATCGTACAAAACATCTTCATCAACTCTTTCTTCTTAACACACACAACATTGAGGCAATTTGAGTTGCGATACGCAAAAGACACAAAACTTGCTAATTAAGAAGTATTTCATTTTCGCTTATTATTCAACAAAGACCTCTAACGCTGAGAGATTTTGCTAACCACTTCATTACTTTCTGTCTTTGTCAGTATCGTTTGTTCTGTGACAGTCACGCAACTTAACATTTTTAGGCTCAAAGTATTAGCGAAAAGGGAAATAACGTCACACGCGAAAAGCGATGATTGTGACTCCTATTTGCATAGAAATTCCAGAAGCATTGTATACTTCTATGAGACAGTAATTTCTGAAGGAAGGAGGAAACGAAGAAGAAAACAGTTTCTGTATCTTGAAAGGTAGGCGAACACCAAAAATATTTTGGTTGTTACATCTTGCGAAAATTTAATACGTAAAATATAAACCTCATATAATCTATAAAATATAAACCTCATTTTCCTAGCTAAAACTAGATCTCATCAAAGCTTTCAGTATTTCCTTTGTATTAGAGAGAGTATTTGTTTTGAGACTTAGTATTTGGCATTGTGATATTTGTAAAGCAAGTCATTTTAGAAGAAATCGAAAATATAATGAACTTACTTTATAGCAGCTTTTTCCAACCGATGATTTCCGCACGGTCTTCTATCTAAACTCAAAGTTCTCGCTAAAGTAAAAAAATAAAAAAAAAAATTCAAGAATGTTTTCCGATTTCTCTCATAATAATATTGTCTTTAATCTTCATAAAAACAATTTTTTTTTTGCACTCATTCTTATTGAAAGGAAATTCTGACTCTTAAATTTTTTTGAAGAAACACATTAGTACATGAAACTTAGTGTTCCTTGAAACTTGGCATTGCTAAAAGAGTACTGCAAAAGCCAAATGTTGAAGAATGGTGACATATAGAGCATCGGAGTAATTTAATAATTTTTAATTCCAGTTTTTAGCTTGGGTATGGAATTCCAGTTTCTAGTTTGGGTAATAGGCAATGCCAGTTTTTAATTCGGGTAATATGAACAAGTTTCTAGTTCTTGTAATGCAGAATACTAGTTTTTAGTTGGCCCAAAATATTGAATACCAGTTACATAATATTTCACATGACAGAAAAAAGACAACTTTCACATTCAAACACCATGTGCCACAAACCTGTCGAAAGGGCCTCAGTGGCTGAGCGGTCAAATCGACTGGCTCCGGTGCCTCCCTGCGCGGAGAGAAAGAGGCGTGGGTTCGAGTCCCACCTTTGCCATGGGTGTATTTCCTTCTTTGTGTATTAAAATCTGTTGTGCTGTCTTGTTCTATCTGTTCTTTCCTCTCAATCACCACATCCGGTTAAACCCTCGTCAGGGTAGGTACGGTGGTGATTGATGAGGTATAAATAAATAAATAAATAACCTGTCGAAACGTCTTTAAGGAAGCAGATGTCCAAGTCTGAGGTGTTTCTATAGACAGCGGGGGGAGTAGGGGATCTCCAAATAAGTGAATGATTAGAATATCCCATATTTCCCGCCAAAGTCATATTCTCTGAATTCCCTGTGTATGCAGCCCTCGCTAATTTCATTTTACTAATCTAAAGTTGCACATTTACATAACAATTATGAAACTGTTTTGAGCAAAATCACAAGGTGTAGAAATTGATTGTGCAATGTATCTTGATGTCTTCGTTGCGTCTAGTTTTTCCCGATAATATATTTACAGCTCAAAGCCTAAGTTTTACATATACTTAAAGCTTGCAGTTAAACCCTCTCTTGCACACACAATAAAAGAAAAACTGATTGAAGCTAGAAAATCTTTCACGGGAAGAGCTGTGGCTATTAATCACAGACGACAGACAAGAAGATTCAAAATGGAAAGAAAGGGAATCTATTATTCACTATTCAGTTGAGTGATTCAGTCGATATCTTCAACGTAGAAAAAAAAAGGCATTTCACACGAAAACTTCTCACAGAAACGTCATCCACTAAATTACGACCAAGAGACGGAACTGCTATTATACTTTTTACTCAATAGAATCTCATTTGCGGTAGAATTTGAAAAGCTCTGGAACGGGAAAAAAAGGGCAAGAACATGAAATCAACAAAACAGAAACGTGAAATGAAAAGTAGAAAGAAGTGCTCAGAGTTTGGCCGATAAAATCCATGATATCATTAATGGTTTTTTCCCCTCAGCGTTGGATTTTATGCCATTCTGGGTAATCATTAAAGCCAATCAGAGGTACTTTGAACAACATCGAGCGAGATATTACTGTTATTGCTTGCATACATTTTTTCGGCTTTCCATTCATTTTCTATTGTTTGTTCTTTATTTCTCTCGTCGATGTTTATATTGTATCAACACAAGCGAATAACAATCACAACAATGTAAACAATTCAAATATTTGTTTTTAAAACATTTTTTTCCCCAGTGACTCGTTCCCTCTTTGCCCAGAAAACATTTTTATTGATGAAGTACGTATTTTGTAGACAAGAAAAGAAATAATAAGTTGATCCAAAAAACAATTTTTTGTCCTGATGTTTTTATCAGTAATGAATGCTTACAACCAATATTTAGATAAAATAAACATTGTTTGATTTTCGTCAGATTTTTTGTGAACAGTCTCTCCGTTTTTCTACAGTAGAATTTTATATCACATTCCCGGCCCCCTGTTAATTTCGGCAATGCAACGTAATTTTATTTTAAAACTTCAGAAAAAAAAAAAGTCAATTTAAAAATTACTCTTCATTTAGAGTAAATTTCGCCATCTGTGTCTTTCTTTATAATTAACACGTTATGTATATCCATTTTTAAAGCTAAACTCTCTCATGCATGCTTAATTTAATGATTGTTTGTTTGTTTACGACCATTTCCGGTCACATGAATATTCGAGTTTATTTGCTATTCTCAAGGATATGCCTCAAACTCTCGTCTAATATGACAGATAGAACAAGACAGCACAACATATTTTAATATACAAAGAAGGAAATACACCCAGGGGAAAGTGGGAATCGAACCCACGCCTCTTTCACTCCGCGCAGGGAGGCACCCGAATCAGTCGATTAGACCGCTCAGCCACTGAGGCCCCAATGTAATGATTTTCCCGCAAAAAAGAAAGAAGATAAATTTCTGAACACGTGATTTAGGATCATGTAAAGTATTAGAATTATTTTTAACTAAAAAGGCTTAAATTAAAAGCAAAACCTCAAAGGGTATTTATGTAAAGGTAAGGGATTATATTCGGGAATAAAAATCTCATTTCATGAAAATATTTATCTTATTCTGGGCATAAATAAATGTTGAAGTGGCCACCCCCCAAATATATCTTGTTTTGCCTTTGCAAATCTTTTTTTTTTTTTTTTTTTCATTGCTTGTCAAACTTTTGTCGTTCCATTTTCACAAAAACTAGGAGTCACAGAGGTACAATTATCCGGGTATTATTATGTATGCTGCGCTAGAAATCTGGCTATGCTGCATTAATGCGGTGGGACGCCCTGCAGCGATTAACTATTAATTTACATTTAACTGGAAATTCCGAACTCGGATTCAACTATGGTAAATAAGCATTGCAAAAAGTTTTTTTTTTTAATTAAAAAAAATCTATGAAAAGTTCACAGCGAAATTTCAATTTTCTAATGCGGATAGAAGTGAATAATATTTTAAAGATTTTATTTCTACTGATCTCACATTAAATGATGAAATACGCACATGTTGAGCAAGTTATGTAACACTTTTATGAATCTCCATTGTTATTAATACCTCAGCATTTTTTATTATTACCAAGTATTTTATTTTATTCTACTTTATCTTAGGAGAGAATATTTACAGCGTTAAAATAAATAAATAGATAACAAGCAACAAAAATGCTTTCGCGCACACAAAGTATTCTAAGAACTGATTAGGGAAACACAAATTTAATTTTTAATGAGATAGTTTATTATAATGTTTGAAAATAATGATGAAGTTGGAAGCATTTAAATTATTCTGAAAAAATCCTGTCTTTGACTACATAGTACCAAAGACAAACAATATTAATATTCCAAGAAAATCACATAGATACTAAGGCATTTTTCATAATGTTCAGCAAAAATATTAAATTATAGATTGCATTCCAGTGCAATAAAATAAATAAAGCAAAACAAAAAAAATTAAATATCCTGTTTCAAAGGAGAATTTAACGATGTAGTTAGTAATAACAATATTGTAAATAGAGAAAAAGAATGTACATTCGTTGCCAGAGCGTCTATTCAAAATTGAATTACATTTCCTGTTTTGATCGCTTTATTGCTTAGATTTCAGAAATCAGAAAAAAAAAGACATAAATAAATAACCCTAAGATAAAGTGTAAACTAAAGTACTAAATGTATGAAAAAAATGCATGGGTAATAATAACAATATAGATTTATAAAAGCGGTACAGGGCCCACTGAACATGTGCATATTTGATCAATTAATATGGCATCAGGAAAAGGAAAATCTTTAAAAATTTTATTTATTTCTATCCGCGTTAAGGCTTTTGGTTTTGCATTGAATGGAAACTACAAACAATAATATGTCACAGCAACCTATTTGGTTCGTATACAGGAAAACAAAATATTTCATTAGTAAAACTAGTAGAACCCAAGGAAAAAAAACCTCTAATATTAAAGCATTGGACATTAGATATTTGTGACTTACTTTTAAACAGTTGCAAAAAATCTTAACATTAGCGAGTATGGAGAAATATGAAGCAAAGTATATAAGCCTTGGACATAAGATACATGTTCCTTTGTGCAGCCATATGTAGGGAGCACTCGGTGAGAAATATTTTCTTGATTTAAAAAAAAAATTGTGTTATTTTGAACAGTTCAAAAAATTTAACATTAGAGCCGAAGGGGAAATTTGAATCATATATAAACCCTGATCTAACAGACGGATTTTCTTGGAAAAAAACTTGATCGGAAAGAGATTTAGACGTAGAACATACATGAGCTTCATTCAGAACTAAACGAGTGTATTTTTTCATGAAAACTTTTGATCTCGATTTTTAAGGATATTTCTGAATGAAAAAATGAATAAATTAGTGAGTGAAAGAATGTAAGGAATAAAGGAATGAGTAGAAGAATGAATGAATAAATGAATGAGAAAATAAATGAATGAGAAAATAAATGAATGAGAAAATGAATGAATAAATGAATGAGGAAATGAATGAATAAATGAATGAGAAAATAAATGAATAAATGAATGAGAAAATAAATTGAGAAAATGAATGAATAAATGAATGAGGAAATGAATGAATCTGCATTAACTGTTGAAGGTACAGCTATATTATCACTTTGGTATTGGTGTACTCGGGAAAGTAGGCTCGTATAGTTCTAGACAAAACTTTTTTTTCTTACTTTCAATAAAGTTTATACAAATTTAGTTAAAAAATCATTGATTCTGTTTAAAAGGAATTCTTTTATGTAAAACATTACAGATTATATATTTTTTAGTTTGGCACTAAAGTGTTTACTTGGTTTATCGCTCAGATTTTGTTTCATTTATAAAGTTTGGTTTCTTAATTATATAAATATTTAAACTTAAATTCCCAACAGTCGATCATGTAGTTGTCGTACAAGATGTGCGTATTTTAATAGCTTTTCTTTTTTTCGGTGTTTCAATGTTTAAAAATACGTTTACGTAACCGTATTGACCCCACTTTATTTTATATTTTTGCCTCAAAAATAAACCAGCCTATACATAAAAACACTGCTTGCTGTTGGAAACCAATTTTAAAATTTTCTGTAAATATATGGACCTAAAAAACTTGCTACTGCTACATATATGTGTAGATATTACACACACACACATACATCATATATATATATATATATGTATGTGTAGCAAGTTGTTAAGTATATGAAATTGTCAAAGTTAGTGCCAGGCGCAAATGCAGCACTATGCAGCGAACTTTAATATATTGAAATATAGATGTAAATGAAAAGAAAATGAAAGTTCCGGGACATGTAAACGAACATTAACGAAACGTATAAATTGCTAATACAAAAAATAAAAGTCATAAAATAAGAAACAAAAACAAATAACTCTCCTCATCAGTGGGCGGGGAGCATAACGTATTCAAAAGAAACCAAGAAAAATAGTCCTACAGGTTTCGGAATGCGTCGCAGAAATGGCATGTAAAAGGAAGTATTATAAATAAATTGAAGCGACGAAGTTGCAAAATGTGGTGAATAACATAAAAAGGAAACTTTGACGGAAATAACGCAAAAGGCTTTGACACAAAAATTACAAAATTAGACGGACGTGAAACATGCCACCAATACGACGCACCCGCCCATACCTGCAGGACGTTGGCACGTAGCAACGATTATACTCACCTACACAGAGAGATGAGAGCTCCAAAGATGCGACGACAAAAGCAGAAAACACAAAATATTTTCATTGTTGTTCCGTGTCCGCAAACTCCTGATCAAACGTTCGTGTCGGACATCATCCGCTGCAACACATCCAGGTTGAGGCCTTCCATAGATTTTTAGAGGACTTAGCCACGACCCTTCATAACATCCACAGCGAACAGCGTCACCAGAACGTCAGGTAGCACGTGCGTCGTACATGCGCACAGCCCTCTTGAATATTTTAACGTAATGTTTAATGAATTCTAGTGGAAAAAGGTTATTATAATAAAGATTTGCTGTATTGCTGAAAATTTGTTTATTTAAAAAGATATTATTGTTACAGATTTTTGAAAATCTGTTTAATTGATTAATTATTACGTTAACAAAAATTCTTTTATTTAAATTACTGTGCCAATGCGGCATATGTATCGTAGAAAAATTAAAATCTTTACGTTTGTCGTAAAGATCGAGATTAAGTTTGTCAGTTTCAATATTTATATAAATATCTAAGAAGTTAGCGCGGGTTGCAGTATTATTGGTTTTATTTAACGTAAGGCATTTTGGATATATTTTATAGTGGATGTTGCAAAAATCTGAATCGATTATTAGAATATCATCTATGTATCTGTAAATCTGCAATTTTTTGTTAGAATTGATCACATAGTTATATTCATAAAAAAACAAGAATAAGTTAGCAGCGGTACTGGAATAGTTAGTTCCCATGCCAATACCGTAAATTTGTTTGAAGATATTGTTTTGGAATAAAATGTAGTTATTATTAAAACAGAAATGACACAGATTTATGAAATAACTTCTGTCAATTTTCAGTTCAAGTTATATGCAAAAGGTATCAAAAAGTCTTTCGATAACTTCATACAGATTATTAATTGGAATATTGCAAAACAGGTTTTCAAAGTCAAATGTTTGAAGCATAGTAGGCACAGACTAACGTAATTTAGGAATAATTTCAAAGCTGTTATCAATAATCCAGAAATAGCTAGTGTGTTTAAATTTATTTTTAATGAAATTATAAATATCTTTAAGAAACTGTTGAAGTCTTTTGTTGAGATGTTTACTAATACTATTACTTGTACTGCAGATGAAACGGAATTTAATTGGTTTTTTGTGAAATTTGGGAGTAAGGAATAAGAAAGGCAGTCTAGAATTATTAGATGTGCTGAAGTTTTTTGCAAATAGAGTTTTGAATTTTTTGTGTGCAGCGGAAAATTTGTTTTTTAAGATACTGAAGTCCAGATGGGTATTGCTGTAGTAAAACAAATTATTTAATTCTTCGTTGATTTTTTGTGTGTAAAAGGTTTTACAGATTATTGCATAATTATTGAATGCTTTGTCAACAGGGACAAAGATGAAGTTATCCTGTAATTTTTTGATGTAATTAAAATCGTTTTTGCTGACTTTGTGATATAAAAAAGTATTGTTGTTGAGTTTTGACTTAGTAAAAAGTTTAAAACTATTTTCTATATGGTGTTTCCATTCAAAGAAAGCCTCGAAGGGCATGCAATACTTATACGCCATATTTTGAATAAAAATGTTCAAATTTTTGTTAAATACGTTAATGGCGTTTTCTGGTTTAATTTTATTGTTTAGCCTGAATTTGGTACCATATGAGAGGAGCTGTTTGATGTTATTGTTTTTAATGATATTTAAGTCACGTGTAATTATATGTTGGTGGTGGCTATCTATGAATTCTTTATATTCATCTATTCTAACCCGTCTTTTGAGATTTTACATTTTCGCAAACACTCTTTCGATAACATTTGCATTGAAATTATTGCACATATCGACAATTATGAAGAAAGACTACATGCAGAAAACAATTATATTTTTAAAAATAGATGTCTTTACCCATAAGATCTAAATACAGAACTAAACAATTTAAACGTTTCTAAAATTTCAAATATTTTCAATGTTTTCCATGAACTTAATGAACCTATGAAAATTTGCAGAGGCAAAAGAGACTCACGCAAAAACCTCATACATAGCAAAAATAATTTCAACAGTGCACGCTGGCTTGAGCGACTCGAATCCAATTTCATCGCGAACTTGAATACCACGCGCGTTAAAACTGCAGTCTTTGAGCTAAAGTTAATTCTGTTGAGAAATATATATAAACTTTTTAATACCTATAAATTCAATAACGCGCAATTTAAAGATTTAATATATGATTTAATTAATTTCAAAATAAGACAAAAAAACAGCAACGAAATCATACCCGAATATTTTATCGTACTCTTTCAACAAAAGTCTTTCAATGATTTTAACATTTCTAAGTGCATGAACGACAAAAAACCTTTCTTCCCTATTAAAAACATTAAAATACAGATAACTTATAAATACAATAAACCATTCAGCTCAAAGGTATTTAATTACAAAAAACTGGCATACGATACAGATATAAATAATCAAACCTGTCTATGACACAAAGATGAATATAAAGAATTCATAGATAGCCACCACCAACATATAATTACAGGTGACTTAAATATCATTAAAAACAATAACATCAAACAGCTCCTCTCATATGGTACCAAATTCAGGCTAAACAATAAAATTAAACCAGAAAACGCCATTAACGTATTTAACAAAAATTTAAACATTTTTATTCAAAATATGGCTTATAAGTATTGCATGCCCTTCGAGGCTTTCTTTGAATGGAAACACCATATAGAAAATAGTTTTAAACTTTTTACTAAGTCAAAAGTCAACAACAATACTTTTTTATAAATAACTGAAAATTGACAGAAGTTATTTCATAAATCTGTGTCATTTCTGTTTTAATAATAACTACATTTTATTCCAAAACAATATCTTCAAACAAATTTACGGTATTGGCATGGGAACTAACTATTCCAGTACCGCTGCTAACTTATTCTTGTTTTTTTATGAATATAACTATGTGATCAATTCTAACAAAAAATTGCAGATTTACAGATACATAGATGATATTCTAATAATCGATTCAGATTTTTGCAACATCCACTATAAAATATATCCAAAATGCCTTACGTTAAATAAACAATAATACTGCAACCCGCGCTAACTTCTTAGATATCTATATAAATATTGAAACTGACAAACTTAATCTCGATCTTTACGACAAACGTAAGGATTTTAATTTTTCTACGATACATATGCCGCATTGGCACAGTAATTTAAATAAAAAAAATTTTTGTTAACATAATAATTAATCAATTAAACAGATTTTCAAAAATCTGTAACAATAATATCTTTTTAAATAAACAAATTTTCAGCAATACAGCAAATCTTTTTTATAATAACCTTTTCCCACTAGAATTCATTAAACATTACGTTAAAATATTCAAGAGGGCTGTGCGCATGTACGACGCACATGCTAGCTGACGTACTGGTGACGCTGTTCGCTGTGGATGTTATGAAGGGTCGTGGCTAAAGTCCTCTAAAAATCTATGGAAGGCCTCAACCTGGATGTGTTGCAGCGGATGATGTCCGACACGAACGTTTGATCAGGAGTTTGCGGACACGGAACAACAATGAAAATATTTTGTGTTTTCTGCTTTTGTCGTCGCATCTTTGGACCTCTCATCTCTGGGTGTAGGTGAGTATAATCGTTGCTACGTGCCAACGTCCTGCAGGTATGGGCGGGTGCGTCGTATTGGTGGCATGTTTCACGTCCGTCTAATTTTGTAATTTTTGTGTCAAAGCCTTTTGCGTTATTTCCGTCAAAGTTTCCTTTTTATGTTATTCACCACATTTTGCAACTTCGTCGCTTCAATTTATTTACAATACTTCCTTTTACATGCCATTTCTGCGACGCATTCCGAAACCTGTAGGACTATTTTTCTTGGTTTCTTTTGAATACGTTATGCTCCCCGCCCACTGATGAGGAGAGTTATTTGTTTTTGTTTCTTATTTTATGACTTTTATTTTTTGTATTAGCAATTTATACGTTTCGTTAAAGTTTACATGTCCCGGAACTTTCATTTTCTTTTCATTTACATCTATATTTCAATATATATATGTATGTATGTATATATTTTTAACTGCCTGTATATACAGGTATAAACAGGAAAAACAATTGTCACATTTTTATTGCGAAGAACTCGTTTTTGTATCCATTTAATACAAATAAAACATAAATTGCATTTCAAATATTGCGCTACTGTTACGTTAATGCCGCAGGTAATCAATAAAGTGATAACACCAGATATAAAAAGCCTGTCCCTTAAAGACATTTTACAAAAAGTAACAGACTATTTTAAAGTTTCAAAAGCAGCACATCTACGATTAAAATAAAATTACTGAATTTTCTAAAGACACCCATTTATTAGCATTAAAATGAGTAATAAATGTTCTATTATGGCAAGTGTGAACTCTAAACATTCAAGAATGTGTGAGTTATAGCTAGAATAATGGAACAAGACTGTTGTCAACAATTTTCGGATGAATTATACAGATAAGGAATGATAAATGACTAATATGTTTGATGAATATCGAAACAGTACATTGAGTACGAACATCACTCGACCTGAAGTTTCCAAATTACTACGAGATATGAATATGATTAATGATTTGACATATTTTCTGATTGGTGCTTGACAAATTAAGACGAATTGCTATGCGTTCTTTAGGTATAGAATAAAAAATGATTTGGGATGTATTCGCTTCGTGAGTCGCTCTCTGTCTCCCTCTTTATATATATATTTATATACAAATTAATGATAAAAAGAAATAAAAATAAAAAAACAACAAATCATGCCTTTTCATCTGTTGGAGGGATTGTTCCTTTCCCATTTTTTAAAATTTTGGTCTATCTATCTATCTATATATAAATATATATATAGGGGCCCACCGACGTGCAGGGATAACGGAACCGGAGCCCTCCCCCAGAATTGTTTGGCATATTTTTTGATTGGTGCTTGGCAGATTAGGACGACTTGCTATGCGTTCTTTAGGTATAGAATAAGAAATAGTTTTGGATGTATTTGTTTCGAGAGAGAGAGAGTCGTTATCTATCTTCCTCTTTTTATATAAGTATGGGTCATTCCAAAAATAAAGGTGCCTTTCTAGAACTGAAAAGGGAAAAAATGTTTTTTTCTTGAAACAAAATATGCTTGAAAGGGTTGTATACATATTCAAAAATATAATTTCAATACCAGCTGCAAACGTTTTTTAAAGTATTGAATAGAACACTTATAGATGTAAATACTTAGACTAAAAACTGTGTTCGGTGATACCATATTTTCAATAATAGTTTATTTCTATTTTATCAAAATAAAGAAATATTTTTATGATGCTAAGATTTTTATACAAATGCTCTTTTACACTACCTTATAATGTTGTGTCTGTGGATATTTTTCCTTTTTAAATAAGCCATATTATGTCATCTGTTTTACCTTGATTGCATTCTTACAGTGTAAAACTTTGTCTAATTGAGTAGAAGTACATTAATATAATAATATTATAGTCATATTTACTTATACATGATAGATATTGCATATTTATAAATTTGATTTTAAATAAGGTTTCTTTTTAATTTCGTCCAGATTGAAATAACATGTCAGTAACACAGGGGACATGCGGTAACACAGGACACCAAAGTAACAATGTGGACATGCATTTACAATCGTTTTCGGATACATCGATAGGTACATCAAACTAATAAAACGTTCTTCCTCTTTCATTCTTAGAGCAGGATTTTTTTAAATGTCTAACACGTCCTCAAACTTAATGCAGGATTCGTCATTTGCTTTAGCCAGAAAGTTTCTCCCTCTCTCGTAAGCTCAACCTAATCAAACTTCACTATCATCTTTTAACTTACTTTATGAAATTCCAACGTATTTATAACTGATTTTTTTTCTAATCCAAGGTTTTTTAATTAACAGATACCTGTCAGTTCTACTTTTTTCAAAGAATGTTCTTCCATATATTTATTTTTAACAGTAGAATTAGATGAACTTTTAAAGTTATTACCAGACTTGTCACAATACTTTTTAATGAATTTTTTTCTTTTGATTTTCAAATTGTGTTGACATAGAATATGTTAAGGAATTTTGTTTTAAGAGTTGTCTTGTAACATTCTGAATTTCGGGTGCTTTTACACGTTGAAAAATTATTTTCATACACTGTTAAGTCTTTTGAAGGGGTCAAATTGCAAAAGTTCTCTGCATCGATTGTTTTTTCTGTAAGTTTGTTTCCTTGATTTTTCTACTTTTTGTAATAATTTATTTTATAGTTTACATTATCTCAATAGAGTTTTGTTCTATCATGTATTATTTCTTTCCTTACGCTGCAGTTATTTCCCATTTTTTTGGAGAAAATAATAATGAATTTTCGTGCTTTTTTATTTTTCTTTGTTTTGCATTATTTGTACGCCATTTCTGCTATTTGATCTAACTTCCATTGCAGACATGTCACATTTCAATCATTTTGTGTTATGATATCTATCACAAGCTTTTTTTTTCGGCTATTCTTTATTTTATTTAATTTCCTCTATTCTCTGTAATGATGCTGCTTTTCAAAAGCGGTTAATGTCAGTATATGTAAAAAATAAAAAAGGTACATTTACAAGCCATCTTTACAGTACAGGCTAAAAAAAGAATAAACTCTGCCTTTTTTAAAAAAAAAGACACCTTTCTTAAAATTCAAACCAAAAAGTAGTGTTCTTGCTTTCCCTTTAAAAATTGTCCATGTACTGAAAGTAAACTCATTTTAACATAATTTGAAAGAGCAATTATTAAAAACGCGTTTAGAAATCAAAATTCGGGCATTAAAGGGAGAAAAATGTGCTCTATAACCCTTATTTGTTTTTTGTTTTTTTTTTCAGATTTTTGTTTCTCGTTAATCTCTGAGAAAATCTGAGAATTTGGTAAAAAAAGTGCAGACTCTCAAGTTGTAATAATACTAGTTAAATGTTCATTGATACATTAAATTAAATTAATAATAAATCCTAAATTATGTATTATTCCTTAGGTCCAAATACTATAGATTGTTTTTCTTTTAATATTTAGCAAAATACTTGCTAAAACAATAATTGTTACTTTAATTTCTCCTGTGTTACCAACACAATAGTAACGCAGGGACCAAACTGAAAAAAATTGTAGAATTTTTTACAGCATGATACAGAAACGCTATACTTTAAATGAAATACATTTTTATAATATAGTATTGTTTCGAGCCTGTGTTTTTAGATTTTTTTATTTTGCTGTTTCTCTCTAATATTGGAGACTATCCAAACATGATAAATAATCTTAGAACTTTTTGGTTCATTCATGTCACGAGATCCAAGGTGTTATATAAATAGCTCTGGCCAGAAGTTAGGAGTTTAGTTCAGTGTTTAGTCTTTTGCGAGTGCAAGTCACTTAGTCTTTTGCGAGTGCAAGTCAGTGCGAGTCAGTTAGTCTTTTGCGAGTCAGTTAGTCTTTTGCGAGTGCAAGTCAGTGCGAGTCAGTTAGTCTTTTGCGAGTGCAAGATTGTGATGTAAGCTCCGTGCTTGAGTCTATTTGTATTTGGGGAGCAAATATCAGGTTTTCGTTGTTTTTACAGTGATGTTTGAACTTTGAGTGCTATTTTTGTGTTTTAGAATCTGTACATCGTGTATTTGTAAATAAATTGCTCTGTGTGTTCAAGGAGTAAGTCACCTTAATTTAAAGTCTGATGAACCCAGAACAATATTTTCGAATTTACTCAACGAGTATAGTAAAGCATTATGAACTTAAGCTTTGCATTTTTTAAATTTTGGAAAAAAAATATGCATAATCAAATACATTTAATTTGTATGTTTTTAGTGCACTGCTTACGTATCTGCAATTCCCTATATTCGGTTTTCAGAACCATATTTTATAGTCAAAAAGATCCTGTGCTGTTTAAAACATTTGTTCTAATAATATTTATTTCCATCTGAAGATCAAGATAAAAACATAGTTAAAGTATTTTCACACGCAATTATTAGACATATATTAGGTTGTTGCAAAAATGTTGTCCGTTTTAATGTCATGTGTATTTGTAGCTCCATATCTCAATAAATGTTCATTCTACTGTGTCGTGGTATATACTGATGGACGAAGAATTTTGTACTCTATACATTGATGCTGTTCATTCTTTTTTTATAATTTAATTTTTTTCAGCCTATTACTATTATTGTCATTACGCGATTTTCGGCCTATTTCTCTACGAATTCAAATTGTACCAAAGCGCTACAGAAACAGCCCGAAAAATTAACTAGGCGTTTGGCAATGATAGTGTTAATGAACGCATTGTTCGACGTTGGTTTACGAAATTTCGTTCCGGAAATTTTATCCTCGAAGATGAGCCCCGAAGTGGTCGTCTAGAGTAATCCAGGACGAGGATTTGAGGACGCTGGAGGAGACTAACCCGTCACAAACGGTGCGTGGGATGGCGGAAGAACTGGGCACCAGCTCTGATGGGATTTTTGATGGTTTAAAACGTATTGGAAAAGTCAAAAAGCTCGAAAAGTGGGTGTCCCACGACTTAAACGATCGGCAGAAATTGTCACGTTTCGAGGTTTTTTCCTCCTTCATTGCTTTTGTGCAACCAAAACGATCCTTTTTTTGGATCGGATCGTCATGTGTGATGAAAAGTGGATTTTCTACGACAATAGCAAACGTTCAGGACAGTGGTTGGACACCGATGACCGCAAAGGAGAAACCCCACCAAAAATAGATCATGGTTACTGTATGGTGGTCAGCGGTTAATGTTATTCACTATAACTTTCTGAAATCATGCCAAACCATCATATCAGAGTCCTACTGTGAGGAAATTGGTGAAATGTACCGAAAATTGGGGTAGCAGCAGCCTGCACTGGTTAACAGAAGAGGTCCGATCACCTGCTCCACGAACATGCCCGGCCGCTTGTCTCACAAATCACCGTCCGAAAATTAAATTAATTGAGCGTCGAAGTTCTGCCCCACCCACTATACTCCCCAGACCTCTCGCCAACCGACTACCATCTTTTGAAGCACTTTGAGAACTTTTTCATTGGTAGAACTGTTGCCAATCTGGACTTAACAAAAACGGCCTTCGTCGACTTCATCGTATCCCGAGGACCTAATTTTTATGCCGACGGAATTAATTGACTTGTGTTACGTTGGCAAAGTGCTCTGATTCAAATGGTGCTTAATTCGATTAAATTGAATAAATATTCACTGAGATATTACATTTTAAAGAAGACTCATAAAAACGGACAAAACTTTTGAAAGAACCATGAAGTTTCAAATAGGAAACTTATAAAAGGGCTTACAAAACATACTTAACTTATTGAGAGGATAATGCTTTTATGGTTAACTATTACTTAGAAATCAAACAAAAAATAATAAGCAATGATAATTTCTATTATGTTTTGTTGGAGGAAAAAGTAATGGTTTAAATACTGAGAACAAGCGAGTTTGATATTCTATTGGACCCTGTCCAAAAAATTCTTGTGATTTCAGATTGAACTTTATACGAACTATTATTTCAATAAACGATGTGGTATGGTAAGGATAACCCATACAAACAAACGAAAATACGGATGGTTATCACTCTACATTTCCAGTAGTTGAACATTTATTTTCATTACTTCCTTTAGTCTAATATAATTATAAAATTTAAATAAGATTTGAACTCAATAATGATTTTTTTAATAATATTTTAACTTTTGGATATATCTTTGAATAAAAACTGACACCGGTAAAGATAAATGAATAATTAAATCAAAAATTTAAGTAAAAAAAATAAAGAAATCGTTTCATAAAATTTGCTTCCATTTTTATTTTATTTTACTTGTTTTATATTTCATTACAGGAGTTAAAAAAAAAAAGCATTAATATTCTTAGCAGTTTGTATTAAAGTATTTTCTCTTCCGGTAAACAGCCTACTTGGTGTTCAGACACGAGAAATCCAATTATCTTATTAGAATTTTTACGCAAAGAAGCTAGTTATTAGTAAGAATGATACATAGTTTTACATAATTTCTATCATGCCATTTCCTTTTACTTAATTAAAGATTTTACAGTAAGTACTTTGTTCAAATCAGTCTTAATGCCCCTTTCTAGTCAAAGATGGGGATTTAAGAAGAAAATGCCTCGTTAAAAGTAAGGATATTATTTTCTATCATTCCGTCAATGCAATTAAGGTTTTCTTCTCAAACAGAATTCCAAATGCATTGCTAGTCAACCATTTGTACGCTATTTCAGTTTACATTATCAGCATAAAGACTAATAAGAAAAAGAAATAGGAATGACATCAAGATGACTGTTAATATTTGCAGTTATAGGTTAAACGCATCATTTAGACAACAATTAAATTTAGTTCTGAAATGATGGTTGCAATTAAAGTTAATGTGTGCTTTATTCCAATGCTTCAAAAAATCTGTTATTTTCTGCATCTAAGTTTATTACAAGAATAATAGTGTGCGTGCAGAAAACGGTTTAACTGCTCTAATGTGCCTCTGCCATGTTGTTTCTCTGTTTATGTTAAAATGTTTTTTACGATAACAATATTTCATTGTATTAGCAGTTATTTAATTCTATGCATTATCTTATGAATATGAACTTTTGAAGGTAGGTGCTTTTGTGCGTACTGATTTCGTTTCATTAGGACTGGTGGGCTCATCGGGTAGAACAACCAATGATGTGAGCTGAAAGTTTTTTTGTCGTCGTACGTCGCTTGACGCACTGGAGCGAATGCCCGTTAATGTACGCAATGATAGTTTAACATGTTCACTGCCGACCACGCGCCAGCTCATGATGTCAATCTTTTTGCACAGTGCCAACCACGTGCGAGAGTTTACAGCGTTGTGTTAAGTGATGTCTCAGTTAGCCAGCAACAAGCTTGCGCTTTTTCAATTGCTCTCCGCTGCAGTAGGCATTTCAGATGTGTTTACTGAGTAAAGATTCACACCTAAGTGACCGTCAGCGAGCGATAGAGGCTTAAGCGTGGTGTGAGTGATGCCTCAGTAACAAACCACCCGTAGAGTGGTTTGTTACTGAGGCATCTACTTTTGAGGATACTTTTCTGAGGATACTTTTGTTACCGAAGTCTACCCCCGCGGTAGGGAAGACTTCGCCTTTGTTTCAATCCTCTTCAATCCGCATTGTATGTTAGGTGTGTCTCCTGACACTACGTAATGTAAAGGTTCATCCATAAAATGACCAGCAGCGAACGTGTTAAGAAGCATGCCACGTTGTATTCAGATTCTTCCCTCTACTCTGTTACTTCAAAAGTTAGAATGGGTTTGTTTTAATTTTCTGGTAAATGATTATAAAGTTTTAGCTATTAGTGTTACCAATGCGTAAAATCGAATTTAAAATTCTATCGTTTTACAATATCAGAGTCTCATATATACATTCCATCGATATATATAGTAAAACCGTGCCAACTACCCAACGCAAAACCTCAATATTTTCACAGCAGACAAAATAAATTTACTTAAATATATATTTTGTATTGTGGCATTATATCCCATCGTTATGAATGCAGCTGAATCCAACAAATGCAGGAAATTTCCCTCTTAACAAATGATCGTTTATGACCTGAACCGGAAACTATCTGGGAAAATCCAAAGACAGTGTTATTTCAATGAATAAAACATGAGTAGCGTTTTGGGGACTAAATCTGTGTGCTTAGTGAAGATTAATACGACATATTGCAGTTTGCAAAATCGGACACAGTGATTAATGACTAATACGATTGTTTGTGATAATATTTTGGAAACTTCGTTTATTTGGAAATTAATAGACTGAAACTATATATGATAGGGATTTTGTTATTTACTCCATTCCTTCTGCCTCCCCTATTCCATCTCCATGTTTCCAACATTATCAATGAAAATAGTTGATGTTAGTTTGAAAATGTAAACTCTACATTTATATTCGTCTGCTATTTAAACCAATACTGTTCGCATTTATTTTCCACAAAATTCGAACTCTCACACATTTTGTAAGAAACGTTGCAGCACTCAAATACTGCTTTCCAAACATGTAAGCAAAGAATTTAGGAAAAATGTAATAATAAATTTGAGGTGCAAAAAAAAAAAAAAAAAAAAAAAAGCCAACAATATAAACTTTTTATTTTCATTGTTATTTATTTGTTTTTTAACAAGTCGGAAAATCAAATATAAAGGAACTATAATGTTGCTGCAGCAATGTTTATAGTTCTATATTTTCTTAACATTAACTAACAAAAGTCGTTGCTAAAAACCTACTTTCACTGGTTTTACTTATAATTTTTAATTTCTATAGATTTATTCTTTTTCTCTAATTTTGTTTTAGGTTATTTTTGAGAGGGAATCACTGGTATATTTTCCTTTGGTTTGTGTGTATTTATCTATTTATATTCAATTTAAAGAAGCATAATGTAAAAACCATCAAAATGAAGTGGAAAAATACATTATTAAGTGTAAGTGTTCGTTTGTGCGAGCCGCAAATCTCCGAAAGTACTCCCCCGATTGCTTTAAAATTTTGCCAGTAGACAGAGTGATTCAAGAGGATGGTTTATAGACCCGTTAGAAAAAAATCCAACAGGTAGTTCCTTTTTTATTCCAATTTTAAGCAAATTTCTATATAAATTTCCCATTATGGGGGTGAAAAAAACCTTGCACATATTATGTAATATATCAATCGAAAGCGCTGATTTTTCTGCACAAGATGGAATTTGTTCGAAGTTTCTAAGTCAAAAAGAAGGCCAGTTATAAGCTTTTTAGTTCGATTTCTTAAGGCTTACCTTGATCCAAAAATAATAATTAGCAGTTTCTTCAACTCCGGTTAATATAAGCTATATAAATAAAATGTAAGTGTTCGTTTGTTCATACAAGGCTGAACGTGATCCAGTTTACGGTTACGATCAAGTTCAGCCTTGGTTCATAACCTCAAATCTCCGTAAGTACTTCACCAATTGCTTTGAAATTTTATCAGAACATGTGTTTTTATATATCACTTTTAATTTTTTGCAACTTTGATTTAATTATTTCGTTTTTTAATGTTTTATTATGAAGAATGGGCCACTCGCAACAATTGGCAGGGTACAGCTATTTTAATTTTGATTTAATAATTTTTTCTGTTTGTGTTGAAGTATTTTTGAAATCGACGATTAAGGAGAACTTTAAAACAAAGATTACTTATTTTGAATATTAACAGTTTCATTTAGCTATTTTAATCCTGATGTTAAAATTTTGTGTTTTTTCTGTTTGTGTTGAAGTATTCATTTAATATTTTTAAGGGAACTTTGAAACACAGATAATGTATTTTGAACGGCAAATTTTTAATTTAGAATTTTTCTGTTTGTGTTTCTTCTGTTTGAATAAGGTTTATGTTGGAATTTTTCAATGTGCCGAGCCAGACAATATCAAAATCTTCACAGACAATGGAACAAAAAAAAAAAAAAAAATGCCCGCAAGCATTGTGAAAAAACATAAAGCTCAAGACCAATCAATCAAATTGAGCAGTTTAGATCTTCTCATGTGTACAATTATATATTGCATGTTCTAGAATGGGTAAACCAGACAATCTATATTTTCAGACAATGAAACAACAAGCATTGTCAAATGAAACATATTAGAAATATGTACTTTTTCTAGCTTTTCCATCGAACCAGACTGAGCCACAGCAAAGCGTGGCCGGGTACAGCTAGTAGAATATAAAAATCGAACTATGGTGTTGCCTGGCTGTTATCAGTTGGAGGGTGGGAGAGTGATAGCCAGCAAGGTGTGTATCCCCTAGTATTTTAAAAATAATAATAATAAATGAGCAGTTTCATATGTGACGAATAAATATTAATGAAAAAAGAAAACTGCTTACTTTTCATTGTTAGAGGATGATAAAAAACTAAATGTTTTCTAAATATATTATTTGTGCATATTTTCAACTTTTTAGATTTTTTTTTTTTTTTTTTGCGATGAAATGACAAAGAAATCTTAATTAAAAATAGTTGTATTATTACTATTATTATTAATACTGCTATTTTCAGTACATTGTTATCTTTGGATTAAAATAATAAAATAATAATTTAACTTTGTGCTAAATAAACTGTAATAAAAAATATTTCACGCTAAGAAAGCACAAATAAGCATTAAAATGAAGACATATGTTTCGGGACTGCTTGGAATCCCTTTTTTAATGCGACAGGGGGCTTCCAGATGCAAAACATCCATGCATCTAGAAGCATTTTTTTAATTACAGTTTCTATTTGGATTGTTCACAAATTGAGAATGAGATGCATTCATTCATTCAATAAGAATTAGAACATTTTTATGTTCTGATAAAGATAGTTTCGCTCTAAGCACTCACTAACTGAAATCTGTAATCAATAATTTCATTTTTTTATGAAAGGAATTGCTAAAAAAGGAAGAGAAAAATGCTATTTAGCCCACTGTTTGGAGATTTTTCTTGAAAAGGCCAATACTAAGCACAAAAGTCGTCAACTTATTATAAAGTAACTATTGAACTAAATAATATACAATTCCGAAAGATCGCCAAAAAGCAAAATAATAATAATCGCCAAACGCTGCAGGGAACTAAACAGTATTTCAATACAAATAGTTATTATTACTTGAAATTCACCATATACGCTTCTACTTAATTTGAAAAATATTGAGGCGTGTGCTTTCTGAATCAGCACTCGATGAATCCCCAGATGCATTCAGTGGTGATTGTTTTAAAAGGAGAATGAATGCCAAGGAACTCATTAAGTGCAGGTGGAATATTTTTCACAAATGCACCGCTCCGTTGAAAGTTTACTCCCAAATGATTGGCAAGTAATTGCAAATTCAACTCATTGACACAAAGGCCGAAATTATGAATATATTTGTTCGAAAATCTGAAATGCTTGATCATCAGGTGGGTAGCGCCCTAATTAGTATTGCCGTTTAATTAAAACTTGTGCAGGACTGGGCTATCTTTTCTTTAAAGAACATATTTTTTTGTGTTAAAAGGTGTAACCTAGAGGAAATTGGGTGTCAAAGAAATAATCTTCGTTATAACCACACAAAAGAACATACTACAGTTCACAAAAATAAATGAAATCGTAGCGTTATATTTAAGCAATCACATCCCGATATTTTACCCTTGCATTATTTATAGTACCATTTGGTATTTAAAAACTAAGTGGTTGGAAACGTTGTAAAGTGTGTCACATAATTATTGTTATTATTATTATGGTTTTTTTATACATTTATGTTATATGTGGGCTTGATTTTGATTTACCGAATCTTACTCTAGTTGTTTAAACACAGGGGCGGTGAGAGGTGGAGGGGTTGAATGATTCATCACAATAATAATTTACTAATACATATTTTGTTTAAGCTAAAGGAACAAGAGTAATCTCAAAAATGTCACTACTTTTCGGTGATAAAAAGACCAACTAATTTTGTTAGTAAAATGATATTCTTGATAAAACTTTAAAAGTAAAGTATGTAAAAAAAATTAAAACAACTAGATTAAAGCTGAAGGTACTAATTGTGGCTTCAACGCAAAGCTCACGAACGGAAACCAGAATAAGGAATTATATTTTTTCTGTTTTGAGCTCAAAAATGCGTGGTATTCGTTTCCAAGGCA
This sequence comes from Octonoba sinensis, assembly GCA_038502835.1. Lineage (NCBI taxonomy): Eukaryota > Metazoa > Arthropoda > Arachnida > Araneae > Uloboridae > Octonoba > Octonoba sinensis. The sequence continues at coordinate 47,095,641 of CM076603.1, forward strand.
TGAACTATTTTGTGAATTTATAAGAAAAAGGAATATAAAAATAAATTATTTATACTGAATTCATAAATCTATATATATATGAGAGCCAAATGCTTTTAGAAATTTCTTCAGAAAAGGCTCTTTAAAAATATTACTGATGCTTTTTGAAAGACATCAAGGGAAAGCAAATGCAGAGAATATTTTCATAACCATTAAAAACAGCGACGTTTCTGAATATTAGAAGGAAAGAGAAAAAACATTTTCTGAAGAAAACCCGCAAACAGAAGTGTCAAGTGTTAAATTATGATCCGAATACCAAAACGCCGTAATGCGTTATTCTCGGAGATATCTTGTTTGTGACATGATTTGAAAGAGCTTGATAAATGGTGGAAAAAGAGCTTATAACGTCAAAAGGAATGAACGTTGGAGCCGAAGCTGAACTTTGTTGACTTGAAATAGAAGAATATTTCAACATCTTCTGTTTTGTCTTTTGCGTCAGTTGTCAAAGGTCATTAGATGAAGGACTTAATTAGGTGGTGAAATTTTAATCATTTGTAATTATTGTTGATGCTTCATAAAATCATCATAAATGCATTTAACTCACTGAGAAATCAAGATGATATATACAGGTAAAAGTTTTAAATGAAGTGATTTACGTCATTCTTTGAGACAAAATGACAATTGATGACTTAATTCCATAAGCACGTTCCAAAAATGTTTCACATTACAATCGTTTTGCCTCCAATGTAATAGTAATACTGAATAGTAACCAATGTCTTCAGAAGAATTCAAAAAAATTGTGTGACTTTACACCGTAAAATGTTTATCCCGAAAATATATGAGAAGCTAGTGCAAATCTTTTGTCTGTTGTCTGACGTAATATAACAGAAAACAAAATAAAAACCAGAAACGGGAAGAAACGAAAGAAAAAAAAAATACAATGAATAAAAACTAGAAAAGTTGAAAAAGCACTCTGTAAAAAGACATTCGTTAAATCAGCAAATTAAGAGATGTACAGTGCTTAAGATTCAGTTTAATTAACGAAAGCAACAGAAAAAAACACTGCAATACCAGTACTGCGGTTTTTTTTTTTTTTTTTTTTTGAGGCAGATGGAAGTTGCGGCTCTAAAACTCCATCTGTGTGTTTCAGAGTAGGCGATCCCCAGTGGGTGGGTTAAGAACTTAAACTCACTCCCTTTTGATTATGGCGCCTTGAACCGTTCGGCCAAAGATGCCATTGCAAATAGCCAATGTGAAACCTTTCAACATGTCTCAAAGTCTGAAGTCTGAATTATATTTATTTCTGAATTATATTATTATAATTATATTATTTTATTTAAATTTACAAGTGCTCATTTTAATGAAAGAGATGAATAAAAATTATATGGAAAAACTTTGTGGGATTGATTGTTGAAGAAACAAGTGAGGATTGTGTTCATATTAGATTTATGTGGAAAAAGCAGACTGAAAATCAATTTAGGTTACCAGAAACAGTATATGGATCCATTTTTGGAGTTAAGGACACCACATTGGGCCTCAAAAAAAGGGGAAAGGGAAAGGAAATATTTGATATTTTTCCTTTTAGGAAAAATATCAAATATTTCCTATAAAAATACAGTACTATAATATTAAATTATTATTATGATATTATAAGTACATTTTATTGTTAAAATATAAAAATATATACTCATCCTACCATTTGTATCCTAATGCTAATTTGAAAATACTAATCTTCAAACATTTTTGATTAGGTTACTAGCTTAAGCTATTGTTAATCTAATGAAGTGTATCTAGCATAGCAAGTATATTACATTTTTAGGCAATATGTTTATTCAATTACTTTTATAATACAATCTTTTAAGTGAGCCTGGAAATTACACCTGAAAATTCAAGTTTCACTTCGTAGAAAGTAGATATTTGTATTCATTTTCATTCATTTAACGTTTAATTTTTATGAAATATTATCCGACCAAAACTTTTGCAATGCTCTTTTATAGAATATTTACAGTGTGTAGAAAATTGTAAATTTTTAAAGTTAATATTACTTCAAGCACATTAATTTGTGCGAAAGAATTAAAGCCAGTCAGGTCGACTACCTGACCAGATTATCTATTTCTACATCTCAGAAGTAGTTCATCGGACATCTACTACTTCTTCAAGACATTCGGCCTCGTAATCTGAGATGGGCACAACAGTGCTTAGCTCCCATGGGAGCGGCTGTTACGCCAGAGTTCAGTTGAGAGAAAATATGTATCTATATATCGTATAATATATTCAACGATATACACATGTATCTTTTTTTTAGCCTACTTTCCCGTAAAAGTAAAAAAAAATAATAATAAAGCATGAAAGAAGGCTTAATATATCGTGAAAATATCGTTAAAAATCAAGAAAAGTCAAAAATAAGTGAAGTAATTAAATAAAGATTGAAAAATAAAAAATTTGAAAGTAGGGTATTGAGATGGGGAAAAAGTCTGTCTGTCTGTCTGTCTGTCTGTCTGCTGCCTGTCTGTCTGTCTGTCTGTCTGTCTGTCTGTCTGTCTGTCTGTCTGTCTGTCTGTCTGTCTGTCTGTCTGTCTGTCTGTCTGTCTGTCTGTCTGTCTGTCTGTCTGTCTGTCTGTCTGTCTGTCTGTCTGTCTGTCTGTCTGTCTGTCTGTCTGTCTGTCTGTCTGTCTGTCTGTCTGTCTGTCTGTCTGTCTGTCTGTTCTGTCTGTCTGTCTGTCTGTCTGTCTGTCTGTCTGTCTGTCTGTCTGTCTGTCTGTCTGTCTGTCTGTCGGTCTGTCCCCCCCTAATAACTTTTGAACGAATTGTCCGATTGGAAAAATTCTTTTTGCATTCGAAAGATCTCGGCGAGGACATCTCATTTCTATGTTTTACTTTTTGATTTGAACAATTTTTTGTTCAATTTTGAACAGTTCAAAAAATTTTAACATTAGCGCCTATGGACAAAATTGAAGCAAATTCTGTAAACTCTGGGCACAAGAGCCAAGTTCCTATTGCAAGCTTATTGAAAGGAGTTCTCGGCGTGAAATATTGATTTGAACAGTTTTTGTTCATTTTTGAACAGTTCAAAAAATTAACACAGAGCTTACGGGGAAATTTCAACCCTATATAAATCCTGATCTAACGGACCGATTTGCTTGGAACAAACTTTATCGGAAAGCTCTTATAACGTAGAACATGTAGAAATAGAAAGTTTATCCAGAGCCTACGAGCCTATTTTGCTATGAAATTTTTTGATCGGGATTTTCAAGGATATTTCTCAGTGACTCAATGAGTGAAATAATGAATGAATGAATAAATGAAAGAGTGAAAGAATAAATCAATGAATAAATGAATGAGGAAAAGAATGAATGAATAAATTATTGAATAAATGAAAATATAAATAAATGAGTGGATAAATACATGAATGCGTAAATGAATGAATAAACACTTGAATGAGGTAACGAATGAATGAATAAATGCATGGCTGAATAAATGAAAGAATGAATGAGTGAGTGAATGAATATGTATTATAAAAGTAATATAGTATTGAAAAAGGTATATTTTCAATAATTAGAACTAAAGATAAATAAGAAAGAGAGAGAAAGAGATAGCTAGATTATAAATTTGAATTTGGTGTATACGGGAAAGTAGGCTCGTATAGTTCTAGACGGAACTTCTTGTTTTCAATTAATAAAGGGAGCTGGTATGAAGTTAATGTTCGAAATGACAGGTCATAGGCTATAATTTGCAACCAAAAATTTATGTTTGGCAAATTACCTTCATTATTATTCGTTTTCTTGAAAATAAACGATTTTTAAATGATCCATATGATTTTGCTGGGAAAATATTAACGGGGTGCTGAGACCCCAAAAAATTTTGAACGTCCTGCCACTGGAACTCCTGTGTGTGAGAAAATGTTAGGTTTCTGTCTCCAAAAGATGTGCTTGCAAAACTGCTGTTGTAAAGTGCACTACTTTTGTCAAATGTACCACCAAGGAATGCAAAATCAAATAGCATGTTTTTATTAATTCCTTTTTTTAATTGCTTAGTTTTATATTTTTCTTTTATTATATAATTCTACCAAATAAAAGGAACGCATAATTCTAATAAACACAAGTTGAAACTTAGTATTATTGAGAAGTGTTTTATTCTAGTATCAATTTTTACAACCAGAATATTAAACAACAGTTATCAGATACGTTTAAACGCAAACTACTGAAAAAGGTAGTAAGGTTGTTTTAATGACTTAAATAATATGTTATTTGAATTCTTAGAGCCCAAAAACCAAAGTTTAAAACCGAAATTAAGTTAATATGCTGGTTGGTTGATGAATGCCAAATGAGGCAAGGAACCAAAATGGCCGCCATATTTGATGGCCTGTAAAATTATTTCGCCCAGGAATCAAGATGTCTACCCAAGTCCGTTTCGTATTAGAACCTCTACAGATCCCGATTCTAAAGAGAAAATCTTTGGACATAAAATGTTTTACGGGACTATATGGTGGGGTCAGGACTACACATGTGTACTTTGCTTTTGCATCTTGTTTTCGGTCTTTCCGCAGTTATTTCTTTTTCCATTTTAATTCTTTGTAATTAATTTTATAGTTTTTGTTATTTTCATGTATTTTCGCATTTTTATGCAGGACGTCGTCTTACTTGCTTTGTTGTAATTGGTATTCCTTTTTTACTTTGTTTACTTTCAACTGGGTTCGTTTGGTGCTTTCTTATTGGCGCCTTCCGTGTTACTTTTACTTCTACTCCACGCTGCCTTTATTCACATTGGTTTGCAGGTAAATAAGCTATATAAGCCATGTTTTTGTTGTTTTGTCTTCTTCATTTGGATGTTTTTGCATCTAGATGCTCCCTATCGTATTTCCAAGCAATCCCGAAACATATGTCTGCATTTTAATGCTTATTTTTGCATTCTTTAAGTGAAATTTTCTTCATTACAGCTTACTTAGCACAAAGTTAATTTATTTTTTTGCTTGTACATATTTTTCAAATATGGAAAACTTTTATGTGGTAATGCACTTAGGACAGTTAGAAATTTCTTTAAAAAAGCTAAAGATCATTGCATTATGTATGATTTCTTTCTGAAATCATATGCTTTTAAAACGTCATTTTTAATAACATTAAAGTAGCGGGGATTAAATATTTTAAATACTTTTTGAGAAAATATGAGCATTCTGATCTTTTTCTAACTGAAGCCTAATGAGAAAGAACGCGAACAAATGAACAAATGTGGAGCATAATATTTTGAAACCAAAAACGTACTTTCCCCCCCATAAATTATGAAAATGAGAAACAACAGTGCAAACAAATTACCACATTGATTCAATAATGCATTAGCTATCTATAATTACTGATACATTTTTTTTTCTTTTTTTTCCAGGGAAAAAAATGACAGAAAATATCTGTTAAGCAGCAGTTTTGTAACCAAATGGATTATTAAATTTTTTCTACCTCATTATCCATACAAAATCTTTTTTTCTCTTGAGATATAGTACTATGAAAGGATTACGATTTTTTAGAAAGTTTATGTTCTGATCTTTGGCAAAGTTCATTATTAACTTAATGTGTTTCTTTCACATTAAAAAATACGAAGCGAGAGATATTAGCTATGCTAAAAATGTAAACTATAGTTCACTTTTAGCAAAAGGAAGGAAAGTTGAATTAGTTTTAGTTAAAGGAATGAAACAAAATAATAATCCTATATATGCTAGGACCTAAAATATTTCACATATAAAAACAATAGGGGATAAAATACATGATAAAAAAAAAAAAAAAATCCGTCAAAAGACATATTTCCCCCTTTATTAGCCTACTTTCCCTTATAAGTAAAAAATCTATATATATATAATAAATCATGAAAGAAGGCGATGTATCACGAAAATATCGTTAAAAAACAAGAAATGCCAAAAATTAATTAAGTGATTAAATAAAGATTGAAAAATAAAAACATTGAAAGTAGGGTTTTGTGGGTTCACCAAAACATACACACATCAACAATAAAGATAAGGAAAATGTGTGCCTGTCAGTTTGTCTGTCTGCCCCCTCCCCTCCCCACTAATAACTTTTGAATGAATTGTCTGATTCGAAAGATTTTTTTTTTAATTTTTTTGCATTCGAATGATCTCGGCGAGAACATCTTATTTCTATATTTTACTTTTTGATTTGAATAATTTTTCCATCAATTTTAAACGCTTCAAACAATCTTAACATTACCGCCTATGGGCAAATTATGTAAACTCTGGGAGTAAGATCCAAATTGCTATGAACAAGCGTATTTGAAGAAGCGCTCGGCGTGAAATATTTTTTTGATTTGAACACATATTGTTCAGTTTTGAAAGGCTCAAAAAAAAACATAGCGCCGACGTGGAAATTTCAAACCTATGTATATCCTGATCTAACTGATTGATTTGATTGGATCAAACTTCATTGGAGAGCTCTTATGATGTAGAACATGAACATATAGAATAAATGAATAAAGGAAGGAACAAATGAGTGAATAAATGAGTGAATGAATTGAAAGATAAGTAATTGAGTGAATAAATACATGCATTAGATGAATGAATAACTGCATAAATGAGATAACAAATGAACTAATAAATGAATGAATGAGCTTATTTTTCCATGTAATTTTTGATTGGGATTGTTAAGGATATTTCTCGTTGAATGAATAAATAAATGAATGAGTGAAAAATGAATGAATGAATAAATGAAAGAGTGAAAAAATGAATGAATGAATAAATGAGTGAATGAATGCAGGAACGAGTAAATGAATGAGTCAGTGAAGGAATATGTATTAACCGTTGAAATAGGCATATTTGACTTAAGAACTAAACCTAAACGAGAAAGAGAGAAATAGAGAGATTACTACATTAAAATTTTGTTGGTGTATACGGGAAAGTAGGATCGTATAGTTCTAAACTGAACCTTTTGTTTATTTTAGTGTATACAAAAAATGTTTCTAATGTTATTTCATTCTGAAACACTTTTGGGAATGTAAGGTCTCATATAAATTTCTGAAAGACAGTGTCAAACAATCAGCTAATTTCTTTTTAAGAACTGACAACACACTATTACTTTCTTTAAGTATGCGAAAATATTGATTTCGTGCTCTAAGTCTGAATATTGCACCGGTTGCATTCCGCTCATTTAAAATCGTTAAAAACGTGAATATTACATTAAATTTGTATTTATATGTTAAATTTTAATCATTTTAAGCTCCTCCGCTTGTTTCGTTTTTATATCAATACGTGAATAAATCAAGGGTATATATTTCTAATCGTAAAATTAAACTTGCTTCTGAAACATAATTAAATCAAATGGAATAAATTAATAAATAGAAATAAAATAAAATGATTGAAATATGATTAAACAAGTAAAATTTAAATGTTTGTTGAATACAAAGTCAGCCAAACCAGTAAATAAGACATTGAGTGAAATACAACTGAACTTTCTACTACTCACAAGCTTAGATAAAATCAATAGTTTTAATACAACTCTCGAAACAGTAGTAAAACCATTGGGGCAATATTTACATCACAGGAAACAAAATCACAAAAATTAAAATGCTCTTTAAATGAAAGTCTGGAAAAAATTGGGAATGGATTTAAAGATGCGGAATCCTCAGCAAAAGTGATCGTAAAATATAAGATAAAAAGGTGAATCATGTTTTAATTCTCAACAGCTCAAATTGTAACATTGTTTACATGGTTATCCGAAAGACCCCCCCCCCCCCCCGCCTCTTTTTTTTTTTTTTTTTTTTGAACCCAGGACTAGTAACAACTTTCTTTTATCCTATAACTTCAAAAACAAATCTAAAGCCCAAAACTGTTAAAAATATTTTATCAAAACTACAAACATATGCGTACTACATTTAGTGGTAATCCCCGTCACTTACGAAGTTATATCTAAACAAAAACATCCACGTTGCTAAACTACATCAAAAAATTGGAACACTTTTTGCAATGTTACATTATATTTTCATCTAATATTGATTTTTTTCTACAATTCATGTATCAATTTATAAACTTAGAACTGCATTTGCCTTCCACAATCGGTTTAAATTGTTTTGATTGTTTCTTCGACTGGTGTAAATATTTTTGGGCTTAAAATGATTCGTCCGCAAAATTTTATATAAATTTGCTAAACCTCATTTAGTCAGTTAACAAAAGCAGCATTTTACAAAAGCTTTATTTTAACAACTGATTGATCAGAATTCACAAGATAAAGTTCTTAATGGCCCATAAACAGTCAACGGCTAGTGTTTTCGATCAATAAACTTTCTTCAGAATAATAAGTGAACCTGATCTACCCTTTTACAAACACATAATTTACAGCATTTTAATACTGCCTTTAACAATAAGTCGTAATTCGTAAGAAGCTTTCTATTCTTCACATAAAATACTGATAAGTAGAGGCATTAAACTTTGTTTACTCGATGTTTTCGTGCATTTTCTTCGCATTGATTGTCTAGAAATTTTTAGTTTTAGGACCTTAGTACTGATTAGAATTTAGTTTTCTGAATGCTTTATTAAATAAGTTTTATTTTACTATGTGTTCAAACTAATATTTTAACTGCTCAGTGACAGAGCTAGTTGTTCTTGTTTAGTAGTATTCCTTAGGTGTTTCCAAAAGTATTGCCCCCAGGGCTCGGAAACAGTTTAGTGGAGGCACGTACGCGTTGTACCGAGTTAAAAACATTGGGTAAACTTGCAAAACTGAGGCAATAACAATGAAATAAGGGGAAACGTAAAATATTAAGAAATTATTTGTAAAAACCTAATGTTGTTGTCGAAAACGTCGTCAACGGTCAAACGGTCGTCAAACGCCGAATACTTGCGTGGCGATATCGAACACAGGATTTCTTAGTAAGTGCGCTTCAACATGGTTTTTCATGAAAGCAGGAAGGTCAGTCAAGTGTTTTTTCGCAAATGTGTGATGAAATGGGAAGAAGTCATACTCCCATTTCTTACGCTGTCTTGCTTTTTTTTATACCAATGTTTGTTGTCTCTTTCAAGGGAAAGTTCTAAACCGATTATTGAACTTAAACATGAACTTCCACGCTTTTTGTAACGGTTAAAGATTTATAAAATGAATCTCAATGAATAAATCTGTTTTCATGCTACATTTTCTTTTCTCATTAAATATATATATTTCACGCTGTTGCAAGTGATAATCTTAAAATATATTAGTTTAGCAAGCTTCTTTTTCAATAAAGACTGAACATTCATTTAGCGATTCCCTTTTGATTTCACTCATTATGAATGCTGCGTATTGTTTTGAACAAAGAGAGTTTGAAAGAGGCAGGAAAAGAGACATTACTAATCAAAAAGCTTTATAAAACACATTTTGGTAGTTTGCACTCATTTTGCTTCCCTTTTTATACAAGGGAATTTTTTTTTTAGTCAAAGTAGTGAATGTTTTTGAAAGCTAAATTTATGTAAATTTATTTTTCATTTCTTCATTTGTTTTACACCACGGTTTTACGAAGCATAAAAAAATATATAATAAAACGGCCGAACAATCTGTAAGCTTTTAACATTGCAAGATAAAAGTGTATATATTTCGCATATACATATATATGATTTAATTTATTTAAATAACTCCAATATATACATCTAACAAATTAACTACCTTTTTTCTAGAACTGATTCTTACATCGAACTTAAAAAAATAAATGTATTATTTCAAATTGTTCTGTTTAATATGTAATATTGTTCATTGGGTATGTGATAGGTATCTGAAGGAAATTAGTATGTGACATAAGGCATTAGTGACATACTTAGTATTATGTCACATTATAATTAGGGCACATAACATAAAAAAGCCTTTTTTGTCTCATTTCTGGTAGAAAATACTTTAAAAACTTAATAAATTTTGTTGTACTGGCATATCGTTATGCCTAATTACTACTTATGCACATCTTTAAAGATACAAGATGATTGTTAGTCCAAGAAGTAAAATTTTGAATTATTATGTAAAAATATATCGGGAAAGCCATGCTCATTTTTGCCATGCCTGTTTTTTCATAATAACTCAAGCTATTTATTTCTCAGATTAAAACTTTTCTACTATTCTTAAAGCAAGTATGAAGATGATACTAAATAAATATATATATAGTTATATTAATATTTATTACTGGAAATGAAATGAAAAAGTTGTGTCGGATATGACGAAGTACATCTGAAATTAACTGTATCAAATATACGAATATTTGTAACTTAGTTAGAAAAAGCCACTTTAAATATATAAAAAAATGATGCCCTGATTAAAACTTCAAACCTCATTATCAGCTAAGAACTAGCTAACTAAATTTATGATTGTCAAATGAAAAGCTGAAGTATATTTTCTCTGACTGCAAGACAAATTTTCAAGGGAGGGGATTAATTTAATTAAAACACAATTTATTTCTAACAAAGAAATTTATAACTTCAATTACGTGCGCCGGAATATACTAATCCTCCACAAACCGTGCTTAGAATAGCAGTGATTTTATGTCTTCCTCGAGTGTGCTCAAGAAAGACTTTAAAGTTGTAAAAGCTCTTTTACGATGTTTTTCCGAACGTTTACACAAGTAATTCAATTCCGAAGCTAGTAAAATTCGGTGTGATAAACACACATTGACGTAAATAAGAGCAATAAACACCCAACTTGCTTTGTTATGGTACACAGAGGAATAAGCAGTGACATTTTATTTATGAAAAAATTGGAAAAGTGAAACAGATGAAATGTATTTCTTTTTTAAGACGGCGTAATCAGGCTCCAATTTCAGAGCCTTATTCGAAACACATGTTTCGAAGATACATGAACTTCCTTCGCAAATAGTTTTTCAATAACTACAAATTTATTTATTCATTATTTGTTATTGGATTGTATTTATGTGAAGTTTAGTTATTAAATGGCTAAAACATTTTCATGTTAAACTTCAAGTTTGGTTGTTGAAAAAATGTTATTAGCAATAAGATGATTATTCTTAATGGTAAAAATAAATAAGCAATTAACATTTAGGTTACAAGTTCAACCTTGAGCTGTTATAGTTACCATTTGAGCGCAAAATGAGTAATACATAGAAATAACTAAAATTATTGAGCAGAGACGTTGAAAGAAAGTAGATAATTACTAAAAGTATTTTCAATTTTGATGGAACTTTAGTCAGTTTCCTATCAAAATAAATGTAATACACATATGAGGCGGTGAAAAGCAAATATGGATGTTAAGTGACTAAAACATATTTTGAGTGAAACGCATTCAAAGCCCGTATTTTACTGGAGCTTTAACCCTACACTGCGAATTTTTTTTTTCTTTGTAATTTTTTTTTTTTGTGTTTGTTTGTGCTAGTTATAAGTGGGAAAAATACTAAAACAATTTTTATTTAATTCGAAAAAGTAGAATTCGAGAAAAATTGACATGTTGTTTAAAAACAACACTGCGCATTTAGGGGTAACAATAATATTTTTTTCATATAATTATTTCAACAAATGAAACCAAATCGATAATAAATAGGCATGCAATATAATCATAAAATAGCACTAAAATAAGAAAATTTATTAAAATAATTCATTTCATTATTATTTATAAATTTTTAATTTATTAAAGTGAAATTTGGAGATGTAACTAATAATTATTAGTTACATGTGCAAATTTTTACTTTGATTACCAATAAAGATTAATAATAATTACACTAAAAGATTTTAAACAAGAAACCTAACATCTGTAGGGGGTCTATGCGATAATGTTCGTTTCTTATTTGGTTGAGCGTGAATTGATTTTGAACAAAATTCCTAAATGATAATTTAATCGACCACTTTCAGCTAAGTTGTGAAATAATTAACAATAATCTTATAAAAGATACTAAATAAAGTGAAATAGAATAACCTGTGACACCTGTTCTTTTTTATACTGCGAATAACGCAGGAGCATAAAAATTGCCCCCGAATGCGCGGTGTTGTTTTAAAACAACAAGTAAAAAAGGCCCCTTAATATATATTTTTCCCGAAATTTTTCGGACAACATATATTTATTTTATTTTAAAACTATGTAAGCAATTGGAGACTATTTTTTAAAATAAAGTTGTTGCTTAAAATTTGTAGAAAAAAAATTAAGAAGTTACTGTTTTTTACGAAATCAACATGTCTTACGATTTTGTGAAAAAAGATGAACCTTAAATTCAGTTTACAAGATCTAGAGGAAACTATATTAACTAAATGATCACACATACAAAAGGCAACGAAAGAATGCTCCACATGTTAAAAATATTATAAAATAGAAGCTTAGTGAACGAAAAATGGAGGTGGTGTTTAAAAACAACACGGCGCAGTGTAGGGGTAATGTCAATTATTTTCTAAATTCCGTTAGAGCGCAACACCTATCAGAGGTCTCATTAAACACCCCTTGCCACAATACAGAATGGCGATTTCCCAATTATCTGCACTAGTTATCTCCAAATTTTTAATTTTGTAACTCACACCCTTTTGGTTCTAGGCGCCTTATGCCGTGTAAATTTTCAAAAAAATTAAAAATGCCAACCTGCTTGACAATTTAATTTTTGTGAAATCCATGTTAATTTCTCTCTACATAAGTAGACGTTTTTTTTTTACAACTTTCTTCAACGTTAGAAATACATAACGAAAAATTTTATTCGTAGTCGTCAACCGTTGTGAATTTTCCCACTTTTCAAGTGATAGATTATATCATTTCTAAAGCTTGAACACTTCACCCCAAAAGGTTGCTGGCTGTATTGAATTGTTTATCCCTTACGTATGCTATTGGGTTTTTTTGTCAGAAATAATTACAAAATAACATTTGAAAAGTAGGCAAAATGACCCCATGGTCCCCATATGCGGGAAAGTCACCCCGGGTGACGATATATTGTTCTCTGTTTTCTGGACATAATTTGGCAATTTCTGGAGATGTCTACTACGTGTTTGGAAAAATACCGGGGAACACACTTCTTAACACATTTAATTTTTAATGGGTTGCGTATATATATTTGTTATTAATCATTGCAGACCTTGTACTTTCCCAGATATTGGTACCAGCTCGTTCAGTGGCACTACAGTGAGTGTAGTACTATTTCCCTATGATAGTTCTGAGACCCAGTTTCGTCACCTGAAAGGGTGAGGACTTTAGTGTGTGTTGCGAAATTGCACTCAGAATTTAATTTAGCCCAGAGTATCCAAGCCAAATGTAAACTCAGCGGATCTTGTACATGCCGCATAAAAATACGACATGGGCGCAGAGGATTTTAGGAATCTTAAAAATCCACCGACACTGCTAGGATCTTATAAACTAAGGCGTGTGAGTCCCTCCCCGTACCACCGTGTCCCCTTGCCGGCTCTTAACTTAAAGTCTGGTATTGAGGCGAGTGTTGGTGTAATATCTGCTCAACATTTTTTCCCTACTAATCATTCCATGTGAGATGACGCAATAGAGCAGCTTTTTCTTTGTCAAGCGCCATTGTTATATATTAAGAAGGATATTGCAATTCAGTAAAATCTCATTACAAGGACACTGATACAACGAAATCTCCGTTACAACGAAATATAGGTTTTGTTCGTTTTAACCCCAATAGGATAACGTATATTCAGCTTAAGCGAACATTCCATTACAACGATGTACTTACCCGATCCTTTGGAGTTCCTTAAACTTGATTTTGCTGCATAGGTATGAAGTAGTAATAAAAAACAATGCCAAAATGGAAATGAAACCTCACAGCGAATTATGCCGATATATTTGATAATGTTACATTTATTATTTTTTATTTATTTATTTATTTACTTTTATTTATTTTTATTATTGTTTTTCAGGGAGAGGCATATTTAAACAATTTTCCTGTTAAAGGTAGTTTTTATACATTAAGAAGTAATGCAATGAATGGGAGGCATCTGAATTGGCCTGATGCCTAATATATGATTTGGTTTGTGCTCCAGTAATTTGATATTTGATGCCTTTGATTTTGATATTTGGAGTATTTACGGAAATACAGAACCGAAAATGTCTCAATGCTTTTATTACATATGAGTTTAAATGTTGACATTGCTAAGTTGGTAAAATTGGTTGCAAACAAACAACTGAACATACTGTGTACTTATAATTAGCTGGATAAAGATCGCACGAAGTTCCCCTATGTATCTTTGGGTGACTCAGAGCTTTAAGTGTGATCTGACCTACTAGGATCCTTTGGAATTTAGTGCTAAGCGATCTATAACATCCAAACCGTTGACGGGTTCCATATCCCGGCAAAGGCATGGATGTTATTGTTTGTTTATGTTACTACACATCAAAAAACTTTATCATAAATGTTTTATCAAACATTTATCTTTTATCTCCGCTGTATATACACGCACGTTTTCATAAAACAATAAAATACCCTATTTTAAGGTGTGTAAAGAAGAAATAAATAACATTAACTTCTGAAACATAATAATGCATTTGGTCTTCTTGACAAAACTGCTCCCTAGATGCCCATTTACACTTCATTCTTCATCAGTTTTGCTGCTGAATGACAGACATGCTCTAATGCCTTAGCATTTTCTGTGAGAGTAATATTTTCGTGTAGTTGATTTCTTTGAGATTTCTTTACTACTGCATATATCAGCTGAATTTCTCCATTTCAGTTGGCTTAGGATACAAATTATATCAAATATACCTTCTAAGCAATATTAACAATTATCCGAAAATAAAAAAAGACATAAGTATACAAGATTCATTATTATTAACCGTTACGCATTATAATTCAATAAATTTAACGGACATGAGTTTTATTATTGTATGTGATAAAATCATTCAAAGTAATCTTGTCAAAGTTATTTAATGGACTTTACCATCGATTTTGGTACACGTGTGCTTTCGTACAATACAGATTAATGAACTGAATTACTTGTTAAGCTGAACACTGAATAAATAAACTTGCAACTTCAGCGAAAGAATGTTAGACTAATTTAATTAATTGCAATTATTCTGTCGATTAAAATGACGGCCTCCAAGAGATTTAAATTTATGGGGTTTAAATTGAAAGTGTTAGCATACCGCTTTGGATTTAAAGACCTTTATGTGGGGGGGGGGGGGGGTTCGTGGGTTCGTGTGCTCTGTAACTAGCTATTATTTTAATTAACAATTTAAGTGGTTCTTGGGAATGTTCGACTGAAAGTGTCCTGCACTTTAAGGATTTACACAATTTGAAGAAACATATCAACCTTGATTCATAACGATACATTTTACTCAACGAAACCTTTAATTATTAATTTATTTATATCCTTATAAAATTAATTTCTGATGTTATTTTTTGCGTGTTTGGGACCAGGAGTTCCTTTTTAATATGAACTCGTAAATCAATTATTACAATTATCCGTCATAAGCATTTGGATAAGTATTCGTCCCATTAAAAAGGAACCCGTAGTCAGTAAGAAAAAAAAAAGTTTAAAATAAATATTTAAATAGAAACTTAACTACAAGAAATAAATAAGTGAATAAAAATAATTTTTAAAAAATCAGACATGAAAATAGAAAAAAAAAAAAAGACAATTTTGGTAATCCCTGTCCCACATAACCATCTCATATTTTAAGGAGATTCTACCTGAACGCAGAACTGTAACGTCTAACTCTAGTCTAACCTAGCTCTTATTAGACAGGTCTTTGCTCAATGGGCTAATGTTTTTTGTCTTCTCATTTATCTTTTATATATCAGTTCTTCAGCTTATAGAAGTAAGGGTAGGGATGGCAAACCACATATGATACAGCCAAGGTTTGGCACCCAGTGACGACAAAGCTCTTTTTCACAAAATTAAAAGAATATCTATCCACAACAAGACTGAATTTAGGCAGTGATGTGAAAGCAGCTGCTGAGAACATGCTTAATGGTCATGGGCGTCTTTCTGATTAAACCAGGTTAAACAAGTTTTTGCTGTATTTAGGTAAATGCCTAAATAGCTGTAATGATTATGTGGAAAATTGGTCGATAAGAATGTCTCTGAATTTTTTGAATATTATTAACAAATATTTCTCATAGAATTTGTATCCTGCTTTGGATCCATTCTGTGATTATAAGTAAAAAATAAAACAATTATTTCCAGAGATAGCTTGCATATAAAGGTAAATAAGGCTTGTAAACAAATATAATATTCCTTAAATTAAAAACAAAAATTTTTGAGGTTATTTCCAGACTAGGAAATATTAATGTAGATATATAAATCATTTTTTCACGCAAATAAAATTAATTTATTATCTGGTGCAATAATTTAGCTTTTGTGTGAATTTAAACTTGGTAAATTCGTAATTAGTTGCGCCTTAATTTCTTCTAATAGTTAAAAAGGAATTCAACTCAGCAATAAATGATACGAATGTATAGTTTAGCAGTGGAGCTCAAACAAAATATAGAATTGTGCATCTCAGAAGAGTTTCATCAGTTTCATAATGAACCCCTTTTCAGATATATGTATAGAGGCTCTGAATAGCAATCGTCAAATAATAATATAATATTCATTTAAATAATATGTGCTTTGTACGTATGCATTTCTCTGATTTCTTATCCAGAGGTTCGCTAAATAAGCTTTATTTATTATAAAGTGTCTCTAATAATTTCAGTTTATTTATAAGCTCTTAAAAGGGTGAAAAAAATGTAACGTGTTAATGTAATGTCTCTACATACTTTGCGTTTCACCTAAACTTAATAAAGCTAAGCATAATTCAATTTATATTCTCTGAGCAGAATATTTGCACATAGTGTGCGCTCTTAAACTGGAATACGCAGCTCCGAAAATGAAAGTGCTGTAAACCAAAAATAGATACTTTGAATGAGCTTGGAATTTATTATTATAGCAATTACTTATTAACAAGTGTGATATTTATTTTGCCCTTGATTTTCCTTATTGTTCCTCCGAAAATAAATTATTAAATTTAGCTTAACTATGTCTTATGTAAAGATAATTCCACAAAATAAAGAATGCAGTTTGAAATATTAAAACAAATTATTGCATGATAAATATGTTAAGTACGTACAAGATGTTTAATTACCACTGCGATTACAATATACATTGGATGAAATTTAAGGATGTGATGCACCATATACTATCTCCCAAAGGATTTTAATTTTAGATACAGTAAATGTACCTGTATTATATTCCCTTCTTGAACAAATACACGATCGTACCCCCTAGTGAGCCGGTCATTACTCCAGTCATTGCCATGTATCCGTGTAGGTCGGACGTACG
The DNA here is from genome assembly GCA_038502835.1 of Octonoba sinensis. Lineage (NCBI taxonomy): Eukaryota > Metazoa > Arthropoda > Arachnida > Araneae > Uloboridae > Octonoba > Octonoba sinensis. The sequence goes on from CM076603.1 coordinate 47,112,820, forward strand.
ATTTTTCGTCGCTGGAAACTGAGTTCAACTGTTGCTTGTTTTCGTGCAATCTTTTTTTTTTTTTTCAAAATTAATTTAGTTACCCAAAGGCTTTTGTCTTCATTTGAACCCCATCCCTTTTCAGAAATTGGCACCAAGTAAAACGAGCCTATATTCCCTTCTCGGTCAAATCTACGATTGTGCCCTCTGATGAGCCTAAAGGTATTTAAAATTATATTAGCTATCCAAAGAGTTCATTTAAATCCCAATCCGTTCTCCTACTTGCTACCGTATATATGAGTACAGGTACAAGTAATGTACCTGCTACTGTATATATAACTACAATCTGTGCGCTTCCGCTTGTCCTTTCGGACCACTCCTCCGGACAGTCAATTAGTGAGGTGTATAGGCCCCCATGTCCCATCGTATTGAGAATTACCTGGGAAAGCCAGAGTGACCGATTTTATCCGGTGAGAGCTTTACTCAGAAGACATATTACTATCAAAATCACACCATTAAAGTTCAAGAAGCCAAACTCTAAGCAGCCGCTAAAGGATGTTGTTCAGTGGGCGCAGTTCTTTTGCCGAGCAAAATGCGTTTTATAAGCAGAACAAAGAAACAGCAGATGGAGCGTTAGGGTCATTTTTAAGTTTTCAACATAAAATCATTTCTGACGCAAACACGTGATTATTTGGCGAACTGAACGTCTACCTATCAGACCAATGGGTTCTCAACAACTGTTGCTCAAAAATTTGGCTGAAAAGAAGCCTTTTATTTTGACCGTGCCTTATGTAAGTGATAAAGGCTGATTTGGGCAAAATTCTTGACCACATCCTTGTCTTTCATCTTGACGACCGATTTTTTCCCTTAAGTACAGTAGAAGGCTTAATCTGGGGTTTTTTTAATTTTTTAAATGGTATAAAATAAGACAAATTTAATTTTCAGTAGTTAACAATTAATGCTAGAAAACAATCAAAAGATCACAGTATAAATTGTTTCTGCAACAATACACATTTAATGAGAAAAAAAAAACTGCAATATAAATGAATAAGTAAATCTTCAGCAGGAAAATTTCAGCACTGAATACATCATGAAGAAAACTTATATATTCGTTTACCCTCGCAAACCCTTCTTGATATTCAAATTAACGCACATTCTTTCCCGAAGGATGTCTGTTACAGCTGCTTCAAACTAAGGTTACAGAATAAAAAAATATCAAAGGAAAAAAAGAGTGTCATAAGGCAAATTTTTATTTAATAACCGAAGAAAGAGTATTGGAGGATGTTTTCGCAGGTAAGTGGTTTTGCCTCATAATATAAAAAATGTTTTTCTCATAGTTGATATTTGCTGTTTACCCAATTGGAAATGTGTATAATTGCATTTTTTTCATATTTAGATACATTTATTACAATTTGATTTATACTTATAGAGAAGTTTTGCAGTACTCGATCCATACTTGTTATTTATGTTTTCAGTTTTTGTGCAAAAAGGAGCTACATTCTAGCAAAGAAACGTGTTCTAAATAAACCATATTAGACCATACAAAAGGACATTCACCAGCGTCGAACCCCATGCTTGCGCACACTATCGGTAGACGTCTTAACTAGTTCCCTTCTTTAAGAACCTATGGGTTCATTTATTTCTTTTCTGGCCACTGTGACGTCAGAGTAGCAGGAGGATGGCGTCAACATATCTTCGCACGAGGTGACTGAAGAAACTGATAGTGAAGAGAGAGTGGGTTGCTTGGTTGTGTGCTCTTGAGAAGAGAGGAGGTAGAAATGGTGTTGTGTCTCAGTCTATATGTTTGTTTGTATATTAATACTGTATAAAAAACACATGTCTTGTGTTCCTGGTAAGAGAAGATGTGTTATTTTGAGTCGGAGCCTTCGGTATATAAAGAGAAATATCACATCCACCTTTTAGTCTAATCTTGTTTGGCCACTAGCGGGACAAGTGTTGCATGCTGACGTTTTATATCCTGCTCAAATTGAGTATATTTTATACATTTTTTGATATTTTCTGTTTAATTACTTGCATATTTGATGCAATTTAATCATGTCATTAAGTATGTTTTAATTTTAAGAGACTTAAATTAATTGTATTTGCCCTTTTGGGGTGTTATTCAGTTTTTTCAGTTAAGCCGAACCATGTGATAGCTTACATTTTGTAAGTATTGGTGAACAGCCTAGATTTTTTGTTTACTGCTGTTATTGGAGTTTGAAATCAAGTTACTTGCATTTTTATATGTCATTTATTTTTTTTACTCAGTTTAGAATCTTAATTTTGCTGAGTTGTGGATTATTTTGCTTTTTTCCTTTTTGCATTACGTTTAGTTAGCTATGGGAGTTATATGTTCAATGAAGGAACTTAAAAATGGTAATGGACGTTGGTCGGTTTGCTGTCACAGGTGTGATATGTTTAGTAGATTTGAGGGAAATGCTGATACAGCTACAGAGCAGGATTATGTGTGCACAAAATGTGGTGAATTGTTAGATCTACCTGATAAGGTGATGGTATTGGAAGCCCAATTAGTTATAAATAATTTGGGTAAAACTTCTATAAATGAGGTGGGAAATTCTTGTGATGAGCTTGTTGGGGAGAGTGAGGTTGCAGGAGAAGGATCTAGTATGGGGAAAGGTAGAACTGTAGACGTAAAAACGGAGGTTGTCATTCAGTTGTTTAAATTCATTAAAATGAGAAATGTTGATGGGATACAGTTATGTGCTGAAATTAGAACTAGAGGTCATTGTTTTAAGATTTTCAAATCTCAGGCTAATCTTGAAATTATAAAAAAAATACTTCTTCAATAATGTTGCAGGCATTTGGAATATTTTACCTGAAGCGACGTTACTTGCAGTGGGGTAAAAACTTTAAAGAAAATTTTTGATGTTTACTGGGGACTGTTAACTTGCCTAGCACCAGCCTAGCTGGGATCTGTACCTGTTGCTGGTCGTTAGTTTTATATTTGTATTTGTGGTAGTGTTAGAATATTTGTTCTTGTGTTCTACGAAATTTTTAAAGTGCGACTTTGAAGCATCATCACTTCACTTCAAAACAGGTAAGAAGTATTGTACGTTTATCAGCATGTAGTATACGAAATGAATTAACTGAATATGTGTTTTTAAAACATTTTGCAACAGATCAGAACTAATGAAACCATGTTTTTTAAAGCGTTTATTTTTCTTAAGTCTATGCCTTGTTTGCTTTCCTAAATGTACTTAGGAACCCTATGCGTTCCAAAGTAGGACACCACCCTCCCCCCTTATTTTATATGTTATTTTTATTATCCGGCGTCATATGTCTAAACGTATGGTTATGCAATGAAATTGAGTACGTATCATTCTAGTAGTAGAGTAGTATCTTCTACATGTACAATTTTGAAAATCGCAGTGAAAAGACAGGGATGGAAAACCCGTTATGAGATATGGTAAGAAAATAAACCTCAAAAAATTCCTTAACATCGTTTTCATTTTCCACTTCCTTAATGTATAAACCCCATAAAGTGACACACATTTCACATAATTATGTTTTGTTTTTCACATTTTGGCCTTTTTTTTCTTCAAAAAGTGCAGAGTCCTTGTTAAGAGCACTTTTCTGAGGACATCATTTCCCCCACTTTTTACTAAATTTTAACACGTTATTTACATTTTTTTTAATTGAAGCGAACGACTACAGGATTCTTGAGCAACTAAATGAAGCATGTTTTTTTTGTTTTTTTGTTTTTTCCATTGAAGAAGATATTTTATTTTAATTATTAATGAAGTTGTAGGAAGAAAACGAATTGGGGTTCCAACCTTGGGGCACTTCCTCTATTATATACTATATACTTTTATTGTTTTTACCCCGTTACATTACAGATGTTAAACCACGCTTCTATTTTTTGCATTTAAACAGTTTGCAATACATTTTTTTTCTCTTAAAATGTATTGCCTAGGTGAGAAAACCCCAATGCATGTTGCACTTATACTGCAATAAATTAGTGTTTTCATGTTCTAGTGATTAAATATACAAATAAATTAAATATGCTTGTAAATCCTCTTGAACTGAGAAAGGCTGGTTTAATTATTTAAAATAATTCCGTCAAATAAGCCGACAATTTACAATTTAATTGGATTTATTTCATTAAACCTAAACTAGCAATATACTATAATAATCTGCCTCTAGGATTGAAATACAGTTCATTTAAGTGTTTTTCGTACCAGCTTAGGTGACAGCAAATTATTAGTTATTGGTTAAGTGACTAACTTCTAATTTGTTAAGAAAATAAAAATTAAAATATCAAGCTGCGAATATTTATAATAAAAAATATGTTTCATTATTTTAACGTATAATGAAAAGTAAGTAATTAGTCAAGCATTGTAGATATTAATTTTTAAACATAAGTATCTGAAACCTAATTTGCGTTAAATTTAAATACAATTGTAATTGCATTAAATTTAATGATAAATGAAAACAAATAAACATATCATACGAAATATAAGTACAAAACTTCCCTCTATATTGATTATCAAAATGAACCAAAGCCCTAGTGACGTCTTTATGCTATTAGCGTCGCAGCCAGATGAGCTCATAACCATATTATTTAATAAATTTATTTTTCTGTTATATATTACTAATATGCGTCACATTATTAACTGTTTTAATTTACTTTATATTCAATCGAATGTTTTCTAATGCTCTCTATCGCATCTTTTATTTATTCTTTTTTTTTCAGGAGTTTTAACAATTATTTATCATGGTTACTCCAAGTTTGCTTTATTACTGCTTTTAGATTAGTATTTTCATATTGCTTCTGAAGGTTAATGGGTTTTGTAATTTTATTATTGCATACTTATAATTTTACAGGTTATTCCTTTCACTTTTTTAAACTTTGGCCTTTTATTTGTTAGAGCCATTAAACGGCATGGTACTTGAATATGTTTCTTGAGAAGAATCGTACTTTTAAGTTACCTGCAATAATTTACGCCAAAGGTTACGCCTTCCATTTTGTTGTGTTGCTCACACAACCCTGTCCCCATTTCTGCTTTTTCTCCCCGTCTTTCCTCTCCATACGTTGCATTACACCCGCCTTCACGTCTGATGCGCTCCCAACGTGTTTGTTCCTAAAACATTTTCCTTCTTTGGCATCGGTGTTGGTGTTTGCACGTGCGAGAGGTAAGTTTTGAGTTTATGTATGTTTTGTAGTATCTTTTCATTTATTGATTTTTATGCCTTTTATACATTCATTTTGTTCATTTGTTTAGCTTTATTTTCATACTTAATTTATTGTTTTCCCGTCCCAGGAAGTTAATCTTTGTCGCACTTTAATGTCCGTTCCCAGTTCATTCTACTATGAGGCTTGGGAGACTTTTATTCGTTTCTGCACGTTTACTATGTTTTTATGTTTAAGGGCTTAATAGTCTTTTCACCGCATCTTGATGCATCTTTTCGGATATTATCCGTGCCTCTCCGTTCTTGCTAACGAATTTAATTAAAGTTTTTAGATTTTGCTTGTTATGCCGCACACGTACTATTTTTGGTATTCCTTTCGTTATTCCGTAATTATTTTCCCCTTTCAATATGTTATTGTGTTTCATTTTACGATCCCGTATCTTATTTGTAATGTTCATCTTCCTGGAGACATTTTATTTCATTATTTTAAACTTTGTTCTTTGTTTTTGCCCGCCATCCAAATCATTTGGCGGCATTCACCTCGTTGGCGATTGTTTGGCGTATTTTCGTCCCGGCCGTTAATTTTGTTTGTGGCAGCCCATTCTCTGGTCGATGTACTGCTAAGGGTACGTAGGGTTACTGCATGCATATAAAAACTCTGAAACGCTCGCCTAATTGGCAGTCTTCTCTTTGCAGTCTTCAGGTGCGGACGTCCCCGTGCGTGCTGCCCCCTTGAGTGGTCACGAGAAATATGCGACTAAATATGTAAGTACTCACTGACCTTTTTGCGCAGAATACCAGACCGTTAAAATGAAGCTATCAATATAAGATTTGAATAAATAAGTTTTTGTCTACATGTGGTTTCATCCGTACTTCCACTATACAATACACGCCGCTCAACATAGTTACTAACATCTGACTACCAAATGTTTTCAAAATGAGTACCATAACACATTTCTTGGTTGCTCTTTCCTATTACATTGCTATACTTTTGGATATGATTTTCTCTCTGATAAACTAACTACTATATCTTGCTGCGGTTTTAATAACTAACTACCTAATATAAATCTATAATTCCTGGAGTAACAATTCTTGAAGGTAAATTATTGACAGTTAAAACTACATTTTTACGTACATTTTTGACAAGTTAAAAATCCGATATCAGGAAAATTAGCAAATTGTTTTTTAAATTAATATATTCCTACTTATACATTCTCACAGCTATGATTAATGGATCAGTTATGGAACTTAGCATGGTTAGATTTCAACATTTTCCTCGGTGACACTGACTACCTTGAAGGTTCCATTGAGCTTGGCGCCTTTTTCACATTTGTTTTTGTTGTGCTGAAATTGCACTTTGAATTCAATTAGACGATTTTTGGCGCAAAAAACTAGGCTCTTTTTTTAAATAAAAGGCAAATAAAATCTACATAGATTTATATTTTATTCCACCAACCGGACTACCGCAGCCGTAAATGTTTTTTTGAAACAAACTCCCCTGTAAGACTAACTAATGGCCTATGTTCTAGTGCTATTACATTTTAAATATTGTTTAATAGCAATATCTTTATCTTGAAGGATTGTATTTCTGCAGTTACATTTCTAATTTTAAGCAACCAAATGTTTTAATTAGCATAAAAGCTATCTATTCGGATATGCACATTGTTATCAATGATAAGTAATAAAACGAATGTAGTAGACACATAAAAACATATAAACTTCAATATTTACTATCTTTAACTTTTCGTATTTTTGTTTGGAACAAAAGACACATTTCTAAACAGTATTTTCCTTTTATAAAGGGTATGGCTATAATATCGAAGAGAGAAGGAATTTTTCTTAGCGACAAAAGTGAATTTATAAAAGATAAAGATGCATTAAATATGCAAGAAAACACCATGCAACATAAAATTATTTTAATGTGAAAATATTTCAGGTTGCTTTATGCTTTTTTTTCTTCCCCGTTTTTCTTATATCTTTTTTTACAAATAAATTGTGTATTTTTACTCACATTGTGTGTCAACTTCTTCAAAAATGAGACACATGAAGGAATAAAATAAGATAATAAACCTTAATGAAAAAAACGAAAATATATGCTTACTTATACTCTCGGTTAATATTGTTCAAAAAGTAAAAACTTATTTTTATATCTTTGGAATTCTGCTTAGTCGAGAATTTAATATTTTGGTTCTGCAAGCAAAGAAGATATGCACATGTTAATCCATGTAGAGTAATAAAAGAATTAAAACTGTTGTTAATTACTCATCATTCACATAGTTATATCCCACTGACTTCCCTAAATATTCTTTGCAAGTAATGATTGGTAACTATCACTATTTATTTCATTAAATCGTATCGTGATCAAAATATTTTTCTAGCTTAAGCAGTGAGGAAAGAAACAAACTACTAATATTTTAGTTCTTACTGGCAACATGCTACATTTTGGAAAAATAAAATTTGAATTGAAACTTCAGATGCTATATATATTTGATTTAATAATTTGAGTCACATTGTTATTACCTTGGTAAATATTTTTAATTATTGTTTCTTTTTCAACATACATATTTGCTGTTTCATAGTTGTACATGGATATCAAATATAATAATAGCAATGTAATATAAGTTTTTGAAGAGAGCATTGTATTATTTAAAAATGTATCTCTTCATGGAAGATGGCTAAGCGAAGCATTCGAATATTGTAGATATCCAGATTTTTATCGCTAATATTAATAAAATGATGTGTCATATTAATCGCTAATTTTAAACAATTATGTTGTAAACTTGATAACAGATTTACTGAGTTTGTGCAGATTCATTGTAAATACATTGTTTATGCGTACACAGTACTCAAGAATATGACGATAGGAATCACTGAATATGAGTTGAATATCAAACCTACGCTGAAAGTATGAACCATCTTAAGATGGTTATAAAGTAGATTTAAAATGTAATAGAATTGGTAGGAAAAACTTCCATGAGAACAGACTATACACTTAATGTGCTTGCATTGTAAAAATACTGAAAATGCATTGGAAACATATTTAGCAATGCAAAAACATAAATAACAATTGAGTCACTTAGAAGAAGAAAATAGGTGTAAGAGACGAAATTGAAAATTTGGAGAAAAATAAGGCAAACGAGCACTATTATGAGGTAAATGAAAGCACTATTCTATATTGTGGCAAGATATGTTAGGGGTAGCTCTAACAAGTGCTGCGCCATAGCATGACTTAGAAAGAAATATCATTACAGTTCCCTAACATCTAATCTTTAAACGCGTTTTTCTCGGAATCGTTTTTTGGTCACTTACAAACATTTGCTTCTCACTGCCTTAATTGTTTAATATTAGTTTAATTCTATTTTTCTGATATCCACAAACTTGATTTCCGTACATTAATACATCTTCTTTCGTTATCCGTACATAATTTTCGCATTATGTGTTCTTACAATTGATAAACGCATGCAACGCGAATAACTAGATGCCTCTAAATGTTTATTAATTGTCATTTTCAGGGAATAATTTTAAACGTGCAACTTCTAAAAAACTGCGAATTGTATTGCGTGAGTCAAAAGCTCTAAGAAAGTAATAAGTCTAGCACGAAAGTCAAAGTAAAGCGAACTTTTCGTTTCTAAAACACTCAATGAAATTAAGTCGAAAAAAATCAAATGTTTCTACCGAAACCATGTGCAACAGAAATTATAAAACGAATTGCAATTATTGTACAAGATTTATCTGATAACTTTCATCTTTCATGCAATTTAGGGAAATGGAATGCATACTTCATTTAAAAAGAGAATGACCATTTCTCCTTAATAATAAGAAGACATAGAACTCATTAAAGCAAAAGGGGTTTTTTATGGTTGAATCAATGCAATTATAGTTCCGAGCTTCAACAGGATTAAAGAAAATCTATCATATTCGCCACACATTTCTCTTAGATATCTTACCTAATCAAGAGCAGAACTTAACAAAGCAATAATTTCAATTAAAGAAAATAGGAAATTAAGGGTTAAGAATATGTAATTAGTAAGCTAAAAGTGCTAAACATTAAAAAATAAAAGGATCATCAAATTTAATGAAACCTGATTTCAGTTATAAAAACACAAGGAGTAACATAACATCAAGATAAGGGAAAGAAACTTTTACATCATGAATGTCTTACATTCTGCCCGATGTCTATTAATTAATTTTAACGTCAAATGTATTACATTTCTAGAAATCCAAATGAAATAACTTTTAAGCGCATGTATTTTAACAAATATGTACATGCGCCAGAAAAGAACATTCAAACGAATAAAATAACAGTTAAAAAAAACAATATATGCAGCATTACAACTAAGCGGAAAATTTGAAACACTTTGAAAGTATTTTCAGGATAAGATTTTAAGTTGAAGTCTAAGGACTCTTCAAACTAAATCTAATATACTGAGCTCAATACATAGCTTTGTTATACAAAATTAAACTTCCTTTGCTTTCTTAACACTCCGTCGGGACCGCTCCAAATCTTGCACCATCGTGCGCGCTGTATCTCACAGATACATTTCGTAATAGCAATGCGTAAATTTAATTATGAAAGTTTTAAAAAATGATTTTTTTGTTTTTGGTACCAGGCTCCACCTCCCCTACATTTGGGCCCTTATATCCTTTATTTCAATACAAAATACAATGCAACTGTTAAATTACAATGCAAATATTTACAAGAAAAAAGAAATGTAAAGAAATATAATATATGCATACAATAGGTGTTTATATGTAATTAGTGTAATTAGTGTTATATGTATTAGTAATAAGTGAAAATATTCTTAATTAAAATATTAACTATTCAAATAATTTTAGGAAATGAAAAAAATAATCCGACTCGGATACATTTGGTTCATCAATTGCACTTTTTTTAAAAACATCACGGTATCTCCAAAGCAAAAACCTTCGTTGAATGTTAGGCACTTATATTGCGTTTACCTAGTCTTTTTGTTGAATGACATTCCATAACCAGAATGACATTCCATTATATCTCCTTCGTCCTTATCACTTTCATCGAAAATTTCTGCATCAAAATCTTAATTTTCATCAAAAAATAACATTTTTTTAACTACTTCAAGATCTTTCTGATTATTTAAATCTAGAAAGTATTTTTTACTCATTTTCCAAAGCAAAATAAACGCAAAAATTAATAAAATTAGTATAAAAAACAGAAAACGTCATCGGTCGCGCTGTATCCCACAGATACAAAGCGTAAATGAACCCCCAAAAGCGGGGGGAAAATCTCCTAACACCTACTCCCACAACATTCTAGGAGACCTACTGACCGGAAAAGCAGATATTGCTCTGGTCAAGGTCGTGAAATTTCTCCTTCAATTTAAAAGAAAGTAATTTCAAAGCTTTGTATCTGTGAGATACAGCGCGACCGACCGAGTGTTAAACTCTTAAACTCACGTTTGTGAAGTTGGAAACACTATGAAGGACTCATGGAAATTAGATCAACCTTATCGGGAATGTAAAGTAGTATGTAATATGAGGCACCCAGAAGCAGAGATTTAAGTGACAAAATAGAAAGTTTAGAGATAACTGGTGCAAATGATAGGGAAAGCAACATTCTATATTGTGACAAAAAGTGTTAGTGATAGCTCTAACGGGTGTTCCGCTTCAACGTTATTTAGAAAAATACTAACATTGAAGGTTCCATAAGATCCAAACTTTGAACGCGTTTTTTTTTAGAATATTTTTTTGGTCCCTAACATACTTATGCTTCTCAGTGCCTCATATGGAAATGATTAGAATTTCAGAATGATTGCGCATGCAAGGGCTGAGCCACCCCACTTTACAGTCTGAGCCGTATAAATAGAGCAGAAGTTTAAAACCAACGTTTCGTCTCTAAAACACTCAATGATATTCAGTCGATAAGGGCTAAGTAGCACCACTTTACAGGCTAAGCCGTTTAATTAGAGCAGTAGAGGAAATTGAAAGAAAAAACAAATCTTCCAAGAGACTGCACTGTGCCTCAACGAGTAAAGAAACACACCTACAAGCATGCTATTTAATTTTAACGAAGGCGAATGATTATCCTACGCGAGGGTAAATGTTTCCTATCGTAATACTGTAGACTAGGGATGTAACGAATATTCGGCCACTATTCGGTATTCAGCCCTTTAGCCGAGTATTCGGCCTGGCCGAATAGTCATTTTATCACCCAGCCGAATATTCGGACAGGCCGAATACTGTATAAGGTCAAATTCGGCCTGGCCGAATATTGATGGACTATTCGGCCGAATAATTCTGCTGCAGTAAAAAGTAAAAAAAAAAAAATAAAGAAATTAGTAGATTTTAAACATTTAAAAATGTATTATATTTTTTGCAAAATAATACATTAGTCCACTATAGTTTTAAGAAATAACAAGAAGTTCCGTCTAGAACTATACGAGCCTACTTTCCCGTATACACCAAATTCAAATTTATAATCCAGCTATCTCTTTCTCCTTTAGCTTTAGTTCTTAATTATGTCAAATATACCTTTTTCAACGGATAATACATATTCATTCACTCATTCATTCTTTCCTTTATTCAGCCATTCATTCATTCGTTCGTTTACTCATTCATGTCTTTATTCATTTATTTACTCATTCATATATTTATTCCCTCATTTATTCATTCTTTTCCTCATTCATTTATTCATTGATTCATTCTTTAACTCCTTCATTTATTCATTAATTCATGCTTTCACTCATTCATTTATTCATTGAAAAATATCCTTAAAAATCCCGATAAAAATTTTTTATAGGAAAATAGGCTCGTTAGTTCTGGATAAACTTTCTATTTGCACATGTTCTACGTTATAAGAGCTTTCCGATAAAGTTTGTTCCAAGCAAATCGGTCCGTTAGGTCAGGATTTATATAGGATTGAAATTTCCCCGTAAGCGCTATGTTAATTTTTTGAACTGTTCAAAAATGAACAAAAACTGTTCAAATTGATATTTCACGCCAAGAGATTCTTCCAGTAAGCTTGTTCATTGGAACATGGATCTTGTACCCAGAGTTTACATAATTTGCTTCATTTTCGCCCATAGGCGCCAATGTTAAATTTTTTTGAACTGTTCAAAATTTATCAAAAAATTGTTCAAACCAAAAAGTAAAACATGGAAATGAGATGTCCTCGCCGAGATCTTTCGAATGGAAAAAGAATTGTTCGAATCGGACTATTCGTTCAAAAGTTATTAGGGGGGGGGGGGCAGACCGACAGACACACATTTTCCCCATCTCAAAACTCTACTTTCAAATTTTTTATTTTTCAATCTTTATTTAACTACTTCACTTTTTTTTTTACTTTTCTTTACTTTTAACGATATTTTTACGATACATTAAGCCCTCTTTCATGCTTTATTATTATTTTTTTTACTTTTACGGGAAAGTAGGCTAAAAATAATTTAGAATAAACTACTTTTTTTAAATCTTGTTTTAGGCTTGACTGAGCAAAAACACATTTTTAAATTGTAATATTGTATTTTATATTTAGCATTTGTTCCCAAAAGCTGTCAATAGTTAATTATATTAGATAATATGATAAATTCCATTTTGTTATTATTTACAAAGTGTAAGCCATACTTTGTTTGGGCAGACTAATATATTGTGAATATTGGGTTAGAGAGAAATGTGAAAAGCCCAGAATATATCATGAATATTTAGATAGCGTAAGTTATTGGGTTTTTTGAAAATAAAAACATATTCCAGTTAAGTGCATTAAGTTTTAATAGATCTTTTAAAAATAGGTATGTAAAAAACCCCATAAAATAAAAATATTAACTTTTATACCTTTTAAAATGTCTTCATAAAACAGTTTTGAGGTAAAAGTTCACTAAGCACTAGTATTTCTTTCATTGCAATTAAATAATTAGTAAAATAATGATAATGCTTACTACCGCAAAACCTGTCATTTCTATTTTGCTTGTATGTGAAATTCTTAGTTTTATTACATTCAAAACAATAGTGAAAATAGATTAATTTTAAATAGTTCTAACTTCGTAACAAACATAATTAAATCATACATCATAGATTGTTTGTAATTGGTGTTTGACTTTGTGAATAATTTTAAATTTGACAAATACTTTCGATTACAACGATTTTCCAGAAATTTTAATATTCGGCCGCCGAATATTCGGTATTCGGCCTAGCCGAATATTCGGCTTCGGCCTATTCGGCCTTGAAGAAAGGACCGAATATTCGGCTTCAGCCAGGAAGAAACGGCCGAATATTCGGTATTCGGCTATTCGGCCAAATCACTATTCGTTACATCCCTACTGTAGACCGTACAGTCGTAATACCTCAACAGTGATGATGCTTGTGTGTAAACATTAAAAAGATGAATACCGGACCAGTTGAAAATCCGGCAGTGATCCTCACAATGTTATGTGAACATAAGCTAACGTGTAACCAATGCTCAATGCAGTGACGGACCGTGCAGCGTAATTTCTCCAGTTGGTATAACTCCTGCAAGATATTTTTTTTCTCTTTAAAACATGTATAAGCTACTCTCACACTATATTTATAAGACTACACAGTCTAAGTTTTTAATATATATATATATTCATGCCCTATAATTTTGGACATTTAACTCACTATCGTCATCACTCACTATTTATAACTCACTATTGTTCCGGGTTTGTCGGACGGTAAACATATGACTACATAATTAAGCACACAGATTGTATTATTTAAAAATGTATCTCTGCATGCAAGCACAGAGCACATAGCTTAAGCACACAGAGGTATTTATTTACATTATGTATAGATTCTAAGCACACACAACTTCCAAACATCACCGTAAAACCAACAGTACGTCCGTATTCGCTTCTAAAATACGAATAGAATCAAACACGAAGCTTAGAGTGCAATGTCTCAGAGTGACTTGCGCTCGCAAGGGACTAAAACCGGAACTCTCAAACTTCTGTCCTTAAACAACATCTCGGATCACAAGACGTGAATAATCCAGAAATTTCAGGGAAAACTAATATTATCTATCATGATTAGAAAGTCGCCAAGCTTGGTGAAAAACAATGAGACAAAAACCTAAAAACCCAGGTTTGTAACAATATTAACGTTTTGGTCTGCATTATATGTCAACAAAAGTTTTTATTTTATGCATGATTTAATGTATATGCGGTAAATAAGATCATACTGAATGAAAGCAAATAAGAGAAATTTGGAGAAAAAATATGAAAACAATGAGAGACATTGGGAAAAGAGGTATAATAAAGGAAAAAAGAGAGGATATTAAAACCAAAAAAAATCATGCTAGAAATTGTTTAGTAATTTAATGTCGCTCCAAAATTTATCTTAAAAAATATTCATTTATCTCGTGTATTTTTCCCACAATTCATCAAATTTTAGATTACTCCTTCGAAAAATTATCTTTACACATAGAATGATCCGAGAAACTTGAAAAATGAAAATGCATCATCTATGAATTTAATTTTACGAAAACATTAATGCCTCATGAAAAATTTATTACATTCATAACGTTTTCTTAAACTTTTCATGAAATTTTAAATTAACTTATGTTCTCTAAGGACATGTTTGATACCATACTTCTAAAATCCGGTGTGTGATGCAAACATATTAAATCAAGATACTTGTAGGAACTTGCAGTTATTGTTATTAATCCAACAAATATCTTTAAGGGAGATTTTGTCACTTCAGTGGATTTGTCTTCTAACATACAGCTATTTTTTGATTAAATAATTTTTCAAAGCAACATTTTTTTTCTCAATCTAAATATAATGTTAATATTTCCATTTCTATTCAAACAATAAAGTTTCTTCTCGCAAGCTGTGTTTTAAGCTTCGATGAAATATTTCTTTCTGGTAGATAAATGAATCATCTAATTAAGTGAAACGCATGCATTCTTAAACACTTTATTTTTCTTTTTCTTTTATGAATGGTAATTTTTAACAATGGAATCTTACATTAGTTTGCTCATTTTACATATTCTGCTTTAAAGTTTGAAAATTTTGTATTTTATTGATTTTCACTTTGAATAATGCTACAAAATATGCGTATTTAAGTAATTTATTTTTTAAAATCAATCCTTAAAATTTACTTGGCCATTATGTAACTAAAAACTGTATTTAATTTAGTAAATCCTTGAAATATGCAGAGAAATATATGAGTTAATGCTTTTTAATATGCAGAGAAATATATGAGTTAATACTTTTTCTTTGGACAGAGAAAAATTTCGTTCGTATAATGAATGCTGTTGAAGTAGTTTCATTTGCTATATTAGTTATTTTTTGAGTGGTTTACGACTTAAAATTGCTATAGATGTGGATTGTTTTCAATATGGTGAAATATTTATACATTTTATGCAATTTTAGTTATTACTTGGACACTATTTTACGTTTTACCGGTTCTAGTAGAAATATAGTTATTAAAAGCACTTTTTAACTCTTCTTAGCAAGATGACAACGTATGAAGGCTTAAGCCGCTATTTCATTACCTTCTTGAATCTTTGAATAATTAATTAGGAAATCCAAACAAATGATTTTTATTGCAAATGCATTTAATTAGAAAAAGTTTTCGTTTACTCATTTCCCCTTTTTGATACTTAATAATATTTAATTACTTCTTGTGATTGAAAAATGAATCATTTATTTTCCAACTTTTTCAAGTATTTCGTGCCTTAAAAACATTCCAACTTTTTCAAGTGTTTTGTGCTTTAAAAACATAATTCCTAACATTAATTGAAATAGACATGCAACATTTTAGTTAAAACAATTGTTTAAAATGCAGTTCGGAAACTTTAGAAACAAAAATAAATAAAACCTTTTGGATAAAAGCTAAATAAAATACATTAATTATTAATTAACAATTAAATTATTACTTTTTCGAAACATAACTCATCAGCTAATACTTAGTTATTGTACTTGATTAAAGCGTTGCTTTTAAGTAATTAAAGAAATTGAAATGCATAACCTTTATGAATCAGAAAATGCACACTTCTTATCGAGCAAAGAATTGAAAAAAGTAAAAAGCTTCCTTCAAAGCAAAAATAACCTTTCTCTGTGCTTCTTCAAAGTAATTAAGTTTTTTCACTTTAATGACATTCATATTT
This sequence comes from Octonoba sinensis, assembly GCA_038502835.1. NCBI lineage: Eukaryota > Metazoa > Arthropoda > Arachnida > Araneae > Uloboridae > Octonoba > Octonoba sinensis. Next base: position 47,129,048 of record CM076603.1, read on the forward strand.
AAGGCATCGTTTTCTCGACAATATTTTAAACTTATTGCTTAGTTTTTTTATGAGACCGAAAGTAATAATAAAAGACGAACACTTTTAATTAAGGAAGTACGTCTTTGCATTGCAGAAGAATGAAATATAAACTGTAATTTGACTTTTTTGTCATTATTTAGTATAAACAAGAACGACCGAATAATCGTCATTTCTTTGATCTTCCAGATACTTTGCGGTAATTGCATTGTTTAGACATTTTCGTCTTTTATATTTTTTGTATTATTTAAAAAAATACATTGTCATCATGCAGGAGGGCTTCTACAAGAGAGGTCGCATGCAAAATAAGGTTCATTTTACAAAACTATATTATACACAGATGTTTAAAAAAAATATGTTTAACACATTATGAGCGGGCGCGGGTATTTGTACCTGTTTCGCGGATTGTTACCAATAAGCGGGGGACCAGGTACTAGTACCCGTTTCGTGCATTGCCGTTTAAAGCGGGGCTGGTATTTGTACCGGTTTAAAATGACCACTTTTAAGTCACACAAGGGAAAGAATAATGTTTCATATAATGTATGAATTGGTGTATTTTTTAAAACATTTTTTAACTTAGTCAACTTAGTCCGCTACGCAACATAGTTGCGCGTGCTACGTCGCCCGCTCATAATGTATGAATTTCCCTTACAAGAAACTACAATTTGGCGATACATTGCATAAATATTGGTAATTTCCATTTGTAATATTTTAGTTAGTCGTTTTCAAATCGATTTTATTTTCGGTTGATCTATTTCAGTGACATCCCAACTTTCAGTTTTAAATGAATAATATCTTTAAATATAATAAGATGTGTAATCATACCGATCTATGCATTTGTAAAAGAGGAATATCGATAAAGAATGAAAAATTGTGTATCTTATGTCAATCGCATAATTTTGGCAGGTTTTAGAATGTTCGGGACATGAGTTTAGTTTCGCATATGATATTTTTTGTTGTTCACCTATTTATTTCAATTCAGTTTTGCTGAAAAAAATGCTACTCATGAAATAATTGTTCATAACATTTTATATATATGCATTATCGAAATAAAATTGAAATACTATTTTATGCAACACTGGTATGCCACGTATGCCGTTACAAAGAACTGCAAAAATGTAAAGATACATGAAAATTGGAAGCGAAATAAAATTGATCAAATATTAATTAACTTTCAAACACAAGGAAGCACCGTTTGACTAAAACTACCCCCCCCCCCCCCATTCAGCGACAGAAACCATTTTCTTTTCATCTTGAAAATTACATTCTTTGCATTAACCTTTATCCCGTCTCATCAATCAAATTTCTTTGTTCTACGGATTAATAGTAAAGCTCATCAATCACCATTGTAACACCGAAAAAATTGGACTTCAAATATTTATCATATAATACCTAGTAAAACTTACAAAAATCATCTTTCGAAGAACAGGAAAGAGGGTTTTTTTCTATGATTTCAGAACGCATTTTGCGGAGTTAGTCAATCACAAACTAAAGAAGTATATATTTTGTTAGGTGAGATTTTTGTGTTCCGGTAAACCAAAATTCCTGTATTATTTTAATACTTTTTTCGTAAAAATATGTAGCCAGATTCAGAATTTAATGAACAAATATGATACAAACCTAAGATTATTTGTAAGTATTTTTTCATTACCAAGAATGCCAATACGTATTCTCCTTGCTTTATTATTACATAGTAGTACAACATTGTTCCACGCTATATTGTACTTCTCAAAAGCATATCTTGTGGAATGAATCTATCACAAACTAAAAAGCTATTCATTTAGTTATATAAGGTGTTAATCTAATGAAAAAACAAATCCAAATTTTATTTCAGTACTCATGCCCAAGGCGCTTCTCTTTTAGTTATATAAGGTGTTAATCTAATGAAAAAACAAATCCCAATTTTATTTCAGTACTCATGCCCAAGGCGCTTCTCTTTTAGTTATATAAGGTGTTAATCTAATGAAAAAACAAATCCCAATTTTATTTCAGTACTTATGCCCAAGGCGCTTCTCTTTTAGTAAAAATATGTTGTGACACTCAGAGTTAAATTAACCAATTGTATAAAACCTAAAATTATTTTTTGAATTACAAGAGCGCGTCCCCGTGGCTGATTGTCTCCTATTTGTTCTTATTGCAAAAGAGCTCAACCTAATTTCACACTATATTTGCAACTATAGATGAATAACAAATATTATCCATCAGTAAATTATGAAAAACAGGCAAATGGGAAGTATGTAAAATGTTCCTTTTCTGCATATGATACGAAAATCACTCTTGTTCAGTTAAATAACATAAATTACAAAAAAAATCTAAATTTTTAAATAAATAAATAAAACAATTCCAGTTATCCGTTCGAAATTGACAGTATGAGGTGGGTAGATTTAAACGTTTCATGAGACAAAATTTCTTGATTATTTCATGTTAGGCCATCAATCGCATTAATCTAGGCTGTCAAGTCAAGAGCTTGAAACATTTTTATATTGAAATATATATTTACACAACTTAGTTGTTAAAATAATAAAACCATTAAAGGTATGAAATTATACATAAATGAAATTTTAATAAAAGAAAGAAAAAAAGCTCGAATTTTTTCCCTGGAAAAAATTATAAAAACATAATTCATTAACTTTTCCCTTGTAAAAATACTGTTTACATGTTAACCGTAATAAAATATTTTTAATTGTAAAATTAGCTATTATTATAGATTCATATGTTAAAGCGGAATCTTGTAAATTTATCATTGAGTCTCGTAATATCTTTGCGCATGCTTCACATTTTCATAAACATAAAGTTTAGCATGAATTCGTGTCGCAAAATTGAGCCATTTAACGCTACATTTGTAAATGTTTGGAAACCGATGCATACAGAAAAACTAATTTAAATATTAAACCTAAAGTAATACTTTTTCTGATAGCAAATGTATATTAAACTTGTATTGTTTTGAGTGAAATTTTAATAAATCAAATGTAAATGTCCTTTTACCCTCAACTTGTAACGGCTAACCATTTTTGAGCTATGCTAAATTCAAATATTGCTTGCGTGTGTATGTACCGATATCACATTGAAACATGTCAAATGAATTGCGCCATGGCAGGCTTTTCCGAATAACCAGTATGTACGTGCGAAAGTATACATACACCACTTGTAAGACACTACAGTCCCGAAGTGTACCAGTCGGTAGAAGCTGGGTTCCCGCAGAGCACCGAAAGTGAAGCAACAATGACTGAGGTCAGTGTTTGGGAGGGTGACAACCTCTCGCGGGGGGGTAAAGGGAACTGGTGCACGTTAAATAGGTCGTGGTTCCAATGTCCTCCAAGTGAAACGATACCTCTTCGGGTGCCAATCCGAGGTAACGGTCTCTCATCTGGGAGCTAGTTCAAAAATATAAGAGAAATTTCAAAGGGGCGGAAATTGGACCCCTGCCTACAAGGGCCCATTAGACTCAGGAGCAGCGTACCCATTCTTCCTCGCCACGGGCGAGGACACGACAGCAACAACAAGACGCCACAAAGAAACTAAAGTTACGTTATTTAGAAATGATTAAAAGGGAAACTTTTAAGATGAAATCTAAGTGAGAAAGATTATGGAAGAATATTTTCTTTACTTATACAAAAAGTTAAATAAGTGTACAAAAAAGGAAAAAATAACAAGCAACGCCGATGGAAAATATATTTAAAAAAGTATTTAATGCTTTATTTTTGAAATCCAGCCTAAGTTTTCATCTATATTTAAATAGGCAAAAACAAAACATTTACATATCATTTTCTTTTCTGTTTGTCCCTCGATTTTCTTACATTTTTGTATATTTAGTAGCTATTGATGAGTTTTAGAGTATCTGTCGCGGCCAGGTTCGCGACGTAAAGACACATGAAATCGTAAAGTGGTAAAGCGTGAATGTGGTGACCACCAAAATTTGTTTACGGGGCCGTGAAAAAGAAGAGACTATTAAAAAGGAAACTAGATCAATTTATTCAACTTAAATTACTATTTAAAATCATATGTAAACAATTTATTAACCTAAGACCATGAGACTATTAACTAGGGGATAAAAATGAAAATGTGCAGGGAACGAACCAACAGTATCTGGATCCAGCTGGGCAGCACTTCTGTTCAATTTTTATGATCTGCTAAGGTAATCCATAAGATCGAGCATCTCGGGCGTTGTGTGGTTCATTCATCACGCTCCTTATCATCTGGCACTTCTGGACACCGCAACTCCTCGGCAGGAAACCACGTCAAAGTTACTCAACGGCGAAAAGTCTGCCGCGCCTACTTTACAGACGTCAAGATTGCAGTTTTAACTCCGATGTTTAGAAATAAAAATCCATGGCAGAGACTTACGAAAAATATGATATTCAAAATTCGAGAAGAATCTCATCTTCCGTACTTAGGGTAAAATCGTCTATGTTCAAGACTTCGGAAAGATCTCATGGAAAGATCCTCTGGGAAGCCTCAACCTCCGGACTTCGGAACAATCTCGTATCTCTTGTTTATCAAAGATTTTGGTTTTTAATCCACCAAAGCTGTTCCCTGATTTGTTAAGAGGAATTGACCAATTCAGGCTCAATTTACCGGTCTTCTCCAACCATGATATTTTCCATCGGTCGTTGGCTAGCGATTTTATGAGTGGGGCGTTGCGAGGATTTACGCAATCAGAGCCTCTTGCCTGTGGTGCTCCTGACTTCCCCCAGTGTTTTCGCCTCCGCAGCTATCCTGTGTCATAAAACTAATATCACTTTTATTTCGTCGATCGGCTTTTGTGTCCATAGAATCCTTCGCTATTGAGAGTCCAGACGGACTGTCGCCGTCAGTTGCAAACCTGCCCATCAATTTGGGAACCCCTATTTCTGTTACAACAGTATCCATTAAAAAAAATGAGGATATTTTTCTTCTCTTACATTTTTACGTACATTCCAAGATTTTTGTTACAAGTCTTTATTACATCTAAAATATTTAAATATTTTTTTTACTTCTCTAATTCAAAGAAAAGATGTTAATAATATAAAAAAGAAAATGTAATTTGTTAAATGAATGTCAAAGCAAAATAATACTAATCTGACAGACTTATAATATATATATATATATATATTAGGGTGGCCCTTATTTTTCAACTTTCGAAAAGCTTAGCTCCCAACCCCCTATCTTGTTCCAATCAACAAAAAAATGATATGTGCAAAATTTTAGCTTAATCGGACTTCATTCTGGCGGCTCTCATCGACCATGAGTTTTTGAAATTGTCATTTGTAAAGTTATTTTTCAGGAAATTACTGTTATTTAATATTTACTGTATAAATTAATAATTTTCGAGAAGAGGAAATGAAATGCTTTATAAGTCACCTTTAAAGGCAAAGTGCAATTGCTGGGAGTGCCTGAAATCCCAACATTTTCAGGAGAAGAGCAAGCGTTGGCTGTTTACCGTGCAGTCAAGAAATGGAGTATAACTTACAAAATTCAGGCACTTTGCTGTGATACTGCAGCAAGCAACACAGGCAGAATAAATGGTGCCTGTATAAATCTAGAAAAGTTGTTCACACGTAACCGGTTGTATCTCCCTTGTCGTCATCACATTTTTGAACTAGTTTTGAGAAGCTGTTTCGACTTGCTGATGGATGCGACTACTGGTCCAGACATGCCACTTTTCAAAAGGTTTAGAAAAACTTGAGTGAAAAGTGACAAAATTTTTTACATAACTGATAAAAATGAAGTGCTTTATGATGTCCACTCTACCATTATTCATTTTATTGAAGATCATCTTACTACTCATAAACAAGTGTGGGATGAAAATAATTTAACTTTGTGCAAGTAAACAAAAATAATAATATAATTACACGTTAATTTATTTGTGCTTTAAATTAACGTGTAATTATATTATTATTTAAGTGTGGGATGATTATCGAGAATTGTTGGAGTTAACAATGATCTTTCTTGGAGGCATTCCAGAGAATGGCATATCTTATCATATACCTGGAGCTGTAAGTCATGCTAGATGAATGTCAAAAGCAATCTATGCATTTGAAATATTCTTATTTCAAAATCAAGTTAAATTATCTCATAGAGAGCAGAATTCCTTAAGAAGAATATGTATTTTTCTTGCTCGAGTGTACGTTCGAGCATGGTTCTTGTCACCAGATGCAATTAAAGCACCCTATCATGATTTTCTTTTCATATATCAATTGCTAAATTATCAGGCTATTGGTCTAGAAATCAGTAAGGCTACTGCAAAAAAAAATTTCAAAGCATCTCTGGTACTTAGTTCCCGAAACTGTGGCTCTTTCCTTTCTTGATGACAATGTTCCAATAGATGTTAAGACAAGTGTGGCTCAAGTTATGCTGGAGGTTGAAGGAAGTGAAGAACAGGAAGAAGATACAAATCAATTTAAGCGATACATTCTTCACCCAAACGATTTTTCATCATTTTCAAAAATCAAGTTTCGTCTTTTGTAACTTCTAGTACAAAAAATTTCTTCACGAGATTTTCTATCAGCTCCGATTTTCTGTACAAAGACCCTTCAACATGGAAAGGTGATGTTGGTTATAAGAGTAGGATTGAAAAACTTCAGACCATCATTGTTGTGAATGACGTTGCAGAAAGAGGTATCAAACTCATTCAAGATTATAATAACATTCTTACAAAAGATGAAGCTGAGAAACAATTTATATTACAAATTGTTGCCGGAGAGCGTAAAAAAAACGCCAACTGCTACTAAATCCTCATTTATGAAAAAATAATATTTATTGTTATTTCGCTTACATTATGTTGTAATTCTATCAAAAGTATTATAGTAAATAAAAACGCTTTGCTCTTATCGAAGTTATGTGATTTATTTTTAAGAATCAAATGTCTTAATTTTTCATGCTGTTTTGAATTTTTTTTTTTAAATTTACTTTGGGGAATTTTGATTTGAAATGTTTTTAAACAATTGCTGGGAAGACCAGACAATTCCACATACATTTCTCAATGAAGTAACGGACACGCTAGGACCTAGGGAAGAATATACATGTTTGTAATGGAATTAATCAATATGCATTACTTCAAGCTCTTTGAGGGTCGACTAAACGTTAGATGATTAAGCTGAAATTTTGCATAGCCCATTTTTTTCATCATTTGAACAGGATCAGGGGTTGGGAGCAGAAAATTTTAACCTTCAAAAAATTACATATGGTTAAGGGCTACCCTAATATATATATATATTATAAGTCTGTCAGATTGTTTGTCTAGTACATTGTCAACCAAAATAAAACACAATTTGAAGCTAACAATGTCTCATCTAATCAAAAGTGAGGTATTAAGTGCGGTAACGCGTCCTTTTGCTTCAAATCACCGGTTTTAAGTTTGTAGATATGCATTAGTGTTTTGAACTCTTGATATAATTCGAAGTGAGTGTTTCTATTTCTGACGTTTTAATTAATAATAGGGTGGCATCAATTTCTTTATATCTATTCTTTTACAGAAGAAGAACTGAAGAAAAAAAAAATTCATAATATGTGTTACAAATGTATCAAAATAAATAACTAACTGAGTGGTCAATCAGTCGCAGTACGAAGATATTAGTGCTAATTGAAATAATTAAACAAGCAAACAGAAAAATTAAAATGTCTAAAAGTTGTCGAAAAGTTTAAGGATAAACTTTAAAAAATTAAGGAACTACGGGCAAATTTCAACCGCAGGATGAATTCAAGTAATCTTTCATATTCTTAGAGCTTGCATTCATTGCAAACATTCAATGTTTGGATTTGCTCTAAAGACATGTCAAATTTTGATGGTTAAAAAGCTGGCCAATAGAATAAAAATACAAAAGAAGCATGTGTCTCAAAAAGCAAATCCTATTTAAGTATAAAGTGTGGAACATTAGAGTTCGTTTTCACAACTGTGGGGTTTTGTCTTGAAGCTTTCCCATCGTAAAATTCTTTTTTTTTCCATTTTTCACATTGCGCGTAAATATAATACACGCATTTATATTCACAACACATTTTATCTTAATGTAATATTTTGTTGCAACATACCCGGTACAATTTTAATCCAACTTTAAAATAAAGTTGATTTTTTTTCTTTCTGTCTCTTGGGGAATAAATAGTGTTAACTTAGCGCAAATGCACCAAAAAGGAGTATCATTTTAGAAAGTCTACATCGAGAAAAAAAAATTATTTATATTAAATTTCACTTTGAAAATTATTTATTTTTTCTTTAGTTTTTGGGGTATAATATCTTTTTGGTTTGAAGTAAACACGTTTAAATATAAGTTATATTAGCTTAAAAAACAGATTTTCTAAAATTATAATGATTCTTTAACCACATGGCATAAATACAGATTAGAGTCCTAATTATTTTTATGCTTATATGACTTTTTTAAAATTTTACTAAAAGGGAAATTTTAGATAAACAATGTTTTTAAGGGAAATACAAAATTGCGATATTTTCCTCAGTTATGAACATTAGCTAGAAAAAGAGGTCGCATTTTGTTTTCAAAATTTATTCTCTTTTTTCTACTTTTTCTCTCTTTAGTGTTTTTTTTTTTTAACTTTCTTTTCTCCCTACTTGCTTCAGATGTCGACTAGTATTCCATGTGTCTACAAAATATTTTGATAATCATTCGACAGTCGAATACAAATATATGTTAAAATCTTATATAAAAAATATTTGTGTTTGAAAATCCTAGGAATTTATCATACGTATAGGAAGTTCAGCATCATTTAGATGTAAATGAAAGTCAGAGTCATTACTTTTCGCTTGTGAAGCAATTTCATCTTTCTCTATACGTTGAGGTCGGAAATGCAAACTTGCGTGACGTCAACAGAACAAATGATCGTGACAAACACGGAAAGTAATGAAATACTTTACATAGTGGTTGATGGAAATCCTTCAGTGAATAATATTGTTGTTTATTATTTGCACTAAGAAACTTGATTTGTTTACCTAGTATTTTTATTTATTTATTTTATTGATTGATACATCAAGACTCATTCCGCACTCCCAGAAAAGTACACATAAGGACATATGCCATATTCCGTTTAGGATATTTCGTGCTCTTTCTTTTTTTTTAATATTTAAAAATATTTACTGTTAGAAAATCAAATGAATTCTTTGAAATCATATTTTATCATTATGATATCGATTTTATTTTGCAAAAAAAAACAAAATTTGCACCTCAGTTTCACTCAAAAATGTATTTAGTCATAGTGAAAGTAAACTGAATGAAAAACATTCTGAATGAAAGGAAAACATTGAAGAAGGAGTTATATTTTTGTAATCTATACAAACATGCATTAAATTATTTGCTGGATTTAATTAACAAAATTAAAATTTAGTTTTGAATGGCCAGTATTTTGAGATATAGTTTCTTTTACAATACGTGTATTCATATTTAAGTTGTTTCAAGACATGTCAGCTTATATATCAAGTTAAATACCAAATATTTACGGTTTTAAACTTATTGCTGGTTTTATAAGATATTCTAAGAAATTGTAAAAAACATATGGTGTGAATAATTTTGATATTAATAATCCAGCATTTAAAATTTGAATTACGTTGTATGCAAAATAGTATCATTTGTACAATAGGTATTACCTAAGGAACATGTAATAACTTCGAGTTGAAATTTAGGTAGTATGTAAGTCTTTTAAATGTAGGCTTTAAAAACTCAACACTGGTAAAAACCAAAGTCCAAATACATGAAGTTGTTGATTCGGAATAATTTCATTTTACAATACAAGTAAGTAACAAACTTTATTTAGTAAAATTTGTGTTTAGAATTTCTAAATATTAAACAAATATATTTTTCATTTAAATATAACTTTTTTTTTTCTTTTCTGTTCACTGCGAGCTTCGTGAAACTTGAATTCCTCTTTATCATAAGAATAAATGTGACGAAAATAAGTATATTTTCAAAAAAACATTTCCGCTCTCTTAAACAAAAATTGCACTTAAAAAAAATATATACCAACTTTTAAAATGTATAGCAACTTTTCACTATGAGGTGGTGTATTGTTTGAAAGTTGGGTTTTCTTGTTCTTTGCAAAACTTTGTCCTCAAAAATACCTTGACAATCCTACATTTCTTGCTGGTCCCTTAAGGTAATTTGTGACTAATAACGTACTGCAAACGTGAACTTATATAAAAGAAAGAATAAAACGAAAGAACACGAAAGATCTTAAACGTGTCATGGCATGTGTCCTTCTGTGTACTTTTCTGAGAATGCGCGGGGCGTTAAAGTTACTATGCAGCATTATCCGGATAAAATGATCTGTATTAAAATTTGTGAACTATTTAAATTTTATAGAAGAATTAAAAGCCTGGCCGTGTCGGTATATTTTTAAGATGTAGAAAATCGTCTGCGCCCATGTCGCATGATTAAGCGTATGATTATGTAAAAGATTCCTTGGATGTTTTCGGCTAAACTAAATTCCTAGCGAAATTTCGCATCAACAGATTTAAGGTGCTCGCCATTTTAGGTTGAGAAACTGGACTTGGCTGAAAGAGACGGTACTAACCTCTCCGGGAGCGCACTAATTCTGCAACTGGCAGAATTCAACAGCAGCCCATCAGAAATAAAAAGTTTTATTGTGCTACTTTCCTCTGTAGTTTAAAAGAGGTAAAGGGGAAAATATAAATATAATTAAAAAATTGAAAAAAAAAAAGCTTTGTTCGCTAAAAACGTTTGAAATGCATAATCTTTAGATAGTTCAAAGGACAAGTTTACAGTGGTAAATAATTATATTTTTAAATAATATTAAATCGCCAAAAATGTTTTAAGTTACATGGTTTTATTTAAATTCAAAACCTCGTTGCATTATCCAAACAAATCTATTGTTGCCAAACGGCAAGTGATAATGCTGATAATTTCCTCAGAGCCAAAATCATTAATTTTTTCCCTAATTAACGTTATAATAAATTATAAAATGGATGGATTATTGTATTGTCATCAAAGATAAGCTTGTGTGCAAAATTTGAAGATAATTTATGCAGTAATAGTTGTCGAAAACCGCCTTACAAAATTCCGCCATAGGTCAAGTTAAATAAAACCATGTAAAAACATCCGACAATGTTTTTTGAGACTTTCTTTCTCCATCAAGCAATAAAAATGTTATAGCTTAATTTACTTTTAAAGTAATAAAATAAAATCGCTAAACATTTAAAAGCTCAAAAGCGTTTTTCTATTATAAACCAAAATATTTATTCGAATCAACGCAGCAAAGCTCATTACTATTGTTTCATATCCGTCCACTTATTTTAATCAATAATAAACTTCATTAAAACAACAACATGCACCTCCTTTATAAATCAGTCTGAATCCTCATTTCTGCTGGAGTAAAGGGATTCAGAAAATAAAGAGCTTAAAAGTAAAAAGACTAATTTTCATGGTATTGTCAATGAAATTACGCTTTTGCTCTTTAATGAAGTTCAGGCAACGAAACTCTATTCACTGTATTTCTTTTCTTTACAGTACTTGAATTACTCTTTACAGTTTCTTGATTTATCAACGGAACAATAAAAAGGTGCGGCTTGAAGTAAGATAACTAATTAGTGCTATAACCTCTTCATTACAAATGTACCCAATTGGGTGACTTTTAAAATACTGTTTATTGACTACTGTTTGTGCAATTTAAAAGCTAAAACACCCAATTGTTTTTTAAATTAATCAACAGATAATATACTTCGTTTTAAACATGGAAAACATGGAAATTGGACATTAATTATTATTTAAATTAATTACTAATGAAAATGGAAAACATATATATATTATTTTGTTTTGTAATGATTATTTATCCCATATTTAATTTCATTCATGGGACCACATATAAATTGATAGCTAGCTAGACAGATAGATAGCTATATAGCTTGATACGTAGAAGAAATTGAAGGGTTTTAGTAATGTTTAACAATAATTTTCCTTGGCTAGATTGCGAAAGAGTTTGAGCTATAACTTTGGGCAAGAAGCCCTTTTGAAAGTATGGAAAATAATAATACAAATGTGATATTTCTCAAATGTGGGAAAATTTTAGAGCACATGTGCGACTATAAGATGTTAACCGATTTTATTTCTTTTTTACCCCATTTTAGTCTCTCCACTTCGCAATTTTTTAGAGATGAAAATTTTGGAAAAAATGCTTTGCAGTGATTTTCATTCCATGCTAAAGCATACATGGATATCATGTAAAATTACCCCAAAAATACTACCTGGTTAAAATGGAAATTCAGGCTAAAATTTAGTGGATATTTTTTCCTGAATGCTACAGTTTATTTTATTTGTTCAATTAAGTTAACAAATATAGAATAATAACTTTTCGTCTTATGTTTTATACAGTTTAATGTACTTTTTAAACACATTTTATTTTCATAATTCGTATTTTTAAGGAAGACACGGTGCCCTGGAGAAAAAAACAAGAAAAATGCACCTAAATGTTTGAGGAAGTTATATTTCACTATTCAAAATGTATGCATAGCAAAATTTTAATCAACCCTAAGGTGATGCAATATAGATATACACCATTCGATGCGAGCAAAATGAAGGAGAGCATCAAATGTAAACACGTAAAACTTAATGTCTCTACTTATCACCATTTTATGTGAAGAACAGAACGCTTCTCTCGAGTAACGACTTATTGTTAAGGCTAGTATTAAAATGCTGTATATTATAGGCTCTAAAAGCGCAGATGAGGTTCAGTTTTTCCTCCTTCAAGGAAGAAGATTATGATATAATTAATCGCAAACATGATGCGTATTAAAAGTGTTCTAGTTGCATGTGCATTAAATGTACTTCTACAAAGTACTCTTTACTAATTGTGTCTTTCTGTAATTCGCTTGTAGGTAATTAGAAATTTAACATAAATGCTATAGAAATAAAATTTCACGTTAAATTAAAGCACAAATGAGCATTAAAACGCAGACATATGTTTCGGGATCGCTTGGAATCCCTTTTTCAATGCGACAGGGAGCTTCTAGATGCAAAACATCCAAATGAAGCAGACAGAACAACAAAAACAAAGCTTATATAGCCTAAGAATTAACTGTAAACCAATGAGAATAAAGGCAGTGTGAAGTGGAAGTAGAAGTAGTATTAAAGGCACCAATAAGAGAGCAACAAACGAATGTAGTTGGAAGTACAGAAAGTAAAAAGGAATATCAATAAAAACAAAGAAAAAGACAACAGCGTGCATAAAAATGTGAAAATACATGAAAATTGCAAAAAAATAAAATAAAATACAAAGAATAAAATGGAAATAAAATAAGTACAGAAAATACCAAAACAAAAAGCAAAACAAAGTACACATGCAAAAGAGGGGGAGGGGGGGGGAGAGAGAAGAAAATTGACACAAAAAAAGGAAAACTAACAAGAAAACCAAGAAAGAACAACAAATTAAAGGAACTTATGCCAGACCTGTGAAAAATAAGGAGTTGAGGAAGAATCATTAACCAAATTAGAACTATTCCTGTTAATATGATAAGCTTCCCAAAAGTCAAGTTCTAAAGGGGAAGAACATTTTTGAATAATTTTCCCAGAATTGAAATCAAAAGAGTGGTTGGAATTCCAACAATGTTGAGCAATGCTAGACTTATTCAGCTCTTGCTTTCGTACATAAGAACTTAATAGTAGCCTCGCGTTTCTTGATGTTTTGATTTCTAGGAGTGAGTCTGGTTTCACAACTTCTGTCTATCGTAAACCTTTCGCTGTTTCTTTACCTCCTCACAGACTATCGTCTCATCCTCCCAACCAAAAATATTCGGCTTTTAATGCTCTTGTCCATCGTGCTATTAATATTTGCTCTTCTCCTGAGCTTCTCAAGATTGAACTTAACTATCTGAAACCTTAGCTGTTGATAGAGGATTTTCTCACTCTTTAATTGATTCTATTCATAACAAACTTTCTAAAAAACCTTCTGGTCCCAATCATGTGGTTTCTAGAAAGGATTTGGTTGTGTTACCATTCTTTCATTCTGTAAGTTTTCGTATTGCTAAAATCCTAAAAAGGTTCCAATTTCAAGTTGTTTTTGCTCCTAGCAACAAACTTTCCTTCTCTTCTCTTAAAGATCCTGTTGATCAACTTAATACTTGGGGTATTTACCAAATTAGTTGCCGTTGCGGCCTTTCTTACATTGGACAGACAAAACGTGCTCTGAAAATTCGGTTAAATGAGCATAAAGGTTATGTACGAAAGCAAGAGCTGAATAAGTCTAGCATTGCTCAACATTGTTGGAATTCCAACCACTCTTTTGATTTCAATTCTGGGAAAATTATTCAAAAATGTTCTTCCCCTTTAGAACTTGACTTTTGGGAAGCTTATCATATTAACAGGAATAGTTCTAATTTGGTTAATGATTCTTCCTCAACTCCTTATTTTTCACAGGTCTGGCATAAGTTCCTTTAATTTGTTGTTCTTTCTTGGTTTTCTTGTTAGTTTTCCTTTTTTTGTGTCAATTTTCTTCTCTCTCCCCCCCCTCCCCCTCTTTTGCATGTGTACTTTGTTTTGCTTTTTGTTTTGCTTTTTGTTTTGGTATTTTCTGTACTTATTTTATTTCCATTTTATTCTTTGTATTTTATTTTATTTTTTTGCAATTTTCATGTATTTTCACATTTTTATGCACGCTGTTGTCTTTTTCTTTGTTTTTATTGATATTCCTTTTTACTTTCTGTACTTCCAACTACATTCGTTTGTTGCTCTCTTATTGGTGCCTTTAATACTACTTCTACTTCCACTTCACACTGCCTTTATTCTCATTGGTTTACAGTTAATTCTTAGGCTATATAAGCTTTGTTTTTGTTGTTCTGTCTGCTTCATTTGGATGTTTTGCATCTAGAAGCTCCCTGTCGCATTGAAAAAGGGATTCCAAGCGATCCCGAAACATATGTCTGCGTTTTAATGCTCATTTGTGCTTTAATTTAACGTGAAATTTTATTTCTATTACTTTGCACAAAGTTTAATCATTACTATAAATGCTATTGTCATGGCACTATAATCAACTCGAATGGACACATGAAAACATCACAATACTATTATTTTTGATACATCCAATGAGTATATTCGTCTTTTCAGTGAAACACACATGAATGGTTTGACATGTCGTTAAAATGAAACAATATTTATATTCAGAAAACGTAACAGAAATATAATAATATTTGGAACAGTAAAGTGCTTGATTATAGTACTATTTTATTTTACATAATCTGAATAAAAGTTACCGTTACGAAAATCATTGCTAATTTTCTCAAAATCACTGCCATTTCTTTTTTTTTAAACAATCTATTTACAGATGTGATCTTTAATATGAAATTGTAATGAAACTATGAAACACACGCAAAAAAAAAAAGGCGGAAATAGTGAAAGTCTATTAGTACAAACAAAGCTGTACGCCACATATTCCTTCTTCTCTCAAATTTTTTTTTCAAATGTTATTGACTGTTTTAGAATTAACATAAATATAAAACTAGGAATTAAAAAATATTTTATAGTGTGAATCAAAATAATAGAAATATCTTTTAGATTTGTAAAAAAAAAAACATTCGAAATTCTGATGAAATAAATATATTTTACAGCTTTCAACTAATCGTTTTTTATCAATACATCACGATTTCTATTTTGAAAAATAATATTCAGAGTAACAAATGCTATCAAATCAAAAGAACTTCTGATTACACTTATAAGAAATAATTTATGTACTCATGAAAATAAAAATAGTGATGCGGGATTTCTTTGTCCATTTCGTGCGCATCGGCAGTTTAAGCCATTTTCCGACTTAAATTATTTTTTTGCCATTTTTAATCATAAAAAAATAATGATTTGAGACATAAGCTGAAAACATTTAGTGATAAGTATTCAAATTAACAAAAATATATTATAATTTAATTTACACCATTATCCTCGTTGATAAATAGATATTTTTATGAAAATATCTCATAAAGAAAAATGTTTACACAGTAGAGTAAAACAAACAAAGAAAAAATAAGTTTTAAAAGTAGTTATACAAGTTGATTTTTTCCCTCTCAACTTCAATTCAAATTTTAATTAATGTTCAAAAGCTGGGAGTGCAAATTATTTATTATTGAGGGAACAATACATCATAATTTTATTCATTGTGATGATGTAATGATGATATCGAGAAACATATTTTGAATTAGATAATTTTTAACATATCTCTGCATTTTTTGTTTTTTATTTCATTTACGTATTATACGATTTTTAATATGAAACCTCCTCCAAAGAGTGGCGCATGACGCATTTCGCCTTAAGTAATTTTACTTTTTCTTTCGTAGGAAATCTTAAATAAAATTTAAAAATGTTTTTTCCACATCGACTTCTGTATTTTTAGTACATTAAATAAGTGAAGAGAACCAACTGAAACCGTCAAAGGAACAAGTTAGCATAAACGATTAGGTGTCAATTTGAGCCTCTTAATTCAGATTTGTAATTAACATTTTCAATTTTTGCAATAAACCTTTTTGTCAGAAGATGCGCCGGCCATAGTTGTTTGAAAATTTTTTTAAAAAAATTAACTCTTATTTTTTTTAAATCGGAAATGAAAACGCGAGCCAACTAGACACGGTTTGATTGTTTTAGTTTTTGAACGATTGCAGGTGATTACGCAATATCACTGCGATTTCTTATCCAGTCATGATGCATAGATCATATGCATTTGGAGTATGATTTGTTAAGTAAATATAATTAACTGGTTCTGAATAATAGTACAGTATATAATAATGGTAATAACTAGTAAATACTACGCATTGTTCATGCTATCCTGTTTGAAATAGAAAAAAAAATTCCAAGCAAAGTACTTCATTTCCGAAGGAAAGAAAATTTAGTCGTGCATAGGAGAGAGAGGCAGGATTCTAAACTAATACGAAGTACGAGTAATTTATTAACTCGTTAGAAAATTAATAACGCAATACTACTTCACAAAATGTGCTGGCAGGGTGGCGTAGCGGTAAGGCACTGGCCTCATATGCCCAAGTTCGCAGGATTAAACCTGGACCAAGCCGGTGGATTTTCAAGATGCAGAAAATATTCATCTCCCATGTCGTATGATTATCCCTGTTAAAGATTCCTTGAGTAACTGTTTGGCTTGGAAAATCTCGGCTAAATCAAAATTCTTCGTCAAAATTATCAAGTGTCAATGGCCTCCATCGATAGTGTTGTTACTTTAAAGAATGGATGCCGGTTTCTGGGGTATGCACTAGGTCTGCAAAGGTTAATCACCATGCGCAGCTCCATTAGAAAGAAAATGGAAAAACTTTACAAAATGCCATTTTTAAGGTAACTCCATTTTTTGTGTTTGGTATCATATTGTTAAAAATTCAAAAACAAAAAAAAGTACAGCGGCATGTGTACATCTCAATTCCCTTTCCACAATGCACTTTCTTTCACTCTGAACTATTTTATCTCTCAATTTATTTTTCTAACATAGTGTACGGCTTTATATATTTTTTATATTGAAATAGTTTTTTAACATTTTCCACGAATAATCCGAACAAGATGTCAGCCCAGATTTCTTTTCTCGACAACTTTGCAATATCTTTGCA
Organism: Octonoba sinensis; assembly: GCA_038502835.1. NCBI lineage: Eukaryota > Metazoa > Arthropoda > Arachnida > Araneae > Uloboridae > Octonoba > Octonoba sinensis. The sequence goes on from CM076603.1 coordinate 47,146,581, forward strand.
CCTTAAATTCTATAGCTTCAACTCCTTTTCCAATTTTTTCCCAAAGATTTCATTTTAAAAGTATTTTCGTTTCTGTCATCTTTAGAGAGATACAACTGTATTTTTTAAAGTAGTTTTACATCCGTTTCCTCCCCGTAATACTCCTACTGGACCTTTTATAGCCAAGCTGGCACAGAATTTTAACTTTTGTTTTTTATTTAATATTTAATGTTTTGTATTACATTCATAGCTTAAAAATAGTAGACGATGATTAATAAAAATGTACGTCACATGAGAATACTATGAGCTTTTGATTGTAATTTCACTTGAAACTACAAAAACGACTGTCACATTTCTTTGTATTGATTTCTGTTAAAAACCAACGAAAGTCGAGACAGATTCAGATAAAAGATGTAGCAACATCTAGGTAAGGCTTTCATTCAACATGATCTGTTTAAATATATATATTTTTTTTCGTTATCTTAAGTGACAACACGCTGGCTTTTTTACTTATGCTTTCTTTAAATTCTTTTTAAATGTTAAATGTCTAGAGTTGCAACACTTTCGTGAATTTTTGAATAACTGATAAGACTCTTGGCATTTTTTTACGTATTGTATTTTATTTACTTATTTTTTCTCATGCACTGTTATTTTAACTTTGTTCCACAAGGTAAACATTACTTTTCCTTGTTAGAAAGCGCCAGTTTTTATTAATAAGAGCATGAACAATTTATTGATGTGATGTATACTTAAAACGATCCGTTGTATATAAAACTAGTGTTATATATTACTTAATGAATAATTTTGAGTGCAATTACATATATTATCGAAAACTGGGCAAACTTTTCTTTTACGTTTCTTTGTCGCCAAATATGAAAACTTCTTTTTTTTTTAAACGTTGAAATATCCGATAAAAGGTTGATTATTTCAACTGTTCCTGTTGTTGTTTCAATGCGGCTCCGTCCTGGCTTTTCACCATTACCGACCTAGTACATTCCTCAAGGACGGGCAACAGTTCCTTCACGTGGTACCAGTATTGGCGAAAATCATTATTAGCAAGTTTTATTCACTTAAGGTGCCTGCCTATCTTCGGAAAGGCTTTTTGTTTAATTTAGGAAAAATAACTTCTTATATGCACTATACTGTTGAATTTGGTTAACAAGCATGAATAACATCTAAAAAAGCTCAATAACTGGTTTGATTTTTTGGACCAAAGCATACGTGAAAATAATAATGAAATAACACCATACAAAACGCCAAAACTCAAATTCAAATTAAGGTATTTGTGTTCTGTAAATTTTATTATGATAAATGAAGATTAAAAATAAATAAATAAATTCAAAATTGATTCATTTTTTACTTTTTTAATGTATAGATGAAAATTCAGTCCTTGAATTAGCAAGGAAACAAAATACTAAGTTCTTTTAACTATATGCTGCAAAATCATTTATTAAATAATGTGTTTAGGTGCTGCTTCTTTTTATCGTTTTATAAGTTTCAAAGCAATAAACCGATATCCATTGATTTGGGTTTTGTTTAGTTTCTTAATTAAATCAAAGTTCAGGAAACAAATATTATTTTGGGATTATTACTGTTATTGATTTGAAAAAAACCATTTGAAAATCACTAGAACATTCCGTACAGGAAGAAACTGACTAAAAATAAAGTCCTTTTTAAATTTTTAAAAATTGATGAAAATGATTGTATTTAATTATATCAAATGAAAACTTTTAAAAAATACCCTACTAGATAAACTCTATACCTGAGTTTCATTGTTCAGTTTAGAGGGAAAATTTGATTTATAAAGACAATTTTGATTTTTAACCCTGTATCAAGAACATAGATAATTTTAAATTTAAAAAAAAGTTTTAAAAATGTTAATATTGCTCACTAATTTATTTACATTAAGCAAACAATGTTTTCAAAATGAAAATGATCTACAAAACTCTAAACTAGACGGTAATAAGTATTTCGCAGCAGAAGAACAAATATTTAATATTCATATTTTGAGCGAAACAATATGCCACGTTTGTACCGTAGTACATTCTAAAACATTTAGTAACCTTTGTGAAAATATGCTGTTTCGCCCGAAATCCACCATTCATTTTTTTACTAAGGCTGCAGTTTACACTATTTTTTTCTAAAATTCTTTATGAGCAAACTTAAAATTTTGTTTTCTTTGTACTAAAGTTAGAAAAAATACCCTACAAAAAATTTGGCGTAAAAAAAAAAGGGTATTTTTTTAAATAAAAATGTTTTAAAAAAATTGAACTTTGTTTAAAAACGTTCCACGTGCCACAATTTTATCCTGTTTTTAAATCCTTAGAGAGCCTTTTTTAGCCTACTTTCCCGTAAAAGTAAAAAAAAAAATAATAATAAAGCATGAAAGAAGGCTTAATGTATCGTGAAAATATCGTTAAAAATCAAGAAAAGTCAAAAATAAATGAAGTAATTAAATAAAGATTGAAAAATAAAAAATTTGAAAGTAGGGTATTGAGATGGGGAAAAAGTTTTTGTCTGTCGGGTCTGTCGGTCTGTCCCCCCCCCCCCCCTAATAACTTTTGAACGAATTGTCCGATTCAAAAAATTCTTTTTGCATTCGATAGATCTCGGCGAGGACATCTCATTTCTATATTTAACTTTTTGATTCGAACAATTTTTTGTTCAATTTTGAATAGTTCAAAAAATTTTAACATTAGCGCCTATGGACAAAATTGAAGCAAATTCTGTAAACTCTGGGCACAAGAGCCAAGTTCCTATTGCAAGCTTATTGAAAGGAGTTCTTTGGCGTGAAATATTGATTTGAACAGTTTTTGTTCATTTTTGAACAGTTCAAAAAATTAACACAGAGCTTATGGGGAAATTTCAACCCTATATAAATCCTGATCTAACGGACCGATTTGCTTGGAACAAACTTTATCGGAAAGCTCTTATAACGTAGAACATGTAGAAATAGAAAGTTTATCCAGAACTTACGAGCCTATTTTGCTATGAAATTTTTTGATCGGGATTTTCAAGGATATTTCTCAGTGACTCAATGAGTGAAATAATGAATAAGAAAAGAAAGAGTGAAAGAATAAATCAATGAATAAATGAATGAGGAAAAGAATGAATGAATAAATTATTGAATAAATGAAAATATAAATAAATGAGTGAATAAATACATGAATGCGTAAATGAATGAATAAACACTTGAATGAGGTAACGAATGAATGAAAAAATGCATGGCTGAATAAATGAAAGAATGAATGAGTGAGTGAATGAATATGTATTATCCGTTGAAAAAGGTATATTTTCAATAATTAGAACTAAAGATAAATAAGAAAGAGAGAGAAAGAGATAGCTAGATTATAAATTTGAATATGGTGTATACGGGAAAGTAGGCTCGTATAGTTCTAGACGGAACTTCTTGTTTAAATGAAAATATAAAATAAAAGATTTTACATGATAGTTTTCAAAAACTAGGCAAAAATGTTCTTTTATATGCAATTTTCCGAAAATTTAGTGATTCTTTCTATAAATAAGTTAAATATCTTCTTTTCAATAATTATTTACTGCTACATTTCATCCATTAAGTATAACTACTTAATATAAGAATACTTTTAGAAAGCTTGGTAGCAATAGCATAAAAATTGCAGCACGTGGAACGTTTTGAATTTCTGTTTTGAGGTAAATTTTTTAGTTAGATAAAAAAAGAAGCTTTTCTCATTTTAAAAGTGTGTAACTATATAAAAGTACTTATATAATAAAAAGTCTAGTATTATAAACATAAATTTGAAATCTATTATTGATTAAAACATTGTAGGCATACTTTATACACCAATCCGATGTTGTGGTTAATTTTCGACATTTAAAGTGTAAACTGTAGAATTATGATTTTTAAATTTTCTGCAAACACTTTTCTCTCTTATTAGTATTTTCATAATTTCTCATATTTCAAAGTTCGAAGAGAGACATTAATGTTTATTACTTTTAAGGGCTCAGCTCATTGCGTTTTGTTAATATTTAATTAAGTAATTGATCTTAGTTTATTTTACTTCACCGATTTTTAGTTCAGTTCTAAATGTTCTCTCTAATTTTACTGATTTCCAATACATATCTTGTGCAACGATGACTCATTACGCTATTTTCCATACACAGAAACTCGAGCCAGGAAGATCGGCTTAACATACAGACGGTTAATTTAAGACTTCAATGCAGATATTTACAAGTATTTACAGCAAAATGAATAATACAGCTAAAAAATCTACTTTTAATTGTTGTAATAACGGTTCTCATTCTCAAACAAGCCATGGTCTCAGACTCAAAACTCTCTCGTTGCCAAACCACGATTTATAAAAGTTTTGGCATTAGAGAATATTCTTAAATGAAGGTAGAGGAATATCTCAACAACATCACTAATACTGATTTCTCTTTTTTAAACGTTTGTCAAACTATTTCATTAAACGTTTATAAAAATAGTTTCTACTACAATTTGTCTAAGAGAAAAAGAAAAAACATCTGGAAAATCTGGAAATCAAAATCATTACCGCATGTCAAAAAATGGAAGGAAATGCGGTTATTTTCCACAAAAGAGCAGCGCATATGGGTTAACCGCCCCTGCTTGTTAAAACTTCTACTGGGTTTGAGAGCTCATTTGTAAAATGTTCGAAAGAGTTTTAAAGGAGAAGAAGCAGAATCTTTTGTCTGATCTGACACTCGAAGTACTTTACGTCTTTTGTTCTTGACAATTAATGGAAGAATTTGTTTTCCTATTATCGTTCTACAAATGCATGCATTTTTCAGAATAAAGTTCATTTTATCCGAACTGCTAAGAAACACGTCTATGCAACCGTCTTGTAAAAGTATATATACATTACTAACAAACGCATGGCAGAATAATAATAATAATAATAACGCTTATTTCATTTTTATCATCCAGTAGGTTTTTTACCGACTTCACAAAAGAGGAGGTTAGACTTTTATGCTGTCTGTATGTCGTATTTTTTTGTTTGTTTGCCCGTGTTAAAAAATGAAAAGATCAGTCGGTTCGTCATTGTGTACATAGCGGTAACTTTGTTATGTGTAAATTATGTTATTTTATTAAAACGTATAGCATTCCACATAATTAAAAATAATCCACCCACGGCAATAAACCAGCGATCCTACACATTTACGCAATTTTTTTACAAAACACACACAATAAAAGCGGATAGAAGAAAGAAAGAAACGAAACAAAACGAAAAAGAAAATATTTAAACTAAACAAACAAAATGCGTTTTCGCTTAAGTGTCCACACAAAAAGGGCGATAAAAATCCATTAGAATAGTTTTAATTAATATATTTTACTCATAATTAGTTTTTATCTATTATTCACTGACAGTAAAACAGAAAGACGAAATTTAGTATCTAGCAGCTGCAAAAAAAACTTTGAAAGCGGAAAAAGCTTTCATCTGAGCCCAAAAGGCAAATAACATGTTTGCTAATTCACTGGAGAAAAAGAAATAAGTAAATGAAAATATAAAAGTAATAATAGGTTATAATAACAAAAATCGCTATAAAGGATACAATTTCTTTAAAAAAACAATGTGCAGTATTTTAATAGGTTTAAAAAAATAATAATCAAATAAAAAAAAAAAAGAAATAATAATAATAATAATAATATTATTAATTAAAAATCGGCTGCTCCTCAAAATGATAAAAACCGCAAGAAATAAATTTTAATACGTTAAAAAAGAAAAGGATCATAAGCCAGTCGGCATGGTAACAATTCAAATAAAATTAGAGTTAATTACCGTGAAAAAATAATTTCGAACTTCAGAGGAAAACGCTTATAACTTCTTTTCCAGTTAATTTAAAAGCCTCAAATTTTATCACGCAGAGAATAATTTGGGGGCAGTTTTTTTCGCGCTTTTCAACGGTATCAAGTTTGAAAGGATGCAATAATTATTTCCGATAAAAAACGACTATTTTATGAAATTTTCGGCTATAAATTACGAGAACAAACTCGAATTTCAGAAAAAACTCTCTGAGGTGCACATTCCCATTTTAAAAACTCATAGTATGCCAAATCTCATAAAAATCCGCCAAACAGTCTTGGCCCTACGTCGAACACAGACAGACAGACAGACAGAAAGACTCCATACACAGACATATTTGATGCTTGATTATTAGTAGAGACGATACTTAAACAATAATGCAAGAGATTATGAATCATTTTTGTTAGTTGGACAAAATCAATGAAGGTGTGATAGTTGATGCCTTTAATTTTCCTAAATATGTAAGGAAAAATTTTCTTAAAAAATCCAAGAGTAGGAGATGGGCAAAAGGCACCTTATTTAAACAGTAAAAATCATTGAAAAACACGATTGCATTAAAACAACCGGCCTAGAAAATTCCTTTTAGACCAAGAATGATAGTCCATAAAAATCCACATTAAAATTCCAACAACAGTTCATAAAATTGCCATTAAAGTAATTGCAACATTAACTAAAATGCACATACGTAGCAGGAAAATTGTGCCAAAATGATATGAAGAGTCCGTAAAAATCACAATTACAATATCAACCACAATACATCTAAAAATTCCCATCAGAATAAGAGCAGTATTAACTTTAAAAAGTCCATCAGATGAAGAACAACGGTCCCTGAAAATTTCTGTAAAAATAAAGAAAACATTCCTTAAAGCCCCTAACTGAATAAAGACAACTATTCCTAAACATCCTTAATAGAAAAGGACATTAGTCTCAAAAAAATCACCATTAGAATAAAGACGTCAGTGACTAAAAATGCCCATTAGAATACTGACCTTCAAAAGCTACTGTTCCTAAAATTACCAACAGTACATCCTTAATTACCCATCAAAATGAGAACAGTTCCTATAAATCCCAATTGCAAAATCGTCAAAGGATTTCCTGAAAATTCAATTAAATAGCGAAAAAAAGGAAAGTATTATTTCCAAAGGCAAATGCATATTTAAGTTAGAAAATGTTTAGTACGGAACCAATCCTGACATGTGAAATTTAAGTTGATAAAAAGAAATAACTAAATTCTGTCCAAATAGTGCCAAGTAGACAGTAAAAAATTAAGTAAATGTTTAATAAAATAAATCACTTGAATAAACTAAGGAAAGAAAAATCAACCTAAAGATAAAGTAATTGAAAATCGTTTGCAGTTTATAATCCACAAAATATGCATAACAAGAAGTTCCGTCTAGAACTATACGAGCCTACTTTCCCGTATACACCAAATTCAAATTTATAATCTAGCTATCTCTTTCTCTCTCTTTCTTATTTATCTTCAGTTCTAATTATTGAAAATATACCTTTTTCAACGGATAATACATATTCATTCACTCACTCATTTGTTCTTTCATTTATTCAGCCATGCATTTATTCATTCATTCGTTACCTCATTCAAGTGTTTTTTCATTCATTTACGCATTAATGTATTTATTCACTCATTTATTTATATTTTCATTTATTCAATAATTTATTCATTCATTCTTTTCCTCATTCATTTATTCATTGATTTATTCTTTCACTCTTTCATTTATTCATTCATTCATTATTTCATTCATTGAGTCACTGAGAAATATCCCTGAAAATCCCGATCAAAAAATTTCATAGCAAAATAGGCTCGTAAGTTCTGGATAAACTTTCTATTTCTACATGTTCTACGTTATAAGAGCTTTCCAATAAAGTTTGTTCCAAGCAAATCGGTCCGTTAGATCAGGATTTATATAGGGTTGAAATTTCCCCGTAAGCTCTGTGTTAATTTTTTGAACTGTTCAAAAATGAACAAAAACTGTTCAAATCAATATTTCACGCCGAGAACTCCTTTCAATAAGCTTTCAATAGGAACTTGGCTCTTGTGCCCAGAGTTTACAGAATTTGCTTCAATTTTGACCATAGGCGCTAATGTTAAAATTTTTTGAACTGTTCAAAATTGAACAAAAAATTGTTCAAATCAAAAAGTAAAATATAGAAATGAGATGTCCTCGCCGAGATCTTTCGAATGCAAAAAGAATTTTTCCAATCGGACAATTCGTTCAAAAGTTATTAGGGGGGGACAGACCGACAGACCGACAGACACACTTTTTCCCCATCTCAATACCCTACTTTCAAATTTTTTATTTTTCAATCTTTATTTAATTACTTCACTTATTTTTGACTTTTCTTGATTTTTAACGATATTTTCACGATACATTAAGCCTTCTTTCATGCTTTATTATTATTTTTTTTTTACTTTTACGGGAAAGTAGGCTAAAAATCAAATGGATTTTTAGAATTTGTTTCGTGAAAAACGGGCACTTTACCCGTTTTAATTGTTGAATTGGTATCATAATTCTAAATCGCCAAAAACGAAGAAGAATCAACCTCAAAAAGTAATTAAAAATCATCGGCAGTATGCTAAAAAATGAAATGAATTTTTCAAATTTGTTTCACTCATAAAACGGCATGAATAACGATAAAACATCACTTTTTAGCCTACTTTCCCGTAAAAGTAAAAAAAATATTAATAAAGCATGAAAGAAGGCTTAATGTATCGTGAAAATATCGTTAGAAATCAAGAAAAGTAAAAAATAAATTAAGTAATTAAATAAAGATTGAAAAATAAAAAATTTGAAAGTAGGGTTTTGAGATGGGGGAAAAAGTGTGTCTGTCGGTCTGTCCCCCCCCCCCTAATAACTTTTGAACGAATTGTCCGATTCGAAAAATTCTTTTTGCATTCGAAAGATCTCGGCGAGGACATCTCATTTCCATACTTTTAATTTTTGATTTGAACAATTTTTTTTCAATTTTGAACAGTTCAAAAAGTTTTAACTTTAGCGCCAATGGGCGAAAATGAAGCAAATTATGTAAACTCTGGGTACAAGATCTAAGTTCCAATGAACAAGCTCACTGGAAGAAGTTCTTGGCGTGAAATATTGATTTGAACAATTTTTGTTCATTTTTGAACAGTTCAAAAAAAAATTAACATAGTGCCTACGGGGAAATTTCAATCCTATAGAAATCCTGATCTAACGGGCCGATTTGCTTTTAACAAATTTTATCGGAAAGCGCTTATGACGTAGAACATGTACAGATAAAAAGTTCATCCAGAACTAACGAGCCTATTTTCTTATGAAATTTTTTGATCGGGATTTTCAAGAATATTTTTGAATTAATGAAAGATTAAATGAATAAGCAAAATAATGAATGAATAAATGAGTGAATAAATACATGAATAACTGAATAAATGAATAATTGAACGAATCTGTATTAACCGTTGAAAAAGGCATATTTGAAGCAATTAAGAACTAAAGCTAAACGAGAAAGAAAGAGAGAGAGATAGCTAGATTATAAATTTGAAGCTGGTATACACGGGAAAGTAGGCTTGTATAGTTCTAGACGGAACTTCTTGTTCAATCTTACGTTAACAAAAATTCATCTAGTTGGCGACAAAATTAGTATTTATTTTGGCGAAAACACGCAAATTGGGAAGATAAGTTCAGAGGTAAGTCTCGTTATAAAGTTCGAAAGCTACTTTAAATGAATATTGCGCGTGTTCTATTTGTTGTACGAAGGACCGAAAGAGATCATCTTGTGCAGTTTTTTACGGGCATTCATACGCTGCAAACATCGAAAAAGGTGGGATGTTTCTTCGATGAGATAAACTCAAAATCAACAGTTTTGCTAAAAATTGGAATAAAAAAAAGAACAAATTCGAATTTTAGAAAAAAACGCTTCGAGGTGCACGAAGACCTGACACAAGGTACCTGTAAGCAAAATCCGTACTTCTGGACCGTTACGTCTGTAGGAGGCGATCTACATACACAGATGCACACACAAACACACACACAAACTTTTGGTTTTATTTATATGGATAATGGGGACTACAGACATACGTACACTTAGACTGATAACATAAAGTTAGGAGCAACACAGCATGAATACGGCTCTTTATTTAGGTTCTTGGACGGATTATACTGTAACCCATCACAGATTACAGTTTAGTTGGCGTTCTCTACCAGGTCCGCTAAGAGACTAGAGCAGACTTTCTGAGAGCTCCCGAGAAAGCTTCATATGCGTTGGCCAATGAGAAGCAAGACACTTTTACCAGGTGTGTGCATATCAAATGAGACGATTGCTAACAGATGTCGCCACGCATATATGCAAACATCGCGAAACCGTGACACGTGATTTTTTTATAGTTTGACCTTTGATACTCGCGTTTAGTTTACATTTGGACGTGTTTCAGTATGCATTGTGTAATTTTTACCATGTTGAAAATGTCGAATTTTATGCCTTCCGACCTCGATTCGCGGACAGCATTAACTTTTTGTTACCATCTGAAGAAAAATGCTCCCGAATCGCATCAAATGCTTGTAGAAGCATACGGTGACAATTCCCTGAGCCGTGCGCAGTGCTACAGGTAGTTTGAAAAGTTTCAAAATGGTGATTTTGATGTGTGAAACGAGGAGCGTGGCAGACCAGCAAAAAAATTTGAAGACGCTGAATTGCAGCATTGCTCGATGAAGATGATGGCCAAACGCAAGAACATCTTGAAGAACGATTGAATGTTGATCAGAGCACTGTTTCCCGTCGTCTCAAAGCAATGGGCAAGATAATAAAGGTCGGTAGATGGGTGCCACACGAGCTAACGGACCGTCATCAGGAAAACCGAAAAACCGTGTGCGAAATTTTGCTTGCCCGTTACAAACGCAAGTCATATCTCCATGGTATTGTGATTGGCAATAAAAAATGGATTCATTTTGAGAATCCCAAGCGTAATCGATCATATGTTGACCCGGACAGCCGTCCAAATCGACCGTAAGGCGGAATCGCTTCGGCCGCAAGGCAATGCTGTGTATTTTCTGGGATCAGGAGGGTCCAATCTATTATGAGCTTCTGAAACCCGGTGAAACCGTTAATACTGATCGCTACAAGCAACAATTACTTGATTTGAACGATGCTTTACTCGAAAAACGCGAGCAATACAAGAAACGGCAGCACAAAGTGATTTTCCTTGATGACAACACACCTAGCCACCTTACTAAACCGACCAAGGACATCGTTAAGGCACTCGGCTGGGAGCCCTTAGCGCATGCGGCTTATTCGCCAGACTTGGCTCCTAACGATTACCACTTATTTGTATCATTGGGACACACATTGGCTGACCAGCGCTTCACTTCTTACGAAAACGTCAAATCTTGGCTTGATGACTGGTTGGCCTCAAAAGACTGATCATTTTTTTGGCGTGGTATTCGTAAATTGCCCAAAAGATGGGGAAAATGTGTAGCTAGCGATGGATATTATTTCGAATAAAGAAGTATTAACAGTTTTTGCAAATTTATTGTGTTTTTTTTTAAAATAATCGTCTCATTTCATTTGCATACGCCTGGTACTATTGGGTTTAAACTGTAGGTAAGCGATTACTCTCAACAGAGAAAATATAAAACAAAATGGTTCACACTAGCCTTTTGCAGTTAAATGGACTCAAAGTTGATAACTTTCAAAAAAAAAAAGTCAAATTTGAAGGTCAATTACTCTAAGCCAAGAACCAATAATTATGAGTCACATAATGTACTTTTACTCCATGTCATGTTATTTCACATCCAGGTTGAAAACCTATGGTGCACGTAGAATTTTTTAAAATGTAGGCTTGTTTGCATACTCCAAGCATACCCTTTGCATAGTGCATCATTATGCACGTTTTACGGATTTCTTAGGTTAGTTTCGGCTTTGAAGTGTTCACAATTTAACAAACTAAACTAAAACTAAACGGGGCGATGCAGCAGTCAGTTCAAGGGTTGTTGGGTCCATCTCAGCATGCGAGACCGAGGGATCTTGGGTTCAGAAGCAGATGTTCGGGACGGGAGGTCAGCCTGAAGAAGAACACCAAGTATTTAGTTCCCAAGCATGCTTGGTTCTCCTTTTACTGACCCATGACCCTTCTCTTGTGGATTCTTCTTGCTCATCCTTCGATTTTTGACGCAAGCAATAAAGTCGATTTCCGTAAGAAAATAGTAAAATAAAAATTTATTTGATTGTTATTTTACCATATTTAATTACAACAGTTGAACAACCATTAAAAAGACGGTACTCAAACCGCTGGTTATGAAAAAAATCGTTTATTCTCTGTTTATCCTAAAGAAGGTTTAACTAACCGTAATTTTCAAGCGCTCAATAAGAATCGGGCTTCCACCTTGGTTTCGAAACCTTACCGGTCGTACGTTGTTGTTAAAATATGAATAAAGTTTTATCAGTTCAAATCTGCATGTGTATATAAAAAAAGAAAAAAAAAAGTGGCTTAAGCAGTGGTTACTAAATAGAAAGACATACACATGTAAATCAAAAATTTGAAACATCGGATTCCCGAACTGTTTGCGAATGAGCGAACCATGTTGAAACTTGTTGAAGCATGTTTGAGCTGTTGAAGCTTGTTTATTTTAATTTGTGCAGCAAATAAAATGATTTTCGACAATATACAGTAAATTTGGACCAAGGCTTTGGATCCAATCAAAAACTGAAATCTGAATTTTAATGCAGTTTTCCTGTTGAAAAGAAAGATTTATGGATAAATAAACGACCGCTTTTCGTGGTGCTGATGGCCGAATGGTTAGAGAGCCAGGTTGGTATACGAAACAAGCGGGTTCAATTCCCGCAAGCTTCGTTTACGGTTTCTACGCCTCGAAAATTCTAAGCCTCGAAATGGTTCAAACACGTTAAAAATTTGGATTTGAAAAGATTTTTAAATGGTTATAAAACCGTTACCTTTTGTATTTACGGCTTTTTAACCAAGCTTGGAAATGGTTAGGTCCCGTAAAGATAGAAAAATGTTCAAACCGTAAATTTAACGGTGAATTAGATGGACAGACTGCTGCCGGTCATTTAATCGTAATTTCATGATCAAATTTCTAACAGTGTAAAAAAACCTTCCATATCGGCGAAGGCTAATATTTTTAAATATCGATGGATATTGAAGAAAAAAACAGCTTACTCAATGATAGACGAACCGGTGGCATTTCACTTAAATTTTTACAGGCGTCGCTTCTATAGGCAATTGGGTATCCCGTCGAGTTTCTGTTTTGCTCGTAAAAAATCTTCTCAAAAGAAATATTTTTTTAAAAACTAAAATAAGGTTTTCGGTAATATGTTTCCGTTATAGTTTGTACTTTTCATTTTTATTCTAGGAACACGTTTAAAGGATGAAAAACTACAGTGAGAATGTACTTATTATTTTTAACCTTTTTAAAAAGTTTAAAATTATCTATTTGTAAGCTTATCTTGATAATTTTACATTCTTGCATACATATTTTCAGAGGGTAGTATTAATAAACAAAATGTGTTCAAATGTTCTATTGTTCTCCAAGATTTAACAAATATATACTCCGTTATTCATGAAAAAATAATGTTCCTTACTTGTTTCATCCATATATTTTTTAATGTGAAAATAAATTACGTTTTATGTACGATTCCTGCACCTAACCATAAACATAAAGCGCACTATCGCAAAACACGTTTATTCAAGTATTAAAAGCATGTATACTTTTAAAATTCACTTTTTGTGGCTTAAGTACTCTTTATATTGCGAAATATATCTTTACACCCAAGATAGCTAAAATTCTTTCATAAAGTTATTTTTATTTATTTGAAGCTTGTATTGAAATTAACTAAACCTGATGCTTTATTCTTCAAAAAAAAAATTTAACTCAACTGATGCTCTCCTAATTAGGACACAACTTTCAAACATGCCTAAGGTAAAGAAGGTGATTTTTTTCTTTTTTAGTGGAACTTGATATCGTTATTTTTTTTAAATCTAGACATTAGTTTTCCAAATATTGAGTAAAATGCTATTGACTAATTAGCAGGTCATTCTTTCATTCATTGTTTATGTGAACTTTTTATTCATTGTTTATGCGAAATACGAAACCACTCAAATATATTGTTTCAAATTCAGAACGCTCAATGAATAATTAGTTAAATTTTCTTTATTTATGCTTAAATATTCAATTATTTCTTCTTTAAATTCGTTTTATTCCCGGCAAGAAATACATTTTTAAAAAGTGAAACTTCTACATATAAACATTATTATTATTTTGCTATTTTTGATCTCTATGCATGGGATAAAAATTTCCTTATAGAAATATATCTACATCTAAATTTCCGCATTGCCTCTATGTTTTAAAAAAGCAACTAACCCCTTTTAAAGATTTGAAATATTGCACGTGTTACCTACCAATGCCCTTTTCAAGTTACAATCTGAAACGGGTTTTATTATTTAAAGGAAAACAATAAATAATACCCAAATCATTATAAACATCCCATGTTATTATAATAATCTATTTTTACTCATAGTAATGCGCAAATAGTTGATTTCCACTGGTAAAGCAATGTATTGAGTTTCTTTTTTAACTATCGGTATCATAATTAAATCGTTTGTTTCGAAAAGGTACTCTTAAAAACAAAATTTTGTTCGGGAGATAGAAAAAAATGGCTTTTGAAAAAATTGAAAACTTTACGGACCTGATATTCCACTATTTTATTTTAGTAGGTCATATCAGGATAATAGTAGCAATAGATAACAGTAGGTAATAGTAGCAATGCAATATTGGTAATTCAGAATGATTTTTGATTAATTATACGATAAAAATTAGTATTGAAAGTTCTTTCTTTTTAACGCCGGAGATGTTGCTTTTTCGAAATAAGCGATTCAATTTAGATTCTAGACAACAAATCGTTCTATCGCTGTTTTTGTATTTTTTTAAAATAAATGAATAGATAATTTCTTGAAATGCGTTCATTCTACTTTTTTGTCATCGCGAATCAGTAAATCAAATGATCCGGGTATAAGAGTTTTAAAAGTTTTAAAAAATGTCAAATAATAATAATAAGGAAAAAAATCTAAAATACAAATATTTAATTGCTTGTTATCTTAAATAAAATAAAATCAACAAATCCGTGTCGTTGAACTACTGGGGTAATTTTGACAATTCGTACATCAATAAATGTTTTGACATATTTTTAAAGATTGTTCGAAAGAGGATGGTTTGTTTTACTGGATTCTATATTTTTTTCCTCCGAATTAATTTGTTGAATTTCATATCATGAAAATAAAAAATCAAGTCGAGAAAAATGATCATTTTTGACACCAACACTATTAATATATCTAAACTTCTTATCGCCAGAGATAAGTAGTACCACTTGCATAATATCTAGGTGAAGTTAAAATCAGTTTAACTGCAATTCAAAAATACTAAGTACGCAAACGTGGCCGAACACTTTGGATATTTGACATTTTGTTCGATTATTATGCAGGAAAAAAATACAGTCTAGAAACATACCAATCACCAATTCAATCAAGCAGCCAGTAGAAAACATGGGGAAATTAGAAGTTTGTTTTAATGTTGAAGTTCTTTGTCCGTCCTTTTGTTTTTAATAAAGGTAAGGTAGGCTTTTAAGGCAGCAAAAGCTGCTTTTTATCTTTAGGATGAGAGAATGCCTTAGCTTAAAGAATAGCTTGTGATTGGTGTGCCAATTTTAAACATGGAAGTTTTGACCTCAGAAACGCTTGTAGCTTATTTGTGTTGAAGGGAAAAGTAATGTACAGTTGTACTAATAAATACCTTTTTAAAGATACTGCGGTCTTGTAGATGTAGAGCTCGAGGTGTCCTTTTACAAAAAAGTTCCAAGTACACTAAACAATTAGTTTCCACCATTTTTGGTGTTCAGGCCCACTAATTTAAAAATTATTCTTATTAATGTATTTTTTTATGAGTCTGTCTAAAAACATTTTGTTAGTCTAATTTTTTTTTTTTTTTTACCATAAGAAGCTTTTTAACTGATTTACTTCTCAAGCGTTCATTACGATTGTTCATTTCACCTATTTTCAGAGAAATGAACTATCTCAATAGAATTTTGAGACGTAAATGAGCTAGCAAACTTCATGTGCTAAAATATATTATACATCCTACATTTTTGAGACACACATACAATATTTTAAAAATATAACAAAAATGTAGGATATTTGTGTTACTGAATACCGAAAGAACACCAAACTTTTTGCAATGCGATACCTTTTGGATGAAAAGCAGTCAATGTTATATTCTATTTTGTCCTTTATTCTTTTTTGTCATTGTTCTCACTGCTACTTGTCTCATATGAACTAGTCTTCATTGTTTCGGGAAAATACTTTAATAACAGTTACGTATTCCGCTACAAATATATGTTCAAATGTTAAACGATGTACTATTTTGGTGTAAATCCTTCATTTAGAGTTTCATCACATATGTATAAAGTTCAGAATCATTTGCATGCAAATGAAAGTCAGAACCATTACTTTTCGAGAGTGAAGTAATTTTATCTTTCTCTATATGTTGAGGTCGGAAATGCAAACTTGCGTGACGTCAACAGAACAAATGATCGTGACAAAGACGGAAAGTAACGAAGTACACTGCATCGTGGTCCGCAATATCCCTCGTTGTTCGAAGCTGTTGTTTAGTATTTGCAAAAGGAAACTTTTATTCATTACATAGTGATACGTGTTATGTTTCCTGCAAGATTGGCTACATTTTCTTGTTATGAAATGAAACAAATTGACATAAATAAAATGTGTTCAATATAATAGCAATTTTATTTGATATGGAACCAATTCGCACATTCGAAAAGACATGTTTCACATAAATCTGCAAATATATATTAGGTATGCTAATAAGAACTAGACAGTTGTGGCCATCAGGAATTTTCTTCAATATATTTCATATGAATATTACCACTCGCTAAGTAAATGATTCAAACCTTTACTGAAAAAAATGTGTAAAAAGAATGATTTTAACTAAAATAAAAAAACTTAAAAGGTTTGTGCTACTAGCAAAGCCTCAAATGCTAAAATTATTAATAGGAATTTTATTTGTTAACGTATAGGTTCCATGACAACAGTACAATAGAAAACAAAGTCTGCTTCCGCCAGAATATATTTCACATATTTTCCCATTGATATTCACTTAGAATTTTGTTTAAACTGTTTGATTCTCGGGATAACTACTTAGCGCAGCGATTCTCAACATGTGAGGCGCGCCCCCCGAGAAGGGCGTGAGAATATCCAAGCAAAAATATTAATTTAAAAAATTAATTAACTGATTGAAAGGAAAGCACACATACACATAGAAAACAAAATACATTTCGACATATTTAATAACTTATTAAAGTAAAACAAATTACTAAATTGAAACTTTCTCAATGAAAACATACTAATTTAAAAACAAATTTAATAACTATTAGTGACTTCCTGGGGCGTGCCTTTCAAAGCAAAGTTTTTCGAAGGAAGGCTTAATATTAGAAATAACCACTCTCAGTTGTTTTTATATTTAGCCGAGATCTATAGTTTGTCTTGAAAGACACCACAGCAGAAAATTCAGTTTCACAAAAGAAGGCTGTTGAAAATGGTAATAGAATGCGAAATGCCCTTGTTTTTAGTGCAGAAAAATCATAATCTACTAATGCCTAAAATTCCAATAGTGATTTATTACTAAATTAATTTTATTACTAAATTGCTCATTTTTACTCTTGTTTTAGCAGTTAGTTAAAAATAATTCAAAAACAGAATCAGTACTCAATATACACTATTGTTGCATTCATTTTATGGTAAGTGGGGGGGCGAGATGAAAATTATGATAGAAAATTTGGCTGCGAATACTGAAAGGTTGAGAAACGCTGACTTAGCGAGAAAAATGCTCGATTGATCCACCCCGTTGAAGCGAGTGACGCTAAAATTTATTAAAACTACGTCGTATTAGCATGTACGTGTGTACTCAAGTTCGTTTAGTTCTATGCAATACAACTAGAGTTACAGTGCCCACAAAAAACTGATAGAAGCTTAGATTTATTCGCACCAAATGGCACCAAAATGTAACCAGAATATATTCCTATTAACACTCGCAGAAATAGAGCTCTCACTTTTGTACTTTTGTACGCTTCTTCAATCGCCAAGAAAAATTCGTCATTTACAACGATTTTTTCCTCGCGCATGACTTAAAAAAGTCACAACACAAATTTCGCCGATTTGACAAAAGGTTTACTCGGTGAATTTTTCACGAAGCCATTTCGTCAAATACGATGAACGTTTCGGGGGATTTGAGCATGCGTTTCTGAGAGTAAAGGTCCATATGTATTCCTATTTTTATCAAATTATTCCATTACTTCTTGAAATATAGCACATACGCTAATCGAGTGAACCGTTCGATTGCTCTGCTCCCTTTGAATGTGTGTGTGGATGTGATCTAAATTCTAATCAGCAACATTTTACATCAGAGTCTATGTGTGCACAAACTTTCGTTTGATTCCATACATTATTTTTGAGTTACAGCGGCTACAAAGAAAAAGACCACATACAGACACAGAGACACACATTTTTCAAAAATAGTCAAAATGGGTTCACCTCAAAATGCATGAATAAGTCGAAATTCAAATATTTTCAAAAATCCTTTACTTTCTTGTATATATTGGATATAGAAGAAATTAAAACTAAAATACTTTTTAAAAATATTTGATTAATGTTGTCAGGTGCTTCGACATACATTTTGTTAAAATGGTTGACTGCATGACCAAAATTGCATTTGAATGGTCATTTATTTGGAACATAATACAATTTATATAAATATCCATACATTTTTTTCTCTTCCATAAAACTCGAGTAAATATCACAGGAAAAACTAATGTTTTCAAATTTAAGCTAAATATAGGGTTTCTCTGATTATCTTAAAAACTGTTACACGAATGTATTATACGATTTTGCTAGTTAAAGAGAAAATTTAGGCTAATACATCAGTATTTAAAAGTTGTATTACCACACGAAAATAGTATTTTTTGATACTATCTTATGCTATGAAAAATGATCTAGTCTCTCAGCGCATTCTAAAACATTAAAATGCTTACATAGTTTTTTAACATAAAGTGACAGAACCAGAAAGTACTTTGGAAAATTAAAACCTCCACATTTGTGGTTTTTAAGACACATTGTCATTTCGTGTATGTAATGTCATTACATGTATAGGTACCATGTCATGACTCCTCCCTCTTCCTTTATTGCACCACTTTAAACATAGTCTTAAAAAGTATACGGTGGCGCAATCAGAACGCTACTAACAAAATCTTAATTATACTAGAAACACAATAAATTCCACCATTAAGAACTTTTTCAATAAGAAGAGTAGTTTGACGAAACCCCTTTTAAATACACGGTTCCTATAAGATACATGTGTTATGCTATCCCAAAAGAACCGTGTATTTTCCCAGGATAAAAAGTAGCCTATGTCATTGTCTGACCCCTATTGTACCACACTGCGAAAAATCATGTCTATCGGTGCCTTGCTCTGTAAAAGACAAAAACAAAGCTATCCCAAGGGAAGGACACATTTTTCCCGTCCAAAAAGTAGCCCATGTCATTCTCTGTCCCCTAAACTACCACTATGGAAAAAATTAGGTTCACCCCTTGCTCTGTGAATAACAACTCTATCCCAGTGGAACCGTAAATTTTTCCTCGATAAAAAGTAGCCTATGTGCTATTAGTTGAGTAAAAATGAATTAGTCCGGAGTGGGACTCGAACCAACACCCCCTGAACTAGAAAGCCTCTGGACTGCCTCTCGGAGAAGCGATTCCCTTCTCTCCGTAGGCCGAAGTCGGAGGCCGAAATCTACTGCTCCTGTTACGCTGGCGATTAACTCACATGATTAATCAGCCTGTTTTTGCAATCAAGCCATCAAATAATGTCCACTTAAGAGTCCACTTGTAGAGCACACATTTCAAAACAAATAAAATTAAGTTCTATACTAAAAATTGATAATAAAAAATTATTGCTTTTCTATACTTTAAAAAAAAAACACTTTATTAGTATAGGAAAATATTTTTGTGTTACTTATGAAATCTTTTTTTTTTTTTTTTTTTCTGGCTTGTGTTCTCATTGACTTTATTTTGTGGCCAAAGCATCGATGCTGATTAACTGTTAAATTAGCTTCTAAAGTTTAAATGTGAAAGAAAATCTTGGGCATTTACACTTTAAGACAAAATAGCGCGTTAATTTCTGCAAAATTCGAAAGATTAATGTTTTTACATTATATATTAATTACTTTTTTTTTCTTGTAAACCTTAATCTTATGTTATACAAATTAAGCACACACATAATCATTGTTATTGTTATGCTCAGAAATGTCATCAAAAGTTCAAGATAAAATTGGAGATCAGATCTATAACGTAGTGCTTTGTTTCTGAACTACAAATAAATATGCTTATGTAATATAGCGTGAAATGTGAGAGGGAGTACATTGAAGTGTGACATTTTGTGACAAAGGGGCGAAGGTCAAATACATTGAAAAACCGTGTCATCAATAATTTATACATGATTCCAGTATTATAGCTTTTTCAATGTTTGAGACTTCTTATATTTAGAAGGGAAATTTATGAATTACGCAAACATAACACGTACAACAATCAAAGAAACAATGCATCAACTTTTCTTTCAAAAACTTCCCTGTTTAAAAAGTTTGAGGTTTATTACAAGAAAATAAGACAAAGATTCTGTACAGACCTTTTAGAAATGGATTTAATTCTGTTCGATTTATTTTTGACCTTTTTTAATTCTTTTCCAAAAAATAACTTAATAATTTAGCGTTGGAAAGGATTTGCCTCTGTAATTCGCTTTAACTTGAACTTCGCATCAGAGTGAAAAACGTAATTCCGATTTTCAATAATTTGAAACAGTTCTTTTACTCGTCACAGTTTTTTCTGTAGCCTTCAGAAAGAAAGATCATAGCGTAATGTCACAAAGATGCCCTTAAAACATCTTTTCTTTTCTAGTAAAAAGGGAATCTTTCTAATCTCTAGAATTCTGAGATGAGAGTCATAAAATGTCCGCCGGACAAAAATTTCTCTTTTCAATAGCCCCTTTCCAGTCACACAGTCATAAAAGACCACCGGAATAGAAAACGTAATTGTGGGAACTTGATAAGAGCCACTATGCAAATACTTTTTCTTAACTTTTGTTGGTTTCTTTTACGAATGTGGCGGGCAAGACTATTTTCAAGTGGTCGTATAGCGTTGTTCAGAAGTGACCAGGCTCCTAGAAAATTATTTTGACATTAACAATTTAAAATCATAGAAGGCTTTCCGTTATTGCTTGCTTTTAAATTGCCTTACTTTATTATTTCATTTCAATTTGATGTTTAAAGACGTAGTATCTAAACAACCTTAGTCAAGATTTGCATTTATCACGCAAGTGTCTGTGACATGAATAACTTCGTAAATTTCAGGAATATTATTAAAAACTATATGAAAATGGATTTTTTTTCTGATATGGAAATGAACAAACATTAGTGTTAAAATATTGAGCTTAAATAAAATATAATCCTTCAATATATCTTGATAAGTATCTATGTATCAAAATAACACCTCTAAAATGTTTAAAAATTGCAATTCTGCTGTAGCAATGATGTTTCGTGAAAAGTAGAGGTTAATTATCTGAATGCAGTAAATTATTTTCGAAGTAGAAATATTAACTTTTTTTCTATACTGAGTAAGTATATAAATGTGTTGAACTCAATCTGCAATTTGTGATGGTATCCTTTTGTTTTTATGCAAAAGATTTTCTGCCGAAATCCAGTAATATCCCAATTACGAATGCTACCGGCTGACGAGCGGGGTGAAAATCGGCCTACGGACGTTTGCGCAATAGTTTTAGTCCGGAGGCTTTCTAGTTCAGGGGGTGTTGCTCGAACCCAGGTTTCTCAGTTACGTTCCGAGTGCACTACCGATTGAAAAACCGATCCGAGTGCACTACCGATTGAAAAACCGATTGATTCCGAGTGCGCTACCGATTGAAAAACGAAATCAGTATCGGGTTGATGCCCGATACTGATTTCGTTTTTCAATTTCAGTTAAAACTATTGAGCCACACCGTTCGGTACAGCCATGCACCATTTTTGTATCATAATATCTCACGAAAACCGTGCATTTTTCCAGACTAAAAAGTATACCATGCGCTATCCGCGGCTATTATGTATCTATGTGCCAAATTTCATCCAGATCTGTTCAGCATTTCTGGCGTGATTGAGTAACAAACATACATCCAAACTTTCGCATTTATAATAGTAGTGGGATATATAGTATTTCAAAGGGAATTAGGCTTCCTTATTTATTCCTTTAGAGCTAAAATAGTCATTAAAACACGGTTAGGGGTAAAATGCGCTGAAAAAGATATCTTAATGTTTAAGAAAATTATGCTTTCTAAAATTTTTACATAGAAAATTTTTATAAACCCTAAGGTGTTGAAACATAAATATACAGCAATCAATAATAAAAGGAGGAGATCATCAATGAAAACACATAAAGTTTAATGCCTCTACCCCCCCCCCCCCCTTAGCATTTCATGTGAAGAACATAAAGTTTCTCTCGAGTAACGACTTACTGCTTAGGCTAGCATTAAAATTATGTAAATTGTAGGTTTTGTAAAAGGGTAGATGTGTTATTTTTTTCCCATCTCAAATAATATAATTATAAATAAATTAATCAGAAACACTTGTGATTGGTAGAGTATATGTTTTATGAATAGTTAATTCTAAATTGCACGTGTGTCTACAAATTATTTTTTTTATAAATTGTACATCCTTATAACATAAAAATCGATAATAAGTAGTTAAACATAACAGTTTGTATCGTACCATTTAAAAACTTAAAATATTTAAACAATTAGTAAATACATAAATAAATGAATCATATTTATTGAATTGCCCGTGAAAAATAGCAAAATAGTTTGACACAATTTTAAACGAATCTATGTGAATTCAAAGGAAATGTTTGTTTTTCGAAATAAGACATTGGTTTAGAATTTATTCTTCCAAATATTGCACGAAAAATATAAAAGTGTTTTCAGCCATATAAAAGTTGGTTCATAATTTCATATAACGAAACAAATAGTGCGATCCCCTTCGTAGTTGGATATTATAAGTTACAATAACAAGAAACGTTATAACATCGCGATTTTTCTCAGTTTATGTATATATATGAAGCAACGTCTGAAGTACACGAGCATTGATATCGAAGACAAATATAATTATTATTACAAATACGGATTAAAAATTGTGGCTAACATTTGAAATTTAAAATTTTCATTTTTTCATTTTAATATAAAAGCGATCTCTCAACACAATTTTACAATTGGTATTTTATACTATTCATTATTTCTTACTCGAATAATTACTCGATAGCGAATTATTTTTTCTTGGTTTTTTTCTCTCCTAATCAAAAATGAAATGTTTTCTCTCCAAAACTTTGAAAATGAAGCTTCCTTCTTAACTTTATTTTCAAAGTTTTTACAGAAAGAGAAAAAAAATTGTTTTTTTACACGAAATATAACCAATAGGTTATCTGCAGGAATGTGAGAGGTTATCTGTATACGGACTACTTAATCCAAATATTTTAATTTATATATATAAAAAAAATCAGTTTTGCAAAGATTCATTCCTTTAAAGGGCAATATTAATAGCACATCCATTTTTCCGAGTCTTATATGAAAAACATAATACGTTTCAGGAATTAGGAGTGTATAAAGAATGCTTCAAATTATAAATTTTTAAATTTTGCATATTGAAAATAACGATTTTTCTCTTGCGAAAAAGGCTCAGTAAATTTAGAAAACATTGATTTTGAGAAATGTAGGTTTTACTACTACACAGATAAATAATTTATAATTGAAAATTTATATTAGCTCTTCCTGGTTAGCCGTTTCCAATGCAAATTTTTTTGAAAAAAATGCAAAAAAATCATTACATTTTTTAATTTTATAATTAAATACAAGGAAACGAAGCAAAACAAAATATATATTTTCATTTTTTACAGGTGTAAAAACATTGCCTTGCATTACCATTTTAATATTAGCTTACTATCCCGAGTTATCTCAGGTGAATGGAAAAACGTTAAATATTGGTTTTTGTATGATAGTTTTTAAAACAAGAGACAGCACATCAAACCAACAAGACTTGGCAAACTTCCAATCAAAGCTGAATATTTCCTTTTATATTCTCCAGGCCGAAGCCGACGCATAAGATACAATAGGGGAAACGCATGACCAGCACCGCCAAAAGAACGCGAAATCAACAAAACATGGCAACTGCCAATAAAACTGAATATTTCCTTTAATTTCCTCCAGGCTGAGTAAAACCGTGATAAAAAATCATATTGACAAATCCTGTTTCACCCGAGTTATCTCGGGATAATAATTAACTTCAATATATATGAACCCGAGATAACGCGGGATAATCAGGTATGCGGTTAAGTAACGAAGGCCCAAGACTGTTGAATAACTGTTTTTTCCCAATCTCTAACCCGCGAGAATTTGCCAAGGATTGTTAAAAAAGCGAACGCTGGAGAATTAAGCTTAGAAGTTTCCCAATAAGGCAGATTTCCTCTGAAGTTGAAAAAAAAAAAAAAAACATATGTTAAGCTTGACTTCATATACTATAGCTCGTTGAAGCTTTTGAAGAAATAAACGCAAAAAACGTAAACACACACAAGTAATCAAAGTAATAATAAAATTAAACAGAAGCAACATTGACTATGCATCTTGTTATAGCTGTTGAGCTCTGAAAACAATAGTTCCACGCACAAAAGTTATTCTTTTTTTAAAAAATCTACTAAAAAACCCCACATATTTTATATTTATTGGCTATAAATAATCATTAAGCTCATTTGGGAAAAAAAAAATAATAAAAAATGGAAATAAATGGTAATTTTCTCCAATTTGCATTCATTTGATCACATTCAGTATATTTTTATCACATGTTATTGATTGAATTTCAGACATTGAAACGCCCTTTTAAACATTATAACTTGCACTGGATGTTACGAATGCTTGCTGATATTTATTGAAATTTCTCACAAAACACCATTTGCAGTTATTTATTCATTATTTGTTTTTTATTCATAGAAATTCTCGTACCAGTGTTGGCAACTCTCCTGTGTCAAACAATTTAAGAGAATAATTCTGCGTCATTCTAGAGGGTACGCATCAGAAATCAAGTAATTATTTTTAAACTGGTTAGTGTTTAATGATAAAGGAATATATATTCTATCAGAATGCGGACAATTATATGTAAGTTTTTTTTTAATGTGTGTTGAGGTTTGTACTAAGCATTTTCCTTTTTTTTTCATTCACAATTGCTTACGCTTTCAATAATTATTTTTGCATAAGTTTACTGTTTCTGATTACTACTGACTTATGTTAGGTATGCTAAAAACTTTATGTTTCAAACTGTATTCTACATACTTTTCAAGAAATGACGGTTAAACAAATAAAATGCATACTTCATTTTTCAAAAATAACTATGATAATTTTCATGTATATTTTAATGGTCTAGACAAATACAAAATTCTAGACAAATACAAAAAGGTGTATGTTCATACTTGAGGGTGTGTAAAACATACTGGGTGCTATATAATTGAACCAAAGTTTTGTCTAGAATTCAAATGGTCGAGCAGCAAAAATTAACATAACGAAAAAGTTAAAGTAGCGAATGTAATACGCTTTAACTGTAGCATAATTGGTTATATTTTGAAATTACCTGTGTTTACTTTTATGAGATTATCATGTATATTCAAGGATATATAAGGATTTTTTTTTAAAAATCAAAGATGTATCGTAACCTTTTAACGCACAAGGCTTTCAATTCCCTGTTACGTAATTTTCAGGACAATTGACAAAATGCAATAGAATAAATACTAATGAAAAAGTATTTCTGCAATCCAACTGTGACAATGTTGAATATTTAATCAAATATGAGCATTTATACTAAATGATGTTTAGCTGCGCATGCGCAACCGTTAATATATTATTTTTTTGATTTATGGGTATATTGCTTTTGTGAAATGCATAGAGTTGATCTAGTAAAAATGGCAAGGAATTCGAAGATTGAAAATATATAGTCAATAGAACCAGCCAAATTTCTGTTGTTTCTATGAAAAAACGAAGCAATAAAAGGATTTCTCCATATAGTTACAGTCATTTAGCGGCAGTACACTGTTAATTAACTCAAAAGGGCAAAAAACAAATAAATGTTTACTCGTTATAGTTATAAAAATATTACAATTATATAAGCATTACTAAATGATGCACCATCAAACTTGGAGATTATTGATTGCAGTAACGGATTAGTTTTGTACTTTTACACTCCATTATTCGGGTTTTCATTCTTTTCTACATTGAAAGTATTGAATCCTTGAAAAAATTTTACTTCCAAACGTTGGCGGATTTACACGGATGCAGAGCCCCATTTTTTAAAAGGTTTTTGGGTTGTGTGGTAGTTTTGTGTTATGTGGTAGTTTTGGTGACTCTTGATTTAAAACGTAACTACAAAACTACAATTCATTTCACTCAACACATTTTTTCTGTTTTCTATTTTTCTTTTTGGGGGGGGGGGGGGGTGAACCACAAATTACACTGTGCAACACGAAAAATGTCCTTTGGATGAAAATGTCTGCTTCTTATGTATTTTTGGCTGTAAACTACGAATCTGCAATTATTTTTTGCCATTTTCCCGATCCGAATTCCACATTTCAGCTTTATACGTATTTTTTGGATAAATGTGCATATTTTCGTAATTTAGCGACTTAATTTATTATAAATTATATCTTTCTCATTGACAGTGAGATCGTTGCCATTCTAGACACCTTTTTAATAAACTTGAGTTACTTTACAGATATTTTTGGCAACAACAGCTTTATCTACTTCTGGAAGTTTCGAGTCTTTTACAAGACGACAAAGGCGTTTTGTAGACTATTTTGCGGAGAAAGAAAAAATACCATGCTGCTGTGATGTGAATGTACTATTTCAAGCATTAGGACATGAGCACAATTCAGCAGAGTGGTGCTTGTATATCAGTGCTCCTCCATCTAAGTATTTTTTTCCTATTCATTCCTGTAGCATATTCTGCAAATACAAAATAAATTTCAAAATTTTGAGTGGCAAAAACGTATCAAATGAGCCATTTCTAAATCTACGTTGTGCCTTTCTTCCACAATTGCACATTAAAAGTGGTTTACCGAAATATTTGCAAAAGCTTTGGACAGAGAAGGAGTGGCTTTCTTGCATCTCAGGAACAGAAGGAAAAATTTAAGTGAGGCAAAAGTAAAAGAAAGGATTTTGATTGGCTCACAACTTAAGAAAGTCCTTTCATGATAAAGAGGATGAAAACAAACAGTCAGAAGCTGAAAAATCCGCCTGGCTGGCTTTTAAATCAGTGTTCTCACGTTTCCTTGGAAATGAGAACTCAGAAAACTAGGAAAATCTTGTTGGTGACATAATAAAATGCTTTTGTACTATAGGTTGCAATATTTCATTAAAATTAAACTTTTTGGACTCCCATATGGACTTCTGTTTTCAAAACCTTCGATGAGCATGGGGATAGGTATCATCAAGAAATCTCTGTGTTTAAAAAGCATTTCAGCGGTCGATATAATGGACGTATACGAATTGCATATTGCTAATCTGTTATCAAGGCACATTAACAGATGCCCACAAGATGAAATGGCCAAAAAAAAAAAAATCATTTTAGTGTCTGTGTTTTCAATAACTAAGCCTTAGTTACATTCTTCTATAATCAAATTGTATAAATATGAGAAGTGGGTCTCCAGCAAAAACGGTACGTAATGGACAATTTTGGTTTGGATATTGAAATCAAGCATGTTTTGTTTATATAGAATCACATACTAATCCCATACGTCTAAAGGACAGAAAAAAAAAAGTTCAAATTTGTTGCACAGTATTATCGCCCCAGATGACACCTATGCTGGGAACGCCACTGTACATATATACATGTGTGTGTTTGCTACAAACATATATTTTTATATTTTTTTCAGGTTACATTTTAGTGTTACTGATCTGTTGGAAGCTTGCGTGTTGTAATAAAAACTCAAAGAAAACCAAATGTGATGAGGTTGCACTTCGTTGTTTATGCAATAGAGATAACAGCCAATATGTTGATCACATTACAGTAACCTCGTAAGTATACTGCAATGAGAAAGTAAATAATGTTATTGTTCTTAATGAATAATGAAATTCATATGAATATAATACACTCACTTTGTAAGCAAAATACATCCAATACTAGAAAACATTTGATGGGCGCACATGTTATCACCTGAACCAAGGTTTGAAATTAATTTTCGTTCTCTGACTCTTGTACCTAACCAGTTTCTTTTTGATGGCAACGATTTTACACCCAGTCGTCATTTTTGGCTTAATTTTTTGTAAAAATTTTAGTTCGACCACCGGAATTTTTCCCATCTATAACTTTTTATAGTTATATATTATGAACATATTTCATCTCATCTTCTGTGTTATCAGTTTTTCCGATACTTATAAAGACTATAGTAGCTTCTTGACCTTTATATTTTTGAATTATAAATTTTTACTCAAGTATAAATTTACAATATACATGATAAAAAAATAAATTAGGAGATCAACTCATGTGTTATTTAACCAAGCGCTTATTAAAATAAACATGTACATTAATGAATAAACTTAAGTAAAAACACCAATTTGTTCACAGTTCCTAATGTAAATTGATGTTTGAAAATAATTCTTTTACGTATGAAAAACTTTCTCGGTAAAGTTGAGATACTTTGGGATATTTTTAGCAGTTGCATGTCTTAACAATCAACACTGTATATCTTTGCAAGTAACTTAAATTATTTTTAAATTCGAAAAACGTTTTAAAACTACAAATAACATTTTTACAATTAGAAAAAAAAAAGAGTTAAGCGCCAATAAGGCTTAACTTTTACATCTTAATATCGAATCATGGGGTAAGCCCTTACGAGTAGTAAGTGGGTCCCAGCATTTTGTCATATACTGTTAACAAAATTGTCTCATATTTCATCAGACAGTATTTAAGATTATTAATGCGTGATTATGAGTAATATTTCAGTTATTGCTACGTCATAAAATATATAACTTTTTTTTTTCATATTGTAGAAGATCGAATATCAGTTTTTATGAAAAAGCATTCGTAAAAATGTGTATTTCACTATGCTACATTATGGTTTTCTATCATCATTGAACAAAAAACTATTCAGAATAAAATATGGAAGCTTATTTGTGAATACCCTGTATTTTTGACAATGAGCTCGCGTCGCCTCCTAGCGCTCAGAATCTCAGAAGGACTAAAGGTGAAACTGCAAATTTTTAAAACGTTTGTGGTGGTCCGCAGTAACTTTGGACGGTTTTTTCAGTAAAATTAAAATGGAAATCATGATCACATAACATTTTTGTTTTATTTTCTTTCAGAAAGGTGATAGGCTCACCGAAATGCGGTAAAATGGAGGATCTGTATGAGACATGCGCGAAAGAAAACTGCACTTTATTATCTTACGAATTAAAAAGTAAGACATGTATGCGGAAGTAAGTGAGAAAAAGAAATAAAATTAAGTACGAAAGTTCTACGTTCTGTTATGCGTAATTAATCCTTATCTTAAGATCACCATTGTTTTTATTATTATTATTTTTTTCATTTTCTTTTATATATGTTATTTGCTCATTTTGTTTTTTTTTATTATTGTAATAATAATTATCATTATTTATTTTTTTTCTTATTTATTATTATTATTACTATTTGTATGTTACAATTATTACACTTGTAGTCTATTTCAATAGTACATGAAGCGCGTGATCAAATAATTTGCGTTTAAATATCGCAGGTAATCAGTAAGAACTTTTTGAGCTCAATTAAAATCGCATTCCTGCGGCATAAATTTATATCCCTCCCCCCCCCCCCTTTTTTTTTTGGAAATTAAATTGTGTGATTGATTTCGTTAAAATTTATCTAGTTCCTAATCTTATTATCGGTTTTTTATTTAAATTTGTATCTTGTTTCGTTTTGCTTATTCATTTTGTTCTTTCACAGTTCACTTATTATTATTATAATTATCATTATTATTATTTCTGCTAATTGAAATCGTTATAATCCTCTTTTATGATACCTTAGCTGATTTGGACGTTCCAAAAGGTATTAATGAAATCTTGGCTGCCTTTTTGCCTAAAAGACTAATCTTTTCTGCGGATGGTAAGTATAACATACCATGTCAAACTTTCATTTTGAAACGCTTATATTTTTTCATGCAGGGAATATTTGCATATTGCATTTATAACGTTTCAGTGCTCTGCTATAAGCATACAGCTTATGATTGTACATGCTAGCTAACTGTGGAACTGTTTATTGGAGTAACGTTTATACTGACAAATTTATTTAAGACAATCTGGAAGATGGTTGTTCATTTTTAACCTTAAGTCATATTATTCCTATGAACGTACCAAATCACCCTGAATTATTTAATACCAAGGTGTCACGTTTAGATAATATCAACCAGCACTTTTATCCTCCTCTGTTATAATGTATATATATATATATATATATATATATATATTTATATATATATTATATATATATATATATATATATATATATAATATGTAACAACCGGGTACATCACCATTTCATTTGGTCGAATGTCTGTCAGTCTGTAAAGCAGTAGTGGCCGAAAACAATTAACCATTAGTTTATTTACAGATTCTACATGGTAAATAATCACATTCCAACTCACAGGACGAGACATCACAAAACACAAAAGAAGAACACGCAATATTTACATCTTAGGAATTCTACAAAATCCCTGCGAATCGCATAAAAATTAGTTTTCTCGCCCTAAGTAGTCTTTTGGGCTCAAGATCACGTGATCACGCAATTTTTTAACTATTGGTGGTTTTTTTCAAAAATTACCTGGGACTCAAGTTACGTAATTTCTTTCGCGCCATGAAAAAGGGGGATGGTTACGGGAAAATATATAAAGTGCCTACAGCTGCCTGTAGCTCACTTTAGTTTTTATGTTTTAAAATCTAAACTGAATTTTAAAAGTTGTTAAACAGACTGATTTGCTTTTAATGTTATATATATATATCAACACGAAAGTTGAGTGTATTCATTAGTTTACCCTATGGCGTTCTTCTTTAAAAGTCAAACTGTAATTTTCTTTCTAACAGTAATCGCCATTGTCCGTCTGGAAAGTTCATGTCTCTGTTTAGTATTTGGAACTAAAACTAGTTGTATAAAGGGAAAGGTCGAGGACAAACTAGACAGAACTACATTTATTTTTGTTACAGTTTTTAAAAGAAACGAAACATTTGTCCGTTTTTTGTTGTAAAATACCTTAGGGACTACACTGGTTCCTTCAGTCGTTCTAGGTTAAGCAAAGGTTCAATAT
The DNA here is from genome assembly GCA_038502835.1 of Octonoba sinensis. Classification (NCBI taxonomy): domain Eukaryota; kingdom Metazoa; phylum Arthropoda; class Arachnida; order Araneae; family Uloboridae; genus Octonoba; species Octonoba sinensis. Next base: position 47,177,823 of record CM076603.1, read on the forward strand.
TTACGCCCCTACCCCCCCCCCCCTCCCTTTGTGTTTTGTGTTAGGATAACGCAAAAATGGGTGAATAACATTTAAATAGGATCATATTAGTAAAAGTATGAAATCTTCACTGAGTTCAGATACTTGTTGGAAGTACTGAACTAAAGATATCGAGGGAGGCTTCACAGAGCCCGTCGTTCCCCGAGCCCGTCGTTCTGGTGTTTCAATGTATTGAAAGAAGCAAGTTAGTGGGCAACGCTGAAAATTAAAAACAGCCATTTCTCGCCTATATACTAAGAATCTGGTAAGAATAATAAATTAATGACATTTGTTTATATTTTTAGCCCATCCTTAGCGAGATAATAATAAACTGTCCGTACCTATATATTTCGCTAGTAAGTAGGGTAGGTATGTAATAAGCAACTCAAAATTTTGGGAAAGTTATAAATGTACGCAATGACAGGATGTACAGACTAACTGATCATATTTTAATAATCATATTTTAAATAAACACTTAAAACAATACGATTACGCAATGATTGTATTGAAACTGATAAACCAAGAATCAGTTGTCATTGTGCATAAAATACCAATATGGTCGCTTATTAATTCATTATTTTTTATGTATATATTTATTTATTTACATTTGCAGTTTAATAAGTTAGAATGTTTTTTTAAAACTTTCTTACAATAAGTTTATTTATTAAGGGGTTTCAACTTTTAAAAGTTATTAAAATTCCATTTTTTTTGGAAGTACGGTTCACAGTTAACAGCTTTTTTTTATTTTCTTCATAGAACATTTGGAAGAACGACTATTTAAGAGGGAGGAGCGGGAGCCGTGCTATGTAAAGCCAACGAAAAATGCGGAGATCAGATGCTGGAAATGGCCGGAATTAGTGTATGAATTTTGTTTTCTTTTTAAATGTATGTTTTCCATTATTTTCCAAAAATTGTAGCGATACAGAACATATAGTCACAGGTACAAAAGTATCGTACATACAGTTACATTTGAATGAGTTATGCAAATGAATTTCATTCCCGCATCCCTAGTACAATGATTAAATTTCTCAACACATTTCAATAGCAGATGTTTTAATTCATGGATTACTGAATAATTTGTCATACATTTTTATGTTGAGTTACCTAAATCAATTTAGAATACTATTAAATCTAATGTAGAGAATCGGCAATTTCATTTATGAACATCATGAGTGCATTATATGTGTGTTGTTTTTTTTTAATTATAATATAATATCAATGTAATTGGTACGAAACTGTATTGCATACAACAGCGTTCTAAAACAATGTACTTTGCTGAAAATATGAATAGAGTCAGGTGGGGGAAAATGGGTCACATTTTAACTATTTTCATATTCAAAGTTTCATAGCAACAAAACCAGAAACATTTCCCATTTCTTTTCAATTGCATCTTAAGATTGAATTCCTTTAGAACTATTATATGTAATTTTAATAATTATTTTTTAATTATGAAATAATTTGACTGAGCTTATAAAGTGATGACGGTAAAATGGGGCATAATGCAAAATAATGCTGAAAACAGTTATTTATTACTTTGAATATGGAAAAAAAGTGCAAGTATAATATATTTAGCAAGATTTTGAATTATGATTACATTGAAATGTAAAAATTATATTGTTCTCGATTGTTACATATTGATTGACATAACACTTCAACAGCATCACGTATCTCTACCACATCAACATGATCTTTTTCAGGGAAAACATGAAAAAAAATATTTCAATTAAAAAAAAAAACATTGTTTAAGGAACTTGCTGCAGTTGGGCACAACAGTGTAAATAAAAATAAATAATATTAGGATAAAACGACCTAATCCTAACCATGACCCATTTCACCCCATACAAGAAAAACTGATGTAAAAGAGGAAATATCTAATTTTTTTCTTAACTGCTCAGCTGAAATTGTTCCCCAGTTTCTTACTGAGGAAATCTTTTAAATGTGTTCAGTTATTTGATAAAATATAGAGCTTTTCAGAAGTTGGTAAACCATCTGTTAAGCACACCTTCATCCAAAGTTGCCAGAAAAATTTTTTTAGCCATATTTAAGAACCTGACTTTTTTTAGATTGAAAAATGTTGCCAACACATAGAAAAAAAAAACATTAAAACTATCGGTTTAAAATTTTCAATTTCAAGTTTATTATTTTGGGTTTTTTATAAAGTGACCCCCATTTTATCCAATAACCCATTTTACCCCATCCTCCCCTACATTGCAATTTGGTTTTTAGTTCTAACATTAATGTAGATAATATGCATTTACATTTATCGGTTCATCAGTGTATATATATATGTTTATTTTTCTTTATATTTTTTAATTTAAAAAAATCTCTTCATTTTTCTTTTACTCAGTGATTGTGACGTAATCTGTATTCCTGGCCATATGATGCAGATTGGAAATGAAAGATTAGCGGAAGTTAATACCATTTGCAAGACGTCAGAAAACATTTGGGAACCAGAAGAGATACAAGAATGCCACCCTTATGCATGATTAGCCGAAAAGCTAAACTTGTTTTTGATTATGTAAAGCAGTTGTTGTTGATAACATTAATAAATTTAACTAGCACAAATCAGTTATTTTGTTAATCATTTTAATTATGAGTATGTAACCCTTCGCAACTCGCATCAAAATGAGTAATATGAGAACTTACACGTGAGAATTTCTCTCACATCATCTACAGTGGCGTGCAAAAGTTTCGGGCCATCCTATTTTTCATACATATTGCACATAAATATGATGGTAAAATAAATATAAACGACCGATTATAGCAGATATTCACTTATATTTGAAAAGAATGAGTTATATACATTGATATTACTTTCAAATAATTATCTGTTCAACATTTCTTTATTAATGACTGTGCAAAAGTATTGGGACACATACCACCTTTAAAAAAAATCAAAAAGAATAAAGGAGAATTGGGGTTAAATGTCTTGTACTCCTTCACTCGACTTAATACTTTGTTGCCATGCCCTTAGCAGGAATGACTGCAGCACACCGACGAGGCATTGAGTCGATTAACCACGAGATTCGTTCTTTTGGCAATTTCTCCCACTCTTGTCGCAATTGGTTCCACAGTTCCGGCTTGTTGGAGTGATTTTTTGTTCCAACACGAAACTTTAGGTCTTGCCACAAGTGTTCATTGGGATTTAAGTCTGGTGACTGCAATGGCCAGGCTAGGAGGTGGACTTTTTGGCTCTGAAGAAAATTTTTCACAAGACGTGAAGTTTGTTTTGAATGGTTATCTTGTTAAAAAATCCAACTACGAGGCATATTTTTTCGTTGCAAATAGAGGCATATGGTCTAGCAGAATTTTCTTGTACATTGCAGCGTCCATATTGCCGTGAATTTCTACCAGCGGACCAACACCATCAGCAAAAAATGCTCCCCAAACTTTCATGTTCCCACCACCGTGTTTAACAGTAGGACTTCGATACCTTACTTTACATCTGGTACTTTTTGGAGGTCTTACGTATTTCCCAACATCACTTCCAGAAAATTTAAATTTCAATTCATCAGAAAATATCACTTTTCGCCAATCCGATGCCGTCCAGTGCTCATATTTTTCCGCAAAGTTCAACCTAGCCTTCTTATTTTTTTCGCTAATTAATGGTTTCTTGACGCCAAGCTGTCCAATCATCTCTACAGCCTTCAGGCGTCGAGACACTGTACTCTGGCTAACATCGGATAGATTTTCACTTCGTAATTCTCATGAGAATTCTCTTACTTCGTAATTCTCATGAGGCTGCGCTTTTTCGAGGATCGACAACACACTTTCTTCTTATAATTTTGTCGACACGACTCAAAGCTTTTCGCGGCCTACCGCTCCGTTTTTTTATCACACGGTTAGTTTGTTGTTTTATACTTAGAAATAATACGATTAACATTACTTTTACCGACAGATAAAGCCCTTGCAATGAAACGTGAACTTTTTCCTACTAAAGAAAATTTCTCCACAATTTCACGAACCTGAATATTCGTGTTTATTGGCATCGTCGCCACAAGAAGACTATTTTTCCTTTGTGTAGCATGTTTTGAAACCAGTGAGCCTAAAATGTAAACAAACCGGGAGTACAGAGCCGCGGCGAGAAGTGGCCCAATATTTTTGCACACCGACGAAAGTCATTTTACGTAGTACACGTAGAATATGCTATGAACCAATGTAATATTTGATGTTTCCTTGTATATTCTAACTTTCTCATATATTTCGGACAATGAACGAGTGGAGGAATGAAACATTTTATCAAATAAATGGAAAAATTAAGGTGGCCCGAAACTTATGCACGCCACTGTATTTCCTTCGAAAACTGATAGTAAATGAAATATTTTTAACTAAAAAAAAACATTTTTATTTATTGTAAGCAGCACCATTTTACCCATTATAATAATATTACTCAAATCTTGTAAATGTTTTCGAACCCGAATCTCTCACTCATGGATGAAAGACGAAGATTTGGTTTTCAGAGATGCATTTTTTAATGCATGTGATGAATACATATGAATCTATTTCCCCCAAAATCTATATATATATTTCACATAACGTGTGCCAGTTACGATTAAATTTTGTAATACGATACGATACATCATGCAAAAAAGAAAAACTATAGTAAAACACTATTTTAAAAGTTGTTTAATAATTAGCCTAGAAAAGTAATAGAATTTTATGTATTTATTATCGTAACTTACGGACTTTAAAAAATTTATTTCTATTTCTTAAAAAAGTATTTCCATTTATAACTCAATTTTTAAATTCCGATTCTCTGGAGTGGAAACCCCTTAGTTTATTTATATCGAGTAATCATTAGCATTTTTATATCTAGTGATCTTTTCTTAAGCCTTTCGAATTTGAAAGCGTTTTTTGCGATTTTAAAATGGTTAATTTCCGATTCTTTGGAGTAGCAACACCTTTGTTTGTATTGAGCGATCATTCTCATGTTTGATTGTTGAACTTATAGCCGACATATGTTCTGGGCTCAGCTATAGTAATACTTTATTACAATGCCAAGATCCAAAGTTATTTTGACTCGAATTTTAAGGCTTTGTTGAGGGAAATTGTCGAAAGACAATCTACTCAAAGAACTAAGTTCAAGTGGTACTGCTAAAAGTAAAGAAAAACAATGACTCTATAAATAAATGATGTCGCATATAGAAAGAAGGTGTCGGTTCTTCACGAGATAGACTCGTCCATCTAACATGTTACTCTAACACTGCACAACATCAGGGTAAAAAAAAAAAGGTCTGCACTTTTTTCTTACTTTTAATAAATTTTAATTTAGTAGACCACGAATCCTTTTCATCTGTTCTCGACAGTAGATTTTGCTATTTTAACCCTTTAACTATGGGTAACGTCAATAGCCGATTTGGAAAAACCTTCCTGTGGTACGGGTAACGTCAATAGACGATTTGGCGAAACTTTCTTGTGGTAGGAGTAACGTCAATAAGAGATTTGATGAATTATGCAGAAAATGTAGGTTTCGGAATAAAAAGTTGAACAAATGGAAGTGAATTCGTTCTTTACATTATAAGTAATAATTTATTCTATTGAAAATGGCAAAATTAGAAGAGTAGAAGGGGGTATTGACCACTCCCTTTTGATATAGTGTGCCGCCGATTTGCAAGCAGAAAAAGCTACAACTCTTAGGAATTTTGAATTTGAGCAAAAAATTTCCAATCAACACTAGTCGTAGACACCATAATATTTATGGTACTACGGCCATTTAAGCAATTATTGGATACTTTCTTTTTTTTTTTTTTTTTTTTTTTTTTTTTTGCGTTCAGACAAACAGATTTGTGAATATATTCCGGTAGTTAAAGGGTTAAGCATATTGGAATTTTACCGCATACTGTCAATTTTAAACGAAGAAAATGCTTGCTAAAATGGTATTAGTAATGATCAACTAAGTAATATAAGATGAACTGTTTACATTACGTTTAAAAAGAACAAAAAATTACTTGTTGATGATCTCTTTTCAAAATAACTCCAGAAAAGATTCCCACTGCTAATTCAATTCCAAAATGCAATCCATTATCGATTTCGAATGATTCTCCTCCGTTGTTTACTATGTGTCGTCTGCTATTCATTAAGTATTCTATTTCCTTTTCTTACTGTATAAAAGATAAATGAACGTCCTGCTTCTGTATAGAAAGCGTATTCGGATTTAGAGCGAAAAACGTCCTTTCACGTATTGTCTAGTAATTCATTAACAAACATCGGCACAGATGGTAATGACCGCTTATTCCCAGTTCCAAAACTACAAGCAGTTAGTTTTGTAGAAACGGAAAATACTTTTCATTGTTTTGAACTTAGTTTTACTTTTCGGTACTTAATCAGTTAAATAGGCAATTCAGTGTTCTTTCATGAGAGTTTCAAATTTTTAAAAGGGTTATATTTTGTAATATTGTCTCTTTTATGATTAAAGTTTTAGTTCTTTTACTCCCTGAAATAGCTATACATTTAACATAATTTATTTAACAGTCTGCGAAGTACAAAAGAAAAAGAACCATCACCAAAGACGTTACACAAATGACAAATTTAAAAATGAGAGAATGCAATTATAGTTACATGTATGTATATATATGTATATATGCATATAAACATAAACATTTTTACGAACTTTTACGCTAAATAAGTATTTTTTTATCAAAACTGATTCTGCGTTGCATATCCAAAACATGATAGAATACTTTTATTTTCATCAGAGCACCACACCACATTTTTATCAGTACACTTAAAATAATCTTGACAGGAATCTATTTTTGACAAATGAACATGAAGCATTTAGGTAGAACAGTTTATTGGCAAATTTGGAACACTGATTAATACATTACATGCATATACAAGGCTTTACACATACGTTCAAATTATGCTTTGGATAAGAATGAAAAGCCTAAACTGGGAGAATTAAAAGTGTAAATCAATGTAACTTCAATGTGTTAACTTTAGGCTTAGGTATTTACTGCGTACGATATAAGAATACATTGTACTATAGTAATATTATACTAGTAAAATCGTATTATGCTGATATAGGGTGACAATGAATGACCACAATCAGTTTTAGACAAATTTAATTTGATCACATTTAGAATATAAATATTATGTAGTACGATACATACATATACAATAAAAAATAATTGTCCATTACTTTTGAAAATACTGCAGTTTTTAAAAGTATCTTTCATTAAATTGCATCGTTTCTGACGATATAATATTTCATTTGGGATTTTTTTAGGCATTTCACTTCGTAAAATTTATATTTGTGGTTCGTTTTCTAAACAGGCTAACGTGTTTGGTTTAACTACACTGGTTTTATTTGTAACCATGGGAAAATCTGAAGCAGTGAAGTTTGGGAAAACCGGAGAGGGCATTGATTGTTCAAAAACACATGATTGAGGAATTTATAATAGTCTTGTTTCAAGTTTTGTGTGGCTTATTGCGTGGACTTGCTGAATGGCGTGTGACTTAAAGGCGAAAAAAGAGGGTTATAAAGTAAATGTGTTTAATATTTGGAACATCACCTTAGAGTAATGTTTTAAAAAAAGATAGATTTAAATAAAAGTTTCTTAATAACCTAGTTACAAATAATTTTAAAAAATATGTACGATACATCCATACTTGGTACTTTTCCGTTTCAAAAGAGGAAATAAGAGGCTGGCGATGATTTTTTTCGCCAAGTCAGTTGATTTTGGGTATGGAGTTATTTTTTGAGAAAAATATTTAAACATCGCAACCCAAAATGGTATATTAGTAGTTCGATTTGGCGAAAAAAAAAAAGTTAAACTCCGGGCTCCCCAAAACGCGCCTTACGTTTCACATCAATCGTAAAGTAAAAATGTGACTCTTAAATCGAGTTATGTTAAATACTTAGTTTAATCGACGATAAAAAATTATTACATTTCCAAAAATTTTAGAATAGCACACTATCTCCGAATATTTTCATTTCCTTACGACAATGGACATTATCATGTCCTCCTGACTGTGACGCTGCGGCAATTTATAGTTCAGTAAATGGAAATTCGAAGCATCGAAGTTCTCTTTGGCGTGTATGCATAATTCAATACTTCAGATTAATCAAACGTAATGTCACTAGTCTCGGAAAAGACTTACTGTACCGTTTTAAACTAATTAAGTGAAAGCATATGATGCTGACGGAGAGATAATATATTTAGAAACAAATACAGTTATTTATTAAGAGAATTGTCTATTTTACTAAGTAACTGGCAGCTGAATGCTAACCGAATTTTAACGAGAATGATTTACGATTGATTTTTGTTCTGCAAAATATAGTAAAGGAAAAATAAAATGAATTAAATTGTCGTACTATAAATATGAATACCATACTAACGTTTCCATGGCAAACTTCTAGGGGTTATTATTTTTTCTTAGGTTTGCCATTTAATAAAAAAGCAGCCTAGACAATAAATGAATAAGTAAATATCAAAGTAATATAAAGCATGGAGACTATGAAATAATTAAATTTTTAGGAAATAATATTTTTTTAATTCTAAATTTATTTAATATAAATTAAATCATTATTAAATAAATTCAGACCTATGCAATACCAAATATCAGTAACAATGCCAGTTATACCCTTCCAAATATGTTGTTCATTAATGTGTGCTTCTAAAATACAAAAACATTAAGCTTTGGGAAATTTAAATCAACCACACCTGAAGTGAAACTGAAAATAAATTCACGTTAAGAAAGCACAAATGAGCATTGAAATGCAGACATATGTTTCGGGATTGCTTGTAATCGCTTTTTCAATGCAGTAGTGGAATTTCTAGATGCAAAAACATCCAAATCAAGCACTACTTTTTCTCACACCTGAAGTGGTAATACAAGGAGTTATCAAACGTGTTAAGGATCAAAGGTACGAGGATTACACTTTTTACACAACGTACTTTTCCAACTCATTTTATTTTCAACTCCACACTATCCACACTTATTTATTTATTCTTTTTAACGATATTTTTACGATGCATAAGACTTATTTTCATACTTTTCAACTATTATGAAAAAATAGGCTTAAAAGGAAAGAGCTCGAAATGGTTACTGACACTGTTCATCCCCAGAAACTATTTTAAATTTCTTTATTCACAATGCAGCATACTATTCTTACAAGGTAAATAAAATGCTTTGTAGTCAAACAAACAAAAAAAAAAAAAGAATACAGAACGCAACGTTAGCTTTCAGCAAGCATCAAGCCATACTAGCTGCATACCCTTCACCATCTTACATCCTATCAATGCACAGCATCCAGAACGGCTCTCATCCATAATACAAAAGTTGAGTGCCTTTAGGGAGCTCCGAAAAGATAAATAAGAGCAAAATCCCGCTGTGGTTTTCAAGACCAGTTCCCTTTCGATTATTTCCCATCTAAAGAGTGGAACTCAAAAAGGATTTTCCCTCGCTCTCTTTTCTGCAAATTTAGACCGAAGTAGAAAAGAGCTGAAATGTGTATTTTAGTCGAAGTATAAAGTTTGAATATATTTTGCAGCTAAAGTTTACGTATACATGCGTCATTTGTGTTTGCAATTGTTTCAATTGAAGTGATTTGCGTTTCGTCACGTACGTTTAAAGAAGAAATTGTAAAGAAAAATGTATTGCTTTACTAGGATTTAAATTTTATTAACTAAAATAGCATCGTATTTTTGTCATTGTAATGGATGTTATGAAACTATAGCATTATAGGGTTGTTGCTATTTCATGTTGTTATTTGTTTTCTAATATCCACCTAAAAATGTTCATAAAAGTACATTATTGACTTTTATGAACAAAATGTACATACTTGTACCTTATTGACTAACAAAACATTGCTTATAAACATATGGTATTTATTATCGTCCCTCCCTTGATGATTTTTGCGGGTAGACCCTAGACTCCCAAACCTTTTTGACCTACTTTCCCGTAAAAGTAGGGAAAAAAACGTGTGATAGAAGGCTTAATGTATCGTAAAATTATCGTCAAAAATAAAGAAAAGTCAAAAATAAGTGACGTAATTAAATAAAGATTGAAAAATTTGAAAGTAGAGATTTGAGATGGGGAAAAGGCGTGCCTGTCGCTCTGTCTACCTCCCCTCCCTTCTAATAACTTTTGAGGGAATTATCCAATTCGATTTTTTTCCCCATTGGAAAGATCTCTGCGTGGAAATTTCATTTCTATATTTTCTTTTTTTATTTTAACTCACTTTTGTTCAATTTTGAATTCCCCTATCACGTAAAATCTTACTTTGCTCGTCAAAATTCCCCTTTCGCTTGAATCTTTTGAAAGGGGGGTACATATAGACCAATCTGGGAACCACAGGGCTAGTTGGCGAAGATCTGTTTCTTTCTGGTTTCTGGTTAAAATATTAACTCAAAAATAAATAAATAAATAAAACGACTAAATGAAAGAATTACTGGTGACACATGTCTGGGTCTCAGACTATTAATTGGGGTTTTCAAAGTAAAAAGTACCTAGAAAATTGTTTCTCTGTTTTAAAAGAGAAAGTTAGATTCCAATATTGATGAACCCACTTGAAAGGAAATAAGGAAATCTCATAATTTTTTTGTACAAGTGATATCTACTATTTTAAAAAGGTAGAGCTTGATTGGATTATCTTTTCTTTTTTTTTTTTTGTGCCCTTCCTGGAAGTTTCATTTTTTTTCACTAACCTGTGAGATGTTCCTTCTGTACCTTTTTGTGATGTTTTCCTAAGGCAGCTTGCTTGATGTTTGCCTTTTATGTTCGTATATAGACGACACTCCAAAATATAATTTAAAAGATCTTCCAAGGGAAAAAATCGAATTTTGCGAGTATTAAGTGCTTTTGACAATTTTGGGAATGGAGCTCCGGAGTTAAAATACCAAACGCAAAATTAAATACATAATGGACATGAAATAAAACTCAAACTCTTAAGTGTTGATTTTCTCTCAATAATAAAATATAATAATGTTGACGTCATGATTTAGAAACTGTATATTTTAAAGTGACGGCCGTGGTTGCCTATTGGTTAGGATATTCGACTTCCAACCGGGTTCGACATCCGACCGCTGAAGGTCTAGTGGGGCGGGTGTTTCAAAAAAACTAAAATGTCTCAAATGTTAGCTCCGGTGCGTTTTTCCCATGATACAGACGTATCTAATACCAAATACGAAATTTCAAAATTTTCGGTCAATTCTAACCCTTGCCTCAAGAAATTCTCAAATTTTCCTCAAAATAGCATTTCTTTATGAGCGTCTTATAGCTATATATTATTTACTTTTAAAAATAAAAAAAGCAATAAATTATGTTCTAAAATGTGTTACAAAGCTTTAATAATACTTCCCAAACATCCTTGCCCAAAATTTTTATCTCCAATCCCCTCCTAAAATGACGAAATTTTTCCTCAAAAAGAGTCATATTTCAGTATATTTTTCAGTCATTTGCCTTTATTTGGTAAAGATAGAAAAATTACAAATATTTCTTACGTCACTTCTTTGATTGCCATGTGATTATGTGATTGCCATGCTGAACACTCGACACTGTCGAGTGTGCAGCATGGCAATCACTTTTTGGGGCCACTTCAGGTCCGGACAACCCATTATTTAAAGAATTTTAGCAAAAATGGGACTCAATCGAAAAAAGTCAAGTAAAAACTCTTGAAACTCTAATGTGACTCTAATTTTCTCTTCTTAAAAAGTCTTTTAAAAAGAGATGAGTCGAAGACTTTTCTCAGAGGCGATTATCGGGAAATAGCTGAAATTAAAATAATATTGTTAGGTGAAACTCCTCCCCAGGGTTTTCATTTTTTAAAACCCGGAGCATATCATCACCCCAGATGGATGAGTACAATTCTCTATGCATCAAAAATGCACATGTTCAGTGAGCAAGTTGGTTACGACAGTGAGCTCTTATAGAAAACTGAACAAATGGGTTATTTTAATGCCCTTATTTACGTTGAGCATTGGTTAACCGCGTCACACGGTGCTGATGCACCAATCAATGATCTTAGTCTTTTTACCGAACTTCGTGATTATAGTGATGTGAACAAAGACATTTCTAAAAGAATCAGTGAAATTTTGCAGAATCATTATTGGTACTTGACTGAGGAAATCGCCGCATTTTCTCTATTCTCCGATATTTGCCTAGGGATGAGAAGAAAAAGATAGCTACGGCAATGATACAGCATAAACCTTCGACTTCTTTATCTATCGGAGCACCCACTTTTCCTAATCTCACTGCCAACACCAAACTTTCAAATTCGTGGCTATTTTTACAGACCTTCAAATTCAGAGGCTTTGCTGCTAAACAAGCCACCTTCTGTGTGGAAGAATGATCCGCACTACGAAGAACTTTCAACATTTGTTCATACAGTTAGAGAACAGCCGATGATTTAGCTGAAAGAGGCCTCAAACTGATTCAAGATTATTATGATTCAATATCCAAAGATGAAGAGGATCACCTATTTCTCCTGCAATCAGTAGAAGTAGAAGATCACCGCAAGAAAATACCAAACTTCAAGAAAAAAAACTGTCCAACGAACTTTCAAAATAAGTGACGTAAGAAATATTTTCATATCACACATACATTTATCGAGTCGACATACATCGGCATACATTTATCGAGTAAAGATATAGCTCATGGAATATTATTCGACCAAGGAATTTGGGGGCTTCTGCGCATGAAAGAAAAAGCCTAATACGTTCGAGATTTAGGGCTCGTTTTGCAGTTGAATTATTAACACACGAATCAGAATGTTAGTTTCTCTGTTTGTTAAAAGCAACCAAATTTATAACTGGCATACAACATCAGTTAAGAGGAAATTATGCTAAGCGAACTGAAACGAGAACAGAGTACAGCACATTCCTTACCTAAGCAGTTTCTCTTTTGCACATGAAGGGGATCTTCTTGGCACTCTGCTAGGCAGAGGTTTTCCGGTAAGACTGCACCATAAGATACAAGTGAATCGTTCAGAGTTCAAGATTTTATTTTTCGCATTTATGTACGGTTCTTCTCATGGATTTAAAAGTGTTTTCTTCTGTTAAAATAAGGCTATATGTTTATTAATGAGACAAATTAAGCGGTAGAAAAACTACATATTTTTTTTAGATTACTCTTTGTATTATTTATATCATTCATTTAGCCAATGAGTGTAGCAAAAGTAACGGTAAGGGAAATTGGTATTTATTCAATTAGTAAAGTTTTTTTGTTTAAAGCGAAAAATACATGTATACGAAGGTGTATCAAATGAAAACCTTAAAAGTGCTATAAAGTTCCGAAAACTTGTAGGATTGATCTGGTAGATGGCGGGGATGTTTCTTGAAGTTCACACAAGTATCACTAGGTGTGGTAGTGACCTTGTTACACAGACACAAGCAGTAACATTAGTTACAATATGGATACACCACTATCAACATGCACCACATTAGAACAGCTATCAGTGATTCGTTTCTTCAGTAGTGAAGGTGTTAAATCAATAGAAATCCATCGCAAGATGACAGTACAGTATGGTGATTCGTTTTTTTCCCTGCAGCAAGTGTATGAGGGGGAAGGAGTCGACGCGACGTTCTTTCAATTCAGAAGTCGGTTGACGTGGAACCCATCTTGCATCATAGAAAAATTATTAAAAAATGAATTACAATAATAAACACATATGGGACCGTCCATAAATGTCATGCTTTTTTCTCATGTATTTGACCCCTTCCCTCTTTGTCACAAAACGTCACAATTCAACATAACCCCTCCACTTTGTCACATGCCACGCTATGTTGCATAAGCATGATGTCACACCTCTTGCTACCCCCTCCCCTTGTCACAATTTGTCACAGATTCACGAAACCCTCTCCCTCCCCTCGAATCGTGACACCATTTATGAATGATCCCTGTACTAATACGCATATCTTTTTGAGATTTAAAACCCAAAGGTGTTTATTGCAGAAGCAATATCTTGAAGAACTTTTCAAAACTCCCACTTCGATGCGTGGTTCAGAACGCGTAGGTAAAGTTCAACATTTTCTGGTGCGCGATCATGAACGCGCACTGTCATTCTTAACCGCATTCTTGAGCGCGCTGCTGAATTACCTCTACGCGCACACTCTCGATCACGATTACAGGGCCCTTTAAGGTTTTGCATCTCTATTGCATGCAATTGAAAAAGTGAAACCCGGTAGTGAGCAGCCCAATCTATTTTTAGCACACATTTCAAAAAAATATAACATTCACGCATGTCAAAGATACGAAGAAATTTCTTCATAAATGCATAACTTCGCTGCAGCTCACAACGTGAAAGTACTTTATAAAAAAATTCAATAAATACGCTGAGCTCATTATAATTACAAAAGTTTTTGATGCTACATTTTACTTTATCAGCAGAAACGCGAAGATTAACGTGCGTTGTTTTAAACAGCGTGTCATCCAGCTACACAAAATTAGAAAGGTTGCAGTTAATAAGCAGTTTAGTAAGTCACTCTCACAAGGCATACATTTTAAGTTACAAATGATTAGTATTATGTTAAAACTTTAATACCATACATTATATGTTTATTATAAAAACTGCAGTATTTCAAAGACAAATTAGACAATGACACGGATTTGTAGCAGTATAATTAACAGTGAAAATGTTATATTTTAGCGAGTAAGAATACATCATCAGTCAAATTCTGATATTTAGAAAACCTTTGAAAAATAGATTGCATTATAGTAGCGGCTTTCATCAATCACCATTACCATTCTCTTCTCAAATGGAGCAATCTTCTCTTTTTGGAAAATTTAAGTATGAAAGTATTTAAAGATCGTTTAAAGTTACTCTTGAAAGAATGTTTAAATCTCCGGATGATGGATAATGTGAAACAAATTCAACGATAAGAAAAAAATAACACTAAGAATAAAAGGAAGTGGCTTTTTTGCTTCTAATTTCGCAGTTTATTCGATCCTTCTATAAGTGTATCAGTTTATATTTCTGTGATATGCTAGTTTAAAATTAATATAGCTAAATGGGAAAAAATAGAACATACTAAGTAAAACAGACTAAAGCTTTCATAAAATTGATTCAAAATAACTTCGCCCACTATATTCTTAAAATAGCTAAGAGCTAGAAATTTTAAGAAATACGTTCTTTAGCGGGGGGTGAAACAGAAACCTAGAGCAATGGAGCGACTAGATTTCGCTCGAAATTGGAGAAGATCAGATGCAAGAAGTTATTTGAACTCTACTGATCCACTTTTTTTTAACTTTAATAATTTTCGTCATCTATTATATAAATATATATATATATATATATATATATAAACTAAATATATAAAGAGATAGTAAAATTCATTAAAATTATTCGGAGTACGAAGCGGAGTTGGAGGAGAGCAGGTATTTAAAAGTCGGAGCAGAGTAATTCAAAAATGTGACTGTTCCAGATCCCGTTTCTTTTCTGCCATAAAATGCGGTTTTCTCTTGCACATTTCATGAATTACTAAATGTTTGCAAAATTTTAATACATTTGTGATTTCATTGAACTTAAAATGGAATAATAAAATTTTCAAATCATAGTAGACATGTATTTTGCAACAAAAAACAATTCTTAAAAATAAATTTTACGTGACGTTTTATTAAATGGGAATTTTTTACTTTCTAAAAAGTGTTCTACATAAAGAACTCGTTCAGAAATGTAACATGTCTAAACAATGTAATGTGTTTTAGAGAAAATCACATTGTTTAATTTACAAGGTATCAAAATGCCCCAAGTCTTCGACAGATTGAACAACTTAGGTATTGGACGGAAATTACGGTTACGAGTTGAGTTTTCATCGCCCTTCAAAGCGAAATTCCTGTTTCGTATTTGAAGAAAGATTTACTTTGAACTTAAGGAATACTTCCGTATTTGCACTTTCTTTTGCTTCCTTTAGTTTGTTTAAACACATGTTGAATGACGAAAAGAACGATTTGAGCAAATAAAAGTTGTGCTTAATCCATAAAAAGGAAGTGCTTTTTATTTTCGCGTGAAAGGTAATAGGTTAGTACGTTTGCGTTTTACACATTGGGTTCCTTTTTAAGGTTTCCCGATCATACGAGTCATACGTTTGTATAAAAGCAAAAACCCAATTAGATGGTGAGTTCATGCTACATCTAGTCAAAAACGTTCTTTTAATTGACTTAACCCCTTCCCTCTCGCTCCCGTGAAAATGACGGGGTGAGGTTTCGCTCTCTATTTCTCGCGCCCGTGATATTTCCGGGCTGGAGTGTTAAAAATTTCAAAATAAAACCAAATAAAAATGAATATATATATATATATATATATATTGTTCATACACACATTTTTATATAATTTTAAGGGATAAAACAATCCCGTGAAAATGACGGGGTGAGGTTTCGCTCTCTATTTCTCGCTCCCGTGATATTTCCGGCCTGGACTATTTAAAATTTCAAAATAAAACCAAATAAAAATGAATATATATATATACATATATATATTGTTCATACACACATTTTTATATAATTTTAAGGCATAAAAAATAGGCATATTTATGAACTTTTTCATGAAGATTAACCGATAATTAAGGGGTTAATGAACATCCCCTTCCAATCGTCCAGATTTTATATTTCAACTTAGTTTAAAGCTCATGTATTGCGTCTGCTTCATTTAAAAAATATTTTTAATAATAGCTTAAAACAGACTTTCAAATCACATGTTTCTGACCTTCAGCATCCTCCATGTAGTGAGATGAATTCCAACAAGAGTATAACTTCTTGTATTTATATTCTATAATTCAAATGTGAGCAATTCCATCTAAAATCAGGCAAAAGCGCTGAAAAGTGTCACATGACCGTCACGATTTTATTTCTTTTTAGTACAGAAATTTAACTCATTAAGACACTTCCTTTAGTCGTTTTTCACGAGTTATTTAATGTTATTCAAAATATGTTTTGAATAGATTACAACGTTTGAAATAGATTTTATATAATGGTGGATTTCTTACATATAGTGACTAGTGAAAAGATTTGAGTGTCGAACTAGATAGTTTTACAATTTATTATACATACGTTTCGGATACATCTATATTTATGCTGATGGTTGTTCTATATTTTCATATTTTTCAGATCCTTTTTATTTTTTCTTCTGATGTTTTAATTGTTATTTATTAATTTATGCATTTTTATTCCTTTATATATTATCAGCACTAATTAAATAACGTTCAAGCCGTTTGTAACGTAACCATGTCTCGAATTACAAAAAAAAAAAAAAAAAAGAGATAGTACCTGTCTAATCATTTATATTTTCATCCAAATTTTTAATTGTTTATTTGCATTTATATTGTTACAGACAATATTTTTCCAAAATAATTACGAAAATAAATAAAATGAATACTTGTCTATCCTACGTAACGTAGAAGTGAGCATAATTTTCTACGCTGTAATCTTAGGAATAACATGTTATTCTTGGAAAAAAATATTAACGTAGTATATAAGTTGTTATTAAACCCAGATGTGGGAATAGTTATTTTATTAAGAAAATGGAATTTTTAGTAAAAGTAGGATTACTAGATCTCATCATCAAAAAACAAAATGTAATAAAATTATATAATAGTCAAATTAGCAACGTAATATATCCCTTCGAAAAGATTAAAATATAAAAATAACAGAATAACAGAAAGGAATCATCAAGAAAAAAAATTAAACGAGACAGTTAAAAAATATCTCGTAATATATTAACAATAAATTGCTTCACTACAAATAAGAGATAAATAACCTAATATTTTAATCAGTACCTAAGTGCTGATTAAAATATTTTAATCAGTACTTAGGTACATAAATAAACTGGGTTAAATGATTCTATTTAAATAATGCATCAACATTCTTGCTGTCTTATGAAATTTCTGTAATTGTAAGCATATTCTTAACAAAAGAAAAATAAATAAAAGAAGTAATATTTTTAATTATTTTACATGAAAGAGGTCACCTATAATTAATATTTATATTGTACCGAGGTCTTATCAGAAATATGAACAAAAACGTTCAATAAACAAAGAATCATAAAAGCTGAAAACTGTACAAAAACACAAAATATGCAACAGATAAAATTCAAAAGATTTGTGGCATCGTTTCTTAAAGACAAATTGATTTTTCCTTCCACATAAAATACAAAACGTATTTTTCAAGAAACGGAAATTAAAATTTGTCCTGAAAAAAATAAAAAATCTGAAAAGCAGAAAAACGTTTAAAACCTGAACACATAGGTAACAAAAGAATCTTTTATTAGAATGAAATCTAAACTTTTTCTTTTATGTTCAACGGATCAATACATTTTTCTTGTATTTTGATTGCCCAGAATGAATAGGCTTATTCTTTGGTTATTGTAAGTCAAAAGGAAACCGGATATTGAGTTTAAATTCCTCAAAGACCTTTTGAATTAAGATGTTTGTTTACATAAGGTTATGTAAAAAGCTAATGATCAAAATGTAGGTTTTTCATTTTTATTTATGTTTTATACTTAACTTTGGATTTTTGCATAACATAGTTCATATCGCTGGAAAGTAAGAAAAACACATCGAAGAATTCTACATATATATATTTTAAAGAATTTATTGACACAAATAATATTTTAATGACTAAGCTTCAAGGCTAGAGCATACATAAAGTATGAAATTCTTTGTTTGAAAGAAAACGTATTCGGCTTAGGGATCATTCATAATCCTTGGAGCTGAGGGGGCTTCGCGAAATTGTGACAAAGTGTGACAAGGGGAGGGGGGTAACAGGAAGTGTGACATAATGCATTATGCAACATAGCGTAACATGTGACAAAAGGGGGAGGGGGTCCGCTGAAGTGTGACATATTATGACAAAGGGGGGAGGGGGTTAAATATATGGGAAATAAGTGTGAGATCATTTATGAACGGCCCCTTACAACACGGAATATTAAAAAAAAACTGGTTCATTCAGAACTAAACGAACAACTGATTGTGATTTTTAAAGATGAATACTTGAATTAGTGGAACAATGGATGAATAAATGAGGTAAATGAATGAATTTATAACCACATGATGAAAAAAAAATACAGACAAAAAACTGAGAATTACTGTAAGGATACGTAAGAACATATTTATATTCCGAGCAAGTTTATTGGCAAGGGGTCATTCATAAAAGATGTCACGCTTCGAGGGGGGAGGGGGTTCAAGAAAGTGTGACAATTTGTGACAAGGGGAGGAGGGATAACAAGAAAGTGTGACATCGTACATTTTTATTTCTATGAAAACATTTAAAATCAGCAAATGAAACTTATTTTATGCAAATGTAATATAGCGTGACATGTGACAAAAGGGGGTAGGGTGTATGTTGAAGTGTGAAACTTAGTGACAAGGGGGAGGGTTAAATATGTTGAAAATAAGTGTGACATCATTTATGAACGGTCCTCAAAAGATTATCGGCAAAATTTTTGTTTTCCCACAGTCTGTGCAACTAAAAAAAAAAACAGTAAGCATAGCTGTTAACATATTATGAGCTGCCCCGGCAGGTACTAGTACTAGTACCAGTTTCCTGCTTTGCCGTTTAAAAGCGGGGCTGGTATCTGTACCCGTTTAAAATCACCACTATTAAGTCACACAAGGGAAAAAATAAGGTTTCATATAATTTATGAATTGGTGTATTTTTTAGAACATTTTTTAACTTAGTCAACTTAACCCGCTACGCAACATAGTTACGCGTGCTACGTCGCCCGCTCATAGCATGTTAAGTTGCGTGAATACTCGCTCAAAAGTCACGAATCAAATTTTCCATTAGCGGCTGCACGGAAAATTGCTTATCAAGTTCTCACTATAACTGATT
Organism: Octonoba sinensis; assembly: GCA_038502835.1. Classification (NCBI taxonomy): domain Eukaryota; kingdom Metazoa; phylum Arthropoda; class Arachnida; order Araneae; family Uloboridae; genus Octonoba; species Octonoba sinensis. The sequence continues at coordinate 47,197,605 of CM076603.1, forward strand.
ACTGTTAAAAAAAAAGAGAGAGAAAAAATATTACAGGCTTTGCGTGCGTTCAACATATATAAATTCGACTCCAGGCCGAGCGGTCTGAGGCACCGGAATCTCAATACAGTGAACTCTAGTTTTAAGCCCACGAAATGGAGATAGCATACACCTCTTCGATTTCGCATGCAGATATAGTGATTCAGCGAACCCGCACAAGTGATGCAATTACTACAGCAGACATTCAGTACTGCGCACTTTTCTTATTATTCATATTTATATATTTATTTTACTTTTATTAATTTCATAGAGTCTTGGATATTTTACTTCTATTAATTTACAGAGCCCCTTCGTGCCCCCTATTGTTGTCAATTTACCAAAAGTATCTTTTCCGGACACTTTCTATAATTGTAATAGAAATATAATTTTAAGCACAAATGAACATTAAAATGCAGACAATGTTTCGGGATTGCTTGGAATCCCTTTTTCAATGCGACAGGGAGCTTCTAGAAACATCCTTCATTTGGATGTGTTGCATCTAGAAGCTCCCTGCCGCATTAAAAAAGGGATTCCAAGCAATCCCGAAACATATGTCTGCATTTTAATGCTCATTTGTGCTTTAAATTAACGTGAAATTATATTTCTATTACAGTTTACTTGCACAAAGTTAAATTATTATTAACTTTCTATAATTGTCCCCAAATATTATTGTCCCTCTGATGTCCATTATAGAGGAGGTTTACTGAAATTATAATATCAAATTTGTTTCACCATTTCAATTTAACCACCTAACGCATTTGCCCGTGTCTGACACGGGCAAAAGATTGCCCATGCCCGTGTGTTATTTTATTTTTAATGCCCGTTTAAGATCCGTTTACACTTTGTTTGTATAACCTCTTCATTCCAAGTGTACCCGATTGGGTACATTTTAGAATACCGTTTATTAACTACTAGCTGCGACGCTCGGCGTTGCACGGTCTATCTTAAATTATATTTTGCAAATACATCGATGCCTCATCAACATGGTAGAAACGCTATTTGATTTGTCTAACAATTTGATTGCCTAACAATGGCAATTGCATTGATTTTTTTGTTCACACGGCATCTGTAACAATTTCTGAAAGAATGAAACAATGCAAATAAAATAAAACGGTCATCATCTGAGTCAAATAAAATTAAAGTTAATTACTGTGAAAAAATAATTTCAAACTACTGAGAAAAACGCTCATAACTTCTTTTCTAATTAATTTAGAGGCTTTCAATTTTAGCACAAAGGACAAATCTCTTTCTAGGATAGTTTTTTTACCAGATTTTCAATAGTATCAAGCTCGAAAGGATACGATAATTTCTTCCGATAGAAAAAGACTATTTTATGCAATTTTCGGAGCTCCGCTCGTATTGGTCTTAGCGTGATGATATACAGACTATAGCCTTCCTCGATAAATGGGCTATCTAACACTGAAAGAATTTTTCAAATCGGACCAAAGGTTCCTGAGATTATCGCGGGCAAGCAAACAGACTCTGAAGCTTTATAATATTAGTAAAAAATTGCTTGTGCAATTTGAAAGCTAAAACCCCCAATTGTTTTTGGAATTAATCAACTGATAGTTTACTTCGGTTTAAACATGGAAAACATGAAAATTGGGCACTAATTAATATTTAAACTGATTATTAATTAAAATTTTAAAAATAATATTATTTCTTTTGCAATCATTTTTTTTTAAAATCAGGTAACCAAAAAATTGCGTCAAAATTGTTTGTGCTTAGTTCTGGGGTTTAACGTGGTTAATATATTTCGTATACGTTACTATTACCCACCCCCGCTCCCTAGTTACCCATACAACCTGAAATTGCAAAGAATAACTTACACTATACTAGTTTTTTAGAAAAAAACCCGTGCCTTAACCTGGTGTTTAAAGTATAACAACATACGCTTTATTTTCCTTTTTATAAGTTACGGATAATTTTTGTATTATTTATGTTAAAAAAACCCACCAAAATCACCACGTAACCTAGGATAAATCTCTGCATGGGAAGAACCGGCATAACCCTGCCGGGATAACCCGCCGCATGGGATTACTTTTTCCGCGCCATCTGCAAAGCAGAGCTCTGGAAACAAAAGTACGCTGTTGCTGATATGTAATAAATAACTTAATTGTAATTGTGTGCTCTAATTCTTTTTCGAATTTTTAATTATTGTAATTACGTATTAATAAATTGTGTGTTCTCTCAAAAGAACGCTTTTATCGGCAACAAATTGAATTGCCCAGAGCAAACAAAATGCAAGGCATTTGCTGGATGAAAATTAATGATTTTTCTCAATTAGCTAAAGAATTCAAATTTGTTATCTCGGAGCAAGCTGACAAGCCATTAAACGAGATAACTGAATAAGTTTTAGATTCTTTGCTCGGTATTTCTTTCCGTTTTATGAAAACTTCAAATCAGGAATGTTTGAAGAAAGCGATACATTTTAGAAGTGCTGTTCATTCTGAAACAAATTTAAAATATTTTCCTTAACCTCTACGAGAGTATACCATATTCCTGTACATTTTATAGAATTGTATGCTATTACTAACCTGGTTTTTGAAAAAAATATATTTAGTTTAAGCTGTGTTGGTACACAATTAGATTAAGAATTAGTTAAGATAATTGTGAAACACTGATTAACTATTTTTGAAAAAGCATATTTCTTTAAAGTTAATACGATCTTCGAAAAATCCATGCTATACTACAAATGCTTTTAGATACAGAATTGCAGTAGAGAACTACATTATTTTGTCGTTGTAGTGTCTTCGCGCGTGGCGAGGAAGAATGGGTACACTGCTCCTGAGTCAAACGGAGCCCTTGTAGGCAGGAGTCCAATTTCCGCCGCTTTGAAAGGTCTCTTAATTTTTTGAACCAACTCCCAGATGAGAGACCGTCACCTGGGATTGGCACCTCCAGAAGTATCATTATACTCGAAGGATATTAGAGCCACGACCTATTTAACGTGCACCAGCTACCTTTAGCGTACACGGACCGCAGCAACCATTCACGAGAGGTTGTCATCCTCTTAAACACTGACCTTAGTCAATGTTGCTTCACTTTCGATGTACTGCGGGAACCGAGCTTCTACGGGCTGGTTCAGTGCGGGACGAACTACATTATGCTTTAGATTATTGTTAATTTCATGATCTATTTGATAGAAATTTTCAAATCAAAGTTAAAAATAAAAATTAAGAATGCATATAAATATAATGATTTTGAACTATCGTGGAATTTTCCCTCTGTCAACAATATCAGGAAATGCTTTACAATTCAAGACTACATTTCGAAACTGTACGTATTTTCATGATTATACCTTTCTCATACCTTCCTCATTTCAAATCAGTGATTGTGCCAGTCCATTGAGTATGACGAGTTCATATTAAAGTATGTAACAGATCATTCTCACAAAAATGTGAGAATGATCCATTGTATGCTTCAATATGAAAGTTTTTTTTTTAATTATTACTTTTTTAAAGATTATCATGAAAATGTACTGTTTTGAGTTATGATGTATTCTTGAATTTGTTTTCATAGTTTCATGTTTTAAAATTATATTTAAGTATCTAAAAGGGGGTGCTTAAAAGTATATCACGTAGGTTCTTACGCGTGGATATTATTCACATTATTTTTTTTTAATATATCAGACTAATAAGGTTAGGAATAAATATATCGTAAACCTTTGCACTACAAATTAAAAATAAAAATTAATGTAAAATTAAGCACACAATTTTCAAAAATTGCACACGTGTTTCGAGGTTAGAAAGAACCCCTTTTCAATGGAAAAAAGTGAGTTTCTAGATGTAAAGAATGCTTCAGTTGGATGTTTTTCGTCTAGAAGCTTACTCTTTTGCATTGAAAACATGTTTCCTTTTAAGCTCGATACACGTGTCTGCACTTTTTTTTCAAATTGTGTGCTTAATTTTTGCGTTGATTTTTATTTTTTACTGCAGTTAGGAATAATTATCTTGCATATGAAGGTTTCACTAGTTACTAATATTATATTTTACTACCCGTTTATGATTATGTAATTTATTGATGAGTACGAGCATTTTCAACTATGACAATATGGATCCCAGACTGCGTACTTTTGTTGCCCCCTCTCCCCTAATGCAAGCTTGTGGGACAACCCCAAAGGCCAAATACGCTTGAGGTAAATCAAAGAATGCAATGAAAAAGGCTCTATTTACTTTTGCTGCAAGTTGGGAAATAGGATGTATATTAAGTATTTATAATTACGTGAACATATTTTTAAAGAAAAATCCATTCTTAACCTAATCCTAAAGTATTTCTGTAAGTAAGAAAGAATAAATGGTTTCAATGTATCACATGTATTAAAAAGAGATTATTTATTATGAAAACACAAATCTAAGAGAACGTAGCAGTACAAAGACGAAATGAGCTGACAAAGCAAAATTTCACCCAATTTCCATAAGCACAACTGGGAGGCATCTTTAGACTATATGTTAAAAGAAATCTGGGCATGGTATCGGAAGTTACAAAAAGTAGATAGTTTGAAATATTACGTATTAATTATTTGCTTTTCAAAATTTTAATCGTAACAAAGTTAAATAAAATTCTAAACAGCAGTCGAAATCAGTAATTTTCTAACGGAGTTTAGTTGGGGCAAAATCGTACACTTGCGGTTTTACCCCGTACGCATTTACTTTAGGACAAATGATACCTAATGTTTGGCTATTACTCGAAATACAAGTCCACTTTACTCGATGTTACTATTTGTATAAATACATAACATATGATCATGTTTTTAAATTATAATATGTCACTAAACTGATTTTTTTTTTTTTTGCAACGAACAAATTTAGTCTTACAAATTATCCAAGTTAAGACAGTCCGAAATAATATGAATGCAATATTTTTCAGGCTCGCACACGTTCGGCAGCCATTTTCAGTTGATTAACTGTATTTCCAGGTTAACACTGTATGAGACTTAATTACCAGATTAATTTCAGCAATAACTGCACTATACGGTTTTACACAGGCTTCGACTTTTTTTTGTTGTAAAACTGTTGTCTCTGTACATTAAAAAAATGATTTGGTTCATATTTTTTTTACTTACATTTTCTTTCACATTTTTATATTGAAAGTCTAAATTCTGAAAATATTAAATTATCGTAAATTACTCTTATCCTACAAGATGAACCAACTACTCAGTGAGTGAATGAGGGAAAAAATAGTTACTTTGGCTTTCAGTATGCATTAAATTCATACAAACTGAATGCACTTCGCCATTTTACATCCTATATAAGCTTAGCATCCAGAAAGGCTCTCATCCATAATGCAAAAGCTGAGTGCCTTTAGGAAGCTTCGAAAAAGATAAATAAGATCAAGTCCCCGCTGTGGTTTTTGAGACCAGTTCCCTTTCGATTATTTCCCATCTAAAGAGTAGAACGCTGAAAGATTCTTTTGCTTCACGAACGGTGTAAGTAGAATTTGTTAGAATAGTAGCAGTCTATGTGTTTGAAGTATGAAACTTGAATGCATTCTGAAACTAAAGTTTACGATGAAGAGGTCATTTGTGTGATTCTTTGTTTCATTCAGAAAATATATTTTGCAACTGAAGAATGGTAGAAATATTTTTCAATGTAAATATCCGATAATAGGCATTTTTTCCTATTATAAATGCAGCAAATATTTGTTTCTATTTTGGTTTGACTTTCTTAGAAATGCGGCGAGTATTTATATACTATTCGATATTAAACTTTTTGTCCTCAAAATATTTCCAATGAATATTTGTTTACCAACTAATAGAACAGTTCCCCCTATTATATAGCCAATAAATGTGTTTTCTATCTGATGGTAGGCCTTTGTTTCCATTAGATATTTAATTATTAATAATTCACTATTGGATAACAAACCTTCGGTCCCTATTGTGCAGTGAGGATTTGTTTACTTTTGTTTACTATTCACTAATAGGGTTAGTGTCCAGATTTGATTTCCAATAAATATATGTGGTATTCTATGTTATGTCTATTCTGTCGGTATGCTGGTGAATAGACTTCAGGCAGGACAAATGACATTATTCAGCTTTGTCCTAGAAAGCTGCATGAATCAACGCATAACATTTAGAAGAGAAAATGAAAAGAAAAATCGCTAAGTTTTTATTGAGATAAAAGTTCCCTGTTAAGTACTTTGAATAGCATGCCAACGCCATTAGTTTTTCATATTGGGATACAATGCCTTAAATTCTAACGACTGCTGAATATTCTCTGAATATATATATAAATACTACCTCTGCTCACATGAGAAATAAGTTCGTGGACTAAAAGTTTCAGAATACGGTAGAAATACCTTGTATGAATACATTCTAAAACCTTCTTGTTAAACCTTTCTCGACAGTAATGGGAAAAAAATGGTGAAATTTAACTGCAACCAACATTTGGTACTAAAGTTGATCATTATAATGGTTCCTAGTTTCACATTCATGGTGAAACTACGCCATTATAGTGGGTCAACTTAGTACCAAATGTTGTATGCAGCTAAATTTCACCGTTTTCCACATTTTTTTGGCGAAAGGTTGAAATAGAATTTTTACAGTGTAATGAAAGGGAAGCCAATTCATTTGTTTGTAAAGTGGAGTTGGTCCATTGTTTAAATAAGATCTTCATATATACATTGATACAAAATCTTGGTGGTCCGCTGGTCCAAGACCACTGAATCCTGTTCCAACACATAGAGAATAAGACTGAGTGGTCCGGCAGGTTGGGGGAGTTTTTGTCCTAATCGAGGCATTGTAACGTCCTGTGGTGGCATTGCTCGACTAGCAGGAAAGCGTTCATCTCTTTTTCAACATATTTTAATTGACAACACCATGCACACACAATTACAGAACTATTTACAGTTTACAACTCTATATACATGACAATGCGAGCCGTGGAGATATCCAGAGGAATCCTTTTTCTCAGCCGTTCCGGGCAAAGGCATCCAGCCTTCTCCGCCGATGGCGGCCCATCGCTCCCTCGTTCGTGGGCCCACCCCCGCTGTTAACCTCCCAAGTTGAGAAATGTCTTTTTCTTTTTTTTTTTTTCTGCGTCATCTTAAAGGATCGTTACAGCATGGAATATATCTTTTATCCCTCTTAAGCTGAAGGATTTCCAAAATATTTTTTTTTTTTTTTTGTAAATTAGAAATACATCACAGCTGTTGCAATCCTTTTAGTTTAAAAGTTTAGGTGGTATTTAAATGGAATTCATTAGAGAAATATATTTATTTAATTCTCCAATACAATATAAATTTTCATGTTGAAAAAATTTTACGTTGGTCAGATTTCTTACTTTAGAAAAAAATAATCAACAGTTCTAACTAAATAGAATCTTAGACATTTTTTTATGATTTATGAACCTAATGCAATGTTATAAAATTGACAGTATATTTCTATGTTCAACTCGTATAGTCGTACTTCTTACTTTAGAAAAAAATAATCAACAGTTCTAACTAAATAGAATCTTAAAGACATTTTTTTTATGATTTATGAACCTAATGCATCGTTATAAAATTGACAGTATATTTTTATGTTCAACTCGTATAGTAACGACAGTAAAACAGTTACTATAATTGTTGCAATTGAATGACTCATTTATAAGCTTCTCGCTTCCTTTTTTTTTCATGCAAAATCATTTTAATGCTTTAAATAATAGGTTAAAGAATTAAGATGTATGTCGTTAAAAATCATGAGCGTATTCAAAAAAAGAGATTATTTTAAACTAAAAAAGAACTAGTCACATTTTTCCCTCGAACAACACATAACACATATTCATACTTAATAGCTTGAGGGACCAGTAACTTCTTTTAGGATATCTTACTTTGCAGATATATGTTTCTTTTTTTTTTTTTTTTCAATTTTTTACTTAGTACAATAGAACCCCGGTTATCCGAAAAGCACGGGACCGCAATGTTTTCGGTTAATCGATGTACCATCGAAATTTTCGGATAAGCGAGAATTATAGATAAAGGCCATGTTTATAGCCATCATGATTCCCCCCCCCCCCCCCCCGCGCCTTCTTCCAACTGCAGAATACAATGAATTGCCGAGCAGATTAACCCGTTCTGAACTAGAATGTAATATAGTTGTTGCAATAAATTCTATACAGTATATTAATATTTTACGTTTATGTCATTTAGTATTATACATTTGATCATATACTGACAATATTTTTGATAGTTATGTAAAAACGAGCCATTTGCCCTTTATGAAAAAATAACTTTTGAAAAATCGGAGTATTTGCCAGTTATAGAAAAAAAGACCCATTTGCCTTTTCTGTTAAGCCGATTTGCGGATAAACGAGATTCGGATAACCGGGGTTCTACTGTATTTTAATTGAAGACTAGCTAGTTTTATTTATTCAAACATATATTTTAATGGCTTATTTCCTTCAAATCCCTTCTTGTAACCAGTTGTCAGTTTAGAGCTAATTTAGAAAAAGTTCGATGTGCCATAAATTAAAACTTTGTTTCAACTCAACCGCAGTTTTACAGACCAGTTTCATGACGAAACATGCTACAATTTTTGAAATGCATTTGACAAGGAAAAGAAAATGTAGCAATTTTAATGATAAAGAATAAGTTGACTCTCCATAAATGGGAAAAGTTCATCAATCGAATTTCCTTATTTTTGAAAAATGGAGCAAAAAATTGCGTTACAGTAACAGCTTTCATCAATCACCATTACCATTCTCTTCCCAAATGGAGCAATCTTCCTTTTTTTGGAATGCTTAAGTATGAATGTATTTAAAGATCGTTTGAAGTTGCTCTCGAAAGGATGTATAAATCTTTGGATGATGGATAACGGGACGAAAAAATCAGTTAGGAAAAAAACTTAATAGAAAGCAACGCAATTTTGTTTCTAATGTCGCAGATTATTTGTTCATGTTATAGGATATTGATCCTGAGCAATGTATAGTTCGTGTATCAGTGTATGTTACCTAATAATAATTTTTGTTCTGTGCAAGGTTGAGCATTTTTCAGTACAGTATATTTCAGCATTTTCCTATAAATTATAGTTTGTATGATTCAAAAAGCAAAAGCATTATCAGCTTAAAAGAATAAATTATAAATAATGCTTTGTCTTACTGAATTTCAGGACAAGAATGAAACCATTCAAACAAACAATATACTTTACTAAGCAAATCAATAGCTATGTATTGATTTGCTTAGTATATTGTATTTAATTATTAGGAATAGCAAAAAAATAAAAAGCAAAAATGCATATATATATATATATATATATATATATATATATATATAGGTGTAGCAAGTTGTTAAGTATATGAAATTGTCAAAGTTAGTGCCAGGCGCAAATGCAGCACTATGCAGCGAACTTTAATATATTAAAATATAGATGTAAATGAAAAGAAAATGAAAGTTCCGGGACATGTAAACTAACATTAACGAAACGTATAAATTGCTAATACAAAAATTAAAAGTCATAAAATAAGAAACAAAAACAAATAACTCTCCTCATCAGTGGGCGGGGAGCATAACGTATTCAAAAGAAACCAAGAAAAATAGTCCTACAGGTTTCGGAATGCGTTGCAGAAATGGCATGTAAAAGGAAGTATTGTAAATAAATTGAAGCGACGAAGTTGCGATAAATTGAAAAATGTGGTGAATAACATAAAAAGGAAACTTTGACGGAAATAACGCAAAAGGCTTTGACACAAAAATTACAAAATTAGACGGACGTGAAACATGCCACCAATACGACGCACCCGCCCATACCTGCAGGACGTTGGCACGTAGCAACGATTATACTCACCTATACCCAGAGATGAGAGGTCCAAAGATGCGACGACAAAAGCAGAAAGCACAAAATATTTTCATTGTTGTTCCGTGTCCGCAAACTTCTGATCAAACGTTCGTGTCGGACATCATCCGCTGCAACACATCCAGGTTGAGGCCTTCCATAGATTTTTAGAGGACTTTAGCCACGACCCTTCATAACATCCACAGCGAACAGCGTCACCAGTACGTCAGCTAGCACGTGCGTCGTACATGCGCACAGCCCTCTTGAATATCTTAACGTAATGTTTAATGAATTCTAGTGGAAAAAGGTTATTATAATAAAGATTTGCTGTATTGCTGAAAATTTGTTTATTTAAAAAGATATTAGTGTTACAGATTTTTGAAAATCTGTTTAATTGATTTATTATTACGTTAACAAAAATTCTTTCATCTAAATTACTGTGCCAATGCGGCATATGTATCGTAGAAAAATTAAAATCTTTACGTTTGTCGTAAAGATCGAGATTTAGTTTGTCAGTTTCAATATTTATATAGATATCTAAGAAGTTAGTGCGGGTTGCAGTATTATTGGTTTTATTTAACGTAAGGCATTTTGGATATATTTTATAGTGGATGTTGCAAAAATCTGAATCGATTATTAGAATATCATCTATGTATCTGTAAATCTGCAATTTTTTGTTAGAATTGATCACATAGTTATATTCATAAAAAAGCAAGAATAAGTTAGCAGCGGTACTGGAATAGTTAGTTCCCATGCCAATACCGTAAATTTGTTTGAAGATATTGTTTTGGAATAAAATGTAGTTATTATTAAAACAGAAATGACACAGATTTATGAAATAACTTCTGTCAATTTTTAGTTCAAGTTCTATGCAAAAGGTATCAAAAAGTTTTTCGATAACTTCATACAGATTATTAATTGGAATATTGCAAAATAGGTTTTCAAAGTCAAATGTTTGAAGCATAGTAGGCACAGAGTAACGTAATTTAGGAATAATTTCAAAGCTGTTATCAATAATCCAGAAATAGCTAGTGTGTTTAAATTTATTTTTAATGAAATTATAAATATCTTTAAGAAACTGTTGAAGTCTTTTGTTGAGATGTTTACTAATACTATTACTTGTGCTGCAGATGAAACGGAATTTAATTGGTTTTTTGTGAAATTTGGGAGTAAGGAATAAGAAAGGCAGTCTAGAATTATTAGATGTGCTGAAGTTTTTTCCAAATAGAGTTTTGAATTTTTTATGTGCAGCGGAAAATTTGTTTTTTAAGATACTGAAGTCCAGATGGGTATTGCTGTAGTAAAACAAATTATTTAATTCTTCGTTGATTTTTTGTGTGTAAAAGTTTTTACAGATTATTGCATAATTATTGAATGCTTTGTCAACAGGGACAAAGATGAAGTTATCCTGTAATTTTTTGATGTAATTAAAATTGTTTTTGCTGACTTTGTGATATAAAAAAGAATTGTTGTTGAGTTTCGACTTAGTAAAAAGTTTAAAACTATTTTAACGATAGAGATATAAATAATCGTAATAGAGCATACGATACAGATATAAATAATCAAGCCTGTCTATGACACAAAGATGAATATAAAGAATTCATAGATAGCCACCACCAACATATAATTACGGGTGACTTAAATATCATTAAAAACAATAACATCAAACAGTTCCTCTCATATGGTACCAAATTCAGGCTAAACAATAAAATTAAACCAGAAAACGCCATTAACGTATTTAACAAAAATTTGAACATTTTTATTCAAAATATGGCGTATAAGTATTGCATGCCCTTCGAGGCTTTCTTTGAAAGGAAACACCATATAGAAAATAGTTTTAAACTTTTTACTAAGTCGAAACTCAACAACAATTCTTTTTTATATCACAAAGTCAGCAAAAACGATTTTAATTACATCAAAAAATTACAGGATAACTTCATCTTTGTCCCTGTTGACAAAGCATTCAATAATTATGCAATAATCTGTAAAACCTTTTACACACAAAAAATCAACGAAGAATTAAATAATTTGTTTTACTACAGCAATACCCATCTGGACTTCAGTATCGTAAAAAACAAATTTTCCGCTGCACACAAAAAATTCAAAACTCTATTTGGAAAAAACTTCAGCACATCTAATAATTCTAGACTGCCTTTCTTATTCCTTACTCCCAAATTTCACAAAAAACCAATTAAATTCCGTTTCATCTGCAGCACAAGTAATAGTATTAGTAAACATCTCAACAAAAGACTTCAACAGTTTCTTAAAGATATTTATAATTTCATTAAAAATAAATTTAAACACACTAGCTATTTCTGGATTATTGATAACAGCTTTGAAATTATTCCTAAATTACGTTACTCTGTGCCTACTATGCTTCAAATATTTGACTTTGAAAACCTATTTTGCAATATTCCAATTAATAATCTGTATGAAGTTATCGAAAAACTTTTTGATACCTTTTGCATAGAACTTGAACTGAAAATTGACAGAAGTTATTTCATAAATCTGTGTCATTTCTGTTTTAATAATAACTACATTTTATTCCAAAACAATATCTTCAAACAAATTTACGGTATTGGCATGGGAACTAACTATTCCAGTACCGCTGCTAACTTATTCTTGCTTTTTTATGAATATAACTATGTGATCAATTCTAACAAAAAATTGCAGATTTACAGATACATAGATGATATTCTAATAATCGATTCAGATTTTTGCAACATCCACTATAAAATATATCCAAAATGCCTTACGTTAAATAAAACCAATAATACTGCAACCCGCACTAACTTCTTAGATATCTATATAAATATTGAAACTGACAAACTAAATCTCGATCTTTACGACAAACGTAAAGATTTTAATTTTTCTACGATACATATGCCGCATTGGCACAGTAATTTAGATGAAAGAATTTTTGTTAACGTAATAATAAATCAATTAAACAGATTTTCAAAAATCTGTAACAATAATATCTTTTTAAATAAACAAATTTTCAGCAATACAGCAAATCTTTATTATAATAACCTTTTTCCACTAGAATTCATTAAACATTACGTTAAGATATTCAAGAGGGCTGTGCGCATGTACGACGCACGTGCTAGCTGACGTACTGGTGACGCTGTTCGCTGTGGATGTTATGAAGGGTCGTGGCTAAAGTCCTCTAAAAATCTATGGAAGGCCTCAACCTGGATGTGTTGCAGCGGATGATGTCCGACACGAACGTTTGATCAGGAGTTTGCGGACACGGAACAACAATGAAAATATTTTGTGCTTTCTGCTTTTGTCGTCGCATCTTTGGACCTCTCATCTCTGGGTGTAGGTGAGTATAATCGTTGCTACGTGCCAACGTCCTGCAGGTATGGGCGGGTGCGTCGTATTGGTGGCATGTTTCACGTCCGTCTAATTTTGTAATTTTTGTGTCAAAGCCTTTTGCGTTATTTCCGTCAAAGTTTCCTTTTTATGTTATTCACCACATTTTTCAATTTATCGCAACTTCGTCGCTTCAATTTATTTACAATACTTCCTTTTACATGCCATTTCTGCGACGCATTCCGAAACCTGTAGGACTATTTTTCTTGGTTTCTTTTGAATACGTTATGCTCCCCGCCCACTGATGAGGAGAGTTATTTGTTTTTGTTTCTTATTTTATGACTTTTAATTTTTGGATTAGCAATTTATACCTTTCGTTAATGTTAGTTTACATGTCCCGGAACTTTCATTTTCTTTTCATTTACATCTATATTTCAATATATATATATATATATATATATATATATATATATATATTCGTAAATATTTTATTTATTTCCGAACCGTTTTAAACTCTTAACGTTAATTTTCTTATTGATGCATGGAAATGGTTTGCAAACGTCTTATTATCTACTGAGAAGTTTTGTAAAAAATATGTTTACTAATATCTTAAAGGTATTTTTCCCCAAAATGTGATGAGCTGTTTTGTTTCGCACATTACATTTGAGAGTTTTAAACTCAACGTAAAATCGCATAGCGAGAGAGTAAATGCGTAAAAATGCATTACACGTCTCTAGCCATTTTTATCAGTTTGAATATTTCTTAACATAAGAATCACTATAACATTTTAGAAAGATGCCAGGAAACAATGGAAATTAAGACGTACTTCAATTTAATGTGAAACTCAAGTTTTTAGAGCATTTCAGTTACTGTTGTGTCCATATATTATTTAGGTAGGCTCATATAATAATTAATTTGTTTTAATTAGCAAGAAAATGAGGAAGTCTGAGGTATTATTAACGATCTGAATGTAGCCTGCAATCCTGGTTCTTCACGGCTGAAAATAATTGGTGCAGTGGGTACGACAAGTACACTGTAAAAAAAATTAGCTACATGTTGCACCAAATTTATTTTTCAACTTATTACTAAATGCACTAAAAGAATAGTGCTAAGTGTTTTAACACAAAATATGGTGCTTAATTTTACTGTATTGTTTTGTAACGCACGCATACAAGACTCAACTAAATGAAACTCATCGGCATCACAGTACAAGGAAAGCCAGGGTCTGCTGTGTCCATTCCAGCTTTCGAGACCGTTAGGGTGCTGCAGCTGATGTTCTGGTTAAGTGGACAGCCGGACGCGGAACCCCTGTATTTAGTTCCAAAACATTCTTGGTCCAAGTTATCATTAGCCAACACTAGCATATAGTAAAATTAAGCACGATGTTTTATAGCCAACAAATCACTAATATTGGTCTGTACTGTTATTTACTGATAATTCAAGTTATAAAAGAGATTCCAGTGAATGAAATTATCCCCGTTTATTATGTACATTACACATGAATATATAAACATAGTTCATCAAAGAAGAAAATTACATGAGAAAAAAAATCCGTAGTTTTTGTTTGTTTTTTCCTCTGAAAAGAGAAAAAAAATCCCTTAACTCTATTAAGCTTGCTAATTTGCAATTCACTTTTTTCTTGCGTTCGTAGAAAGCACCGGATGACATTTACAGCTTTCAATGCCCTAGCGCCTAAACGGAGCTGCAACTTGCTCATCTTCGTCCGAACTTGATCCATTTTCAGCTTTTAAGGGGACTTGGCACCTTTTGACAATTTTTTTTAATTTAAGAACTTTTACCTATTTCATTTGTATGTTATGATGTGATATTGTTCAACAAAATAATTTTCAAAATCAAAATTCAACTAACAGAAAATTTTAAAATTTATTTTTAAAAAAATTATTTAACAATTTTAAATTTCCCCCTTCTTTTTAATTTCTTGACTTTTTTTTACCAAATTTTTTTAAAGTAGGGGAGAGTGGTAATGAATGGGACATGGGGTTGAATGGGACACTACTAGTTTCTAAAAATCTACTTTGAAAAATTGCTTTTTTTGGGACCACTAGATGGGGCTAGACATCCAGACAAGCTGACAAAAATTTTATTCTTATAAGTGAAGCCAATTTGTTGTGAGAGTACAGAGTGCAAAAATCTGCTCCAAAAGTAAGTTTTCACTGTTTTTTTTAAATAACTATTTTCAGAAAACTAATTATTATTCTTAGTTTTTCTGATTTGCATATTTCAATTTGTTTATTTATTTATTCATTTTAAGGTTCATTTAGATTTAACTCTAACACTATCATCACTAAAATGTGAAATTATGTTAAAATGGCAATGTTGGGTTGAATGGGGCACAAATTGCAGTAATGAATGGGACGGAATTTTTTCTCCTTTTTATATACTCAGGATTTAGTATTCCTTTTTCATTTACTTACAAATGATATTCAATGTTTTTACCAAAAATAAAAAAATATATTTTTATAAATTTTTGCTACACTGTTTGTTGTTAATGCATTATAGTTAGATTTATTACATTAGTAGCTGATTTGCCGGCATGGCACAGGGTCAAATTAAAACATTTAAATCTTGTTCAAGTAAAATATAAACAAAAAAAATTTGCCAAGAACAGTTCCAGTTTAAAAGTACATCTATTATAATATATTTTAAAAAAAATAACGATAAACACAAATGAAATGCGTCAATAAACTGCAAACGATTTTTTAATATTAATAAGCAAGTTGGACAAATAACATCTGCAGAGAGAGGGACATTAGTAACCATGTTAGGTTTTGTTTGTGCTAACGGCAACACAGTGTCCCATGTGTTCATTTTCCCCCGCGTCAATTTTAAAGAATATATGTTAAAAATGCTCCTATTGGGAGCTCAGAATTAGCGCATAGCACTGGCTGGATGACAGAAGAAATTTTTTTGAAATCCCTTCACCATCTTGCAGAATTTGTTAACCCATATTTTACCACATTTAAAAATAACTAATATTTTTCCAAGAAATTTTCGTCACAGACTAATGAGGACCCAAGAATGATTATAAAATTTAAAAACTTACGAAAATGTTATTTGTTTCGCTTTTACACGCTGTCCTATATATAGGACGATGGTACAATCCACTACTGTCATTTTGGCTTTCCAGTCAAGCATCCTGGTATCCATGAAATAGAAGAAAACATTCCACGCAAAGTCCTAAATTGCATTTTTTGCAAACAGTTACGAGTTTTCTGGTATAGTTT
This sequence comes from Octonoba sinensis, assembly GCA_038502835.1. Taxonomy (NCBI): domain Eukaryota; kingdom Metazoa; phylum Arthropoda; class Arachnida; order Araneae; family Uloboridae; genus Octonoba; species Octonoba sinensis. Next base: position 47,213,931 of record CM076603.1, read on the forward strand.
TTGAACTGACATCTGTGTTGCTTCCCAATCAGGTTTTTTTACTAAAATATGATCATTCTGCAATTTCAAAAAGGTTACGCTTCTATGCTGAACGCCCAGTTGTCTTCCTGCAATGTTTCGAGGAATGCACAAATCCAGATAAGCAATAGTAGCATTTCTGCGGAATTCTAGAAATTGTGCGGTTTCGAAGACAAGCCAATATAAATAGGGGCCAATACCACTTTTTCAATCGTATCGAAGAATAGTAGGTTTCCATATGATTGTCAAAAAGGTCAACACCATTCTTATATTTGTTGTATGACGCTGCACAAGATGGGATATCTTTTTGTTTACCACCCTTCATTCTTCTATCTACTTTTTTGAAACACCTCGTGTCTTCAAAATTGTTGATGAGAGGCACCACCCTGTTATCATTCCAGCGAACGGCTGCGATCTCATTATTCATATCAAAATTTCTATCAGATGTTCCATGATACATTTTCCATAAAGTTTCAAGGGACACTTTCCCATTCTGCTTTCCCTTACTGTTCCCGCAGCAAAGAATTGCTTGTTTTTGAGATGGACAAAAAGATCATACGATGTAAAAAAGTTATCCATATATGTTTTGTGTTTTGCTGACGCTTCAACAATAGACAGCAAATCTTCTACAACTGTTTGGGATAAAGACTTCTTTTTCCTTTTCATCTTTTTAGCTTTGCTATGACTATTAGAATCAAGATCAGAATTGGGCTTCTCTCTCTGTGCTCTTTGATATGGTATAATATGAAAAGGTTATCTATCAAAAGGAGAGAACTCAAAGCTTATACCAAATTTCACGGGTTTCCCTCGCTTGCACATTTTGCATCCATGTTTTCTGAAATAACGGACCATTCTTTCCTCAATGCTTAAATGCTCAGAAAACACATGATAAATTGGACGAACTTTATAATATCGATCTAAATTTACAATAGTATTGTCATTGAAACGTAAATACCTCTTGATATTACAAAAATCGCATTCTTGACATATCTTGACTAACAAGAATTGTACCTGTATTAGGAGCACTTTTTCGGTACATTTTTCCATTTTTCTCTTGGAAGAATGTGATAGCCGCTATAAAAAAAATATGCCTAAAAATTGCAAAAATATTCGAAAATAATTCGGGAGCCAATGAAAACTTTGGTTCACGATTAGTCCCTTTTGGCAGGATATACTTATTTCTTCATCTTGGTTTATTTCATTTAAAATTTCTATTGCTCCATCTGTTTCTTCCGGAAATTTTTCAGCAAAAATAGCGTGATTATGTGAGATATTAGAGCCGTTACGTTATCATCAATTTCTTCATCAGTAACTATATCTGGACCAGGTGGCACTATTATCATTTCGGGGTTACTGCCTTCAGCTTCATCCTCTAATTACGTTAAATAATCTATGGCTTCCTCAGTCGTCAATAATTTTTGACTGAATTTGCCAATGGTACTCAGTTTTTCTATTCGAATGCGAGAACAACTCTCACACTTTGAATTGAAATTACTTTTACACTCTCCCAAAGATAGTGTCACCACGTGGTCAAATACTCACTACAAATTAAACAAAATATTTCCCTTCCAACCCCTAGAAATCAATTCCTACATCACTTGGTCCAAGAAAACTTCATTTTTTGAGTATTAAAAGAGAGAAAGCAACAGGGTGCTGTGCTCGATTGTCCGAACTTTGAAATCCGCAAAGATGCGCTTAGTAGGGGATTGTACCATCGTCCTTTTTACAGGACGGCAATTAAACCTTTCATAAAACTGGTTTAAATATCGTTTTTTCTTAGCGGATTTCACTCGGCAATAATGTATAAGAATAATAATGATTAAACTTAAAGTGAGTTTTGACATATTTCCCACACAATTATTTTAATAAAAAATCTAATTACGTAAAATAAAATAGCTAAAAATCACCAACTACAAAAATAAAAAAATAAAAAAAATATTAAGATTGAATAAAAATTTTTGGTACATAGCATTTATCAAAAGTACAGTTTATTTTAATAATGAAGTTGATACAAAAAAAAGATGGTAATGCTTATGAAAATACAATTATCTGAGCTGTCCTATATATAGGACGATGGTAAAATATGGGTTAAACCAACCACAGAGGAAGAAGTTTTGCTGTTATTAGATAACCATGAGTCACACATTAGCATTGACATTATCACTTATGCACGTGATAATGGGATAATTTTATTAACGCATAATGGGATAATTTTATTAACATTCCCACCACACCGAAGTCATAGGTTGCAGCCATTATATGTAAGTGTGTATGGACCTTTTAAAACCTACTTTCGTACTGCCCAAAACAATTGGATGACATCAAATGCTGGCAAACAAATCACCATATATAACCTTGCATCTTTGGCATCTCAAGCATTTGACAAGGCATTCACGCGAGACAATATAATGTCTGGATTTAAAAAGTGTGGAATATCGCCCTTCAACAATGAACAGGAACATCTACAAGATCTTATACCACTTTAAAATTTTGTGTAGATTTGCAGGATTATGATATTCGATAAACATGACTGCAGAATTTATAATCCTTACTACTTTTCTCCACCAGACCCCTACCTGTTAGCCGAGGCCTTAGGATTGCTTACGCACGGGGCGAGGTAGTGGGGTATACGGATTTTACATGCACATATCCCCAAGTATACATGGTGGTCTTCAGTGGGTATCGAACGCGCGACCTTCCAGGTGGAAGTCCGACGTGCTAACCACTAGGCTACCACGGCCCTAATCCTTACTACTGTAATTAAAACTGGTTGGTCCTAGAATTTAATGTCAATCTACGTAATAAAATTGTTCATTGAGATAATGGAAAATTACAAGCGATTTTATTTAACATTATATGACAAACTATTTTAATATATATTTTATTTTGCATAAATAATTATTTTGTATTTAAAAGTAGCATAAAACAAGTAAGTTTTTAGTTAGTTTAACTACTTTACTATAGTATCCCATTCATTACCACTGGTGTCACATTCAACCTCATGGGTGGGGTTGAATGGGACAAATGCACTTTTTCAATTTTTGGACTCCTTAAGATTATGGGTTATATTTATTCTAACTTTATTTTTTTTTGTTGTATGCCTGAATATGTGAGGAATATATCCTACAAATTTGAACAAAATCTGATGAATACAAAAAAATACAAAAATAAAAGAAAAAAAATGTCCCATTCATAACCACTTTCCCCTACTTATTATAGTATGGTTTACAACTTTAGGAATGGGTTTTGCTATTAATTAATTAGTTTTTGAGAAAAAAGTTTTTAAAGTTACATCGATGGTAGAACACAGAAAAAAAAGCGACTTTTGTTACATTTTCATTAAAAATTTTTTTTTTTTTTGAAAATATATAGCAAATTCCATCCCTACTTTTATCACGCACATCATATCGAACACACACAAAAAATTTTAAGTTGCTACATGAATATATGTAGAAGTTTTAGCATTTTAAGAACTACAATATGGCGAAAACACACAAACCAAGAAAACGCAGTTTAAAGAATACAAAATCCTACTAAAACATCAGAAATATTTGAGTTCTCTTACTTCTTAACTACATTTATATCGGTTGTATCGTTTCAAAACTTCGCTCAGATATACTAGGAGAGTCAAACCACATTTTAAGCAAAAAATTGAAAATTCGTTATTTTCATCCATTTTCTACATTTGAAAGGTGCGAAGTCCCCTTAACGGATTTGCAGTTTGATTTTTAGCTTCTAAGATATCTCTATCTTTTACAGGTCCTGAAGTTCAGAGTCAATATTCACATATTCCTCACAAATGGCGTCACCGTCAATATTCAAATTCGTCACAAATGGAATCGTCGGCAGCCATTTGGGTGTTTTCATCACTGAATCAAAAATACCGGAAGAAAAAGTTGATAGGAATACAAAATGTAGGTCGACTTACAGGGGTTCCCGGAAATTGCGTGTCAAGTTAGAGTTTTTCGCCCATTGAAATTAGCATTGGAGCAACCATTGGAGGAGGGAAATGTCGACTTATCCAGGTATCGACTTATCCGCGTGTCGAGCTACCGAGGTTCCACTGTATTTTGTTGGGGAAAGTTATGTAATAGATAATCCGTATATCATAAATCTAAATATCATGTAAGTAAGTTTGTTTTCTTTTGTTTAATTGAAAATATTGTCATCATCCTATCATTTTATTATTTTACATAATCACGCATTGTCCTTTTATTAATTGCAAAAGTTAATGTACTGTAAATAAATGCAAGTAAACTTAATATACTGGTTGATAATTTTAATGAGGGAAAATGAAAAATAATTAAAACTACTTGAGTAAGATTGTAACAATTAATAGAGAGGGAGGAGGATTATGTATACGAGATCACAAGAATTTTTCAAAACGAAATTCCAGTACAGAAATCTCATTTACACCGGACATCCATCGAGAACACAAATATTTCTCTGTAACAGGGAAGTGACTGAAGAAGATTTTGCTAAATTTCTTTAGGCTCAATGATTTTCTGCTGGGAAATTAAAAACTGCCCGTCTAAGAAAAGTGTCCGTCAGGAGAAGCTTTACTGTATTTAAATCAAGTTAAATGTTTAATGAGTCATTCCATTTCAAATCAGGCAGTTACATCTAAGGAACATATAAGATATACTAAAAAGATTTTGCAAAAATAAATTATTTCTCTAGTTACAGACTTTAAAAATTTCGAATAAAATTTGGCCGTTTTCAGAAAATCAACAAAACAGTCACTTTTAAAATGACCACTTTTTCAAACGTTTTTAACCGATTCGAATATTTTTTTTCCAAAAAAATTAAGGGATGGTATTTTATTATGACACTAATTTTTAAAATCTAGTTGACTTTATTGATAACGAAAAAAAGGGTTTTAGAGGTGATAATATGCATTTTTACCGATTTTTTTTTCGTACGAAAAAAAATATTTTTGACAAAACAGGGGCGGCAATCTGAAGTGCTGTTATGGAAGTGTTTATAAAATTTTATTGCAAGTCTGAGATGTGTATCCCCTCAGAATTTAACGTCTGAAATTTGAAAATGTTCAAAAATTACAATTTTTGAAGTGTGATTACTCAAAAAAGCCATTTTTTTAATCTGAAAATCTACCAAATTTTTAAAAATCTCTAAAGGAGCTACTATCTATTATATTGTGTATTTTTGCCCCAGAGATTTTATGAGAATTTTCGAAAAGGGCCTTTTGGGGGCTTCTCGAAAAAGCCAGAAGTTCAAACTTGTTCTTATTTAATCATTTTAATACGTATATGATTTAATCAATTTTTATTAAGAAATATACCATATTGTTACACAATTACTGCAGCTAAATTTTACTTAACCTTCTTACAATTTAAAAGGCACCTTGCGCAATATAGGCACCGTGATTTAATGCATGTTATTCTGTTCATTCCAATTACTTAATATTTTATATATCCCTTAGTTGTAACTACTGTAAATTTAAAGAAACAAACCTATGAGGGTCATGTGACACCCTCTGCCTGATCTAAAAATCCGGAATGACTCGCATCAATACGTATTTTTTGCCTCGTGAAGAACGAATGAAAAAGAAATCCCGAAATCGTCTGCTTTTATGGAGGAAAGTAAATTTGTCACCATAAATAATCAAAACTCAACCGTCATAAATCATCTTTGACCGTGACGGGAAATATCTCATTTAGTGATGGCATGGTGCAAGTAAATCCAACGTGCCAAACCTCAACGCACATATAATAGTCATTTATCTTCTGTTACCTTCATCATTTATCCCAAATTTGTTGTCGGAGGAGCATCATAGATTTTCATCCAGGTCGAGAGGTTTCTCCTTTGCCTTTACTTTTTACCTGACTATTTGAGCTTAATATAGTAGGACTCCCGTGATAAATGCTTTTTTTTTTCTTATTTTATTTAGGAAGTAGTACGTTTCAAATTTATTTCTCAGATTGTGTTCAGTACGAGCGTACGCATGCACCTTTTAAAATACTAAAACTGAACATGCATTTATTTATTTTTGCTTTTGGATTTTAATTTTGGACCTTTGCTTTTGGACCTAAAAAAAGGAACAAGGGAACAATTTTATTTTAAAATATTATAAATCGAATTTCAATTAATCTTGGTGATCAATATTTTAATATTTAATTTATATGTGGAAAAATATGATTATTAAGAAATTATGTTTTAAAGTATGTCTAATTTCTTTATAAATAATTCTGATACATAATATTAGTGTATAAATAACACTGTGCAACAAATTTGAACTTTTTTTGTCCTTTAGGTGGCACTATGTGACTCTATATAAACAAAAGGTGCTTGATTCAGATATCAAAACCAAAGCTTATGCAATTTGCTTAGAGAAAAATATAATCGAGACTAAATTCTTGAAAACAAAAAAACTAAAATGATTTTTTTGGAGAATTATTCTTGTAGGTATCGGTTGGCGTGCCCTGATAACAGACCAGCCATATTCGGTTCGTATACTTCCGTTCCATTGACCGCTGAAATGCTTTTCAAACCTAGAGATGTACTGATAAAACCTTTATCCATGCTCATCACTAATTGCACCAAGATTTTGAGAAAAGAAGCCCATATGGAAGTCCAAAAAGTGTAGTTTTAATGACATCTGGCAACTTATAATGCAAAAGCATCATGTCGCCAGCAAGATCTTCGTGGCTTTCAGCTTTCTCATTTGGATGTAAGAATTTTTTTTTCTTTTAATTTCAAATGGCACATTAAAAGACAATTGGAAATCAAACGATAACAATAAATCTATAAATGATAGCGAGCATTCCAGTATCGCTCCCAGATTGATGTCCGAGAAAGGGCGGGGCAACGAAACAGGTGAGCCATGTCCATCTCTTCGAGAAGGTCACACAAGGTGCAAAAAGGCTCAGTGACCACCTTGATGCGATATAGATGTTTGTTTAGGCAGTCATGGCCAGATAAAAGACGAAACATGGCAACAGATTTCCTTCTAGGCCATTGAGGGACATCTAGAATTTGGTTTAGCCACGGTTTATTGGAATTATGATGTCTAAGTTCCTCGAGGAAAGAGTCCTTAAAGATGTTCTTTACTAGACATTTAATATTTTGAAAAGGAAGTCTGGGATTTGACGTCTGTAAAACAGAGGCTCCTTTTTTTGCCAAGAAATTAGCCACCTCGTTTCCCTGGATTCCACAGTGGGCCGGAATCCACTGAAGAACTACTCTTTTATTTTTACTGGCAAGGCAGTTGAGCAGATTTAGGCAATTATCGATAGTTAAAGTTCGATAGTGACTGGGTGCATTGATTGCCTGTATTGCTGCCCTCGAGTCAGTCAGCAACAACAACTTTTGAAAAAGAGTCTAGCCGTGGCTGTAGCTGTAGCAGGGCCTGGTAAATGGCCGTGATCTCACCATCAAAAGCCGATCCGTAGATACCGATGGGAGCGTAAAGGCAAAAAAGTTCACAGTAAACGCCAGCACCGGCGTTAACACAACCGCTCACTCTGGAGCCGTCAGTATATATTCTCAACCAGTCCTTTTCGGGGTAAAAGGAATCTATTGTTTCGAGGGCTTGTGCTCTCAAAACTTCACTGGTATCCGCTTTTGAGACGTCCTTGATAAGCTCAAGGCTGATAAAAAATCCCTTAACTTCAATGGCGTTAATGGGAGGAGGGAATTGTTCGACTTCGAAATTTAAAGTCTAATTTAAATACCATTTCAGCAACTCCCTGCAGGAATCCATTTTGTGTTTTCAAATTTCTCTCAGAAACGGGGAGAGTATGGCTCCACAGGGACAGACACCCAGGAGTTCTGAGTATTCTCTCCCAAAGGAGAATGGCTCTTTCCTGAACGATCATCTTGAAAGGTCTGTTGTCTGTGCTGAGCAGCATACATTCAATGGGTGTTGTCTTCACTGCCCCCGTAATCAAACGTAACGCCTGATTTTGAAAAGTCTCAAAGAGGTTAAGAACTTGTTCTGATCCAGTAATCAACAGTAGACAAGAATGGGTAATATATACGTTTTATAAGTATAATTCAACGTAGTTCTTGAGCAGCCCCATTTGGATCCAGCCAATATTTTAAAAAGATTTAGTCTTTTTAGAGTGCGTCGTATAATGTCCTCTGCGTGAGATTTCCATGTAAGTTTTCTGTCAAAGACCACACCCAAATATTTAAAATTTTCAGATGGTGGTATCTGACGACCCTCGTAATAAATCTTTGGGTGGAAAGGTTGGTGCGTTAGAGAAAAAGATACTACGAATGTCTTATCAAGATTGACCTTCATATTATTGAAATCAGTCCATTCCTCGATTACCAACAAAGCCCTTTCCAAAATACTCCCTATATTCTCGATTGCTTTGTTCTTAGGAGAAGCAGTCCAGATAACAAGGTCATCAGCTTAAAGCAGACACCGAATGCCTTCTATCTTTTTCAGTTCAGTAACCAAGTCATTTATACACATATTAAAGAGTATACAACTAGTGACTGCACCTTGCGGTAAACCAGTCTTAAGTGCTCTGTATCTTGAAAAGCAATTGTTGTACCGAACTCTACATAATCAAGTTTTCAAGAAACCAGTAAACCATTTAAGCATGTTGGATTGGATGCCGATGTTTGACAATTTTACAAGTAGGCTTTCTCTCCAGACGAGGTCATATGCAGATTTTAGGTCAATAAAGAGAGCGGAGAGGATTTGCCTCTTGTCCAATGCATCCTTTATATTTTGACTAAGTAATGAAACATGCTGTCCAGTATACCTAAACTTTCTAAAGCCAGCCTGTTCCTCTTCCAGACTGCCCTCTGTCTCCAGAAACCAATCCAGTCTTCCCACGATGATTTTCTCCATGGTTTTGCAGATAATACTGCTCAAAGAAATAGGTCTATAACTGCTCACAAGGCCTGGATCTGAATCTTTCTTGTGAATTAGAATAACAGTAGATTTACACCATTGGGAAGAAAAACTTCCCGAGTACCAGATTAAGTTGAATAGCTTTAGTGTAGTCTCGCAGGCACGAGGGCCCATGTGCAAAAGAAATTCTGCAAAGATACCATCCTCACCTGGAGATTTGCGTTTTTTCAAGCTTTTCAATGCTGTCAGCAACTCATTTAAATCCAAAGGGGCATTGAAAATGTTTAAATCATTGGAAGAAGCTCCCTCTTCTTTCATTTTGCATTTAAGATTTTTTGATAAAGTTCTTGAAAATTTTCTAGCGTACATATTTTTCTGTTGTAAACCAGAGAAATGTTGAACGAACGTATTAGCAACTTTAATGTTTGAAGTAATTATCTTATTTTCTACCCGGAAGGGTCTTTTTGGGCCCTCCAAATTTTTATCCCTGTTATTGATGTTTGAGACAAATTTGTAAGCTTTTGTGCCATCCTTACGGAAATCAAGGTTAGAAAGAAATTCATTAAAAGTGGCCCGTTTCTCCTGAAAAATAGTTTTCTTAAAAAGGGCAGCCTGCTTTCTCCAGTTCTTAACATCAGAGGGGCGACCAGTCAGCTCTGCCTTTCTTCTAAATCTGTCGCGTTTGTCTGTAAGGTCTCTTAAATTTTCTGACCAAAACATCTGTAGTTCTTTATCTTGCCCCTTGGAATGGCTTTCCTAGCACAACAAGTAAATTTATCATGGATAAGTTTATATAAAGAATCGATATTTTGACTGAAATCAATGTCTCTAGGTTCGAGTTCTTTGTTCAAAAGAGAACCAAAGAGGCCCCAGTTTGCCTTTTTAAAACTCCAGGAGGTCTTTGACTGTGGTCTGCAATTTCGCATAACTGGGAAATCAAAAATTGCCAGAACCTGACGGTGACCCGAACCAGGATCAGCAAGTACTCTACGTCTGCAGTTATGACCAATGTCAGCAGTTACCAAGAGTAGGTCTGGTGTGGTGCCAGTGCCATTATAGTGCAGATACGTATTAGGATCTTTGCGGTCGTAAATTAGATTGAAGGAAGACGAATTAAGAAGGTCTTCAACTGCCTCTCCGGCATGGTTCCTATCACTGTATCCCCGGATGGTGGAGTGTGCATTAAAATCGCCGAGGAAAATAGATCTTCTTGACACACTAAGGAAGGCAAAGTCTGGATTGTTCCCAGGAGGCGAATAAATTGAAAAGATCTTAGAATGTTTGTCATACTTCCAGACATCAAGGAGAGCTATCTCACTTTTGTCAATTCCGGCACCCATCTCTTTAATGATTTGAAAATCCGCTGTGAGGCTTGATCTAACACCAATTAAAAGTCCGCTTGCAATTTGCCTTGATTTAGGTACGATGTAAGTCACGTATCCTTTAAAAGGATAATATTTAGAGCCTTCATTGTTTAGATTTGCCTCCATGATTGTAAACACATCAACGTTATACGTTTTTAAGGTATGAGAGATTTCCTGTCTCTTGGCCCGAGACATGCCACCAGCATTCCACTGTAAGACCGTCAGGGAGTCGCATCTTGATCTGCTCGTGCCAGAATTGTAGATCATTTTGCCGTTTAAAACGTTGCCCAGGTGCACCACGAGGAGGTAGCTCTACGTTGCACCCGCATGTAAGAAATTTGATTGCAAGATTCTCATTTTGTTGCCTTCTCCGACCAGAACTTTTACAAGTATTTTCATGAAACCGAGTTCGATGTGCAATGGTGGAAGAATGGCACATTACAGATTTATAAGTGGTTCATTTGATATGTTTTTGGTGCCACGGATGAAGTTTTTTCCTAGGGTGCCACTGTTTAAGAATGTAGCGATTGTTCCTCTCTCAACTCCATTCGCAAAGAAAGCGGTAAAACTTAGTGTATCCCTGCTAATATTCCAATGACCTTCAAATCTCTAAAAATGTGCCAGTGTACTCAAATAACTTCAGTGTAGCAGTCATAACTTCGTAAATTTCCTTTGTGTTTGCAGAATATGCTACAGGAATAAATGGGAAAATAATCTTATTTAGAGGAGCACTGATAAAAATCGCCAATCTGCTAAACTCTATTCATGTCCCAATGTCTAAAATAGTCCATTCGTATTCCGAATACGATCTCTTCTTTCTCCTCAAAATAGTCGCCTTCTAAATGACTCAAAACTTCGGGAAAGTAGATAAAGCTTTTGTTACAAAAAATGTCACTAAAGTACCCAAATTCGTTAAGAAGCCCGCCAGAATGTCAGAGATTTCACTGTCAATGAGAAACATATAATTTATAAAAAATTAAGTCTATAAATTACGAAAGTATGCAAATTTATCGAGGATTTACGTAAAAGGCTAAAATGTGGATTTTTGGGAAAATGGCCCGTGGTAGGCGAACAATAATTGCAGATTCGTAATTTTCTGCCGAAAATACATAAGAAACACATTTTCATCTAAAGGACTTTTTTCGTGTTGCATAATGTAATTATTCAAAAGAAGGTAAAATCTGTTTTCAGGAAAATTTTATTCGAAATTCTATGAATATTTTTATGAATTTCATTCAAACATTAGCACACGCTACTGCATTTCTTTATGAATGTGTTATTGAACGTCACCGTTAAAAGTCCTTATATTATTGGCAATCTTGTTACGTGTCAACTTGGTTTTTTGTAATTTCGTTTCATAAAAATTGGCATAAGTTGTTACTTTATTGGCAGATTTTTCTGATGCAGTATTTTTAGTAAGCAACTAAATTTATTTTAATTAAGTAAAGCAACTAAGAGTTTGATATCTTGTAAATTTTTTAACTTGTCTTTATAGCTATTTACTTTTGAATGAGTATAAAATTCCGTTCAATACGTAGTGGGAGGTTCTTCATATAACAATGATTATTATACTTGTTAAGAAGAAAACCAATGTTAAAACAAATATTTTATTGCTACTCACTAAAACAAATGTAAAAATTTACCTTTTTCATTTACTTAAAGGTTTATTTCACAACTGCTTCACGTTTGCACATAGTTACACTGAAAAACAGGCTGCTCAAAAAATCTAATAACAAAGTAGAAGAAATTCAACATTTTTTTTTTTAATTTGCATGAACTGAGCAATACATCTTGCTTTTAAGCGACAGTAATTTACGGTGCAATCCACGGTACTCTTTGATTGATATTCAGTGTAGTACAAGCATTTTTTGATCATTTTGTCGCTTATTAAAATTATTATTTTTTTTACAGCACATTACGTCTATTCAAAGTTTAAAGTCCTCTTTTATATCGCATGGTTCGGAGTTAGGACTCCCCATCTGCATACTTTCCAATCATTGCTTGGCAGAAAATTTCTTATGGCAAAATCACTACCTGTGCGTTCCACAAACGTACGATAACAACATGACATTGTTTACAGGTCAAGCTCCCTCTGGTTAGTTAGTGCTCTGGTTAGTTAGCTTCCAAGTTACTGCTCTGAAGTGTTGCCATCTGTAAAGTGCAATTATTACGCAGTTCAAAGTTCCCGTTTTTCTGTTCACCCTTCACTTAAAATTCGAACTGGTTGATTATCCCAGCTTTTTGGAGGAAAAACTTCTTAAAGCTTTTATAGTAGCCATTTATCAGTAGCATTATAGACCGTAAAAACAAGTGTGAGAGTATATTTATTGAAAAATTTCTGTAATACCTTTTTCTTAAAAAAAGACAAATAATAAAACCAACATTTACTTTAAAATGCTGAAACTAATAAAATACAATGATTTCATTAAATATTCCAGAACAAAATGCATGGGACACATTGATTCTGTCTTCCGCTGGCCGCACAAAGCATGAGTATTAAAGAACGGAAATTAAAAGCATATCAAAAAGAAGAGTGCGTCTAGCATAAAATATTTGAACGCAGAGTAATATCATAACTCAATATTTTATTTTAAATAAATCGCTTGTTCGGAAAAAAACGTATTCTCCCGATAATATAAGGTTTACAGGAAGCGGATATCGAGTTGGAATTGCTGAAAAGAGTTTTGAATATAATTGAGTTATTTATATTTCGCTTGATAGCGTGAATAGTATATGAAGAAAAAAAAGTGATTATAATAATGTATATATAATATATATTTTTTTGAACTTGGGATTCCTAATTGTTGAAAAGAAAAAACACCACCATCTGAAACTTTGAAATTTAGAATTGACTATGTGGAACATGCAGGTATTTTTTTATAGTTTCAAAATACACAATGAATAAAATTTAACCTTTTATAAGACAAAGAGAAATATTTGTCCCCCAAATACAACAAATTTATCTGTCTAAAGTAAATTTATTTTACCATTTTTGATTAGTTTAAATACAATTTTAAGGTGAGAGATTTATTACAAAATGCATGAATTTTGAAATGTAGGGAGCATACTCCGTCAAAAAGGCAACGCCGAGCAGGGGAAGATGGTAGACCACTTTTTTTTAATACTGCAGTAGTACATAAAAATAACGTTATAAAGGGTTAACCACTTTTCTTGGCAATAAAAGAATATACTGAGAGTTTAAAAGTATTAAAAAAATCAGTGAAATTGGATGCCTTATTTAATAGTATACCCAGAGATATTTCCAAGCTTTCAACAAAAATTTTTCTGTAATCCATTAATTGCCTTTTCAAAATGCAGCGCATATTTAGTTCAATTAAACATATAAATACGTTTTAATGCACGAGCTATTCGCCCTAGTGGTTGGCTCGAATGCTGAAGGTAAATTTTATGAAAATTAAGTGAGGAAAATAACATGAAATGAAAGTTACATTTCAGTGTGTTGTGAACATTGATGTTATAAGCAAAAACATTACGAGTAATTTGCGATTTTCAAAAAATAAAAAATAAAAATAATCCTCATATTTCTATGAGTATACGCTCTATTCACGTAAAAATGAAAATAGATAATTTCAAGTATGATAATTATATTCTACAATTAAAACGCAAAAGCATTTCGTTCCTTATATTTTACAGGGTGATCACACATACAAAGCGTTCGGGGGTATAGCTGGGAACCCTGCTCATGGGGATTATATCGGGGACTGGCCCTCCAGGTTGGGGGTTGGGCTAGGGACTAACTACCCCACCCTGTAAAAAACCCTATTGTTCAGAAATCTCAAGAAGCAAAAGACGGACGGATCTCAACTATATCAAATAGATCTAGATCAGCGGTTCCCAAACTGTGGTACGCGAAACCTCTCCAGGTGGTACGCGTGCAGGAAACAAAATCTATCTATAATCTATTATTGCTATATTCTATATAATAAAGTTATATTAGCAGTGGTACGCAAAATAGTCTGCAAAAGAAATGGTGGTACTCGAAAAAAAAAAGATTGGGAACCGCTGATCTAGATAGTGCAAGCTGACGGAGACAACCTTGGCTGATAACCGGCTGTAGTGCTTGGGAAGAAGAATATCACACACATATTGCAAATTCTTTCGTTTGTTGCTAGTGTCCTCTTTGGCTTTGGTTCAAAACTTTGGTTGTTATATTTGAGGCCTTATATGTGAGATACACCTCTGTAATGCCAACAAAAATCTTGGAGTATTTTTCCAGATATTTGACCAAACGTTTAAAATCGATACATTAAAAACAATTACGGATATTTGACATAAGGAATCATTCACAAATGATGTCAAGCTTCGAGGGGGGAGGGGGTTCGTGAAATTGTGACAAAGTGTGACAAGGGGAGGGGGTAACAAGATGTGTGACATCGTGCATTATACAACATAGCGTGACATGTGACAAAAGGGGGAGGGGGGTAACAAGATGTGTGACATCGTGCATTATACAACATAGCGTGACATGTGACAAAAGGGGGAGGGGGGTCCGCTGAAGTGTGACATATGTGACAAAAGGGGGGGAGGGGGACAAATATATGTGAAAAAAGCGGTGACATCATTTATGAACGGCCCCTTACCACGGTGTATTTCAGAAAACTCATCCTTGCTTTTATATTACGATTTTTTCATATTCACGTAATTATTTGTTCTCTCGTTATAAACAAAAAAACAACAGGAATTTCCATTTCAGTCAAGATAATAGGTGTTTTGACAAAATATCTTCTATTCTTTTGCCACAAGAACAACACATGTCATACAATGCAACCTTCATTTTATAAGTAAACAATTCACGTGATGTGTGTTGTCATGATTAAATATTTTGACATAAAATCTCCTCAAACTACCCTATATTAAAATGTTGCCTTTTATACAAATCGTATTATATTTTACAGGCGGTGGTCTCTTGCTTCTAAAGCAAGCGTAGCTTTTGTGACTTTTTTCTCAATTGTAGGATAAACATACCTAACTGTTTCGTAAACCGCATACATATGCATTTCGTATGAATTATATGCACTGCTTTTTAGAATTACGTAGGCTGAATTTCAGTTATTTGTTAATATTTGCAATGTTTACTCGTGCTGCCAACAAGTTCAATATGAAAGGAAGTAATATTGCAACATAAAGAGTTTCGTAAAATATTCATAAATTTAGTAAACAATCCTCAGGCTTAAAAACGTAAAAAAAAAAAAAATTTTTTTTCTTTGAAAATGCAAGAAAACAGATATGAGAATAAAGTAGTTATTGTATTTTTTACATTATATATATATATATATATATATATGTATACGAGTAGGGTCACTATGGGGAAGCGAAGGAGGCGATCCTTGATGGGAGATACCCTTTTTGGGGGATTTGTGAGCCCTGTATTAGTTTTGAACGCAAAGTTGCTCTATTAATTTTTGATTTATTGCAGTAACAATGAAATAGTACTTTTCCTTTCTATAATTTAAGTAAGCATCGGTACTTAAAACTGAGAACGGTGCTTGCTTATCTTTGAATCAAAATTATTTTAATTAATAAACAGTTGTATTTTTCTCATTTTAAAGTATGTCATTTTTAACATTGTATGGGACGCTGAAAAATAATTTGAAATAATTTATTTTATAGAGGTATTTTATAGGATTGGGCGCTGTATCGATATAAAACAAAATATGGATTTAAAGCTAATATTGCTGACCAAATTTATGTATTTTAATTTTTACGAAACTTCGAAAGTTGAGTTGTAATTAAATTGCCGTATTTAGATAGAAGTAAAATGTACTCATTTTTGAGTACTTCACGTTCTTATAATAGCTCCGAGTAATTAACTCTTAAATTTGAGAAATGCACGTTCTCATTATTTTGAGTACGCTCAGGAGCTCGAATATGAGTATGTATCAAAACACACATACTCATTTTTGAGTACATACTGGACTCGAATAGGAGTATGTTTCAACACACACATACTCATTTTTGAGTACATACAGGACTCGAATAGGAGTATGTATAAAAACACATACTCATTTTTGAGTACATACAGGACTCGAATAGGAGTATGTATCAACACACACACTCATTTTTGAGTACATACAGGACTCGAATAGGAGTATGTATCAACACACACATACTCATTTTTGAGTACATACAGGACTCGAATAGGAGTATGTATCAAAACACACATACTCATTTTTGAGTACATACAAGACTCGAATAGGAGTATGTATCAAAACACACATACTCATTTTTGAGTACATACAGGACTCGAATAGGAGTATGTATCAAAACACACATACTCATATTTTTGAGTACATACGGGACTCAAATACGAGTATGTATCAAAACATACATACTCACATTTTTGAGTACATACCAGACTCAAATATTGGTATATAAACTTCAAATTTAAGTAAACTGAGTTTCAATTTTTTAATGCATGAACTTTAGACTAAAAAAAATCCTGTAAAATTTACGGTTTTAAACCGGCAGCCGAGTTGGTTGTGGAAAACCGTAAAAATTACGGAGTAAATCCGTAGTTATAATGGTTTTTTACCGTATGAGAAGTTTTTTCCCGTTAAAGTTGCGGAGTAAATCCGTAATCATAACGCTTTTTTACCATAGGAGGAAAGTTTTTTCCCGTAAAAGTAACTCCGTAGTTATAACGGATTTTGACCATACAAGAATTTTTTTCCCGTAACATTTACGGAGTGAATCCGTAGTAACAGCGTTTTTATAAAAATAATTTAACTTTGTGCAAGTAAACAATAATAATAAAATTACACGTTAATTTAAAGCACAAATGAGCAATAAAATGCAGACATATGTTTCGGGATTGCTTGGAATCCCTTTTTCAATGCGACAAGGAGCTTCTAGATGCAAAACATCCAAATGAAGCTTCATTTGGATGTTTTGCATCTAGAAGCTCCTTGTCGCATTGAAAAAGGGATTCCAAGCAATCCCGAAACATATGTCTGCATTTTATTGCTCATTTGTGCTTTAAATTAACGTGTAATTTTATTATTAGCGTTTTTATACTGTACTAAAATATTTTCCATGTTAAAGCTACAGAGTAAATCCGTAATTGCAACTTTTTTTTACCACAGGAGAATTTCCCCGTAAAAGTTACGGGGTAAAGACGTAGTCACGGTTTTTTGCCATAGGAGAAGTTTTTCCCGTAAAAATTACAAAGTATTACAAAGTAAATTCGTAGTCAGAAAGAAATTTTACCATACAAGTTAAAATTTTTCACATAAAAAGTAAAGTAAATTGAAAATCACGACTTTTCTTTCCATAAAAGAAAAAGTGCTCCCCGTAAAAATTATGAAATAAATCTTCATGCTTTTTTTTCTCCGTATGAGACTAGGTTTTCCCCATAAAAGTTGCATACTAAATCCATAGTCAATGTTATTTTATTTACCATATATAAACGAATTTTCTCCAATAAAGTTTTTTAAAAAAATCAATTTTTTAACCACATGTCAAACAAAGGTACAATACCTAAGTTAGACGACCCTCTATAGATTTTTAACCAGCTCATTTAGTCAAAAGTTAATGATAAACAAATGAAAAACCAAAATCTTTATTTCCATCCTCTTTCAAATCAGCATTATCAAAGTTAAAGTGCTGGCACTTCACAACTAACCTTTTATTAATAACAAATTTTTAAGTTTCAGTGAAATGTATAGCATATAATAATTGTGATTATCTTCATGAGTGAGAAATACAATACTTTCAACATTCATTGCAAGTATGTTATCCATCATTTAAATTAAGTATAAAAGTTGAATACTGCCCATATAAACAATACTTATATTTGATCCTTTATTTTGAATTTATTTCCATAGACAGTGAAAACAAATTTTTTCAACCTCTTAATGATAAAATATCCATATGATTTTAGCAAAGTAGTTATGAAATATATATTGGCTATTGTTGTATCATATAGAATATGTTAAATCCCACTTAGTTTCAGCAAGTGTTGATATAATACACAGCATGATGTCATTTATTTCATATTTTCAAAAGTAAAAAGTTCACTAATTAAAATTGCTTTTCACATTAGTATTAAATTTTGTATATAATATTTTCAAATTAAATTTCCTAAATTAAAAATCTTAATGTTTTAGGAAGAGTTATTCTACTTTAATATATGCAGTTTTAAAACTTCGTGAACTTACAAAATTAGAATCATCCAAATTACTGCAAAAAAAAAATCAAGCCATGATTACAAAGCAATAACAAATGAAAAACTTGGACACTATTAAAAAAATTAAGTTGTTTATTTTCATAATATAATTTTCAAAAACAAAACATGTTTAACACCATTTAAAGTCCATAATTTATTTAACAAAGTCAAAACTTTGGGTTCATGGCAGTCTTTTTTTTTCTTGGTCTTTGATGCTTTGAAGTCTTTATAGGGGTTCATCTTTAGAAAACACCTGTAAAATAAGATTGGACAGAGAATTCTACATTGATTTTTATATGTTGAAAGTTTAACAATATTTATAGCTCATTTTTAATAAAATGTATGTACAATCAAACACTATGCCAGTGCTTGTATTTTTGCCAAAACTGAGGGAAAAAAAAAGGCAAAAATGATTCAGAACAATAAGTAAAATTATTCATTGTTCTGAAATAATGTGTAATAAGGTAACATGGGTCTAAATATTTAAATAAATTTTTGGTGCATTAAGCAAAAAAAAAAAAATTGCTTTTAATTTTTGACAAACAGCAGTTTACAAAATTTAAATTTTTCTAGGCTTTATTAAAAAGTAAAAATCCAGAAAAAACCAATTTGAGAATTTAGGGTATAATAGAGGATAATAGGCTATTACTATTTATTTTCCCTTTGTTTTTTTTTTCAAGTTTGTTTTACCCTTTAGCTGTCCCATTGAGTCATATTGACCCAGATACAATTTTAATTTCTTTACTTTTCTATGCTTTTTATATGTTACATATTCTTACATTATATTAAAATTAAGACGCAATGTTTTACTTTTATTATACCCAATTTACTAAAATTTTAATTCGGGTCTATATGACACAACATGACCACTTATGTGATGTCTTGATAGATAACTCAAGGGTTAATTCTTATTACAACCAGAGTCCGACAAAAATCCAAAAATCTTAGGAGCCAATGAAAATTTTTTAGGAGCCAGCTATAATATTTTAATTTGGCGCCACCTGAAAAACTAGTCGCCAATCCCTATTTTTTAGTCGCCCGGGCAACCTGGCGCCCGGGATTTGTCGGACCCTGATTATAACGGTGTTATAAGTTGAGTACTATCACTCAATAATAAAAATTACTTTATAACTTTATACAAAAATTTGAGGGGAAAATAAAAGGTTACAACTTTATCATCTCATCAGAAAATTAAGTTTAAAACAGGGTAAAATTTATATATATATATATTTTTATTTTGGCTAAGCTGTAGTATAATCCGCCCCCCCCCCCCCCCTGTAACAAAAACCATGAACAGCCCAGCATCAAAGCTTTTAACCTCTTTCATTGATAACTTTTTATCAATGGCCACCATGTATGATGTCACAGCAGAGTCCTCAGGGATCATTCATAAATGATATCACACTTTGTGGGGAAAGGGGGGTTTAGGAAATTGTGATAAAGTGTGACAAGGGAGGGGGTAACAAGAAGTGTGACATCCTGCTTATGCAACATAGCATGACATATAACAAAGGGGAGAGGGGAGTCAAATATGTGGGAAAAAAGCGTGACATTTTTTATGAACGGTCCCTCGGCTGAAAGTTGGCCAAAATCTAACAAAAATACATAATAATACATAACCAAGGATGATAGGCAAAGATTAAAATTAAGCTGTGCTCAGTGAGAAATTCGTAATGTCCGGCCCCCAGTAGCAGAAATCGTGCAGCATGGCAGGCAGTGAGTACTGCAGATTTATCTTGAAGCTTGCAGATTAATTAGCCATCTCACAAAATTTAAAAAAAAAAAAAAAGTGAGAAGGGAAAAAAGTTTCCGTTTTTTAAATGATTATATTTTCCCCCCAGGATAAATACTTTTCCTTCCTTTCAAACATTAAACTGTGTTGTATTGTCCTTACTTCATTTTCTCTCAGCTTGCATTAATTGCAAGTTCAATTTTAAATTTTATTAATTTATTTATAAATTGAATAATTATAACATTTATTTATTGTCTGCATGTATTATTGTTATATGTCGACTATTTTAAAATGCATAGCTTGCTATTTTTAATGATTGTAAATTTGGTTCCACTTCATTTGGTGCTGCATATAAATTTCGACTTCTGAAACTCATGCTACAGATTGATACAGAAAATTCTACACCGGGGTCCTGCTTTGTGACCATAAAACTATAACTAGCCTTTTTCTGTAATGCTACTAAAATTGAATGCAACTGGAGAAAGAGTTTTAGTTCTTTAGATTTAACTTTTCTCACATGTTAGTAAATATTGCATTTTTTAAATTTGTGCTACAAAAGATTAATCTTAAATTAAAATAATAATAATAATAAATGTAGATTTAAAAAAAAAAATCTGTGAAAGCACATTATATGCTTTAAGATGTAGCCAGATATTAAAATTAACAATATATTTTGGATGTGCTGCCAAAAGGAACTAATCCCAAATAAAAAAAAAAAATTCGAAATTTGGTCATTTATGAGAGGAAATTCTATTTGCCATACAAAAAAAACACTTAGTTTTATTTAAAACAAGAATGCTTACACTTTAATCTTAATTAACTAAAGTATAACTAAGTCAGATAAAAACATGCCATAAAACTTTGTCACTTACCAGAAAAAATCAAACATGGTGTATTTGGTATTATGGCCATGTTTTCCACCTCCTTAGCAGTTACCGCACTCTGAAAATGAGGAAAAAAAAAATTACAAAGGTATATACATAAATATAGCTTTATATATTATAATAGGGTATTACTGTTATTTATTTTGATTGATGAAAGCAACAAAGGAAAAGATTTTCTGCACTTTGTAGATGAAAGTAAACCGATTTTAAAAGACAAGTTAAAAAAAAAAAAGCATTTTCAAAAAATTTTACTATTGCACGGGTTGATTTATATTTTCCTCCCAATAGTAATTAGATTAATATTAGCAATAACAATATTTAATAATTAAGGTGGGAACTCAAATCAAACATTTAAAATCATTCAAATAAGTATTTTAACAAAAACTACTGAATTTATTTATAACTAGCAACACCCTCATATTCTGCTTTCAAATGATGCAGTATCGAAAATCATGCTTATGTTATAAATATTTTAGTTCCCACTACTGTCCTTTCTCGCCAAACGATTAATAAAAAACGGACCACCGTTAAAATTTCACTTAAAATTATCAATAAAAATTGCAGTTCTACACCGTTGAAGAGTAGTCGTGACTATTGATTTGTTTTAAAGCATCAACAAAGTATTTTTTTTTCTTGATCATTGATATATAATTTGCTATAACATTCGGGACTTGTACATAATTTGTTTACTCTTCTAAACAATTCCTAGTCTTTCTAAGTGTGAAAAAATCATGTTGACAGCATTTTAATATTAAATATCTACAAAAATACATTTTATCAACAGTCCTAATAAACAAGTACAACCTTTTAGGAATGTATTAGTACACAAATTCTGTAATTAGCAGGTCATTTGTCCTCGCCCAAATAGATTATTTTTCTACTAAGTTAACTTTTTGCTTCGAGGGGTACTTCACAATCCAGTGATCAAGAACTGAATAATTTTAAAGTAAAGTATTAGGGATCATTCATAAATGATGTCACGCTTTGAGGGGGAGGGGGGTGTTAGTGCAATTGTGACAAGGTGAGGGGGTAACAAGTGTGACATCATGCTTATGCAACATAACGTGACATGTGACAAAGGAAAGGGGGGAGGGGGTCAAATATATGAAAAAAGCGTGACATCATTTATTAATCGTTCCTTTAAATCTAATGATAACAAATTTACTTTTTCCAAATTCAATTAAAAATTTTGCAGATATGAACAGACACTTGTCCTTTGCTATATCCACCACAATGACCTGTTGATATACTCCTATAATAATAATGGAAAAATGGTCATGCACAGAAGATAATCAGACTGCACCTTGAAATGTCCCAGGGCGGAAGAGCTCTGAGCATGACAAAATATTTTTTACTAATACGAAAAGATTTTAAAATATTGAAGTGTTTTTTTGGTTTTAAATAGCACATTTTCTCCTTTCCAACTCTACCAAATTTTCAAAATTTCAGTTTACAACCTTGAGCCACATGTTTGTGTATTTTAGATAATTTTATTGCAAAACTTCTGCTTATATCAATGAAACCTTTTAGAATTGCTATTAAGAGTTGGACGCACGCTAGAAAGAAAAATGATGAAATTTGGTTTGTTTATATTTACAAAACAGATTATTTTTGGTCATAAATAGCATTGTTCTAAAATAGCACTATTCTGAGCTTTAATTTTGCGTGGATTTAAATTAATGATGTGTAAACCATCTAAACATTTAACTAGAAAAAGCAACATAACACACCTGACCACATGAAAATATTGAGCTGCTTATGTCTACTACAGAAGTATCTAAAATTAAACCTTAGCTCTTATGAATTGTTTAAGTATACCTGCCTGTTTAAACCAAAATATCTGTTTTTTCTCTTGAAATATCTTTTTTTCTCTCATTCATTGGAAAGGGGAAAATTTACTATTTACAACCGAAAAAATTCTGGTTTGCAATTGTAAACAAACCCACACCAACACATTTAATACATTCAAATGGTAATGATTGTGATCAATTAATATACACGTAAATAACTAAGCAGTAATAATAGTAATGCAATAAAAATAGTAAAAGGAGAATTTTGTTGACGCTGAATTTAGTAAACATTATTTCATGCTTTGAAAATTTTCCGGTAGCAAAGCGTGGATATTTCAGGAAATAAAATTTTAAAGATTTGAGTGTAAAAAAGGAAAACCTAGGATTACCACAATGTAGTGGTGAAAGAGAGCTTTCATTTAATACTAAAATTTGTAATTGAGAGTTGCAATGTTGAAGAAGAGCTGGAAAATTACTTAGTTTGTGGTATTCGCATCCT
Source organism: Octonoba sinensis (assembly GCA_038502835.1). Taxonomy (NCBI): domain Eukaryota; kingdom Metazoa; phylum Arthropoda; class Arachnida; order Araneae; family Uloboridae; genus Octonoba; species Octonoba sinensis. Next base: position 47,237,233 of record CM076603.1, read on the forward strand.
AAATCAATCTTAAAAAACAACTTCAAAAAGTTAAATAGTTAAAAAATTTCAAATGCTGGAAAGGTTAAGTGTGTTGGCACAAATGGGATTCCACTGTAGCAAAAAATTCCATGATGAACTTAGAATTCTTAAGAGAAGTGCAAAAGGGGTACCAAAAATGCTGTCGATAATGTAAATAAATTGAAATCTATCAAAACAGCTTATATTTGTAAATTAATGGGAGAACTACATAATTATTGATTTAGAGAGGAACTGTATCCCAGATGGAGTTCCAAAATTGCAAAAATTTATTTGACATTATAGAAATTAGAAAACTGAAAAAAAGGGCTCAAAAAAACCTTCTAGAATGGAAAAATCGACTATCTGAAAATCTGACATCAAAAGCTTAACTAGTGAAATTAATACTTAAACCGTGGTATAAATAGGAACCCTGACACTTATTAAACATGACTGAAGCATTAGAACATGAAAAATTTTAGCAGAAATTTAAGAAATTTTGAAAAAGCAAAATTGCATCAACGCTAGAACAGCTGCGGCAAAGTTAGATAATATGACTAAGATACTAATAATCTTTCAGAGAATGATTAAAATGATATTAATTAGAAGGAGGAGAGATGCGCACTGCTTAATGAAGGCTTAAAATCCATTTTTGAGTGCCTGTGGCCTAGTTAAGGGGCTTCTGAGTGCTAAAAAACCTCTATAAAAGACAAATTTTACGAAGGTTGAAAAATGCTGAAACAATTAAAATATAGGAATTCTGGAGCTAAGTAACTACTCATTGTTGTGCAGGGCTTGAATAGCTAATAGAATAACTGAAAAAGATTTAATAATTAGTAAAACTGTACTCCCCACAGACGAGAATTTAGATAAGACTCTAGGGGAGGAAGGGGGCCAAAAATTAAGAGAAAAACTGGAAATTGCACTGAATTTGCAGTAATTTTAAGTGAACTTGGCAGATTGCGTGAAATAAAATAACATTTTATCGTTCGAAAAGTAGTCATGATAAAAATTAAATAAAATAAACAGTGATTTTGAATGCAGCGTGCAAAAGGGCACTTTTTGAAGAAGTTAATTCTTAAGCATTAAATTACTAGTTGGGTAAATAAATTCTATTTCTTTTGATTGTACAGGGTAAAATAAGTAGTTAAATACCTTTAATTATTATAAATGGATGGGAGTTAACACGAAATAATTTATACCTATGAAGATATTAGTGAGTTAGAAAACTTAAAGGCAGTTCTTAGGGTTAAGATAAATTTAATACTCAATAAAAGTCAATACTTCTCATTTTCATTTTTAATACAATACTTAATAAAAAAGTTTGTTAGTTTATTATTGTTAATGGATTCAAGTTTTTCAAATCACTCCTACTTAGATTATACACAAAAAGAAAATTATAAAGCATAGAAGAAATGATGAAAAACTGTTTCTGAAATTCAGGAGCAAAACACGTGCAAAAGACATTAGCTAAGAATTAGGCAATGGACTTTGATTAAATAACGATTATTTGCATAATAAGAAGTAAAATAATATTTCTTACTTTCTAAGTTAGCGTAGAATTCCATCATTTTCCATTCTTCCAGCTTTTCCTTAAAGAACTCCATTGTTGTTTTCCACCAGTCGGCAGTTGAGAACGCACATGGAGCTGAGTGAGTACGCATGTGTTCAAAATCACCGGCGTATTCTTGCGCGCTACGTAACACATTTGCTCAAGATATAGTTCGTAATTTCGAAGAGTGAAAACTTGTATGTTCTGCACGTTAAAAGGTTCATAATAATACACGGATTCACTAAATTATTTCTTTTGCCATTTTTAATATGCGATTATAATGACAAGTGATTATATTTAGATCTACCCAGAAGCTCATTTTTAAATCAGAATCATCACTTGTATTTGAGCGCTTAATGTTCTCGTTTTTGAGTTAATTTTACTTAAAGAAAAACAAGTACATGGAAGTACTCATTTTTAAGTAGATTTTTTTTAACAGTGTATAGGAATTCAAAGAGTTTATGGCATCAGGTACATTTCACAGTTAACACAATATTTATCGATATTATAATGGGTTAAAATTACGTTTTGGTGCTTGTTTTATTTCATTTTCTATGTATGCGACACACGTAGATATGTTTTAATTATTCAATAAATAAATAAAAAAGCAGCAAAAATTTTTAAATAAAATAAAATAAACGTGCAGATTACTGAAAGTGCGGGCAGCATAAACGATTTTCGTAGCTCAAATACTGGAATGTACAAAGAACGCACAAGAAACTAGATTTAAAAATCAGAAGTCCCTATCCTTTAGTGACTTTTCATAAATGCATGCTATAAATCTCTTTTCAACATCAGAGCTTAAGGTGATAAGTCAATACGTTGAATTTGAGTTTGATTAAATATTTTTCAATTTTTCAAACCGAGAACATGCGAACATTTTTCAAACCGAGCTCGGGCAGTCAGAGTAACGATTTGAAGTAGCAAATAGTCGCCTTCCGTTGTATCTAGCACCACAAGGGTGAAAGTGCGACTTAGCTCATGCAACACACGATAGACGTAAGCCTCATCCAACTCAGAACGATATTTTAGATATAGATCAAAGGCGGTCAACCATTATACACATCAACCCTAGAGGTGTTGCTTTATTTCTGAACATTGATGAATTTGTGACCACAGTGGATTTAACGTGCAACAGTCACCATCACAATTGAAATGAATAAACTCGCAATTAAAAAGGCGTCAAATATTTACTGCAAAGAAATTGAAATAGAATGTATAGAGTAAAACACATATTCAAATGACCCAGTGATATGAGAATGGCGACTCTTAGAAAAAGGATGGCATCAAAACAGCGATGGTAAAGTACCACACAAAAACAGCCCGGAACGGATCGCAAAATATTCCATTGCGTTGTTTAGATTGCTTAGTCTAGTATTCCATTTTATTCGTATTTTCTATCTGTAAGTGATGAAGAATGACAATTTCACTTTTGTATAAAAAAAACCATTTGGATTCGGAGCGAAAAGCCTTTTAGGCGTTGTCTACATTTTCATTAAAAGGAAAGAACCAGATAGAAATACTCGCGAACTTGTGTTTTTAAAATTAGCAGCACGTACATTTGTGAAAATACAAAATTATTTTGCATTTTAAAAACACGGTACGTGCATTTTTAGTACATATTGTTAAGGGTTCGTCAGACTTTAAGCATATGATTAACTCCTTGAACTATCGAATAATTTAATTACAAGTTATGTACAGTATTTACTTATTTTTAAGTACACAAAACTAACTCAAGAAGTCCACACATTACAGTAAAACCAACGGTAATATCGAATTTATCTTTCAAATACGAATAAAATCAAGCTTGAAGCTTACAGCACAATGGCTCAACTGACATACACTCGATAAAGACTGAAACTGAACTCCTTTAACTTCTCGCCAACGCTCCGTATATAACATCTTGGGTCACATGACGTAAATAATCGAGGACATTCTAGCAAAAACTAGGATTATCTATCATGAACGGAAATCGCAAAGATTGGCGAGAAACAACATCTACTCTTAATTTCGTAACTATATGCACGAGCCCTGATACAGGACGAGCAATAATTTCCTGATGCATTGCAACTACTTAGAAAGTTTGCGTATTTGAAAAACCTCTGTAGCAATGCAAAATTTGACACGTACCATCATTCAGCTTAATGGCTAAGATGTAGTTTTTCATATCAAAATGTATGACGTAATTAATGATGCAGTTGAGATGATCAATTTGTTTATAACATTTTTCATCCTTATTTCACACTAGCCGTCATTGAGGGACAGCTAGCAAACCCTTTGAACCAATTTATGAATCCTTAAAATCATAAAAGAGAAATTGGAGAAAAGCTGATCCATAACTTAAGAAAATACATGGGTGTATCAAATGAGAACCTCGCCCCTTATCAACATGCACCACGTCAGAACAGCGATCAGTGATTCGTTTCTTGAGTACTGAAGGTGTCAAACCAATAGAAATCCATCGCAGGATGACGGTACAGTATGGTGATTCGTGTTTGTCCCTGCAGCAAGTGTATAAGAGTGATTCTACAGAAAACCTGCATTTTAAGTCACAAAAAAATAAAATGAAAATTATTATTAACATTGCTTATTTTTTTATTTAACTTGTAAAAATACAATGTTTTCTGAGTTATAATTGAAAACTTTTAGATATTAGAAAAAATAAATAGTAAAAAAAATCTGTCCACAGAAGGTGATATGTCACTTCTGTGGACTGTCATAAGCCAGAGTTGTACTATTTCAATAGTTGTAGCTGAATTTTGTCACATTGAATATTTTTCAAAAAGAAAGCTTGTCACAAGGTTTTGCATCACTTCTGTGGACATTCTAAAACATTTTAAAAAACAACTCTCTAGATGGCAGTACTTATTCTTTCGTAGTGGCAAATAAAAGAAGAAGCAGCCATGTTGGAAATGCAAGCAAGTTGCTTTGAATAAGTTTGAAATCTTTTGGGTAAGAATTTGGTATTTATGTTCATTCGTAATCTGTTCTGCTTATGTCATCAACTCTGTGACCGTTTTTAAAATACCAATTTAAAATTATATTTTTTATTCAACGTGCCATATTGAACAAAATATTATATTCTAAATGTTATAAATGGCACAAACTAATAGAATTGACCCTAATATAATTATTCAATAAATCAGAAGTTTTCATCACTTCTGTGGACATCCCGTCTATCGCAGAAAATTTACGCCATGATTTGGCAGCTATATGTATTCATCTGAAACCAATTTTTCAAGAACTTGAACTAGAAACACTACAGATACTAAGTGATGGGCCAAGCACTCAATATCGAAATAAAACAAATGTTATATCTCTTAAGAGCATTCATTGAAAAAGAAACAGGAGCAAGTACATATGTTTGGCATTTCTCAGAAACTAGTCATGGCAAGGGGGCGAATGATGGTGTGGGAGGAACCCTAAAAAGAACTGCGGATAATATTATTGCACATGGTAATGATATTACTGGACAAGATGAGTTGTTTGTTTCTCTGCTAAAAACAAGATGCCCTGGTAGCTAAAGATACTGATGTAGAAATGAAGAAAATTGATGAAAAAATAAATATCGTAACATTTAAAGGTACAATGAATCAGATTACTTGATCAAAGAAAAACAAGCACTTTCTAGATGCAAGACGTCTGAGCTGTATAACGTACAAACCTGAAGAAAATTGTGTCCATTTCTTAAATTCCTGTTCATTTTGATGATGATCATAACAGCTCCAATTTAGATGAACTTGAAGCAATGAGAAATAAATGATTGTCTGCTTTGAAGGAAAGAAAAATTTTAAGAAGCATTATATAGGAGTTGTTACAGAAGAGCATCAGACTGAGTGCAAAGTGAACTTTTTAAGGAGATCTGGAAATAAAGTTTTTTCTTTTCCTCAACAGGTTGATTGTCGTAACAGAAAGATGGGGGGTTACAATGTAATAGGCATTTTTACGACCAGCGGCGACAGTCCGTCTGGACCAACAATAGCTGAAGATATTTTCTCAACAAAGGCCCATTGGAGGGATAAGATAAATACAAATTTTATAACTCAAGATGGCGGAGGAGGCAACAACACCGTGAGAACACCAGAAGCAAAACGCTCTGATTGCGTGGGATCTTCGTACCGCCCCCAGATAAACTCGCCAGCCAACGGCCGACGGGAAGCGCCCTGGTTGGGAGAAATCTAAGAAAAGATGGGAGGCCAGAAGAGCCTGAATTGGTCAAGACCTCCCATCAACTCAGCAAGGGGCTTTTGGTGAATTAAAACAAAAAACATCATCAGAAAACATGGTCAGAGAACACGAGAGTTACATAAGAACTGCATCAGAGGATGGTCAGAGAACACGAGAGTGACATAAGAACTACATCAGAGCATCATCAGAGCTGGACAGAGGTGATCAGTTTTTCCCTGAAACCACTTCATCTTCCAAGGCAGAGATGGGCCCCTTCTGTACAATTTTGATTGACAACATCTGCCGTCTATAAAATAGGCGCGGCACGCCTCTTCTGCAAGCAGGACTATGATGATCACCATTCGCTTCCGGACGAGGAAGGATCGCCCACCGACACATATGGACTAAAATTCACAACAAGTGCTGCCGTTGGATCCGGACATGGTTCGTTCCCTGCACATTTCATTTTCCTTTTTAATAGTAGTCTCATGGGCCTAAGTTAATATCTATATAAGTGAATAAATTAATCTAGTTAACCAAAAGAATTTGTGTTTTATTGTCTATGCCACTTTGCGTATCACGCGCCCTGATGTCGTGAACCTGGCCGCGACATTGATGAAGAAATAGTTGATACGAAAACGTAATTAATATTTTAAAGTTTCCAACCAGGAACAGAAGAGGTTGTTATATATTTGAAGATGATTTAACACCATTCCCAAACTTAGAATAAATTTCCGTAGTTAGTAGTGTAACTTAATCTGTTACAAAATTTGTTTTGCCTATATTTTTTACTTAATTTACTTTCTTTTTTTGTCATAGAACAACTGGATTACTGGTGTATGTCAATAAATTTTGTCTGATTATTAAATGCCAAATTTTTTTTGCATAAACTCGCTGTTTTTTTCTGTTTTTCCCATCAGAAATTGTATGTTTTCAGCGATATCACTTCTGTGGACTGCTAAATTCTTCTTAATTTTTTTTCACAAAATCAAAACGGAGTTGATCTGTGCGACAGATGTTATAGATATATACATATCATAAGCCAACCTTCATATTTTTTTGAAGAATTTATCTTGATTTTTTTAATTTGAAAATTTATGTAGTCAAATTGCAGGTTTCCTGTAGAATGACCCATAAGTGGTGCAGAAAGTTTAAAAGTGGTATCGTATCAATAGAGGATGCCAAACGACCTGGTCAGGCGCACCGTGTAGTGACAGACAAACATTACGCAGGCGGAAGAACATGTTATGGACAACAAGCGTATAACACTGAGTGAAATTGCCAAAACTGTGAAGATTATTTACGGTTCAACGCAAAATATTGTCCATGATGTGCTGAAGTTCAATAAAGTTTCTGCAGGATGGGTTCCATTTAAATTGACTTCTGAATTGAAAGAACGCCGCGTGGATGCCTGCCCACTCATACACTTGCTGCATGGGCAAAAAAGAATCACCATACTGTACTGTCAGTCTGCGATGGATTTTTATTTATTTGACACTTTCACTAATCAAGAAAAGAATCCCTGATCGCTGTTCTGACGTGGTGCATGTTGATAGTGGTACAGTCATATTGCAACTGATGTTACTGCTAGTGTGTGTGCAGCAAGGTCACTACCTCACCTGGTGGTCACTGTGTGAACTTCAAGGAACATTCCTGCCATCTACCAGATCAATCCTACAAGTTTTTGAAACTTTATAGCACTTTTAAGCTTTTCATTTGATACACCCTCGTACAATCTGCCCCAACCCCAGCCGCTCCTAGCCCTCTCTGTTTTATCATTTCTGTTTACTTCAATGATGAAACGTACTGAACAAAGAAACCTTCTGAAACAATATTTACATTCATTCTAGCGATAATAATTCATAATTGCTTTAATTTGCTGGTGAAACCAGTATACATTTAAGCCAGCAAAACTTCATTTTCATTATCATGCATTATTCAGTCACTCAATTGACAACATTTAAGAATTCTAGTATTAAATCTAATCAAGTAAAATTTATATTGCTGTATAGAAATATTATACTTAAATGTAAATACAGTTATTCAGTAAACTCGTTAATAACAATCTAATCCAGGATTTACATCAACTATGTCTTCAGGCATTATATATTAAACGGTATTGACAATCCTGTTAGAGCAAGAATGAATAAATAAAGCAGACTCGTTAAATCTGGATTATACTAATACAGTATCATATCGTTAGATACTAGATAATATTTGCTTTTAATGACAGAAGGAATTGCTATCTATTTATTCCCTACAATCTATCAACTACAACTTATTTTGGTTTTAGGTGCATTTTTATACCAATCATCCAATTGAATTTCAAGTGATTTACCCAAAAAGCAAAAATAAATGTTACAATGCTGCTTATAAAAAAAATGCATTGAATAAGTTTTAAATTGATATTTATCACACAGATTTTTCTTAAGAGAGAAATAAATTGGTTTATATTCAAAAGAGAAAGGGAAATGTTGATAGTAGCATTGCCTTTCAGTATGCATTAAGTCATAAAAGCTGCGTGTACGGCTTCATCTTATACCCTATCAATGCGAAACATCCAGAAAGTCTCTCATCCATAATACAAAAGTCCAGTTTCCGGAGGGAGGTTAGAAAAATAAATAAGAACAAAATCTCGCTGTGTGGTTTTCACGACCATTTCCTTTTCGATTATTTTCCTAAGAAAGAATAAAACCTCAAAAACGCTTTTTTTTCTTTCCCGTAAATGTAAAAAAAAAAAGGATGGAAGAAGGTTTAATCTATCGTATAAATATCGTTAAAAGTAAGAAAAAGTCAAAAATAAGCTAAGTAATTAAACAAATATTGAAAAATAAAAAAATTGAAAGCAGGGTTTTGAGAGGGGGGGAAATGTCGGTCTGCAGGTCTGTCCGAAATGCATTTTTCAATAAACATAAAGCCTGTTTTCATATCTGTCTTGACGATTTTATATATTTTTTTGGAATTTTATGAATAGTATATGATTTGTTCATTGCAGCATAAAAACTAAACTGAGCGGCGTGACAGTTCGTTAGGTGCCATAACCTACTGTACTCATCCCAGTTTTTGACACCGAGGGCCCTGGGATGCAGAATCAGATGTTCCGGTCAGGTAGTCAGCCTGACGTGGAACCCCAGTATTTAATCCTCAAGCATGCTTGGTCCTCATTGTATTGACCGTACTGAAAGGATAAAACACTGAATCTACTCTGCCCAGCCCGGGAATCGAACCCCGGACCTGTGACATAGTAGCACGGAAGGCTACCACTCGGAAGGCCACTGGGCCTTGCAGCACAGATGCAAAATATTCACTAAGGCCATCTCGGAGGGGTTTTTTGGGGGTAAGGGGGGCTGGGAGCAGCGGTTGTTTATTATGTTTGTAATTTGATACTGTTATAGTACGTTTACTAAAAACATGATAATTAACACAAATCCAGACAAACTGGATTTTTCAAAGTTGAAATTTACAAAGAAATTCCTAATGACCAGGTCATTTTTAAATTCATTGTGGCTCCTGTTTCAATATTTGTTTAGTGAAAATGTACATTACCATAAAAAATCATGCATTTTTAGAAATGGAAAAATATCTCATACACGCATATAAATGTGTTACTTTATGTAATGTGTAATGGCCTAAGCTTCAGTAGACGGAATTATTTTAATCATATTTTTTTTCTTACTAGTACTTACTAAGTTTCTAAAGTTCTGAGTATTGTAAGATGGAGAATCAGAAACGAAAAGAAGGCGAGAGATTGAAATTCCAGCACAATGGGGAATTCTGATCTGTGTTTGAAGAAGGATTTGCCCTGAACTTGGCGGGTTTCCGTGTTTGCTTTAGTGCCTCTGCTTGCTTTAGTTTATTTAAACACATGTTAGCAGACGAATGGACCGTTGTGTGCAAATATAACTAACTGAAACTTTAAAAAGAGAGATTATTCAAATGCAAAGCAGGTGTTTGAGAAGTTTGTATTAAAGAGTAGGTAATATTTTAAATAATTCCGAATTTCGTCTTAGATTTTCATCAGGCGTTTTTCTTTGGGGCAATGGACAATTTTGATTTATATACTTTGAAATATTTAAAAGATTTTGTTTGATTTATGGACTGTGTGAAAGAATAAATGTTAAAATGTATCGATTTTAGGTTATGGTTTTTTTACTGAAGAGCACAACAAAAAATCTATCATTTATGAACAGTAGTTTATACTTATCAAACTGACGACAACATCATGTCGCAAACCATCAGTTTGGAAGATAGTTTGCAAAAATAGAAAGTGTTTCTGTATGTCGTATTGGCCAGAAGATTTGACCAAAGCGCATGAAAACAGAAGAAATATTCAGTTTACGGCATAAAAACGTGTACTTGTCGTTTTCTAAAATTCGGTTATGTTCTTTCTATATTCCAATTTCAAGGAAGCCATTTATATAAACTCAGTAAAAGTATTTATTGTCAGCTTTTTTCGTCTTTTACAATTAAAAATCAAGGATCCTTCTGCACGTGAAGAAAATTCCTAGATATTTTAAAATTTATTACAAAAGGGTTTACTTAATTGTTTTTAAGCATGAAAATATGCAAGTTTCGTCGAAGACCGGGGAAAAAAACTACTTCTTAAAATCTTTCCTCACTTGCCACTTCCTGGCATTCAAATCGCATGATTCGTCTTGCTTTTGATTTCTTTTCGAAAATATATTTCATTTATTTACTTATATTGACGAGATTTCAATATTGAACGGACGTACTAATAAAACACGGAATGCAAACTTAAGTGAAGTCACTGTGTTCCATAAGAAAAAAAAAGTGTAATAGTATCATAATTGAATGGGGCGGGGCACATAGAAGAAAATAATCGATAAACGATGGAAAGGATGCGTGAAGGGGACGATACAAAAACTCACATCCTGAAAAACGACTGTAATGTGTTAACTCTGAAAATTAAATTTACAGGGAATGTTGACTGTCTAGTAATATACTGGCTTAAGGCGGAAACTAGGAAAGCTTTTTACATCTTCTGTGAAAACTAATTTCTTCATCTTTAAAACTAAAAATAGTAGGAACTGCTATGATGATAAACACCTAAAAAGAAAATAAATAAATCTAAATTATCTACATGCTAAGAGATGTGTACATGCTGATACCATAATCTGTGGTACAGTATTATGGTATCAGCAATTTCAGGTTAGAAAGTTTCCAGTAAGGAAATATATCTAGCCTCCTAGCATTACTTTTCAGAGTATTTGTTAAGAATCTAGAACATCAACTTTATCAAAAAACAGTGCTTATTAATTGTTTACATATTCATTAAATTACATTAAAAAATACTTTCCTTCGAGACACGTTTGAATAATGTTTATAAGAAAGCTTTCCTGATAGGCGGAAAAACAGTCTAGATAGCGTTCGAATTCCGGAACAAACGTATCGATCAGTTCAAGCTTTAAACTTGGCTGAAGCACTTTTAAAGAATACACAAGTTTGATGAAGATGAATAATTTCCTTAATTAACTAAAGTATTTAAATTTGTTGGCTTGGAGTACGCTAATAAGTCACTGGGCTATGCAAGAGCCTTGAAACGAGGAAACAACTTTTTCCTTCAGAGACTTTCCTATCTCTGTTCAACTTCCGGAAAATAGAATCTTCTGTATTATTCTATTAAAGCTTAAGTGGTTTTCGATAATATACCTAATGGGTTTCTTGCAAGGCATTTTACTGCGACTAATTAATTAAAATGTGTGTGTAAATTATTATTTGGTTTATGAATGTTTTTTAATAATTTTTACTCAAAAATCATTAGATTTAATAACAAAATATAAAACTTCAACGATAATAGCAACTAATGCGTCATCTATGGAATACATCGTAGAATATTTTTTGAGGAAGAATGAGCACTTTTGAAATTTTTAAAGATAAAACAAGAAATGTGTGTATTAATACTACCTATGTACGGTTAAACATGTTTTAGCATGATTATTTAAAATGGAACAATGTTTTCATTTCGTTGTGTGTAAGTTTATAAAGATATGCATTTTCCTTTTTATCTTAGTCTCTATATGTGTAGAACTGTTTCTCAAACTGTGCTTTGAGGAGCACTTAACGGTCTGAAAAACAATTTCCAGTGCTCCGCGAAAAGACATTCTCAAAGTAAAAAAAAAAAAAAAATACTAAACATATTATAGAATTATACATTAAATATTTTGTCATGTCTAGTGAAGAAAACCCAGTGCAAAAATAGATAACTCTTATATATAAGCCGCTTAAGTGTCTGTTTGTGGCCGATAGCTTATTCCGAATTTCTTACTCCGAGAAAACTGCATCGTGCTGTCATCTACATAATTGCTTCTATAATGAAAATTACAAATAATCAAAACATTTCTCTAGCATTTTGAGTGAGGCATCACTAGATTTGCAATCTCCGTTAAAAATTAATGTAAACGCGAATTTAATTTAATCCTTCTTTCTTTGTTTTAATCTATTTATCGTCTGCGCTTTTTATATATATATTAAAGTGGAAGAGCTCTTTTTTCCAGTTTCGTTAAAACTATTGTTTTGACGATGATTATATTGAATATAAATAAATATTTTTCACAAACAATTTGATTATATAGTTAAATAATAATTTTATTTTACAGATTATTATAACTTAGATGCTTTTTTGGTAAGAATATTTTTTTCCGAAATAATTATGTGTTTCTTATTTATTCATTAAACTTTAGTGTTCCACCCGATAAATATATCTTTGATTTGATGTGAATTTCCGGTTACTGGGATAATTGTATATTTATAATATCTAGAACAACGGTCATTTCGTATGACCGCCGGGCTTACTAGTAAAGAGATAAACAAATAAACGGTGAAGTCTAATGTGTTTCAAACCTAAAGTGCGAACATGGCTTGTCTCATCAATGCTATTTTGTCGTTCTATTTACTGACTACAATATATGGCGGTGAGGTAAAATTAAGCTTGCCTCTTGAAATTTACAATATCAAACATGCTCCATGACCCAACAAATGCTTGAGAAATAGGAACAACTACAGATTTCTGATAATTTAGTTCCAGCTGTAATAAGAATTATCTCGAATAACTTAAAAAGCAATGCAAATGAAGGCATGTCATTCGTGCTCGAAGAAAAACTCATTAAAATATACGAGGTGTGGCAGTTAAACTCAGATAATTTTTTTAATGAAACGGAGGCAAATCAACAAACTTTATAAATGGCCTTCACAATAGTCCCTTCCTAACACAGAAGAACGTTTCCAACGTTTCTCCCATGATTGTAAGCAGCCTTGATAGTCATCTAACATTAGGCCTTTCAAGAGGACTGTCGCAGCCTCCTTAACGGCGTCTACGCTGCCCTGATGGGTTCTCTCGACGAGACTCTTCATTTTAGGGAACAAGAAGAATTCCCGAGGTGCAAAGTCGGGATTGTAGGCTGGATGCGGTAACGTTTTGATACTTTTTTCGCCAAATATTCCCTCGCGATCAAGAAGGAATGAGCCGGAGCGTTATCGCGGTGCAAGAACCAGCTGTTTGCAGCCCTGCCACCAGCTCCATGCTTCGGCACGCCAAAGGCTTCGGCGAACAGTTGGGAGTCTGGTGGAGATAAGCCGTTTGCAGCCAGTTCGGGTCGTTTACGCAAAACACGCTGTCGCAGCCGCTACAAGACTTCTTCAGTTATTACGGTATGACCCTCGGGAACGTCTCTGTGTGTGGAAATTGGAGCTCCTGGACCACGGATCGTCATCCAACGATTCACGACCACTTTTGAACCATTTTGCCCATTCAAACAAGCGTGATTGTGACAGACACTCATCTCCATACACCTGCCATAGTTTTCATCGGATTTCACCAGTTATAACAAAAAATTGGATCACAGCACATTGCTTAAAAACTGATTCAGACATTTCTTTGACCGAGTTAAAAAACTTGTATCCAAAGAACAACCATAAAATATGAACAAGGCGTCCGATGACTATGAAATCTTCACTGCTGCTGAATAGAAGGACCTATCTAACCAGGCGCATGCACGCCCGTCGTGCAGTGATGCCGGTTCTCACGCTGCAACTGAACTTTGGGAATTTATTTGCTACACCTTGTACTTGATTGCGCATTCACTGCCACGTTCACTTTTTAAGTTACGCCCTTCTTGCAATGGCAGTGCGAAATTTAACTAAAATGTAAAACTGGAACATTAGTTTTCCAAACAGAGGGTCAAAAAGGGCAATTAAATAAAAATGGAAGCTCCGAATGTTGCATTACAATATCAAATAAAAACATCCTATCTGCAAATAGTATTGTAGAAATTATGTAGCGCGAAAGAATAGTGACGCAAACGGGCCATTTAAATTAGTTTCAATACGCCTGTCAAAATATGATCAGGTGGTCTGAAGTGGCCAATAGGGTGGAGTGATCATACTGCAAATAAACGGCTACAGCTTTGAAGTTGATAACGGACCGTTTTTTTTTTTAAAGCTTTCAACATTTTAAAATCAAATTTTACATTCAAAATTACTTTAAGGGCAACTCTTTTGGTTAAGAATATGGTCAAGTTATATGATTATGCAGAATATTGAAATTGGAACACATCTTTTAACTTCCCTTTGAGAATTTGTTTAAAAGAGCAATTTGGCGGTGCAAAAGCTTTACACATATCTCAAAATATTTTCTGTCTGACGGTTAATCTAAATTTATTGCATATTGCAAATAAACGTCGGCATACTATTCTGGTGCAATCGCAAACTTTTAAAGATGCAAATCGAAACATTTTAAAGGTAAAACAACTGAATAAATAAACACAACTTGCAATTTTTCGCAATTATTTCTTACAAAAAAAAATTCTTTACACTCGTATTTGTTGCAAGCAATACTTAGAAAAAATTAAATATAAGCATCATGAAGGACAAATCAAGTCTATCTTTATTAAGTGCGGTAAACAGTATTTAATTGCAGCCTGATACTCTTTTCTTTTCTGGGAAATTTCCTAATTTGTAAGAACCAAGAATATATTGTGCTGTACTAAGAACAAAATTCTCTCTCGATATCGATTTAGCTTGCCTAGTGCAGTTGAAGTGGAATACCATTTGCACGATGAAAATAAATAATTTTCTTAATTATCTAAAGTATTTAAAGTTGTTATCTTTGAACACGCCGATAAGACATTAAATGGGATAGTTTGGTAAAAGAAGAGCAGTAACTGTTATTATTGTTTGGAGATTGTACGTTGTGTTTTATTTTTGCATTATGAAAACCGCGATTTTCCTAACGAATCGAGAAAGACTTCCAGTTTACCTTTTCTCCATCCCTGTAATTTTCTACGATATTTCATATACATATATATAATGCTTCTTTTAAATAAGATAATGCAAATTTAACATTATTTAAGTATTTATGAAATATTTTTAATGTAATTAAATTATCATAAGTACTTTTTTCCCCCAACTCCAGTGAAATAAGTTTTTCAGGATATTAGTTGCATTTTTAGGATGGATTCATATAACCAATATACAAGAAGGGATACATATTTCAATGCAGTAACCTATAGGGGAATACTTCTTATAAGATAATAAGTTATAGAGGCATTCAATCATGTCTCTTGGAAGATTTTGAGACCTGTTTGAAAACAGTAACTATAGATGAATACCTCTTATAAAACAATAAAATATAGAAGCATTCAAACATACCTCTTATAAGAGATAGATACATGTTTGAATGCAGTAACTGTAGAGGAATACTTCTTGTAAGATATTCTCCAACATATACAGTGGTGAAAACCCAGTTAAAAAATAAATTTCGTAAAGCCTGAGGGATAGGGATAGAGAGGCAAGTCACGTATGAGGTGGCTCAATAATCTGAAAAAGTGGCTGAAAAAGATATTGGTATGAACAGATGGAGGATTTATAGCTATAAGCAGTTCAAATGGACGAAACTGACTCAGGCAGCGTATGGATGACAATCGGCTACATTGACTAAGAAGACAATTTAGGGACAATTCATGAAACAATCTTTAGGAGTCATAAGTCAATGTATATATATATATATATAGCTGCACAGTAATGCTTGATAAATAAAAAAATAAATAATAAAAGATAAAATATCTTTGCGACAGGTATATTGCTTTGTTACATGCGACCGATAATAAATCTGTGTCTTATCTTTAGTTCACAATTAGCATATAGAGACAAATTTTTGAGTGTAATACAAACTCGATTTAGCATTGCTATTACTTTTAGTGCAAATATATGTTGTGTATGCAAAAATAAGTTTTAATAAATACGTTTTTTTCAACTTGCATTAGAATGACTGCATACTTCGAATTCAATTAATGGCACTAGAACTGGAAGTTTATAAAAAGTGAAACGATGAAAAATGCAGTTTTTATTTACTTTTATTTTTTAGCTCAAGTATTTGATTAAAAAATTTTTTTCTTAGTACCCATTGCCTAAACTGACATTAAAATAACGAATCTACAATTATAAACTCCAGTTTAAGGTTAAATACAGGAAGAATATAAACCACTCATTTGCTGTAGTTATGTATGTATTACTAACCCCATTTTTTTCAGGGATCCACAACCCTCTAATGATAAGCATAGAGTTATAAAGGAGGACCAGGTTCACACAGCAAGATTAGTTAATCTGGGCAGGCGCCCAGCAAATCTATCTCGGACCGGTAATGAACATTCGTCGGACTTCACTTCCCCGTGCCCGGGGGAGGGCAACCTTTAGGCCTCGTGTTAACAGGGGAGAGGGATGAAGTAGAGACCTCGTTTGTTGTAGTTGTTCGATTCCACTCGGATCACCTAGCCTAAATCAATGAATACTACATTTTTATTTTGCAAGGCAGCCCCTCCACCAAGGGCGGAACGAGTCGGCGCATATACAGATAATGTACTCGAATGGCACCTTTTGGCGTCACCACAATAAATTCGTCACATCCCGTTTCAGACCTGAGCCTGAAGAGCAGGGAAATTGTTCAGCCTGCGATACCTTCGGAACTGCTTTGAGATTTCAGGGTTAGCGGGTTTTACCTACGTGTATCCCCAAGTGTACATGGTGGGTTTAAGGTAAGGATGTAACGAATAGTACATTCGTAGTTGAAAAATATAAAATACAATATTACAACTTTAAAACCTGTTTTTGATCAGTCATGCCTAAAACATGGTTTAAAAAAGTAGTTTTTTCTAAATTATTTTTATTGAATAAAACTATGTACTAATGTGTTCTTTCGCAATAATTATAATACAATTTTAAACGTTTAAAATCTACTAATTTCTTATTTTTTTTACATCTCTACTGCAGCAAAATTTTTTGGCCAAATAGTCTATCAATATTCGGCCAGGTCGAATTTGACCTTACCCAGTATTCGGAAAGGCCGAATATTCGGTCAAAGGGCCGAATATCGAATAGTGGCCGAATATTCGTCACATCCCTAGTTTAAAGCAGTCGTACACTCAGAAAACCTAAAGGATTTTACGTTTTGTTTTAACCGCACTCTGCAGTGACGTTGTATTTCAAATACATCCTTTTTCCCTCATTACTTTGAATTACTTTTCGTAGAAAATATTCCAAATGAAGGCATTTCAATTATTTATAGAGGATGTTTCACTAGTAATATTTTCTAAAACAAACTTGTGTATTTATGAATAGTCACTGCAACATGCATTTTAAAATAATGAAATTAGCTTACATATTTGACTTGGTTCTTATTTAATTTAATTTTACAAATATATACAATCTAAAAGTTATCGATTTATGAAGTTTTGATATGGGAATAGGAAAATATAGAAAATAATCAACATGCAGAGATATGAGAAGACAATATCCATTTTGCGACAAAAATATAAAAGTACACAGAATAGAAAAACTAAATTGTTTCTGGCAGAAAAAATAGAAATACGACTTTTTCTCCCTTACGATATAGGATTGGAAGATAAAACAAGGAAACAAGCAAAAAAAAAAAAAAAAAAAATAGAAACCAATGAATATGAAAGTAGATGGATAAAACAAATCAACTACACCTAGATACTTTCATTTATTTTCCTTATGAAAAAATATAACACAAAATAAATCTAACTTTTTAAAAGACTGCAGACTACGATTACTATGTGTATGTATTTTACTATCAAATATAAGTAGTACAAGATTGTGTAAATCAATTTTCACGAAGTAAAATTTGCTCTAAGTACATGCTTCCTTTAATTTATGAATATTAAAAGAAACAAGTAAGTAATAGAAATTTACATATTGTTCAGCAAGTTTAAAAACCTTTGCAAGAACATAGTTTCTCCTTCACCAAAATGAGTTATCAGCGATTTTTTAAGTTTATATTTAGTTAAAGTAAGTTAATAGCTGAGAAATATTCCATTTACTATAAAATCAATGTTTTTTAAAAAAAATACTTAAATATCAAATAAGATGGTAATGCCTTATTCTCGCTTTAAAAAACGGAAAATTAGGATTATTTTTTTACCATTACTATCAAAGTTCAAAAAAATAAAATTTTTTTTTAGCATTGAAACCGATTATTATCAGTGATTTTTTAAGTTTATATTTAGTTAAAGTAAGTTAATAACAGAGAGGTATTCTATTCACTATAAAATTAATAACATGTTTTTGAAAAAAAAAACTAAAATATCAAATTAGATGATAATGGCTTAATATAGTTAAAAAATGAAAATTAGCATTATTTTTTTTATCATTAACTTCAACGTAAAAAAAAAATAGCATTGAAGCCCACTTTTTTTTTTCAGACTTGAAAATTTTTCCTGTGATTCAGAACAATACTAAGTAGTCATGGAAATAATTTGAAACTTTTCCAGTATGTACTTTGAGAAAAACCGGGGCAGGGTGGCGTAGTGGTAAGGCGCAGGCCTCGTACGCCCAAGTTCGAAAGATCAAACCTGAACCGAGTCGGTGGATTTTCAAGATGCAGAAAATCGACAACGGCAATGTCGTATGATGATGCGGCATGTTAAAGATCCCTTGACTATCCGTTTGGCGTGCACACTCTCGGCTAAATTGAATTCCTAGTGCAGGCTGCATCAATTAGAACTCAGGTACCCCATCTAGGGAGAAACTGAGCTTCAAAAAATTGCGGCAATGGTACCACACTCACTGTGGTGCCGCTGAAAGAGTGGGTACCAATCTCTGGGAAAGCGCTAGGTCTGCCATGGTTAAGAACCAATCTACGCAGCCCATTTGAAAAGCAAAAAAAAAAAAAAAATATCTGTAAATTTAACGTTTTTCTAATCTTATCTTATCACTTAAAGAAAAAATAACACCTGTAATGCTGCGTGATTTTTCTGTAGGAATAATTTAAAATCTAACTCATTGATGCGTATCCAGTGTAACATTTAATCGGGAAAAATGAAGAACATATTTGCTGAAACATTGATTGTTCTTACGTGTGTTTCTTTTGGATATGCTGATACACTTAATCAAACACAATGTCCTCCAGCTGAAACAATTAAGCCCTGCCTATGTAAGAACAGACAATTATTTTGTCTAAGTTTCTCAACTCAAGAAGACTTTGCCAATGTTTTTACAAATTCTAAAGGATACAAATATGATGAGGTTAGTAAAATTTTTTTCTTTTTTTTGTACGGATTAAACAATTAAATTTTTGATTGTGCTCAAATTTATGGAGTATTAACAAGGCTTCGATATCCAAACTGAAGGACTCCATAATCGAAGATTTTAAAGAAACTGAGACAGGAACAAAAATTACTTATCACAATTTTCATTCTAAGAGACAATAAGTTTTATAATATAATTTGCTAAATTGTATTACATTTTGTAATAGCAGAACGCTAATTACTACAATTACGTTAAAGGGGAGAATACTAAGCTTCAGTATTTTTCTCGAATTAAAGCAGTAAATGAATGGCATTGATTAGTGAATTTAAAGCAATATAAATTGAAACAGACTGTTTAATTACTATCATCCCCAATCTCTAATTTCTGTAAATAAATTATCTTCCCAAATTGAACTTTCTACTTCCAATATTACAAAAGTTTTCAGAAAGTAAATAAATTATGGAGACGACGTTACACATACATAAATAATAAAGATAGAATTAATATTACGAATATACCAAAAAACACAATTCGAATCAATTACTTGAAAAATAGCACTACAGAAAATTTCTCCTTAAAAATACCCGTTCATCCTTCCTTTTTGTCCTTGCAATATGTGCTCGAGGAAGTAAATTTAACCATAGAGTTAGGAAGTAATATGCATTGGGTTTTCTTTTCAACAAAAATTTGCAACACAAATCGATATTCATCATTTATTATGGTTCAACCTCTTCAGTTATTGGCATATTTCAATATATATATCTACTCAAATACCCATTGGGATTGATTTCTTTTATTACTTTCAATAAAGGAGAAAATCTGTAAGAAATATAAATAAAGCAATTCAACATTTTCTCAAAAATACACCTGGGATATGAACCAAAAAAAAAAAAAAAACCCTCAGTATTTTGTATGATGTACACATCTTATAATTTATGCAGTATTGTAATGTACTTAAAATAAAATAAATATATCAGTATATAAAAGTCGTTTAAAAAATGTATTCTTTAAATAATAAAACTAATTTTATTACAATTATATTATTGCTGTTGAACGTCGTTATTGAACTACCAATTCCTTATTTGAAATTGATACAACATTTAAAAAGCAAGATTTTGTGGAATAATTTTAATTTAATTTTTAAAAGTTTTTCTTTTGTTTTTTATGCATTTTTAAGCTCTTTGAATGTTGCTTGTAGGCAATATTACTTATTCTAGTATGGTACCATATATATTCATATTGGGACCCTCCTCCTCCCGGTAAATAGTAATGGCCCCTCCACTAGCACAATGAAGCAGAGTTACTAATGAAGAAAAATAACCTAAGCACAAATCGTGACATAGCGATAAGAATGAGGCAGGTATAAGTCTTGTGAGAATATAAAAACACACCCGCACAGTTGAAAAAACAACAAACTATTACGACTTCCTTTGCAAACCAGAAGATAAAGGTTCCATTCAATGAACTAATGTACTGTTAACTTATATGTGTGAACCGAAAATTTGTTTATCAAGTTTAAGAACTGACGCCTCACTTCTCTTGCACTTGCCTAAATAACAAATGATGATGTTTTTCCTAACATGTTTGATTTTAGTTTTCATGTTTTAAAAAAGACTATAGTTTGTGTAATTAAAATCGGCGTGTCAAAATCACACAACTCTACCTTTTTTCCTTTCTGGTCGCCATGGTTTCCGTGATAGAAACTCTCCACCCCCCCCCCCCCCGCTTTGGTTTGGCGAATATGATAAGTAAGTTTGTTGTTTTAGTTATAATAATAGACGGATTCAAATCAGATTTATTTCTCAATGGTAAAAATAGATTGCGTCAGATAAAGTATTCTAATATTTTGATGTGTTTCAGAAAACTATTGTATACCTAATTCATCGTATTTTATATTTTGTAAATGTTAAAATCTTATCTAAACATTCTAGATTTAATTTGAGAAATTTAATTGCATTTACTTAATATCAAAAATTAATAAATAGAAAATATATTCTTCCTTTTTACTATTTACAAATTATTCTAATATTTTCAATCGGAGGTGTAGTAATGCAATTGCCTTTACTGTAGTGCAAAAAAAAAGAAGTCTGGCTCTGTTATCTTCCTCGCAGTTGCCATGGTAACGAAGCAGGAAACGCGACCTTGATGCGCTTATTTTAATAACAGAGACTATAATCGTAATAAAACAAATAAACGTTTAAATCTTCCATTTTCCCCCTGATTATTTAATGATACGACATTGAACCGGAGTAATACATTAATTTTCTCTCTATCCCTACGCAGGTCTTCCTCGAGAGTGCAGTCTTGTTGTATTTGACCCAAGATGTTTTCGATCAAGTAGAAATTAAAACTTTGCAGGTAGTTAGTTCAACACTTATTCTATTATTTAATTCTCCTCCTGGTTTCCTTAACCAATTAGAAAACTTTCATCTTGAAGATGTGAAAATTTACAAGTAAGTAGTACACTAAGTTATTACAAAAATAACACAGCAATAATCTAAAACAAACTTCAAATTGGAATATAAACGTCACAAATGACACAAAATGATTTTTTTTAATGTAAAACATGTTTCCAATGAAAAATATATGCGTTTGAATATTTTGGTAAACTGTAAATTTCTTTAACCCTTATTCTCATAAAGTAGCATATATGCTACCTTACTTTCTATTTTTTAACAAATAGAACGTAGGGGAAAACCCCCAGGTAGCATGTATGCTACTTTATGAGAATAAGGGCTAGCAAATAACAATGCAACATATGCGCTGACGTCACTTAACAAATAGAAAGTAAGGGAAAACCCCGCGTAGCATATATGCTGCTCTATGAGAATAAGTGTTAAATCAGTAATTATACCAATGTGTGGCAACAGTGATTACACGTTAACTAATGCGACTGTCTCCTAAAAAGCTTAAGAACACACTTACAGCAATAAATTTATCTTGATATAATTAATGATGAGTTAATGAGTTATAATTTACATGAAAACTTTTGACTTAAGCCTTATAGTCTACATTATTTATTTAAAATGCATTTCTTAGGCTGTTCCCTTATGACATATATTTGCATAACTACACAATTCGCTGTTCGTATGAAATGCTTTTGTGTGCATTATTAAAATTATTTACATAATGATTTTTTTTTATCTTAATCACATTCAAGAACCTGATATGCTATTAAAGAGTGATGATTTTAAATATTTTTTAACATCATGTTTAATATCTTTAGACTAAATTGGGATCACTTCAAAGCACTGAGCAGCCTTAAAACACTGGAGTTTTATGATATGCCTATACAGCGTTTCAGCGAGGATTTTAGTAAAAACTTGCCTGGTACTCTGCAATTTTTAAGGTTCCAAAAGACAAGAACAAAAGTCATAAAATCAGGTAGAACCTTTGAACCTTTTTTTCTCGGTTACACATTTTAAAAATTTTAATAGTGTAGGCCTCTTTCTTAGACCTCATTTAGAAAGTAACTTCACTAAATGCTTTTTTTTTTTTAAATTTTACTCAAGAAAAATGTGCGGTCGACGCAAATAAGAATATAAATACTTATTTTTAAGAATTTCATTGTTTTACAATATAATTTCATTATTCAAAAATGTTCTAAGCGGTCAATGCTTTAGCAGCTAATAATTTAATTTTGTTTGAGTTTAACTACATTAAATATCTTATCTTAAAACTTTCATGAATCATTTCATAAATACTTTTCGTTTTCCATAAGCTCTTCAATAGTAAAGATTAATTTTACAGTTTTTAGCGATATGTAGAAAGTAATTTAGTACCTTAACTGAATCAGTACATTAACTGTAAGTAGCCTAAATGATATGCAGTTAAAACATATTGATAATTCGTTCTAAGCCTTTTTTTCTTTAATACTCTCCAGTAAAAAGAGTGCCATGCATATGCTCTAAATTTTGGAAGGCTATCAGTACTCACTTTAAATTTCCCCCTGATTTACGTTGCAATTTTCTGCTTTTATAATAATGATTTTATCGTTTATTATGACCAGAGGTCGCGCTAGGAATTTTTTTCGAAGAGTGAAAATACTCCTTGGAGGTTTTTGGAGGAGTATTTTATTTTCTGGAGGAGTGAAAATAAAAAATAAAAAAAACTCTTAACAGCTATCTGAATTCAGAGTGAAAACCACTTCTGCTGCGACCTTGACCCAATGCGTAGCGTACGTGCAGCTAAATTAACAATTTTCTAAAAATTTCTTATTTATCCAAAATTTAGTTAAAAAGTAAATAGCTGTCAATATTAAAACCAAATTTGAAGTAAATAACTAAATGAAACAATAAAAGTGATTTAATAATAGTGATAAACGCAGTTTTCGACAAACACGTGTTCAATATCGGCACAGTTAAAAAAAAGCCAGAAACTATTAAAATAAAATGCAAAATAAGCAAATTTAGGGTAGCACGCGTGAAAAATAGCTTCTAATTTAGAAAATAGTTAAAATTTGTACCCGATTCAAAAGGATTAAAATCTCTAACGTAGAATCTAATTTTCGGCGAAACACGTGGCACGATTTCGGCTTTTTCTATCTTTATACTTTTTTTTTCTTTTTTAATTGTTGAAATGAAACTACAAAGAAGCAGATTTAAGGTTGTGCGTGCAAAAAGTATCTTACAACTTTCAAGATAATTGAAATAATTCCAGGATGGAAAAGGATTGAAATTTCAAACACGGAAAGCGATTTCCATTAAAAAAGTGGTCGCATTTGGCGACTGGCGACCGCGAGTTTTGAGCTGTACTATATAATAAAAAATAAAATTAACTTAATCGAAGAATATTGTATTTATCTTGCAATACTTAACAAGCTAAAAGTTGTTTTAAAATGTAGAGTGAAAATACGCATTTTTTAAATTTCAATGCGTATTACCGATTTTTAAGGCGTGAAACACGCTTGTAGAGGCGTTAACGCGATCTCTGATTATGACACATCTACTTTCTATCGTCAGAATGAGAAAGCTTTGATTTTTTACCATTTTTATTTCAGGTTCATTCAATAATTTACCCAACTTGAAAGAACTTGCGATTGAAAGCAGTGAGCTACATTATCTAACACGTGATATGTTTCCAATGCCATTTAATGTGATGTCTTTATCATTCAGGTAATTACAATGTTTGGATAAGTTAATATGTAGTATGAAAAGAGTTCAACTTGACTCTCATTTTATTAGAGAAAACAACAATAAATATAATTAGGCACTTTTCAATTATATGCAATTTTTTTTTAACACGATTTTCAATTTCCGTAATTTTTCCCATATACACCTCTTAGAAACGCATGCTCAAAACTCACGAAACTTTCGTCGTATTTGAAGAAATGGCTTCGTGAAAAATGCTCCGAGTCAACCTTTCGTCAAATTGCCGAAATTTGTGTGGTAACTTTTTGAAGTCACGTTATCGCACGAGGAAATAATCGTTGTAAGTGACGAAATTTTCTTGACGATACAAGAATCCCCGGTAGTGAGAGTTCTATTTCTGAGAGTGTAATATTGTACCTAATGTTTCCTATAATAAATGTTTAATTTTAGAGTTACTATCGCAATATGTGTATTTCTTAATACAGCCTTTAATGTATGAAACATTTTATTGTAGGAGTTTCAGTTTCTTTTTTAAGCCTCTAAATTACCGCGTTCATGAAAAATACTTTCAATAAGGGCACTTTTACCCTTAACAGATCAAAACGAGCCTCTTCTGATTTTTTTATTGATACATATGTTTTAATTACTTTATTTTTAATCCTTTTGCAGAGTGCTAAAGTTTTTCGCAGCAACTATACTGATTCGTATAACATGTACAACGTTTCCCGTTACTAGCGCATTACTTCAACGTTACTGTACAGTTGCAAAGAATATACAAAACAGTTTTAATATTGTACATAAACTCAAACTTCGCAATTTATGAAACTTCTGTATAAATACTGCACTTCAATTAGTCTTTTAACTAACCTTCGCTAACGAATTATCAGGATCAAAATTGTGTAGATAAAATACATTGTGTTAGAAAATAGCAATTGCGGGTAAATTGTTTTCATTTCCAACTGTGATACACATTCAATTTAAATATTAGCTGTTTATTTTAACAACTCCGGAAATAGTTCTCTAATTATGGTAAACTTACTTTTACTAATTATAAAATAAGTATTTGCATATTTGTTACGCATTCAAATTTGGAATAGGTTTATTCTACTTACTGATATGAATGCTTTCAAATTTGAACATAGTTTCCAATAACTAGATTTCAAGTTCAATAACATTGAAGTGTATATCTTCATAAGTTGATGGCATTTAATGTCACATTGTGTTACTTTTAATAGAATGAGATTAAAACTCCTTGTTCCTAAGTTATGAAAGATTTAAATGTATTTAGTCCCGCTCATGAAGTATAATATTAAGTTATCATAGTCCCGCCATTACGATGCTCAAAATTAAAAGCTTTTAAAATATACGAGAATGTTTCGGTACTGTTTATTTCTTTCCATTTTGGTTTGCCGTTATTTATTTAAAATTCAGAATAAAAAAAAAGTCTGCCATATTTCTTTTACAGAAACAACATGATAGAAGTGATATCCGACAAGCTATTCTTTGAAATGCCGAATTTAAAGACACTCGATCTTCGAAACAATATGCTAAAGATGTTACCAGAAAGTGCATTTGACAGTAATTTAGAAAGCCTCAACCGCATCTCCTTGGATGGTAAAACTATTTTCCTATTTCAATGTCTAACTATTCATTTTTACACATGTATTTTTTTACACAACCCCCGTTTGAAAAGTAGTCGGTTTTCCAGACCAGTATCGCCTGTCAAGTTACTTTTAAAAATCATGTCCAACGACGTCAGCTATTTTGTGTGTCGCTTTATTTTTCTAAATAGACAAACGTAATGATTTGAATTATGGGATTCCCGAAAAGCATAAAACTAAATTCATAAAACAATATTATTACAAAAATATTGCAAATATTTTAATTTATTTTTTAGATTTTGAAGGATCAAATTATTTCACATTGTATTAGAAGGCAGAGTCAAGGCTGTTTTCTAAAGAAACAAAACCTTCGAATTTAATCAAAACTGGCGCTTTTAAATTTTGCTGTAATATCTAAATGTTTTTAATACTCCTAATAAGTTAAACTGAATGTTTTTTTTTTCTTTTAAAGAACAGAATTGAAATTTACGGTGCATCGACACTCTGTATTCGTTAAAATAAAATCAGAAAACGCCTTTTTGAAAAATTTGGTATAAAAACGAATATCTACGTAATTGGCTACTTTATGCCTCGTTAGCTGTTTCATTTCGATAGTGATCTATTTGAAGACGTTTTGCCCTTTAAACTTTGATGCCTTCGATTAAAACTGTCCATTCTGCAAAAAATATCAGAAGTTGAAGAGCATATAACGTAAAGTAAAATCCATTCATACGCTATTAAAACTGTAGAAAAGTAATACTTCAACTAAGAAGCGACCGAAAAATAAATTTAATTACGTGAACGAAAATATTTTGACGCAATTAAACAAGCATGAATGGTCACTAGAAATTTTAATGAACATTTTTACCAAATATATTCCCATCTAAGATAAGATAAAAATAGAAACAATACAGTTTCATTTGATGTGTGAAATTTATCAAAAAGTCTTACAGAGTTTTTGTGTTGTACCCCTTGTTTAAACTGTTGTTTGAATTAACAGTAAGTATGATTTCTATTTCGATTACGAAAGGCAGAAAAATATGCTGTGTTTAAAATGAAATGCGTCAAATATCAAAAAAAGAATATATTTTCATTGTGATTTCAGAAAACCCATTAATATGTGAGTGCAATATGGAATGGTTAGTCAGAAGAGGTCCAAAATATCGATCAGGAGTCTGCATTGCACCGTCACAAATGAAAGGCAAAGATATTGACGAACTTTTGTTGGATGATTTTGACTGCTAATTCTGATTTTATAGTGAATAAAAATTACTTTGGTTTCCTAATCTTCTTTGTCATAGATATATGTCTCCATAAATATGAACTTAATTATCTATAAGCTGAAATACGGATTTTTTGAAAACAAAAATACAAAGATAAAAAATCAAAATTGAATTTTTAAAAAACGTGACCCTATCGCCAAAAGACAACAATTAAAAATGTAAGTTATACAGAGTGTCCCAAACGACCGCATAAACTCTGCACAGCTATATTCCTTGTTGGGAGTACATAAAAACTGCCCCAAGAAGCGTTCTTGTGCGATCCATAGTTTACAAGAAAAATACGAAAAACAAAGTATGACGTCACTGCCGGTGCAAGAAAAAGCACTGGATTGGACATATCAACAACAGTATTTGCATATCTGTCAATATAATGTTTAAAGCGAACGTTTTTAACATTACCGTCTGGACAGATATACAAATACTGTTGTTGATATGTCCAATACAGTGTATTTTCTTGCCCCGGCAGTGACGTCATACTTTGTTTCTGGTATTTTTCTCGTAAACTATGGATCGTACAAGAACGTTTCTTTGGACAGTTTTTATGTACTCAAAACGAGGAAATCTAGCTGTGCAGAGTTTATGCGGTCGTTTTGGGACACCCTGTATAAATAAAAATAATGATGCTAATTGTGATTTATTTTAAGTACGGAAAATCCAAGTCTTTATTACTTCAAGATATATATACATTCGTCTGTTAGTGACGATTTGCTTTAGTAGCAATTATATGATTTGAACGTTTCAATCATATATATATATATATATATATATATAAAATTAAAAATACAGTAAAACCTGTAAAGTTGACCACCTTTGTAAGCTGACCACCTGTCAAAGTTGACCACTGTTGTCAGGAGCGGAATTAGCCTGATATTCTATAATGTAGGGAAACCTTTATAACTTGACCACCTAATTTGACTACCTGTCTATGTTGACGACTTATGTCCGCCAAATTTGGCTGGGAATATTATAAGAACCCTATGTAAGTTGACCACCTAATTATTACTATATATATTTGTTTATCTACTTTTGAAAAGATAAAAAAACAAAAACCCCAGCCAAAAAAAAACCAGTTTTGTCTTTAAAAAAAACGTAAAGGAAATTTGTAAAACTTCGAAAACCCTTTGGGAAATGCTAGGACTTCAGTTTTTTTTTAAATAATTTTCTTTTTTGTTCCTATATACCTTTTAAACTTTTTTTTTTAGTTTTTTATTTTTTTGTAACCGCAAAAAATTAATAAGTATTTTCTGCATTTTTAGCCAAAGATCCCTTTACTTTTAATTTTTACATTTAATTTTTGCGGGTTTTTCTAAATATTTTTTAGAAAATTTTAAAAAATAGTAATAGTATTTTCTTGCACAAGTTTTTTAAGTTTCCAAATACCGTTACTTTTTTCTTTTTCTGAAGTTTTAATGTACATTCGATGCTCAAAATTAGAGCAACATTTCTTCTAGTTTTAGCGTTCCAAATACCTTTAGTATTAATTTTGGCTTTACTAAAATTATTTTGCAGTTTAACTTTATACCACAGCTACAACAATTAATACCGGATGGCATCTAACTGTTAATAAAATCATTTTCAAAGGAAATTATGCTTAGTTCACAATACTATAAAATTAGAAAAAAAAATGCTTTAGGAATGCAATCATTATTTATATTTCCATCATTATAGATAGGCAGGGATTTAGCATGCAACAGTTTTTGACAGCTCTTTGAAACCTATGTTTGTAAGAAATATGATTAATAAGTGTAGTTGATTAATGAATGATAATGTTCGTAAATATGTAGACAAAATTAATTAATTTCAATAGAATTCATACAATTAGTACATATAATTCATAAAAAAATAGAATGAAGAAAAATGAACAAAATTACTTAACTATTTCTTATAAGATAAGAAAATATATTAATTAAAAAGCCAGAGCTTTGTGGCAGCTTTTTAATTTCTGACGAAAAGCTGCTAACAGTGTACTTCAGTGTATAATCAGGCAGAGGTGGTTTTGTAACTATTTTTAGCGTTTATTAGTTTGATACAGCTTTGGGAGAGAACTGCTTTCCCGAAGACAACGTCCAATAAATCTCCAACGAATTTACTAGGTAAATATCTTATGAATCCAAACATTAAATGCGAGAGATAATAATAACCAAGAAAGCATTTAATTTGGTCGATAAGAAATGGTCTGTATTGGATATTAGAATGTATGAACGTTTGATTATTTTTTTAAGTCAAACTTTAGCGAATAGAAATGTTAAAAACAGTGTCAGGGTAATTTCTTTTTAATTAACACTTTTTTTAATTTTAATTTTCTAAGCAATTCAGTTATTAATCATGCTTCTAATTTATTAGTGTACCAAGTATCATATTCCGCAGTACTGCTTTCGAAAGTCAATAAGTAAAAATTCTTAATTTTCGTTAAAATGTTGACATTTTCCATATTCTATAGAAAACTGAAAATTTTCGCTATTTTCCGTAGTGACAACTATCCATACTGATTGGCATCTCTGAAACAGTAACTAAAATATTTTAAGAGAAAAGTATGCTTACATACTAAAGAGCGATATTTAAAATGCAATTATAATTATAAAAAAGATAGGCAGAGATATCTGGTTTTCAACATGCGACGCTTTTTGTGACAATTCCCTATCAGAAATCTATAATTGCAAGAAATATAATTCGTAAGTCATTCATAAGAAATTATTTAAAACAAATGCCCTTTTAATTTACTAAGGATTCAACACACACCAATCATATACATATATACATATTACTTATATTCTTAATATTACAGATACAATCTTTAAAAAATTAAAGATAAAACGTTGCTTTTATTAAATAATTTCTAATGAACATAATAAATAATGTAAATTATATTTATCTCCACGGATCTAGTTTAATAACAAATTGGCTAGTTAATATATAGTGAAACAATAGGGGGTGCGAGTCCGGGGAATCATACTTACATTAAGCTTCACACTCTGAAAAATTCCGTATTTCTTAACTTGTATACATCTCATGCATATGAAACTCGTGAAACCATAATTTTGTGTATCATTAACCATATACCATGTGCATAGATGTAAATCTCTGAGCTTTAAAAACTCAGTTTACCTTAATTTTTATTAGTTAAAAATTTCCTTGATATATAAATATTATTAGAATCCAATTTTATTCTACCCAAATTAGAATTAAAATTTTATCAAAACGTTTGGCAGTGGTTGCTATTTTAAAAATTTGCGTTTCCTTTATATGTTGATAAATAGTAATTCCCGCTGCTGAAGTATTCGCTTGAAAGTCGACGCATGCCCCCCCCCCCCCTTCCTCCATCTTTTAAACGACCAGAGCTTTTAAAAACCAATACAATTTTGTGAATGCTTAGAGATACTCCTATACATATCCATAGCCCTTTTTCGAAACAGAAGTTTTTAAAATTAAAAAGTAATTTTAAATTTTTAAAAGAGCGACTTTAAAGAATACGTATTTTTTCCAACCCATTAAGTTCCAAATAAAAAACTAAACGATATATTTACAGTAATTGTCCTTATAGCGGAATTCAGCGTGAAAAAAATATAAAAACAACTTACATCTATTGCTGCTTTTTCCAAGTGGTTTGAAAATAACTTGTCTTATGCATGGCTCTGAAAGACTAGTAAGGAAATCACGGGATTTTTTAAGCTGCTATACGTTCTTTGTATTTTCCCCCTTCTGTTCCCGGAATTAGACAAAAGGGGAACCGGTTTAGCCGGCCGGTCCCTCTTTTTTGCACATGTTGGTTCTGTGCTTCTGTGGCAGTTATGCTATTTATTCTGAGAAATTTGGAAAAGCGTTTGAAACATTATAGAATGGTTAGGACTACTGATGATTTTCTTTTCATTTCTTTTTTTTTTTAAATAATTATTTTTCATTATTTCTGTCATTACTTCAGGTTTCTAAATTTTTTTTTCCTTGTTATATCCCCAGAAAAAAACAATTATCCTGTTAAAGAGTACACTCGAACGCTTTTAAACCATTTATACCAACCAAAAAAACTGCATTTCCTATATTAAATTAGGAATCTCGTTAAACGCAGGCTCGTTACTGTGTTCTGCTGCATTATTTTAGAAGAAGGAATATCCATTCAGTCATAAAAATTAATAAATAATTTTTTAAATGCATAAATAAAGCGAATCATTTAAGTGTCCCAGAAAGGTATACAATGAAATTAGCTACTATTTTCATACTCTGATTCAATCTAAAAATACCAGCTTTTAATTTGAATAATTCGAATTCGTTTATTTTTAATTGTTTTATTTATGCGGAAATAATGCCCCCCCCCCCCTTTAAAATCTTCAAAAATTAATTTCCCGAGATACTGTTTTTTGTTATTTTTCAACTCTGTTATTTTTGCCACTGAGAATTCTTACTCCTAAGCTGTTTTATGAACCAAATAGCACATATTCTAAGTTCCGCGATTTGAGTTCTTTGAGTTGTGAGGTATATATGTAATATATATATTATTCTTGTTTTATATACAGAGCATGCTTTCATAGCGCAATTCAAATGCTTCACTTTTCGGTGCTGGAATTAACTAAAAAAACATTTTTAAAAACATAAAGACAGGTCCGTCATGGGGACACCCTTTACGGGGGGGGGGGGGGGGAGTTGGATAGGGTGATACCCAAAATGAGATAAATAGTTTTTGAAATATTTTTTGGAAAATAATAGAGCCGATTTCAAATTATAAAATGCACTAAAAAGTGATAAATAAACTAATTCTTTAAACAATATCGATACGACTTTTAAACATAATTTTTGAAGTCGGTGCAAAATTATGATGGATTTTGCTTTATGATTACTTTTGTAACTATGAATCAATTACAAACATAAATGGCCTAGAGTTTACAACAGGTTCAATGCAAAATAACATCATAGTGTAATGATAATTAGACTGTCATAATTTTGTACAGACTTCAAAAATTACGTTTAAAAGTCGTATCGATGTTGTTTAAAGAATTAATTATTTTTTCACTTTTTAGCGCAATTTAGAATTTGAAGTCAGTTCTATTTTTTTCCAAAAAAACTAACCGCTTGTATGATAAATTCCGTTTTGAAATCCACTTTTAAAGGTCACTAAAGCAAACAAACTGATTGGACTTAATTTTTTCTTCAGAGAAGCTTTCAGTCAAACTTTTGTTATAATTGTATTAATATTACAGCTTAATGTCAACAAACGTTTTTAATCAAAGTTTTTGAAAACGTGTCATTCAAACAATCTTTGTTAGTAAAATTGCCAACAAAGAAGAATCAACCCAACCCTTTCCAATTAAAATAAAAAAATACTTTTTTTCACCTATAACTTCTCATAGGTGAAAAATAACTAAACTCAGAATTTTAACTAAAAAACAAATGTAGTAAAATTGATGAGCGATATTTGAGTTAGACGACCCTCTATCGATTAAAGAAAAAATCATCAAAATCGGTTCATTTTGTAAAAGTTATGGATCATCATCAAAATGTTTTGAAAGCAGTCATTTTTGTTTTCAAATTTTACGTTTACAATTTCAAATCAATGTAAAGTGAAACTGTCGTATTTGGATTTTAGTTTTTTTTTTAATTTCTTTATATTTTTTATCTTTTTAAAAAAACGTGCATTTTGAACATGAAAAGTAAGCAACTCTTTTTAGTAATACTCATGTGAAAGAGAAAATTATTAATCAATTATCATCGGAAAATTTAAGTTTAATGTCCAAAAATAATTCTATTTATTGACTAGCATTATGAAAGTCCAATGGGATAAGGCTTGTATGTAAATCGGTAAAAAAAGCAGGAAAGTTATGCAAATTGCATTTGTACAAACATGGCAAATCTAGTTAAGAATGCAAAAATTAAAAAAATACGTAATCGTATTATATTCTTTAAATTTTGATCATGAAGGGCATGAAAGAAAATTTATAAAAATAATAAATAATTGGATAATATTCCTTGAAGTTAGCAAAATAAAAATACAATTAAGAAAATGTACTTACAGTGAAATGAAATCTTCAAAATCAAATCAACTTTCTCAAATAATTAGGAATGCTAATAAAATAGTCAATAGGATTGAACAAAGCAAATTCCGAACAAATTCTGGTAGGAATGCGGCCACGGTGATGGGTAGAAGGGGATGCCGGAAAGAAGTGTTAAAAATGTTTCCATAGTACGGGATCTCGTCCAATCACGCTATAATGTCCCTGGCACACACATGAGATAGTTTTACACCAATTATAAATCATGCATGTTCTGTACCATTACACAAATTTGATTTCCCTTTTTTTTCTGTATGCTGTAATTTGTGTACTATAATAAAAATTGTTTAAATACATTTTTGATCCTCCTCAAAATTCCTTCAATTATCAGTCCTTTCTTTGTTTCGAAAATTTTGTTTTTCTCTTACCAACAATATATTCTATTAAACAATATGATTTTTATTTTTTTTTCGTGCATTTTTTACTTAAGAATAATAAAGAAACCATTTCAAAAAAAAAAAAAGACTTCAGTAATTAATTCATATCAACGTTTTTTTTCTTTTCATTAAACGCTTTGTTTAATTTTACATTTTTGAAATTTCAACAAATTAAGATATTATTATTCTTCCAATCAGAGCTTCTATCCAATAATTTTTTCGCAAACTTTAGTGTTATTAAAGAAATATTTAAAATTTAATTAGTATTGCAACAGTGTCACACATTACCATCTTTTGATAAAATAATCTAAAAATTACACCATATGCAATACATTGTTTTGAACATTTTTTCTCTTGACGATCAGGTGCTTTAGTCATTATACTTTCAGCTTACAAAATGTGAGCACTAATGAATCAGGTATTGTACTTCCTTTTAAAAATGCACCTTTGTAAAAGGTTAAAAAATTTCTTAAGTTTAGAAAAAAATTACTATTGCGGGTTTTAGGGGTGTTTTGGAAATAAAAAAAATAAGTGTAAGTGTTTATTAATAAAAAAAATTCCCAAAAAAAACATTGTTTTAGTAGATTTAATAAGGTAGCAATTTAAAACGTTTAACTCTTTTTTTTTTAAATATAGGATTTAAAATTAAAAAAACAAAAAACCTTAACAGGAATTTTAAAACCTGCATTTGACCACTTTTCCAAGGGGGGTTGGGAAATTTTTTAAATAATTTTTAAGGGAAACCTTTTAAAAACTTGCCACCTAATTTGATACCAAGTCAGGAATTTAAAATGTCAAGCCAAATTGGCGGGGAATTTTAAAACCCTCTGTAAGTTGACCACCAATTTTACATTGTTTTGTTATCTATTTTTAAAAGCAAAAAAAATAATATAACTTCTCCAGGATATTTGTTATGCTATAATGTTAAACCAGTGTTTGTCTGTATGCAATATTTCGTTGGATGGATGAACGTAAAGATAAGGTTTGTTAAACTTCTTTGTAAGTTAACCATTTGGGAACACTGCTAGGAGCTCTCTTTTATTCTTTAAATAAGTTTCTCCTTTTTTCTCCTATCTGATGCAGCCATTTTGAAAACTTATGTACGTATTTTTAGGAATTTTTTATTATTATTTAAGTAACCTGCATAATTAATAAGATATTTATCTTATTTTAACCAGATACTTTACTTTTAAAGTTGTATAGGATACATTGTAAGTTATTAAGCAGGTTAAATTTCTCAAATGATATTTTAGATAATTGTGAAAAAAAAAACATAGCTAATTACTATTTTGAAGTAACATTAGCATCTGAAGCTATATTTTAATTAGTCACAAATGAGTAAATACATAATGGGAGAAATGACAAAAAAAATCTCCAACCTCTATAAGTTGACCACTAAAGTGCGGCACCGCAAGTGGTCAACTTACATCAGGTTTCACTATATATATACTAGAGATATGGAGCGGAGCTTGGAGCGGAAGCACGGAACAGTGGATCAACGAGATTTTGCTCGAAACTACGGCTGAGCGGGGCAAAGAACTTTCTCATGTTCCACAGCTCGGGATTTTCGTTTTTTTTTACTTTAGATTTTATAAAAGATAAAAAAATTAATAATAAAAAAGCTACTTATAAATAAGATAACTTATTAAAATTATTCGAAGCACTGAGCTGAGTTGGAGTGGATATAAATAATTTACTTTGCAAGCGTTTATAAGTCAGAGGGGAGCAACTTAAAAAACAAGCCGCTCCAGAGCCCTGGTGCATAATCCCACTTTTTTTTGGGACGAAAATTAGACTCAAAAGTTGGAGATTAACTTATTCACAGGTCATAAAATTTCAAAATTTGTTTCACAGTAGAAAGTTTTAATACATTAAATTTTTGTATTTAAAAGGCAAAATATTAGAGATAATATATAGAATAAACGTGCAAACAATATTCGGTTATTATCCGTCAAAAGCATGTAAACTATATTTTCAAAGTTAGTTGGCTTATACATGCGTATATGTGGTATATATAAGGAAAAACCTTTAAACCGAGGGCCGCTGTATTGGCAAAATTGAATCCCGCAAATGTGTTTTCGACTGCAAGGAGCAAAATTGAGTCCTTACACAGACGACACGCTATCGTCATTTTTTATTCATAAACTTCAAAAAGTTTTGAATAAATAATAGAGTAATGAAGGTAAAAACTAAAATTTGGAGTCCAAAAACGCCGTTTTTCTGAAAAGAATGCTGAAAATTTACATATTCACGCATCAGTCTTACAGGTAGGAACAAGTAATGCAGTCATAATACTTAATACGCCAAAATGTGAAGTATTTTATGTAGGTGGGAAAATTTTGTTTTTGTAAGAAGGAAACTTTTCAGAAAGTTCAATTTAATGAATATAAATAGGAAAGAAAATTGCGAGTTCTATAAATAGTGCTTTTTCAGATTTAACAAACTTTTTGACATTTTCTTTTACTTCTTTTACAAACAAACTAGTATCATTTCTATTACATGCACTATTTGACTTATTTCAAAACAACATGCCTTTTTTTAAAAGTTTTTTATTTGTCTAACGCTTCGTAGTAGTAAAAATAAGTTTTGACGTTTATAGTAATACGTTAATGAAATGCTTTGCTCCATAAAACATTTTTTAAAGTATGGATTGAAAGAGTTTTGCCAATGTTTTGTGACTATATATTGGAAGAATAATAATGTCGGGCATGGAAGCAAATGTTCGAAACAATTTCATAGGGATTTATTCGTGTTAAATTTTAGGATAAAACTTTAACGAAAAATAGCGATAACAGTACTGTGCGTATCGAAATGATAGGCCCATCAGTAAAAACGAAATTCATGTTGGGAAAAAAAAATATTATGCATTAAGTACTATTTTATAATATACTCTAGTTCATCCAATGGAACAATAATGCTTAAACAATATGCAAACCATAGGAATGATAAACGAAACAAAAAATTTGTGAAATTGCTGTTTCAAAAAGGTAGGTCCACTGAACCAAACATTAAATTAATAATCAATTAATTAGAAATTTTCCCTTTTTTTTCAAAATGAGCTCATAAATCCTATTCGGCATGGTTTCTACAAGTTTTTTGCAAATACCTGGTCTCGATTTTTGCCCATTCAGAGGAAATAGATCTTTTTAAGTCTGTAGTACAGTTGTACTGCCTTCCACCTGCATATACTGCTTTTGCGAGTATGCCCCACATGTTTTCTACCGGATTCAGGTCCGGGCTGCAAGGTAGCCAATCGACAATATGCACACCATTATCCAGGAACCACTCAAAAGTGGACTTTGCAGTATGCACAGGAGCATTGTCCTGTTGGAGCATGAAGAACGGCCCTCCAATGTGCTCTGCTTGTGGAAGAAAATTTTGCTGGAGCAGCTGTTGATAGCCCCTGCAGCATTCAAGCGATTGTATACAAATGCTAATCAGTTTTTCCTGCCCGTCCGAAGCCGGCCCACACCATAACGGAACCACCACCAGCTTGCCTCTTCGATAATATATCTCTATCGTAACGCAGATCATGCCAGTAATATTGCCAGCCATCTGGACCATCCAGATTGATTTTTTTTTTCATCACTGAATATCACTCGATGCCAGTTCTTTCCAGGACATCACTTCCTGTGCGAATTTCAATCGCTTTTCTTTGTGATTTTTAGTCGATTTCAGAGCCGCTTTCCTCTTCCTGTAAATTAAACTGCCGAAGTTCTTTATCACTCTATGGACCGTTGATTTTGATATTGCAGGAATTTGTTTTGTGGCCGAAGTGGATAAGCTCGTATTTCCAGAATTTAACTAATTTACAATAGTCCTTCTTTGTCGGGGTGTCACTTTTGACGGCCGACCAGATGATTTTTTTTCTTACTATAAGCACTTCTAAGTCTCAAAAAATTGTTTACGACATTATGAGACCTGTTTAAAAGTTTAGCTATTTCTCTATTTGATTTTCCACACTTCCTGAATGCGTCAATTTTCCTGTGTTCAACCAGCGAAAGACTGCAACGACGACCCATTTCGTTTGATTACAATGTGGTGTTCAACTCCGTTTAGATACTTCCACGGCAGTCCGCGTAGTCCCGCAGTAAGACTTAACTATGATGATTATGCAATTTTTATGGAAAAACACGTTTTGGTACAAGGATTTATAAAGGCGGACCTATCTTTTTGAAACGGTTTCAAAATAAAAATTTTCATAAAATAAAAAAGAATTATTTTTTTTAACAAATAGCTTTCTAGATAGTTATAACGATTATTATTGAATTATCTGTACCAAAAGAAAAAGGAATTATTCTCAATTAACAGTTGAAACAGAGCCATTCCAAGTCAAATCATCCAGCGGAGACATGATTTGACACCCGAGGTCGGCAGATTTTAATGAAACTTGGTGAGATTGTTCTACCCATAGATGTAAGAACAACTGTAAAGTTTTATCTCAATATATTGATTAGTTTTTGAAATAGAACACTTTAAAGTTTTGCCAGAAATTTGCAATTCGACACTGATCGATAATCAAGCAATTGCGCATACTTCTACATTTCCTATCGTAAAACAGTTATTTTCAAAGATAGAAGGTTAATTTTTTTTGCATTGTGTTCAGTATTCTTTTGTGAATAGAAATATAGCATTAGAGTTGAGATTTAAAGGTATTAAGGCAACTTAAAAAATCTTTGAAGAACAAAATTGAGTTGTATTTCATACAATGACTGGCGCTCAGAAACTGCTCAATTGCGTTAAGAACGTATCCTTCGATTTTAAAATTAATTATGCCATTAGAAACTAGATTAAAAATGCTCTTAGTGGTACATTGAAATTGATGGGGTTTGGACTTTTCATTGAGTTAGAGCTGATCAAAGTTATGCCTTTGAAAAGTAACGAAATCTGTTGTTCCTAATAACTTCAATTTTCAAAAAATAATATTGGCTGCTCCTATAATGTTGTTATATAGTGTATTTAATTTACACATATATATACATTGTACAAAGAGCTTTCCACCAAAACCGAGTGAAATCATAAAATATTCAAATATATTTACAGCAAAAAATAGGTCGTTCTTTTCCAAAATGCTCGTGCTGTAAAAATTCTTCAAACAAATATTAAACTAAGAAAATAAAATCGTCTGCTTCGTTTAAAGTATTAATAAACCTTTAGTTAACAGTTTAAAAAATCGTCAGCACTCTTATTTTTTAGTTTTGCAGCTTAACTGTTTACTGCATTCCACTCAATGTTTAACCAAATTCTGCTCTCAAGTGATATTCAATTAAACTGATTGCTTTCTTCACCAGTAGTATAATAATATGCTATTAATTTCAGTGTGTATATAGTTAATTGTGTAATATATTTCTACATGTTTTTCTTTCTCAATTTCCAGTAATTTAATATTTGTCTTGTAATTTATGTTACCATGGAAGCAGAATCTTCTTTGGAACATGAGTCTGATAGGGTTTGTAAGGTAGGAACTTTGCTATCATCTTCTTGTCATAATGCTAGTTTTACTACAGAAAACGATTTATTCATTATTAAAGAAAGGCTAAATGATGAACAATTGGAGTTACTAATTTGAAGAACATGTTTTCAAAATTATGACGAAAAAGATACTATTTGCTCTTACCATTTGTTTCATTATTTTACTTACTTTGAACTCTGTCAAAAATCATGCTGTGACCCCTACAAACGTCATTCAATACCAATAACCAACACAAAGGATCTAAGAAAACTAACTTTGGAAAAAGCAAAGTATTACAAGGGGGAAAATACAAATTTAATACCAGGACAGCTTTTGTGTAGTAATTGCCGTAAAATTTTATCCGAAGAACGTAAAGCAAAAGAATTCAGTAAAACAGAAAGTGATGATGAGACAGATTTCCAGAAAAATTTTGATTTTGCATCGACTTCTAAATTAACAGAAAAAAATAAAGTAAACGAACTGTTAGTAGGAATAGACATATCACCACTGAAGTTGCATTCAGTTTCTTCTCATTATAAAAAAACCTATGCAAAGAGAAAATTAAATGAAGCTAAAGCACAATTAAGAAAGAAACTTTCCTTTGTTGTAGAAGAAGTTGGTGAAACGCAAAGCGAAGACACTGAAAGTGATACTGAAAAAAGGATGAGAAATGAAGAAATAAGGAGAAAATGTGATGACATGGACAAACTGGTTGAGCTCATGAAAGTAAAAATAAATAGCACTTTAAGTAAAAAAGAAAAAGTACATGTACTAACAATTGCACCCCAATCATGGTCACGAAAAAAGGTGGCCACCGAATTCAATGTAACGGAATACATGGTCCGAAAGGCTCGGAATTTGACAATAAAAAAAGGGATCCTGGCTATGCCTGATCCAAGGGAAGGAAAAGGAATTCCCCAAGACGTAATAGAAATTACTAGAATGTTTTATGAAGATGATGAATTCAGTATGATGATGCCAGGTGCTAAAGATAGAGTAAGTGTTCAGAAAAATGTATACACAATAATAATCTTTTCTGTTTGTAACCTCAAAGAATTGTATTTCTCTTTTAAAGGGAAATTCCCTGGAATGAAAATTGGTTTTTCTAGATTTTGTAGTTTACATCCAAAATGGTGTGTCTTAGCTGGGTCCCCTGGTACACATGCGGTATGTGTCTGTG
Organism: Octonoba sinensis; assembly: GCA_038502835.1. Lineage (NCBI taxonomy): Eukaryota > Metazoa > Arthropoda > Arachnida > Araneae > Uloboridae > Octonoba > Octonoba sinensis. Next base: position 47,277,530 of record CM076603.1, read on the forward strand.
CTATTCATCAGAATGCCTATCTTTTAGCATTTGCACTTAACGTGCACCATAAGGAAGCACTTCACCAGCTTATGGATAAAGTTGTGTGCAGCAGAGAAAATAGAGCATGCATGTTGCGTTGTTGTTCTGATTGTCCCACCGATAGTGAGCCACTGAAAAAATACCTAAAAAATGAACTTCTAAAAGATTATGATGATAACGATGTAATTCAATTCTCGCAGTGGATAAATGAGTTACGTATAAAGCTTCAGATGATGACACTACCTGTTCAAGAATTTATAGAATTGGTAGTAGAAAAAGTTGAAGCTCTGATACCTCATTCATATATATCTAAAACACAAAATTTCTACCTGAAAGATAGAAAAAAAAACCTGAAAAACAATGAATGCTTAATATTGATGGATTTTGCAGAAAACTAGAGTTTTGTTTTGCAAAACGAAGTCCAATCTTACCATTGGAGTCACACAAGCTGTACATTGCATCCAACTGTAATTTTCAGTAAGGCATCTGATGGATCACTTAAAGAAACTCCTTTATGCTTCATATTAGATGACCTAAAGCATGATGTCGCTTTTGTTCATTGTGTTCAGCAAAAAACAACTGCGTTTATAAGAGCTCAATTTCCGCACATAAATAAAGTGGAGTACTTCACTGATGGCTGCAGTGCTCAATATAAAAATTTTAAGAGCATGATAAGCTTGTGTAAACACAAAGAAGATTTTAATATGGATGCTTGCTAGTCTTTCCATGCAACAAGTCATGGGGAAACTGTTTGTGATGGCATTGGTGGAACTGTAAAGAGAACAGTTACGAAGAAAAATCTCCAAAATGTTTACCAGTCCATACAAATTACACATGCTCACCAAATGTACTTGTTTTGTAGTGGTATATTTTCTAAGATTTCTTTCTTCTTTTTGATAAAGAAGGACATTCTTCAGTGTAGGAATAAACTCGAACAACGTTTTTCTCAGGGCAAGACAATTAAAGGAACAAGAAGTTTTCACTATTTTAGTCCAATCACAGCAAAACGTACAAGCCTAGACTCTAAACCATGCATTAGATGGAATATTATTGAAGGAGTAGAGAAAACAAATATGTTGGCGGATTATGATACGAATTTACATAATTATGTCGTATGTGTATATGAAGGAAACTGGTGGATTGGTCTGGTCAGTAAAATCAACGAAGCAGAAGGCGATTACACAATTGCTTTCCTGCACCCGCATGGACCTTCAGAAACATTTTACTGGCCCGAAAGACAAGAAGAATGCCCTGTTCCCCCACAACATATATTATGCGCTGTTGAAAGTCCAGAAGTAACATCACATATGAGTCGTTTTTACAAAATTGGATCGATATCCATGAAAACTATTAATGAAAGCTGGAATATGTTCAAGGAGAGGTGTTAAAACTGCTCAAACTTGAAAGTAAACCTAGCTTTAGCATGTAGAATAAGAGATATAGCCATTTAAATACATTGATTGTAATGTATAACATTTTTAATCTACGACCTGAAGAGTAGTGAGTACTGAATTTCAATAGGCATTTTAAATATTATTCTAATAAAACCTATATATATAAACGAATTTCTTACCTTAGTTTATCTAACAAACATGACATATTACTAAAATAATAATAATAAGAAGAAGAAAAAATTCTTCCTATGTATTATTGTACATTATTTTGAACTGTGGAAGGTCTGGTTGATTTTAGAACTTTTATCAGCTCTAAGTCAATGAAAACTCTAAACCCCATTAATTTCTTTGTACCAATTTAAAGCATTTTAAATCTAGTTTCAAATGGTATAATTAGTTTTAAAATCGAAGGATACGTTCTTAATGCAATTGAGCAGTTTTTGAGCGCCAGTCATTGTACTAAATACAACTCAATTTTGTTCTTCAAAGGTTTTTTAAGTTGCCTTAATACCTATAAGTCCCAAATTTAATGCTATATTTCAATTCACAAAAGAATACTGAACGCAATGCAAAACATATTAACTTTCTATCTTCAAAAATGACTCCTTTACGATAAAAAATATAGAAGTATGCGTGATTGCTTAATTTGCAATCTTCGTCGAATTGCAAATGTCTGGCAAAACTTTAAAGTGCTCCATTTCAAAAACTAATCAAAATATTGAGATAAAACTTTACAATTGTTCTTATATCTACGGATAGAACAATCTCACCAAATTTCATCAAAATCTGCCGACCTCGGGTGTCGACCCCTGGATGATTTGGCATGGAATGTCCCAACATTGAAAAATGCGGGTGGACCTATCATTTCGATACGCACTGTAGCTACAGTACTTTCAAAAGAAAAACCGATAATTTGAAGGTTAGTACGAAAAAATAATATAATTTATTATTATTTATTTATTCAAATTTATTATGTGGACTGGTAAAATAATTCAAGAGTATATAAAATTTGTATTTTTATATATTTCTAAATATGTATTTATTTAATTTGCGTTTTGATTGCCAAATATTTTTTCGTGTTCATTACCCCTATATTTGCTATCTGTTTAGTAATACAACTCAAAATAAATCAAAATAAAGCTCTTTTCACTAAACTTTGCAACCAGGTTCTCATCCTGCAGTCGAAAGACTATTCATCTGATTAAGTTTATTGCCTTAATGTACTGTTTATTTTTCTGAATGAACATTATTTAAAATTTTTTGCGTAAAAAAATGCTGCATTAAAGTATAACAAGATATTTTTAAGAAACAATCAATGTTTAATTTCTTCAATTGTTATTTTTTTCTGTTACAATAAATATAATTTTATATTTCTAATACAAAGTTGTAAGATTTTTAGAAATTGATGGATCCCCTTTGTTTTCAAACATAACTTTAAATACTTAACTAAAAATTTGTATTTAAACAATTTGTAATGGTATGAATGTTACACATGCTAAATATTTACGATCAGGAGTTTGGATTCAACAAACCGGGTACATGATTAAGTATATATCGCATATGTGTTGTTATTTATACTTGCCAACTCGTTAAAATAAGGATTCAGGACATGAGGATTGCTGTTTTCTGGTCGAAAGATAAATCAATCGTTTAATTGACGTATTTGAAAAACCACTTAAACTTTTTTCTGAATAATAATAGTCATTTGACTTTATATAACTCAGTCACAATCATTAAAATATAAGTAAAGCCAATAACTACATTTAAGTCTACTCAATAAAATCCAGTTCAGCTCTTAGCAAACAGTAATGAAATTTGATGAAAATATATCAAATTCTGTGAAAAATCGCTTGAATTTCACCAAAAATAGTCAAAATTAAAATATTTTACCAAAAGAAAACATTGTATCAAAGTTTATTACGTGAATAAAATTGTAGAAGCTGACCAATTTTTATAAAAATTACGAAGAAATCGTAAAAGTTTCCGGTTTATGTTATATATCTAAAGTCAGTTAGCAAGTGAACGTAAAACAGTAAGAGCTGACCCATTTTCATAAAAATTATTAAAAATTCGTAAAACTTGCCGTACCATATAATATATATGTAGTTAGGTAGCTCATTTTCTCAGTTTTGCAAAATTTACATCAGGAGTATTCCAAACTTCCCTGAACATTTTAAAACAGGAGAGATCACATAGTGCCACTACTTATTTTTCGACCCACAATTAAAGTTAGACATACTTTGCCAACTTATGCATTGTAAAAAGTTTTAGTTCAACCTTTCACCAAAAAAAAAAAAAAAAACAAAAATGGTAAAATTTTGCTGCAGCCAAAATTTGGTGCTGAAGTTGAACCATTGTACTGGTTCCTACTTTTACATTCATGGTGAAACTAGGTGAAACTTAAAAAGGCTCAACTTTGTACCAAAAGTTGGTTGCATGTTCATTTCCCCATATTTCGTTTGGTGAAAGGTTGAAGAATTAGAAATTTATTAGATTTTTTTATTGTAGATATCATTAAAATTTCTCAAACTGCCTAATTATCTCCTTTTCGCTAAAAAGTGAGTTATCACAATTGCCATCTGAATACATATGAGTGGTCTAGTTTCAGAACCAGCTACATCCAAAAAATGAAATTTCTCACGGCGGGCAAAAAACTAATATGTAAGAAATTCGAATTTCTAGCTAAGAGCATTATGATAGACTTTTAACTTGCTGAAATTTTAACACAAAAATAAGTTTTCCTTGGAAGACATTTGGTGGGAAAAAAAGAAGAGCTGTCAAGAATGGTCGATATAGGGGATCTGGTTTTGCAACTAACCAGCACATTTCAAACACACTTTTTAGCATGATGTAGCTGCTTTAGACACCGTAAAAAATAACACCCATTTGAAGATTACTTTAAACTATTAGAAAGTGTAAAAACGTTGAAATCGAAAAAAGTGGATGTATCTGGTTTTGAATCTAGACGACTCATATATCGTCTTAATTCTTTTAATTGTGTGATGTGCAATAAAAAGGCCTGTATTTCACGACAAATAAGGGCACACATCATATGGCCAGCTTAATATGCACGGTTCGCTTCCCCTTCTATTCGTCGCCCACTCCGCGCTGTTGAGCAAATTACTTTCGGGACAAAATCGATACATAATGGGTAACTATTGCCCTGTCGATCGTGCGCCGTTTATTTAGTGTAAAATATTCATGATTAACGAACGAGCCACTTGTACTCCACTGTTATCGAAAGGCAATTTACTTCAAAAATGTTGCTGACAGGAGTTATGTCGGAGGAATGCTTTTATTTATGGTGCTTAAATTTATAATTGGATCATTTACTTCATTTGAATTGCACAAAAATGGGTTTTTAGATTCTTGTGTTTTGAGTTTTAAACAAAGAGTTGATACAGAAAAATTATAAATGTTTATCTTCAAAATTTTTGATGCCAGGAGTAGCCAGTGATATAATGGGAAGATTTGACAGAAATTTCGAGCAGAATATTCGTAGAAATCCAGTGTTGGCGACATTTTATATTTCTTAAATTTATTGCAGAGTCGCGCTTGGTTATAGCGAAGGTGTATATAGCGAATTTACGGTCCTACCGTAATTTCAATTCTTCCTTGTGTTGCCGTGTCCTATTTGCTATGTTTTAAAACGAAATTACGGTAATAATTAAATTTTCATTGGTTCCCGTTGATTTTGTTATAGGCGGGGGCGAATATTCTGCTTGAAACAAAGATAACTTTAAACGTGTTTGTCGAGAACTTAATTTCTAAGTGGTGACAGACATAATGGTGTTAGTTACTTTTGGTTTGAAAATGTAGTTAATTCAATTTTTCATAATATGGGATGTCATCTACCCTAATTTACAGTAAACTAAAGAATAGTTTAAAAAATTATCAACAGATGGCACCATTAGTTTTTTCTTATTAAATACCGTAATAATAAAACCGTAATGCGAAATACCATTTTTCCCAAAATATTAATTACGGTCAGTTGGGGTAATTGTAAACGCTTTTTCAATGTTTTTTTGATCCTTCCCTACCTTTTGAATGAATTCAGAGATAAAATTGAGCATTGTAGCCACTACTGTACTTCTTGTGAGTAAATGTGTACAAAAATTGTGACTTTATGACTATTTGTTAGCGAATGAGCTCGAGTTTACAATTACCGCAGAGATCTGGGGTAATTGTAAACAGTGATTTATTTTCGAATAAGGGTTATGCAAATGGAAAATCGTTTCATACACAGTCTGCTTGAAGGCTTAAGAAGTTCCGGAGCAATGGTTCTTAATCTGAGACCGACAGGCCGCATATGGTCCGCTGAGTTATGTTATGAGTCGGCTAAGATCATTTAACGAGAAATATGTTGCAAAAAATCAAGTAATGCGACAAATTTGTGTAAAATTTGTCCCGCAGTGGATCAGTCGGTTAAGCTTGGATCCCACAGAACACCGAAATTGAAGCACAACTGGCCGTGGTCAACGCTTGGAAGGGTGACCATCGCCCGCGACTGATTACTCTGAGACCGAGTGCGCTAAAGGGAGCTGTGCACGTAACATACATCGTCGCTTCAAATGTCCACCAAGTTAGAAATAATTTCCGCTGAGGGACCAACCTAGGTGACGATCTCTCATCTGGGAGCTGGTTCAAAATCATTAAGCCCCTCTGAGCCAAGTGTACTTCATTCTAGAGGAGCTCATTAATAATCAATAGAGGCTTCCTTAATTCATGGTCGCCCTGCAAAGGGGGCTTGGATTTCCAAGTGGCATTAGCAACAACAACAACAGTTATGTAAAATAGACACAAAAGTGTAATTTACATCAATATTTAATGCTTATTGCCCCCTAACATATTGGAAATAGGATAAATTTAAGTGTTTGCAATTACCCCAGAGTACGAAATATATGGGGTAATTGTAAACACCTAACTTGTACATGAAAAATAACAGGGAAGGTTAAATTCATAACTAAATGGTTTTAGCAGCATTCCATATGAAAAATAAAAATATTTGAAACCGCTTACATCACTTTTGTAGATGAGCTGGAGAGGAAAATGTAAGATCACTTAAGTTTTGTTAAACAACTTTTTTCACTGTGCCATTTTCAAACAACAGTGATGCCTCCACAGTTGTTTCGAAACTTACGAAGCTGTTTCAATGTCTTCCCTGTGCTGCCAGTTTATCACTCACAAGCTGTTAAGTTTTCAAAACCACCACAAGTGTAGTTACGAAGCTTGTTTATAATTACCCCAACTGATCCTACTTGATTTGCACTTTCTCACCGCCGCATATGTTTGAAGAAATTGATGTAAATATTTCTAATTAAAAATATTGTGTGAATTGTTGAAATAAAATCAAAAAGGTTTTATAAGGAGTAAATTCAAAGGAAAATTAAAACGTGTACTGCCGAAAAATTACTGCTCGGAAAATTTCGTTCTTCTGTACACAATACGCAATAAGCCTAAAATCTGTAAAATACTATTGAAAAGAAGATTTTTGAAGTAAATGAACACATTGCTCTTTGTTTCGGACATTCATGGGAGAACGGCCTACGGGCTACCCAAAGTTGGCTCCAACAGGTATGCCCGTACAGAGACGGGCATTGAAATTTCCGCCTTTCTTGTTTTGAGTTGCCTGTATTTTTAATAGATTGAAAGAGAGTCGTTCAGGGGCATTTGTATTTCAAAGTTAAAAAATTTATAAAATGCTTAAATTCATTATTTATGAAATTTTTAAAAAAATACTTCCTTTTCCTTTTATACCAAGTTAGGACTTTAATTAATGCAATAAAAAATATGCTTTTTTTAGGAACATTTGTGGTAAAAAAATTAACCAGTTAAGGGGTTAAACATACATTGATGTACGGGGGAAATCCGAACATAGTTCTCTGCGAGCCTCTCAAACACCCTCGTGACGTTAAGCTGGTAAGGTCCATTGTTGAAGATTAGGTTTCTTGTTTCCTAAGTAAATGACTTTAAAGTTAGTATTACAAATCTGACTTCGAATCATGGCGTTATCACTGGGCCAGGGTTAAGCTCACAAGCAATATAAATCATTAGTTGAAAATTTTCTAAACAATAATGTATGTAACGTCCAAATTCTTGAGATAGATCAACAGAAAGTAATAAAGTAAGTTGAGAAAATGGAGTAAACACATAACAAATGAAAAGGTCCAGCAATTGAATCGCTGTATTAATACGATAAAATATGAAACGAACAGGATTTTTAAACGATCATTTTTAACGATTTGAAAATAAATGACTTTGAATACTAAAAGCAATTAATAAGTTTGAGTGAGGGCCTCTTTGAAACAATGGAATAAAAATGAGAATACTGTGTGTAAAAGCAAACATTTAAGGTTTTTTTTCAACTGCCACTCAGCTGAGTACGAGAGGCTACTTATTAGTGCAATTTGTCGTGCCGGGAGAATAACTTACTATACGTTTGCTTTAAGTGAGGATGATCAAAATAAATTCGACGCTGTAATCGCCAAATTTCAAAAAATAATAATTTTATAATCATACTAGCGATACCCGGCCACGCGTTGCTGTGGCTCAGTCAGGTCCGATGGCAAAGCAAGAGAAAGTACATATTTCTAAATGTTTAATTTTACAATGCTTGTTATTTCATTGTCTGAAAAAATATATTGGCTTGTTTACTCATTCTAGAACACGCAATATATAATTGTCCACGTGAGAAGCAATCCGCGTCTAGATCTAAACTGCTCAATTTGACCGATTGGTCTTGAGCTTTATGTTTTTTATGCAACGTTTGGGAGCAAATTTTTTTTTTTTTTTTTTGTTACATTGTCTGTGAAGATTTTTAAATTGTCTGGCTCGGCACATTGAAAAATTCCAACATAAGCCTTTATCCAAGAAGAAGAAAGACAAACACAAAAATTCTAAATTAAAAAAATTGTCATTCACAATAAATAATCTTTGTTTTAAAATTCCCCTTAATCATTAAGTGCAGAAATACTAACAAAATATTTCAATACAAACAGAAAAAAAAAACACAAAAGTTTTAAATCAAAATGAAAATGGCTAAATTAAACTTCCCATTCAAAATAAGTAATCTTTGTTTTAAAGTTCCCCTCAATCTTCGAGAGCAAAAATACTTCAATACAAACAGAAAAAAATGAAACATTATTAAATAAAAATGAAAATATCTTTACCGAGCAGTAGCTCATTCTCCTTAAATATTAAAGAAAAATAGGGTTTACATTCATAATACACAATGTTTTTTGTGGTTCCAATTAAGGATGTAACGAATATTCGGCCGCTATTCGGTATTCGGCCTATTCGGCCCTTTGGCCGAGTACTCGGCCTGGCCGAATAGTCATTTCCTCACCCAGCGGAATATTCGGCCTGGCCGAGTACTGGGTAAGATCAAATTCGTCCTGGCCGAATATTGATGGACTATTCTGCCGAAAAGTTCTGCTGCTGTAAAAAAGTAAAAAAATAAAGAAATTAGTAGATTTTAAATATTTAAAATTGTATTATAATTATTGCAAAAGAATACATTAGTCCACTATAGTTTTAAGAAATAAAAATAATTTAGAATAAAGTAATTTTTTAAAATCTTGTTTTAGGCTTGACTGAGCAAAAATGCGTTTTAAAGTTGTGATATTGTATTTTATATTTAGCATTTGCTCCCAAAAGCTGCCAATAGTTAACTATAATAGATAATATGATAAATTCATTTTGTTATTACTAACAAAGTGGAAGCCAGACTTTGTTTGGGTAAACTGATTTATTGTGAATATTGGGTTAGAGAGAAATGTGAAAAGCCCAGAATATATCATGAATATTTAGATAGCATAAGTTAATGGGGTTTTTGAAAATAAAAACATATTCCAGTTAAGTGCATTTAGTTTTAATAGATCTCTTAAAAATAGGTATGAAAAAAAACCCCCATAAAATAAAAATATTAACTTTTATAACTTTTAAAATGTCTTCATAAAACAGTTTTGAGCAAGGTAAAAGTTCACTAAGCACTAGTATTTCTTTCATTGCAATTAAATAATTAGTAAAATAATGCTAATGCTTACTCCCGTAAAACCTGTCATTTCTATTTTGCTTGTGGGTGAAATTCTTAGTTTTATTACATTCAAAACAATAGTTAAAATAGATTAATTTTAAATAGTTGTGAATTCTTAACAAACAGAATTAAATCATACATCATAGATTGTGTGTAATGGGTGTTTCACTTTGTGAATAATTTTAAATTTGAAAAATACTTTCGATTACAACGATTTTCTAGAAATTTTAATATTCGGCCGCTGAATATTCGGTATTCGGCCTAGCTGAATATTCGGCTTCAGCCTATTCGGCTTTGAAGAAAGGACCGAATATTCGGCTTCGGCCTGGAAGAAATAGCCAAATATTCGGTATTCGGCTATTCGGCCAAATCACTATTCGTTACATCCCTAGTTCCAATGTCTGTGAAGACAGAGATTGTCTGATTTCCCAACTCTAGATCACGCAACTTATAATTGTTAATGTGAAAAGCAATTTGTGTCTAGATAAAAACTACACAATTCTAATGATTGGCCCTGAGCTTTGTTTATGGTGATTGAAAATACCAATCTAAATCTAGCTGTTGCCATTCGAAGCTAACTTATGTTTACTTATTATTAACGAAATATTTCAATAAAACATATAAAAACGAAATAATTAAATCAAAATTAAAATAAATTAAAAATGATAAATATAAAAACACGCACGTATTCGAACGCAATGTTCCGGCAAAATTTCAAAGCAATCGGTGACGTACTTTCGGAAATTTGAGGTTATGAACAAGCAAACACTTACATTTTTATTTATATCGGTTAAGCTAACACTATTCACCCGGAGTTGAGGAAACTGCTAATTATTATTTTTGGATCAAGGTAAGCCTTAAGAAATCGAACTAAAAGGCTTATAACTGGCGTTCTTATTGACTTAGAAAATTCGAACAAATTTCATCTTGTGCAGAAAATTTAGCGCTTTCTATCGATATATTACATTAGTATGAGCAAGGTTTTTCACCCCCTTATTGGGGAATAAAAATGGAAATTTTGCGTAAAATTGTAATAAAAAGGGTCGGATTGTAATAAACCTGTCGGATTTTTTTCTAACGGGTCTATAAACCTTTCTCTTGAATCACTCTGTCTATTGGTGAAAACCGCATTAAAATCCGTGAAGTACTTTCGTAGCTTTGAGGTTATGAACAAACGAACACTTACATTTTTGCTTATATAGATATAAATAGCATAATGTTTTGAATACTAAATTTAATTATTACGGCCGAAATCCGACTGTTCGGCGAACTCTTGTATTTCCAAAAAATAAATGAATAAATAAAAGAGTGATATTTTTATATTTCAAAGAAATTTATTTGTTACATTACTAGGAAACAAAAGTTAGTTTCTTAAATTTACTACAAACCTGTTCATGGTCCTTTTAGGCAAATCGTGTTTCAGGATTGATGGAGTTTCCCGCGAAGGAGTTCCACTTTGTGAAGACAGTCAAATTTGCAACTAAATTGCTGTCGCATAAATTCAATTTCCCTGTCGCTTTCCCCAATGGCAAATGAATTGATTATGCTGTCACACGGTTTGAATGATGAGAGATAAAAGAGTAAAATATACAAAAATACTCAACATTAAAAATGGCCCTGAAGAAGAGTTAGTAGTTTTTATTTTGTATTATTAGGAGTTTTTCGTAAAGAATAATTTTTAAAAAAAGTATATTGAAGGATACAAAATGTTTAGGGATAAGTTAGAATTTATGCATAAAACACCTATCCTGCTGACATCTGACGTTAACTAAATTGATGTTTTTGACAGACAATCAAATTTAACTATTTTAGAATGTATGTATTAAGAAAATTGTGCAATCATTATTCTAATTACGAAGATAAACGAGGCTTTGTAAATATACATAATGTCAAAAATTCATTAAAAATGTAGTAATACTACTTGCGAGATAAAAAAAAACCCAAAAGAAGAAAAACCTGAATGTAGGCGAAGGATAAGTCAGTAGGAACAAGCATTACGCATTCTATTTGGAAATTGTAAGGGTTTCTAGTGATTTTGACACATTGAAGCTAGCTCTTGGCCTTATTCCTTTTAGAGTGTTGTCCTAATTTTAATGTACATTTTTAGGGAATATTAGCCAAATTATAATAGACATTTTTAGGGACTGTTGTGCTCATTATACTGTTGATTTTAAATTTATGTTATCCTTGTTCCACTCTGGACACCTTTTAGTTTGATTGAGGAACATGATATAGATTAGTTCATAATTTAGTTTTTATGTTCATTTTTTTTGTTAGATATTTCGTCTCTTTTTAGGAAGTTTTTGCGGATTTTTGAACCACTCTAAGTATTATGTAATTGCAATTGCTTCAATCATTGCATTGCATATCGAGCATTAATTTTTTTGCTTAAATAAGAAATTGTGTTATTACTTATTTTTATAAACCTTAACTAAACCTCGTTTGTTAATTACTGAGGACATTTTTAAAAAAAAAGAAGTAACATTCCGTCTCAAAAGCAAGTTTCTAGCTGTATCCTAAATGTTTTGTATAATATTACAATGACGTCCGCAATTTTTTTTTTTTATCGCAATGGAGTAAAGAAAAACGTTGCAAATTGCCGAAAAGAGCAAAATCATCTGTTCGATGAAATAGTCGAAAAATATGTTTTAGGACTTAAAAGCCGTCATTTTCCACCCAAAGCAACGTCAGCGCGTTTCATAGAAATTGTAGATCTTGAATAACGCAAACTTTTCAAACTTGGGTATCATTTTCTAGAAGTAAAGAGCAGTGCTTACTTTGATGTTTTCAACTATAAAGAAAGTAATTCAAGTATTTTTTTTATTATTATTATCAATTGTTTCAGAATGACTTTTTCTCTTTTTCTTTCCTTCTCTTTTTTTTTTCTGAATTCATTTTGCAGAAAAAATAGTCTTGATGCATGTTTCCTCGGAAATTTAATTCAAATGACTAGACAATTTAATCAGAAGTATTTACGATATCAAATTTTGTTCTATTTTTGCAATATAAGAAATTATGTTGATAAGTATATATATATATATATATATAATATATATATATATTACTTATGTCGAAAAATAAAATATATAGTGCGATATATATAGCAGTTATGTCGATAGGTAATTAAAGCAATATAAGTAATTCTTCAGCATGATTCATTGAAGCAGAATCAGGGACAGTTTTGGTCTCCTTCTCCAAAATGAAAGAAAATTTTACAAATTTGGTTTACTTTCTACATTTTACAATCCACTAAATGTTTTATTTTATCATCTGAAGTGCTGTTTTGAACAACAAATTTTTCACTCAAATTTATAATTCGTACCTCGTTATTTCAAATATTTTTCATGGCTTCTTCAGATATAGCGTAATCATATTATACCCTAAAAAAAATCACGAGAAACTGACTCTTATCAGTCTTAAAATGGATCCCATACAATCCGCAATACCGCTGTCTGATACTGCCCGATTATCTTCCAACATAATGTCAGAAATGTATGCAAATTAATTTTCGTAAGGATATTTACGGTCGGTACCTCGAAGCAAAATAAATGCAATACTATATATATATTTCACTTAACGTGGACCAGTTGCGATTAAATTTTTCGGTACGTTACGAATAGTATTTCCAATCACAACTCAATTTTAAATCTCCGATTCTTTGGAGTGGCAACACCTTTGTTTAGTTTATTTCAAGCGATGAGTCACATGCTTATATCTAGCAATGTTTTCATCAACCTTTCGAATTTTAACGCGCTTTTTACGATTTTAAAATTTTAACTTGGGCCACTTACGGTTGAATTTTGTGGAACGATACGATACTGACATCATGCAAAAATAAAATAATTTTTGGAAAAAAATTGACCCGACTTCAAACTATAAATTGCGCTAAAAAGTAAAAAAATAATATTATTCTTTAAACAACTTCGATACGACTTTTAAACATAATTTTTTAAGTCGGTGCAAAATTATGACAGTCTAATTATAATTAAACCATGCGTTATTTTACACTGAAACTGTTGCAAACTCTAACGCTATTTATATTTGTAATTGGATCATAGTTACAAAAGGAATCATGCATCAAAATCCATCATAATTTTGCACCGACTTCAAAAATTATGTTTAAAAGTCGTATCGAAGTTGTTTAAAGAATAATATTATTTTTTACTTTTTAGCGCAATTTATAGTATGAAGTCGGTTCTATTGTTTTCCAAAAATTATTTTATTTTATTATTTTTAGTGTAAATATATTTTTTTATAAATACTCTATTTTTAAAACATACGTATTAAAGGAGAAAACGTTTGAGGGAATGACACTAACAACTAACCGTTTCTAAGATAAATTTCGTTTTAAAATCGATTTTAAAGGGTTACTAGAGCAAGCAAACTTATTGGATTTAATTTCTTCTTCAGCGAAGCCTTCAGTCTATTTCTTGTTATAATTGCTTTTAATATTACATCTTAATGTCAACGAACTCTTTTTAGCCTACTTTCCCGTAAAAGTAAAAAAAAAATAATAATAAAGCATGAAAGAAGGCTTAATGTATCATGAAAATATCGTTAGAAATCAAGAAAAGTCAAAATTAAGTTAAGTAATTAAATAAAGATTGAAAAATAAAAAATTTGAAAGTAGGGTTTTGAGATGGGGGAAAAAGTGTGTCTGTCGGTCTGTCTGTCTGTCTGTCGGTCGGTCTGTCGGTCTGTCTGTCAGTCAGTCGGTCTGTCTGTCTGTCAGTCAGTCGGTCTGTCTGTCAGTCGGTCTGTCTGTCGGTCTGTCTGTCTATCGGTCTGTCTGTCTGTCGGTCTGTCTGTCAGTCGGTCTGCCCCCCCCCCTAATAACTTTTGAACGAATTGTCCGATTCGAAAAATTCTTTTAGCATTCTAAAGATCCCGGCGAGGACATCTTATTTTCTTGAAAAATTTTTCGTTCAATTTTAAACAGTTCAAAAAATTTTAACATTAGCGCCTATGGGTGAAAATGAAGCAAATTATGTAAACTCTGGGTACAAGACCTATGTTCCCATGAACAAGCTCACTGGAAGAAGTTCTTGGCGTAAAATATTGATTTGAAGAATTTTTGTTCATTTTTGAACAGTTCAAAAAAAATTAACATACCGCCTACGGGGAAATTTCAATCCTATATAATTCCTGATCAAACGGACCGATTTGCTTGGAACAAACTTTATCGGAAAGCTCTTATGACGTAGAACATGTACAAATAGAAAGTTCATCCAGAACTAACGAGCCTATTTTCCTATGAAATTTTTTGATCGGGATTTTCAAGAATATTTTTGAATTAATGTAAGATTAAATGAATAAGCAAAAGAATGAATGAATAAATGAGTGAATAAGTACATGAATGACTTAATAAATGAATGATTGAATGAATATGTATTAACCGTTGAAAACGATATTTTTGAAGCAATTACGAACTAAAGCTAAACGAGAAAGACAGAGAGAGAGATAGCTAGATTATAAATTTGAATTCGCTGTATACGGGAAAGTAGGCTCGTATAGTTCTAGACGGAACTTCTTGTTTAACAATGAGTTTCATTTTTATTAACAACTTTCCCAACAATGAAAAATCGAGCCTAGCCTTTCCAATTAGAATGAAAAAATACTTATTTTTCACCCATAACGTTTTTTCTAAAAAACAGATGTAGTTAAACTGTTGTGCGATATTTGAGTTAGACGACCCTCTATCGATCAAAGAAAACATAATCAAAATCGGTTCATTTAGTCAAAAGTTATGGATGAAAAAGCAAAAAAATAACCACATTTCAGCCCATTACTTTTTTTGTAATTATCGAATATGGTCATACTAAGGTATGGGACCTATGGGAAACCACCCTCGATCGATTAAAAAAAAAATTCATGAAAATCGGTTCATCCGGTAAGAAGCTGTGAGTGGACAAACAAACAAACAAAAAAAACCGACATACATACTATATGAACGTATAACCTCCTTCCTTTGTGAAGTCGGTTAAAAAGAATGCTAAAACGATATTTAAAAATCTATTTAATGATTAGCATAAAAAAATAACAATGTTTGTATTTATAATCGTAACTTAACGGTCGTTAACAAATGTTTCTCTTTCTTAAAAAGTATTTCTATTCATAACCTATTTTTTTAATTTCCGCTTCTTTGGAGTTTCAACACCTTAGTTTGTTTATATCGAGCGATCCGTAATTGTTGAACTTATAACCCGCAGATGTACTACGGGATATCAGCTAGTTTACAATAATGAACAAATTAAAAAACCTTACTTTTAAGCATGCTATGGCAATACGAATTTATCTGCCTTTATAGCAGGAATAATTAAAAACGTCATGTGTTCTGCCACGTTTAAATCATAACTAAACAATTTCTTCCCACAACACTCTGGTAGCAGAGAATACATGTCAAATATTTGCCGCTTCCCGATGCATTCGACCTCCCCTTATAATGTTGCTCCCTTTTTATCCCACTTTCACGTAAAAGTAAAAAGTTTTTGAACAGTTAAAAAAAAAAAAAAAAAATTAATATTAGCGCATACGGGGAAATTTCAGTCCCATATAAAACCTGATCTAACCGACGGATTTGCTTGCAACAAACTTAATAGGAAAGATGTTTTGATGTAGGGCATGTATAGATACGATGTTCAACAAGAACTGAAAGAGGGGATTTTTTCCTACGGGATTTTTAAGGATATTTCTCAATAAATAAATGAATAAATGAATAAGTAAAAGAATGAATTAATAAATGAAAAGGTGAAGTAATGAATGAAGGAATAAATAAGTAAATTAATGAGTGAATGAGTAAATGAATGAATAAATACGTGAATGAGTAAATGAATGAATAAATACACGAGTAACTAAATGAATGACTGACTGAATAAATGAAAGAATGAATCAGTGAACGAATGAGTATGCATTATTCGTTGAGAAAGGTATATTTGAAGTAATTAAGAAATAAAGCTAAATGAGAAAGAGGGAGAAAGAGATAGTTATTAGATTATAAATTTAAATTCGGTGTATACGGGAAAGTAGATTTGTATAGTTCTAAACGGAACTTCTCGTTAAACATTTGTACGTATGAATTACTAGGGATTTTTTTGAACATATAACATACATTGTCTGCAAATGAAAATTTGTCAAGTTTTTCATAGCCATTTCTCTAGTTTTCAGCCTTAGTCTCCACTCGAATCGTTTGCTACACAACTTAAAATGTCCCAATTCACCCGTTTATATCGATCAGACAACAAAGTGCACTACATAAAAGAAGAAATTTAATATCGACTTATTTTTATTCCTTTGGAATATGTTGTAAGCTTAAGAATTTATAAGTGCTGAGCTAGGCAAGTTATTCAGCCTAGTATTCAAAATATTTCCAAAGCCAATTGATGTCGGGGAGTTACTTTAAATATATGAAAGTTTTGTCGTCAAAGGTAACATAAAATATTTATGCAAAATACTTTGTGCAAAGAAAATGTATAAAATTTGAATAAAATATTTGACAAAGTAAGCACCCTAAAGTGCCGATGTTCAGTTTCTGTCTTAAGCTTTGCTGTAATTCAAATGATGTTATGGATGTGTATAAGCGCCAAGCATCAAACGGTAGCGAGCATTAGTTTTATAAAACCACATTGTAATATACGTATTTAAGGGCAAAAGTTTATAACCCGTTATTTCTGTACAGTTAGGTATAATATAAATGTTTAAAAATTAATATAATGTTATAATATTCGTCTTATTATATGTTGTTACATATAGTTATTGTTTTTTGCGTTACGTCTTGCTGAGTCAAACTAAATAGCAACAACAAGCACGGTGCTTCTGGTTTTTTACACGGTTTTATTTAACCCTACACTGCGCCGTGTTGTTTTTAAACAACACCTCCATTTTTAGTTCACTAAGCTTTTATTTTGTAATATTTCAAACATGTGGCGCATTCTTTCGTTTCATTTTGTATGTGTGATCATATTATTTGATATAGTTTCCCCTAGATCTTGTAAACTGAACTCAAGGTTCATCTTTTTTCACAAAATCGTAAGACATGTTAATTTCGTAAAAAACTTCCTAAATTTTTTTTCTACAAATTTAAAGAAAAAATGTTATTTTAAAAAATAGTCTCCAATTGCTTACATAGTTTTAAAATAAAATAAATATAAGTTGTCAGAAAAATTTCGGATAAAATATATATTAAGGCGCCTTTTTTACTTGTTGTTTTAAAACAACACCGCGCATTCGAGTGCAATTTTTATGCTCCTGCATTATTTGCAGTATAAACAAAAACAGGTGTCACAGGTTGTTTTTTTTCACTTTATTTAGTATATTTTAGGAGATTATTGTTAAATCTTTCACAAATTAGCTTAAGGTGGTCGATTAAATTATTATTTAGGAGTTTTGTTTAAAATCAATTCACGCTCAACCAAAGAAGAAACGAACATTATCGCAAAGTCCCCCTACAGAAATTAGGTTTCTTGTTTAAAATCTTTTAGTGAAATTATTATTAAACTTTATTGGTAATCAAAGTAAAAATTTTATATCTAACTAATAATTATTAGTTATATCTGAAAATTTTTACTTTAGAAAATTTTATAAATTTATAAATAATAATAAAATAAATTATTTTAATAATTTTTCATATTTTAGTGCTATTTTATGATTATAATGCATGCCTATTTATTATTGATTTTGCTCCATTTGTTAAAATGATTATATAAAAAAAATTATTATTGTTACCCCTAAACGCGCAATAATGTTTTTAAACAACATGTAAATTTTTTTCGAATTCTACTTTTCCGAATTAAATAAGAATTTTTTTAGTATTTTTCCCACTTATAACTAGCCCAAACAAACACAAAAAAAATATTTTACAAAGAAAAAAAATTGCTCAGTGTAGGGTTAACTTAATTTGTCACAGAAGTTCTTTACGCGTTTTTCGCCGACTATTACTGCATAAGTTATCTTTAAACTTTGCACACAAGTTTATCTTTCGATGAAAATACAATATCCCATTCATTTTATAATTTATTACAACGTTAATTAGGAAAAGATTAATACTTTTGGCTCTGAGGAAATTATCAGAATTATAATTTGTCGAATGGCAACGAAAGCTTTGTTTGGATAATGCAACGCTGTTTTGAATTTTAAAATACTCAAATCATCATAAAAAGAAAAACTGCGACGAGGCAGATTTAAAAAAAAAATAAAACTGTGTAATTTAAAACATTTTTTACCTATTAAACAACGCTGAAAGTACGCTTCAATTG
This sequence comes from Octonoba sinensis, assembly GCA_038502835.1. Taxonomy (NCBI): domain Eukaryota; kingdom Metazoa; phylum Arthropoda; class Arachnida; order Araneae; family Uloboridae; genus Octonoba; species Octonoba sinensis. The sequence goes on from CM076603.1 coordinate 47,296,231, forward strand.
CATAATATTATTTCTATTAAGAGTCAATACAAACTACACAACATTAAACATTATTAATTTGGTATTGGATGATGATTCAGAATAATGTTTGTAGGTTTTGCGTTGAGAAACAAAGGTTTTAAACTATACCTGGTAAAATTTAGCATAATGTATGTTTCACTCGACATATCGCTCACCGGTGACAATAGTCTTACATTAGACAATTTTTAAAAACGTGCTAATTATTGATTAAATATTTGATTGTAAGGCTCTTTCTTGGTACAATACCGGCATGAGGATAGTTTGCAGGGTACGTAGTGGCTTAAAACGTGATAAGCAATAGTGGCACATTTGAGTACTCGGAAAGAACGTGAATAAAGCACAAATTGTCGATTTGTGCTTTATTTACGTTGTTTTTTCCTTGTACTCATGTTTTAGCACAATGTATTTTTGATCATTTTTCTTGTACTAGTAGAACATCTTTTATTTAAAAATTTGGAAAAAGTATTTGGAGACTTGAAACGTACACAATATAAAACAGCCAGTACACAAAACCCAGCTGGTTGGGTATCATTGCACACCATTTTTTTAGGTAGCATAGTTGCATTTACATAATATCCCGAAATGAGTATTACTTAAAACAATTATTTTCTCCAATGCTGTTTGTGCGTTTGAGAGGTTTTTTTTTTTTTTTTCGAGATTTTGTTATACGTGAATTAAAAAAAGGCAAATCTTGTAACCAAAATCACACAACGGCATTTAATAAACATATAATAAAATAATTTTTGGAAAAAAAATAGAACCGACTTCAAATTATAAATTGCGCTAAAAAGTAAAAAATAAATTAGTTCTTTAAACAGCATCGATGTCCCTTTTAAACAGTTTTAGAAGTCGGTGCGAAATTATGAGCCTAATTACTTCATATTGGAACTGTAGCTAATTCTGGGCCATTTATATTTGCAATTCATTCATGCTTACAAAAGGTTTCATCGATCCAAATTTTGCACCGACATCTAAAACTATGTTTAAAAGTCACATCGATGTTGTTTAAATATTATTTTTTTTTTTAAACTTTTTAACGTAATTTATAATTTGAAGTCGGTTCTATTTTTTTTCCAAAAATTATTTTATTTTATTCTTTTTAGTGTAAATACATTTTTTTATATAAATACTCTATTTTTAAAAAAAACATATCAAAGGAAAAACCTTCTTTGAATGAATGACACAAAAAACTAATCATTTGTATGTAAATATCCGTTTAGAAATCGATTTTAGCAAACAAACTGATTGGATTTAATTTTTGCCTCAGAGAAGCCTTCAGTCAAAATCTTGCTGTAATTACATTTATTATTATAGTACCTTGGCAACAAAAACTTTTTTAACAATGAGTTTTATATTTATTAATAGTTTTTCCAACAAAGAAAAATCAAGTCAAGCCTTTCCAATTAAAAAAAAAAAATGCTTATTTTTAACCCGTAACGTTTTTTCTAAAAAACAAATGTAGTCAAATTGATGTGTGGTGTGGTATTTGAGTTAGAATGCCTTCTATCTATTAAAGAAAAAGTCATCAAAATGAGTTCATTTAGTCAAAAGTTATGGATGAAAAACCAAAGAAATGACCCAATTTCTGCCCATAACTTTTTTCTAATCAACGAATATGGTCAAACGAAAGTACAGGACCTATGGGAAACCACACTCGATCGATTTAAAAAAACCATCAAAATCGGTTCATCCGGTGAGAAGTTATGAGTGGACAAACAAACAAAAAAAAACGACATACATAGAATATGAATGTATAACCTCCTTCCTTTGTGAAGTCGGTTAAAAATACATTACATATCTAAAAGCACACAACTATCAACAAATCAATTTTCACATATTTTCATGTTTTAAAACAATTTATAACATCACGAGATGCATGTACATTAAAATCAAAGTTAAATTTATTATTGTCAATAATGAAAACACTTTTCCGCTCATGAGAAAATATTAACAGGTGTGCCACTATTGTCGTCGGTAAGCGACATGTAACTGATCTCACAATATTAAAGACACCCGTGTTTTATGTTGTCCAGCGTTGCACAGAATAATATTAGCCCAACATGTATACGTTACTGGAATATTCTTAAAATTAACTGCACGGAAAAAAAAGAAATAATTCAGTAATCGGAATAACACTACGTCTTTTAGAGTGTTCACATAAAAAACTTGAAAATATTAATAGTTATAACTTGAGCGTGCTTTATAGTTTAAAGTGTCCCCATATAATTTTAAACGGATTGATATTAAACAGTATTTATTTTCAAATATTAACGTTAAAAAGGAATACGCGGCTGAACAATTATGTCTCTTAAATTACTTTCAGATAGAAAATGCGTAATATATTCATGTGTAACAACGTTACTCTAACCTTGTCCCTCAAAGTCACACATTAGAGTAAAATACGTATATCGAAGTGTATTTATATTATGGTTATACACGACACAATATTAACGACTTATATCCCCCTTGTTTAAAAATGTCTTCAAAAATCCTCCACAATTCAGTTGTGTGTAAAAAACATGCTTAATATTATCGTGCAAACTTTAGTTGCATACTTTAAATCGTCTGCATGCTACTGCTATACACCTTAATAATAAAACTTTTCTTAAATGCCTTTTTATATTAGATATGTATATAATTTTTAAAAAGTTTATTACATAAAAGTTAATCGCAGAATGCCTGAAACGACTTTTAACCCGCTTTTATATTAGTTGTACTTTCAAATTTGACAGCAAGAGGTTCAAGGCATTTTAATTTTAAAGTCATAGCCAAATTGCCAAAAATAACGCTTTTAATATACATTGGTAAACCAAGTAGGGTCAGTTGGGATAAATGTAAACATGGGGTAATTGTAAACAAGCTTCATAACTACACTTGTGGTGGTTTTGAAAACTTAACTGCTGGTGTGTGATGAATTGGCAACATAGGGAAGATACTGAAAGAGTTTTGTAAGTTTCGAAATATTTGTGGAGGCGTTACCATTGTTTGAAAATGACACAGTGAAAAAAGTTGTTTAACCAAATTTAGTGATCTTACTTTTTCGTCTCCAGCTCATCTACAAAAGCGATGTAAGAGGTTTCAAATATTTTTATTTGTCATATGGAATGTTGCTAAAAGCATTTAGTTATGAATTTCATCCTCCCTGCTATTTTTCATGTGCAAGTCAGGTGTTTACAACTACCCCATATATTTCGTACTCTGGGGTAATTGTAAACACTTAAATTTATCCTATTTCCCAAATATTTTGAGGGGACAATAAGTATTATATTTTGATGTGAATTACACTTTTGTGTCTATTTTACATAACTCTTGTTGTTGTTGCTGATGCCCCTTGGAAATCCAGGACCCCTAGCAAGGAGACCATGAATTAAGGAAGCTCCTACTGATTATTAATGAGCTCCGCTAGAATGAAGTACACTGGGCTCAGAGTGGCTTAATAATTTTGAACCAGCTCCCAGATGAGAGATCGTCACCTAGGTTGGTCCCTCAGCGGAAATTATTTCTAACTTGGTTTACATTTGAAGCGACGATGTATTTTACGTGTAAAAGCTCCCTTTAGCGCACTCGGTCTCAAAAGTAATCAGCCGCGGGAGGTGGTCACACTCCTAAGCGTTGATCACGGCCAGTTGTGCTTCACTTTCGGTGTTCCGTGGGATCCAAGCTTAACCGACTGATACACTGCGAGACAAATTTTACATAAATTTGTCGCATTACTTGATTTTTTGCAAGATATTTCTCGTTAAATGATCTCAGGCGACTCATAACATAACTCAACGGACCACAGGCGGCCTGTTGGCCGCAGATTGAGAGCCATTGCTCAGGAACTTCTTAAGCCCTCAAGGAGACTGTGTATGAAACAATTTTCCATTTGCATCAACATTATTCGAAAATAAATCAGTTTACAATTACCCCAGATCTCTGATGTAATTGTAAACACACTGGGGTAATTGTAAACACGAGCTCATTCGCTAACAAATAGTCATAAAGTCAAAATTTTTGTAAACATTTACTCACAAGAAGTACAGTAGTGGCTACAATGCTCACAATTTTATCTCTGAATTCATTCAAGAATTAGGGAAGAATCAAAAGTTAAAACATTGAAAAAGCGTTTACAATTACCCCAACTGACCCTACAGCGTATCCAAAAATATTCTACTTAATCGGTTTTGCCAGACTCGTGGCACAGCATTAATGTATTTGGTTCAACCATGAATAACCCCCGGGTTGCTGTAATCGATCATTCGAGAAACGAGGGATTTAAGTGATTGCTGTGGTATGTCGTTTAAGTAGTTTCCTTGGGTCTGTACAATATACCCTCTTAAAAATCCTACTGAAACCCATATTCCCCCAAAGACTGACAAATCTCGAAATAAAATTTGCTTGGCACAGTAATAATATGTAGGTTATCTTTAAAGAAAAGTCAATTGATCAAACACACTTATAGCCATAATACCAACGCACTAAAGCAATTTATTTAGTCCTGATATCAGAATTGCACCCCAAATATGCTGAGACGTTGAATGAAATGCCTAGGTATAAAATTTGTAGCATTAATATATATGAACGATGCATTGTGTATTGAGCAGAACGTTTCTATATAAACATAAAATGTTAAAACAAAATATTCTAAAACCGTAGCTTTCAAAATATAGATATTTTAAACTATCAAAAGATTATATGGCAATGCATGTTAAAAACATGACGATAAATGTAAAGTATAATTGCGAAATTCAATAAATATATTTAACATATCGCTCATCTCTTTTTTGCTGCAACATCGAAGTCAAAAGTTTGATTTTTGAATGAGCACAACATAATACTTGCGATCATACTTGCAATAATCCCTATACTATAAACTGAAAGATCAATTTTCTTCGAGCTATGACGCTGTTACAGCAAATGAGGGAAATGTAAATTAAAAGAACGAGCAGTTGAAAAATAATTACACCAGGGTATGCAAAGCAACAAATTAAACGAATCTCATAAATAATAAACTTAAACTAAATATTTATGTAGATGAAAATCCAGACAAATATTCTTTCCCCAAGTGCGTTATTCCCAAAATAATTTTCGATTTGTTCACTGAGACGCTACAAGAAATAAATGTTGATTAAGCAACATTACAAATACAAAAGTGATGACCAGCAACAGGCTCAAGGCCCAGCTAGGCTGGTCCTAGTCAATTTAGCAGTCCCCAATGAACATCAAGAGCTTTCTTAAAAGTTTTTACCCAACTGCAATTAAAAGTCGTTTCCGGTAAGCTATTCCAACTGCCTACAACCCTATTGAAGTAATAAATTGCAATTATCCCTATAGTATTGACACAAAATCGTATTTTTTTCGACTTATGATGCTCTTGCAGTAAACGTCGAGACTAGCGGTCATCACTCGCCATTGGCGACTATACATTTTCATTTGGCGACCACAATATGTTAGAAAAGTTTTGCAATTTATTATTATTTCTTTCTGTATATTTTCTTTATTTTTTTTTGTGACAAAGTATTTTGAAGTATATGCACATGATTGTATGCAAAATGAAGCCGAGGTTGGGGAGGGAGGTTAGTCTGAAACATGATTCAAAGCGGCGACTAACAGTTTAAAGTGGTGACTAACAGTTTAAAGTGGTGACTAACATTTTTGGGCTTACCGGCCACTGGCCACCATCAAATTATTTTAGTCTCAAGAATGATCTTGCAGGAATGTATAATACGTTGTTTTATTTATACATGAAAATAGAGAATAAAGAGCAGAAAAAGAGTCGCAGGAGGATATACAAAACAACAAGTTAAAACACATTATAAAGAATAAACTTAAACTAAATATTTATGTAGATGAAAATCCAGACTAATATTCTTCCCCCAACCGCGTTCTTCCCAGGCTAATTTTCGATTTGCTCACTGAGACGCTGTAAGAAAGGAATGTTGATTCTGTTTAATGAGGCGCTTAAGTGCCGCTTTCACAAATGCTGCAAAATTAATTTTAATCTTCACAACGTTGAACCGTTAATGGAGTGAAAACCAAGATTGCCAGAAGCGGAAGCCATACTAAGTGGACATTACTAAGGGGCTTTAAAGACTTTCCGAGATAAATTTCTTAAAATGTTCGAAGGAAAACCAAGTTCATATAAGTATTTCTTATTTTTTGAATGTTAATTAGCTTGAAAGCTTTTCGGCTTCATTAATTTTATTTTAAAATATTATAAATTTATTTTGAGGCTTATGCGGGCCTATTATCGAGGATGTGTTGTGGAAATAATGATAGGAAAATATATTTATATCCAAGGATTTGGGGCAATACTTTAGTCATATTTCAAGGCGAGAAATGCCGGTTTTTTTTGTATACGATTAAAAATGAAAACTTTTCAGTTTTAAAAGTAGTAAAGAAGTAGTATAAGTTTCTATGGATGTATACATATTTCAAACAACTTTCTAATCGGAGTATTTCTGTTCTTTAGGTTAATTAATGTATTTTATACTTTAATAAAAAGTATTTGAAAAATTCATTTTATTTTTCAATCACGTCAGAGCTTAATTTTCTGCCCGTTACTTTTTTCAGGGTTAATGGAATCGCGCCTTTGAAGACAGATCTTAGTTAAGTAAAAAACTTAAGTTAGCAATAATTCTTTAAATTATACTTTGTGAGAAACAATTAATACAAAAATGTTTAATTAAAAGACCATTAATGTATCGCTATTGAAAGAGATATGTCAATATATTAAAATGTGGTTTCTTCTATAATTCAATTGTAGGTAGCTATGAATCGGAGATTAACTTACACAAATCCACGCCGATCTTATTTCCTTGATTATTTTAGGTTAAATATAATCATAGTTCATCGTTCTGGATTCATGGTAAACCCATTGAAAAAAAATGTAATAGTTTTAAAGTTGAGTGATTGTTGCAGAAAGTACAATTGTATTCAACAGTTCCATTTTTGAAACAACATATTTCCAATACGGAGCTACACGTAAAAATGCCCCCGCACCTGTAGACGCATTTACTTCTATCACATTATGTGTGTAAGTAAAGGTCATTTTACTCTAAAGTATTGATTTTTCTGGAACTTCGAAGTTCTAAAAGCAAATGTAAACCTTTGACCCACAATTTAAATTTACGGGTAGAATTGTTTCACGCATCAGTTTCAAACTGCAACATTTTTACATGGTTTTATTTAACTTGACTTGCCACGGAATTTTATTAGGCGATTTTCGAACACTATTACTGCATAACTTATCTTCAAACTTTGCACATAAGCTTATCTTCAATGACAATACAATATTTCATCCATTTTATAATTTATTATAACGTTAATTAGGAAAAAAAATTAATAATTTTGGATCTGATGAAATTGTCAGAATTATCATTTGTCACTTGGCAACAGTAGTTTTGCTTGGCTAATGCAACGATGTTTTGAATCTAAATAAAACCGTGTAAGTTAAAACATTTTTGACGATTTAATATTTATTTAAAGTATGAACTGGGGTATCAAATACTATCACATTAAAGACGTTGTAAATATACAGCAGCATATTTCTACGAGTGAATTAAAATGCGCTACATATTATCAAATACTAATATCAAAAAAGGACCGTTTACTTACCCCTTTCATCCAAGATTCAAATATACAAAGGTCCTGAAGTTAAGGCAATAAAAAGTTCTTTTCTACACAGATGCAGATTTATACACATTGGAGTTTGATAGAGCAATTTCCGGACCGATTGAAATAAAAGTTTCTCATTATAAACATAATAACTTTTAATTAAGGAACACACACACAAAATTATGAACCAACTAAAAAGAAATTCAACGTTAAACATCACATCAAACACAATTTGAATCCATCAATTCACTTCAGCCAAAATACTCCCATCGATTTCACAAACGCGCGACTTGTTGCCAACGAAAAATTTAAAAGTAAAGCTTGGACTTGATACAGAAGGCGGCTCCGCTTGATCTTAGCTTCAAAATGATTGTTTCATTCAATTCGTATGAAAAAAAAAATGTGAAAATAACTATGGAAATAAAATTATCTCAGATGAATTTTGTGCAATATTTTATCTATATAAATAAAACCGAGAGTTTGTGTATCAGTTTGTTTGTGTGTGTGCATAGGTCGCCTCCTGGCGAGATGGAAGGGCCCAGACGTACGAAATTTTGTTTACCTGACCTTGGGTCAGGTCCTCGTGCACCTCGAAGCGTTTTTCCTGAAATTCGAATTCGTTCTTACTTTATTCCAATTTTAAGCAGAGCTAAATTTTGGGATTATCTCATCGAAATTTCCCACGTTTTAGATTTTGGTTGCATATGAATGCCCGTAAAAAACTACACAAGTTGATTTTTTTTTTTTTTTTTTGCAGTTCGCAGGACAAATAGAATATTCATTCAATTCGCAATATACATTTAAAGTAGTTTTCGAATTTTAAAACGAGGCTTACCTTTGAATTTATCTGCTCAATTTGCGTGTTTTCGCCAAAGTAAAGAGTAGATTTGTCACCAAATAAATGATTTCTGCTAAAGTAAAACTAAAGAAAATCCTTTTCGGATTAAAACGCAAAAATATACTTTTCTCGCCAAAGGAGAAAACTTTTTTTTTTTTTTTCGTGTAGTTACTAATTATTTTTAATTTTTTATTTTACGTTTCGAAATTTTTCTGCATAAGATGCACAACTGTATTTTTTCTGCTAAACAAGATGATGTCTTTCTGAAATTCGTTGAACAAATAGAACCCGCGCAATATTCATTTTAAGTAGTTTTTTAATTTTAAAACTAGGCTCAAATTACCTCTGAATTTATTCGCTCAATTTTAGTATTTTTACCAAAACAAAGAGCACTTTTGTCGCCAAATAGATTATTTCGTTTAATGTAAAACGAATGAAAATTATCTTTGGATTAAGTCGCATACATTTACTAGGTTGGAAGGTTTTCGATATCGCTGATTTTTGATGAAATTTAAAATTTCGCCATGAGATGGTAACATTTTTTCCCCGTGCAGTTAATTGTTCTCAATTTTTTATTTTACGCTTCGTAACTTTTTCAAACCGAGCCAAAAATCCTTATTAGTAACGTTGTTCTAATTCAATTCAATATGTGATTTACACTGTAGGGTCTTGGCGCATTTGCGTTATGCCTCCATACTGTAGTGCTGTTGGATCTTCTACTTTATTTTAACTTTTTAGGTAACGGATTGATATATTCCATATTTTACTCAAGTGATTTATTTTATAACGTTTATTTATTTCTTACCACCTATTTTGTGCCATTTGGACAGAATTTAATTTTTTTTCTATGAACTTATATTTCACACAGTATTGGCTCAGTACTGAACATATTCTATCTTAAAAGCGCATGTTATTTGCCTTTTGGAAATAATGCTTTTCTTCCGTTTTTTGTCGACTTTTATAAAAGTGCTATTTTATTTGACTTTTCTGGAAATGTTTTGACGATTTTTCAAGCGGGATTTTTAGGAACTGGGGTCCTTATTCTGATGGGGATATTAAGATGGACTGTTGGAGCTCCTAAAGGTGGGGTATTTTTAGTCACTGACGTTTTGTGATGAACGGATGTTTAGGAATAGTTGTTTTTACTCAAATGGAGGGTTTTAAGGAATTTTTTTTATATTCAAGCTGAGATATTCAGGTACCATTGTTCTTCGCATGATTGGCATTTTTAAAGATAATACAGCTCTTATTCTGATGAGAATTTTTAGATGTAGTGTTGACTGTATTGTAATTAGGATTTTTGCGGAATCTTGATGTTATTTTGGAGCGATTGTTCTGGTGCACCATGTGTATTTTTGTTTCTGTTGCCTCCATCGGTGATTTTTATGAACTGTTGTGTTCATTTCAATTATGACTTTTATGGTCTGTTATTTTTAGTTTAATAAAAGGAATTGTTAGAGTCTGCTGTTTTTAATGTAGTTGTGCTTTTTAAGGAGTTTTAATGTTTAAATGAGATTTTTAATTACTGTTGCCCATCTTCTACTGGAATTTCTTAGGTAAATTTTTCCTTATATATATTTACACCAGAACTTTGGACATGTGGCACTTGGCCTGGGAATGATGCAATGTTATCCTGCGCAACGCCGGGCATGTCAGCAAGTCTACAATATTTTAGTTACAAAAAGTAAGTTTGGGGATGGCAGGACAATAACCATAATTGAGATTACGTAGGGATTTGCAGCTGAAGAGTTTGTATTCGCTTCATCACAACCAACATAATCCGGCAAAATAAAAATCCGAACCACTAGGACATGGTTGGAAGAACTGAAATACCGATTGGACATCCTCGCCCTTGCTTGAATTCGAGCCCGGGCTCTATTGCGTGCTATACCACCTATAAAACTAAAGCCGTGGTTTGTAACTTTCGCCGGTCGCAGGAACCATGTTCAAAAACACAGTAAGCAGAAACAGATGAACCGCTAAATAATCGTGTTGCCTCTATGCAGTGTATTCTTGTGTTACTCCACTTTTTTCATCAATTGTCTTGTGTGTTTAAAGCTAACCTTCTCCAAGCTTGATATAACGCGTAAAGTTTCTTGAGGCAAAACTATTATCTATTTTTATGTATGTACTACGAAAAATAGTGTTTACTCCTAAACTGTAGCATGATTAGAAGAAGTAAAATCTCCAATGGAACATCCACGCTCTTTATGTTTCTGGAGGCAAAAATATAGTTTATTTTTGTGTATGTACTACGAAAAATAGTTTCTTCCTACATTTTGGCATTACCTGGGAAAAAACCACGGCTTTAGTCGTATAGACGGTAAAGCGCGTCATAGGGCCCAGGCTCGAATCCAAGCAAGGGCCGTTTATGTTCTATTGGTATTTATTTCTCAAGGACAAATTTCATAAAGTATTATAGGTACTTTTGTCTTTAGCCTCCTACCTTTTAGCATGATGCTTTAGGGTTACTTCAAGGGAGCGGCGCTGTGGAGGGCGTCGATCGTCAGTATTATAGGACGACGACTTTGGTTTTACAAGGAATAGAGCCTTTTAGTAATTATTCGTGTTTTAGTTGTTTAATAAAATTATTTCTATAAATCACTTAAAATAGTTTATCAAACTCCTGTCGATTGTAATTTGCAGTAGATCATCGGCTATCTTAACCTATCGGATTTTCGGCACTTGGGTTTAAAATAAAATATGACAACGTGGCTTAAAAAGGTCAGGGCACGGAGAAAGGGGGCATAGTGTGAACATAATTTATGTTGCATTGACCTTGATTTCATCCCCCTTCACTTGTTACTACTCACGGGTATATTGATCTAGAGACAATTTCGCTTTTCATGTTTTTAATGATTAGATGGGGGCTTCGGATAATTAGACAATTCGATGAATTGGAGCTCGGAAAATCGGCGCTTTTTTCTACTTGCAATACCTGTGAGTGATAAAGTGTTAAGAAATACATCTCTGATAGAAAGAATTGTCCTGAGAAATATTATAAATCCATTCAAAGGAAGACGGGGAGTGAAGATAAATAATGTTAATGACCATTTAAGAGAAGAAGAACCTTGAAATCTTTTCTCCTCTGATTTTCAATAATTTTTTCTTATTTTTTTTTTTTTCTTTTTCTTTTTAGTTAAACATCATTTCTAACACGTTGACTGTCAACTATGAGATATCTCGCGGTGAGTGATCTTTGCTGAGAGACTAAACTACGAGTTATCTCGTAGTTGCTGGACTATTTTTTCAGAAAATTTAGAGAAAGTTTATACAATTTTTTCCTTAATAAGATTTTTTTGAGAAATATGATGGGATTAAACTAAGCTATCGTACAGAGATTCAGGTACTGGAAACAGCTTTGGCAGTCAAAGTGTTAAGCAAAAATCAAGGTGGAAATTTTTTTTCAAAAGAAATATTTTAAAATATAGTAAAGAAAATCTGTCACAAATTTTGAAAAAAAAAAATATGTTAAGTACGGAAAAGTAACTTTACAAGATGTTCTAAATGATAAGTTCAAAGAATTTTTAAAACATGTTTCTATACTAGACATTTAACTAGATATTCTAACAGGCATACCTCTTCAACTTAAATATTAAACCTTACGTAACTATAGTTAGAATTGCTTAGTCTCTACGATGTTAGCTTATGATGAAACCTTAATTGCACGTAATTTATCATTCTACATCACAAAGAGAATGAGAAAAGTTTGCAAGCATGCGAGACAATTTCTCAGGTACTCCCGCAGATTATTCAAAAGCTGTGTAAACAGCCTGTCTTCAAGATATATTTAAACGTAAGCCTAAAGCAGGATTTAATTAGGTAAATTTCATACAACACTAATTTCAAAAACCAGTGGTTATGTTCCTTTCCAATAAACTTTACACAACAGTTCCTCAACTTCCCCCCCCCCCCCCATGTTCATTTTATATCCACGCTCTACAATTTGTGAGTTTTAAATATTATTTCTGTGTTTAAATTAAATCTAATTTTATATTTTGTATTTTCTAGTATGTTTATATGTGTTACATTTTTTGTTACTGGAAGTTTTTTCTCAGCTTTTAACATAGAAATTACGAAAAAAAATGTATGTATAAAGGTAGTGTTCCGCAACCTATGAGTATTACTCATTTTTTGGGTCGTGAGTTGATTTTTGGTGGGTAGCGACACATTAATATTCAATGCGTATTGAAAGGAACATGTTCCTCTTAGAAACGATGTTATAGCTGAAAATTTTATTGTAAAAATCATGGTTTTTAATTGAAATTCACGCGTATTTCAATTAAGAACACATTGTCAATTAGTAGGTCAAGAACAACTCTATACAGAACACACGGTACTCCACGTTCGCTTGAAAGCACTTTTCACTTCACTTGATTTCTTCAAGATTTCTTGCTCCCATTCACAAAGTTTCCAGCGCCCTCTGACTAAAATAAGGAAAATGGCTAATTATTCCCTACTAAGATGTAAATAATGAGTCATGGTAAATGTATCATCTAGCAGAAACTGTCATGCGTGTAATATTTCCCCACTAAAGTTATTAACACAGCAAGCTTCTATTGCCAGTGCATTAGGATATAGAACTATCGATATCACTGGAATTAATTATAATTATAATTAAAACCATGAAAGAACATGAATTTAGAAATTAGAGCATGAACAATTAGAAATAAGAACATGAAAAGCGAAGAAAGCCAACAGATTCGGATTTTTGGAAAAACTCAGAATAAGATGCAAGCCGTCAATAGAATTAAAAAAAAAATAAAGTTTGATATAATGCTGCCACGGTGGCGTCGGGTTCGTAAGCCCAAGATCATGTGTTCAAACCCGCTCATGTAGGTAGATCTTCACGATGCAGAAAATTGTCTGCATACATTTTGTGCATCTATGCGGCAGGTTAAAGATCCCCTGAGTAGGTATATTTGGCTTGGGTAACATCTGCTAGATAAAATTTCTAGTGCAGTTTCGCATTGTCAGATCCCACAAGTGCGGAGTTTTGCAAGTGTCAGAACACAAGAGTTTTGACGCCTATTTTCTTCATCTGCCAGTGAAGAAACTAGGCGTCAAAACTTATGCTGCAATAGCTTCCCCCGTTTCTGGTGCTTCTAGAAAGAATGAATGCCAATTTCTGAAGAATGTAGTAGATCTGAAAAGAATAATGATCAATACTCAGTCACATTAGAAAGAAAGACAAAGAAAGAAAGATTTTTTTCTGCATAATTTAATTCATCACGTCGCTAATAAAATGTTATATACTACGTATCGTAAAATAATCACTTATTTACCTTAATAAGATTTAATGCATCATCGATTGTAAATTTATTTGTTATGAGAAAAAGGTTCAATAGTTACCTATTTTATTTGTTGCATTTTAAGATTCATATTGTTGGTATATTTCTCTGTTACTTTATCACTTGCTGACAATAAGCAAAGGAAATGCGTGATGGCAATTTCAATTATAGTTTATGTAAGCATAAATAAAACGTAAAACATTTCGCCTGGCTATGGTAAGTGTAAATTTAGCAATTATTATAAATCAATAACTTAAGAGTTTGTAATTCACATCTAATTCTAAATTGGGTTATTTATTTATTTATTTAGAAATTAGAATTTTGCTCAAATAAATGAGAGATCTCAGAAATATTATCAGTTATTTTTGATAAACCTGTGCGTACTACATAGTAAAGTTAAAGAATGTAATTTGTATATAACAAACGTTATATACAAATAATTATATAAAAAACGTGCTCTGCAGCGTTATCAAAAATGTGCCCCTAATATTAAAAAAAAAATTGCTCGGGAAATACGAAATTCGTCGGCGTGAAACTAATAGAATTAATACAAATAATTGTAGAACATTTCTAAGGTGTTGGTATTTGTCACTACAGTGTCCTTGAAGTTGCGCTCATGCTCCAACGTCACGTTCTGACGCCATTCTGAGTGATGCGCAAAAATGATATTTTTTTTTCTTCCAAACTGAACAACTTAAATTATGTTTATTGTCCCCGATTAATATTGTACATATAAATTGCTCGATGACCGACATTAATTGTAGAATTGTTTTAAAATTTTAAGATATTGCCACAAAAAGCGAAGATTGCTCTTTATTTGGCAGTAGGGTCATTATACACTCACGGACATTGAAAATAGCGCACCAAGAAGGAAGCGAGCTACAACCTCGAAACTATGCAAATTATTAGAGTGACGTCCGGTATGAGATTGATGTAAGTTTAGTGCGCATGTGCGTGTCCACGAACGCTGCACTGGCGTTGCAAACAAGAAACGTGGCCTATATAAACCGGTGTATTGTGGAAGATTCAGAAACGTGATGACCACGAATCGACGTTATACGGTGTGCGAAAGTGCCAGGTAGACATCGAAGAAGATATTTCTCCCAATTAAGTGAGTTTGAGAGGGGCCTCATCATTGTCCTGAAGACTGGAACGTGGTCGATGCGCCGTGTTTCTCACCAGGAGGCTAGATCGATCATTCTGAGTGTGCTATCAGAAGGTGTTAGGAGCAGTGGACACGTGAAGGCACCCACGCACGGCGTACCGGGTCTGCTGGAGCGACTAGGGCGACGACGGGGCGAGACGATCGAAGGGTAGTGCGCCACGCACTCACGGATCCCACAGTGACCTGTTCCACTGTACAAGTAGATGTAGGGGCTCCTGTTTGTCCACGAACAATTTATAGACGCTTCAGGGAAGCGAATCTGCAATTCCAGCTCCCATTACGTGTACTGCCATTAACTCCGTCACATCGGCGCTCCGACTGCAGTGGTGCCAAGCGAGAGCGACGTGGAATGCCACATATTGGAGACGTGTGGTGTTTAGTGATGAATGCCACTTCGTTTTGGGGACAGATGATCACCGTATACGTGTGTGGAGACGCATTGGTGAACGGTGCAATCCCACCCTCACTATTCAGCGACACAGTTCCCGCACTGCATGTATCATGGTCTGGGGGGCTATAGCCGAAGATAGACGCTCCACTCTGGTGGCGGTACGTGGTACATTAACAGCTCAGCGGTGTGTGGATGAAATCCTACGGCCTCGTGTGCTTCCACACTTAACCGGTATTCCAGGTGCAATTTACCAGCAGGATAACGCTCGTCCGCACACAGCTCAGATTGACGGGACTTCTTACGATGTGTTCGGACCCTTCCATGACCGGCTTGCTCCCCGGACATCTCCCCTATTGCGCATGTATAGGACCAGCTGAAACGCCAGTTGCCGTCGTGCCACTCCTTGCATGATTTGGACAAAGTTGTTCAAGATTTGTGAGCACGGCTGCCTCAGGGCAACATCAGACGTCTTTTCTATTCAATGCCGAACCGTATTGCGGCATGTATCTTAGCCCGAGGCAGTCCGACACGCTATTGAGCATAGCTGGCTGTACGGCTTTGTTATTGTCTAATTGTTTAGTATTTTTGATCAAGTGTATGTTTCATCTTTATCATTCACTGAAATAAATTTCATTTGAATCCAATGATTCCTTCTTGGTGCGCTATTTTCAATGTCCGTGAGTGTATTTCAAAGTAGGCAGGCACGTTTGAAAAGCGTCCGTCACAGATTTGAAAAAAAAAAAAAAAATACATGGACAACTAATGGACAAATAAAATATACTACTAAAAGAATTTTGAAATATTATTCTGTTTCCTCTATTGCAGTCTTTTAAAATTAGACATTTTCGGAATATAGGCAAGCCACACATTTTTAAATGGACACCGTTTCAAAATGAGTGTCCTGGCAAAAACTTTACACTCGCTGATTTTATTTTTACTGCTATTTAGTTCTAAAAATCACAGGTATTTTATTTTACCCATCTAAGCGATAGTGAAGGCTTAAAATTTGTTGTGGAAAGAAAAGAAAAACACGAAGATTTTAAATGTTACTAATGCAGTATATTGTTACCATAATTAGCAGGTGTTAATATATTGCATTTTAAATTGAGCAACTTATTAGAAAAAAAAATACTCACTTAAAAATTATAATTTTAGAAAATTTATAATTTTCTGTTTTGGTTTCTGAGGTTGTATTCAAGGCTTTAAGGCTTGTAATGAAATCTTATAGGAACCTCTCTCAAAAAAAAGGGATTTTATTTCCTCCTTTGTTTAGCTAAAAAAGAAAAAGAAAAAGTCAAATAGTGAAAAATAAATGCTTTTCACCTCAAAAATGTCTTTGTCCTTTATCAATAAAACCAACTAGATTTTTCAAAAATGATGTCTACGTTAAATACTATTCCTTAGAGACTTATAAAAAATCAATTAATGTAACCGGTTTACTAGTTTTTAAATTATATTTAGTTATGAGTGCTTTGTAATAAAAAATAATTTCACGTTGAGAAAGCACAAATAAGCATTAAAATGCAGACATATGTTTCGGATTCCAAGCAATCCCGAAACATATGTCTGCATTTTAATACTTATTTGTTGTCTGCATTTTCTTAACGTGAATTTTTTTTTATTACAGTTTACTTGCAGAAAATTAAATTATTATTCTATGAGTGGTATACCGATTTTCTGAAAAAGGTGAATTTTACGCAGAATTGTAAAAAGTGGTAACTGGAGGACAAAAAAAGAAACCGTGCAAGATGTTTTTGGAATGTTTTAAAGTGTCCATTAATTTCGATGTTGAAAGTAGTTTTTTTTTTCAATAATCTGTGATGGTCATGTGACTTTCTCTGCGTAAGCAAAAAGAAAATGGCTCAGTAAAGTTCTCAGTAAATGGTTCAGTAAGATTTATATTTTATTTTATAATTTTTAAAATAATACTATATTTTTCTTATTTTTATATCATGTATGTAAGATTCTCTATGGAAAAAAAAATTATTATTTACTTAAACATATATATTTTTCGAAGTTCATAGGGCATGTTTTTAATATTCTGGATCCTGTTGTTACCAAGTCAAAGTTTCTCGAAGAATGCGTTTAGAAAAGATGAATATACCTTCCTGAAAACGCCACCCTATAGCAATGCCACTTATATAGTGTTTAATAACAATTACGCAACTGAAGAATACCCCGTACAGAAGAATCAGTATTCAAAAATTGCAAGATTCAATTCTCAGCCTTTCAATGCAGAGCAGGGCAAACGAAAGCATGCTAATAGTAAAAATAGGATGCATCTAACTAAAGCAGAACGTGTCCTGCATAAAACAAAGAGTTCATATGGCCGTAATGCAGTTTCATCAAATACTGCTAAAGATTTTTCTTTAAATTCAATAAATAATAAACATCAAACGAAAGCGGAACGATTTAATGGCGTTAAGACGCCTGCGCCCGGAACACATTTGACTGTTAAACAGAAAGCTTCAAGCAATGTATTTTTGCCAAAATTTAATTACGATTCTTCTACAAAAACTCCTCAGTATGTTGGCGATTTTTTAACAACCATTTCAAATGAAGATAATAACAACGAAGATAATAACGAGATTGAAGATAGTGTAAATAACTCAAAAGACTCCATTAATTTTGGGACATCAGTGGAAGGTCATAAGGGTCAATTACGATATCCTTTAATTTCAAAACTAAGAAATGCAAGTGTTAACCCGATTATTGATTTAAATACGCAAGACTTTCAAGATTCAGGTCAAGATTCAGAGGATTACACATTCTCCCCAGCACCAGAACTTAATGAATTTGAAACTTCCACAGATCTGTTAAGCATTCCTACCACGCTTTCAAAGACAGGTGTATTATTTCAAAATGAATATCAGAAAAATACTGAAAACTTAATACATGTAAATGCAAGTAACGCATATACTGAAAATAACAACTATATACCCTCTTCAGAAATAAAGCAGGATTATAAGAGTGAATATGAAATACCACTTGAAGATAACATTTCTGGATCTGAGAAGATAGAAACTTTGGATTCAACAGATTTGTTTAAGTTTAGAAATGGAGAATTATCTAAAGAACTCAGTACTGACAATATCTTGAAATCTAAGAATCTTACCAATCAAAATGACAGCAATGTTAATTTAATTAAAAACACTGGAGCACCAAGAATTCTTGATAAAAAACATTTAAGGTATGCATTTTCATGAAAATTAGTTTGATAATCAAGTTTTTATGCATGTTTTAGAGATTAGTACGCAAAGGTGGTGTGCCTTGATAATAATTTTGGAAAACGATATTTAAAATCTTAAAGTTCTAACAATATTTTATATTTTAAGAAGGCAGCACTAAACTATTATTATTTTTGCTTATTATGTCATCTATTTTCAAATAAAACTTCTGAAACAAATGATTTTCTAAAAATATGGGAAGTAGACGAAGGATAGAGGAAGGCACTTGTAATTATTCAGTCTTCATGCGCTCTATAAAAAGAAGCCCTACATTAACGACGGTTTTAGAAATATCAATTAACATGTTATTTAAATCTAAAAAAATCTTGCGGTATTTAAATCTAATATCATTGCTATGTTTGTGTCCTTTTCGCCAAGCATACAAATGTTGGGAGTATAACCGATAAGAAACAACTCTTCTTTTAAATTATTGAAAGAAAATTTGAAAATGGGCTGTATACATATTAAAATGAGCAATAACTTGGAAAATACGATTAGAGAGCACATCTTTACACAACTGAATTAAATTTAGCGTCTCCAAATTACCCTTAATACTAAATTTGAGAGCATTCTGACTATTAGAAAAGGATATATTAACAAAGGGACCATTTAAAACATGCTCTAATTTACAGGTCAATGTTTGTAAAGCCTGGTTGTTTGTGAAGCCTGGTTTGTATCTCGTATACAAACATCTCCATGTACACCACCGTCTCCTATATTATAAAATTCACAAGTTGTCTACCCCAATTAAAATGTGTTCAGAAGCTTTATTTGTTGCACTTGTGTATTTTGTATATTTAATTTTTAGCCTTCTGAGTTTTTTACAAAGCAAATTTGTAAAAACTTCGTTTATGTCAGATACTAACTCCTATATTCTAGAACGTTCTTATATACATTGACACGCAATTAACCCTGTTTTCTGAAATTAAAAGAAGCTGCTATAAGGATTCATTGCATCAATACATTCGTAATCTGCGTATATTTTTATTTATGCTTCTGAATTATTTTTATTTTTTATCTTTCTTAATTGCTTACGTCAATTGTATGATCTAAGGCACATTGCTCATATTGTTTCATAATTTACAAATCTGTGTGAAATTATTAAATACAGTGAAACCTGTGTAAGTTAAATACTTGCGGTGCAGAACTTTAGTGGTCAACTTAGACAGGTGGTCAACTTACAGAGTATGAATATTTGTTTTCTTTTTTTTTTCTCATTTCTTACATTATGCGTTTATATATACATTTGTAAGTAATTAAAATATAGCTTAATGTATTAACGTTACTTTAAAATAGTAAATAGCTTTTTTTCTCACAATGATCTAAAATATCATTTGAGAAATTTAACCTAACGACTTGCAATATATCCTATACAACTTTGAAATTAAAGCACGTAGTTAAAATAAAGATGAAGGTCATATTAATTATGTCAGTTACTTATATGATGCTAAATAAATATTTTCCAAAAAATATTTTTTTCTTAATGGCTACATCAGATAAAAGAAAAAGAAGAAACTTATTTAAAGATCAAAGGAGTGTTCATAGTAGTTTTCCTATTTGGTTAACTTACAAAGAGGTTTAGGCAGACTTTAGATTGATGTTTCATCCATTCAGGCTAACACTGATCTAACATTATAGCATAAAAAATATACTTGACAAGCTATTTTATTTCTTTTTATCTTTCTAAAAATAGATGAACAAATAAATAAAGTAATAATTAGGTGGTCAACTTACAAAGGGTTTTGTATAATACTCCCACCCAAATTTTGCGCACATAAATGGTCAACATAGACAGCTGGTCAAGTTATAAAGGTTTCACAACATTATATAACATAGGGCTAATTCCGTTCCTGACAAAGTGGTCAACTTGGACAGGTGGCCATCTTGCAGAGGTGGTCAACTTTACAGGTTTTACTGTATTTCTATTTTAATGTAACAGAAATTAGTTATTACATTTTACCTGCTCCTTACACTTGGAAAGTGAACACGTTATAGTAGCCTAATATGTATTGCATCCCTTTTTTCTAGTGTTTTAGTAATAAAACATTTCTAATACTGTATTACTTACATTAAACTTAACTTATTTTAAACACGATGTATTTCATTGACATTTTGAAAATATTACATTGATGGCTCTTATTTTAGAATGTATCCCAGAGAAATAAAAAGGAAATCCCCTAAATGTAAGAGGCAATGCAAAATTAAAAGATTTAAGTCTGGCAAGATAATAAAACGTTGCAAATCTGAAATTTATAAAAGATGCATACGTGACGGCCTACGCTTGAATGACCATATAGCTGCTCCGAAAGTATCCGAACTGAGGTACATAAAAAGTTCTAAACTAGCCGGGGCTGAAAATAGTTTTCAAGATAGCAAAAGCCTCAATAAACCTTATTCATTTGCTCCAATGTCAAAATGGAACAACACCAACGCCAAAATGGTACTCTATAAACAGCAGCAGAAAGATAATGGTACACCAATAGAATACCAAAGAATGACCCAAAATGGCAACGTAAGTGTTTCAGATATTTATACAACTGCATCAAATCAAATTAAAGTAAAGATGCTGAATGTAAAGCATGACAAAATCAAAGACAGTTTTTCAAAATCTTCTAAAAGTGATGCTATTCAATTGACAATTGAAATACCAGAAAATGTAATAGATACATTAAGAAGAGCCATATCTAAAAAACGAAATGAAGACCAACAATTTACTGAACAACCGTTCAAGTTTAAAGATTCACATTTATCTGAACCATTCAAGTTGTATCCTACGAAGAAATTTGTTGCAAAATATGGACCACATCTTCATACAACTAAGGAATATGCAACTTTGAAAAGAGATAAAGTAACGACGGAACCCAGACGTAAACCAAAGCACCCACTGAACAAGAAAAAATCCTACAAACAACCAGTTATTCTGAAAAAGTCTAAATCTTACATTGACTTTAACAATTCTGATAAAGACACGTTAGATATGAAGAACCAAGAAATCCATAAAACAAGATATTCAACTGGTAATGGACGTCGTTCTTTCAACCCTTCCATAGAGAATAAAAAAAATGTGAAAAATAGGCTAACACACAAGTCAACTACTGAAGAATATTTCACAAAACAATTGAAGGCAGAATCATTAAAGAACAGAGATTTCAGCAGTGAATCTGCAATTGGTTTAAGTAGTAGTGAAGTAGATTTTGACGACACGAATGAAGAAGCTACTAATATTGATGAAGATTTTTTCCATCCTGTTATAAAGGACATAATGAATATGAAAAATAATCTAATACAAAATTCAGAGGTTCGAGAATATTTCACAAAAGAATTAAATGTAGAATCATTGAAGAACAGAGATTCTAGCAGTGAATATCCAATTGATTCAAATAGTAGGGAAATAGATTTTGACCACACCAATAAAGAAGAAAATAATATTAATAACGATGATTTCCATCCTGCTATAAGGGACATAAATAATGTGGAAAACAATCTTACACATATTTCAGATACTGAAAAAAGTATCGCATCGGAAATGAATGCTGAACCTTTTAAGAACAGAGACTCCAGTAGAGAATCTCCAAGTAGTAGTGAAGTAGATATGGATGACACGAATAAAGAGGATACTAATACTAATAAAGATTATTTTCATCCTGCCATAAAGGACGTAACGAATCTGAAAAAAAATTCAACACAAAATTCCGCAACCAACGGACTTTTCACAACGGATCTGAGTATAGGCAGGCCTAAGAACACTTCCTCAAATAATGGCAAAGCATTTTCAGATACAAGTAAAGAAACTGATGCTACTACCCCATTTCTATACTTAACTGGCGACATTAGCACATCAACACAAAGAAATAATAAGAAAAACAAAACGCTGTATCTAGAATTTGGCATTGACACGGAAGGGGATGGCTTATCAACAAAAAAGGATTCTTTTAGTGCACGGAAGGATTTCTTCAAAGATATGATTCTTAGACTTCCTAAAATTATTTCGACTGTTATCAAAAAACACATGCCTGGTTTAACTAATAGGGAAGCAAGAGAAATTTTAAGAACCTACATTAGAATATTAGCTCGAACGGTTGTTGAGTACTTCAAGAAATCAACAAAACCTTAATATAGCAGTTGATATATGGTTGTGGACAATCAGCACAATAAAATAACATATTTATGAAAGTGAATGTTTATTTTTTTACATTGTATGTTTTTTATTTTTTTTTTTTTAATTTTATTTCGCATTTTAAAAAAAGAAATATAAAGTTCTAAAAATCAAAAGAGAGGTATATATATATATATTTACATTTGTGTATGTCCTGTGTAGATATTCATTCTTTGAATTGACAAACTAATACTACTGATAGTAATAGAAATATAATTTCACGTTAATTTTAAGCACAAATGAACATTAAAACGCAGACATATGTTTCGGGATTGCTTGGAATCCCTTTTTCAATGCGACAGGGAGCTTCTAGATGCAAAACATCCAAATGAAGCAGACAAAACAACAAAAACAAAGCTTATATAGCCTAAGAATTAACTGTAAACCAATGAGAAAGAAGGCAGTGTGAAGTGGAAGTAGCAGGGAAAGCACCAATAAGAGAGCAACAAACGAGTCCAGTTGAAAGTTCAGGAAGTAAAAAGGAATATCAATAAAAACAAAGCAAAAAAGACGACAACATGCATAAAAATGTGAAAATACATGAAAATTGCAAAAATAATAAAATAAAATACAAAGAATAAAATGGAAATAAAATAAGTACAGAAAATACCAAAACAAAAAGCAAAACAAAGTACACACGTAAAGGAGGGAGAGGGGGGGGGGGAGAAAAAAATTAAAAATAGACACAAAAAAGGAAAACTAACAAGAAAACCAAGAAAGAACAACAAATTAAAGGAACTTATGCCAGACCTGTGAAAATACATGAAAATTGCAAAAATAATAAAATAAAATACAAAGAATAAAATGGAAATAAAATAAGCACAGGAAATACCAAAACAGAAAGCAAAACAAAGTACACATGTAAAGGAGGGGGAGGGGGGAGAAAAAATTAAAAATAGACACAAAAAAGGAAAACTAACAAGAAAACCAGGAAAGAACAACAAATTAAAGGAACTTATGCCAGACCTGTGAAAAATAAGGAGTTGAGGAAGAATCAATAACCAAATTAGAACAATTCCTGTTGATATGATAAGCTTCCCAAAAGTCAAGCTCTAAAGGGGAAGAACATTTTTGAATAATTTTCCCAGAATTAAAATCAAAAGAGTGGTTGGCATTCCAACAATGTTGAGCAATGCTAGACTTATTTAACTCTTGCTTTCGTACATAACCTGCGCATTTAACCGAATTTTCAGAGCACGTTTTGTCTGTCCAATGTAAGAAAGGCCGCAATGGCAACTAATTTGGTAAATACCCCAAGTGTTAAGTTGATCGACAGGATCTTTAAGAGAAGAGAAGGAAAGTTTGTTGCTAGGAGCAAAAACGACTTGAAATTGAAACCTTTTTAGGATTTTAGCAACACGAAAACTGACAGAATGAAAGAATGGTAACACAACCAAATTCTTTCTAGAAACCACATGATTGGGACCAGAAGTTTTTTTTAGAAAATTTGTTATGAATAGAATCAATTAAAGAGTGAGAAAATCCACTATCCACAGCTACAGCTTTCAGATAGTTGAGTTCAAGCTTGAGAAGCTCAGGAGAAGAGCAAATATTAATAGCACGATGGACAAGAGCATTAAAAGCCGAATATTTTTGGTTGGGAGGATGGGACCACAGTCTATGAGGAGGTAAAGAAAAAGCGAAAGGTTTACGATAGACAGAAGTAGTGAAACCAGACTCACTCCTAGAAATCAAAACATCAAGAAACGCGAGGCTACTATTAAGTTCTTTCTCACAAGAAAACTGGATATTAGGATCAATGGAGTTCATAATAGAAAGAGCATCATCAATACCTAACAAGTTACTGTCCGTTAAGACAAAACAATCATCCACATAACGAACATAAAATTGAAATTGCAATTTCTGGAATAGATTTTCCTCAAAATAATGCATATAGAAATCACTTAAAATAGGACTAAGAGGACTTCCCATAGCCAGGCCATCAACCATAGCATAGAATTTACCATTAAATACAAACGTGCTCTGCTGCAAGCACACACGAGTAAGAAAAACTAATTCCTCAATTTCCACAGCAGTAAAATGGAGTTCAGAAAGCCTTTTCCTGAGGCAAGTCAAAGCGCCATCAACAGGAACATTAGTAAACAAAGAATTAACATCAAAAGAGGCCATAACCGAATTGTTCGGAACGAAGATATAAAGTTTCTTAACAAAATCGGTGGAATTTTTAACAGTGAAAACATTTTGACTCCTAAGTGGAGAAAATACAGAAACTAAATATTTGGAAAGTTTATATGAAGCAGTGCCAATATTGGAAACAATTGGTCTGAAAGGAATACCTGCCTTGTAAACAAGGCAGGTATATAAACATTGCCCTGAAGAACAAAATTCAGGCACGTTAAGCCTAACAGATAATAATAATTTAACTTTGTTTAACGTGCCTGAATTTTGTTCTTCTTTCTTTTGTTTTGTTCTTCCATCTGTTAGCTGCTTGGTGAGTTTTTGATTTTTGTTCTTTCCCCATTGCCTTTCTTGACTGTGTTTGTTTTTGCTTTTTTGTTTTCTGTCATTTGTTCCGCATATTGTTACGTCGTGTATGTTTTGCATTTGTTTTGAAATTTGTTCTTTCTGTTTATTTTTGTTTATAGAACGGTTTTGCTATTGTTTTTTCCCCTTATGTTTTGTTTGTTTTGATTTTGGATATGTCTCAGGTTAACAGATTTTGTAATCTACGAATTAAAAAGGTTCGCTTTTTGGAAACATTTAAAATTTCTCCAGGCTTGCAGGCGCAAGAAAGTCATTCCTAAGTTTATCACTTTGAAGTGTAATTTACCGCGTTCTGTTAGGGTTGATAAGGTAATTTTTCGTTCCAAATTAGCTTTACTTAGAGCTTCTATCCAGGAAACTAGGAAAAAACTTTCGTTCATAGAACGTGAACTTTATGATTTACATCTTTCTGTATCTAATTCTAATTCCGATTTTGATTCTATTGATAGAATGTCATGGGCAAGAGCTCTTCATTCATCTGACTGTCACAAAATTACTTTAAATAAGAAATTTACCAAGTTGTGTAACGATTCAAATGTTCCTGTTCCGGCTGATTTGCCTCTTGTTAATAGGAACACGGTTGTAAATCTTTCGAAATTTCCTTTGAATAGTAATGAAATCAATGCTCTGAAATGTAATAACAATTTTGCTTTGGCTAAAAAGCCTTCTTTTTCTGAACTTATTGCTCCGGTTGAAAAAGCTTTCAAATTTAGTGCTCTAACTTCCACTCAAAAAGAGTCGGTTCAGCATCTTATTGCTTCCAATGTTAATTTCAATTCAAAAGTTTCTAATATTGGTTTTACCCATTCTGTGAAACGCTGTGTCAATAATTTAGTCTCAAATTCTGATTTGGTCATTACCAAAGCTGACAAGGGTGGTCAGATTGTTGTTCTTAATAAATCATCTTATGTTGAAAAAACTGATGACTTAATTGCTTCTGGTCCTTATTCTGAAATTTATAAAGATCCTAGCGACAAGGAGTTAAAAGCTATTTCTTCTGCTGTTAAGTCTGTTCATTCTATTCCTTTGATTGCTAAACGGTCTGTGATTCCTTCTGTTGCTAATTGCGCGCGTTTCTATGATTTACCGAAGGTACACAAGGCAGGTATTCCTTTCAGACCAATTGTTTCCAATATTGGCACTGCTTCATATAAACTTTTCAAATATTAAGTTTCTGTATTTTCTCCACTTAGGAGTCGGAATGTTCTCACTGTTAAAAATTCCACTGATTTTGTTAAGAAACTTCATAACTTCGTTCCGAACAATTCGGTTATGGCCTCTTTTGATGTTAATTCTTTGTTTACTAATGTTCCTGTTGATGGCGCTTTGACTTGCCTCAGGAAAAGGCTTTCTGAATTCCATTTTACTGCTGTGGAAATTGAGGAATTAGTTTTTGTTACTCGTGTGTGCTTGCAGCAGAGCACTTTTGTATTTAATGGTAAATTCTATGCTATGGTTGATGGCCTCTTAGTCCTATTTTAAGTGATTTATATATGCATTATTTTGAGGAAAAACTATTCCAGAAATTGCAATTTCAATTTTATGTTCGTTATGTGGATGATTGTTTTGTCTTAACGGACAGTAACTTGTTAGGTATTGATGATGCTCTTTCTATTATGAACTCCATTGATCCTAATATCCAGTTTTCTTGTGAGAAAGAACTTAATAGTAGCCTCGCGTTTCTTGATGTTTTGATTTCTAGGAGTGAGTCTGGTTTCACTACTTCTGTCTATCGTAAACCTTTCGCTGTTTCTTTACCTCCTCATAGACTGTGGTCTCATCCTCCCAACCAAAAATATTCGGCTTTTAATGCTCTTGTCCATCGTGCTATTAATATTTGCTCTTCTCCTGAGCTTCTCAAAATTGAACTCAACTATCTGAAAGCTGTAGCTGTGGATAGAGGATTTTCTCACTCTTTAATTGATTCTATTCGTAACAAATTTTCTAAAAAAACTTCTGGTCCCAATCATGTGGTTTCTAGAAAGAATTTGGTTGTGTTACCATTCTTTCATTCTGTCAGTTTTCGTGTTGCTAAAATCCTAAAAAGGTTTCAATTTCAAGTCGTTTTTGCTCCTAGCAACAAACTTTCCTTCTCTTCTCTTAAAGATCCTGTCGATCAACTTAACACTTGGGGTATTTACCAAATTAGTTGCCGTTGCGGCCTTTCTTACATTGGACAGACAAAACGTGCTCTGAAAATTCGGTTAAATGAGCATAAAGGTTATGTACGAAAGCAAGAGTTAAATAAGTCTAGCATTGCTCAACATTGTTGGAATTCCAACCACTCTTTTGATTTCAATTCTGGGAAAATTATTCAAAAATGTTCTTCCCCTTTAGAGCTTGACTTTTGGGAAGCTTATCATATTAACAGGAATAGTTCTAATTTGGTTAATGATTCTTCCTCAACTCCTTATTTTTCACAGGTCTGGCATAAGTTCCTTTAATTTGTTGTTCTTTCCTGGTTTTCTTATTAGTTTTCCTTTTTTGTGTCTATTTTTAATTTTTTCTCCCCCCTCCCCCTCCTTTACATATGTACTTTGTTTTGCTTTTTGTTTTGGTATTTCCTGTACTTATTTTATTTCCATTTTATTCTTTGTATTTTATTTCATTTTTTGGAATTTTCATGTATTTTCACAGGTCTGGCATAAGTTCCTTTAATTTGTTGTTCTTTCTTGGTTTTCTTGTTAGTTTTCCTTTTTTGTGTCCATTTTTAATTTTTCCCCCCTCCCACTCCTTTACATGTGTACTTTGTTTTGCTTTTTGTTTTGGTATTTCCTGTACTTATTTTATTTCCATTTTATTCTTTGTATTTTATTTTATTATTTTTGCAATTCTCATGTATTTTCACAGGTCTGGCATAAGTTCCTTTAATTTGTTGTTCTTTCTTGGTTTTCTTGTTAGTTTTCCTTTTTTGTGTCTATTTTTAATTCTTTTCTCCCCCCCCCCCTCTCCCTCCTTTACGTGTGTACTTTGTTTTGCTTTTTGTTTTGGTATTTTCTGACTTTGTTTTGCTTTTTGTTTTGGTATTTTCTGTACTTAATTTAATTTCCATTTTATTCTTTGTATTTTATTTTATTATTTTTGCAATTTTCATGTATTTTCACATTTTTATGCATGTTGTCGTCTTTTTTGCTTTGTTTTTATTGATATTCCTTTTTACTTCCTGAACTTTCAACTGGATTCGTTTGTTGCTTTCTTATTGGTGCTTTCCCTGCTACTTCTACTTCCACTTCACACTGCCTTCATTCTCACTGGTTTACAGTTAATTCTTAGGCTATATAAGCTTTGTTTTTGTTGTTTTGTCTGCTTCATTTGGATGTTTTGCATCTAGAAGCTCCCTGTCGCATTGAAAAAAGGGATTCCAAGCAATCCCGAAACATATGTCTGCGTTTTAACGTTCATTCGTGCTTTAAATTAACGTGAAATTATATTTCTATTACTGTTTACTTGCACAAAGTTAAATTATTATTAATACTACTGATATTTATGGAGTGGTTACTTTGTTGTTGTATGGTGTTTTAATATTATCCAACTGGCTATGGACACAATACTTTTCGAATATACTTTTGGATGCATTTAATTCTGTCTATTTCAGAAGAACTACACTTAGTTAAAATATTAAAGTTTTCTTTTTTTTCTTTTTTTTTCTTTTTTTTTCTTTGCTGGATCGTGGTAGCCTGTGGTTAGGGCGTCGTTCTTCGAACCCAAAAGTTTGGGGTTCACCCGCTGAAGACCCACCCTGCACATTTGGGGATACGTAGATGAAAAATATGTGGTGCCTGATGTCCTGAAGCCGTTCCAAGGGAACCGGAGGCTGGAATAAAATCCCATCTCTTTCAGTCTCATGTCCAAAAAGGGAGGGGGCGTATTTGTTGTGGTGTTATCTGGTGTCATCCGACTACAGCGTGTTAGGATTCATGCTGGCCACCAATCAGGCCACTTTTCGCAAATGGAAATCCATTCCCGTGGCTTTGAGAAGGGCGACTTCCAACAAGGCAAGTGCCTCCACGTTTTCAAAAATAAAAAAAAAACTTGCGCTACTGAATTACTATCCCACAAATATCTCCAATTATTTTGATGACGCTAAGGTGCATAATATATTCTACTAATGTTTGACCAAAACTCATTTATTTAGTGATGGAATGGTCCCAGAAAAGAAAAAAAGAACGCTATGTGAGTAAAAAATGTATATAACAATAAACAAATTTCGTATTCAGATTACCAATTTCGTATTATTATTAGATATTTTTCTTTTTTCGTAGAGTTAATTTCCTGCAACAGCTTGATAACTCTATCATTTTTTTTTTATTTTTCAAATAACAAGGCATAACTACAGTTCAGTCATCATTGTAAATTATCCCTATAGTAAAATGTTACAATTTTTCGAGTTATTACGTTTTTGCAGCAAATGAGCAATATCATCAATGCACTAAATCAACGTTATCGCGCCAAATGAATGTGTAAAAGCAGTGTTTTATAGGCATAACTACATCACCAAAAACTATCGTACATAACTCA
This sequence comes from Octonoba sinensis, assembly GCA_038502835.1. Classification (NCBI taxonomy): domain Eukaryota; kingdom Metazoa; phylum Arthropoda; class Arachnida; order Araneae; family Uloboridae; genus Octonoba; species Octonoba sinensis. The sequence goes on from CM076603.1 coordinate 47,325,942, forward strand.
TAAAAACTTTCCACCGACGATAAATAACTACTCACTAGTAAATATTCACATATGCGGTTTGGATTCTGACTTACACTAGTTTCATTCTACAATCAACAGCAGTTTGGTTTAGCGGACAATTATTTTGCCGTCCATGTGGTCAATAAATTTTACTGCATTGTTACACTGCTGTCACACCTGAAAAATGATCCCAATCATTGCCTTTGTTACTCAAATTGTAAATATTCTTACATTCACCAGTATCGTTATAATACGTCTAATAACTCAATAAAAAATTTAACAAACTTTAAGGAAATCAAGTGAAGCATAAACATAGTAAACCTAATTCTCAAAAACCATTGACAAAACACATAAGAACATGAGTAATTTCAAACATAGCCATTTATTTCACTTTTGATGGCCATACTCTTAACACATATTTTATTACCCACGTGAGTCAAATGGTTGTATTAAAACGACCGGCGCAATATGTTTAATGGTAAATAACATAACGACTTACTTCATTAAAAGACAAATTATTCTAGTAAAATAATATCATAAATTTATCCGATAAATTATTTACGACAAAAGCTTGTCAAGAAATTAAATTCATTCATGCATATTTAACATTAGGTTTCCAAAGAGTGACATAATACACTCATTATAAAATGAATTTATTTTGAGAGACATTTCATTAGAGCAAATTAAATTAGCTCAGCTCTATTTTGTTTGTTTTACTTTTGAACACATAAATAAGAAAAGAACGTTGGATTATTAATTACGTCTGGAAAATGAAGAACATTTTCATTAGAGCATGGCTAATAAAGCGTTACATTTTCCTTTCATGATTATTAGGAATATATTTTATGAAATATTTTTTAAATACACTTCTATTATGCAATTTATTTCTGCTCTTTATTCCTAAAAAAATTTTAAAAAATGTATCTCCGTCATACATAATGTTTCTTTTTCACCATGATTAATAGTATCTCAGAGCCACAAATGTAACTGATGACACTAATTTACAATTTCATCTATCTATCTATATATCTATATTATTTCTCTAGCCTGTTTTTCTGACGGTCCACCGTCTCTTCCTTATTCCTTTATATAACTCCATGACTTACCCCTCATTTTACAAATACAAGAGCAACGACCAGCAACAGGCACAGGGCCCAGCTAGGCTGGTCCTAGTTAATTTAACAATCCCCAATGAACATCAAGAGCCTTCTTAAAAGTTTTTACCCCACTGCAACTAATAGTTGCCTCCTGTAAACTATTCCAACTGCTATTGTAGTAGTAATTTTTCCTCATTTCAAGATTAGCCTGAGATTTGAAAAGCTTAAAGCAATGGCCTTCTACCTTCAGCGCATAACTACAGTCCATCAGCATTTCCTGCTTTAATGAATTTAAACAACTGAATCATGTCCCCACTAATTCTCCTTTGCTCTAGACTATACATATTAAGCCTTTTAAGCCTAACCTCATAATCAAAGTCTGAGAAACCATTTACCAACCTAGTCCCCTCATTTGAACCCTTTCTAATAAGGTAATATCCTTCTTTAGATAAGGAGACCAAAACTGAACAGCATACTCCAAATGAGATCTTGCCAGACTTCTGCACATAATGGCAATACAACTTCCTTAGAGCTGTTCGAAATAGACTTATTGAAAAACCCAAGCATCCTGTTAGCTTTGTTACATACTATGCTACACTGCTGGTCGTTTTAAAGCTTATCGTGCCGGCTAATGACGAAAAGTTGACCCACGGTCTATAAATGCACTGCTTCTCTTAAATTTGAGATTTAAAATCATCTGAGAAAAGGTCTTTAATGGATGCATTGATTTTTCGAAATATATCGAATCGGATATCCACTTGAAACATCAGCGATTACGTACTTCTTTTTTATATTGCACTTTCGTCATAGCAAACATAACTTACAATAAAGAAATCTTAGAGGATCCTTTAACCTATCCAAAAAATTTCACCAACAAAATAACAATTAATTAAAACTTCTGGCACGCCCGACTTTTCTTATAAGCGCATAACTTATGACACAAAACTATTTAATGCGCATTGCGTAATTCCGCACGGGTTAACAAGTATATATTATTTCTTTAGCCTGTTTTTCTGTCGGTCCGCGAGATCTTCCTTATTTTTTCAAATTCCATGATTTACCCCTCATTTTAAAGCTAATGACGAAAAATAGACCCATGATTTAAAAATGTACCCTTTCTCTTAAATTTCAAATTTAAAATCATGTTAGAAGAGGTATTTAATTGATGCCAAATTGGCGTTGCGTATGCTGTCGACGTCTGTTATCAAGTAAACAAGCAAGAAACTCTTCTGTTTCATTTTGTAGAAAATTGGAGAATTTTAGCTGCGTCTGTGTGTTAAACTAATTCAATCGTAAGGTTCCACACATTCAGTTATAGTAAAAATTGCAGAGCCAAATAAACCAACAGTAACTATATTTTGCGTAATGGAATTATTCGGTTATTTTATTTTAAGTCTATTTATACTAATATGTAATAATGATAACTAATAAAAATAGTTATCATTATTATTGTGATTGGTGCTTTCCCTGATACTTCTTTTATTTTATTATTTTGAATATATAAATAATAGTGGGGGAAAAATTGTAACAGCTAACGCAGAGCGGGATTCCGCACGAGTCGATTTGTACGTTGTAATAGTTTTAAGCATAATTGGTTGCGTGCTATAGAATATTGATGCGCGAGAAAAATCAGCGAATACGTTCTCTCAAGACCCAGGTAACAGTATGTAAGATTAATAATTGCTAAGCTAGTATTTCTCAGGTACTTTTTTCCACAAAAAAAAAAAAAAAAGTTCAAGCCAAGATAAAGTGAAGACGTTGGATATTATTCTCGAAAAATATTGATTCAACTGATGGCTCATATATTTAGAAGGATGTGATGATGAATAATAATACTAATGACACTAATGAATGATACTCTCTACGTAGTAATGGTTTTAAGTATAATTGGTTGTGTGCTATAGGCTATAGGTTATTGTTGCGACAGAATAATCAGCGAAGGATTTCTCTGAAGACTTAGGCAACGGCGTGTGAGATTAGCAATTGCTAAGCCAGTATTTTTCAGGCATAAAGCGTTATTGAGTTTTCCAAAGCGTTTGAGTTTTCCAGAAAAAGAATTACTTTTATTCAAAAGTAGTTCTTTTGCTGGAAAACTCAGAAGAAAGTTTGAAATGTCAAAAACTAGTACATTGAAAATGATTATTGCATGTTATAAGCAAAACTTGCAGTAATGAATATCATTTTAAAATAAAGTTCAAATGTCCGGAAGGATCCTGCACTTAAAACAAAGTTTATAAAAATAATAAATGCGGCTTTGTGCTAATTTTAGACAGAAAATACACTACTGTTTTTACCCCAACTCAATATTATTCTGCCCACACCCAGATTTAAACCATTTGTGCCTTGCGTCCTAAGAATGGGACTATAATTTTAATAACACTGCTCTACAGTGGTTCGCTAACAACAACCAAATTACTATTTTTATTATAGATTCATATTGTTATTCAAATACCTGCAAGTAAAAAAGTTCCACCACGTCACATTTTCGTGTAACAAAAATTGGAGCTTTCTGCTATTTTTCATGATTTTTTTGTCGCATGTGGCAACCCAACGCTTCTGGTACTCTACAATCTTGCCGTATCTAGTTATTTCTGGCATCCCATTATATAAACCTTCCTTGTTGAATATAGTTGTGTGTTTTTGTATTATAGTTCATGTTGAAATTGGAAAATTTTGAGCGCAGACATTGCAAAACTATGCCAGATAAGTTTTGTTACATTTGTGGGCGGTTTATTTTTAAATATCAAGGTAAAAAATGTGAATAAGGCTTGTTTCTTGTACTTCAGGTGCCAAGTTGGGGACCAAGATGAAAATTGGGCTCCTCACGTGTGTTGCGTAAATTGCAACGTGGTTCTTGGTCAGTGGATGAAAGGCAAAAAAAGCTCTTTACCACTTGCTGTCCCAATGGTGTAGCGAGGACCTTCAAATGCTTTTGATGATTGTTACTTTTGTCTTACAAACATATAAGGATATTCCAAAAAGCAAATACATAAAATTAAGTACCATCTGCACAGACAGTTCCTCACGGCAAGCACTTAATGGTACCAACTATACCATTGAATTAAAATGATATTGACATTCAAGAGAGGTGAGTGACATTGAAGACACAACTGAAACATATGTTGTTGAAGGTACTTGTAACCTAAACAGCGAACTCCATTTTATTCGTCAAAATGAACTGAAGATCTGCTTCGCAAACCAATAGCCCACTTCGCTTCCATGAAAGAAGCGTACGCTAACGTAGCGACTATTCTAATTGCATTTAAGTATAAACAGTTCAATTGGCGAATTAGTGGAGACTTAAAGGTCGTAGCAATATAAATGGGTCTTCAGGAGAGATTTACTGAGTATTGTTGCTTTTTATATTTGTGGGATAGTCGAGCAACAGCACAGCATTTCGTAAAAAAGGAATGACCACTCAGAACATCACTTCACTTTGTAGCTAGTAATGTTAAATACAACTCTCTTATTGAAAGGGAAAAAATTCTGCTCCCTCTACTTCACATTAAATTAGGACTGATGAGAAACCTTGTGAAGGCCATGGACAAAGAAGAAGGATAAGGATTAAAATTTTTAAAAGAACTTTTTCTACAATTGAGTGAAGTAAAACTTAAAGAAAATGTTTTTATTGGACCTCAAATTAGACAAGTGATTTGTGACCCTGATTTCGAAGGGAAGCTTAATCAAACAAAGTTAGCAGCTTGGAAATCGTTTGTGAAGGTGGTGAAAGGATTTTTAGCAAAAAAGAAAGATAAAAATTATAAAATCCTAATTAAAAGATCTTCTTAAGTTCTTCCAAGCCATTCGATGTGGGATGTCACTTAAAATTCCCTTTCTACATTCACATTTGAATTTTATCCCAAAAAGATCTTGGTGAACATAGCGATGAACAAGGACATTAAGATCATGGATACCCGATAGCAACAACGTCATTGGGAAAAAGCAATGATGGGTGACTACTGCAAGTTTATAAAGAGAAAAGATTTAACATCATATAAGAAAAAAATGACAACATTTCATCGCATTCATTAAAGTTTGATAGTTTTATGTTTTATTTAGTTTAAAATATGTATCTTTTCTCAATCGAAATAGAATTCCATGATGAATTAAGGAGATTAATCATGATAAAAATTGTGACTTGAATGCATTTTTGAGTTTCATTTCGTACTATACGATAGTCATAACAAAAAAACTGTATGTATTACAGCTTTTTTACAATTATATTTGAATGCTACGCTACAAAATTAGTTGAAAATAGCTAATTGTATTTGTGTTAGGGAAAAAAAGTTTTTTTTTTTTGTCGACTAGTGTAATTATTGGCTGAAATATATACATGATTTTTTTTTTTTTTTTGGGGGGGGGGGGTAGGTGTTGTTATTTCTGACGGATATTTTTTGGGGGGGAGGGGGGGGGGTAAACTATTTCTGACGCATTAATTTTTTTTTTGGAAGAGAAGTCCGTTAGAAATAGCCAGAAAATTCCGCTATTGGAAAATACAAAATATTTTCCGATAACCGAAGATTTCGATAATCCGAAATATTGAACCTGTTCTCTCTTCTCCATTTCTTCCCGACTTAAGATTTTTTCTTCAAAATATAAAAAAAGTTTTTTTTTCTTTACTATTTTTTCTTTTATTTATCAGTATTTCAAACAATAGTTTTGTTGTTTAATGCAGATTTAAAAGAACAAAAAGTTGCGCATTAATGACTATTAAGCAGGAAAGTTTATTATATTAGTGAATGATACTTCTCAATGCTAATTATAAGAAATATAGAAGCGGTATTTAATTAAAACAAGACATGCGCGAAAAAAAGAATCAATTTATTTACACTATGAACAACATTGAGTGTTTCTATAAGATTCGCCAATTTCAAAAAGTTATGCATGATAACAATTGAGGCACTATTTAGATAGCAGCAAATTAAAAGAACAAACTTAATTAAATTTTTACAAAATAACTTGCACGTGTGGGCCAAAGAATGAATAACTACAATGTCTACCAAAATAAACCTTACTTTTCCATAGATACAATGCTTGCATTTATGTTGCCTCTTTTTTGCTGAATATTAACTACAAACAGAAGCTGCTGCAAAATACAGACTAATTTTCTTATCTGATTTAGTATCGCTTTTTCCTTTTTGAGTTGCTATCGCGTTGAATCAGCATGAAAGTATCTGGGTTGCTTTAGATCATGAAAAAGAGTTAAGTGTTTTCCAATAATTAGAAATTTTTTCTCTCAGAGATTCTGTTCTGTGTTCAAGAGGTAGCTCGTTTTGTGTCATTTTACAGAGCACAGGGTATCCCGATGCTTTATTTCTTTTTATTTATTTAGTTAGAATGGAGTAAAATTTGCGTGTTGTTGATAAACTTAAGAATACTGATTAATCTCCCATATGAAATTCTTTTTTTTTTTCCTTTTTTATTTTCTTTTTTTCATAGTATAGAGTATCGAAATAAACCATTTCGCAAATTGTGGTTAATAAAGTATATTACTGAAACTTTATATTAACCGCAATGTTATATGTTGATTTTATGTTGGTGTAGATCAATTGTTTTTTAAAACATCAAATAATGATTGAAATATTGGAAATTTCAGTTTGTATGTTTTTGGAACAACAATTAGGGAACCTTCACATCAAAGGCGGCAAAGACAAAAGACTTATTTTCTCATCAGCGAAACCTTCGAACATAATTTTGAAAGAAAAACAAAAGAAAAAATATGCTCTGTGCTTGCGCAGATGAGAAAAGACAGGAATATATATATATATATATTAATGGGGTTGCGTATTGGTCCCTTACCATTTGAAGACCTGGTGCATCCCCAGGGACTGGCAACCATAATTGTATGTGGCACCACTATCAGCTGATGCCATTACCACTTGAGAATGTTGACGTTCAGTTTACCCCCAGGTGGTGGCGTCTGGTCTCTAACGATGCGAAATTGCACGAGGAATTTAATTCAGCCGAGTATCCAAAAGACAGGAATAATGTCTTTGTTGCCTTTGGTGTGGAAAGCATCCCTTTACTCTAATAATATGTAGAAAACCTATATTGAAAGAAACAAATTAGAATAGAAAATACATATGTAAATAAAATACCCTTCACATTTTCAAAAAAATTCATTTTCCTTAAATCAACACATGAATTGCTTTCAAACAAGAACATTTTTTATACATTAGTAATATTTTTATTATTAAAGGAAATCGTATTCTTGAGAAGGGTAATTTTGTAATTGCCTAAAATAAGGCATGATCTTTTTATGTAGTTTTAGGATAAGTTGAGTCAATGTTCTGTCTAAAGCTTTAAAGCAGAGCTGGTTTCCTCTTCCCTTTTATCTTTTTTGAAACCCTTAAAAAATGGTAAAACAATGATGGGTAACCTCAATCAGGCCTGTCTTTTGGGGTATCAGGGGGGTTTAAAATTTCCCCCCCCCCCCCCACACTTTTAAAAAAACAATGTATTTTTACATGTGTGTATGTATTTTATTGCTTTTTACGTATAATATGCATTGAATAATTAAAATCGCTTGATCCCTTAGCCCCGCCCCCTTCAGAAAATTTTTGAAATGACGGGCTTGTAATCCAAAACATGTCCTTTTTGTAATATATATACTTTCCAATCACTCCCGTTTAGTTAACAATCATAGTTTTTGTAGCCATTTTTCTTTAATTTTATCGCTATAATTATAAAAGAAACATATTGATCAGGCATAAGAGAAACTCCTGCTCCCAGAAAACTTTCACGTTGTATTGAACCCCATTCATAACATAACTTTCATATAAACGCAAAAAAAAGTTAAAAACAATATATAAATCGAAAAAAAGAGAGAAGAAGAAAGGAAAAAAAAAAGAAACAAAGAGAAAGAAAGGGGAAAAAACAGAAAAGAACATATAATAACCAGGTTTTGTCTTAAAACATGTCTTGTTTTCAAATCAAAAATATAAAATGTTACGAATAAGCTAGACTATAATTACTTTGTACTTCAATATTAAAAGCAAAAAATTCAACCTATAAAATTATATAAAGGTTTTATCTTTTTATATTTTTATATTTTTAATACGCTTTTTTTTTTGCTATCAATGCATCACTAATCTATTAAGCTCATTGAGACAGTAATAACAAGTTTCTGTTAATTCCTACGCAGCACTTATAATGAAGAAGAAGGGAATGGTATTTTAAAACAATCAATATTTTTAGAAAGATGTAACACGAAACCTTACGTAAAAGTGTTTTGCTTCTTTTATAAGTGCCACTTTCTAAATTTATCTGCAAGAGTCCGCTCTTCAGAATGAGATCTAGAATATCAAGTAATTTCAGGCGGAAATGGAAAATATTTCTGGAGCAAATATATACGAAGCATATTTTAAAACAGCATTTAGAGGCATGAACTCTTAAAATTTGTATTCATTTTATGCATACTTTCCGCGTGTGAAATTTTAAATCTGACGACATGACAAATATTTTCCTTTAAATGATAAGAGCTAAGGTTCACTCAAAATCGATATTTTTAAAGACGATACAACTTTTGCATTAACCTAGGGACGGATTGCTTTTAATTAACTGCGAATATATGTTTGAAAAACTAAAAGGGAAATACGGAAAGTAAATATTAAAATATTAATGCTCTTATGTAAGTAATTTTAATGATAACAGTATTTAACCCCCTTCAGACGGAATTTTAGTAAAGGTGCGTTACTTTTCTTTTATTTTGAAGCATCGTTTCTTAAATTGCGTTCCGCGGAACCCAGTGGTTCAACAAAAATCACTCAAGGGTTACAAATGGAAATCGCACTCTTTTTATTCATAACCATGCAAGCCTCTTAAAAATTGTATTTCTTTATTTACATACATCGATAGATGGGTAGATAGATAGATAGATAGGCAGATAGATAGATGTATAAATATATAAATAGATAGATAGATAGGTAGATAGATAACTAGATAGATAAATAGGTAGATAAATTGGTAGATATATATACATATATATACGTAGATAGATACGTAGATAGATAAATAGGTAGATAGATAAATAGGTATATAGATGGGTAGAGGTATCTATATAGATAGGTATATAGATAGATAGGTAGATAGATAAATAGGTAGATAGATAGGTAGATAGATAGGTAGATATATAGGTAGATAGTTAGATAGGTAGATAAATAGGTAGACAGATAGATAGTTAGATAGCTAAATATGTAGGTAGATATATAGGTAGATATATGCATAGGTGGATAGAAAGGTAGGTAGATAGATGGGTAGAGGTATCTATATAGATAGGTATATAGATAGATAGGTAGATAGATATATAGGTAGGTAGATAGATAGGTAGGTATATAGATAGATAGGTAGATAAATAGGTAGATAGATATATAGGTAGGTAGATAGATAGGTAGGTATATAGATAGATAGGTAGATAAATATATAGATAGATATATAGACAAACAGACATACATATTGATAGGTAGGTAGACATGTAGATAATAACAGACTCTTGCGTCCATTTAGAAATTTAGTAATTACTTGGTGAAGATGCAACTGTTTGAGGTAGCTATTTCATTGATTAGGAAAGGGAAAACCATCAAACAACAAAAGTGTTCGAGATAGAATGCAAAGCTTACGTGCCTAGAAAAAAAACAAATATCACAATTTGCTGCTCTCAATAGACTTAACGCTGCTGATCTCGACATGAGAGTTGATGCATAAAACCTAATACGAAGTATATCTCCTATAATAAAAATCAGTAAATGCTCATTAAATTTTGTCCTTCTAAAATTTCATTTCATATGGTATTAAAAGTTACTCAATAAATGTTTTGTTTATCTTTTTATTTATGAAATTACCTTTTGATAATAATGAGTATATTAATGCGTTAATTAATATTATTACGTTATATTACCATCAGTAAAAACGATATAAGAAGGTCCAGTTTTTTCAGGTTCTGCAAGAAACTTATATATTTTCTTATGATTTTTCTTGATGAAATATACTTCCCATTATATGAAAAAACTATCAAAGCGCACGTTGTATTTCAATGTTATATTTCAATTGTATTTCAATGTTCTCTAAGAAGCAAATTATCAAACTTACTGCATTAATTAAAATTACGTACGTTAATTAATATTATAAATTACGTTATATCACCATCTATAAAGAAAATATACAAAAGTCTAGTTTTTTTTAAAGGTTTGTAAGGGATATGCAAATTAGTGTATCTGTCAATAGCCATTGTATATAGATAAGTGTGTTGTGTGCGTAAAAGAGTCAGTGGAGTCGGGTTTCTGCCCGTCGAATGTTTTATGTGAATAAAATATGTTTGTTTTAAACTACGTGTTGTTCTCTAGACACAGAACATCACAAGATCTGCATTTAATTTATATCTTCCTATGATATTTCTTGCTAAAATATGTTTTCCATTATATGAAAAACCTATACAAAACGCACTTTGTATTTCAATTACCCTCTAAGAAGCAAATTTAATCTTTGTACGTAAACAAGAAGCGTATACAAAGTTTGAATTATGAAAACAAAGCAGCAGAGAACGCTATTATAAGACATTACAACGAAAAAAAAAACATAACCATAACCCAACGTAGAGGCCCAGTAGCTAACTGATAATCTTCCGTGTTATCATGCCACAGGTCCAGAGTTCGATTCCCGGGCTGGTCTGGGTCGACTCAGCCTTTCATTGGGGTCGATAAATGAGGATCAAGTATGCTTGGGAACTAAACACTAGGGGTTCCGTGTCAGGCCGACCACTTGACCGGAACATATGCTTCTGCACCCTAGAACCCTCGGGATCGAAATCTGGGATGAGCACAGTCGACCATGGCTCCCAATGGCATGTCGCGCCACTGAGTTTAGCTTTATAACCCAACCTAAGATATTTATAGGATGTACGCAGTAAGTTTGCAAGTGGTAATGAAATTTATTGTTATTTTTTTATGCGGAATATTGTTAGTTAAAAATCACATTTATTATCATTGTGTGCTACGTGTCTGACGCATAAATTTAGGAATTAAGACATGCGGATTCATCTTATATTTAATTAAAAGGACTCTTTAAAAAACAGAAGTATTTTCATGTAAAAGCCCGTTACCTCCATTATTTCTTAACTGCAAATGTTTCTAAAATAATAGTTACTTCTTTTTCTACAAAGAACAAACAAACATTTTCTTCCGAGATGCTTCTAAATCGAAAAAAAAAAAGAAAGTACGACGACATAGTATGAGACCGATAACTGTAACTGTTCCTCCAAAAACCGAATTATAAAGCTATTAGGAAACTTAGGTTTAATCTTTAGAAAAACGTTAACAAATTCCTTTGAAACTTAAATTGCTTAGCTAAGGTACGGTATACGTCTTTTATGTCTAAGTGCTTTTATCGCTAAGTAAGAAATTATCTGTTTTGGTAGGTAGCCAAGTGTTGGTTTGCTTGGAATTTTGCGATAAATGAATTTATATTTTGTGTGTGTATGTCTGTTCTTTTTTCTTGAACAGTATGGATTATAACTTTGTTTGAGAATATAATTATAATATTACACACTCACGCAAGTGTGTGTATGTTGTTCATGCTTTGAATATATATGAGTGTGTATAAACTTATTAATATGGACACGGAAAAAATCTTCACAGCTTAATTTATGCAACTCAAAGCCCTTTTTTTTTTCACTTAACATCCCATTTTTTGGAAGATTCAAAACTAATTAGAATATAAGTTACAATTATTGTTATCATCAATATTAAAAGACGTTTTGCAATTCTACACGATGTTATTGATACGACCGCTTAAACTTCAAATGCATAGAATAATTCAGGCGCATATTAAAATTCTAAAGTTACGGTAATTTCTACGGCATTGACTATTTTATTATTAAATTTCAATGCACAAACTATTTTGTAATATATAATGAAAATCTTAACATGCAAAGCTTAAACCAATTTCGGATGCATTACTGAATCTAAAACGCATAATAAATTTTGAAACGCATGATAAAATTTTATTGCATAAATTTCGAAATAGAGCCAGCTACGTACAATGTAGTTTTCTTGAGTTGGCTGTCATGTAATGGCGTGCGCGATTTGACATACCTAACAAACTGTCTCCTGCTACGCGACAGTAATAGACTTGAGTGCAGTGATCTGGGAGGAACAAGGACAGGATTCAGTAATTTATCGCCTGAGCGTGATTGTGGCTTCCCTGCAATTCACGGATATACATTCCCGCATGACGAGATTACTCGGTCATCAGGAAGTGGCCGTTACATTAGAGGATAGGAAAGAGGAAATCGTTTCAAAAGATGACACTGTTAAAGTGAGACATTTTGCGCATTTTTTTGTAAAATAAATATGTAGTTATGACATAATCATTCATAAAATATGATGTCAAAATTAAAAATAATATTAAAGAAGTATTATCAGTTCAAATATGAAAAGACATAAAAAAGCACAAAATGTCAAAAAAATAAAGGCAAAGAGCTGTTTCGAGGCTACAATGGAGCCTCTTCAACAGTGCAGACGTACAACTAGAATCATGCAGACACACATTAGCGCTCAGCACACAACTGGAATCATGCAGACACACATTAGTGCTCAGCACACAACTACAATTATGCAGACACACATTAGTGCTCAGCACACAACTGGAATCATGCAGACACACATTAGTGCTCAGCACAGAACTAGAATCACGCAGTCACACATTAGTTCCCAGCACACAACTACAATCATGCAGACACACATTAGTCCTTAGCACACAACTAGAATTATGCAGACACAAATTAGTGCTCAGCACACAACTAGAATCATGCAGACACAGATTAGAGCTCAGCACGAAGCTAGAATCATGCTTACACACATTAGGGCTCAGCACACAACTAGAATCATGCAGACACACATTAGTGCTCAGCACACAACTAGAATCACGCAGACACACATTAGTTCTCAGTACTCAACTGCAGGGCCATGGTAGCCTAGTGGTTAGCACGTCGGACTTCCACCTGGAAGGTCGCGCGTTCGATACCCACTGAAGACCACCATGTATACTTGGGGATATGTGAATGTAAAATCCGTAGACCCCACTACCTCTCCCAGTACGTAAGCAATCCTAAGGCTTCGGCTAACAGGTAGGGGTCTGGTGGAGAAAAGTACTCAACTGCAATCACGCAGACACACATTAGTGCTCAGCACACAACTAGAATTATGCAGACACACATTAGAGCTCAGCACGAAGCTAGAATCATGCTTACACACATTAGGGCTCAGCACACAACTGGAATCATGCAGACACACATTAGTGCTCAGCACACAACTACAATTATGCAGACACACATTAGTGCTCAGCACACAACTGGAATTATGCAGACACACATTAGTGCTCAGCACACAACTAGAATCACGCAGTCACACATTAGTTCCCAGCACACAACTACAATCATGCAGACACACATTAGTCCTTAGCACACAACTAGAATTATGCAGACACAAATTAGTGCTCAGCACACAACTAGAATCATGCAGACACAGATTAGAGCTCAGCACGAAGCTAGAATCATGCTTACACACATTAGGGCTCAGCACACAACTAGAATCATGCAGACACACATTAGTGCTCAGCACACAACTAGAATCACGCAGACACACATTAGTTCTCAGTACTCAACTGCAGGGCCATGGTAGCCTAGTGGTTAGCACGTCGGACTTCCACCTGGAAGGTCGCGCGTTCGATACCCACTGAAGACCACCATGTATACTTGGGGATATGTGAATGTAAAATCCGTAGACCCCACTACCTCTCCCAGTGCGTAAGCAATCCTAAGGCTTCGGCTAACAGGTAGGGGTCTGGTGGAGAAAAGTACTCAACTGCAATCACGCAGACACACATTAGTGCTCAGCACACAACTGGAATCATGCAGACACACATTAGTGCTCAGCACACAACTAGAATTATGCAGACACACATTGGAGCTCAGCACGAAGCTAGAATCATGCTTACACACATTAGGGCTCAGCACACAACTACAATCATGCAGACACACACATTAGTGCTCAGCACACAACTAGAATTATGCAGACACAAATTAGTGCTCAGCACACAACTAGAATCATGCAGACACAGATTAGAGCTCAGCACGAAGCTAGAATCATGCTTACACACATTAGGGCTCAGCACACAACTAGAATCATGCAGACACACATTAGTGCTCAGCACACAACTAGAATCACGCAGACACACATTAGTTCTCAGTACTCAACTGCAGGGCCATGGTAGCCTAGTGGTTAGCACGTCGGACTTCCAACTGGAAGGTCGCGTGTTCGATACCCACTGAAGACCACCATGTATACTTGGGGATATGTGAATGTAAAATCCGTAGACCCCACTACCTCTCCCAGTGCGTAAGCAATCCTAAGGCTTCGGCTAACAGGTAGGGGTCTGGTGGAGAAAAGTACTCAACTGCAATCACGCAGACACACATTAGTGCTCAGCACACAACTGGAATCATGCAGACACACATTAGTGCTCAGCACACAACTATAATTATGCAGACACACATTAGAGCTCAGCACGAAGCTAGAATCATGCTTACACACATTAGTGCTCAGCACACAACTAGAAAGTTGTGAGTGACTCACTCACAACTTGATAGATACAAGACGTGACTCAGTCTATGAAATCCTTGTAGTCTGTCAAAAGTTAACTTTAGAAGTTATATTTCCAACATTGTGTCGTTACTACTTAAAATGTGTATACATGCTTTTTATCATGTAGTTTTGGATAACAACAAGTAAAGGAGTTCCTTCCTATTTAGCATAAAAAGAGTCTTGAAATATTATTAAAAAATAAATGCTTCTGTATTACTTTTTATCAATAAAATTTTTGTTCCGATCTGGACATATTACCAGCTTTATGTGCAAATGTCGCTAGTACAGGATTTATGTTTGCTTTTTGCCTACTTTCCCGTAAAAGTAAAAAGAAATGTATGGAAGAAGGCTTAATGTATCGAGTGAAAATAATGTTAAAAATAAAGAAAAGTCTATGAATGAATGAATAAATAAATGAGTGACAGAATGAATGACTAAATGAATAAATAAGTGAATAAATAAATGCATGATGAATGGATACGGTATATTTGAAGAAATTAAGTTAATGAGAAAAAGACAAACAGCTATACCATATCTTTTATTTTGGTGTTATACGGCAAAGTAGGCTCGTATAGTTCTTAACGGGACTTCGTCTTGGAGATTTGAATGCTTAGTCGGATTCTTTGGAAACTACGCGATGCTTGCCAATCACAAATGTGATATTTCCATCCGTTGCGACGCATTCGATCAAAATGAGACATTGTTGACTGAAGTTTTGCGCCTCCATGTACTTGATTCAAATAACACATTTTTAGAGAACTTGAAAAATATATATCCCAGTATACTTAAGTAAAATAAGTGACAGAGAAGCCTTGGGGGAAATAACTCAATTTCGCCAAAAAGTGCAGGTACGATTTCTGTGCTTAGCACGGCAGTACATACTTGTTACTTGGAATTTAGGCCATAAACCGATTTCGTGCGTTTATACTTTTGTTTCAATTTTTGTTTGCGTTAAATAAAATTAGTTCACGTAAAGTTTAAACTTTTCATTCTTTAAACTTGAACTTTAATTAAGCTAGGACCGGCATATTAAATCGAAATTAATTATTGTTTACAGTTTTATTTTATTTTTATTTGTTTATTTATTAATTAAATATGCGTATTCGTTGTTTCTATAATATGTGCATCAAAATTTTATTTATTTAAAAACTAAACTCAGCAGCACTATATCCCTTCGGGAGCCAAGGCCTGCTGTGCCCAGCTCAGCTTTCTATTCTGAAGGCCCTGGTTTACGGAAGCAGATGTTTCGGTCAGGTGGTTGGCTTCACACGAGACCCACAGTGTTTCTTTATTCAACTCAAGTTTGTCACATAGAATAAACAGAAAAAAAATCACTGAACTACATTCATAAACATAAAATAGTTGACGTAAAATTTAAAAAAACTGATTCATAATTGTCAGCAGTTTAAAGATTGTCAGTGAGTAGAATCATTTTCACTTACGACTTCAGCGTTCCCAATTACAAAGCATTTAGAAATAGAAATAAAAATAAAGATGGAAAATAAATAAATAAATAAATAAATAAATAAAGTGTAGAATAAATAAAAGGAGATTTCTTGGAGCCGCATGAATGGGCCATGATTTTGAATGGAAATTTGGGCATCTGATCATTGCCCCAGCTATCATTAATCTGCCCAGCAACATCGAGTTACTTTTAAGATACGATATCAACAATTTCTTCTCCCCCATGTGCCCAGATACTTTGTACTTGCTTCATTCAAGACATGTGCCAAATATACAGTCTGAATAGAATAAATTTCAGAATCACTTTGTGTTTCGTTTTCGTTATTTGAATGTATTACTGGAATTGCTATGTATCTGCTTATAAATTCAACTGTATTACAATCAATCAGGATAACTGTAAATTCTGATTAAAATGAATTATTTATTTTTTTAAATTTCAATAAAGTGCATTAAGAGGCTACATGCACAAACATATACACCGTACAAAACTCTAATTTGACCTTTCACCAACAAAATGGCAAAAATGGTGAAATTTAGCGGCAACCAACTTTTGGTACAAAGTTGAATCATTATAATGGTGTAATTTCACCTAGCTTCACTAGTAATGGTTCAACTTTAGTGCCAAATGTTAGTTGCAGCTAAATTTCACCATTTTTGCCATTTTGTTGGTGAAAGGTCGAACTAGAATTTTTTAGAGTAGAATATCACGTCAAAATGAGTACACAGTCAGTCAGAGAAATTTTGATCCACAATTTATGTATTTTTATTACCCCACTGATATTTTAATCATTTTGTTGTATTTATTGGCATAAAATTGAAAAAGTCCTAATGTATTGCATATTCCCAAAAAGTTAAACTATAGACACGATCAAAAATAAATTATTGACCTTTATCAAAGTGATTCTTCCATTTAGGATAACTTGGATCCACGTCAGAAAGGTGTTTTTTCTCTTTTTTTAAAGTGTTATAGTTATGAAAGTTTTAACTAGATAAATAAAATTTCTCTTTAACTAGATAAAAAAACTTTTTTTTTATTTCATATCACCACAGGTTTTCTATAATTTATGGTAGTACATGTGACACAGGGGGGACGTGGTAGCTTAGTGGTTAGGATATCGAGCTTCGGATTGGAAGATCTTGGGTTCGATACCCGAGCCGCTGAAGACCCACCATGTACACTTGGGGATACGTGCATGTAAAATCCGTAGACCCTGAAGTCCCGAGGGTACTGGTGGGTGGAGATTTTCCCTTCCCTTCACCCATAGGTCTAAAAAGGAAGGTGGAGTATTTGTGGCTGCGCTATCTGGTGTTATCCAAGTACATTATGAGCCAATTCGTACTTCCATCGTTGGTGCTCATATTGAAACGAAAGGCGCACTCTACTGCCTTAATTACAGGGTAAAATACTGCCTTAATTAGAGAGGTCGCTCTGCGACGGGAGCTTGGATATCCAAGTGGCATAAGCAACAACAACATCTTCAAGGATTTTAACCTTTTAAAACCAGCATGGAAAAATAGCTTTCAAGCAGCGGCTTCAGAATGACTGTCATCTGTATGCAGTGTTTCAAACTTTTTTCGTAAAATTAAAATTAGGAAACTGAATTTATAACCTAGCCAGCTGAGTGCAGCACTGGACCTCCTAGTTTTTTTTTTTTTTAAAGAAGTATAATATTTTTTAAAAATATGACGTGGTTCAACAGTTAACCGCCATGGTTCAAAATTACCATAGTGATTATAAAGCATTTTTTCTGTGCCACGTGTCAAGGAGGAAATACTTCACAAGTTTGTAAAACATATTTGTATTCAAAGAAACATATAAGAATCTTAAGCGTTAAGTTTTGTCCAAAAAGAATATTTCATTTTACTATTGAATCATAAATAATAACTAACTTTATGTGTGTTTAAAGTTAAGTGATTGTAGAAAAGAAGCATATATTAAATTAAAACTAATCAGTGTAAAAGACTGGAAAAAGAATAAACAATAATAGAAACTTTTAGCACAAACACCATACATTTATAAAGCACCATACGTATATATAACATTAAAAACAAATAACTGTTTCTAATCCCTTTTTAAAATCAGTTTCGACTTTAAACTTAAAACCGAAAGTGACCACAGACAATTGGACGTAGGCACTTTAGATATTTTCCCCTGACTCTCCCCTTGTTTCATGTCGCGAAAGAAATTACGTAACTTGAGACCCAGGTAAATTTTGCAAAAACAGCCAATAGTTAAAAAGTTGCATGGTCGTGTTACGGAGAGCTCAAAAGATTATTTAAGGGAGAAAAAACTGTTTTGGGCGATTCGCGGGATTTTGCAGAATTCGTAAGTTGTAAAAATTATAAATCGCATTTTACGTGTTCTTTGTTTGTGTTTTGTGGTGTCTCGTCACGTGAGTTGGAATGAGTTTATTTACCATGTAGAAGCTGCAAATAAACAAATAAACTAAGGATTAATGAACTAAGGCTACCAAGACTGCTTTACAGATTGACAGACATTCAACTAAATGAAATGGTGACTTACCGGGATGTTACATATATATATGTATAACTGTTCTTTTTTTTGCACATTTTCTAGTGTCAGCTGATTAATGAGATACATGTATAAACTTAAAATTGTGTAAAGATAAGCTTTGTTTTATTAACAGATTTTCAAAATAATTTATTTTCATATAAATCTCAAATTATCAAATTTGCAAAGTATCTGAAATTAGAATTGAAACATGCAAAAAAAAAAAAGAAAGGAAACTATCTTTAGTTTTCAAAAAAATATATTATTTTGTACAAATTATTAAGTGACAGATTTGTACTTTAAAGATTTAAAGTACGTATAGTAGTGTTTTATCAATATATAGCGCGCTACATATACCGTGTTTCTCTGGAGTAAATTTGTTCCAATTATTTCAGTACGTGAGAAACAAGCTTGAAACTTATTATTATTCTCAAAACGTCTTGCTAATATCAAGCACTTTCAGAACTCAAGCTGATCCAAACTTCTTTCAGTTCTTAAGTTTTCTCCCCCTTCGTTTCTTTCAATTATCTTAAGTATTGCTGGTATTTATAGAAAGAAAAAGTTTTATCCACTCCATTTAAAGTTCTCTCTGATCTCTGATAAGTTCTCTGAATTTTTATGAATGCTGTTCTGTGATACTTGCTAAATAGCGGTTTTCCTGATAGGGTTTTTCACAATCTTCTTGTCAGTCACAGGCAACATAGATATAAATTTGCTGGTTTTTATTCATATATAGCAAATTCATTTTGATATAACTGTAGTCTTTAGTCGTTGGTTCCTGAATCCTGATATTTCGTGGTATGTCTTTAAGCTAGTCGTTAGTCAACGCAGAAATTCGATACTCAAAAGAGAAATTCTCTCGTCGAAATAAAAGTTGCTAGGAAAAAAAAACACCCAGAGTTTTTTTATTATTTTTTTATTTTATTTTATTTTCCAATCGCTAGACAAAACTGTTAAGCTAGTCATAAACTCAAGAAGAAAACAAAAGTAATTAATATTGATTGCATGTTGCATAGGTTAGACTTCGACTAGACTTTGCAAGTGAACCCCCGCTATCAAATTTAGTGCTCCTATAGGTGACAACTGCAGCACAAGTAGTGCCTTTTTTCTAACGAATTTTATGCTAATGAAGCATCTATTAGAAATTGAAATGGTGTTTTTATATTATTTTTTTATTTTATTTTATTTTCCAATCGCTAGACAAAACTGTTAAGCTAGTCATAAACTCAAGAAGAAAACAAAAGTAATTAATATTGATTGCATGTAGCATAGGTTAGACTTCGACTAGACTTTGCAACCGAACCCCCGCTATCAAATGTAGTGCTCCTATAGGTGACAACTGCAGCACAAGTAGTGCCTTTTTTCTAAAGAATTTTATGCTAATGAAGCATTTATTAGAAATTGCAATATTTGGTCTTTGCTGTCTTTACATAAAGGCATTTCGTCGAGAGCGTACTTAGTCGGTGGTGCTCACGGTTTCCATGGCACAAGAGCGGATCATCTCTTGGTAGTGTGTTTCGAACCTAAGACCACCGTGACCAGAGCTTTACCGCTTTGCTAAAAGACGTATAACGGCAAGTGGGAAATTTGGGAAAAAAGCTGCTGACCGTATTTCCCAGTCCCATTAATACGGGTATGTTTTCATACATGTGAAGTATACACATTATGTCAAAGAATTGTCAAGACAAGGTTCATAAAATAAAATAAAAACTTGTAATTAGATTTCTTTAAGTATTTTTATTAAAAATAAGTTCTTTCGGATTCAAAACATTTGTTACAGCGGTTTAAAGACGATTCGAACGCCTGCTCCAGTTGGAAGCAGTCCCACAATGTGAGCTGGAACAGGTATTCTAATCGTTGTTCTGCTGTAACAAATGTATTGAAGCCAAAGGAGCTTATTTTGAATAAAAATACTTTTAAAAATATAATTACCAGTTTTTATTTTATTTTATGAACCTAGTCTTAAAAAATCTTCGATACACAGTGTATGATAATACATTCCTTAAGATATCTTTTCTACGGTTAGTATGTGGTTATGGTTCTATATTTTCCTTAAATCTACACACGTTAAAGACCACTTAGAGTAGAGGACGAAAAGCTGCCGTGAAACTGGACACAATAGCTCTTTGATAACAATTTCTTTGTATTGAAATCACGAACCCTTCAAAAGCAGTATCCATTATTCCCTTTTAATGACTTTTTTTTTTTACAAATATTAATAGCAATAATTGTAAGCAACCCACATTAAATGAGTACTAATCGTGAGCATCACGGAGACTAAGTATCAGCGAACAACAATGTAAGACTTTTAATTAATATCAAGCACTAGACATTTGTAACAAGTAAAACTTTTTGAAAACGATTTTTTTCCGTGTAAGACTAAAACAAGACGAAACTTCTCGCCCTCAGAAAAACGACTTTCTTCATTGAGAAATAAACAGTTTTTTTAATGTATTCTTATTATAAAATGTTAAAATTATTGACCTTACCAAACGCGCAATTACTACTCGGAACTTTACTTAGAAAGCAAAATTAAAAATTCTTACCTGAAAGGAAAAGTCCAGAAAATCAAAAGCATTTTGGAAACAAGTAACCATACTTATTTTGCAATTTTTCTTATTCATGCTTCTCATCTGATATATGACTCTCCTTCAACCTTTGTAATCCTAAACTTATCACAAAATATGCTAATTTAAAAACCTTCAGTCATTTAAATTACTGTGTTATATGTGCAACACTTCGTAAGAAGAAATCAATGCAAAGAAAAGAAGCAGTTGAGAATCGATAAATCTTTGCTTATTGGAAAACGTTTTAAAGTATATCTCTCCTTTCCCTCCATATTGCAGACAAAGTAGAGAGATATTGGAAAGCGTTGCAATCAATAATATAGCCTGAATATTTGGATGCGCAAAAAATGACTATATAATATTATTATGTAAAACTAATTAGTATTGCATTTAACTGTGTATTTTACTGAAATTAAAAACTAATAAATGTAATAGAAAATGATTTCATGATTATATTTGCCAATTTAAAAGATCGTGAATTGATTATTTTCCTTTTAGCTTTGAACAACAACTCCCTAGATAGGAAATCTTTTAACGGACTTTACTGCACTCTAAAGAAATATCTAGTTTAACCTTTCACAAAAAACAAAGAATGGTGAAATTTAGCTGCAACCAACATTTGGTAATAAGTTGAACCATTACAAGGTTGTTGTTTCACCTACTTTCACCATGAATGAGAAACTTGGAACCAATATAATGGTACCGAGTTTCACCATGAATGAGAAACTAGGAACCAATATAATGGTACCTAGTTTCACCCTAAATGAGAAACTATTAACCAATATAATGGTACCGAGTTTCACCATGAATGAGAAACTAGGAACCAATGTAATGGTTCAACTTTAGTACCAAATGTTGGTAGCAGCATTTTTTGGTGAGAGGTTGAACGAGAATTTTTTACAGTGTAGTTTCATCATATAAACAAATCGGAAAATAAAATTTACATGTTCATCTCCTACATTTCACCTTTCGTTTTTGAGGTTGTTGCCAGTACATGTTATCAGTGGCAGTGGTAGCCTAGTGGTTAGCACATCGGACTTCTACCTGGAAGGTCGCGCGTTCGATACCCACTGAAGACCACCATGTATACTTGGGAATATGTGCATGTAAAATCCGTAGACCCCACTACCTCTCCCCGTGCGTAAGCCATCCTAAGGCCTCGGCTAACAGGAAGGGGTTTGGTGGAGAAAAGTACATGTTATCACACTGTATTACATAATAACGCCATATCATAAATAAACGTAACGAATTTCATTTTTTAATGCTTTCATCTGTACTAATCTTGAAGAAAGAACATTATCTTTGCCAATAGTTTAAAATCGTCAAGTCAGTTTCTTGGAGTTTTTTTCTTTCTAATGGGACTGCGTATGGTCACTAGTGATGGGCATAATTGAGTGATCATAATCGAGAACTCGATTCTGATGACCATCTCGAGATCTCGATTGAACGTCTCTAGATCTCGATTGAACGTCTCTAGATCTCGATTGAACGTCTCGAGATCACGATCGAACGTCTCGAGATCACGATTGAACGTCTCGAGAACTCGATTGAACTTCTCGAGAGCTCGAAAGGATCGCTCGAGAACCCGAAAAGATCACTCGAGATAATCACTCGATTGCTGATCACTCGATTATCCAAACCACTCGAGTACTAATCAATCGATCATTGAAAGCTCTCGATGATGCCCATCACTAATGGTCACTAACCTTTGCAGACCTAGTATATTCTCCGGAAACCAGCAACCATTCATTTAAGTAGCACCACTATCGGCAGTTGTCATTGAAGCGTCTAGGTTTTTACTATGAGGTGAAGCACCTGGACTCGGAAGATGCGAAACTGCACTCGGAATTTATTTTAATTTTAACTGTTTCTCGAAGTGAAACAGGGAAACATATTAAAAATATCTGCTGCGTGCGGTGTTTGCACAAATGCTTAGGTACTGTACGAAAGTCCGTGGTTTCTTAGTTTTTTTTTTTTTTTTTAAGTCTCCTCGTGTTACCTCGATCCTAATATGCCAGAAATAGCACCATTGTCAATTGGAAAAAGCAAACTAAGAATTTTTAATAATTTCTTAATTTTGGTATTCAAATATGAATCAATAATTAACATTTTGATTACCTTCGTAACATCAGTATTATTTGATCGTAATAAAGTCCAGGAGTGTAGCACATTGATCTCTGAAGCGTCAGAACTTCAGAAATATTAAATAATATAGTATATTTATGTGTTATACACAATTAAAATTTTAACTTTCGCCTTCTTGAAAAAATGATTTTAATTTTCAGTACAAATTTTTAACACTGATTTACAAAGTCTAAGTAAAGAGCATTATGTTTGTATATTTTGACAGTATTTGTCCAAATCTTTAAATATATATATATATATATATATATTAAATTTCGGCAATAGAACGCGGTTTTTCAAGACATTCAGCCAGTTAGAGGTACTTATTACTTTTATTTTAAGAATACTACTATTTTAAGAACCTACTTAACTCAATTTTTAAATATATATTTTTTAGTTAATTTAATGTTATGTTCTTAAAATTTATATTTTACAAAATTTGTTTAAAATATTTATTTTAAGTGTTTTGCGACAAAACAGTAGTTTGTGCTTCCACGAAAAGACTCATACATTTATTTAAGTCTTGGAAATACCCCTGATAAAAATATCTTTCGAAAATACTGGAAAACATATTTAGGGCATTGAACTTTTTTTACGTACAAGAGTATCATTCTTTTCTTCCATTATCGGACGTTTAAGATAATGCTTTAGAAAACTTTTTGTAGAGTGCATCTTCCGGCAATTCCATTGGCGGCAAACAAAGTGCTGCTCGTTATCTGTTATAAAAGAGGAGTTTTATCGGGGAAGCATTTGGAGATACTTAATCTTTGTGGTATTGCTTGCCTCAGGATAGCCAGATTTCCGTAAAAGTTAGATACAACG
This sequence comes from Octonoba sinensis, assembly GCA_038502835.1. Classification (NCBI taxonomy): domain Eukaryota; kingdom Metazoa; phylum Arthropoda; class Arachnida; order Araneae; family Uloboridae; genus Octonoba; species Octonoba sinensis. The sequence continues at coordinate 47,350,165 of CM076603.1, forward strand.
TTCACACTCAGTGATGTAACTAAAATAATAATATTAGTAATAATATAATAAGAAATCATAAAAAATATAATCGATTAGTTGCTATTAATGCTATTATTGTAATTATTATTATGCACATGCTTTATTTTGAGCCCGGACGTGCCGGACAAAGATTTAAACACTAGAAAGACGTACAACGTGACTCCTCATGGTATTTGACGTTCAGTAATTTCAATAATAATTGACAGAATGCATTGTATTGACTTCTTCTGATATGATCCTATATAAGTGCTTATTTAATCCTTTTTTGTTTTATCCTCATAGAAGAGTAAGTATTAAACTTAAACCTAAAATAAGTGTGGTTTCTAAGGTATTTTACAATCAAAACGGTAAAATTCTTCCTTTATTTTGATGGCTATAGCAGGAAAAAATGTCAATCATTCTAGTTTGACCTTGATCTTTCTCATTTTACAACAGGTTTCAATTCAAAATACTAAACAAGTGCGACTAGCTGGACAATGACGATTGTTCCTTTAAAGAGAAATAAGTTTTTCATTTTCACGTGAAAAATAAAACACCAATGTTACGCTGTGATACACTCAGCTTTTGTATAGGGATTAGAGAACATGCATGGGGCACGTGGACTCACTGAAGAAGAAATTTAGAGATAATTGGGCTCGAAATTATCTTAAGGGCCACACTCTGGCCCTAGGGATCTTTCTAGGTAAACGGGAATATTCCGTCTTTCTAGTGTTAGTAACTTCTCTCCTTGTTCTAAAAAGGATTTCAAAAGACATTTGTTTTATCCTGCTAGTTATTTGTAGTGGGCCTGTTGAAGTTGTTCGAGAACTTATAACCTTATTACATCTGGGATTTTTAAGGTAATTTTTTAAAAGCAAGTATTATTGCTTTAGGGATTAGAGAACATGCATGGGGCACGTGGACTCACTGAAGAAGAAATTTAGAGATAATTGAGCTCAAAATTATCTTAAGGGCCACACTCTGGCCCTAGGGATCTTTCTAGGTAAACGGGAATATTCCGTCTTTCTAGTTTTAGCAACTTCTCTCCTTGTTCTAAAAAGGATTTCAAAAGACATTTGTTTTATCTTGCTAGTTATTTGTAGTGGGCCTGTTGAAGTTGTTCGAGAACTTATAACCTTATTACATCTGGGATTTTTAAGGTAATTTTTTAAAAGCAAGTATTATTGCTTTTATTCTGTTGAGAATTTTTGGCAGGACCGCTGACGTTATTTATTAACTGTTTGCTTCATTATAATGGGATTTTTTTGAGATTAATGTCGTTGGTTAAGGTGGTTTTTTTGGGATTGCTGTTTTCTGTCAATAGTCGACTTGGAATTTTTTGCTATCTTTCTCGTTATTTATGGACAAGAGTCTGTTGAACATGTGTCGCATGTCAACAGTATTCTACCGTTAGGGAATGACGAAACACTCAAGTGCAAAGCCGGGCAACGCAACTAGTAGAAAATAAAAAGTTACAGCGAAGTTTTTTCAAACACAAGTTTTGCTATTTTCTGCAGTTTCAACCTACTCGTATATTTGAAAAGTAAACGATGCAAAATAAAAATTAAGTTTATAACAATAGGTCTGCTATGCTTATCTCAGCTTTCGAAATCAAGGGCCCTGGGATGCAAAGGCAGATGTTCTGGTCAGGTGGTCTTCCTGAGATGGAACTCTAAGTGTTTAGTACCCGAGCATGCCTTGTTCTCATTTTATTACCGTCACGTGTCGAAAATAAAACATAAGTTTTTCCGGAAATTAAAAATTTTTTAGCGAATCACTTTGTCATTTTAAGTTATATCGTATGCAAGAAAAACTTGTGAAGTAGCGACTAAATCTTGCTCAAATAAACTTGAAGTAACAAGATAAAATCTTCAGGTATGTCTTTTTCCATTACATTAAGGAAAAATACTTTTTGTATACCTTTTCTTTCAAGGGGGCACATCTGGAGTAAAATTTTCTTAGTTGAAGTAGGAAAACGCTTTTTGTATGTTGAAAATAAGGTGTTTAAAACTCCCTCTGGACAAAGTTTTAAAACAGTTTTGTGACAAAATAAAGAACATTTTAGGAAGACATTAGCCCATTAAATATTCTTTTGTTTCAAAGAACGATATTCATCTAACTAGCTAAAGGAAGAAATAAGTTGTTAGGATCTCATACTTTTATTAATGCTGCAAAAAAAAAATATTATAAAAAGCAGTTCTGAAGATTATTTTTCTATGACAAATCTTAGTTCGTGCCGATTCTAAGGTTATTTTTCTTACTTTGTGGTATCCAAGCGAATAGCAAAAATGCTCCCTATTACCATTTTGCTTGTCATTTTTAAAAATATATACACAATAGTACGTTATATATAAAACATATATTTTTAATGTAAAGCATATTACATGTGTTGCACATTGCTTTTTTTAGTTTAAATATGTGTACTTTTTTTATCGTTTATGCAGTTTTTGACATTGGCAACAAAACCAAACACTATGAATAGTTATCAATGTCTGTAAAAACCGTATTTTTTTAACAGTACAAAAGAAAGTAAAAACATTTTTCCTTTTATTCGCTACTTGAATATTTTAATTTTTCAAACTTAATGATTATAAAATTATGAATTATTTTAAAAAATGCTTCTTTTTTACCATACCTGGGCCTTTGTTAAATATTCATAGCTATGACTTCTACGGTAGTATTATATTTCTTTCCACAAGTCAGAAAAATTTCCATTGCAAAGAAAATCACTTTATACTACATGCAAACCATATCCAAAATATTCGGCAGACGTTTACAAAAATAGAACAAAAACTTTTGCTCCAGAATTTCCCAGTTTTTGCTATAATAAGCATCATTGAATAAGAAAAAGCAGCATTACATCACATAACCACATACTCTGTATTCAGTAGGATTCGTTGAGACGATTACCGCACACCATTATTGAATTCTCTAGAGGATTAGTAAGAAACAACAGGAAAGAAGATTTTCTAAACTTCGGATTCAAGTGTTGGAAACTTTTGTATTTTATGCTTCTTTTTGAGGAAGTTTTACGTCTTTCACATCTATTTTCTGGGTGCAAATGTGTTATTTTGGATGTTTTGTGATTGATGGTTTAAATAACAGAATATATTTCTTTTTTTGGGAACTGATATATACAATATACTTATAAAAAATTGCATAAAATGCTTATTGTTTACAAAGAAAAACGAGTTTTTATGAGAACTAATTTTCTTATATGAAATGAACAGCTTATACTGTTAAACCAAAATGCTTTTAATTGAGCTCAAATGGCTTATTTTCAAGCACATTGTGTTCTTTCAAGAACTTCATATCAAAATGACTTAGATTAGAAAGTTTCAATTCTTATTTTAGAAGTAAACCTTTTCTCATAAAAGATTCAATACGATCTCAAAAATGAAAGATGTTGCTTCATATTTCAGGAAACACTCCATCAGCAATATCACAACATATGTGAAGCAAAAGAACGTCGTCACTGCGAACAGAAAGCCACTGTCACTGCTGAGGTTAGAACGCGGACTGCCCTGAGTGTAAGCTAATGCTCTACCAGTGATCAAAGAGGACATCTAACGGAGAGGCAAAAGTTGGATTATATAGTTCCAAATGAAACAGTGGCGGGTGATAAAGTACCTTTCGCACCGAATTTCTTCATATCCCAATCAAGAAAAGCGTTATGTATACCATTGTCTGCTTCTTTGTTTTGTTGCGTCGGATCCGAATCCGAAGAACAAATCATTTGGATTCCTGCTCCGAAGAAATGAACAGACTACTTTAATTCTGGAATTGTCTTAATGCCTCCAGCGGAATGTAGCTCCTTAATTTTGATACAAAATACTATTGGGATCATTCATAAATGATGTCACGTTTCGAGGGGGGGGGAGGGGGGGTTCTGGAAATTGTAGCAAAGTGTGACAAGGGGAGGGTAAGGGGTAACAAGTGTGACATCATGCATTATGCAACATAGCGTGACGCGTGACAAAAGGGGGGGAGGGGGTTCCGCTGAAGTGTGACATATTGTGACAAAGGGGGGAGCTGGGTCAAATATATGGGAAAAAAGCGTAACGTAATTTATGAACGGCCCCATTGTTATGAAGTAATCGTTAAATCATGATCTATATTAATTATGAACGTGGAAAAGCTCTATAAATTTTAAAATAAAGTACTTGCCTTTCCTGTAACTATAATTTCTAAGTAAACATTGCAACTTAAAACTGTTAACGGCGCTTGCTCATTTTTAAGTCAAAATTACTTTAAAAAATAACTGAATACATTTTTACTTTTTTAAGCTCATCATTTTTAACAGTGCTTCTTTCTGATATGACTTAGACAGTTTATCTTTTATCTTTAAGTCTTTGGATGAAAAAAAAAAAGGTTTCTTTTGCAAGCTCACCATTGATAATTTCCCGGCTTAGTAAAAGTTAAGGGGGTGGCAACATAGGTTAAAGTAATCATCTGCATAGCTTCTATTGCAAAAGTGGATTTCTACTGTAATTATCTCTAAAGTGTAACATTTTTATCTAACGAAGGAAAGAATTAAACATTCTATAACTACGTATTATGTTCCTCAACAACCTTACTAAATAATTCAATGGTTTTTTTGCTGAAGTGCACGAAATACAATAAAGTCATAACATTCAATTATTCTTCATTATTTTTGGTAGAGAGTGATAAACATTTACATTTGTTGATGTCGGTCAAGTTTAATTTTTAAAAAAAATTGACTAAAGTTAAAAGAATATCGGGAAAAATGTCATAATCTCACTAAATAAATATATTTTTGCTGTTGAATAAAATCTACGACTCTAGAAAAGTAGTACATTTTATTACGCTAATACACCATTAGCCTTTTATATTTCTTATCATTTGTTCATCGTAGAAAAAGCTCAGTTTTGTGCCAAATTGAATTTCAAACAGCTTTCGACGAAGCTCATAGTCATTTTTTTTCTCTCCAAGGGATATGTGCTAACTTATATTCCCTTAAATATGTCAATCTATATTTGGGTCAAAGATAATTTCTTTTACTCTCCTATTTTCCTCACCTGCCATTTTTATTTTTGATGAGATAGTGGAGGAATGAAAGGATTTATACTACCTTTTCAAATATATTTACTTATTTATTTTTAAATTTTTCCCGAAAATAAGTAAAAACGTAAACGAAAATATAAATCAAGAAAAAATATGAAGGAACCACAAGTTATGCACAAAATAACTTTCTTATGTAAAAGTAAAATAGCTGTATCAAAACTAACGGACGTACGGCACTAGACACAAATTCTAATACTAATATTTAAAATTTCAGTAGGTAGATCCAGAATGAAAGGCTTATTGTGATTGCTGCATATCTTTCTGATCCTAAAAGCATCCTTGCATTGCAAAAACATAATCCCGGCAACTCTGGGACTCGTCTATGCTATATATTTTTAAAGTCGTTTCTCTCACACTTTTTTTACAGACGAAGCTAACTGTTAGTTCTTTACCAAGAAAATTTTATAGCAAGAGTTGAAACTAGACTAATTTGCTGTTTAAGTGAAACACATTAAAAAATGTAAGTGCTCAAGTATTTCATAATTTGTTTTGGACGTAAGAAATTCCTAAGATTTTTCTAAATCATGCACGGTATTTCGCATTTTTCGCTGGTAAATGTTTTCTAATGTAAAACTCTTCGAAGAAAGTTTCTTTTATTACCATCCCCTTATTTTTCCGTAAGTGGATGTTTTATCGTTAAAATTTTGAAAGTTGAATAGATATTGTTACATTAAAAGTAATGAGAAAAGTAAGGTATTGGCTGACATACATAAGATAATCCTGACTAAATATAACGCGAAAACTCTTTCTAGAATCCCATTATTTTTAATGATACGGCTATGCAATCTTTAACATTCAGATAAGACTTAATATTAAGCTGTATAAATACATTGTGAAACAGAATAAGGCAATTACCATAAAAAGTAACACAAGACAACCTATTCAAAATTCTACTGTCAAACAAAAAGTAAATAAATATTGAATTTCCTATTTGGGGCATTAAGAAGAGAGAAGGACTGCAATTGCTTAGAGCTAAGGTTTGCTTCCTCCCATGAAATCAAATGAGTATGAAATGCTAGCTTGTAGTTCTTCAGGGAAAAGTGCGTTGCCTCTTATAATCTGAGAAAAATATATTGCGAATATTTACTGATTATATGCTTTTACTCTGCAGAAAAGAAGATTGCAATAAGATGTTAAATCGGCATTGCAGCTCATTGGAGAATTAGAAATGTATCGTATTATGATTTATCAAAAAGAGTAAGGGCAAAATAAAATAATTGAGTAGTCAAGAGGTTTATATGTTTTTAAAAGTATAGTGGAGGAAAATGTGTTTATATTTATCTCAAAACAATGATAAATAAAAGCCTTTAACTGTAAAAATGTGTCACAAAAACATTATTCCAATATTATTATGATCTATTTATTTCTTCAATACTGTTTGTCATTAGTATAAAGTCATTTGTTGCCTTCTGTAATATAAGACTAATTTGAAGCTTTTTTATTGAGACCATTACCTTCGAAAGGCTAAACAAAATTTTTCAGTATTATTGTTTACTAGCTGTACCCGCAACGGCGTTGCCCGTGCAAAGTTAAAATAGCGGCGCCTACGGCGCGACTTGTATTTTTCCCCAAGCAAGACACCGAAGGCGACTTCTTAAGTCACTTCTGACCCGATAAAAAACTTATTTGCGTCTTTTTCCACAAATGTATATCTACTTGGACTTAGGTATAAAATTATTTCAATCTATTACTAATAACCTATACTTATTGATCTATATTTGTATCATATGGTATATTTATCTTTATTACATCATCAAAACTTTTACACACATAGGTTTTATTTTTACTCTGACTCTGATAGATAGCAGTACATTCTTTCCGAGTCCGAATTCAAAAATATAAATGTTATTTCATAAATCTTGATTTCAACCAATAAAAAGAGTAAATTGTGGTACAAAAATTAAAAAATAAATATATTAGTAGTTTTATACATAAACATACATTTTGAAATCAAATCAGAGAAATGAATTGATATAATTTTAAATATGAAATTTTAACTGCTACAAATTAAAGTAGGCTAAATGGAGAATTGATAAATTGATCAGACAATGCCATTTAGTAAAGATCATCTGAAAAATCTAACAGTTTCTGATCCCCCTTAGCCTATTCAAGAAAAACAAAAGCTGCGTCGAAGAGATGGTGGACTATGTATATGTAGACAGTTTGATGAAATAAAAAAAAAATCAGTGGAGGCTTGATGTGAAGTATGTTGATAGTGAAAATTGTATGGAATGCAGCGTTATAGCTAGCATGGGGGACACTCGGGGCGGGTAGTGAGAGGTGTCACCCCGTAGAAAAGAACCCCCTCCAAGAAAAAAAATCATGTAAGCATGAAGTATGAGTTTTAAGGAAATATAATGAATATATTTTTTTTAAATCACAGATTGAAAAATAAAAACACCATTTGTATCATGAGCCTCACAATATTTAAAGTATTTGTTGATGACAATGGTTAGGATTAGCGGTTAAAAACATTGCGAATATATTTTTTAAAGGAAACACTTTCCCTTGTTCAAAAGAGAAAAACAATATCCAATTAAAAGCATTTGTTTTATTCTATGGAGCTTTTAAAGGTTCCATTTTTTTTTCTCCATCCCGGCTGGGTGTCACCCCTGAAGTCAAATAGACATTTCTTTGGTAGCGGATAATGTAATATCCTGTGTATAAGATTAAAACTAAAAATTTTCCCACAGACACTGTTCACTCCCTGCTTGGTAATAGAATTGTCCCACATAATGCAAAAAAGATCTTTTTATCTAAGATACCTTGAAACGACTTTTTGAAGAAGAACAAATTTCTCAACATGTGTACTTTAGCAGCGGCATCAAGTTATTTCTTGTTTTATGCTGCAACCTACTTTCTTCCATTATTTTTCAAGCAAGTGGAAATTAACGCATTAAAAATTCTCATTAGATCTCAAAAAATGAAGAAAGAGAAAAATTGTTGACTGAATTATTTCAAGATTTTTTCCCTTAACAAAAAGCAGTAATTACAGATTAGTATTTACTATTGAGTTATTAATTTGGTTACCCAATATACTAAAGTATTAAATTTCCTTCCACAATCAAATACAACACTTAACTGCATAATAATGATTGTAACCAATGATATTTGTATAACGGCAGAGCAGATTTACAATTCAGTCAAGGGTGCGGTGTTTGAAAATTGTGCCTCTTGCCCCTTCCAACTGAAATGGTTTTCAATATTGAAGTTGCTGAAAACAATTTTGGGTTATCTTTAGTTATGTAATAGGAAGAAACACGGCAACAATTCTTCCATAGAAGTTTTTTGAAATTGAAATTCGAAAAACTCCATTTTACACTATGTTTGGTAAGATTAGGGGAGGGGAAAGGGGGCTCTTCCTCGGAATTAGTTGAAATTGAAGTTCTAAAATTCCTCGCATAGGCTGTCATTCGAGGCGGTTAGTGGAAGGTGGACGACCCCAGCTCTCTCCCTGTATTTCTTACAAATTGAAATACTAAAAGCATATACTTATTTAAGCTAGGTTTATTATTGACATAAGGGGAAGGTTCAAACTGCCAGAAAATGTTTGCCATTGGAATTTGAAAATCAATTTTTTAGTCTATTTCTAGGAGACAGGAGAATGACCAAAAAGTCTCCACCCGAAATCTTTTGGAATTGAGGTTCTTAAGAAGAAATTTTACTTTTAAGAGAGGACAGTTTGGTCATTTCCGAAAGAAATTTTCAAATTCGAAGTCTTCAAGACACAACTTTAGGCCATCTTAAGAACATTAGGAGATTCAGCGGCTCTCTGCGCAACATTTTATGAAATTTTCAAAAAGAAGAGGTGTTCAGGTTCCATTCTAAAATCGTTTTCGTAACTAAAGTTGGATTTACACTGCCTTTGGTGCAATTAGGGGTAGGAAAAGGGATTTGTAAGCTTTTATTCAAGTCCTAAAACACACTTTTGAGCTATGTTTGGGGGCATTGAGAGAAGAGGGAGGAGATGTGAGCTTTTCCAGAAAACTTTTTGACGTGAAAGTTCCAGAAATTTAATCTCAGGCTACCTTTGGTCACATTAAGAGGGGTCATGATCCCCTTTTTGATTCATGCTTAGTCTTCACACTTAGCTAGCCCTTCTATATTTGGCATTGTCCATGGTACCGAGGGAGGCTTCCCTGTTTCTAATCAAGTGGAAATATTTAGAGCTAATAATGAATATGTAAGTAATCATAAAATATTATGCAAGCATTTGAAGTTTACATAATTAAAATGCCTAAATACTTAAACTATTTTTTAAAACAACATACTTATATTACATTTGAATAAAAGTCATTCTTGCAAATATTTAATATTTAAATAGATTAATGACAATATTTGTAATCACTATTCTCAACAAAATACATAAAATAGGGGCACAGAGTATTTTGCTGGTCCATGGCAACGCTTATACTTGCGCTGGACCTGTTTACGTGTGACCGACAGTGCTTTCAAAAAGATAAATAAACTCTTGACCTTTACAGTTAACATGAAATTGTGGTAATAATAAATTTTTGTTAATCAAAGCAAAATTGATAAATAATTGCTAAAAATAAGGATTAAACAACAAACTTTAGCTCTGCATCACCTGTGCACACACACACAATGTTGTCACGCTACAAAGATACAGCTTTTCATTGTTTTGAAAGCATTCATTATAAAGCATTCATTATTAGAAATCCTTCTAGAAAAACAAAGGCGTACGACAAAAACAACACATAAATTATTATTCTGTAAAAAAAAGGTAAATTTAAAAAAAAATGCCGATGGAAAAAATATCGAACATTTCAATAAATGATCAAAATCCAGCAGCATTTGAAAAGAAAGCAAGTATTCCAATAAATGGAGCATCAAATTTTAACAGGATTATTTGTAATTTTTTAAAATCATTTATTTAAAGAAATATACTTATATAATTTTAAATGTGTGCATCATATGAGAGGCCCCCCCCCCCCCCCATAACGTCACTGAAGCAGTGCCCTGTCAAAAGACAAATTAAATTCTTCACCGCTCGAGTGAAAGTTGTTTGCCACTTGTTTTTTGTAATGAATGATTATTATTTTTATGAACAGCTCAGTTGAATTAAACTGGTTGGTCGAGTCACTTAATTGAGTAATAATGGTTGAATTCGATATAAATTGCTTAAGCAGGCCCAAGAACTTTCTAGGCTCAACACAATAAAGAGCGGAAGGGATTGACACTTCTGTATAATAAAAGGCAAATTTAAAAAATAATGCTGAAAGAAAAGAATATCGAACATATCAATAAATGATCAAAATTCATTAAAATGCATAAATACCTCAACTATTTTTTAAATTTGTGGCAACCTGTTGTTATGCATCATTGTTATGCAACCTGCTCATTGTTATGCATCGTTAGCGAACTTTTTAAAGTTTTGTGGCATCAGTGCTTAGCCTCAAGAACAGTATAAATGCCAAGTGAAATGTTTTTTCACTCGCGCTCTCTCTTTCTTTTTGCTGTGCAGAAGTCGTGTGCCCGCATGGGTTGTTGCCGGCGGCGCATGTTTATAAGTTTGTTTTGATTTTCTTTGTTTAATTATGTCTTTGTTGTTTATTAAATTTGTTGAGTTTTAAATTGCGTAATGTCTTTTATCAGCTTAAGTACCTCAGCAGTTAACGTTTAATTTTACCATATCCTAAAGTTAAATTTTGAGTAATGAATTTACGCCTTGCATTTAGGTAGACATTTTCAAATCTCTACACAATTGACTTACTATGCATTATTGCAAGGTGAAACTTTCAAGATTGTCTTTAACGCACTAGCGATAAAATGTGAACTATGAAGATCCAAATTTGATCACAATATGAATAAAGTTAAGTCGGAAACGTCTAGTAAAAGAATTAGTGTTGTGCTAGTTTAAATTAGCATACCACTAAAGTGGTAGATTTCGGACGTTAAAGTAGTGATTCAGTCTACGAACTTTCAAGCCTTCTGAAAACTCAACTGTGCTGAATGAGTTTGCTGCGTGTTATTTCCACAGCCAGCGGAAAGGTGTTTGCACCGAAAAGTTGGGTGAGTGTTTTCTGATTTTCATTCTTGACCAGTTTCGCTCGCGCTTTTTTGTGGTTCCAAATCATGTTCTGGATGGTTTTTTTTGATATTCACGAATTGAGTTCGTAACTTTGGTACATCTTGGCTTTTTGGGTTATTGTGCAATTTATATTGTATTTTAAAAACTCATAGCGTAATTTTAAGCCCACAAATATTTTGTGCATTCTTTTTAAGAATGTTTTGTGTGGATATTTTTGGTGATAACAGTTATGTGGTACATATTTCGGTTGCCTTTAGTTTTGAATTTGAATTTAAAATGCCTGATACTGATGTCAAGGAACCTATTCCTGGTACACTTTCTAGTGATAAAAATGCTTCTACCATTTCTGAAGTGTCTCGTGTTGCCTTTAGAGCACCTCCGTTCTGGGATTCCGATCCTGAAACATGGTTTTTACAGTTAGAAAGCCAGTTTTTTCACGCTGGTATTACCGATCCAATCACTAAGTTTCATTGTGTTGTTTCGGCAGTTGATAAAAATGTGCTTTCAATAACTCGGGATCTTGTGCGTAAACCCCCAGAGAAACCGTATATTACGATTAAGGAAGCTATTGTTAAGCATTTTTCTCAATCTGAGACATCTCGTTTAAAGCTGTTGATTCAGGACTTGCATTTAGGCGATAAACGACCTTCTATTTTACTGCATGAAATGAGGAATTTTTCATCGGGAAAACTTGCAGATGACGTTTTGCGTGCACTTTGGATGCAAAGGTTACCAGTGCATGTTCAGGAAATTCTTTCAGTTAGTGCAGATAGTTCACTTGACCGTTTAGCAGTAATTGCGGATAATGTTCGTGAAGTTTCCGAATTTTCGAACTCTGTGGAGAGCGTTTCAGCTGCTGCAGCTGAGAATGTAATTTTGCAGTCCCTCAAGGCTGAAGTGGCTTCATTGGGTGTTGAGCTTAAACGGCTATCGCGGGGATTTCAGAGACGGCGGAACTATTCCTTTAGCAATAAACAAGTTAGGAGCTGTACTCCCAAAAGTCGGGACGGTTCTACGGAACGTCTGGAGAAAGGCAAGTTATGTTGGTATCACAGGCGTTTTGCAGAAAAGGCACATAAATGTATTCAGCCATGCCAATTTTCGGAAAACTGAGTGGCTCGTTTGTTCTATCGGCGGCAAATGACAGCTAGCAGAACAGCCGACTTTTTGTATAAGACACAATTTCAGGGTTTCGTTACCTTGTAGATAGTGGTGCTGTGGTCAGCTGTTTTCCGAAGAGGCTTTCGCCTGAAAGTTTTCTGGATACCTTAAGTTTGTATGCTGCAAATGGTTCTAAAATCAAAACCTTTGGTTCTAAAAGGTTTAGGTTGAATTTTGATGTTGGTCAAAATTTTGAATGGAGATTTTTAGTTGCAGAGGTTTCTCATCCTATTATAGGAGCGGATTTTATGAAGCATTATGGTTTGTTAGTGGATATGCGAAATAATCGTCTTCTAGATTCTGCCTCGAAACTAGTAGCAAAGGGTTTAGCATGTCCCGGACCAACATTTGGTTTAAACTTAGTTTCAGAGCGAATCCCTTCTTCAGATGTTATATCCCTGTATCCACAACTTACAAACCCAAATATGGTTTAAAATCCTAAGCCCCATCCTGTGACTCATTGGATCGAAACTAAAGGTGATGCAGTGTTTTCCACTGCACGACGGTTATCTCCTGAAAAGCTGTTGGCTGTTAAGAAAGAATTTGACGAACTTCTCAAACAAGGTATAATTCGTCCTTCTAAAAGTCAATGGGCCAGCCCCATACACCTTGTACCTAAAAAACCTTCTGGGTGGCGTATTTGCGGAGATTACAGGAGGCTTAACGCTATTACAATTCCTGATCGTTATCCCGTACCCCATATCCAGAATTTTACGCATACTTTGAGTGGTAAAAGGTTGTTTTCCAAGATTGATCTCGTGAAAGCATACCATCAAATCCCTATTGAACCAAGTGATATTCCAAAGACTGCTGTAATAACTCCTATTGGACTTTACGAATACACTTCCATGTGTTTCGGATTACGATGCGCGGCCCAAAGCTTTCAGAGCTTTATCGATAATGTTTTACGTGGTCTTGACTGCTGTGTATCGTACATTGATGATATCATTGTGGCTTCTGAAAGTGAGGAAAAACACAGGTCCGACTTGAAACAAGTCTTCCAGTGGTTAGTGGACTATGGTCTAGTAATTAATCTAGATAAATGTGAATTCGGTAAGGAAAAATCAATTTCTTGGGTTTCCTAGTGTCTAAGGAAGGTATTGAACCCCTACCCGAAAAAGTCAAAGCCTTGCTAGAATTTCCCCTACCTCACACTGTCGAAGAAATGCGTCGTTTCCTTGCAATGACAAACTTTTATCATCGTTTTTTAAGAAATGCAGCTAAAGTTCAAGCTAGTTTGCATACTCTCGCAAAAGGCGATGGTAAGCGCAGAAAAAAAGACAAAACTGTTCTTTCTTGGTCAGAGGAAGCCAAATTGGCATTTCAAGCATCTAAAGATGCGATTTCTAATGCTACGCTTCTAGCACATCCCGTGCCTGATGCTCCTTTACATTTGGTCGTAGATGCATCAGATTTTTCAATTGGAGGGATTTTGCAGCAGGTAGTCAATGGGCAGGTTCAACGACTGGCATTTTTCTGACGTAAACTCAATAATGCCGAGTTACGCTACAGTTGCTATGATCGTGAACTATTAGCTGTGCATTCTTCAGTCAAGTATTTTAGACACATGATTGAAGGACGCGAATGTGTTATTTTCAGTGATCATAAGTCGTTAACATTTGCTTTTCAGCAAAAAGCTAATAAACAATCGCCTAGGCAAATTCGACATTTAGAGTTTATTAGTCAATTTTCTACTGACATCAGGTTTGTACCTGGAGCCCAAAATTCGGTAGCTGACAGTTTCTCGCGCATTTCTGAGATTAACTTGTCAAGTTCTGGCGAAATCGATTACGAAACTTTGGCAAAGGCTCAATGTAGTGATGAGGAGTTGCGATCTCTGCGAGAGCCAGATTCTGTTCTTGAGTGGAGGTCATTAACACTCGCCTCATCAAAAGTGCTGTGCGATGTGTCCACTGGTCACATTCACCCATATGTGCCTAATTCTTTTCGTAAGAGAATTTTTCAGACTTTGCATGGACTTTCGCATACCGGAGCACGTGCAATGTTGGACATGGTGAGTAAACGGTTCGTCTGGCCATCAATGTCGAGAAATGTGAAGACCTGGTGCAGACAGTGTATAAACTGCTAAAAATCGAAGATCCAACTCCACACTATCTCTCCCACTGGTTCTTTCGACCCTCCTTGAGCTCGGTTCGCTCATGTGCACCTGGACATCGTCGGACCTCTGCCGCCCTCGAAAGGTTTCATCTATGCTTTGACTGCCGTTGATCGTTTCACAAGGTGGCCGGAAGTCTTTCCAATGCAAGATCAGACCACAGCTACAGTGGCTGACGCCTTCTACTCTGGATGGGTTTCAAGGTTCGGCGTTCCTGAGATCATCACTACTGACCAGGGACGACAGTTCGAGAGTGATCTCTTCACCTCCCTAGTAAAATTCCTTGGTATTGTCAAGACAAGAACCACAGCCTACAATCCGAAGTGCAATGGCACGGTGGAGCGCTTCCACCGGCACTTAAACAGTTCCATCATGAGCCATGCTACGGAGCGATTGGTTCAAGTCCTGCCTACAGTACTGCTTGGTATCCGGACGAGTTTGAAAGAGGACATTGGCGCTACGACTGCTCTCTCCGACTTCCTGGTGAATTCCTGCAAACCACATCGCCTTCTGCTGTATCGTCTCGGGCAGACCTCTTGGGGGATCTATGGCGAAAGATGAATAAGCTGAGACCTGTTCCTGCAAAGCATCACTCCACCAATTCAGCTGTATTTATGAGTGAAGATTTAGATCGAGCATCTCATGTGTTTGTGCGGGTAGACACCATAAGACGACCACTTCAGCAGCCATACAACGGCCCTTACTCGGTAGTTGAGCGAAGACCTAAGTTTTATGTCTTGCTTATCAAGGGTAAGGAAGTCAGCGTATCAGTTGATCGTTTGAAGCATGCGTCTCTCTTCGTCGCCCCTGATGTTCCGCTACAAGAGCCCTCTGATGCAGCTACATCAAAGCCTCCCCGAGTGCACAACGGAGAAGGTACATGATGCTACACAACACTTGCAATTTTCCCTTCGCAAGTGTGTTGTCACAAGATCTGGTCGTAAGGTACGTTTTGTCGTCCCTTATCAGTCCGGAGACTGACTTCGTGACTAAGGGCAACTGTGGCAACCTGTTGTTATGCATCATTATTATGCAACCTGCTCATTGTTATGCATCGTTAGCGAACTTTTTAAAGTTTTGTGGCATCAGTGCTTAGTCGCAAGAACAGTATAAATGCCAAGTGAAATGTTTTTTCACTCGCGCTCTCTCTTTCTTTTTGCTGTGCAGCAGTCGTGTGCCCGCATGGGTTGTTGCCCGCGGCGCATGTTTATAACTTTGTTTTGATTTTCTTTGTTTAATTATGTCTTTGTTGTTTATTAAATTTGTTGAGTTTTAAATTGCGTAATGTCTTTTATCAGCTTAAGTACCTCAGCAGTTAACGTTTAATTTTACCATATCCTAAAGTTAAATTTTGAGTAATGAATTTACGTAGACATTTTCAAATCTCTACACAATTGACTTACTATGCATTATTTCAAGGTGAAACTTTGAAGATTGTCTTTAACGCACTAGCGATAAAATGTGAACTATGAAGATCCAAAGTTGATCACAATATGAATAAAGTTAAGTCGGAAACGACTATAAAAGAATTAGTGTTGTGCTAGTTTAAATTAGCATTTCGCTAAAAATTCTTTATTTAAAAACAACGTACTAATTTTATTTAAATGTGTGTATCCACGGGAGGTAGCAAATTAAAAGAATAATGCTGAACGAAAAAAGTACCGAACATTTCAAGAAATGATCAAAATCTAGCAGCAACATTCTAAAAAAGAAAATCACAATTTTCACCTTTCCAGTAAACCATGGGTGATTCTTAGCGGAAAAAAAAATCGAAGCTTCACACAAAATTCTCGGAAAAAGTATGCGCCAACAATTTTAAATATAAAACTATATACGTAGGTTAACAATTCCCTTTTCCCCCTCAACACAACACTACATACGCATATATATAAAGCTCGAAAATAATCTTTCAAGTAATTGAATGAAAAGTCTATATATTAATGACAGAAGATTTTTTTTTTCTGGAAAAATTATTGTATTGAAAGTTTTTTAAAGCAGTACAAAATATTTTGCTTATCTGAAGGCAGAAAGAAAAGCAGATATTAATTGTCAAAAAAAACTTTCGGATAACCTTTTTTTTTTTTTTTGACTAGGAATAGGAGCTCGTAAATTTTCGGATCAGAATCGCCCATGCAGTAAACATCATTTGTTAGTAAGAAGGATCTGTTTCACGTTAGGCACCATTAAAAAATAAATTTCATTTAAACAATTGATCAAATCTGTAAAGACTTTCCAAAATCGGTACATTTCTCATCGAGTAGTTAAAACATTGGCGTCCGTACCGAGCAATCTTAAGTCTTAAAATAGGAAAAGATTTATTAGTTCAAATCTGCATGTATATATAAAAAAAAGAATTTAAAAAAAGTGGCCTAAGCAGTGGTTACTAAGTAGAAACACATACCCACGTAAATCAAAAATTGCATGCATCAGATTACCGAACTGTTTGCGAATGAACGAACCCATAATTGGAGCTTCTGAAGCTTGTTTGTGTTCAATCTTTGCAGGAAATAAAATGATTTTCTCCAATATACAATAAATTTAAGCCAAAAATGAGTTTGGATCCAATTAATCCCTAAACACTTGCCTCATAGCTCAAACTACTACGTTGTTTACAATTCAACCACGGAATTTCTGAAATTAGCTTCTCCCTTCACTTCAATTCGCTCGCGTCAATTCTTGAAGAACTCACATGAAGTAAAGAAAATGCTGGAGGATTAATATTTTAATTGTTAAATTTAAAGAATACGGGACAAATTAAAAAAAATAGCTTCGAGGTGCAAACAATCAAGAGATGATAGAGTTTTGTGCCAGTTTTCGTAATCGTACGTTGCGTAGATTTTGCTGTAGAGCGTATAGACACAAGGGCGTTGCCAACTCGAAAGGTCATCAAATTTTCATTTTATATATACAGAAGATGGGTACAAAATGTACAACTTAATTAACCAAGCCCCAATTAAATAAATAAATATATATATATATATAGGTATAACAGCAAATATAATATACATAAAATAATGATCAACAAGATAGCAGCTTGAAATGATTGTACTGTTAGGGACCACAACTTTTTAACATAGAAATAATTATCTTATTAATATATTATACAAATGCCCAAAATTAAAAACTTAACAATTATTAAATGAGACTAACATAACGGAAAAAATTCAAAATGTTAATTCTATTCATGTGTGTATATATTTTGTTAATGTAAATTCTCTTCAAAGGGCATTTTGAAAAATATATAAAATTTGACTTGGCTCCGATTAAAATGATAATTTTTTTAAGAAAACAAACTTCAAACGCATTTTACAAGTATAGACTTTTCAGTGCCTTTATATTTTAGAAAGTACTTGTACTCTTAGTACAAAATTACAAATATTAATCTACATTTTTCCTTTTCTGTACTTCTATCATGCACTGAGTGCATATCATCAGTGGCAAAACCAGGATTTTCTCTTGGTGGAGGTTGGAGGGGGGGGGGGGGTCTTTACCTTTACGTGTATCTAGATCACCATAGAAGGAACAGCAGTAATGTTTAAAGTAAGGGTTATCCAAGTTATCTGGAGGAGCATTGACCCCTTTTGGCCACCCCAAGCTGCCCCCATATACTAAAAACAATAAACGTAAAAAATAAAAAACAAAAAACAATTTTCTATTGAGCAGCAAAATTCTAACTGTTTTATTTATTTATTTATTTTATTGAAGAAAAGCTTTTTTTTTTTTTTTTTGAAGAAACATAATATAATATACTATATTTGACGTTTAATGTTCCAAATGCTTAGTGATAGAAACTATGAGATACTTATATTGCTTAAAATCAATGTATGAGTGTCATATTGCATGGATTTATATAAAGAGTTATTGCTAAAGGCGATAAAATATCTGTTTATCCCCTCTTCATTTCCTGTCGTTTTGCTCAACGAATGGAAAAGGCAGTTTAGTGAAAAATTCAATTTTCAGAGGCTTTGCGTGGAAGTAAAGCCACTTTTTTCCCCCAGAATATTTCCTTGCTCTTACCCCGTAACATATCTTGGATTTGGATCAAGAAGCAATTTGTTTGTTTATTTGATGCTAACTTTTTCCTTTTTTTTTGTTTCGATTTGAGGATAAGTTTGAAGTCTGGGGCTTGATGGTAAATAAAGATATGTTACATAAGCAATGAAAATTTACTTGTAAACTGCGCGGCTATCATGACTCAAAACGAAAAATGTAGTTTAGAGGATTACACTTTTATCTAAAATATATCTTAAGAGTCACATTATTTTTGAACACAACCTGGTGGTGATTATAAAAAATAGCAAAAGAGAGAGAGAGAGAGAGAATTTAAAAATTATTCACGCTAAAAAAATTTTTTGTGCTATCATAAATATACGCAGACGTAATCACAAAAT
Source organism: Octonoba sinensis (assembly GCA_038502835.1). Classification (NCBI taxonomy): domain Eukaryota; kingdom Metazoa; phylum Arthropoda; class Arachnida; order Araneae; family Uloboridae; genus Octonoba; species Octonoba sinensis. Next base: position 47,368,970 of record CM076603.1, read on the forward strand.
TCCCACAAATGAACATTATGACACATGTACTAGCTGTAAGAGGGCATAAAATACCTTAGAAAAAGTTGTGAATATATCGTGAAACTCGCAATCCCAACAATAAATTTAATTCTCATACCAACTTCTCTTCGTTCTGGAAACATGAAAAATTAACACAAGCAAAAATCTAAAAAAACTAGACCTATGGGTCACAGAAATTAGAATTCCAACAAAAAGGCCAGGCAAGCAAAGTTCAAAGTAATTAAATGCACAAAAAAGTCACATAATGAAAAGCTTTAACATACACGAACAGCACTAAGCAAGAAAAACAGTTAAAAACAAAATGAAACAGGAAAAAAATTGAAACAAACAGAAATAATGAAAAACAAACGAATAAGAGTCATGAGAAAAACCGTTGAATCACCATTGTATCAGACATTTTCACACAATTCCTAAACTAGTCCCTCAGTGAACCAGTTTAGGAAATGTATAGTTGGTAGAAGGTCGGTTCCCAAAAAACAATGAACGTGAAGCAATATTGACCGAGCTCAGTTACTGAGATGATAACCAACCTATCGCGACTGGTTCGCTCCGGGTCCGTGTACGTTATGGTAGCTGGTGCACGTAAAATCCGTCGTGGGCACGTAAAATCCGTCCAATTTGGGTGACGGTCTGTCCTCTGGGAGCTTCTTCAAAATAAGAAGATACAACAGAGTCAAGGCGGAACGTACGCAGACCTCTTAATCTGATACTAGAAGCATCTAGAATATGATAAAATTTCCTAAACTGGATCTTGGATGTATTCTTGATATTACGAGTAGAAAGAAGTAGACGCTGATGTATCAAAGTTTTAATTAAGAGACTAAATATTTCACAACAGTATATGGGGGGCACAGACTACAAGTAAACCAAGTCCATAAAAAGTTTCTTTGTGCTACATAGGTTTAAAGTTAAAGTTTTTTACAAAATTACATCAAAAATTTTTAAATATAAATTAAATTTTAAAAGTTCAAAGTTCACTTGGTTTATTTTTTCGCTGAAATTGTACATAGTGCATGCTAACCACTGCTAACTCGAAAATGACAAAAAGTGGACTTGGTTCACATGCATTCTGAACCCTACATATAACCTTAAGACGAAATTCTATTATATATTTATTAAAGTTCAACACAAACAAAAATGTTCCAGAGTCTGCTGAACAGAAACGTGAAGGATGTTTTACTAATGTTTTTCGTAACTGATGAAAAACATCCACTATAGTTTTAAAACAGCTATTTGCTGTAATTTTTATGTGTTTTGCTCGCGGGAAATACACCCATTGTTATTCATATTTTAAAGAAACGATTTCTTTATTCTTTATCTACATATTATATTTATATTTTGCATACATTAAGTTATTTATTTATATATTTTTATATGTTTTCGATTGATCTTGCTTCTAAACGTTGACATATTAATACACGTTACCACCAGTAAAGATTATTTAAGAACTACAGTAATACGAGCCATTTTTTTTCTTTAAACAGTTTCAACCATTAATTATAATGACTAACGTCCGTTTAAAAATGCATGTAGTGCATTAAGCATAACTTTTAAATCCAGTAAGTATTCGATCTTTCTTTTTTAAATAAAATTTCAATCTCAAACTAATCTCTCGACAGGATTTCCCTTTTCAGGCAAATAAACTCAAAAGCAGTGTTGATTTAAGAAACAAAACACTTCAAATGCGTTACATGTTAAATATACCTTTTGCAGAAATTTTCGTTTCTGCGTCTGAAAATCTCTTCCCAAACCTTCAAGATCAATTTGCTTTATATCAGGTTTAGAAAATAAGTTTTAAATCTCCTTCATTTCTAAAATATTAAATGAAGAAAAGTTGTGCATTATTCTTTAATCACTGACATGTTCCAACATATTTGGTTCTTATATCGATAAAAATCATTCGATATTTTTGAATATCATATCAAAAGAAAAGTAAAATCTTTATTTTAACGTTGTCATTTTCCCCGCCATGAATTTTCCAATAGTTTTGAAAGAGACATGAATAATTTATTTCCCATTTATAAAAGTTATCACATAAGGCTATGTGGCTATGTTTACAAACGTTTAATTTATTTGCTTTGTAAGAAATTTTGCAATATTTTGCTTGATTCAAGTTTTCATACCTTAATGCCGTGTAATGGAAGAATCTGTTCCGGATTTAAAATTGTTTCAATAATTTAGTATTTGGGATCCCTTTAGCAATTATTTCTTAGAAAGAACAGCACTTAGTAAATGACCTCTGTTAAATTTAAGTTTAAAAATAGAACTAAAATATGTTAAAGAAAAAAATGAAGGTAAAGAAAGCAAACCTGAAAATATTTCAATAAAAAGGATTTTTAGGAGCATGAATAGTTTTTTCCATTGAACGCCATTTTACTTATTTTTAATTAATGAATAAGAGAATATATAAGTACAAAAACTGAAAATTTGAGAGAGAAACTGTTTCGTCATCTAGAAATATAGCTGAATAGCCCAGGAACATTTATTAAGTCAAGTGCTGTTTCCATCAGAGGTGTCTAAATTTTACTAAGTCTTGTTAGCATGTGCATGGTGCAGGTAAAAGTCACTGAATTCACTCAGTGAGTTGCTATGTCCCTTTCCATATGACGACAGATTAAGTCACTGAGTTAACTTCGTGATTATCTCTCTTCATTGAGCAACATTTTTTTATCTATTTTTGTATTGACTACATAGGAGAATATATAATTTTAAAAAATGCCAATTTGAGAGAGCTACTATTTTATTATCTTGAAATATTTCTTAATAGTCCGAGTTTATTGCTGTTTCCTATAAACAGAGGTATCTAGATTTTACTAAGTCCTTTGGCATATGCATGTTCCAGTTAAAAGTCACTAAGCTCACTCAGCGAGTTAACATGCCCCTTTCCATGTGGACTTATATTAGGATTTCTGAAATAATCTCTTACACTTATCACAGTGCGCTTAGTTTTACATGAACTACGACGAACACGACTTGGCACTTAATCACTTTTAAAATGGTTGGGTAATTACATGTATTTTAGTAGATATGCAATAAGTTAAATACGTAATAAAAATCTTAACTTAATAAGTGAGAAATGTACTCTTAGGGCTGCGAAGTTGTTGTTTTTTTTTGAAAACAACACGTTGATAGTAACCTTACTGTTAATTAGAAGATCAATTGTGTAAGGTGTAACGATTTTTTAAGAATCATAAAAAAAGAAAGAAGATGTTGGTTTCTTTAAGTAGCACAAACAAAATCACCACAGATATGTATAGATAGATATATTCTAAAACAGCCGACAGGGTGGCGTAGTGGTAAGTTTCTGGCCTCTTACGCCCGAGTTCGCATGATCAAACCTAGCCCAAGTCGGTGGATTTTCAAGCCGCAGAAAATCGTCTGCGCCCATGTTGTTTGATTATGTGGCATGTAAAAGGTCCCTTTAGTAAACATTTGGCTTGGATGCTCTCGGCTAAATTAAATTCCTAGTGCAAACTGCATCAATTAGATATCAGGTGCCGCCATCTAGGGGAAACTGAGTGCCAAAATTCTCAGAATGGTACTGGTATCCGCCGACAGTGTTGCTTCTTAAGAGAATGGATGCCCATTTCCGGGGAATACCCTAGGTCTGCAAAAAGTTAGTAACACTATCCCCGTTGGAGGAAAAAAAATAATAAAACATGCATTTGGTGATATGATTTAAACGTAAGAAAGTTCTAGAAATACCTTTCAGGAAAAATTTTACCTGACATACTTTTTTCTGCATGAAATTGAGGCAAATTATATCAAAAATATTCAATACGATAAACTATTGCGATCTCAAGTACTATTTATATTAAGACAAAAATTAATAAATAAAATGGAAGGCTAAAATTGAAGATTGTATTCTATTTTAGAATAGAAAATGCAAAGCATATATTATAAATATTTTCATTTCTTATTAATTATTTTTGAAGGAAAGTCTCTTATTACGAAAAGGAGATGGACTGAAATACGAACTAGGAGTTGGAAAAGAAAAGTGAAATGAAGAAGATTTCTTAGAATTTCTTGAATCAATCATGCTTTTGAAATGGAAATTTGTGTGTCTGATAGTTTCCTTCGCCCTCATTAATTATCCTAGCTACATTGGGTGGCTCCGAGTAATTTTTCAAAATTTCTTCCCATTTCCAGATGCTTCATGATAAAATGTAAGTGCCAAACATTCTGTCTCAGTTGAATACTTTTCAAGTAAAAGTCTTTTTCCCTTGAAATTTAAAGAAGTGTCTACAAAGAGAGATATTTTTCTTTGATACGTACTCACAAGTTAATGTCTTATTTAATTACAAACAAACAAGAAAAAAATATTAGCTTTTTAAAAAATGTTTGTGTTATTTTTGTTTATTTAATCATTTTATTTATTTATTTATTTATTTCAGCTTTTAAAGTAAATTTAAAACAAAACGTATTGTACGAAAGTACATTGGCAAAGTCAAGATCTTTCCTAAGGAAAAAAAAAAAGTAAGAACACTTTTGCTTTACATTTTCTGAAAATAAAAACATTCGTAATTGAAATGATGAAACACCGTTAAATTTTGATTTTCACGAAACTGTTCAAGTGTAAAAATGGAATATGCGAATGCAGTCTCTTAATTGAGATCTTTCGAATGAAAAACGTTTAGTTTGAATCTAAAACTGATCCGTCAAAACTTTTTAAGGACCGCCAAGAACACTTTTTCCTTACCATAACTTAACTGTTAATGTGTTATTTTTTTATATTTATTTGTGTTTTATTTATTACTATGTTGTGAAGTATATGCAAATGAAGCCAGTGGATCTGGCAACAGAGTATGCATATAGTATGTGTACCTGTGAAAGTTGTAGTTGTTATCCAGTCGGGTTCCGCCCGCCCGTTGTTGTCCAGTTTCGTGTAAGGAAGCTGTAAATAAACTGTTAGCTTTTTTTTTTAACAAATGCTGTTCTCTGAAGTGCGTAAAGACAGAAACCTCACAATGTATTTAAATTACTTTTTTTTTTCATTTGCAGTAAAACCTGCAAAGTTGACCACCTTTGTGAGTTGACAACCTTTCTAAGGTGACCACTTTTGACAGGAACGGAATTTTAGCCCTCTTCATCCTCTACCTCACCCTCTATAAGTTGACCACTTAAGTGCTGCATCGCAAGTGGTCAACTAACGCAGGTTTCATTGTACTTAATTAATTTTCTTTTTGTTCTTTTGCTTCTGCGATACATTAAGCCTTTAGTTCTTGCCCTTTTTTTTAACTTTAACGAAAAATCAGGCTAAAATATGGGAAAAGGAGTGAATTGAAGTGGCGCAATGACCAATTTGTGTTGTTACATCTTTTTAAAACTGAATTCTTTATAACTGTAATTAATGTTAATATAATTATAATTTAATGAACGGCTTTATCAATTTTCAGACATTTAACGATTAAATATACACACTGAAAATTATCAAGTTCCAATTTTATAACGCAGCATTTTTGTATATGAAAATATTCAGACTGTATTATTGATCGAAAGGTTTTCCAATCTTTCTCAACTTTGTCTGCAGTATGGAGCAAGAGCAGAGAGATATATTTTAAAAGGTTTTCCAATATGCCTAGATTCATTGATTTATTAACTGCTTCTCTTTTCATTGAAGTTGGAGTGATTTCTTCTTAAGAAGTGTTGCACATATGACACAGAAATTAAATGACTGACGATTTGTAAATGAATGTTTTCAGAGGATTGCATAGAGGAAAATGAATCTAGCCAGCATGTGAATAAATTTAAAAATATCACATTAACCGCTACGGTAAGTTCATTCTTTCTATCTGCACAACAAGGAACACACGCGCACACACACACTAATCGAAATAATAAAATTGCGTAAAAATCAAGAAAATTGCAGATGCGCTGCAAATGTATGTATGGATGGATGTACATATTTTACTCTTTCAGGCAGTATGTGAATAAAAATATAACCGTACCTTTCCGTAGACTTAATATTGATTAAATGCACAGACTGGCTGCGGAAAAAAGGCAATTATTAGCATTTCGAATACTTCTCTATCCACGAAATTGTGCTTAAATTTTAATGAGCTATCAAGATTTATAAATATATGAATAAATATATAAATGTGCTTTTCCGAAGACTTAAAATTGACTAAATACGCAGACACACTGCTGAAAAATGGCAATAGTTAGAATTTCGAATACTTTCCACTCACGAAACTGAGCATAAATTTTAATGCTTTATCAAGATTTATAAATACAGGAAAACCCGCGTAAGCAGTTGACCACTTGCAGTCCAGAAGTTTTGTGGTTAACTTAGACGGTTGGTCAACTTATAGAGGGTGTAGGGCTAATTTTTTTCCTGACAAAAGTGGTCAACATAGACAGGTGGTCAACTTTACAGGTTTTACTGTATATGAATAAAGATATAAATGTCCCTTTCCGTAGACTTAATATTGTATAAATACACAGACTGACTGTTAAAAAAGGGCAATAGTTAGCATTTAGAATACTTCTCTATCCACGATATTGTGCATATATTTTGATGCTTTATTGAGATTTGTATCAGTTATTTGAGAAACCCCATAAGTCACATTTTTGGCGAAAATTACTTTTTTGTAAGAAATCCATTGCTATGATAAAGACTCATCGTTTGTTAGAGAAACCACATCAGTCCCTGCTGTATAAAGTAATCTGGAGGAAAAGAATATTACATGTATTTGAGAAACAGTATAAGTCAGTGAGTTACTGTTTGCACTCACTTTGTAGTGAGACTGCGGCACTGGAAAGGTAGAACAAGTAAGCAACGCTCGCCAATCCGGTCCTATGGCCGGTTTTGGTTGTTAAGCTGTCTGAGAGTTTGTGGGGAGTTCAAAGGAGGATTGCGATGCGGCCGCATCCCGGTATGGGGTAGTCTGCGAAACCTAAAGGTATATGCAGCATGACCGTAGTTGCGTTGGGTACCTCTCTTTCCTAATGAACTCAACTTCCCGCATGCGCAGTTAAGATTTCCATAGACAGCCGCGTTGTATTACGTCACAGATAATAATGTTTTACGCTTTGCCGCAATTACTTCTATATCATTTATTTTAAGATAATTCATGCACTTTTAATCCAACTATACCATATTTTGCAAAAAAAAAAAAAAAAAACAATATTTTTATAGCACCTTTTTATGTTTATTTGAGAAAGCCCATAAGTCCACGAAGTTTACAATTCAAAATAAATTCATGTATATCTAATCCAGGTTAATGAAGAATATAGACAGTGTATTTGACCTAGTACTAACGATTAAAACATAAAAAAATGGTTATCCCATGTCATTATCAAGTTTTATTCAGTTTTATCAATTTCCCAAAAGTTACTGAAGTGTGGTTTATGGGGTATCTCAAATAATCGATTCATTTATAAATATATGAACAAAAATCTAAATGTGCCTTTTCGAAAATTTAATATTGTTTAAATACACAGACTGATTGTTGGCAAAAAGTATGTAATAGTCATCATCTCAAATACCTTTCTATCCACGAAATTGTGCAAAACTGATTCTCTCGTGACTGGAAGATGCAAGCATACATCCCACACTCCTTTTTTGTACAAAAATAATATTATTGTCTTCCAATATCGGATGCTTAAGAAGATAATGCATTACAAAACTTTATGTGGAGTGCCTCCTCCGGCCATACCATAAGGGACAAACCAAGTGTTCGTTGTTATCTTCCAAAAGAGGTGTTTTATCGGAGAACCATTTAAGGTGCTTAATCTTTGCGCTATTATTTCCCGCAGGCTATTGCCGCTTTATTCAGATTTGGTTTCAGTAAACGTATTTAATAACCCTTCTGAAACCCCAAAAAACGAAATTGACTTATTATTATCACACAGAAGTTTCACTTTTGTTTACACCGGAAATTCTTAATGCTCTCTAACTCACACTTTGAAAGTCGTAAGTTGCCTTATATTGGATTTTAGTGACCTAAAATGAAGATGCTTTTGAAAGTAAAGGGTAATCTGAAGTGTCACGACTGCATGGTTAGTGGTTGCTCATTTTATAATGTTAAATAAAGAAATTAAAGTCACATTTATTGTAAGAGATTGCAAGGAAGTAAAAATTGGGCAAGTTGATAAATTATCCAAACACTTCTTTGCAATGAATTTCCTGAACTCAAGATTGGGTTGAAATGCGTTTCGAATTTTGCATACACGTTTATTATCGTATTTGTAAATGTTTTGACTAAGGCACACCTTTAGTTGCACTATTGGAATGCTCTTAGCGTGGTATTGCATAATCATAACAGGTTAGCATCAGTTATGTTTGCAAGTCTCACGGTGCATCCACACCAAGTGCAACAGCGACGAAGATTATACGGCCGCTTCATTGGTTCTACATAACGCATTAAACACGCCCTCGTATTGACTGATTGGCGTTTTTTATTAACCTACTTTCCTGTAAAAGTAATTAAAATCAAGAAGTTCCGTCTAAAACTATACGAGCCTACTCTCCCGGATACACCAGCTTCAAATTTATAATCTAGCTATCTCTCTCTCTCTCTTTCTCGTTTAGCTTTAGTTCTTAATTACTTCAAATATACATTTTTCAACGGTTAATACATTTTCATTCAATCATTCATTTATTCAGTCATTCATGTATTTATTCACTCATTTATTCATTCATTCTTTTGCTTATTCATTTAATTACTCATTAATTCAAAAATATTCTTGAAAATCCCGATCAAAAAATTTCATTAAAAAATAGGCTCGTTAGTTCTGCATGAACTTTCTATCTGTACATGTTTTACGTCGTAAGAGCTTTCCGATAAAGTTTGTTCCAAGCAAATCGGTCCTTTATATCAGGATTTATATAGGATTGAAGTTAGGAATAAATACTATTTCGTAATGCGAAGAATATGCCATGTATTGCAATTCTGAAAAACAATCGGACAAAACCAAGGTTTTTAACTCTGAATCTTGGTACCCTGATGTCTATAATTATAAAAGATACGCCGAATCACCGCCGCATTTTCGATAATTGAAATTACAATCGGGCTATTGTATGGGTCCATATATCGGCTTTTTGCGTACTATTACATTTATTCCAACAAAATCGGAGCCACGTGGACTTCAGTTCGCATATTGGCGAAATATGAAAAATCAACTAACAATGCTCTATGCTTTCCAACGATTACGGATGGCATAAAAATGGCGGATACTCAGCTCGTATTTATAGACATCTTTTTCTGGCACAGTGCGTTTCGTGCCCTAGAAACATGTGATAGAACTAAAAGAGAAAATGAACGAAAAACAAAAAAAACACGAAATCAAAATAATAAGATACAAAAGTATGATTTTTGAACTAAAAGCTACCTACAAAATGGCTCCCCCCACAGCTACAATAAGGATTGGCTTTATGTATCGTAACTTCTACTTACTTTCTCCTTTGAAACTCACATTAAAGATACTGTTTATTTGATTAGTTATTCGTTCCAGAGACATGCATTTTGAAACAGCTTATTAATTTAATAAATGCATTTATCAAAAATTAGTGTTGTTAGTTTATGCATTATTGCAGTCACCATTGTCGAAATGTTAAATATTGATGTTTCTTTTCGACGTTAATTTTTAGGAACATTTGAACAATTTGTTAATTAATAACATGTCGTCTTATTTATGCAAATGCAAAAAATACTTAAGGTAACCAAAAAGGTACTAAAATGCTAGCTATGAAATTATTCATTACATTTATCTGTCTCACTCTCATTTTTCAGATATTTTAATGCATTAATTTTTCTGTTTTACTTTACAGACAGTTAAATTCTTCTTTTTCACATTCACAATTCAAGAAGAATAAATTCTTGCCTTCTCTTTCCAATTTGTCATCGAATCAATCCATCTTTTCGAACTTTTAGCGTGTGCGAAAGGACTTGGAAAGTATCGAACAAATCTTATTCTAATAAACTTTAAGTAACAAGATAAAATTGTCAGGATTGATTTATTTCTTAGTTATTAAGACGAACTTCCTTTTGGAATATCCTCTCTTTTTTTTTTCTGTCATAAATTATATAAGAGACGTCTGGAGCAAACGTGTCTTAAAGGAAATTCTGCACAAGAAAGAGGTTGTTTTTACTATTTTTCTTTTTTTCTCGTGCGAAAACGTCATCACTCTGAGATTTATTATATCTATATCTATATATAACTCTTTATGAAAACAAAAATTAATACTTTTGCGCTTTAGACGCAGACTGCTTGTTTAACATAAATTATTTCTTTTAAGTGATATCTAAACAATACTTATATTTTTAAAAAAACTTAAATATGCTTCTTTTAGAAATTTTCCGGTACATTTTGACATTATATTATGCAAGGAATCTGTAATTATATCCTGTATGCTTTACTACAAGCACTTTACACAATTGTTTTCAACATTTCCAAAAGGTTTTTTTTTTAACTCTAAGTGAAAACGGTTAGACTTTTGGGGCGTACGAACGGGGTTAAATATATATGACATTCACAGGTGAGAATGTTCTTATTATTAGACGCATATTGGAATATTAATCCAACGAAGGGAGAAAATCTGGTACTTTTCTTAAGGAGAGCGGGTACCATGAGATCATTTTTTCTCTATGGTGTTTTTATTTACAATTTTTGTTCCATGTCGTGTTATATCACTTCATAAGAAATTTAATATTAAAAAAAACTGGGTTTCTTAATTATAATTTGAAAATTTAAATTTTTAAAACGAAATTTAGCAATTTTTAAAAATGCATCTTCTTTTTCAAAAAATGGCTTAAAGTCTCAAAATTTTTTTTATTGATTCATTACTCATAAAGCAAAACTTTTATGCTTTGAATTTTTTATATAAGTAAAATACTTTTTGAAAAAGAAATAATAAAAACTGAAGCAACGCAGAAAAAACGAAAAAATACAAAAGACCTACAAATTTTTTTTTTTTTAAGTATTAAAGTTATCATAAAAGTAGAGCATAAATTTGATATGTATAGTTTCAGGAACGTGTGGGGAAAAAAATCCACATTATAGATCCAAATTTTAAAAAGCCTCTGCATTTTGATTCAGCTAAAATGCGCAAAAAACAAAGTGAAAAAAAAAACAGCATTTTAAGCTTTCGGCTTGCGAAAACTTAAATCCTTTCTTTATCAAAATTTCAAGTAAGGAACTTTTTTTCAGTTACAGTCATGATGAAAGTGCTTTTTCTTGCTTATTTTATTTTAAAAATAAATATGGGGCTTATATTCAGCACAGTTACTGTTTCTGAATGAAAAGGTAACACCTTACACCTTAATAAAATCAATGATAAGTCAATAAATATTGCTTCAAATTTTCTGAAACTTTCAGGGAACATTTTTAAAGATTTATTTTACTACTTAAGCCAATAAAAAAATGTTGGTGTTTTTCAACAATTTTGGGTGCTGGCTCCACTTAAAACCTTCGCAATCAGAAAAAAAAACATCAAAATCTAAGCTCAATCATAAACAACAGTCGAAAAGCAACAAGAAATAAAAGAATCAAGACAATAAAAAACTCCCTGCCCCCATTACAATGAAACGAGGAAACAGAAGCGTTATTGTTGTCATCGCAGTCCTAATACGAATTATAATACTTTCATACATATCAATGGAACTTTATCGCATCGGCATTTCCGATATTTGCAATGAATTATTTTACGCTAACCGAATATTTGATATTACCTTCCAAATGTGCGTGTTCTCTGTTGTCACTTTTTAGGTTGATAAAACGTAAACTACAGTCACAGCTAGTTAAATTTGTGCCAGTTATGAATTTGAACTTTTAAATCAAACAAATGTTAAGCTAAATTCACAAACAAAAGTCAGGTCGTCTTCCATTGTATCGAAATTTCCTCTATTCTTACGTATAAGCAATAGCATGAACTTCTTTCAATGCGTTTTCTTTACTAAAGCTTTTAACATAAGTGTTACTTTGAAATTCTAATACACATCTCTACATACTCCATTTTGTTTATGTTGCTTAGTTTCAAATTTAAATTGACTGTCTGAAGTTAACTATTTTGGGTCTTTATACTTATGATCAAAGAATAACTAATAACTTTTATCCGTATCATATTTGATGTCCTAAATTTAAAAATATTTTATTGAATAACTCCTACATACAAAGACATACTATTTAATCATTTGATACCCAATTTTATCGTTTGAAGTATTAATAACTTAAAATTTTATTGCAATAATGATTCCCATTGGGAAATTAGAGTTGGATTATACACGTTTCAACAAAGTGAAGTAAAGTCTAAACTACCATTAACTCGAGGATTTTATTGCAATAATCAGAATAATCGTCATCGTATTTACTATGTGTTCAATTTGCGTAAAATTGTTTGATTATTTCGAGGAAAAAAAATAGATGACTCTTAAAATTCTCTTTTTTGTTTAACGATGCATTATTCATTGCCAATCCTCCCACGAGTTCTCTATTTGGCAATTATTGCTTCAAGTAATCCTCTCTAAATTCATTGAGTTTCCCAATAACATTTGATGGAATTCAGGCAGAATTCTAACTGGAAGAGAACGGAAAAACCGTAAACTACCAAAATGTTTTTCTTTTCAGTTCTGGTCACAATCGCGTGATAGATAAAATTTTTGGAAACTTCCATTAATTCAACATATTATATTATTTTACGTTCCTTTACCATTATTTTTAAAATGTTATTTTGTTTAATAATAAGTTTGTTCTTACTTTTGATTTTGCTTATTTGAAGTTATTATTACCTACATCGTTAATGTTATGGTATCTAAGTCAACAATTGGGAAAAATAGAGTCAATAAGCTTTTCCGTATAGAAAAATTGCCTAATATATTGGATAATTTTATTTAATATAAGATTCACGAATTCCAAACGCCTCTCACTACGCAAAAGCCGTAACGAATAGCTCTAAACAACTTTTATCTCTCGTCTAAATGCTTACTGAGGCATACATTTTTATTTCACACTTTTCATCTCTATTATTACCTTTGTCTGCCCTGGCAACTATTAAAATCGAAACAATTGCACTTTCAACATATTCCGCTGTGATTTGCAGCAGGTTGGTTGCATTTCAGTTTTATGTTTATTTCTCCATGCCCGCTTAAATAGCTTAGATATTTTTAATGTTCCTACTAAAACCTCTGTTTTCCAAATTTACGACAATATGAAGCTTAGTAGTTTGAGATAACTGGTTAGACTTTTTTTCCACGATAAATAATGCCTCTCTTATGAGATCAAAGGAAAGAAATATTTTCTCTGAGTACGCAAGTTTCATTCAAGTAAAATACGTATATTTAAGTTCATGCAGAATGGAAATTATATAGCAATAATAATGTTCCAAAATAAAGTAGGTTTAATTCTAGATAAACTAATTTTACTGTTTCATAACGAAACTTATATAAACCTTATAATTATCCTTATATAGGCATTAACGCTAACTGTAGAAACAATATTTACTATTAAAAAACAGCGCTTGAAATAAGAAGAAACCTTTAAACAAGCCCGTCAATTCAAAATTTTTCAGGAGAGAGCGAAGGGTATGTTTTCAATGTATATTACTATAGAACAATTTATATTGTATATGTGAACAATGTATATCGTTATAGCTTATAGTACATCTGAAAACAAATGTACATACAAACAAGAATAAATACCTTTAAATCCAGGTTGAGGCAATTGCTCCCTCAGGACCTCCAAATTACGAGCCTGATTTTAACACTTAAAAATAAACCTGAATTTTCAGTGTAAGTTTTGCCAGATATGCTTTTTTAGTGTTAGTTAGTTTTTTAGTGTTAGTTGTCGAGCACTGGAAAACAAATGCTCGAAAATAAATGATAATCTCTTGGGGGGGGGGGGGACATTTATCCGGAGTCAAACGTAAAATTATGGAAAATTACAAAAAAGAAACTTTTGACTTAAAAAAGTAAATTACAACGAATAAAAAACGTACGACTTACTCACAACGCCCTATATAAGTTGAGGGCAATAAAGCACTCAGGACTAAATATTAATAATTATAGTTAAGCACATTTCAATCGTAATACATCCAATAAACTAAGCCCGTTAAAAGAAAGATAAATAAAGAAAAGGAAATAAAAAAAAGAAAAATAGAGATAATGAGAAAAAAACCTAAAACTATCATAAAAGATCTTAAAGAAAAGCGGATGTAAGCGTAAATTAAGCATTATACGAGCAACACCGAGATATCTCTTCTGCATTCAGCAACATCGACTCTGCCAATGACTTGCGAATGAACTGTAATCGAATTCTTCAGAACATTAGCAAACCAACAGAAAGAAAATTTTCGGCGATTTTAGATTCAAGGAATAGAAAGTCATGCCTTCTATTTTTTCTTTTTGAAGTACTTTCGCTTTTCGTACTCGGACGCATTTTACTTTCGCTTAACTAGATCACGTTTTTCCTTGCAGTCATGTAATGATGCGATTACGACACTTTTGACTAGTAATTCTCGAAATGGACTATAACGGTTATAGATTAATGCTAAACTAGCAGAAATGATGCAATTAGGTCATTGCATTTGTATCAGAGATTGCATAACTAAAATGAAATTAAGGCATTTTCAAGAGATATGTATCGATTTTACACAGAAATATTTTTTGAAGTACCGTAATTATCGGTAAACAGCCCGCATCGTTGTATAACCCGCACCCCAGAAAAAAACATGGGATACAACCCTAGAAAACAATGCACTCGCCTGTAGCGCCCGATCCCCAATCTGCTTTGGACCATTGTTTCGAAAGCTACGATTTATTTCTCTGCATTTTGTTTTGCAGGAAAACAGATTTCGATATTTTTGAACGGTAGTTGTCATTTTTAATAATACCTTTTTTTAATTTCATGTATTTCCCGCAGGTAGTAAAAAAAGAAGTTTTTTTGTAGATAGCCCGTGTGCTATACACAGATAATTACGGTATTTAAACATTACTAGTAACACTAATAGAAATAACATAAAATTTACATATGCACATTGTGTCTGCATGAGTAATTATTAAACTCTTCGGTTTTTTTTTCTTAGCGTTAATTACCCTAAAAAATCCTCGAAAATAAATGGGAATCTCCTGGGAAATCATTTATCCCTAATCAGACGTCGAAATACAGCGAATTAAAAACAAGAAGCTATAAACTTAAAAAAATAACTTACAAAGAACAAAAAATCTATGATTTACTGAGAATGCACTCTATAATTCGAGAGCAATAAAGTACCCAAAACAAAAAACAAAATAAAAATAATAACAGCAATAAATACTTTGCGCAGTAGCTGCACTATCTTTGCGTTCGCTGAATCACTATTTCTGGTATACAAATCCAAACACTATCGTAATCGTGCGATGGGTTCAGAGCCCTTTCAATTTGGAATTTATGCTGTAAACTAGAAACTTGATTGTTTCATTTTAAACAAGTTTTTACGTAGCTTTACAGAAATACATATTTTTCTTTCGGTATTTTTACAGCATTTTGTACAGTAGTCTTTAAACTCTGTATGAAATGTATTCCTCTCAACATACGTATTTTGTAATCATATCTTTATTTAGAGATCATCTACGTGACAGGAAAAAACTGTTAAGGTAATTCAATAACTATGTTCAACATTTCTTCATGAATATGAGCTCTAAACAGAATTTCCTTTCTAGCATACTACTGCAGGATACCTGAAGCATTTCAAATCTTATCGTACGTCTCGTAAAATATACAAATGAAATATATTGTTGGTTCTTTGAGCTTTCGAAAAATGAAGCAAAAAACGGAGTGAGAAGAAAAACAAACTAACAATTAAATTACGTCTTGATCCAAATAAAGGCTGACAATAGCAGAAATATGAATTAGTTCATATTTCGTTTTAAAAAATAATACTCTGTTCCATTAAACAAAACAGTTCCAAATCAATCGATTTTCAAAAGTCCTCCTGAGGTTTTGCAATAGAATACAGTAGTGCACACCAAGAAAATTACAGATACACTAGCAATATATAAACAGGCATAAAATAATTCTATACGAACACCTTCCAGTGAAGAAAAACCATTTATCCATCCAGGTGTAAAATAAATATGTCCCTTACGTTCAATTTATTGTCTTCTTACTATAATAAAATTTTAACACGTGGTCCACGATAAAATCGTAATGTAGAATTCGCGATGCATCCCGATATGCCCATATTCTTACATTGGAATAAATCTCTTCACGTTTTCAAAGAGTTTTCCACGTGTTTAATAAAATGAGATGTAAGACTTTAAAGATTGATTGGTCTTAATTTATGTATTTGTTCTCAACGATAATAATCTTCTCTTCCAGACGCAAATTTCAAGTTCAAAAAAAATTAACGAAACTGATTCTTAAGTTTATCAGTTTATTTTCAAGTCATTATAATAAAAAAGATCTTTAGAGTTATTTTTATCCATTTTCGGGGGAGAGAAAATAATTTTTGGAATTATCTTTTAGATAATTAAGTGTTTTCCCAGATATTTCTATGAGACATATTTTATTAAGATATTTCGTGAAAGACTTTTTAAAATTTGTTGAATTCAGCTAATTATCTAGTTCGTTTTTTTTTTGTTGTTGTTTTAACTGTGTTTAACTTGATTTCTAGAATTTTTTACATTATTTCTTGCTCTTTTGATGTAATACAGCCCCTGGCGAAATTAATAGACGCACTACAAATTTTTCGTAATTTCATGCTTAGCACTTAGTATGATGTAAAAATTAGTTTTTTACGTATTGGTCATGTTTTAATTTACAATGTTCACTCTTTCCAGTAAAAGTTCCTTGCTGTCTACATTTAGGTAGTTATAAGAAACTTGAAAAGGTAGAAAAGGTTTGGATAATTCTGCATCGTAAAAAGCTGTAAATAATCTGTAAATTTCAGAAAATAGAGTAACTGCCATGAACAATTATTCTGTGCATTTTTGAAAAAAAAAATGTACTTACACTGACGGATATTGGCATTTCCTTCAAAGCTCCAATTTCCATTACTCGTTTCTGGCTTATAAACATGCGGAGTTTTCGCAAAACGTTACCAAACTTTTAGAAAACTTGATAGCATAAAATTGAAGCACAAAATATTGAATACTTGAGAAATAATGGGCTTTTAAAATAATTAATTTTTACTGCACGAACGATAGCAATTTTTAAATGTCATAATTTCTAACCTAAGTATACAAGTCAACTCATTAAAAAAATCAGGAAAATATCGGCAATTTAGTGAGGTGTATTTCAATATTTTTGTAGAAGAGTTGCTTCTTAAAGGGTTGCCACAAATCAGCCGCATGTGTTCGGAATTAATTCTGTGATTTGTGACAAAAATTGAACACTTGCGAACAAGCCCTCACGATCCATGCTCTTAGTAAGGATGGTAAGGAATTCTTCACTACTACTCAATAAATTAAATGTTAAGAAATATGAAAACACATTCCAATTGTAGCTGTTTAAACTGGAAAATATCTATTTTGGTTTTATTATTTTAAAATGAAATGTATTGTGTATGGTGTATGTATGTAAAGTTTAGCGTACAGAGTTTATTACAGATATATTTCTCAAAAATATTGTCTTCATAATAATAAAATTACACGTTAATTTAAAGCACAAATGAGCAATAAAATGCAGACATATGTTTCGGGATTGCTTGGAATCCCTTTTTCAATGCGACAGGGAGCTTCTAGATGCAAAACATCCAAATGAAGCAGGCAGAACAACAAAAACAAAGCTTATATAGCCAAAGAATTATCTGTAAACCAATGAGAATAAAGGCAGCGTGAAGTGGAAGTAGAAGTATCAGGAAGACACCAATAAGAGAGCAACAAATGAATCCAGTTGAAAGTACAGGAAGTAAAAAGGAATATCAATAAAAATAAAGCAAAAAAGACGACAGCATGCATAAAAATTGCAAAAACAATAAAATAAAATACAAAGAATAAAATTGAAATAAAAATAAGTACAGAAACTACCAAAACAAAATGCAAAACAAAGTACACATGTAAAGGAGGGGGAGGGGAGGGAGGGGGGAAGGAGAAAAATAGACACAGAAAAGGAAAACAACAAGAAAACCTAGAAAGAACAACAAATTAAAGAAATTTATGCCAGACCTGTGAAAAATAAGGAGTTGAGGAAGAATCATTAACCAAATTAGAACTATTCCTGTTAATATGATAAGCTTCCCAAAAGTCAAGCTCTAAAGGGGGAAGAACATTTTTGAATAATTTTACCAGAATTGAAATCAAAAGAGTGGTTGGAATTCCAACAATGTTGAGCAATGCTAGACTTATTTAACTCTTGCTTTCGTACATAACCTTTATGCTCATTTAAGCGAATTTTCAGAGCACGTTTTGTCTGCCCAATGTAAGAAAGGCCGCAACGGCAACTAATTTGGTAAATACCCCAAGTGTTAAGTTGATCGACAGGATCCTTAAGAGAAGAGAAGGAAAGTTTGTTACTAGGAGCAAAAACGACTTGAAATTGAAACCTTTTTAGGATTTTAGCAATACGGAAACTGACAGAATGAAAGAATGGTAACACAACCAAATTCTTTCCAGAAACCACATTATTGGGACCAGAAGTTTTCTTAGAAAGTTTGTTATGAATAGAATCAATTAAAGAGTGAGAAAATCCTCTATCAACAGCTACAGCTTTCAGATAGTTGAGTTCAATCTTGAGAAGCTCAGGAGAAGAGCAAATATTAATAGCACGATGGACCAGAGCATTAAAAGCCGAATATTTTTGGTTGGGAGGATGAGACGACAGTCTGTGAGGAGGTAAAGAAACAGCAAAAGGTTTACGATAGACAGAAGTAGTGAAACCAGACTCACTCTTAGAAATAAAGACATCAAGAAACGCGAGGCTACTATTAAGTTCTTTCTCACAAGAAAACTGGATATTAGGATCAATGGAGTTCATAATAGAAAGAGCATCATCAATACCTAACAAGTTACTGTCCGTTAGGACAAAACAATCATCCACATAACGAACATAAAATTGAAATTGCAATTTCTGGAACAGTTTTTCCTCAAAATAATGCATATAGAAATCACTTAAAATAGGAATAAGAGGACTTCCCATAGCCAGGCCATCTACCATAGCATAGAATTTACCATTAAATACAAAAGTGCTCTGTTGGAAGCACACACGAGTAAGGAAAACTAATTCCTCAATTTCCACAGAAGTAAAATGGATTTCAGAAAGCCTTTTCCTGAGGCAAGTCAAAGCGCCATCAACAGGAACATTAGTAAACAAAGAATTAACATCAAAAGAGGCCATAACTGAATTATTCGGAACGAAGTTATGAAGTTTCTTAACAAAATCGGTGGAATTTTTAACAGTGAAAAACATTCTGACTTCTAAGTGGAGAAAACACACAAACTAAATACTTGGAAAGTTTATATGAAGCAGTGCCAATATTGGAAACAATTGGTCTGAAAGGAATACCTGCCTTGTGTACCTTTGGTAAAGCATAAAAACGTGCACAATTAGCAACAGAAGGAATCACAGACCGTTTAGCAATCAAAGGAATAGAATGAACAGACTTAACAGCAGAAGAAATAGCTTTTAACTCTTTGTCACTAGGATCTTTATATATTTCAGAATAAGGACCAGAAGCAATTAAGTCATCAGTTTTTTCAACATAAGATGATTTATTAAGAACAACAATCTGACCACCCTTGTCTGCTTTGGTAATGACCAAATCAGAATTGGAAACTAAATTATTGACACATCGTTTCACAGAATGGGTAAAACCAGTATTAGGAACTTTTGAATTGAAATCAACATTGGAAGCAATAAGATGCCGAACCGACTCTTTTTGAGTGGAAGTTAAGGCACTAAATTTGAAAGCTTTTTCAACCGGGGCAATAAGTTCAGAAAAAGAAGGCTTTTTAGCCAAAGCAAAATTGTTATTACATTTCAGAGCATTGATTTCATTACTATTCAAAGGAAATTTCGAAAGATTTACAACCGTGTTCCTATTAACAAGAGGCAAATCAGCCGGAACAGGAACATTTGAATCGTTACACAACTTAGTAAATTTCTTATTTAAAGTAATTTTGTGACTGTCGGATGAACGAAGAGCTCTTGCCCATGACATTCTATCAATAGACTCAAAATTAAAATTAGAATTAGATACAGAAAGATGTAAAGCAATCCCGAAACATATGTCTGCATTTTATTGCTCATTTGTGCTTTAAATTAACGTGTAATTTTATTATTATTGTTTACTTGCACAAAGTTAAATTATTTTTATTGTCTTCATGTTGAGCCTTCTTCCCGACTTTTTATTTGACATTTAATATTAGAAATACATAGTGAGAGAAAATACGAGAGGTTACTGTTGCTTAAACTCAATGTAGCAGTGCCCTATTGCGTGGCTTTAAAAAATATTTATGTCCAAAGACGATAAAATATCTGTTTATCCCCTCTTCATTTCCTCTCGTTTTGTCGAACGAATGGAAAGAGCAGTTTAGTGTCAAATTCAATTTTTAGAAGCTTTACGAGGGGAGTAAAGCTACTTCTTTTGGCCGAAATATTTCCTTGCTCATATTGCTGAACATATCTGGGATTGGATCAAGAAACAATTTATTTGTTTGTTTATTTGAAGCATGCACTTTTGCTGGATCTATTAGAGGATAAATATGAAGGTTCAGAAGATTTACGTACACATTTTAGTTCTATTCCCATATTGTAGAGACCTGGAGTTTTTGGGTATGTGCCTGCGTCCGAAAATCCAACTGAAAAATTGAGAAAAATAACACTAAAAGCTAAGGGGAGGAAAAGTAAAGAGAAAAGCCAAAAGGATCGCCTTACAAGCATAGTTCATTTTGAGATTGTGCAATTAATACGCAATATTTTGAGTGATGTTAAAAACATTTTTTTTGGTTGTGATAAACTTGATTTTTTTAAATGTTCTCAAGACATTATAACACAATTTTTGTTGTATATTCAGCTTATTTTGAGCTATGTTAAGAATGGAAAGATAGATTGCATGTTATGAAATAAAAGATAGTGTATTTATTATTTTTACGCCTTTTTTTTCGAAACTGATAATTTTTCCTCTATAATGGTACTGTGCTCATATAAGTTGGTATATTTCAATAACTGTGAAAGGTATTGTAAAACCTTTACTTCATAGCACACATCAGTGTTTTACTAATATACTGATGAAAACTGTAAAAAAAAATATCAGAAAGGTTTACAGAAGGTTTAACGTTAAGGAAAATGTCTGTTATAATTTTGCAAAATATTACCCATATTTGAAAAGTTAATAAAAAAATCCATTAAAAAAAATCCATCACCAAAAAAAAATGTATCTGAATGCAGGCAGATTACCTTAATAATTATACTTGAAGGAGATACTAACATAAGAATTAAAGGTTAAATTTAAAAAAATGTTTTACAGCGAAACTTCTTTTGAAATGAAATTATTGAAAACCTAGATTTTAACTACACATTTGTTAAGCGTTATAAAGTGTTACAACATGAATCATTTCAGTAAATGCTCATATTTACAAAGGATTATCTCTTATTTTTAGAGAGTAACAAACACCAGATCTTATACCCCGACGGGCCCAACCCTCAAATAGCAAATAATAAACTTTGTTCACGAAAATAACAACGTTGTTTATGGAAAAGTATCCATTAAAATTGCATACATATGTTTCAAAATTACAAAAAGTCTCTTTAACAGTAAAAGAAACTAAGTTATACGAGAAAAATATAAAACAATGTTTTTTCCAATGCCATCCTTTCTAGAAATGATTATTCATTTATCATTATGTTCGGTTTCTAGAACGAGCCACTAATATTTCTTAAAATCCACAAACATTCATGGCTGTACTAACGAAGTTCTGAAACTGTCTTGCAGTATATTGGCAAATAATGTTTTTTTTTAACTCACTGCTAGAGTGAAAATAATTGAATTAAAAGAAAGATTTCCGAGTGAAAAAAGCTAAATTACACGTTTTATTTTATATTGAATGTAAACAACGTATTTGTTCGAGTAGATGATATATTCAAGTTATTTATCTTACGGGATATTGCACCTCACATGTGTTGCAAATAGGATTTCCAAAACAAAACACATTTTTCATTTACGCACTTGCCACTGATATATGCATTAATCTGAAACTTGGTGATTTAAACAGTAGGCACAGTAGTAAACAACAGGAGAGAATAAAACGGATTTTTTCTGAAAATTATACTCCAGGTTTGTACGATAGGTAAAGAACACGCGTACACAAATCGAGCATGTCAACTGCAATTTATTTCTATGTCATACAAATATCTTTAGTCGGAAACTGAGAGAACAGTCTGCGTACCAATTTGAATTTATATTGCTTGAATCTTTAAAAGTCCTAAATTGAAATAGCGATATATATTTATAAATAAACGATGTCTGAAATGCGACATATGTTACCAGTGATTGAAGAACATTTGTATTTTAAAGTACGAAAGAAGTATAGAGTATTACACTCGGGATGCTATCAGAAGGTTTTGGATATATTCAGTTGCTATGTATCAAAATGCGGAATTTAACTTTGAAATATTTTAACGGAATTTTATTACCATATAACATCTAAATTCTTAGTATGTAACCATGGACCTTAATATCGTATTTTTCCTCAATGTGGTCAAGTATTTAGAACATATCTGGTACCAAAGCTTTACTTTATTTACTTATTTATTTTTTAATGCTAAGAGGAAAGTCAGTTGAACTGAGTTTCAACATAAATGTATTTAACGTGTTTAGGTCAGTATTATGCACATAAATGCACTGCTTGACAATTGCTAAGGAACAACTGCTTTATGCAAAAAAGCGTTCGCGACAGCCGACCAATAACAGTAACATGAAGTTCAGAGGGCGGGGAGAAGTAGAACACAGTATCTGTATAAAAGGCAGTGCACACAAGCTCTTCATTCATGTGAAAATTCATGTTGTTACGTGTTTGATCAAAGGAGCACCGAAGGTTGATGAAGTTATTTCTGTGAAATTCAGTGTGGTGTTGCAATAATCAAGTGCAAAATGTCTGCAAGACATCATTTGAGTGCTTACGATCGTGGACGAACAGTTGGACGGCTGGAAGCAGGTCAAAGTGTCACCACTGTAGCCCCAGCAATGGGCGTGTCAAAAAGTGTCATCTCGCTATTAAAAACGGCCGCTGAGGGTGGAAATACTATGCGAAAGCATGCCGGTGGTCGTGGTAGGAATACCACACCTCAAGAGGAATGATTTGTATCCCTATATCCCTAGTGGCGAAAAGAAACAGAAATGCCACTCCAAGCCAGATAGCTGCAGACCTTAAAGCCACTACCGGTACACATGTTTCTGCCAGAACAACCTCACGACGATTAAATGCAGTTGGTCTGTATGCACGGAAGCCTGTTCGATGCATCACGCTTCAACCACGCTATCGTCGAGAAAGATTACGTTGGTGTAAAGAACATATTGGTTGGAGTCACCAACAGTGGTCCAGAGTGATGTTCTCCGACGAATCCCGTTTCACTGAGATGAGTGATTCTGGCCACCAGTTAGTGTGGAGAGAGAGGGGAACACGTTATGCACAACATTATCTTCATGAACGTGATCGTTATGGCCCAGGTGTGCTGGTGTGGGCAGGCATCATGCACAATGGCAGAACACCGCTTCACATCTTTAAGCGAGGCAGCGTAACATCGCAGCGGTACTGCACAGAGATTATTCTGGATTATGTTCGTCTTTTTAGGGGTGCGGTAGGTCCAGAATTTCTGTTTATGGACAACAACGCCAGACCACACAGAAGTGCTGAAGTATCGGACACACTAGAGAGCGAAGATATTGTCCGTATGCAATGGCCTTCTTATTCCCCGGACCTAAATCCTGTAGAGCATGCTTGGGATGCCTTTGGCAGGTGTGTTTCGCAAAGAACACCCCCTCTCCGAAACGTGCAAGAACTGAAAACCGCCTTGAGAGAAGAGTGGGACAATATCCCCCAAGTACTCCTCGATAGTTTAATGTAACGCATGCATAACAGATGCAAAATGTGTATTAGTGTCCGAGGTAATCACACATCGTACTGAAGTACACTTATCTGTTCCATTTTGGCAAGAAGACCCATTTTTCGTGGCTGTTTAAAAAGCATCCAAGAGCCATCTTTTTTGTTTTTAATTTTCTTATTTTTCGATGTGGAGATATCCGTACCATTTTACATAATAATAAGTGCACACTGTCTCTACTAAATATGTACTCTGTTTCATTCTTCAATCAATGTATATTATTAATTATTCCAAAAAATGACACTGTTCCTTAGCAATTGTCAAGCAGTGTATATTAATCTGTTGAATGCAAGTTAATTTTGCAATTCCGGCATTGTTTTCCAGGGACACTTTACAACACATAGTGTCTACAAAATTAGTTTATTCTAACCCTTTGACGGTTAGGGACTTGAGCAGTTTTCGTTTACTTAATTCGTGCAGTATTACCAGTAAACAGTAGTCGAAAGTGGAGGCTGTTTTCCAAAGCCGTTCTTCCGTATATGTCACCCTTCTCTGGCGATGCAGTAGATAGCTCGCCTCACGTGTTTAAAAAATTTCTTAAAGTATTCTTTGTAATACATAAATAAACAGTTTTTACGTACTTTAAAACAATTAATAAGTGATAATTATTAAATAGTAAATTATTAAATAGTAAATTAAAAATAGTAAATTATAGTCTATTACAAAAGTAATAATAGTTAATTATATATATAAGATGCAGACAAATAATGACGAGCAAGCTCAGCTCGTCAGCGCGCATTGAAGAAAAATTTCACTACCAGAGTAGTGCTCGTTTCTAACCATTTCGGAACTCGTTGGCGAGCATTATGAAGCACGATTCGATTGCGAGCTGAATTCGTTCATAACCATCAAAGGGTTAAAACAATGATGATTCCAATTTATGATACTTCAGCTGAGCTGCTTTGAAATGTGCAATACATTATTTTGTTTGACAATGACTGCGTTGCATTTGCTAGACAATTTTCAACAAGGAATTGAACAAAATAAACTTATCCCATAAATATTGACATATAGTATACATTATCACTCGTTATCTTTAGACAATTGTAACGTTGCGATTTATCATTTAAGTAAGATTTCAAAGAATGATTTAGAATATTTATCAACATACATAGCGAAATGTTTCTAAACAGTTTCTTTATATGCATGGAGTCATCTTTCATTAAATGTAGTTAATGTTCTTAAACTCATTTGAAGACAGTTTGATCAATCTTCTAGAATATTGATGTAGTAAAAAATCCAAACTGAATTTCTAAAGATTGCGGCAGCAATCCCAATGCATTCATTTTTTCCCCAAATGATACGCGATTCGCTTTGCTTCGACTAATATATTCATTCGCTTTGAAATCGGAAATATTATTCAATATTGTAATTTGCACAGAAGTAATAAATGATTTCTGTCAGATAGTGAAATTAAAAAATGCGATCTTGGTGTGCTTGAGTGTTGCTTGTAAGAAGTAATTTTCCGGAGGAGTTAGAGTTGAGTAAACGGGTGCGTCAAAAAAACTCGGACAATCTATGCACCATGGAATATAAGTTAAATATTTTTTTTTAATTTGAGTGGTTTATTTCTTTTTGTCTACCATTTTTAAAATAAAATACTTTATAATATATATATCTCTTAGTTTACGTATTAATTTTTGGCGTCTCTACAATGTCTAATAAACGATGTGCTATTTTAGAGTTATTGAAAAAATTTATTTTAAACTAGAATATTATTTTTTCCATTTCCATTTATTATAAAATAGATAATAAAATCATACTCATCCGTTATAAAATCAGAAGTTTGCACTCTAAAACAGTATTTCCTAAGTTGTATTCCATGGAGCACCAGAGTTTCAAAGAGTCCAGCCACACGAGACTCAAGGGGTTTCGTGATCTGTCTTTTTCTTCAGAACGTTCAAGAAGGTCGTTGAAGAGTTATGCTACGAAATTTTTAAAAACATGGAATTATAGCTAACCCATGATTCCATTAAGTAGCTCAATAGTTGGTGGGAATGCAACTGTTAGACGTCGCAAGTTTATTGACTACAATAAGGAGTCTCATAGGTCAGTAAATACAGGGGATACACGAATATTGTTACGTAGTATTTCATGAATTTTCAGCTAAGGATAAAACATAGGAACTGAATCTCAACTCGAGAATTTATTTCAAAATCAAAAGCGAATAAATTTGGATAATATTTGAATAGTCACACCGTTCCACACGTTCACTCCCAAGACACACTGCCTAGGAACCCACTCTACCGCTTTTATCTACGACCTGTTTTATAGCACGAGCATGGACAGTTCTGAAGGAATCACGTACTTCCGCTACTGGAATCTTCTAAAAAAAAAGTGACCCACACCCGGTTAGAAGAGCATCAGGAATAAATAAATACCATTTTCTAACACTTTTAGCCAAAGTCCAGATACTTCCCCGGCTCATGCAACCTTTTAAACCTTTAAACTCAATCAGCTTTTATTTTTTTGATACCCACAGAAGCGTTCCTTTTTACTGTTAGAAAACTACATTCTCATGTAGTCTAGTGGTTAGATTCTTGGATCTCACCCAGGAATTCCGTATAAAGAGTCCTTAAAATTAAAGCTGTGAAGTGGAACATGACACTAATGAAAGAGAGGGTCACCACAGAGACACACCTACAGATACACCATGTGTGTCTGTAGTCGAAAACAACTACAACTGTGTTTCCCTAGTGTCTTTGCGTTACAAACAGGACTAGGGTAAATCTGGGATAGACGCCATAGGGGGATAGATGCCTAAGTAAACCTACTAGAATTACACCCTCAGTGTTTTGTTTTAATGTAAGCTTGCCCGTCACTTCTGCCATTCGATGCCTCGCACTTTGTTGGAACGAACGTGTCATGAGTTGTGCAGCGAAAAACGAATTAAATGACGACAGATTGGTGGATTTGGGTTACGTATAGTATTTGTGGGCCTGGAACTTTTGATGCTATAAAGTAAGTGTATTTTTTTTTTTTTTTGTATTTATAATCTATTTATGTATCAAATACAAACATTTAAATGTTATATCAGTACTTTTTCAACACGATTTATTAGTTAAATTAGAAGGCGTCTATCCCACACAATAAGGATAGATGCCCCAGTTTTGTGAGTATAGATGCCCTTAGAGGCATCTATTCCACATTGTATCATGAACTCAATCATTTTTTTTTTTTTTTTTTGTTTTCTAGACATACCACGCAAGTACGTGTGCAAAGAAGGAGCACGGCCCCGAGGTGTGTGGACCGCAATTTGAAGGGATGAGACAAAACAAATGTTCTCTAAATGAAGTATCTCGTCGTTATGGCATTCCATCTAGACTGATGAACAATTACCTGGTCCCTCATGTAGTAATCAGACATTGCGAAGTTTAGACGACAACGATGCTCGCGTTAGGCCAACTTTGATTCGAACTCGAAGTTCTTCCCCACCAAATCCAGATCTAACTCACGAGTCTTCTGGTAGCTCTTAACACAGCGGAACGGGATCTTCCCAATTCTTCATCTTTGCTTTCTTAGCAGCCTAGTGCAGGCATACAGAAGGATACGCCTAGCAAGTATTTGCAAGAATGTTCTCCTGTAACGAAAATTCCGGCACCTTTCTACAAAAGGGGAAAACAGTCTGCTACAGTTCTGACTTCAAGGAGAACATTGCTGCTAAGAAGTATAAAGGTACAGCTACTTCTAACATACCATGTAAAAGCAGCAAACAAGCCAAAAAATGACTAAAATAGGGTCGAGATCAGCTTCATAGGAAACTTGTGATTCTGATGATTCTCTACTAATAGGAAATGAATCTAATGTTAAGAAAAAGACAAAAGAACAAATATCTAAGAAACGGGAAGAAATCAAAATAAAAATGTGAATACTCAAAATGCAATTCAGCGTCCTGTTCGCAATGTTCAGACTACAACAAAAATTGGCAATTTTCCCTTGAAAACGACGAAACACTTTTAAATGAGTCAGACTCTTCTCAGAGTGCGACAACTGAATGTGTGGAATGTTTCGAAGATTTTGAAACGACAAAATCGAAGGTAGACTGGATTCAGTGCATCATGTGTAGAGATTGGCTGCACGAAACCTGCCCAATGTACGGCGATTATTGTAATCAATGTAAGCGTTTAAAACTACGACAAGAAAAAGCTAGCGCGTACGCAAATTCGGAAAAAGTAGTTTCGAGAGAAACGCGTTTGAAAAAAAAAGAGTGGTCTTTAAAGGTAAATTTAAGGCAGTAATGAATTAATTTTTTTAATAGTTATAGATACTAATACTTATAGAAATTTCTATCCGAGAACTCAATTGTTAAAAGAAATAAAAGGACATCTGCTAACGTTCTTCTGTTTCTCTAATACCCTTCAGGTCATTTATGAGGGACTACCTGCTCAACTGCTCCAAAAGGGGCGCTCGCTCAAATGCTTGTAACTTTTGAACGACTTGGAATTTTGCTTTGAAGTTCTCAGGGTATATTATTAAATAGTTGTAAAATCAATTTGTGTGGGTGAAGAATTTTTGAAGTGAAACTTCTTTATCGGGGTTGGAAAAAAATTTAGTGTAACATTTTTTCGTTACGCGTCACATTTTTCCGTTACGCGCCATCTTTTTCTTATCCCTACCGCAATTGCATCCCTGGTGGTGATTGCATCGACTTCCATAAAAGCCCATGACCCGCTTTGAGTAGTGATGACTTTGACCACTAGGTGGTGTCGTGCAATTGCCATTTACCAATAGCATATCGTTTTAACGGACTTACTCCTACCACTATACTTGACCGTTTTTCTATTGCACGCTTATTTATTCCCAACGCTCTATAGTGACGTGATAAATATATATATATGTTATATTGAAGTGATCAGCAAAATCAAAGGGTTTATTTTAATTCTAATTCCAGTGAATTTCTAAAAAAAGTAAGTAATTACATCTCTTTTTCTAATACTTAGTTGTAATTATGGTATTTATTTTTCCACGTTATTTAAAATTAAGTAATAAGAAGTATCAAGGTTACTTCCTTTAAGTAACGAAACTGCGCAGCAATATAGAACATTGTTTAAATATGTTAAAGTTATTATTATTGATGAGATAAGCATGATCAGCGCTCAATTATTGATAAAAATTGATTCGAGATTAAAACAAATTACTGGTAACTTTCAATCGAACTTTGGTGGATTAGATATTATTTTCATCGGAGACTTACGTCAATTACCTCCCGTTCGCGCTACTCCTATCTACAAGCAACCTAAGCAGACTATTGTTGGACCAATATTATGGCGAAATCTGAAATTTTATGAACTAGACCAAGTTATGCGTCAAGCAAATCAACAGTTCTCGTCAATACTTACAAAAATCGGGAACGGTGAACGTCTTAATGAAAGTGAAATATCTATCATTGAATCTCGTTTTTATTCCGTAGAAGAAGCTGCAACTAAGTGTCCTCAAGGTATTCGATTATTTAATACAAATTACGCAGTCACTGAGTATAATAATCGAATATTAAACTCTTATTCAGAAAAAATAATTTCAACTGCTAATGATGTTTATAGTGGATGTACTACCAAGGATCAAGAGACTTTTGTGCACCAAAAACTACATAAAATGTCCTTGATTGATACAAATGGGTTGCCTTACCAAACAACATTTGTAATAAATATTTATTACATGATTACTACAAACATTGATGTATCTGACGGATTAGCAAATGGAGCTGTTGGGAAGTTAGTTCATGCAGAAACCGATATCGAAGGAGTAGTTAAAATAGCATGGCTTGAGTTTCCAGAATTACCTCGAATTGGTGAAAAATTGAGACGTAAAGCAGCAGGTCACGCAGCAGAAAATAATATCAGTCGAATGGCTGTACCAATTGTACAAAGATCCTCTACAATTCCGCTCAATAATAACAAAACTATAGTTGTTAAACGTACTCATATTCCGTTACTTTGTGCTTGTGCTACTACCATTCATAAATCACAAGGTAGCACATTTCCGGAAATTGTTTATGAATATGAGAAACATCACAGCCAATCCTTGTTATATGTTGCTTTATCCCGGGTAACGAGTATTGAAGGATTGTATATAACTACTCTCAATAATGATAAAACATTTTATCATGGCCGAAAAACGTCAACGTCCACCATCGATTTACAAGCAAAATTTAAACGATTGTCTCTGAATAAAGTAGAGACTATAAATGAACAACTGTTTCAGCTTATAAATAACAGGAAAGGTTTGTCACTTTTTACTTTCAATTGTCAAAGTCTTAGAGCTCATGTAGCTGACCTGGATGATTCAATTGTAAAAAATTCGAATGTTTTAGTTCTGTCTGAAGCATGGCTAAACAATGACAGTGAAATAAACATTACTGATTTCAAATGCATTGCACAATTTAAACGGCTGAACACAAGAGCAGGAGGTGTAGGAATATATCATAATTCTAAAGATGTTGCTAACATTGTAACTTCATCGATAGATTTCTCTGTTCTTTCTCCTGACTTTCATGGGTCACTAACTTCAGCAGTTGGTGATTTATGTATGGCTCAATGCACAATGGTAAATGGGATAAAAATTTTGATTGTTGCAATATATATATCTCCTAATCAGAAGGTGGACGATATTATTGATTTTATTCACCATTCATTGTTATCATACACAAGTGGCGGAGCCTCTTTACTCGGCAACAATAATGATAAAATACCGATGATATTAAGTGGATATTTTAATATCAATTTTGCATCAGAAAAATATTTGAAACTAATTGAATTTTTGAAAGATAAACTTAATTTATCCATGAAAAACAATCTTCAAACGTCGACAACGAGATCCGGCACTACAATTGATGGAGTTTTCGCTCGGTTACTAAATTTTGTGGAATGTAAACAATATATTTCGTATTTCAGTTACCATAAGCCATTAATAACACAAATATATAATAACGACATCAATGATAGTAATAATTCTATTACAATTAATGAAATTCAATAATAATCTTTGTAGTAATGATTAAACTTTGTGCAAAGTAATAGAAATAAAATTTCACGTTAAATTAAAGCACAAATGAGCATTAAAACGCAGACATATGTTTCGGGATCGCTTATCTTTGTAGTAATAAGCTAAAATGAAATAATTGTAGAATTTGTATTTATGTCTATGATAATAAAAGCCTTTTATTAAACTTTATCTAATTTAACTTTATTTAACCAATTTCTGTAAAGTTGCATATAGTAAATTATTTTTTGAAAAATAACGTCATAAAGAAGTTTCACTTCTTACGAGTGTACGCTAGTACACGCACACATTTTTTTTTTTTAAATTTATTAAGACCTTTACACGTATTTCCCCCCTTAAGTTCAGTTGAGTGTATTGTTTAGCAAATGTTAAATAAAGTTACGAAAGTCATAATATTCTTTCATTAATAAATTAGGGCAAATATCCCACAAGTCAAAATATCATAGAGGCGTCTAATTCACATGGTAGGCATATATCTTCATTCATAAGGTTATTTATTTTGTTTGTAACTAACTATAAATAATACAAACAGTATTAAATTATGCAAATTATTTTGTTTATTAATAAGTGCACCAACCATTACAAAAGTTAAAGATTTTTAAATTCTCATATTCACTATGTTAATCGCACATTTCAAAAAGTTTGGCAACTATTCCACATTTACCCTACATCAAATGATTGTAAATTATTATGTCTCATTTTGTGGCACGCTGCACTGTTAAAAATTTCCGTAAGAAAATAGTAAAATAACCATTTATTTGATTGTTATTTTACCATATTTAATTACAACATTTGAATAACTACTAAAAAGATCGTGCTCAAACCGCTGATTGAAAAAAATCGATTATTCTCTGTTTATCCTAAAGAACGTTTAACCAACCGTAATTTTCAAGCGCTCAATAAGAATCGGGCGTCCATCTTGGTTGCGAAACCATACCGGTCGTACGTTGTCGTTAAAATATGAATCAAGATTTATCACTTCAAATCTGCATGTGTATATAAAAAAAGAAGAAAAAAAAAGTCTCTTAAGCAGTGGTTACCAAATAGAAACACATACACACGTAAATCAAAAGTTGGAGACATCGGATTCCCGAACTGTTTAGCGAATGAGAGAACCCATAATTTGAGGTGCTGAAGCTTGTTTGTATTTTAATTTTTGCAGCAAATAAAATGATTTTTGCCAATATACAATAAATTTAGGCCAAAAATGAGTCTGGATCCAATTAAAAAGTAAAATTACAATTTTAATGCACATTAATTGTTGGAAAAGAAGATTTATTGATACATAAACACCAGCTATACGTGGTGAAGATGGCCGAGTGGATAGAGAACAACTCTTTTACACCGCACACCCGGGGTTCGAGTCCCAAGCACTTCGTTTACAGTTGCTACGCCTCGAAAGGGTTCGAAAACTGTCAAGATTTTTTTTGAAAACATTTTTAAATGGTTATAAAACCGTAAACTTTTGTATTTACGGCTTTGCAACCAAACTGATTGGAAATGGTTTAGGTCCCGTAAAGATAGAAAAATGTTCCAAACCGCAAATTTAACGGTAAATTATGGACAGACTGCTGCAGATTATTTAACCGTAATTTCATGATGAAATTTCTAACAGTGTGCTTTTCTTTAATGTTTAAATTACTTTATTTATTTAACCCCTTAAAGCACGAGTTTTTTCCTGAATAACTGGTAAAAAATGATCGAGTTTTGTTTTTTTTTTTTTGACTCAAAATTAATATATAGGTATAGCAAAAAAAAAAATGGCAATTTCAGTTGTAGGGGCTGACCAGAGAGCGGGTGGTGGGATAAAAGTTACATAAAACGAATCTCAGATGGGCATTATAAATAAAATAACGCGAGATACTAGTTCGCTCGTGTGAGACACGGACATGTGTAAATTTGCCGGTACCTTTCGCCCGTATCAGACACGGGCAAATGCGTAAAAGGGTTAAAAAGGTGAAACCTCGAGAGATGGCGCAATTGAATTTTAGGAGGAAAGTGTAAGTGGGAACACACCGTTACCCCAGGCATCTAGCTGTACAGTAACAAAATATTGCCGAATTGAATTCATAA
The DNA here is from genome assembly GCA_038502835.1 of Octonoba sinensis. Lineage (NCBI taxonomy): Eukaryota > Metazoa > Arthropoda > Arachnida > Araneae > Uloboridae > Octonoba > Octonoba sinensis. The sequence goes on from CM076603.1 coordinate 47,402,075, forward strand.
GTTTATTCTTCAATATGCCTAGGATGTATATGCCTCATTTTTATAGTTTGTTGTTCCAATGGGAAGGCTTGAATTTTCATTTCGGTTCCTGATATTGTCATGATGATGGAAGTATTGCAAGATACTTTTCAATGAAACGATTTTTCGGTAAACGACAACTTGATCAACTGTGAAATGTGAGTCTTTACAGTTCTTTGTACACTAAAAAATTCTAGTTCAACCTCCAAGTTTAACCAAATACATTGGTTATTTGCTTAAACCGTCGTGACAAGCCTCAGTATTTTTACTCACGGTTCTTTCCGATTAATCGCTAGGCGTAACCACGACTTGTCACCTCTTTTTTAATCGCCTGCGCGATTCAACTTTTTGTACCATTTTATTCTTTAGAAACACAATTTCAAATTCATTTTTTGATTAGCTATTTCACTCCGAGAAGGTAAATAGTTCCCGTCATAGATTTAAAATAATTTAAATTTGTGAAGTCGAAATGCGACGGAACTAAGTTAAAAATGATAAGTGGTTAAAAGGCAAATACGGAGTGAAAAACCTAATCAAAAAATGAATTTGAAATGGTGTTTCTAAAGAATAAAATGGTACAAAAAATTGAATCGCGTAGGCGATTAAAAAAGAGGTGACAAGTCGTGGTTACGCATATTGATTAATCGGAAAGAACCGTGAGTAAAAATACTCAGGCTTGTCACGACGGTTTAAGCAACTAACCAATGTATTTGGTTAAAATTATTATATTTGCAAGATGTAATAAGCATATTGTTACACTCCCACCAAAAAAAAAATGAAAAAAATGGTGAGATTTAGCTGCAACCAATACTTGGTACTAACTTTGGTAGCTTTCCGTGCTACCACGCCACAGGTCCGGGGCTCGATTTCGGGGCTAGGCAGGGTCGACTCAGCCTTTCATCAATGCAGTGGGGTCGGTAAAATAAGGACCAAGCATGCTTGGGAACTAAACACTGGGGGTTTCGCGTCAGGCCGACCACTTGACCGGAACATATGCTTCTGAACCCCAGGGCCGTCGGTCTGGTATGGGCAGAGTAGGCTATGGCCCCAAAAGGGTTGGCGCGCCACTGAGTTTAGTTTTTTTCAGTTTCAACACTTGGTACTAAGGTTGAACCATTATAATGTTTTCTAATTTCATGTTCATGGGTAAAACTACTCCATAAAAATGGTTCAACTTAGTACCAAATCTTGGTTGCAGCTAAATTTCGCCATTTTTTTTTCTTTTCTTTTGGCAAAAGGTTTAACTAGAATTTTTTAGAGTGTAGAAACAAATGCGTTGAAAAATGGTCTGTGCAATCTCTCCTACTGAAATGGGAGAGTAGGCGCATGAGGTACTAAGGACCCCCAGATTGCGCATTGCTTACATTGCCCCCACCTGATTGGCAAAGTTACCTAGTTGCAAATCACATGTTAAACATACAAAGAGAGGTTTGTTTTTTAATAAATTCAGCAAAAGTTCGTAGTATCTTAAACTAAATATGCGTTGATTATTTTTTTAACAGCGGAGAAATGTTTCCAAAAAATTAATTTCCTAATACCGTAATTATCTGTGTATAGCCCGCGGGTTATCTACAAAATAATTCCTTTTTTTACTATCTGTGGGCAATATAACGATGCGGGCAATACACGGAATTTAAAAAATATATATATTATTAAAAAGAAAATTAAATTGATTGTTAAATTGAAAGAAATAAATGATAGGTTTCGAAACGATGATCCAATTTCACCCATCCCTCTTAAATTCCCCATGCAAGCCTTTGCCTCCACACCTATTAAATCACAATAGGAGGGTAGGACCAGAGCAGAAGTCCCTGTATAAACAAAATATGGTAAAATGTAAACTTTTTACAATACAATTTTAAATATTAAGTGTTCTGTAATTTAAAATTGTTTCCTTATAAACAGTGTACCTTATATAGTGATTTGTTCATGTAATTGTTTTTGTTTTGGGTGCGGGTTATACAACGATGCAGGTTATACACCGAACTTGATTTTTTTAAGATGAATTTTTCTTCCTGCGGACTATACAACGGTGCGGGCTATTTACCGATAACTACGGTTCTTATTTAAATCCGTTTTAACTAACTAAGAGCCACAAACTTTGGCATTTTAAGCTTTTTATTGCTTAAGGGTGAGTATTTGTTTCTCTCTTTTAATATCAAAAATTATCTTCAAGTACACTCTGGTTGAAGTTGAAACTCATGAATAGGAGTTCAGCTAAACAAGCTCTGTGTTGTTAACTTCGTTTCTGCAAATGCAATGAAGATGTTCACGTTGTCACTAGTGCTGCCGACGGTAGCACGCTGACTATTTTAACTTCCTGCAACGTTGAAAGGAAGTTCTTGTAAATTTTCTGAACTTTTTAAGGTAATCAAATCCGCTCTTAATAGTATCTATATATGTCTATAAAAAACTGAAAGAAAAGATAATTTAATTAACATTGTTTACAAGAGAGGCTATTTTAATAATGTACTTGTATTTATGATTAATATAATCTACTTATTATCGAAAGCCTTCTCTCCTACCCATGTGCGGAATTTCATCTGTTCTAAAAGAAGAGAAGTGAATAACAAGTGTCTTAGTTTTACTCCTGCAGTAGTTCTAAATGACAGTGTAACAACAAAACAATGATGGAAATGAAAACAGAAGAATTTAATGTATAATATTCACAAAAAGTTTGGAAAAAAACAACTTTCTTATTTTTTAAAATCATATTTTCCAATTGTGCGCATACTCTCACGGTTTTACTCTATTATTATTATTATTTTTTGTCACTAATTAATATTCTTTTTTTCCTTAAAAAATAAAGCAAAAAAGAAAAAGACTCTAGACATTGTGTCATACCTAAACAATACTACTACAAAACAACATAACTCAAGATTTCATTTTCCTCATCTCAAATCTAAAATTGAAAAATATTTTTACAATCAATGCATAATGTAGGAACTTTTTTGATATTTTTTTTTCAATCCAAACAGTTTTTTTCCATTTTTTTTAAATACAAAACTGTTTACTACTCTGATTTTCTGAAACAAACATTAACAAGAATTCCATAACCACTTTTTCCGTTCCCTTTGAAATTATCTTCAGGAAAAATGTCATGCACGTAAACAAACAATTTAAAAACTGCCGAAATTACTTTACCTTATAAATGGTTTCCTTAATTGAGAAAAACTTATTACATAAATTGCTTTAGTGAATATTTCGTTTTTTCCACTTATAAAGGTAAAATTGTCTCAATCCTATTTTCATTTATGAATATTCTTGCAAGGAAATAATTTTTTCCCTCCACTCCTTCAGAAAACAAGCAGCTCAACTCAACACGAACATAACTTTACTGCTGAAAATTAATTGTCTGAACAGGGAAAATACTAATGAAAAAAATCCCAGGACATTCAACAAAGCGAAACCGAACTGCATAGTTTGTTTTCCTCAAAAAACACTTGAAAAGTTAAGTGCGTGTAATGCCATGAAGAAAATTATTCGCTTCTTAGCAAACTAAATAGAGTGAACAACTTAATGCATTCCCCAAAAAAGCTATTACTTCTATACAATTACATATAATGCTACGCTCGTAATCGTTCGAGAAAAAAAGTACTTCTTAAAATACATTTTTCTTCTTTGCGTAGTTCAAGTCTTGCAATCTAATTTTATTTAGAAACACACGATTCATTATGTTTAGGCAATCAGTCTGTTTATCGACCTTTTGTTTATACGCTATATTCTTTTACTACATTTACATGGTGCATGACTTATCAGATGTATTACCTATATTCGTTTAATTATTTTAGGTTGAAATTGTAACTTATCCTTTTCCCATACAAAGCTTTTAAGAAAAAAAAGAAGAAGAAAAAGACAAGAAAAGGAATAACGATAAAAACACGTAAACTTTTTTGGTGCCAACTTCATCCTTATTTCGTGACTTTTGTGGGACAAACTTTTTAAAAGGACTTTTGTCTAAAGCAAAATAAATTATTTATGTGAATTAAAACTTTAAACCTGGCAACACAAAACATAAACTTCAAATATTTTCCCATAGCTCCATATTGCAAAAGAGTTTTTGCTTAAATAGATATTTAAAAAAGTATTCTTTCATGTGCGTTTATTCTCTCTTAATGACAATCTATTTCAAAAGAAAAAAAAAAGAAGAATTATTTTTCTTTACATTCCATTTTTCACTAATAAATCTTCATTCAATATTATCTGATATACTACTTTCTTTCGTGCAAAAAATGTAATTACATTTTATCTGAAAAATATTAAAATATTAATGAGCACATATGAGTGACTAAGCTGTCACGAAACATTTCATGCACATTTTAGATTGTAAAATAATTAATTTATTCTTTAATGGAAATCTTAGCTTTTTTTCCCAGTAAATGGAAGGTTATTGTTAAGCATACCCGAAATGTTCCAGCTGTTTCATTAAATTACATTTAAGAATTCAATATATTTTGTTATGATCTCTTACCCTGCAGTTCGTCTTTTAGGAAGAACAGGGACTTTTTTGTGGCAGTTCATCAAATATGTTTAACTGAAATTAAATAGCTTTTTGCACGCATTTAGTAATAACGCATCTCTTCTGTGATTTGAAGCATTTGTTCTTTATTTCTCCTACTCACGATATTATTTTTCATAATTGAAATAATCCATCAAAATTAATCAAGATTCATTGCTATTTTTTTTTTTTTTTAATATCGAACATATGTCTTGAAAATAGTTCAGGATTTTGCCAATAGTTGTTTGAACTGCGTACAATATTTGCGTGTGCAATGTGCGCATAATTTGCGTGAATATAGTATTTAGAAGAACGTTACATCTGACTATTGTAATCACGAAGGATATTGATCAGAACAATTATATGGTTTTTATTCATAATACTTATAATATGATTTGCGAACGCATTTTAGTTTTTTTTTTCATTCACAGGCTATTTCTTGGGAAATTTTGATTGCCACTAGTTTTCCAAACTTTCACTAAAATACTTTTTCCGGAAATAAAAATCCTTAATTGCTTTAAAGAATGTCTTTTCTTGAATCTTTTTTTCTGTTGAAGATGGATCTATTAAGTATTTTTCTTCTCTTTTTTTTTTCTTTCTAATAGCGCTGCGTATGATCACCAACCTTTGCAGACCTCCCCCCGGAAATCGGCATTCATTTTTTAACGTAGCGCCACTATCAGTTACCACTACCACATTGATAATTTGACGCTCAGTTTCCCCTTAGATAGCGGCACCTGAGTCCTAAATGATGCGAAACTGCACTAGAAATTTAATTTATCAGAGAGTATCCAAGCCAGACGGATACTCAAGGGATATTTGACATGCCGCGTAATCATACGACATGGACGCTGACGATTTTTTACAACTTGAAAATCCACCGACTTGGGTCAGGTTTAATCCCGCAAACTTGGCATACGACTCGTATGCCAAGTCTTTGGTAACGCACTTGCCTCGTATAATATGAGGCAAGTGCCTTACCACTACGCCACCCTGCCGGCTAGAGCTGTTAAATATTATAATCATTTATTGATAGCCGTGGTAAAATGCCCGTTACAGATGGTCAAAATATCAATTAGTAATTATCGATAAATAGCCCGCATTGTTGTATAGTCATCAAGATGAAAAATTCATTCTAAAAAAATTAAGTTCGGTGTATAACCCGCACCCAGAAAAAAATATGGGATACACCCCTAGAAAACAATACATTCGCCTGTAGCGCCTGACCCCCAATCTGCTTTGGACCATTGTTTCGAAAACTACGATTTATTTCTCTGCATTTTGTTTTGCAGGAAAAGAGATTTCGAGATTTTGGAGCGGTAGTTGTCTTTTTAATAATACTTTTTTTTTTTAATTTCATGTATTGCCCGCAGATAGAAAAAAAAAGGAGTTTTTTTGTAGATAACCTGCGGGCTATGCACGGATAATTACGGTAAATAAACATTTTACGATGTACAGAAGTATTCTGAAAGCAACACATGGTGAATCTTTCTCCTAATGCTTTAAATTATTACATTTTTTTGGTACCTAATGTATTCATAAGTATGTACAACGGTATTTTAATACCTACAATACTGAAGTATTGTGAAGTGTAATGTATAACATTTTATTGTGCGTTCTACACCATCACATTTAAGGCAGTTCTCTTCTGAAAAGAGGGCTTAAAGTTTATGTTAAGATAACATGTGCGACCTTTCTTTTAATTCATGCTCATTTGAGCGATAACATTAGCGAGTTTTCTTACAAATGCATGTCCTTAATGAAAATATAATGAAACATTCTGCCAAGGATTGAGAATACTGGAGTGAACATTATTCTTCTTCAACAATACAATTACACAAATGACTCTGTTCATTACTTCACTTCATTACCATTTTTCTCTTGTAAAAATGTTTTACTTACAACCCGAAGCTAGTGTCCACAAGTTTCTGCTCTAAAATCAACATTTATCTATGTGGAACAGTTGTCAAGTTCACGTAATCTAATAGCAAAACTTTCTTTAATACTTTAATATAAACCTATAGTTAGAGTCAAGAACTTTTCACTAAGTTATGTATTAACATAAACATCATTAGGAAGTTTCAAAATAAATACTCCATAGTTAAAGTCCGCTTTGCAATTAAGAACATTATGTCTTTCTATCACCATTTCTATAAGTAAAGAATGGCGCAGACATATCCAAGTGTCTCCTACAAAATGGCGTGAGATTACAATGATCCAAATGTTACCTAGGTGATAAATCTTACGAAATCCCAATTTGGGTGTTTATTTATGTTTTATGCGTTTTTGGTACTTGTCTATTATAACCTTTGTCAAAACGCGCCATAACAGATTTCGTCAGTTTGGCGATTTTTCTTGGCCCTTTTTGTATATGCATATGTTTGTGCATTTAAATACTTTTTATCATTTGACAAGCGTTTTCTTGACGCTTTTTAGGTGCTGTTATAACTAGTAAAGCGTTAGACGCGTTGTAAGTTGTGATGCTCGTTATGAATATTAATTTTTGTAGTATCAAAAATTATGTAGTTTCTTTAAGTTTTTATGTTTTTCTTTATATATTCTTATAATGGCATAGCTTGACACGAAATTTAATGTGTCTTAAGTCTCTTAGAAGTGACTAGGTTTTTGATGAGTGAGTGAGTGAGAAAGTAAAAAACAAAAACGACTTTTCTGATGTTAATTACTTTAATAATAGGATGTATATTTGGTATTTTAAGTGTTCAAGGGAGTTTTATTTGACATTGCTCATATTTCGGTTCTCATATTTCTCTGATTTTTCGGGTAAGATACATACATACTGCCCGTTGTCGCCGTTTCCGAACTTTGCAGACACCAAGTGTCTAGATTGCCCCAATGTTGTTAGGAGCGGAATAAAAAGCACAAACAAGCTGTCGATGTAACCTTTTAAGCCTTTAAACTCAATCAGCTTTTTTTTTTATACCCACAGAAGCGCGCCGTGCGGTGGCCGGCGTAGAATAGCGCCGACGTAGTTATGCGTGTCGTAAGAGGCGACTAAAATAGAATCCGATCCGGGTGGCGTAAGGCCAACTTTGTAGTTGGACTGTGGCCTCGGGTCGGTAAAGCAGGTAGGCAACGCTCTGCCAGCCCAGCCCTTTATGGCCGGTGCTGGTTGTCAAGTGTCTAGTGAGTTTGTGGGAGGTTCGAAGAAGGACAGCGCCACTGCCGCACCCCCTCGTATTATGGGTAGTCTGTGAAACCGACAAGGTATAGACAGTATGGTCGTGGTTAGCATTGATTACCCACAGAAGAGTTCCTTTTTATTGTAAGGAAACTACATTCTCATGCAGTCTAGTGGTTAGATTCTTGGATCGCACCCAGGAATCCCGTATAAAGAGTCCTTAAAATTAAAGCAATGAAGTGGAAGATGACACTAATTAAAGAGAGGGTCACCACTGAGACACACCTACAGATACACCATGTGTGTCTGTAGTCGAAAACAACTGTAACTGTGTTTCTTAGCGTCTTTGCGTTACCAGCAGAACTACTTAACAATAAAAGTCATAAAATATGTGATGTCAATAACTCAAGGCTGGATATTGTTCCTAATATACAGTGTAATCCTACCCTGCTTAAAAGTGAAGAAAACAACCGCACATATGTTGGCATATTTGCATATTTGAAATTACAGCCCACGACTTCGCTTGGGGGAGGGGGACCAAGGTTGGTAGTAGGAATGCATTGGATATTGATTTTGCCGTCAGTCAATGAACACCGGATATCAGATATCCGGTGTTCATTGACTGACGGCACCGCACCAGATGTCCGGTTATGATGTTTGAAATCCGAAAGTATCATACCTACTTTTACATAAATACCATAATGCTTCTTAATCAGATATTTTTCAAACCATGCTGATATGAAGAATAATTTTTGTTTGAGGGGGAACTTCATGACTACGTCACCTCTCTGGATACCGCCGGATGTCTGACATGCCGGATAACAGTATCTTTAGTGCAAAGGTTGGATAGGATTCTATCTATTTAAAAATCGTTTGGATGCCAAATATCCGATGCCTTTTTTCTGGGGAGGTGGTACCGGTTCGTCCCTTCCCATCAACGCGCCCTCAGTCAAAGACATCGAACAGTTAGCGTGATTGTTTTATACGTTCAGGATTCTTTTGTAATTCAGGAAGAGCAATCAGACTTAAAATACCACCAGAAAACATTTCAAAATGTTCAATATTAAAACTATGTATAGAATGAAAATATATTAAAAGCCAATGAGTTAAGGTTTTCATCTTCTCTTAGATATTTCATGAAAAATATCCCTACTTAAATTATTGTAAGTGCAAATTACACGTCATGTCACGTTGTCACTATGATTACAATCAAAACAAAATGTTTATCATTGCGTATGGCTTCGTCAACCACACTAAACCAAAAGTTACCTAATCACATTTAAAAACTGGATTATTTTTTTTCTTTTCATAAAACAATTGCTATAATACGGATATAAATTCAAAATAATATCGTAATGTGTGCCAATCATATTTTAAGTAAACTGCGTATTATTTAGAAAATTTACGCAGTTCTTTTATCTATATTTTGTAACTGCGCAGTAATAATTTTCAGAAAATTTTCACATTAATGCAGATTTAGACACAGTCAAAATCACCGTTCATTTATTGCTGGTGTTAATAAGGTGCTACTTAAAACAAAATGTGTAAGTACTTTTTGTCGAGAACATTTCCGACATATTTTTCCCTTTTCTCATAAAATATTTATTACATCATCTTAGGTATATTATTATCAGATTTTTATTGTGATTAACATTATTCATTTTTTTTTAAATTTATATTTTGATGTCCTAATCTCGCCTCCTGCTTACAAGACTTGCATTCAGGCAAAAGGCCTGTTTTTGACAGAAGATTAGAATAATTATTTTCTTAAAGAATAATATAAAATTAATTAGTTTTCTTAAGAAAAGCTTAGTGTTTCTTAAGAAAAGCTCTAAAAACATGATCCAGGTAACGCATATCATAATTTTGGATGGGAAGAGTTGTTTACAATTTAGATGTTTAAAATTATATAAGACAATGGATTTTAAAAACATAATGCTCCTGAGATAAACTGAATATTACATAAAAAATATTCATTTATTTTAATTAAAAATATACACGTCACTAAATATTTTTAATAAAACTTATTATCTAGACTGATATTAGCTATGCATAAACGGAAATTTGGGCTTAATTGTGAACCAAGAATTTGAAGTATTTTGAATTCCTAATAAGCTCTAAAACACATTTAATTGTATGAGTTCTTTTTCTGATGTTTTATAAAGAAAACACTTAATTTCAAAACAGTTCGTTTTTGTAATTTGGAATGTACATTTTTTTTCTATTTAACGTAAAAAATGAATCACATTTAAACAATAAACACATGCCCTGTCATAAAAATAAGGTAAACCTTTTTGTTACGAAGTAAAAATTTAAATTTTTCTTAAATTAGGCGCAAAATGTGTGCCTAATTTATGTTGATTTTTAATTTTTACATGTCCTATCGCTCCGGTTTAACACAAATTGGGTACATTTACAAAAAATTTTTTAAAACCAAATGCCTGGATAATAATGCTTTGCATTACTTTTAAAGCGTTGCGATTTTTTTAAAATCAGAAATATTACTTCATTACTCTACGCACGAGAATTATGTTAGGGTAACGCTGCAAAAATAAACTCCTTAATAGTCTTTTAACACGACGCAATAGTTGAAACAAATAAAGTAAAATATACTTTTGCATACACTGTAAAAAATTCTAATTCAACCTTTCACCAAAATATGGTGAAATTTAGCTGCAACCAGCATTTGGTACTAAAGTTGAGCCAATATAATGATTCCTAGTTTCACATTCATAGTGACATTACACCATGATAATAGTTCAGCGTAGTACCAAATATTGGTTGCAGATACATTTTACAATTTTTTTTCGTGACAGCTTGAACTAGAACATTTCAAAGTGTACTTTCAGGGATTGCTTCAGTAAAATGTACTTTTGCATACTTTCATGGATTGCTTCAGTAAAATATACTTTTGTATACTTTCAGGGATTGCTTCAGTAAAATATAATTTTGTATACTTTCAGGGATTGTCTCAGTAAAGTATACTTTTGTATACTTTCAGGAATTGCTTCAGTAAAATATATTTCTGTATACTTTCAGGGATTGCTTCAGTAAAATATACTTCTGTATACTTTCAGGGATTGCTTCAGTAAAATATACTTTTGTATACTTTCAGGGATTGCTTCAGTAAAATATACTTCTGTATACTTTCAGGGATTGTTTCTGTTTTTGCCTTGCTATTAGCCAATTCTGCTAGTTCATATAATATGAATGAAGTTTCTTCTTCGAATTTTTGTGAGCAAACTTTAGTTAAGTGTGTTTGCGGGCAATTTGAAGATGAGCAAGTCTTGAAATTTCCCACGTAAGTGTTTTTTCTCTGATGAATATGCATTTTCTTATTAAGCATTTACGGAACTGAAATGATCAAAGAATAAATCTTTCTTTTGATTAAATGTAACATATTTAATTAATTCTGGCCGATCGTGAGCTTTAAAATTTTTTCCAAGCATATATTTTGGCTAATAAATGGGCTTAAAAATAACATGAAGACATTATTTTGCACCTATAAACTGGCATTATTAGTAAATAATCAAAAAAAAATATAGGAAATATACTTATTTCTCCAATATGCCATAGCAAATTATTCGCTTAGATGACTTATGCAAATGGATCAAAGAAGCTAAATAGATTCTCTTGAAATTTGTCCCAATAAGTCCAAAAAATACATACATACACACATAAAACAACAAGTGTCATAACTGGGTTACCAGAAGAGAAGTGAGTATGTGCACGTGACTTATAACAGGTTTGAGTGTCACTCTGGTTCATCAACCAGTCATATGACTTGTGCGTCAAGTCTATCATGTGACTTGTGCGTAAGATAACATTTTTGTTAACATACTCACGAGCTATCATAGAATCATAAACAGTTTTGTTTAATGGAATCATTTTAGATGGCCAGTCAAGAATGAAACATCTAGAGCTTATGAATGCGCTTCAGAGCATGATGTTTGTGAGAAGTATTCATGTGTTTCTCGAGATTTACAGGCAAGTAAGTAATTACAGATACACTTGAGTTTATTTATTACTACGTGTCCAGGTACATTCAAAACGTTTAAATGATTGTCTTAATATGTATTAACGAAATACTGGTTTTTACTCCAGATTCGACATTTAATTTAATTTCAACAGGAATTCCTGATGCCTTTCACTATTTTATACACAAGCAAATATTATAATATAAACAAAAGCTTTAGCTTCTGTAATAAATTAATCACGCGGTTTTTTGATGGGATAGAGAGATAATTAAAGACATATAAGCTCATTTTTTGAAATTATTAATGGGCACTTAGTAACGTAATAAAACTTTAAAATAATCATTCAATCAATTATTGTGAAATACTGTTATAAAATAATGTAAAAAAAATAGTTTACAGCTAACATTGAATTAAACAATTATATCGAATTTATTTTTGTGGAGTTAGCCTTACAGCAACGGCATTCAGAACATAATTTTGAATTTATTTTAATCTATTAATTATATAAAGATTTGGTAGATCGGTAAGTGTTGCTTAGATTTAAACTACAAATAATTAAGAAGTAACACTCAGTGTTTATGCAACATTTTCATAAAATCTTTCACTGATTATAACAATTTTTTGAACGAAAACTAATCTGAGTGGTTGTTTCAATATACCGTAAAGACATTTATGAAGTTTTCAATAAAACAACTAACGTCAGAAAACTTTTATTTGAGCACGAGCTCGAAGAGTGTCGAGGAACCCTTTTTAATAATAATAATAACAGTAAAGGTGATGATGATGTCAAGACTAATTATAAATAGCATGCTATAAACTTCAAAAAAATTATCTTTTTTAATAAATGCTATACGTACTGTAACTGTAACTTACTCACTTCAAGCCAAAATTCCCTATTTTGTAGGTACATTTGGAAGAAAAGGAAGAGACGTAGTTGATCTCGAAATTCCAGTTTTTTTCTATGTGAATCAAAAGGGTGAGTTACGCTGGTAATTTAATAACTTATTACCTAGTTCAACTTTTTACATTTGTTCATCATGATACATTTGTACATCAATACTTTTTGCATTTGTGCATCAATATTTTTAAAGGGAGGAAACATTCGTCTTGAAAAAACAAATAGTATTTTTAGGGATGCAACGGTAAACAAATTGGTCGATTACCGACTACCGGTTAACAGGCTAAAGGTAAGATAAATTATAATGACATAGTTATTTTTAATAGTACAATTTCTCCATCACTATTCTTTTTGTTTGCAATTTTCAACTTTGCAGAATAGCTAACAGTTAATTTCTGTCAGTAATGATTTATTTAACCCCATGCTCATGTTTGAAAAAATAACATTTTCAATTATTTATTCTATTCCCTGATACGTTTCTCAGTTTTTTTTTTTTTTTTTTTTTTTGGGGGGGGGGGGGGGTTGAGATGCCCCATCGTTCTTAGAAGGAAGACATCCCTGATTACTGTTATTAAATTCATTTAGCGTGGCTTCTTGTTTTTAGCATACTAAAAGTAATTTTAATAATAAAAACATAAATATTAGCCGATTAATCGGCAAAAATCGGGGCATTATAAATAACCGGCAAAATGGTCGATTCCCGATTAGTGCCTGTACATCCCTAAATATATTACTGTCTACATATTGCTCTTTTTTTTTTTTCTCTTTCAAAGCTCAAGCAGTTGATTCAGTATATATGCCTTATAAATCTCATAAAAAGTCTCTCGGAAAATTTAGCACTTGTACTAATTTGTTAAATTTCCTTGATGTGAATTGTGTTCAATGGAGGTACAATATTATTATCATAATCTTACAATTGTAAAATATTAAGTTAATTACCACCACGCCACTGTTAATTGACAATTTTCCTGATAGTAGTATCATGTTTCACTGTTAGGTTATGGAAATGTTGCTAGGTCTATCGGAGCGGTGCGATCCAAGAGAGAACAGGCGGGATCCTGTGATTTGCGGCAATTGGACAATGCTGAATTTAAATGCTGGCAGTATCCTGATTTTGTGTAAGTATAATGACGTATATGATGTGATATTGTTATTACTTAAGAACAATTCTAAATGGCAATTTTATTTTAAATTAAATGAAGTAAAGTACTTAAAGGAAAAAACAAATATCTTCATTTTTAAGGATTTTTTTTAAAATCCTTAAAAGAAGAATATTTTCTCGCAAATGAAAAGTTGTTTTTTGCTGTTTATATAATGAAATTATCTCTCCATGCCTGTTACTGAAGTTTTACTGCTTTTACTCATTTATTTGTTTATTGTTTTATTTATTTATCTTAATAGGGGAAATAGGTGTAAAGGTCTCAAATAATTAAAAAAAAAATTCTTCATAAATCGATTCGTCAACTATTCAATAATATACCCTGAAAATTTCACAGAAAAATTCCAAGTCCTTTAAAAGTTATCAAGCATTTGAGCGAGCGCCCCTTTTGGAGCAGTTGAGCAGGTAGTCCCTCATAAATGACCTAAAGCGGATTAGGTCATTAGATTAGCAGATGTCCTTTTATTTCTTTTAACAATTGAGACCTCGGATAGAAATTTCTATAAGTATTAGTATCTACAAGTATTAAAAAAATCGATTCATTCCTGCCTTATATTTACCTTCAATACCACTCTTTTTTTCAAATACGTTTTTCTTGAAACTACTTTTTTCGAATTTGCGTACACTCTAGCTTGCAGAGTTTTTCATCAATCCTTATCAAATTTAGCACACATTTTCTTTATATGTACACGCTTTAATTGAACTAGAATCATAAACATATCTTTATTTTTACTTTTTTTATTGTAAAAAAATTACAAAAAAAATTTTAAAAAAATAGAAATTTTTAATTTTTTGTGATGATTTTAGTTTAACTAGAAGATACACTTATAAAAAAAAGTAGATATTTTAAAAAATTGATTTCAGATAAAAATTGTGACCTCCAGGATGTACGCAACTGCCGACCTGGGTGGCGACTTACAGTGTGCAGCAGCCGATATCCAGAGGCGTAGCTAGGGTTTTCAGCTCCCGGGGACAACTGAAGATTGTGCAGCTCCTCTCACTCCGCGCTCCTGGGGGCCTAGGAGCGCCCCTGGAAGGCAATTTAAAAAACTTTTATGCTTCCTAAATGATAAATAGCTCTAAGAAGCAGCTCTTTTAGCTTGCCTTTACATTAGCGAGCATTCACTTTAAAGGGCAAATGGGACACATTAGCTTCGCAAAATTATTTGTTTCTCCTCTTTCTCAAGTGACCTTTCCTGTGTGCTCTGGGCGTCCGGTTCTTTTATCTCTGCTGCTCAAAAAAAAAATTAAAAAAAAATGCCCCTAGCCCCTAGAGAGTCATCACGGGTCCGATCCCTAGAAAACACTCCAACTCAAAAGTTGCCCTATGCTACAGTCATTCCCTGTATGATTTGAAATGCTCCCACTTTTATGTTGAACATATTCACACCTCTTCAGTTCAAATAATCTTCTTTTCGCTTTTAAAAATAAAATAAATCAAACATTGATTTGGCGCCCCCTTGACGCTGCGCCCGGGGAAAGCTGTCCCTCTTTGCCCCCCCCCCCCCCCTAGCCTTTGCCGATACCGCCGGGATTTTTCAGGAAAAATGTTTGAAAATTTCAGTAAATGTTCTTCAATGAATCTATAAAATAACCTCAAAATCTCAATAAAATATATTTATTCGTTATAGGTAAAAAAAATTCATGATAATTGCTCTTAATACGCCGTTTCACCTTTATGAATGGGGGGGGGGGGGGACATGTCTATCGTTAGCTTCTTTGTAGGGCCTTCTTTTCTGGTTCTGAGGCAGAAACTAGTTGTATGTTAAAAACGATTTTGAAGATCATTAGCGCCATCTATGAGAAGTTTTTCCAGTTAATAATATTTTCTCCTTATTTCTCTTAGCTATTAACAATGCAATAGTACCAACACACATAAAAAAAGGCGTTTCCAAGATGGTCCATATATGAAAAAATATTTTTTTCTGTAAAATTTTAAAAAGGAAATATTATCTTTAAAATGTTATCAAGGAAAGATGCCCCATGAATGAGGTACATTGGGGTTGGTTGACACTACTTTTAATTTTTTTTCTTCAAATTATGTATTTGTTTATTGATTCTTTATTTTAAATCCTAGTATATTTCTGAATAAATATTCGTATTCATAGGATGAACTATAGTACAACATTTAATATAAAACAAGTCGAAAACAAAAAATATCCATTAACAATTGTGGTTTGTAAAAACTTCTTATGAGGCGCCTTTCCCCCCATAGTCCACAAATAATGTGATGTTAAACCCATAAATTCTTTTTTTGGTAAATAAACTTTTATATGTTCGGAATATTTTTTGATTTATCCAATTGTTTTAGAAATATAAAGCTCTAATTCACGCATTGCACGTGATAGTTGTTTCGTTCTAAATAAAAGACACTTTAACATTATTTGCTTTAATTGTATTTAAAAATTTTTAAATGGTAGTTAGTTGCATTTCTTTCAATTATAAATGTTTTTGTCTATCTGACGCATAGATAGGGCCATTCGTGCCGAGTATGCATCAAATGTACAAGGCCAGTATACAGCAAAGTAAAAAATTATCTATTCAAAGGACCATAGTGGATTCAGGGAGAAGGGATAGCTGAGGTAAAGAAAGCAACGTGACACTTGGCGATACTGGTGCCTACTTGGTGCTGGAAACACTGGAAAAAGCGCCAATCAGACAAAGAAAATGCTTATGTCTAGTTTTAACGGCTCCCCGGAATCGCAAATTCAGCAAGTTATCATAAAAGTGGCAAAAAAGCCGCAAGACAGCGAACCTCTAAGTTTATTTCTGGTATCACTTCACCCTGAATGCAGCAAATACATTATTCCAGTGTTTCCCAATATTTTTAGTTTCGAGATGATTAAGATTTTCAAAGGTAGTCTTTATCAATAACTAGTGATGTTTTATGTTGAAAACATTGCTAGTCACAAGTTAGAGATGAAAAATAAATAAAACTCGTCTACTTACATTGTATACTCCCAAAAATTGCTAAAGTGACGCTACCACCAAGAAAAATTAAACTAGCTTCATATTTAATAATCTAATTATGTATGTAGTTATTTAAAAATCATGCAGCTCCTCGGAGCAGACTTCCCGTTACCCCGGACAGTCGCTGCAAACAGTTTGGGAATTACTGCAGAAATCACTTATCCCGCGATATTTTGCTCAATACAAATAATAGATAGTGTTACATTAGTCAGCTGTGTTAAGACATTAAACCTTGAAGAGGTGAATTAAAATTGATTTATTTTTATGAAACTTAACGGTGTTTATATAGTAAATGCAGAAAACTAAGTTCTTTCTAGACTGTAAAAAATTCTAGTTCAACAAATCACAAAAAAAAAAAAAAAAAGGAAAAATGATGAAATTTAACTGTAACCAACATTTGGTACTAAGTTGAACCATTATGAGCGGGTAGTTTCACCATGAATGTGAAACTTTTAACACTCTCAAAAAAGCATGCTCAAAGCTCACGAAACTTTCGTCGTATTTGGCGAAATGGCTTCGTGAAAAATGCTCGGAGTGAACCTTTCGTCAAATTGGCGAAATTTGTGTAGTAACTTTTTTAAGTCACGTGATAGCGCGAGGAAGGAATCGTTATAAATTACGAAATTTTCTTGCAGAATGAAGAGTCGTCAAAAGTGCGAGCTCCATTTCTGAGAGTGAACTATTATAATGGTTTAGCTTTAGTACCAAATGTTGGTTCCAGCTAAATTTCGACATATTTTTTTTTTTTTTTTACATTTTTTGGGGGAAAGGTTGAACGAGATTTTTTTTGCAGTGCATTATTACAGTAAAAAAGTTAACTTGATTTATTCACTTATTTCTTATCTATTCAATTGCAAAGTTCCATAATAAGTGAATGTTTGTTGGCTTTCAGTTTCCTTGTATATTGGAAATTTGTGATTTATTTTAAATTTTTCACATCAAAAACATTGCTCACAAGTTACCTTAATATTTTGCCTAAATGAGCACGTGATAAAGAGAAAAACGTTAGTTACCAATGTTATATTTCATTTACTAAACGGAAATTTTTATTTTTACATTTCAGAACATGCACAATGATTTGCATTCACGGGTATGGACTTCAAGTTGATGGTAGAGTGCAGATTTATAGAGATATTTCCTGTAAGCTGTCAGAAAATGTTTGGAAACCGTCTCAAATTGAAGACTGCAAACGTATGTTGCAAAACTTGTGATTTTCGAAAATTAGCATTGCGAAACAAACACACATCCCAAATGTTTTCTTCGCATCCTAGTTTTCTTCTTTGGCGATATTTTCGGCGTTTTACACGTTGACTGCCAGCGTTGTTTGTAGTTTATGAATCTCCAGACGATAGTTTAATTTAATTACAGCATATTGTACAAAACAGTTTATCAAGTATAAAGCACTAACTTTCCATAAATGTATTGAAAAATAAAAAAAATTCGGAAACAACGGGACAACTTGTAATTTCGTCTCACAACAAGTTCACCTACTACGAGTTATATCGTAGGTTGGCAGTCAACGTGTTAAGAAATATGTTCGTCAAAGCTTACGTGAATAACCATTTACGACTTTTTATAACCTTCAGTCCCTCTACTAATGCCGCATGCAAAAATACCATTGTGAGACTAAGACTTCTGTAGAGCATTTTTTCAACAAATATCGATAAACATATTTAAATACGAACACATTTCTTATGTTTTTTTGTGATGTCAAAAATTAAATTTCAGACGGTATGAAATATAATTAAAAATAAACAGCACAAAATTATGAAGAAAATAATTTGAAAAATAACCGACAAAAAGGTACCGTAATTTTCTGTGTTTCCCCCCGCGGGTTATCTACAAAAAAAACTCCCTTTTTTTACTACCTGCGGGCAATATAACGATGCGGGCAATACATGAAATTAAAAAATATATATTATTAAAAAGACAACTACCGTTCAAAAATATAGAAATATCTTTTCCTACAAAGCTAAATGCAGAGAAATAAATCGTAGCTTTCGAAACAATGGTCCAGAGCAGATTGGGGCTCGGGCGCTACAGGCAAATGTATTGTTTTCTAGGGGTGTATCCCATGTGTTTTTCTGGGTGTGGGTTATACAACGATGCGGGTTATACACCGAACTTAATTTTTTTAGAATGAATTTTTCTTCCTGCGGACAATGCAACGATGCGGGCTATATACCGATAATTACGGTAATTATTTGCATTAATTTTTGACTCTTAAATTTCCTCATCCTTCTACTCCAATATTAACCCTTCAAAACCCGTGACAAAATGAGTAACCTGAAAACTCGAGCTTGAGTACTTTTTTCACACAAGCTAATTTTCTCAACAAAATAATAATAATAATAATAATAATAATAGTAAATGAAGCATTTCCAACTATTTTCTTTACATTCTGAAGAATAAATGTTACCTAAAACCACCCGCCAATTCAACAAGAAAAGCGATAAAAAAACGTACTGTCCCCGAAGTTCGCCAGCGCGCCAGCCGCGAAACCTTTTCTACCAAACAGTTCCCGCCCTATGATAATATTACTGTTTAAACCGCCATCTTGAGAGATCACATCAAACCATTCGTGAGAGATAAACCATTCACAATAGCGAGCGACCGGGTGTCACACAGTGAAAGCAATAAAACATCGCTTGATCCTACTGTTGATTGGTCAACAGTTGTCCAAAAGTGATTAGATGCCACCAGGCTGCACAGCTACTGTCTTCGTTCCCGCTCTGACTGATCATGCCCCCGCCCCTTCCCACAACAAGGAAGAGAACATTGTTTACAATGATGTATCTACAGATTCTTGGCCAGAGTTTTTAAGTCGCGGAAATGTTGGTTTAACTTTTAAGGACTCCTTTCTGAACGATTATTTGTACTTCACCCCTCCCTCGGTTCCAATCAAACAGGTTGGCCCTGAACTGAGCTGACACGGGTCATTCATGTCCTCCCCCTAGCGAAAATTCCTTCCCTCTGTTTTCTTCTTAGAACATAAAGGGGATAGAGAAGCCATTCTGTTGAATGGCTATTGTGAACTGTGGGGCTAGGACGGTGGCTAGAAGCAAGGTATATAGAAAGCTCTCTATACCTTGGCTAGAAGCTCTATTTGGTCACCAGTGGTCACTCCCTTTGGTGAAGGGGTGGAGTAGAAGGGATTAAATGACAGAGGATTGGGGAGTCGGGTGGCTACTAGTCTCACGATCGCTAGAAATTAGCCACTATATTGTCCAGGGGAAAAGATCAAAGCTCTTTCCGGTCTGTGACCACGTGATCAGGTCCATTCAGTTCCTTAACTTGCAATTTGATGAGTTTGTCTTTTTATATGGCAAATTGTACTTGGAACATTCTAAATCTGTAAAGTTCATTTTTTAAAAATAATGATAATTAATAAAAAAATGCTTCGATGTTTTTTCTCTCTTTTTTAATTATTTGCTTTGAATTGTAATTTCAATCATAATTGTAAACCAAGCTGAATTAAATTAACGAACTCCGACTACATGAAGTAGTTTAATGTTGAAGAAAACTTGTAATGCAACGTTAACTACATATTTAAATCCGTTAAAATCAATATGAAGCAGATTATGCATGGTCGTTCAATAGTGCACAACGAATATTTGCATTTGTGTTACTAACAAACTTTCTATCAACACGTAGTTATATTTTTTATGTTTTTAAATAACTTTTCGTTATCAATCCCTTAAGCGTTCAAATGTTTAATTTTTACTTTTGCAGCTTACATAAATTGCAAAGTGAAAATGATACGACCGGGAGACTTCGTTTGCAAAACTGCTACCGACAAACCAGCGTACTGCGACATTTCATGTGAAGCATTCGAAAAATATCCTGAGGTTAAAGTCAACAGATATGAGTGTGAAGAAAGCGGATTTGTTCCAAAACTTCCTCATTGTGTTGTTTTAGATGAAAAAAGTAAGAAAGGTTTAGATTCACTAGTAATTCAGTGATTAAGGGAGAAAAATTTTAGTCACGATAAATAATCTAAACGTTACGATAAAGATATTCGCAAACACTAGAGACCTACTGTCCCGTGCTTGCATTTACCATTTAAAAATATTATTCCATTTACAATTCAGATACAATATTCTGTGCTCGTATTATTATTATTATTATTTTTTTTTTTTTTTGGAAAAGAAATGTATTTTTTATAAAGGGAAAAGATGTCGACAAACCACGTGTGTTCCCTCGAGTTAATTTTTTTTCACTTTTACTTGTTATAATTGTTCTTCAACGAAACCAAGACGCTTTAGACTTAGTAAAAATAGAATATAAGACTCTTTGTTATATGCTCTTAAAATCTCTAAATGTTATGACGTTTCTTTTGGGCTGAATAATGCGATTTTTATCATTCTAGAGAAATACAAAAAAACTTTTCGGAACAAAAAGTTTTTTCTAAATTCTTAGTTGAAACTAGATTTGCACTTAGTTGAAATGAGCTTAGTCGAAAATGGTTGGGGGCGTAGTACACTGTATTTGACTTTAGGTATAGAGGGAGGAACCCAAACAGTCCTTCGTATTATACTAGAGAGACATGAGATATGTAATTTTATCGGAAATAATGTACCCTATAAAATTCTGTAATTAATATTTTGTTAAGCGGCCGTCTGCATATTAAAGTGAACATCAACTTTAGAATTACGAATGACAGACCCCCCTTCCCCTTTATCCCTTTATGACCTATTTACATTCAGCATCAACATTTAACCTTATATACCTATTTTAGTGAAATTCCGTTCACCCGTTTTAATTTTGGGGGAAAAACCGTTTTAGAAGCTAAAACCTTTCTGATATTCTTACATTATAAAATATAAAATACAATGGGTCATAGGTATGGCAAACAATTTCCTTAATATAAAAATACGTGGTAACCCAAATACAAAAACGTTGTTTTCACGGTCAAAAATATTATGCTAACATTTTTTATGAGTTATGAACCTAATTTTTGAGAAAAATATTGTCTGAAACCATACTAAAATTTAATGAAAAATCAATTTGGATGAGATTTTATAGGGGTGTTAAAAATTTCAGCACAAAATATGCAGTAGTTTCTATGCTACAGTTGAAAACTCATGTTACTGCCGTTTGAGGGACCGTGCAGTATGGCAAAACAGAAATGAACGCGAATTGTGAAATAAAGTAGAAAACCTTTTAGCCACACTCTAAATACAAACTGAAACTCCCAAAACACGTTATTTCGAAAATAGTGTGAAAAATTATTTCACTCTGCTTCGTTTTCAATGTAGTGACGGGACTACAACGTTTTTTTTTTTTTTTAGTATCTCCTGTTCTAATGAACATAATGCAATCACATTTAGTATAAATATACACTTACGCACGCTGAACCCTGTCAAAAATAGGGCATTCCATTTGAAATTTAACAGTTTCAGCTCATTTTATTTAAATACAGCTCCTTATGGAAGATGTACTCATAAATTTAGAAGAATTCATTAATCTATGACGATTGACACCTTACTTGTGTTTTTAGAGAGTATGATGGCAAGAAATTTTGAGTATTTCGTCTCCCCCCGCCCCTTTTACCACTCATAGGAAATTAGTTCATCGTTTGTTACGTGTGTGTGTGTGTTTTCTTTTTAGTTTTTAGAAGGAAAACCTGAAAAAAAGAGTGATTCAACTTTTAACGAATTTGATTATTTTTTCCTCTTAAGACCTCATGTCATAAATTTTTTTACCTCATTCATTTGAAATTTCCTGCATTTTTTTCCTCCATAGATACCAACCTCATTGCAAAACCATCCAAGACAGGCTGATTATTTGAAGAGTTGCAATAGAAGATGCCGCACCTTCTATGTATCTTCGTACAAAACAAAGCTTGGAGTGCAATGCATTTTTATGAACTATAAATGAAACTGTTGCCATATTGTTAGACATAAAATACTTTGGTATAAATCATTGAAAATTGTCTGTCTGATTTATTCCAATTTATATTAGTGAGTTTTTATGAAATGTAATAAGTCAATAAATTAATGAAATTGATGAATTAAATAATTTTTGTAAAAAAAAAGAACCGACTTTAAATTAAAAATTGAGCTGAAAACTAAAAATTAAATTCATTCTTTTAAAACCAAACGATGCTACTAATTTTAAACATAATTTTGGAAGACAGGGCAAAATGAAGACACTCTAATTACATCATGCGTTATTTTATATTGAAACTGTTTCTCTGGGACCATTTGTATTTGTAGTTTATTCATGATTACAAAAGATTTTATCCATATTATTTTGGACCGACGTAAAAACTTATATTTAAAAGTAGTAGTATCGATGTTGTGTAAAGAATTAATTTATTTTTTACATTTTAGCGCAATTTTTTATTTGAAGTCGGTTCTCTCCCCCCCCCCCCTTAAAGAAAAGCTATGTACTTTACTTTATTAATTTCGGTGAAAATTCATTCTTCCTGCTAAAAAAAAAATCAAAGGGCACACCACTTGGAATGACTCGCGCTAAAAAATAATCATTTGTATAATGAATTCCGTTTTGAAGCTGATTATAAAAAAAAAACCGAATTAACCTCATTAATTGTGCGCTTGAAAGAGTTTAATTTATGCTTCAGAGAAGCCTTCAATAAAACACTTATTGTCATTGCTTTTAATGTTTCTGCTTAATGTCAACAAACCCATTTTTACAATGAGTTGTATATTTATTAACAACTAGCGGTACCCGCACGGCTATGCCAGTGTTAAAAAAGGAAAAGACCAGTCAGCATAGCAACAATTCAAGTAAAATTAAAGTAAACTACCGTGAAAAAATAATTTCGAGCTACAGAGAAAAACGCTTATAACTTCTTTTCCAGTTAATTTAGAGGCTTTGAATTTTAGCACAAAGAACGAATCTTTTTCTGCAACAGTTTTTTACGTGCTTTTCAACGGTATCAAGCTCGAAAGGATGCGATAATTCCTTCCCATAGAAAACGACTATTGTGCAAAATTTTCGGCTATAAATTGAAATAAAAAAATAACAAATTCGAATTTCAGAAAAAACTCTCCGAGGTGCACTCCCCCATGTTCCAAACTAATTTCGTGCCGAATTTAATGAAAATCCGCCGGACTGTCTGGGCCCTACGCCGGACACAGACAGACACACAGACACACACACACACATACCTGCTGCTTTATTATTAGTAGAGATCGAGATACTTGCTAATACCCTGCAGAACATATGCAAGCGATAAGTTCAACCAAAGCTGAACTTGATCGTAACCGTTACCGTACCAGTAACACTTAACTGGATCAAGTTTAGCCTTGGTTCAACAATCAAGTTGAGAATGATCACTGGATATAAACAAACTAAGGTGTTGCCACTCCAAAGAATCGAAAATTAAAAATTGAGTTATGAATGGAAAGACTTTTTAAGAAAATACTTTAAAATTTGAAAGATTTCAGAAAAGATCGCTGGATATACACAAAGTAAGATGTTACCACTCCAAAGAATCGGAAATTTGAAATTGAGTTTTAAATGGAAACACGTTTAAGGGAAAAAAAATAACTCTGTAAGTTACTATAATAAATACAAATATTATGCTTCTTTTTCACGCTAATCATTAAGCAAATTTTTAAATATGTTTTTGCCGTAGTTTATTTTTTGCATGATGTCAATGTCGTATCGTACCACAAAAGTTAATCGTAACAAGTCCACGTTAAGTGAAATATGTATATATGGGTTTGTTAGTAACATTTACTCAGCAAAAAAATATCAAACCAAGCTTTTACAATTGAAAGAAAAATACTTAGTTTTCACCCATAACATTCTTTCTAAAACGCATTTGCAGTCAAATGGATGCACGATATTTACCTTAGCCGGCCCTATCGTTTAACATAAAAATAATTAAAATCGGTTTATTTATTCCAAAGTTATGGTTAAAAAATATATTCGTCTGCCATCTAATAAAAACTATTTTTCGTAATTTAACGGGGACTTTAAAAGATTGTGTCAATTATTCTGAATGCATGAGAGGAAAACGGCGTAAAATCGAAAAAGGATTGAAAGGGACGATTAATTGTCCTTATTCTTATGCGAATTTTTTAAATTTCTATATTATTAATATCGGTCCGGGTCTCTATGTCTGTGTATGGATAGTAGATAGTAAAGAATTTCAATGCCGTGTTGTATTTAAGCTCGCGCAGCTCCGGGCCTACCCCGGTGCCCCCAATCTATTATTTTAGCCCGGGCAACACCGGGCGGCACGCCTAGTTATTAAATAATTTTCGGATTGGTTTTGAATTACTAAATGGCTGACTGACATATTTTATTCAAACAATTTAGTCATCTCATCGTTACAATTTTAATAATGCAAACTAATAAAAGACAATTTATTACATTCGTGTGAGCATTTTAAAACCTTTTCTTGCTAAATGACAGATCCATGAAACACAATCCGAAAAAGCAATTTCTCAAAAGGATATAAGAGAAAAATTATTTTCTATATTTCAAGTCAATATACCTTGTCCTCTTATCAAATTTAACGTCCGATGAACGTTAAATATTACCTCTAAGTCAAAAGACGAAAAATTGAATCTATCCATTTCACTGAAAAATAGATAAGGTAAATGGAGATTGATGTGGACAGTAGTGCTTCCTTGAACTCTTTAAACGGTTCAAAGCAATATCTTTCCATTAAACTAAATGACGAAGCCGACAAACTTTAAAGGTTGTAAATTGTTTCTAAAGAATACGATCGTTCCTGATCTTAACTTAAATAGTAAGAACCAACTGATATATCTTTCATCGGGAGCAAAAATAAGCCTTTGGAGAAAAACGTTTGTAATTGGGCTAAAGAAATGAAGTGAAGCAAAATTGAAAAATGTTACAGGGAATAAATATTAAGAGGGCTTTAAAGAAAAGGCTAAAAACACCGCTAAGCAAAAATGAACCGAAGTTTCTGTGTTTTTTAATAATGCAAAATAATACATTTTCAAAATAACTAGCTGAACTCGGACCAGAACCTGTTGCTGGTATATTTTGCATTTTTATATAAATTAGTAAATATAAAAACAACAATATCAATTAAAGTATTAATAATGTAATATCAGTAGCGATCAATTTTACAAACTGTATTTCAAAACTATTTTATCATTGGAGCAAAAACAAAACTTTTAGAAATATAGTTCTGTGTTTTTTTTACTTGATATTTGGGGATTTAAAGCACAAGCACGATCATCTTTCTGAAAAATAATAGTTCAAAGTTTTCACGAAAAAAAAAAGAGAAAAGAAATAAGAGAAAAAACGTCAGCATAAGGAAATTAAGAGAAAAGTGCAAAAAATGCAAAAACGTATGTTTTCAGAAAAATTATAATTTAGTGAATTTCTATGGCAGAAAAAATGTAGATGGATTATATATAGCACCCTTTACTATTATTATTCTATTACTAGATTATTGTGCTTGTGATTGTCTCATTCGAGATTGCAAAACGAGCTAAAATTTTCGAAAAAATACATGGACTTGAAGTACATGTAGTTACATGTACTTGGATTGTATAACTGGCGTTGAATTATTTACTGATGCCATTTCAATGTGGTACAGCTGCAAATAAACTATTCTGAGAGATACACCATATAAATAAAATTGATTTTTTTTGAGGTTGAAGATTTGTTCCCCTGCACAACTGAAAAAAATATAAAATACATAAGTACAGACACCCATGCTAGGAACGCCACTGAATGAGCCTCATAAAATCATTTAAATGCAAAATGAGCTTTTGGCAATGAAACTTTAGAATGAATATATTTTTTAACTTCTTATGTATTTGTTAAAATAGATTATGACTGAAATACGTAATTTAATAAGCGATTCTTCCAAGCCCCTTTTTTAAAATTAATTAAATCCATGTAAAATTAAATAAACAAACGAAAATAATAATTAAATAAACATTTTTATGCAACATATTTTTTTTCCATAACAAATTGAAATCCAGCATTGAAGACTCAAAATCAAAGCACACAAATAAATGAAACGACATTTTTTTAATGGCCACTTTGATTTTAAAAGTTTTGTTCATTCTGCAAAAGTTTGTGTATGAATGCAATATGAACAAGAAGTTCCTTCTAGAACTATTCGAGCCTACTTTATTCCCGTATACACCCTAACATAAAATTTATAATCTAGATCTCTCTTTCTCGTTTAGCTTTAGTTCTTAATTGCTTTAAATATGAATTTTTCAACGCTTAATACATATTTATTCACTCATTTATTCACTCATTTATTCATTCATTTATTCAGTCACTCATTTACTCATTCATGTATTTTTCATTGATTCGCTCGATTATTCGCTCATTTTTTAAAATCATTTATTTATTCATTCTTTCCCTTATTCACTTAATCATTCATTAATTCAAAAATATTCTTGAAAACCCGAGCAAAAAATAGGAAAAAAACTCGATAGTTCTGGATAAACTTTCTATCTGTACATATTCTACGTTATAAGAACTTTCCTATAAAGTTTGTTCCAAGAAAATTGGTCCGTTGAGTCAGGATTTATATAGGATTGAAATTTCCCCGTAGGCTTTATATTAATTCTTTTTGCAACTGTTCAAAATTTAGCAAAGACTGTTCAAATCAGAAAATTATTCACGCCGAGAGCTTCTTTCAATAAGCTTGCTCATAAGAACTTGAATCCTATTCCTAGAGTTTACATAATTTGCTTCATTTTTGCCCATAGGCGCTAATGTTAAAAAAAAAAATAAACTGTTCAAAATGGAACGAAAAATTGCTCAAATCAAGAAGTAAAATATGGAAAGCAGCTGTCCTCGCCGAGATTTTTAATTCAAAAATAACTTTTCGGAATCGGACAATTCGTTCAAAAGTTATTAGTGGGGGACCAGGAAGACCGACAGACAGACCGACCAACGCACTCCCCCCCCCCCCCCGATCTCAAGACCCTACTATCAAATATTTTATTTTTCAATCTTTATTTAATTACTTAACTTATTTTTAACTTTTCTTGATTTATAACGATATTTTCACGACATATTAAGCCTCCTTTCATGCTTTATTATTATTATTATTTTACTTTTACGGGAAGTAAGCTAAAAAGCTTATCCCAACATGATATTATGTTGACATAAATAATACGCATATTTATTAGAAATTTAAAATTCCTTTGTCCTTCGATATAACGTTTAAGATTACGTGACTTGATTCAACGTACTTGATCAAACACTGTAGAACGGTTTTCTTCGCAGAAGCACTATTGCTGCAGTGAAGCGATCTTACAGGTATAAGTTGGCGAATTTAATTTTGGTACACGGCGAATGTAAATGCTGATTTAAATAAGTCCGGCCATTATATATTCTTCACTGGGGAGAGGGGGAAGCCCCCTGCTATCGCTCGTCAATTCCGAGAACTGCAAGCAGTCCCATTCGGATCGCTTCTCGAAACGTGTTCGCTTTGCTCTCGCATTGCAGGCTACGCTCGTTCATCAGATAGTACTATATTCTTGTTGCCTAACATTCGTTCCTTTAACAAGGTCCGCTTGACCGCAATAAACGCTTTCTCTTCTGCGAAAACAAATCCATGTATAAATAAGCAAAAGACGAAAGAGATAAGAACTTATTTCTCCTGTGTTTTTCAAACGATTTTTCTTACTTTTTTTGTTTAGTAGCTATTGAAGAGTTTTAGTGATATCAATTAAAAGTTTTATGAAAACGTTTATTGTTCATTATTTTTTTACCCTTTTCTTTTGTCTGGCAAGCCTTATTTATAATTGAAACGTTACATTGTTATAGATAGCAGATGTGAGCATGTCTTCGTTGAGCAAATTATTTGGTAATAAGTATAATACTCATTGTTAAAAAAAAAAAAAATGTGTTGCCACTAAGCAGTAATATTAAAAACAATTATAATAAGCGTTTGAGTGAAGGCTTCGCTGAAACCACGGAATTAAAAATGAGAATAGTGTATGAAAGCAAATATTTAACTTTTATTTAACTGCCACTCAACTTGGTACGGAATCGGCAGAAGTACAATTGGGTACGTTTATGAACGCAATTGTCCCTGCGGTGACAATTATTTACAATAAGTTTGCTTTAAGTGATGATGATCAAAATAAATGCGACGCTATAATCGCCAAATTTGATAAATACTATATAATTATGTAAATAGCGTAAAGTTTTCAATGTTAAATTTAATTGTTACCATCGAATTTCGACTGTTGGGAGAGCTCTAGAATAATTTAATAAAAATTATAAGGACACAATACCTAACTTCATTATGAGTACCTAACTACGCATAAATACCTACACCGACGTATGACATGGAGCAACAAATCGTAAAGCGCACAATTTTACAGCAATGATTTTTTTAAGGACATATTTATAGATTTTTATACGTTATAGATTAAGCCAGTATAATTAATATAACTTGGCCGCTAAAAGCATCATTGTAAATTACATGAAGAAAGAGGCAAAATACGTTGAATGAAGGATAAAAAAATATATTATAACGTATAGATTGCATTTAAGTTGTTAAAAAAATAAACACATTGTTGAAACGAGTTGTAGGAGGGAAAAAAGACTTCATATTAAACCTTTTGGTCTATTAGAAAAGAAAACCGTAATAAAGATTGATAGATCTAATGCGTTTTTCTTGAAATCTTTCTAAACTGGATCAAAAGAATATTGTTTTACAAAAAAATAAAGAAAAGCTAAGAGTTCTTTGAAATTGGGTCTGAGTTTTTTAAAACCTGTTGAAATTTTAGTTGAAATAAGTTTCTTAATGCGATTTTTGCTCCAGAAAAATAAAAATTTCTACATCAGGGAAGTAACATTTAAAATTCTTTTAAAGAAAATGGCGTACATTTGTTTTGTTTTATTCTTCTTTCTTTTTTTTCTGTGTTATATTTCTCAAAATAATTTATTCACTCTTCTACATTTGATTTTGTTTTCCTCACAGTATATTTTTTTTACAAATTTAAGGCAATCTGTTCACATTATTTAATTGCATTAATGCAATTCTGATACAAGTAGAAATGTTTCTGCCAGCAGTTCCGCGCGAAAGCAATCCTAAGGCTTCGGCTAACAGGTAGGGGTCTGGTGGAGAAAAGTAGAAATTTTGCGAAGTAGAGATATTTATTCAAGTTTGTCTTCTTCTAGATATACGTTTTACTTTTTAAGCTTTGATAACTGGAAATTATAATATATCTTTCAAGATCGCATAAACACATATACAGAGTGGTTATAATTAAACTTCCCTATTCAGGGCATCCTACAGCTAAAACCGTTCAACGGATTGACACCAAAATTGTTATGTGGACTGTACAAGAGATGCGCTCAAGGAATCATGAAGGGAAAAAAAGGTTCTAAAAATGGCCGCTAGTGGCCTGTTTAGCCTTATAACAGGGACTTAACGTAGGAAATGACCAGTACGGCTTAAAAATAATGATATTAATATTCGTGAAAGGAGAAAAAGTCATTTCATGATAACCTAAACTTGCTATTTTTTTCCACACAGATGAACTGTTATAGCTTTCTTTACTTTCATTTTAAATGCACTGTTAAAAATTTCCGTAAGAAAATAGTAAAATAACCTTTATTTTGATTGTTATTTTACCATATTTAATTACAACAGTTGAATAACCAATAACCATTAAAAAGATGGTACTCAAACCGCTGATTGCGAAAAAAATCGGTTGTTCTCCGTTTATCCTAAACAACGTTTAACTAACCGTAATTTTCAAGCGCTCAATAAGAATCGGGCGTCCATCTTGGTTGCAAAACCTTACCGGTCGTACGTTCTTTTAAAATAAGAATAAAGATTTATCAGTTCAAATCTGCAAGGGTATATAAAAAAAGAAGAAGAAAAAGTGGCTTAAGCAGGGGTTACTAAATAGAAACACATACACAAGTATATCAAAAATTGGAGACATCGGACTCCCGAACTGTTTGCGAATGAGCGAACCCATAATTTTAGATGCTGAAGCTTGTTTGCAGACTTTGAATCCAATCAAAAACTGAAATCTCAACAGGCAGTTTTCCTGTTGGAAAAGAAGATTTATTGATAAATAAACGGCTGCTTTACGTGGTGTAGATGGCCGAATGGCTAGCGAGTCATTTTGGTATGCCATACACTGCGGGTTCGATTCCCGCAAGCTTCGTTTACGGTTTCTACGATTCGAAGATTCTATGCCTTGAAATGGTTCAAAAACAGAAAAATTTTGTTTTGAAACCATTTTTAAATGGTTATAAAATCGTAAACTTTTGTATTTACGGCTTTTAAACCAAGCTGATTGGAAATGGTTAGGTCCCGTAAAGATAGAAAAATGTTCCAAACCGTAAATTTAACGGTGAATTAGAAGGACGGACTGCTGCCGGTCATTTAAATGTAATTTCATGATGAAATTTCTAACAGTGTGGCAAAGTGTGCAATAAATGTTGATATTCTTTTTTTTTCCTTATTGGCCATTTCCTATGTGAAAACCATGTTATGAGGCTAAACAGCGCCCCTAGCGGCCATTTTCAGGATTTTTTTTCATTATTCTTTAAGCGCATCTTGTGTATAATCCACATGCCAATTTTGGTGTCAATCCGTTGAACGGTTTTAGCTGTAGGATGCCCTGAATAGGGGAAGTCTAATTATAACCACCCTGTATTTATTAAAATCTTATTTATCTTTAAAAGAAGTAAATTCTACAGTAAATTAATTACCTCTGACGGCAGAGTGCCCAGAAGAATACATTTACGTTAAAGGGGAAATATGTCGGTATAATGAATGCCGCATTCTGTTCCAGTTTTAGTTCGTTTAGTATACTTAATTTCTGCCGAACTGATGCTATCTGCCAGGTTAAAAATTTTCTTGCTTTCAACAAACAGAGAAGCAAACATTCTGATTCGCGTGCTAATAAAACTCAAATGGATTCGCCCTTTTCTGCTATGCGTAGAAGCGTCCAAGTGCAAGAATTTCGTGGTCGAACGGTGATTTTTTTCGCTCATATGAATGTTTGTATCCTCATAACTATGTCGTGTATGAAACACCATGAAACATTTGTTGCTACTTAGCCAATATATCACTTTTATGTAGCAGAAAATAGTCGTTAAATTTCAGGAAAAGAAAAGTTATTTTTTGTTATTATTAAAATTGATTAAATATTAACACAAAATAAATATGATTTTTCCCAGTTCAATTATTAACAAGTTGCAGCTTAGTATTATGGTTGAAAAATTTATCTTCAGTTTGTGCAACCTCTTTCAGGATTCATGCGCACAATTTCTATCTTGACTGAATCCACGTGCCCAATGCATGTTGTCTTTCCCCTACACAAAAGCTGAATGTATGATATTGTAGCATGACATTTTCTTTTTCGCGTCAAAATGTGAAACTTATTTCTCCTTCAAAGAGCTATCGGTATTGTCCAGCTAGCCAGCTGTATCATTTGTTTACTTTTTTTTCAATACAAACCTGTTGCAAAAATAGAAAGGTCAAGCTACAGATAATGACAGGCTACAAGTGATTTAACCGTTTTTGTAGTAAATTAATTACCTTAGGGACCACGCTGGCCACTTCCGTCATTCTAAAGTATAAGGTTCAATATCTATGACCCTATGAGAATAAGACAAAACTGCTTAAATGAGCATTCTAAAGGGATCTCATTAAGAAAAGTTATGAAGCTACAATGCATTCAGTTAATTATTATTGAAATTACTGAGCAACAAATATAGAGAAGAGCCCCCACAGCCCCCATTCGTATTTCGAGTGTTAAAAATACATATTAAACTTCTAATAAATGTACTAAAATAAATACATGAAGCATAAAATAATAAAATATGTAATTCCTTATCCGTTGTTGTGGGTGTGATATTTATGTGCATATATGTGCAGTACAATTTCAAAATTTTACCTTTCAGCATTCAGTTTTTATATTTTTGAAAGCAATTATCCAGCTCGTTGGATTATATGGGGGAAATGAAAAAAAGGTGTCTCAGAAACTTTGTCTCACACTTTGCATTAAGATGTATGAAGGTTAGTTGCATTCTAAAATATGAAAACTAAAAGCTAAAGTGTAGAGAATTTATATTATAGTACAAATATATATGTAAATGTTTCACAACTGCAAAAATAGATCAAGTGGTAAATATATTGTGACAAAAAAACCTGTATGTTTGATTCTTGTTGTTAAAATATATCTGAATTCATACATCGTTAGTTATCTCGAGTGTCACCCCTTCTCTCGTTACCTCATTCTCCGAGAACTGATATGAAATGAGTTCTTTCATTGTTTGCAACAATCTGCATTGCAGGGGCGTTGAAATTTCACTAAGAGCATTTCCATCGATTATTCAGAACACCGGAATTCATCAACTAAGTGCCGAAAATTTATCGGGCCTATTCAGAAGTATCGAGACGAATAACCTCTCTTTAGAATCATTAATATTCGCAACTTTCCACTGAGACAGTTTGATCTATGAATCCCCTCCCCTACTATTATTCAAGCACATTTCTCTGAAATTAGCATCGCGGCGCTTGAATAGTCCGCTTTGTTCACTCTATAGTCAATGTTTCGGTTCGGTGCTTATTAATTCATTTTGCTGAAAGATTTGCGAACTTTGTAAAGTGGGTTAAGTTTTGTAGACATCAGTCAAGATAATTTGAATTTAATGACGCCTACTGAAGAAAATGATGAAGGATAATTTTAAAAGTAATATTATCCTTCGTTTTTCAACATACAAAATAATGTGCAATTTCGGGAGTGAAAAATATTTTGCTAAAAACTGATACTTTTGATACGTTTAGCAGACGAATAATCCATAAAGGTAAGTATACACATCATTCACTCAAAAACTTGAAATAAAAATTTGCATCTTGGATTTTTGTACACATCAGATAGGAGTCGCTATTTACCACCTTTCCTCTCTCTCCCGTCAAAATCACGGGCTGGGGTGTTCCAACGTAGCGCACCAAAACATTTAAAAAAAAAACAATCTCCTCAATCCCGAAAAAGAATTTATTTCTTGACTTACATACTTTAGATGATAGTATCAAACTATTTATAGTATAATTTGAGATAAAACATTTAAATGTTCTTCTGGGAAAAAAATAGGAGCTTTTCTTGCTGTTTTCTAGAAAATTATGCGACCGTTTAAGGGGTTAAAAAAACACGTCAGCTTGCTTTGGTTTTGTCTAGCTATGCCACAAATAAAAACAGCAGAAATTGATTTTACTGCAAAAACGAGACTGATTTCTCTTATTTCTCCTTTTTTCTACATACGTAATGAAATTTGATAAAAATACCTCTAAAATATCCTGTACTACTACTAATAATAAGAAGAACAAAAAGAAGAAGAGCAATAATAATAATTATAATAAATAGCAGAAGCAGTCTTAGAGCTAATGTTAATAATGAGGTTAAGTTGATATTCTAGAATATAATGCCGGTGAGAAATGAAACTGTTTCTGAAATCTATATTAATATTACATGCGATTAATTCATGTATTTTAATTTCCTGGCAGTATTAAAAATGTAATGTAATTCACTACCATACGATATTTAGAAATGTTTAATAAATAGCACGTTCGTTCATTACATTCTGTTTATGATTTTAACTGAATAACTCAACTAAATAACAATTAAATACATTCAACAGACTTCATAATTCATTCAAACAATCGCATACGCTGAATAAATGAAGTATAACAAAAAGTCCCGCCTAGAACAATACGAGCCTACTTTCCCGCTTACACCAATATCAAATTGATAGTCTAGGTTTCTAAATAAGATTCAATTCTTAATTGCTTCAAATATACCTATTTCAACGCTTTATACAAATGTATTAACTCATTCGCTTATTCATTCATTCATTCACTCACTCATTTATTCTTTCATTCATTCGGAAATATTCTTAAAATAAAGATCAAAAGTAAAAATACACTTTCGTTTGAAAATATACTCGTTTAGTTCTGGATGAACTTTGTATCTTCGCATGTTCTACGTCATAACATCTTTTCGCGCGCGATAAAGTTTGTTCCAAGAAAATCCGTCTGTTAGAACAGAATTTATATAGGACTGAAACTTCCCCATAGGACCTCCAAATAAAAAAATAAAATATTGAAGAAAAAATATATTTTTTGAATTGGGCCATTCCGTTAAAGGTTATTAGGGGAGGGAGCAGACAGACAGACCGACTGGCTGACACACATTTCCCGCAACTCAAAACTACATTTTCAATACATTAAACCTTTTTTCTTTCTTTTTTTTCAAACTTTTAGGGGAAAATGGGCTAAAAAGAAATCATTACGCACATTTAAAACTATTTTTATGATTGAAGTAAGAGCTTAAGATACTCGCTGCTTTATTTTAAAACATTACTGGATCATACTTAAGTTAATTAATGAAAAACTTACGAAATTAACAATTTTTAATAAGACTGAAAGTTAGTGTAAGAATCGCTTGGTTCCTGCCAACATTTATTAATATAACTCTAATTATCTCTGGAACAGAGATAATGTTTTATTTTTGCTCCGGAGTAATATTGATAAAATTAGTTGGTTTAATTATTGTGCTTACTGTTTCTTCAAACGTTGCATATAATTTTTTTCCTTTCGCAGAACTGAAAATTCACGAAATGAGAAATAGTCGTTGCAACGAAAAGAGGCGGAAGGTAGTTATTCATATGGAGTTAATTTCTTCCTATTGGCTGGTTTTATATAATAAATCCTAAGTATTTATAGCTATGAAAGCTTTCGGCATCTTAGGAAATTACAGAAGAGATTTTCTAAATATACGAGTATAAGGTTTTCTGTAAAAAGGTTATTACAATTAATTCTTAATAAAGCATATAAAAGAAAATGCAATTAATTCAAGGACTTGTAAACAAAGGCACTTTTTAAAAATCACATACTTATTAATCGCAAAACAAAATGTTTCACATTAAGTTTCTTTTAATTTCAAGAAATAGATAATTGTTTTTCTGTAACTAGCTACTTGCTAATACGCGACACATATATTTCATTGATTTGAACCAGGTGATATCAAAGACCCGAATAACTTTTCAACACGAAAATTATGTATAATTATGCATTAAAATTATTTCCACATATATAACGAAATAATCATATCCAACGATCAAATTATGCATTTTTTTTTTTGGAATTTGTTTTTATTTCTAGAAGGTATGCAAATTCCTATGTTGGATGTCCAATATTTCCCTATTTAATAATGCATATTCAATTTTCACAGAATCTAGTGATATCGTAGCCATGAATAACTTCTCTAAAGACACTGAATAGAAAATCAAAATGATTAAGCTTTGAATTGGAAATCTCAACGCACAAATTCATTACGAATGCATTAGCAAACATTGAAGTCACAAAAAATCTTCTCATTTGGAAAGATTCTTCTTTATTTAACAACACATACGACTAGGGTGGAAAATGGGTGTCAGGGAAAAAATTATTGAACTGAAATTGATTTTTTTCAACATCAATGCCCATGGCAAGCTGCCAAATATCTCTCTGTTTAGTGCATTAGAAAGCAGTTTGTAACAGGAATAATTTTGCGAATTTCCTTCAAATGTTAACATTCAGCTGAATTTGCTTTTCAATATTCTAAAAGTCATTGAAAATTTAAAAAGTAAATAAAAATAGAGGTGGAGAAAATAAAATAATTTAAAAGTAATTCTTATGACAGTTTGCTTTTGCTTCAAAAGTAATAATTTCGGACTTTTACACCTTTCTTTTGGCATCTCAATTTTTCTCCAGTACACATTTTTCCCTTTCAATCTCTCTGTATTAATTTATTTATTGCTATAATTTTTTTTCCAAGAGATGATTGAAATTTATGTTGGCTTGCATCCATTGTTTTCCCATATTTATCGTTAAAAGTAATGTCCTCGCGTGGAACGATCGATCTGTTTTTGTTGCTTTTAATGTCACTCGAGTATCCAAGCTCGCGTTCGTAGAGCGACCAGAAATTATTGCAGTAAGGAGGGACTTCAGTTTATAGATCAGCACCACAACGGTGGAAGTACGACTTAGCTAATTATGTATTTTGACGACACCAGACCGCTCACCACAACTACGCCACCGTCCTTTTTTGACCTAAGAGTGAGGGGAAGGGAAATTCCATAAAAAACTTCTTTGTGCTGCAGAGGTTTAAAGTAAAAGCTTTATGACAAAAATATCACTATTTTTTTTTTAAATTATAAATTAAATTTTAAAAGTTCAAAGAGAGACTTATTTCATTATTGCACTGAAATTTTACATAGTTAGTGCTTGCTATTACGCTGCTAACTCGAAAATGACAAAAAGTGGACTTGGTTCACACGCATTCTGAACCCTCCATATATTACTTAAAATGATTTAAATCATCGAAAACAGTTAGTTATCCAGGAACATGATGATCATATAACTACATTTCAAGACACACGTAAGAAAAAAAAACTTTACCGCACTCACAAAATATTGGAAATTTATTTAGAATAAAGTCGAGACAACAACCTTCAAAAGATTTTCTTAAATTATTTTCAAAAATGTATGCTGCTATTACTCTTATCTTTTTAGAAGTACTCATCAATCAAATAATAATTTGATGAGGCACGGGACAGCGACGGAAAATCAATTATACAAATAATTAATTTCTTCCGACGGATTTTTTCAGGGTGCATCAAGAGTGAAAATTAAATAAATTTGCCAATGCCGGAAATATTAGGGGATATACTAAAGAAAAACATAATTGGGTAATTTGTTTATGCATATGCAACAAAGGTCAAGTGTTTAAAACGACTTCTAGTAAAATTGATTAAATTATGTCATCCTATAAATTGCTGTAGAAAAAAGTAATATTCAGTAATAAACTCACATTTTGAAATATCGTTCTTAGGTGTGTAAATGACATTACAAAGTATAGCAGCTATCTATAAAAGCAGAGAGACTAGGGGGTATTTTTCGAGAAGAAATATTTAAAAATTTGGAAAAATAAAGCAATATTTGTACAACAAAGAAAATAATTCTCAATTGCCTTCAGTGTTTTATTTATTATGGTCTTGCTTTAAAAGATTGAAGAAAAAATCAAAATATATTGCTGTGTTATACAAAAGAAACGAAACAACTTCATCCAAAACAAAACGTGCCTATTTTGTTGTTTACCTGTGTTTCTAGCACACAGTACCGTATCTTGGACTTTTCCAAGATACGGCCCAAGATTTTTCCCCCCCCCCCCCCCCACCAATTATTGTTGATATTTCATATAACTTTTATGCGATGGGCATGTTTTTTTTTAATACTGGCCCCGAATGGAAAACGATTCGGGGCCAGTGCTGAACCTAAACTTTCGATAATATTCTCACGCATGGCCCTTTTAGCTCGACATTAGGGGGGCAGAGCCATATGAAGGGTCCCTCTTAACTGAAGATATGAAAATCTGACAGTTGAAGGGGGTCCGGAGGAGAAAATTTTGAAAACTATATACAAACTGGTGGATTTTGAGGCTTAAGAAAACCCTTTGAGACTTCAAATATTTTAGGAAATCAAAAAGGCAAACAAAAGCTTTTTGAAATTTAAGCGCTTTTACTCACAAAAAAATAATAAAAATTCAGAAAAAAAATTGACATTTTTTTCAATCTAGAGGACACGACCCTCCACTCCCCCCCCCCACCCCCCTCCTTCTTACTAACGCCCACATCGAAGAGCCAAGTGTTTGCCTTCTCAAACGACATTTACAAGCTCCCATCTCCTCCAAAAGGATGCTTTGAAAGTTTCTAAAAAGAAAAACCATTGCGTATTGTCTTCGCATAGCATGATTAATACGTATTTCACTCCCACAAAGTGGAAAACCCTTGATTATTTAAAAATAAATTTTTAAATTTTGACATTTCGAAATTATCCGCCCCCTAATCTCAATTTTAGAATTTTCAACAGTTTATACAAAAAAATAATTCTCTTAATCGGTTTTAATCGTTAGAGAAAGAACTAATCAATGATAAAATCGGAGCGCGGAACTAGGATTTTAATTCTCTTCTAAAAGTTAAATTTTCTTAATTAAATATTTTTTTATTTTTTTTCTTTCTTTCTCCTTATTCTTTTTTTTTTTTTTTTTGTGCATCGCAGTTTTTGCCCCCCCCCCCCAGAAGTGCCGCCCGGGGCATGGGCCGCGGCTTGCCTCACCCTAGATCCGGCACTGCTAGCACATTATTTCGCAATTTTTGTAAAATTTATATTCTATTATTTCTCTTTAATTTTTTATAACTTTTCATAAAATGAAATACATTTAGATTAATATAATCTAAATTTCAAGTAAAAAAACACGGAAATTTTCTTCCCATTACGTGTTTTTTAAAAATTGAAGTTTAAACACACACAACCGCAGAAATTTAAGCCTTTGTTTTACATCCATAAAAACAAATTGACGTATTTGTTTTGTATCCGTCATTTAGTATTGTTTTTTGGCTTTAAAACAGCGTTACCAGTAGGATATGATGAGTTTGTTTCCTTTTTCCTCGTCTTCTTCAAAAAATAAATGCGTTTTCACCAAAAAATATACTTCCATCCATTGTCAATATAATGTACGTGCATATATATTTTCTCACAGGCTAGAGTTATAAATTATGACACATAAACTCTGATCATCTAAGAAATTAGTCAAACCTTCAACTTTCTTTTAAATTACAACAAAACAATCACATTTTAATGGAACCCTTTACATGTGGGAGGAAATGGTCCCGAAAAGGCAGACTCACTAACCAAGAAAGGAACACTAGAGCAACAAGAAAACAAACTAATACTTCCAGTCTCACAAAAAAGGCATATTTTTGAAATTTATGGAAACTCTTAAATCTTACCAGGGAGCAGAACTAACAGGTAAGTTGTTAGCCAACATCCTAGATACTTGGAAAATGTTCTATCACAAACCCCATACAGAATCTGAGGCAAGCTTCAGACTGAAAAGTTACTATGATTGTATTTGTGTGCGTGTGTGTGTGCGGGGCAATACATCTTATTAACATAGGCACCTTTCGATCTATAGTCTGTGTAATTAGAATAGGCGCATCACGGTCACGTTTCCTGCTTTGTCCCCATGGCAACTGCGAGAAAGATAACAGAGACAGACTTTTTTTTTTTTTTTTGCACTGCAGTTGAAACAATTGCATTACTATACCTCCGATTCAAAATACTAGAATAATTGAGAAAAACTAATAAGAAAGAATTTATTTTAAATTAATTTATTTTTGATACTAAGTAAATGCAGTTAAATTTCTTATACATTAAATCTAGAATGTTTAGATAAGATTTTAACATTTACAAAATATAACATACAATAAATTAGCTATACAATAGTTTTCTGAAACACATCAAAATTTTAGAATACGATTTACATTGGTTCAAAACATTAGAATACTTTATCTGACGCAATCTTTGCCATTGAGAAATAAATCTGATTTGAATCTGTCTATTACTATTATAACTAAAACAACAAACATACTTACCATATTCTCCAAACCAACGTGGGGGAAAAGTTTCTAGCACGGAAAACATTGCGATCAGAAATGGAAAAGGTAGAGTTGCGTGACCTTGACACGCCGATTTTAATTGCACAAACTATAGTATATGCCAAATAGGTAACTCAGACACCATTAATGCAGAGCGTCTTCTCATAAGCCCAGAACTCAATAAAGAGTTCCAGAAACGTGGCGAGTTATGCGAATTATCCTGAAATGCCAGAACTTACATGAACTCTTTGGAATGACAACATCTCTCATGTATCTTATCATGTTGTTAATTTCTTAACTTTTTTCTTATGTTTCTCTGCCATTTTTTAAAAATTCTCATTTTAATTGCTTGTGTATTTTGCTATTTGTCCTTGCTCTTATGGGATAGTTGAGCTGTCGTAATGTGTGGATTTATCCGTCCAATAAATCATAGGTAAAAACAAAAACAACATATATTTTAATATTCCCATCCATGTGGGAATTTCAAATGTCAAAAGCTGTTTTGTAGAAATTCTCAATAAAACAGATTTATTATCCGCAATTGCGTTGATTTTATGTTCACATGCTTAATCTCCCAGAAAGGGCATTAACAATAGATGTCACGAGAGTTCGTCCAGCCTTTCTTTGCGTTGCTGTTGTGCCATTTGGATGTCCACGCTCCACTTGCAGAGCGACCAGGAATTGTAAGAAGGTGCAAGTAAGCACAGATAATGCATTCGGATGACACCAGATGGCGCCACAAAAAACTTGCTACCTTCCCTTACAGACAAAAGACTGAAGGGAAGGGAAATTCTTTAGCTTCTGGTGCCCTCGGAACTGCCTCGGGACTTCATGATTCACGAAGTTTACATGCACGTATCTCTAAGTTTACATCCTGGGTCTTCAGCGAGCAACTCAAAAAGTAACTGCTCCAGATCGTAAATTTCCAGACTCTAAAAAATCCAGATTGATGGTACCTCGTTTGGCTCATACAAGTTAGACAAAAACGTGTTTTATGTTGGCGACTGAAAAGAAAGAAATACTGCAGATATATACTTAAAGATCATGACAACAAACTCTTTTTGAATCACAACAAAAGTTACGCAATATGCAAATGAAGGTGTGACCTTATTGCCCCATGTTAAATGTTCCCATTCATTGGCATAATTAGTACTTTATTTAATTATTTTAACTTGAGTGTGCAAAACATGTGTCGCCTGAAAGAATTTTGTTCGAAAGTGGAGCGGAGCCGAAGCAAAAAACACTTTTTGCTCCACTGCTCCGTTTTTTCAATTATTTTCTTAATTTTGCATCATATAAAACAAAATAATATTTAACTAACAAAAATATATTAATGTAATCCTTTAATATCATTAGGAGCATAGAGCAAAGATGGAGCGGAGCAACACAAAAAATGGTTGCCAACAGATCCCTGTTTTTAATAGTTAAGTTGGAAAATGTTACACTAAACACATGCATAATTTTAAGACATATAATGCATATTAAAAAAAAGTCGTTAGTTACAGACTTAAGAGCATAACATTTAAGTTAATAAAGAACCGAAGATCATTATTTTTTTCCGTGTCCAAGATTTTATCGAGTCCTGGCGGAAGAAAAGTTCATCAATCAAATTGCGGTCCGATGCGTCATGAGATAATGACGGAAAATCAATTACGCATATAATTAATTTCTCTCGTGTTCGCAATCTGTGTTTAGCAAGAGTTCCTATTAAATGAAGTTTCCCAAGCAAAGGCTCAAAAATAAGCAATGACGTGAATGCAGAGCAATGATAAATTGATTATATTTTTATGTTTTTGGTGGAGGTCAGCTGGTTGTGATGATATGAGGAAAAAAGCGTTAGAAACATTAGAAGAGCATTTTTACTAAAGAATAATTAAAATTGTTTATAGGTCATAAATTTAGTACTTTTTTTCCGAGAATGGTTAAAAAATGGTTTGGTGTTGTTTATAAACAAACTGATGTGAAGCTCAAAGTAACCTTCACATAATGTTTCACTTTTAAAGTAATGCTTATTATTATTTTGTACATAATGATAGTAAATGGGCTGTACTCCCTGAATTTGTTTACCTTCTAAAGATCATATTGCAGGAGTGCTTATTAGGGGCTTTTGGCGCTGATAGCAAAATGGAAATTTTTAGGCAGGGGGTGTTTTGGGGGGGGCTTCGGAGGGGAAGGGGGCTTGGCCGACTGTTTAGCCGATTTGCGAGGTTATCTTTTAGGTTGTTCCGCAGCCTTTTAGAGGGGTGCGCCATCGCTCCGAGGGTATTGGGGCAACCCTTTCATATTGTGAATGAAAACTGTGTATTTGTTTAACTACTGCAATCTACATTACCCTTTTTTATTCTAAAACTCTAAATGTTAGTAATATTGCACATACAGATTTTGCATATTTTTGCAGATGCAAATTGAATTATTCGGGAAAGATCAACAAATAGCTTTAATCTTCATTACGTTTGATTATCTTCTTATTGTTAGTTTTTTTTTTTTTTTGTTTAACCACTTGTTGTCATCTGTAATTTTAATCGGGCTGCAATTGAATAAGTGTTAACGAGTTTCTTGACAGAGTCTATTCACTAGTTCGTTTTAGTTCTTAAATGCTATTTGGTTTTAAATGGTACCTTGAAAGAACCGGTAATTATGGGCATAATATTCGGTGGAATAACTTGGTTTCTGTTAAACAGATTCAGGAAAACTTGTTATATACAACAAATAGTAAAACCAGATCTTAATCAAAAACTGCCTGGTTAGTGAAAAAAAGAAAAACGAATTCTCTATCTCCCTTCCGGACAGGTCCTAGGTCTATTTCAAGACCTTATGTATCATTTTATAATAATTGTTACTGTGTAAATTTTACCGTATTGAGTGAAAACACTATAATTAAGACGCATGAAAACACGACTGAATAAACATTAAAAATAAGTTTTAAAAAATCAAACAAAAAAAAAAAGAAACCTAGGTTTGTGGAGAAAACAATCCAAATTGTTTTGAACACTATAGAATACAATTCAACTAAATATAAAATGCAAAAAAAGTATAAAAAATAACTCATTACACTTTTAACTTGTTATACACGTGTACGCTTATTTATTTATATTTTTCCAGTTTACTAAAATTAACAACTAATAACTATTTTCTTTACATAAAAGACATCGTTGTAAAATATCAGGCATAACAAAACTAATTTACCATTGAAAAGGAAACCAATAAGGAAATTTATAAGTTAA
The DNA here is from genome assembly GCA_038502835.1 of Octonoba sinensis. NCBI lineage: Eukaryota > Metazoa > Arthropoda > Arachnida > Araneae > Uloboridae > Octonoba > Octonoba sinensis. The sequence goes on from CM076603.1 coordinate 47,445,400, forward strand.
CATGACTTAATATAGCCTATATCCTATCTTATTCTAAAATTATAGTACAATCTCAAAAACAATGGATCAAACGCAAAAGCAATAGAGGAAAAAATGATATAGAAGGCCATTTATATATTTTATGTTATGTAATCACTAAAATATGCTTTATACAGGTTGTTTCAATGACAATATTTCACAATTATGATCCAATGAATCCTTGTGTAAGGGATATAAATACGACATTTTGTCCTGTGCATGAAATAATGCATTTATATCACTTCAAAATAACTTCGACGGTAAAGACAAGTTTATGTGTCTCGAACAACTATTTTACTTGGATGTCCGTAGTAAATATTTCATATATTTTTAGCTATTAGTTCCAGCGCATTTACTATAAAAATTGAATGTTTGTGTATATCGTACATCTTCTTAAGGAAGTAAATTTTCAGTATGTATCACTCAGACATAATTTTTTCTTCGTCATTTTTTATTAAGTATCGTATGTAAATAAAATGTGATTTCCCTACACTGCAAAAAATTGTAGTTCAACCTTTCACCAAAAACATAGTGAAAATGGTGAAATTTAGCTGCAACCAACATTTTGGATAAAAGTTAAACCATTATAATGGTTCCTTGTTTTCCATTTATGGTGAAACTAGGTGAAAATTCACCATTATAATGGTTCAACTATTATCTCAAATGTTGGTTTCAGCTGAATTTCACCATTTTCACCATGTTTTTGGTGAAAGGTTAAACTAGAATTTTTCACAGTGTACTTAAAAACTTAAAACAAGATTCAAAACAGAATTAGCCTTGTTTTAGGTCTGGTGTCTTTAAACGAGTGCACTAAAAAAATCTTGTTCAGCATTTCCCCAAGAAATTTTGAAAAATGGTGAAATTTAGCTGCAACGAATATTTGGTAATAAGTTGAACCATATTAATGGTGCAGTTTCAACAAGTTTCACCATGGATGTTAAACTAGGAAGCATTATAGTGGATCAACTTTACTACTAAATGTTGATTGCAGCTAAATTTCTCTTTTTTTTTTTTTCATTTTTTTGTGAAAGTTTAAATTAGAATTTTTTGCAGCGTGGCCACTGCAAAGAATCCAAACAACTGCAGCACAGATTACTTATCACATCCAAACTAAATACTAGAACCGCAATCATTTTATTGGTAGTTTGTTGGCACATGAGAAAATAAAGTTCGTATACTAGACCATCTCTAGGAAAAATAAAACTAAACTTGAGTGGTTTTCTTAGAATATGCGTTAAGATACCAGTTCAGTTTGTTTATTTAAGTGTATCTAAGTACTTAAGTAATTGTCAATGTAAATAACTTAACTATTTGAGTGATGCAATTTGTATTAATATATCTTCTCTTTAACTCCCATTCTAGTAGTTTTATTTCTATTGCTTTTCAAGCAAAATAAATGATTAAAGTTAAACTATACATTTCGAAAAAATATGCACCTGCTATATATGTTGTCAATCACAAAATGTCCTTGTCCTTAAACTTTAGGAATCTTATCTTAATCCCTTTGGAACTGGTTTTCATGTCATCGAGCGCTTCCACGGCTATTTCAGTATGTGATACATACGCAGCTTTTTTTCAGATTTCTTTTTTTTCTTTATTGACACATTTAATTTAAGAACAGAGACGAAAATATTTAAATAAGAAGCCTTTTTATTGTTTCAATATGATAATTTATTATTCAAGTTCGTCTAATTCATACCGAAAAAAATATCGGTTAAGTTCATGAAATAGTCTTAAACCTACAGCGTTATCTCTAGCCTTCACAGAACACAAAAATCCAAAAAACTTAATGATAAACTTTATTAATCATGATATTATTAGAGAAAACACACAAGAGATAGCGCAAAATAGTCAATTAACAAAATAATTAACTCACGTTTGATGCGTCTGGTGGGCTACGTGTTTGCGTGCCCATCTCAAGATGAAATATCTTAATTAAAGGAACACGATAAGGGGGGAAATTGAAAGTTAATCAAAAACATATGAGACAAGCAATTTCTGATATCGGCACTTAACCATAACCATCTGTTTTTGATGGTCTGCCCACAAATGGAGAGTAATTAATTAAAGATGAGATTTCGATATCCAAAATGTTTTCTAAAGTAAGAAAGAAAAAAAAAAGAGTAGGATTTTCTCTTAGTTATTAGAATTCAAAGAGGATGGCGGAACTGTTAACAAGAAACTATAAGAAAGATAAAAATGTTATTTTTATAAAAATAAATATATAGCTAAGAGATAGAAAGAGCACTAGTTTGAACCAATTTCAACTTTTCTTACAATTAGATAGAATTTAAAAATTCAAACAACTGAAAAATTTCGTGAAATACACGTTATACCTTTATGTATTAATATAAATTTTAACGTGAAGAAGTACCGTTCTTCTCCGAAAAAATATGCTTTTCAAAGTAAAGGAAAATAAAACAGTAAAATCAGGTGAAAAATGGCATAACCACAACATCAAAAAAAAAAAGGTACAAACCTGTTGCAAATTGTTCGTTACCCTTCCAACAATAAGTGATAAAAATGCCAACGTTTTAAGGCCACAATTATCAGGGTTTATAGTGTTTCAAACACACTTTAAGAACAACCGTGCGTTGCTTACAATAATAAACTGATGTAATTTAATAGCGAAATGGAAGTTCTGTTTGGTATATAGTAATGTCGTCGAATAACTACGATATAACATACTGTTAAAAATTTCCGTAAGGAAATAGTAAAATAACCATTTATTTGATTGTTATTTTACCATATTTAATTACAACAGTTGAATAACCATTAAAAAGATGGTACTCAAACCGCTGATTGTGAAAAAAAATCGTTTATTCTCTGTTTATCCTAAAGAACGTTTAACTAACCGTAATTTTTAAGCGCTCAATTCAGTAGCGGATTCAGGTTTGAGGGCGCCCTAGGACCGAGACTACATGGCGCCCTTTTTCTTTCGTAACAGTATATATATGTGGAGGAGGGAAACACCTCAACCCTTCTCTACAATCTGATGACGAGCGCCCTCACAGCGAGAACGCCGGAGAGAGATGGTAGAGACGAGAAAGGAGAGACGTGTAGCTTTCCACTTAGAGTAACCCTAACTTTAGAAGTGTTTTCTACCACTTTGACGTAACCGAAATGTTTATTTGTTTCTATGTGTTAATGTGAATGTTCTAACTGTCTTGTCTTCGTTAATAAATCTGTGTTTGTCTTAAAACACTTGATTCTTGGATAACGGAAGGGACTACACCCAACATGGTGGCAGAAGTGTGTCTACCCAGGATTAATTAGTACTCCGCACGACTCTTCAACTCGGGTGAGTCCGTTCCTTTATATATTTTTAGTATGGCGAAAATATCGCTAAATGACATTCCTCCCATTGCAAAATCCCTCAAATGTGGAAGTGCCAAAAGTGTTAAATTGTTAAATGAAATTGTATCTGATCATCCATTTGACCGATCAACCCGTAGAAGACTAAGACAATTTACTTCCTTCCCCGATGATTTCGATATTGAAAAGCGTAAACAAAAGCTTTTAGAATCATTTTCCTTAGCTGACTTTATCTCTGCGTGTAATTTATTGTATATCGACTGTTCCGGTTCGCGAGAAATTTTATGTGACAGAATTTTTGAATCTCTTTCTAATTTAAATTCATTTCAAACTACTATTGAAATTTTTTCTTCTGATGACGATTCGAATGAAACCAAAACCATTTCACCAAGCAATTCTTTCGTTCCGTCTGAACACGTGACCATGAACGACGCCACGAAACCACAACAGCTGTCTCCCCCGCGCCAACGGACGAGGGTCAACTGCACTCCCCATAATACCTGTCAATCAAAAAAGGGGTGAACTGCACTCCCCGTTATTTTTATCGTTGGTCGAGCTGCACTGCTGTGTCCGTAGGGAGGTGGAAACACCTGTTCCTTGGCTCCAGCTTGGTGGATCATCCGCCATCTTGGGCCACCTTTATTACTGAGCTATGCTTCATCACGATTGTGGCTTCATGTAATTAATATATGATTAGACCCTCATACGTCTAAGAGTAATAAGCAGTAAGAAGGTTACGTTTAAGGAAAGTTTAAGAGTAACAAAACATAAGTTTTCTTTTTTAACTTTTACCCATAAATGATAGTCTTGTTATTAAAACTTTATGTACAAGTACAAAGGTATTTTATTCTACTCCTTTTTTACCTCAAACCTTTCAAATATGCGATTCATATTTAGATGCATGGGTTATCAAAATAATATCGGTTACTATACTAACCAATAAAGTATTTTAATTAAACAACGCATTAGATTTAACAAAATAAATAAAAAATCGTTAGTCTGTTTTACAATGAAAACGAATGTAGTTGGGTGATTTTCAAATTTGTTGACGGATTGCATCAAACATAAAAACTTGCCTACGTATGATTTCCTTATAATTTACTGCATTCTGAGCAAGTAGTTTTTTTCGAGTTAATTTATTTATATTTTAGATATTTCAAAAAGTGTCTTGACAAGTGATTGTTTTTCTGATGAGTGTTACCGTTATTAAACATTCTGTAAAATAAACCTTATCAATAATTTATCTAAAATATCTTGTTTAGGTAATCTTAAATACGTTGTAAGAAGTAAATATAGTATTAAAATTGATATATTTAAAATCTTTTAACTATTTTAATTGCACTTTATCTCAGGAGTGTTACTTTGTTTCTTAAATGAAGCATATAACATTCAATAAAATGTATTTCATTAAAAATTAACTGTTTTCACTGCAGGTATAAGAAGTAACTGGATAGCCTTAATTAGCAAACCATTTTTTAATTTTTAGCTAACAAATATATTAATACAATTCTAAATTTAGCTACAGTAACACTCATAAGATATGGTAACACTCATGAGACAAACAAGCAATACTCTTGCAATATTCCACCAAAAATAATAATAGTAATAAAAATAACAATAATTATAAAAAGAGAGACCAAAATTAAAATTATTTTACCAAATTAATTGCAAATGTTACATTAAAAATGTAATAATACATCACTATTCTCATGATTCTGATAAAATAGATGTCTTTAGACAGAACTATACAAAATTAATTTCAGTTTAAAAGTAAGCAGTAAAAACATCAAAATAAATATATTTAATTCTGTAAACCATATCTTTAATTTAAGTAAAGGGAATATAATAGTTTGCAACACATCACTTTCTTATTTATAGAAAGTAACAATTGGCATACCCGAACAAGTGCTTATTTTTTTACTCATTTATTTCTTTATTTTTTGTGTGGGAGGGGAGGTGTTACAAGTACGGGAGTTTTTCTTTATTTACCCCTTAAGAATAAAACATATCTTAAACAAAACACACAAAAATCATATCTGCCAACGTAAAAATTTTGTGTCAGGATGTCTCTTTTAATATATATATAGAGAGAAATAAAATATAATCTTGAATAAAAACTAATATCAGCTTGAGTTAAAACTCATGAAATATCTATATCTGTAGATTTATTTATCATTTGGTTGTTTTCAATCATGATTGTAACTTCCTTCTCTTAACAATTAACACTCATGAGATTTATTAAGAAATTCTTCACTAACAGAAATTCTGACTGTGTTTCTGAAAATTTAATTGAACCGATTGATTCCTCTACTAGAAATACACTATTGCTGAATTGCTTATTTTTATGCTGTAAAACATCTTGGGAAATAAATGGGTAACACTCCTGTGAAGTAATAAAAATACTCATCATGTTGAATTGTTTGTTCCACTATAAAACAGTAAAGGAATAAAACTAACCTATTCTAGATGATACGAGGTTAAAGTTAACATACGAGGCTTCCCTACCACAGGAAATAATTACAATATTTAAATATTTTGAAAGTTGAATGATAGGAACTTTCTCGAGGTAACACTCATGAGCTGCATGTCCGGACAAAAGCTTTCTTTAAATTTTAAAATATCAGATAAACATTTCAGTAAAATCACTTGCATTTTTGTTAAGTAAACAGATATTACTTCATGTTTAAAATCATATTGAATAAAAAAAAAATACTTGCAATGATAAAAAAAAAGACTCTGGTTCTGTGAATTTTTTGCTCCGGACACGCAATTTCCCATTTCTTTCCAACTAAAGTAATAGAAAAGCCTACTATTTCACAACTTGGAAAAATGTAATGAATGCATTTAATTAACTATTAAATGATGCTTCCTTAACTGGTTTTTATAATGGCAGAATAATAGTTTTATCGACATGAAATTCAGATTTTATACTGCGGACATCAAAACGTCAATCTTTTTGAAAATCTCCCAGTTAATACATTTGCATGTTACAAATAAGGATGTAACGCGAATAGTGGTTTTGACAACATGAATAGCTGAATACGCAATATTCGTCCTTTTCTCTCAGACCGAAGTCGAATATTCGGCTGCCGAACAATAACATCTCTAAAAATTAATTGTAATTGAAAGTATTGATAAATTTAAAAGAAATTGCAATGTCTTTAAATATTTTTTTTCATATTTTAGTTAGGTTTCTTTTAAAATTAAAAAACATCAATTATTAACTGTATTTCCTGCATTGCTTTGAATGCAATACATCTGATAATTTTACCTCTGAATGCAAATTACGCATACCATTATCATTAAAATAAATAAATCATTAAAATAAATAAATACGCATGCAAGTATTTGCATCATTAAAATAAATATTGACTTAAAATGAAATACTTATTTAGCGAACTTTTATCCTGTTCGTAACAGTTTTATTCAACTTTTTGAAAAGTTGTGGAAGTTTATATTTCTATTTTATGTACTTTCTGAAATTTCTATTTGTAGCAGTTTCTACAAAAGTCTTAAGCGACTCAGGGTATAATGGCAATTAGACTGTTATAATTTTGTGCCGACTTTATATATGTTTAAAAGTAGGATCATTGTCATTCAAAGAATGAATTTATGCTCTACTTTTCAACGCAATTCATAACTGTTCTGCTTTAAAGTGGGTTAGCTTTTCTTTCTTTCCAAAATAAATTTTAATACTTATTTAACTTATTTCTGATTTTCGAGCAATATTTTTACAATGCATTTAAGATATCTTTCAAGCTTCTTATTTTTTTAGCTTTTACGAAAAAGTGGCCAAAAATGGCTGTTCATAAGTTATACGGACTGGCGTTTCCGGGTATTTTAAACATCGAAGGGGTGAACTTCCGGTGTAATTCGGACATTTTTTCCGGAGGCATGCCAGTGCAGCTCGGACATAGAGATAAGATCACAGCAGTGCAGTTGGGACGCCTCGCCCATCTAGCAGTGCAGTTGACCTATACCCGCGCCAACATTTCATTTCCTCCCCACCTCATGGCGAGCATAGCGCCAGGGAAGAAAAAAATCTAGTCAGAATTCTTATTCCGCTATCGAACTTAGAGAGAAAATAAAAACAAATTGTGAATTATCCAGTGTTCACAACGTTTCACCAGGAGACAATAATTCAATTTGGTTCATTTTGAGAGAAATATGCGATTTAGCTCGTATCTTTTCAGGAAAGGGTACATATTCTATACAAAATTTTATCTCCGACTTAGAAGCATTATTGTTAACTCATGGTTTTACTGCAGACGTACATAAAATTTTGATTACAAAAAAATTATTAGCTGATCCAGCCCGTATTTTTGTATTATCTTTGAAAAATGTTACATGTTTTGAAAATCTTAAAGAACACCTTATTACTGAATTTGGCACAAAAATTTCATCCATTGATGTTCATAAGCTTCTTAATTCCCGAAAACTTAAGCAAAATGAAACTGTAACAAAATACTTTATTGCTATGCGTGCGTTAGCTAGTCAAAGTCATATTGACGATGAATCGTTAATTGAATATTGCATTGAAGGTTTGCCCGACTCTCAAGCTTAACTCATTTTGTATGGATGCACCGATCTTTCCGAATTTAAGCAGAAGCTACGTTCTTTTGAGAAGCTTTATTCTAAGGATGTTAAATCAGAAAATAATTCTCATCGTGCCTTCAAACCTAATAGCCATCCAAATAGCAATTTTTCTAGAGATCATCGTAAAAATTTTACTGAGGAAAAATCTATTGGGAATACATTTACTGAACCAAGATTTCACACTTCCAGTAGTACTAATGAGTTTCGCTCCCCCAAAGTAACGGAAAAATTATGTTTTAACTGTGGTGAACGAAATAATCATGAAACTCGTTTCTGTCCTCATAAAGATAAAGGAATGAAATGTTTTGCATGTAAACAATATGGTTCTCATAAGGCAGATAATTGTCCATCAAAGAAGGTACAATCTCATGTTACAATTGGACATCCTCAAAATTCTACTAGTTTGTTTACCAAGACTGTAAATGTCAACAATATTACAATTTCTGCTGTTGTCGACACTGCGTCGAACAAAACACTTTTAAAAGAAGAGTTTTTTCGTAAAATTGCTCCTAACTGTTTCTTAGATGAGTTAAATATTCAGTTACATGGTTTATTAAATAATACGGTAACACCGTTGGGTTCATTTTCAGCGTCTATTTTTATTGATGGTTTTGAATTTAATACTGATATTTGTGTTGTTTCGAATAATACTTTACAATTTCCGATGTTGGTTGGTGCTGATGTACTTTCACAAGGTGATTTGCAAATTTCCCATGGTGTAGTATCGTTGACGAAGACTAATACTTTAATCGTGACAAGTTCATCAACCCACAACGCTGATCAAGATTGCAGTATATCTCGCACAAATGACCACAAACATTCGACAATCAGTACAAATGTTGTAAATTCCGAAATTCTTTTCTCACATTTGGCCAATTCCATCGAGACGACACCCTACGACTTAAGTCAGATTTTAGACCCATCCCTCAAAACACAGTTATCAACTTTGATAAATAATTACAAACCTCGCGGAACTAAGCAAACTGATTTACAAATGACTCTAATTCTGACGGATGAGATCCCAGTCGCTCAACGACCTCGAAGATTGCCGCTTGCAGAACAAAAAATAGTGCAGAAACAAATACAAGAATGGTTAGATGACGGTATAATTAAAAATAGTTGTTCTGATTATGCTTCCCCCATTGTGTTATGCAAGAAGAAAAACGGCTCATACAGACTTTGCATAGATTATAGACGCCTCAACAAAAAAATAATTAGAGACAAATTTCCCATACCACTCATTAATGACGCTTTAGATCGATTGCAACAAGCCAAAGTGTTTAGCTCCCTTGATTTGAAGAATGGTTTTTTTCATGTTTCTATGTATCCAAACTGTACGAAATACACTTCGTTTGTCACACCAGAAGGCCAGTTTGAATTTTTTAAAGTCCCCTTTGGTCTTTCCAACAGCCCTAGTGTTTTCCAAAGATTTGTTTCCACAGTGTTTCGCGATCTTATTCGTGAAAATGTCATTATTATTTACATGGACGATCTAATAATACCGTCCCAAGATGAAAAAGAAGGTCTTCAGAAATTAAAACGCGTACTAGAAGTAGCATCAGACTTTGGATTAATTATTAATCTCAAAAAATGCCAATTCTTACAGCGTCGTATTGAATTTCTTGGATATGTTATTGAAAACAGTACTATCAAACCTTCGCCGTCGAAAACCCTTGCAGTTCAAAATTTCCTTTACCGAAGACGCTCAAACAAGTTCAAAGTTTTTTGGGCTTAACAGGATTTTTTCGAAAATTTATAAAGAATTACTCACTGATTGCGCGACCTTTAAGCGACATGCTCAGAAAAGACTCATCTTTCCATTTTGGTCCTGAACAACATCAAGCTTTTCTTGCACTCAAAAATTCTCTTTCGAATCAACCAGTTTTGCATATCTTTAATCAAAATTCCCCTCTCGAATTACATACGATGCAAGTTCTTTTGGATTTGGTGCAGTCCTATTACAAAAATCCAATGATGACGACCAATGGCATCCTATACAGTATATGAGTAGAAAGACTTCACCTCAACAATCTAAATACTCCAGCTACGAACTTGAAGCACTTGCCGTAATTGAAGCAGTAAAGAAATTTCGAAATTATCTTCGAGGAACAAAATTTAGAATCGTGACTGACTGCGCTGCTTTCCAACAAACATTGCAAAAACGAGACCTTACTCCGAAAATAGCTAGATGGGCGATGTATCTAGACGAATTTGATTTTGAAATCATTCACCGTCCCGGTAAATGTTTGCAACATGTTGATGCTTTGAGTCGAAATCACGTTTATTTGACGACATGTCTTGACTCAGATCTAACATTCCAACTCTCTAAAGCGCAAAGCGAAGACGACTACATCCAAAACACTCAAAATTTTAATCCAAAACGGAGAAGACACCGAACATATAATAAAAAATGACATAGTTTACAAAGTCGACAAAGATCGTGAGTTAATTGTTGTACCTCAGAAAATGCAGACTGAGATCATACGTTCAATTCATAATAAAGGCCATTTCGCAGTCGCAAAAACGCAAGACCTTTTCAGTCAAGATTTTTATAGTCCACAAGCCCGCCGACAGATTGAGAATGTTATTGCCAATTGTGTCGAGTGCATACTTTGTAACAAGAAACGAGGGAAGAAAGAAGGTTTTTTACATCCCATTCCGAAAGGTGACCTTCCGTTGTCAACCAATCATATCGACTTCCTAGGACCACTCCCAACAACCAACAAACAATATCAATACATTTTTAGTGTAGTGGACGCATTTACCAAGTTTACGTGGTTGTATCCCGTCAAGTCAACGACTTCACGCGCTGCAATTGAAAAGCTCCAACTTCAGAGCATTACATTCGGAAATCCATCCAGAATTATATCAGATCGTGGTTCATCTTTTCAACCCTCTGATTTCGCAGAATATTGCAAGAACGAGAATATTGACCATGTAGTGATCACCACGGGTATACCCCGAGGCAATGGTCAAGTCGAACGCATACATGGAACTTTAATACCTGTTCTGGCTAAACTTTCTATCGACGACCCCTCAAAATGGTTTAAATTTGTGCCCGACGTCCAACGCATATTAAACAGTACAAATTCGGCGACCGCGAACTTTTCCCCATTCGAGTTAATGATCGGCATTAAAATGAAAAATAAAGAAGATCTACGAATTAAGCAGTTACTCGAAGAAGAAAATTTAAACATTATCATGCAAGACAAACATAAACTCCGCGAAACTGCCAAACGAAATATTCTTGATCAGCAAACGCGTTCTCAAATTTCGTACAACAAACGTCGCAAGAAACCAACTACTTACAAACAAGGCGACATCGTGGCTATTCAAAAGACTCAATTCTCTCCAGGTTCCAAATTGTTTCCCAAATTTCATGGTCCCTATAAAGTAACCAGCGTTAAAGCAAATGATCGCTATGATGTGAAAAAATTAGGTCAACATGCCGGACCCAACACTACATCGACCGCTGCTGACCATATGAAGCCTTGGACTGATCTATCATCACTTTCCCCCACCTGATTGCGACAACCAACTTAATGACTGATAACGATGACGACTTGGACTGAACTTGGACTTCACTTTTGATCCTGATTTACATGTTGACGCTCTCATACTAGAACTGACTTTCTGACGAACAGTTTTAACCCAGAATTTTGTATTGTTTTTCCTGTTTCTTTTTTTTCTTTACAGATTTAGACGATTGTTTTGTTTTCCACGAGTCCTAGTGGCCCAAGAGTCCTCAGGATGGACAAGTGTGGAAGAGGGAAACACCTCAACCCTTCTCTACAATCTGATGACGAGCGCCCTCACAGCGAGAACGCCGGAGAGAGATGGTAGAGACGAGAAAGGAGAGACGTGTAGCTTCCCACTTAGAAGTAACCCTAACTTTAGAAGTGTTTTCTACCACTTTGACGTAACCGAAATGTTTATTTGTTTCTATGTGTTAATGTGAATGTTCTAACTGTCTTGTCTTCGTTAATAAATCTGTGTTTGTCTTAAAACACTTGATTCTTGGATAACGGAAGGGACTACACCCAACATATATATAAACATATATATACATATATGTTGTTTTATAATAAATAGCAAACTAACGTTACAATTAAATTTTGAATGGAAAATAAGAAAAAAAAAATCTAGTTTCGTAAATAAATAATATGCTAGCTTTAAAAAAAGTTTTTAAAAATCTTTTTTGTTAGATGTTTCAGATTTTAGTACTAGCCTGATTAATTATTTTAACAAAGAAATTCTACCCTTAAAATGGTACTATGTTTAGATAACAAGAGCGCGCGGGCAATAAAATAAACTTTAAAATTTGGTCTTACAGTTTACAGAAAACCCAATCGATTTTTAATTTTAGTCGTCTTAAAAATTTTGGCGCCCCTCAAAATTTGCCTCCCTAGGGCCGGGCCTCACGGGCCTAAGCCTAAATCTGCCGCTGGCTCAATTAGAATCGGGCGTCCACCTTCGTTGCGAAATCTTACCGGTCGTACGTTGTTGTTAAAATATGAATGAAGATTCATTAGTTCAAATCTGCATGTGTATATAAAAAAAGAAGAAAAAAAAAGTGGCCTAAGCAGTTGTTACTAAATAGAACACACGTAACTGATAGGTATATCAAAAATTGGAGACATCGGATTCCCGAATTGTTTGCGAATGAGCGAACCCATAATTGCTACTGAAGCTTGTTTGTACTTTAATTTTTGAAGCAAAAAAAATAATTTTCGTCAATATACAGTAAATTTACACCAAAAATGACTTTAGATCCAATCAAAAACTGAAATCTCAATTTTAAGGCAGTTTGCCTGTTGGAAAAGAAGATTTATTGATAAATAAACGGCCGCTTTGCGTGGTGTAGATGGCCGAATGACTAGAGCGCAAGGCTAGTATACCATACACCCGGGTTCGATTCCTGCACGCTTCATTTAAGGTTTCTACGCCTCAAAGATTTTATGGTTCAAAAACGGTAAAAAAATTTTTTTGGAACCATTTTTAAATGGTTATAAAACCGTAAACATTTCTATTTACGGCTTTTTAACCAAGCAGATTGGAAATGGTTTAAGTCCCGTAAAGATAGAAAAATGTTCCAAACTGCAAATTTAACGGTGAATTAGATGGACAGACTGCTGCCAGTTATTTAACCGTAATTTCATGATGACATTTTAACAGTGTATAAACTAGAAAATCTTCCTATTTTTCCCTAATACTATCAAATATGCTTGCTCTTCAAGAACATAGTTTTGACTCTTGCTATATTCATTCAGTATCAAGCCACACGTTTGTTGCAAATAGAATTTTTTTTAACATTTTTAACATTTTTTTTTCGAGGTTATCATTACAAATACAGAAAATCCAATATCTTAGCTGCATTGATTTTTCCCTAAAAGAGTGAAATATGAATGTTTTCAATTCACATATCATTTCAGACCTAGAGACACAGTTCAAACAATCATTACAAAAATGAAATTGAATTTTGAATCATCTTCTTGGTATTTTCATCCGAAGTGACAGCAAACATTTGTGTTTCTTCCTTACGTCTCAATATTTGATTTGAGTACGCAAAGTGTAGGGGAAAGTAAGAAAACTTCGTATCTTAATCTAGAATATTTTTATATAAGTAGAAAAATGAAACTCTAACCTTTTTTATGTACATGCCCAATTTTACTGCACTGCATCAGCAAACACTTTTATATAATTCCAGAAGACAATACACATGTTATATACAGTATACAGCACTTAAAAAATCAGTGTAGTAAAAACAAATTAAATTATATCAAAGAATGACAGGTGTGTGCCTTCAAGTGACTTTCAATTATTTTTCAGAATTATTATTTCGAACGCGATAAAAACTCACTGAAAAATGTTTCATATGTATACATTAACGAGTGAAAAATAATGCGTTCTCTTTAGAGCTCAATTTAATCATATTTTTCTTTGTCGTATATTATTCTGTGAAGCTAAGTCCTCTACAAAAAACCGAAAGCAAAACTAATATCCAACTGTGAAGCAAAATAAATCATTACCATGCAAGTGTGTTTGTATATTTCCTACTGTGTCTAGATTTCATTAATAAAGTTGTCTGAGACTGTAATATGCCTTTTGTATCTGTGTTCAAAGGAAGAGTGAAATATTTTTTAGAGAGAAGCGTTTACGTTCAACACATCCTTCAAAGAAATAAATGGTTATAAATTAACATATTTTAATGTGAATTGCCAAAACGTACGAAAATATTAATTGTTGTTAATTTAAGCTATGAATCCATAAAAAAGCGTTAAAATTTTTTCTCTATCTTTTTATCCCTTTAATACAAAGAATTGGAGACATGTGGTCCTATGTTGCATTTCCTGGAGTAAATATAAATATATATATATATATATATATATATATACATCACTGCTTATAGAAATGAACAGTGTCATATCTGCAAAATGGTTATTTTTCAAGAGAAGAGTTTGAATTTTTAAAATTTGTTTTATTTAATTACCTTTTTTGTTTCAATGATTATTATAATCGATTTTGTCCAGAAAATAATTATTGTTCTAGTTTTCTCTCACATGAAATGTGAGAGAAAACTAGGATGTTAATGATATCAAAAAGAAAAAAAAGATAACGATACAAAGTAGTTATTACCGTATTGCACCAAAAAAATAGTTGGCCTCTAGCCTTAATTTTTGAACACTTACTTACGGCAGTATTCCCAATATAAAGAGCGCTCTACAATCTAAAAATATTGATATAAAAACCAAAAAAACGTTTCTTTGCAGATATGACACTGTTCATTTCTATAAGCGATATATATATGTGTGTGTGTGTGTCTGTGATTTTTTCCACTTTTTTTTTCAAAAGCATCTTTTTAAATACGCCATAGCGAAGAAAAATCGCTTTTTTAAAAAATAACATTTTGAATGGAAACACTGCCTGGATGTTACTTTTGTCGGAAAATGTTTGTAAACGACCTTTTGTGACACCTTGTATGTAAAAAAAGGAGAACAAAAAAGGGAAGCAGTTTCTTAAAGGTTTATAATTCATGGAATAGCTTTTTAAGCCTCAATAATCGTGTACCGAAACAATAAATACATAGTACGCATTTTCCAATGAAATATGCTATGTAAATACACCCTTCTTTGCCAAATATTATCACGATATCTACCGCTAAAAACATGAAGAATTTCACATCAATAGCCAGCTGAAAGATTTATAATTACATTGGCAATGCAGACAAATAAAAATAGAATCAGTATATATGCTTCGGTAATTCGTGAGTTTTATAGAAAATAAGATTTGAAGACAATCGAGTTGCATGAAAAAGACATTTTACTGTATACTAATTACAGTTGAGCGTTTAGAAACAAAAGCTATCCGCTTCAAAGATGTAGTTTGTGAGATATTGCGTGTAAGATATTCTTTTCTTTTTGCAATTGTTTACAGTACGATTCTGCTGTCATTTTATTAGTCTTTCCTTAAGTTATTTGGAATGTAATGTCCTGAAAAAGAAAAGCACAAAGTAAAGTTTTTATTTCACAAATTATAGTACTCGGAAGTAAAACACATAAGAAGCACAAGATTCATTTGAATGAAATGTTTAGTTTACCTGCTTGTGGTAAAGGAATTAGAAATAAGAACATAATTGCTCACACGCTTACATATTAAATGGCATGCTTGTGTAATATAGAGTATAATTTAACACATTGATGAATACATTGCAAGTTTTTATATATTTTTTAAACACAATGCTTTGTGCTTTGCTATGTGGGTGATTTTCAAATTTGTTGACCGATTATGTTTGACACAATCTAAAAATGTGTGTTGCATCAAACATAAAAACTTGCCTAGGTAGGAATTCCTTACAATTTACGTCATTTTGAGCAGGTGTTTTATTTTCGAGTCAATTTATTTATATTTCAGATATTTCAAACAGTGTCTTGACAAGTTAGTTTTTCTCATGAGTGTTATCGTAATTAATCATTCTGTCAAATAGTCCTTATCAATAATTAATCTAATAAAACTCGTTTAGGTAATCATAAATACTTTGTAACAAGTAAAACCAGTATTAATATTTATTTATTTATTTAAAATGTTTAAACTATTTTAATAGCCATAAAAAAATCATGTTAAGAAAGCACAAATAAGCATTAAAATGCAGGCATGTGTTTCGGGATTACTTGGAATCTTTTTTGCAATGCAGTAGGGAGCTTCTATATACAAAAACATCCAAATGAAGCCGACAAAACAACAAAAACACGGTTTTTATAGCGTAAGATGTAGCTGCAAACCAATGAGAATAACGGAATTATTTTAATGCCTTTTCTATTTACTGTTTGTATATCATTTTTCGTAATGTTTCATTTATTAAAATAACCGTTTATTTTCAACATATAAAATGTCATAACCAATAAAATGTGAAATAAAAAGCACAAAATATGTAATTTAAGAAACCTGTAACTTTTACTAATACTATAATAATGATAATATAATAATATAATACTACTGATAATAATAATAATTTATAACAATACCGTTGGGCATGTAATAAAATTATAAATGTAATTTTTTTACTCACACTGCGTATTCGGTAAGAGTAGAGTCGATATGCACTAAGAGCAACATTATTTTAAAAATAACTTTTTTTCCGCATCATTACCGTGATTCTATTTTTTAAAAACCTGAAATAATACCGTTTTAAGCATCTTCAAATCTATTCTTTCTATTCAACTTTAAGGTTCAGACTCTTGACGTAAAGGTGACGATTGAGATTGATGGCGTGATTTGGGTTAATGCTGAAATCGATTCGAAGACCCAGAAAAGAGAGAAAAGAAGTTTTATTTTGTTTAGTTTCTTTGAAATATATTTAAAACTTCAGAGCAACTTCAGAATGAGGCTCCATTCCTTAAATGTCTGCGCAAGTACGTTTTAAAAGATGGTCTACATAAATAAAGGCAAAACTTTTACTGTAACTTAAAATTTTCAGTGTTTGCTTCAAAGAATCTTAATTGAAAGATAAAATTTAATTTCCGACATAGTTTCCCTCAGACATTTTTCTTTTATTTTGAACGCAAGCTACCTTTTATGAATCGTTTGTTTATTTAACAATTATAGAGGGGTTAAAACCATTAGACTAATCTCGGCTTTTCCTCAGTAAATGGAGCATGATACAGCTCTTAGATTTCTGTGACATTTGTGGCGTTGTAACTATTTCTTGCTCTGAATATTTTTTTTTGTAAGCAATATCTTAGTGACATCAACTTTTCTAGTTAAATTGACAATATATTTTCCTATAACATAAAATTCTGAAAATCATAATAATTCTAAATAGAAAAAAAAACATAGTTACACTTATGTATGGTTTAATATGAAAGAAGTAGAAAATAAATATTTAATTATTTAATTTTTATCATTTGCATTAATAACCTTTTTAAAATCGTCTGAAGTAGTTTTTTTGTAAAGATATTTTTTCTTTTATAGGAGAGAATTATAGTGAAATACACCTAGGCATAAGAAGACACACATCTGATTAATATAACAGTGGTGCTAAGCCCTTTCTTTTGCAAGTCTTTAAAATTACTGATTTCTCAGAAACTGTGAAGCAAATGCTTTGGAATTTTCCGTAACAATACTTAACATGATAAACAGAAGAACAAATGAAATGCATTTCAAGTGATATGTAAAACTACACCGTAAAAGAATTCTATATCAACCTTTCCCCAAAAAACGGAAAAAATGCTGTAGTAATAACATTTGGTACAAAATTGAACCATTATATTGGAGTAGTTTTCACTAATTTCATCATGAATGTGAAGCTAGGAACCATTATAATGGTTCAAATTTAGTACCAATGTTGGTTGCAGCTAAATTTCATCATTTCTTTCATTTTTTTTTTTTTTTTGGGTGAAAATTTGAATTAGAATTTTTTACAGTGTAGTAAACTACCATGAAGCAATCATCATACGTTGTTACGTATGATGATTGCTTAATGGTCAGAGATATATTTCAGGAGGAAAAAATAGTGACACGGAAAACTTAGGACTTGTGAATTTGACCAAAATGTGTTTTTAAACATTATTTCTTGATGATGTTGTTGTTGTTGTCGAGTCCTCGCGCGTGGCGAGGAAGAATGGGTGCGCTGCCCCTGAGTCTAACGGGGCCATTATAGGCAGGAGTCCGATTTCCGCCCCTTTGAAAGGTATCTTAATTTTTGAACCAGCTCCCAGATGAGAGACCGTCACCTGGGATCGGCACCCCCAGAGGTATCGTTTCACGTGGAGGACATTGGAGCCACGACCAATTTAACGTGAACCAGCCGCGAGAGGGTGTCACCCTCCTAAACACTGACCTCAGTCGATGTTGCTTTACTTTCGGTGTTCTGCGGGAACCGAGCTTCTACCGACTGGTCCACTGCGGGACCTTTCTTGATGATAATTCAATAAAATATTATAGCAAATTACAACTTAATAAGAAACCCATAGGAATTATAAATATGTATTTTAGCAACAAGCAGATTTTTTTACAAAAAATTGTTGTGTTCTTTTGTAATAATTGCTTTGTAGAAGAAAGGTAATATTTAAAATAAATCGGAGCTTAAGTTTAGCGACACAGGCAGTCATTGTTAGGAATTCTGTACTCATGTTTTTGGCTATTGTGCCATTTGAGAAAAAAGGTATATTCGTTGAATGTTAACTTATACACATTTCTCGCCATGGTCCGGAATGGGACCCTTAGCAAATAGTTGTTTCCTTTGCGGCACAAAATAAAACTCTCAAAGAAATAACAATCTTATCCTTATCGCTCTTTTTTCTGTACTTATAACAGCATTTATCAAGAAACTGATATTCCGTCTTACGATAGAAATTCATCATTTCTGTGACATTTTATGTATTGTTTGTAGAGATGAGTGAGTCTAGAAGCCTTCCAACTGTGTCCTAAAATTATTCTTTTATATTTATTTCATAGTGCGTGAAAACTTTAAAAAGATGCATTTCTGAATTTGGCAACAAAAATGTAGTCAAAAATTAAGCTTTATTCTTTCTTTATTCTGTGGTTTTGTTTCTTGAAAAATGGTAATTTGAAAGGAGAAGTTTGTTTCCATTTTAAATAATGTTGACAGGAATTCCCGATGCAGTAAAATCGATAATTAATTAGCAACAAATTGGAGGCATGTTTAATAATTCTTGTGTTTATTTATTCTTTGATTGAACGCAAAGCCTCGAACACAAAGATGTTTCATTAGTTTTAATGATGATTAAAAAATTATAATAAAACATAATCAAATTTTGTTTTGTCTATGGGTTACGATTTTCTATTTACCATGTAATATAATTGTGTTATATAATCTAAAGTATGTCGTTCAAATGAAATATGGCTCACGCGTTAGTTTTATAATAAAATAATAATAATAATATTAATAATAAAACAGCACAGATGACCACTTTTTCTTTGCCATAAAACAATTCATTTCTAAACTTTTCTTCTAAGTTACCGTCAGAAATTGATACTTTAAAATAAGCTTATTCTATGTATTTATTTTTTGTATAATATTCTTTGAATTGTGTATTAAAACGGGTGATGTGTAAAAGATATAAGTCAAACATTTTACGTGAATCACCTATTAGCTTCTGTACGTTATCCATAAAAAACGACTAAAGAGAAAATTTTAGCACCTATAACACTGTAAAAAATTCTAGTTCAGCTTTTCACCAAAAAAAAAAAAAAAAGAAAAAATGGTGAAATTTAGCTGCAACCAACGTTTGGTACTAAGTTGAACCCTTATAATGGTGTTGTTTCACGTAGTTTCACAATGAATGAGAAACTAGGAACCATTATAATGGCTCAATATCAGTACCAAAAATTGGTTGCAGCTAAATTTGACCATTTTTTTTTTTTTTTGGGTGAAAGATTTAACTAGAATTTTTTGCAGCGCACCATATTTTGAGAAAACTAAGACACCCTTTTTTTCCTCCAGAAATGCTTAAAAAATTCAGGTGGAGTTTAAATTCGAAAGTGGAATTAAAGTGACCAGTGTTTCATTTTTAAATTATTTTATTATTTATTAGTTATTAACTAAAAAACAATTGTAAAAAATAGTGTTAAATAAACACTTTCGTTTGTTTTTATGTGTTTATGAATCATAGTGCTGTGGCATTACATTGAGCTATGCTATTTCGATTTTATATTTTAGACCTTTTTAGACTTTTATTTCTTTCGAATTCCTTACACAAACAAAAAGAAAATGATGCTAGACCACTGGAAGACATAAAAATACTCTTCCAATCAAAATATCCCTAAAAATTGTAGCGTATAAGCATTGACTCAGCAAAGCCTTTGAAAATTGAGTTTTGATACTAAAAAATGACTGTCATTGGTTTCACATGACAATATAACAAACTTGGTCCAAAGAAACGAATGTATTTTTTTTTTATTTTGAGACTACTATCCTTTCAAAGTCTTAGACAGGTGGATTTGCAGTAATGGAAATAATAAGGCAAAGATTTTCAATAAAGACATTGTCTAAGAAATGCTGGAAATGATTTATATCCATTTATTTACAGAATGTTAATTTTTTTTTTAAACGACAATAATTTTATCTCCAAAACTAAGATAATATTTTAAAAAGCATTTATGGGAAACATCAATTCGTTTTGTAGGAAGAAAAAATCTTTCGAATTTTTAAATATATGCACCGTGAATGCCACAAGAAAAACGAGTATGTAAATCTGAATGGGCCCAGCGAAGATGCTTATTTTTAATATTTGAAGAATTCCTTAAATGATGTTCTGTATCATGTTTAAAGTCCCTCACAATTTTCTATGTATAGAAACTAACCGCTTTTTTTTTTTAAAAAGTGAAAAATAATTGTAAAAAATTATCAAATTTTAAAAATTTTATTATTAAATACAAGGAAACGTAACAACAAAATATGTAGTTGAATTTTAATTTTTTACAGGTGTGAAACATTCTGCTTCGCCCGAGTTTTCTCGGGATAATAATGAATTGCAATATATGCGAGCCCAAGATAACTCGGGATAATCTGCAAGTGGATATGTATCGTGGTCCAATACAATTTTACAGACGACTTGAAGATAATTGGCGAAAAACTTCTTTTTTCTCTTAATTCCTTGACTATATCAGAAATCAAACTTTTCTGGATGGATGTGTACTATACGTATAATAGGTAGGAAAAAATAACAAAATCCATACTCGCATTTTCTCAAAACCAGGGGATTTGCGTCCATAATTCCCCCCCCCCCCCCCGTAAAGGACTGGTCTGTATGCTGGGAAATCGAAACCATATAATACATGCATTTCAGCTTGAATTTTCCTAAAGGTAAAAATACGACACGACAAAAATATGTACACATTTTTTTCTCTGTCGTTTTAAAATTTAAGTCTTCACGCAGTTTTAAAATGTGTGCATTTCTGGAGCTAGATATTGTTATACGGTTTTCTAAAATGCATTTAATTACTTTGATTATTTAATGATGTGTGAAAGTTGATTTTAACTGACGAACTCAATTTCAAAGATTTACTCTTCTCGAGTTCACTCTCGAGTCATAAAATTGATGCACTTAATTTCGTGACGCAACTGTTCAAAAATTCAATTTCCTTTCTAACATGCGCAAACTGCTCTACGATACAAACTTCAATTTATTTCTATCGCACGTTCCAATTTCTCGTTAAAAAACACGTTCATTGCTAAAATAATATAATAAATTAACTTTGTGATAAGTAAACTGTAAAAAAAAATATATTTCACGTTAAGAAAGCACAAATCAGCATTAAAATGTTGACATATGTTTCGGGATTGATTGGAGTCCCTTTTTCAATGCGACCGGGAGCTTCTAGATGCAAAAGATCCTTTTTTTTTACATGTCTATCGCTATTCACAACAATATTGCATTTGAAGTACAAGTAAAAAAAAAGCAAGAAGTTCCGTCTAGCTATACGAGCCTACTTTTACCAATACACCAAATTCAAATTGATAATTTCGCCAGTTCTCTCTATCGTTCTGCTTTAGCTTTACCTCTTAATTATTTCAACGGTTTATATATATTCATTCATTCTTTCGTTTATTCATTCAATTATTTACTCACCCATTTAGTCCATCATTCATTCATTCGAAAACATGCTTAAAAATCCAGATCAAAAATTTCATAGAAAAAAGGCGCGTTTAGTTCTCTATGAACTTTGTATCTGTACATATTCTGTGTCATAACACCGTTTTGATAAAGTTTTTACAAGCAAATCCGTTTTTTAGATCAGGATTTATATAGGATTGAAATTTTCCCGTAGCCGCCAATGTTATTTTTTTAACTGTTCAAATATGAACAAAAATTCTTCAAAGTAAAAAATGTTTCCCGTTAAAAGCTTCTTCCAATAAGCTTGTTCAAAGGAACTTGGATCTTATGCCCAGAGCTTAAATTATTTGCTTCAATTTTGCCCATGGGTGCTAATGTTAATTTTTTTAATTGTTCAAAATTAAACGAAAAACTGTTCAAAGCAAAAAGAGAAATATGGAAATGGTATATCCTAGCTTGTATCTTTATAATGCAAAAAAAAAAAAAAAACTTGAATTGGACAATTCCTTCAAAAGTTTTTAAATGGGGACAGACAGACCGATAAACACACATTTCTCTTATCTGAAAAGCCTACTTTTAATTTTTTTATCGTTCAATATTTGTTTAATTTTAATTAATGCAATATCTATTATGTCTTCTTTAATATATTTTTTCTTTTTACTTTTACAGGAAAGCAGGTTAAAAAAGACTGTATCGAAGTAAAAAAATGTTCTTTTGTTCAAACTGAGCTGTGCTCTGAAACGTAGAGTATGTGAACAAAAGAGCAATAAGGGATCATTCATAAATGATGTCATGCTTCGAGGGGGGAGGGGGGTTCGTGAAATTTTGACAAAGTGTGACAAGGGCAGGGAAGGGGGTAACAAGAAATGTGACATGTATTATGCAACATAGCGTGACATGTGACAAGGGGGGGAGAGGGAGTCCGCTGAAGTGTGACATATTGTGAGAAAGGGGAGGAGGGGGTCAAATATATGGGAAAAAAGAATGATGAACGGCCCCTAACTGCCATTTTTGCAACAAAATCAACATTTTTTCACCAATTTTTTTTCATTTTTGGAACGTAATATTAAACTACTCGGGATTAACGTGAAGCATCTCACATCCAAACAAAGTACTAAAGAAACATGATACTAGAAAACGATAAATGCACGTATCTAATGAAGATTAGCGAGGAAACGGAAGGAAGGTAATAAATAAAGCAGTAATTCCTATTAATGAGATCTGAAGTCACTGGTGGCTCCCTTGAGAGCTATACATGCCAAAATCTGGATTTCAAGAACAAAATCAACTGTACCTCCTCTAGATCGTATTTTCCTCTGATGTACACTTTCGCATCATTACATAGACAGCTCGTTTATTAATATATAAGAATATCAACGATTTATAAAAATGTACCACAAAACGATAAAATGAATTTAGTATCGATATATATTATTTTTCAATCCTATTTTTCTGTCGCTCCGCGATATCTTCCTTATTCCTTAAATCAAATTCCATGATTTACCTCTCATTTTAAAGCTTATCATGCCGACTAATGACGAAAAATAGACCCATGGTTTAAAATGCACCGTTTCTCTTAAATTTGAGATTTAAAATCATCTAAGAAGTGGTCCATTAATGTATGCGATCTTGGTGCTGTGTATGCTTTCGGCATCTGCTATCAAGTGAATAAACAAGAAACTCATCTGTTTTTATCGTGTAGAAAATTGGACAGTTTTAGCTGTGTCTGTGCGTTAAACCTATTCAATCGTTAGGCTCTATACATTCATTTATATTATGAATGTGTAGAGCATAACCAACTAACAGTACCTATATTTTAAGTACTAGAACTGTTTCCTTATTGTATTTTAATCCTATGCATACTAATAATAAAAGTAATACGTAGTTATTATTATTGTGATTATTTTATTATTTTTAGTATCAAAATAATAGTGGGGGACAAATTGATACAGCTATTTGTACTTAGGTGTTCAGTTATGTGTCTTCTTTTGTACCAACACCCGTGTACTTTTGCTATTCTTCTTCATAATGTCTTTTCTCCCAAATTAGTGCGGAATTCCGCACTCGTCTACTAGTGAAACATTTTAAGAAAAGTTAAAACATTCGTATGTCCGTTTTATTTTGTCATTTGTGTTGATAGGTGACCCATACAAAATAAGTGTTCTGATATTCTGCCTGGAAGAACTTAAGTGCACTAAAATATGCATAGTTTTCAGTCCAGTTATATACTACATATCTTGTATGTTTTTACATTATCTTGTATGTTACCGATACATTTTTATCGGTGTAAAATGTAAACTTTTGTGCTACAAAGTAAAAATTTAAAATCAACGTAAAATTAAGCAGAAAATTTGCAAAAAATGCAGACACCTGTTTTGATACCCTTTTTGAGTTACAGGGTATCAAAACAGGTGTCCCCCCACTCACCCTTTTACATTGAAAAAGGGGTTCCCTTTTTCAATGTAAAAGGGTGAGCTTCTGGATGAAAAACATTGTTCAGTTGGATGTTTTTCATCTAAATGATCACTCTTTTGTATTGAACAGGGGATTCCTTGTAGCCTCGAAACACGTTGTCGGCAATTTTTTTCAAATTTGTGCCTAATTTTACGTAGATTTTAAATTGTTTTTCGGTGTTCTCTTTCTCTTTCTCTCTCTTTCTATCTATCTATTTATGAATATATATATGTGGGGTGTTTTTGAAAATTTAACAATCTTTACGCAAATGTTATTTAAATTTATTACAGAAATAAAAATTTTTTTATTTTTTTAAATTTTATTTTAAAACCAGTATAGCATAGTGCCAAAAACTGAGAAATTTTTTTTTAATTTAACTGACGTAAGTACTAGTAAAACCCAATTGAAGTAGGTATTCCGGGAAATATTTTGATACCATGATACCAAGATATTTTTTTCCTTCCAAATTTGACAGTACATTCAAAACAATGTTCGCAAGAAATCTTTAAATTGATTCACAGATTGACTAAAAAGCATTGTCTCTAATTTCATAAGTCTATATTCATTTCAACTTTAATTACCTCATTTTAGTTTTTAGCCCTCTACTACTGAATTTTAAAGTACAATTATTATAATTATACTCTTTGCCTTTAAGTTGTGTATTACGTTCTCTCGAATTATTTAAGTTTTTCATTTTTTTTCATTCATTTTACAAAAAAAAAAGTGTTGAAAGCAGTAAGGAAAAACAGTAAAATCAAAAGTATAAAAGTCGCCTTCTAAGTATAATAAACATGATATTGTGGTGAGTTTTTCAATGCTATTTGTAGAAATATTTTTAAATATTCAAGAGTCTATATTCCTTTCAACTTTAACTAATTACGTCTTTTTAGCTTTTTAACTCTAATGACTTTTAAAGTACAATTATTATAATTTATTTTGTTAATATATATATGTTTCATAGAACTAATTAAGCTTTCATTTTCTTTCATTTATTTTAAATAAAAATTCAGTTGAAAGGAGTAAAGTAGGTTAAATGCAAAAGTATGACATTTTGGTGGGTTTCACAAGTTTTAAAAAGTTTTGGTAATGAAAGTATTCGGAGCCCTAAAACCAACATTTTGAAACTTTTTGCCCAACCCCTTTTCGGTTTTGGATGGTACAGAAATTTTCTGAAAATTTTTAAAAATTGCATTCAAAATTTCGTCATATTCCTGTAAGGAAAAAATTTAAGTTTAGCTTCAATATACTCTGTTTATAAGGAAACGGCCGGAATAAATTTTAAAAAACTTTCTAGTATGTAAATGTTTCGGATCAAACTGAAATTTTATAAGTTTACTCTTTGTGTTTAAGGTATATATTATGTTTCATAGAACTAATTAAGCTTTCATTTTTCTTTCATTTATTTTAAATAAAAATTCAGTTGAAAGGAGTAAAGTAGCTGTTCAAAGTACAATAAGCATGACATTTTGGTCGGTTTCACAATGACGTTCTTAGAAATGTTTTGGTATTATGAAAGTATTCAGGAGCCCTAAAACCAAACATTTTTGAAAACATTTATTGTACCCTACACACAAACCTTTTTCAGAGTTTTGGGATGGTACAGAGAACCTTTTCTGAGAAGTGTTTGCTTCAAAAATATGCTATTCTTTTAAAATTTTCGTTCATATTCCTGTAAGAGAAACAAAATTTAAGATTTAGCTTCAAATCAATGAACTCTGTTTATAAGGAAAACGGCCATGGAAAGTAAATATTTCAAACAACGTTTTGTGCGTAGTTATAAGTTAGAAATGTTATTCCGGATCAAACTGGAAATTTATTGTTCCATGCCCTACGTAAGTACATTCCAGTCTTTCTCCAAGTTTCAACAACCATCAATTCCGAAAACTGCATACTTATAGCAACAACGTTTAAAATATTTTTAAGGATTTCAGAAATTTCAGGAAAAATAACTGCAGTGCATTTTTTTTCCTTTTTATCTTTCCAAAAGTTTTGAAAGTTACGGTTTCAAGGGAGCTGAATTTATTGTTATTCCTTCAACAAAACAGTGGAAACTTGGGGAATTTATGTAGAATGTTTGCATGGGAGAAAAATGTCAGGTCTCTTAAAGACCGAAAATGGTATAAATTCTATTCTCCAGACAGTCACATAGAGTTAATGGTATTCTTAGTTATTATTTTAATAGGGATTGCTCTTCTTTTATTTTCTTTGAAAAATCAAATGATGATATCGGTATTCTAATCGGTATTAAGTACTATAAATGTTTTATTATCTTCATATAGTTCTGAAATATTATGATAATGTCAAACCGAGAGAATTGTCCACAATTATTAAACTGCAATTATTTGAACTGCAATTTATTTTCACTCAGCACTGCTCGGGCTGACAATTTTATTTTTTTAGTTTTAAGAAGAGCGATTGATATAGACTAACTTACGGTTTTGCTGTTCGAATAATTAGATTTTAGTAAAAATAATATTTGTTTGACACATTTATACGAATGTTTATTGTTATATATAGCTACAAATGGTACCCGCACGGTGTTTGCCCGTGCTGAATTTTAAAACGTGAGTTGTTCGTAAAGCTCGTGTCAAAATTTATTTTATGTTGAAATATTAAATGAACTTTTAAACATATCTTACGAAGTTTATAAGATATTTTTTCAAAGTTAATATTTTAGAATCGTCTTAGCCTGAGGATTAAAATGATATATTCGTTTTAAAATTTGGTCAATATCCGACGAACTATGGAATCTTAATTACTAAATCTGAAAATAATGTGTTCAAGCTTATAATTTTGGAATTAGTATACCCTGAACTTTACAAAAGTAGTTTTTTTTTTATTTTTATTTTAAAAAATGAAGCGGATGCGAGGATAGATAGATAAACGAAAATCGCAAATATTTTCCCATATCTCTGCTTGCAAGCCACTGACGGGACCCGGTCAGTGCGTTGGGGGGAAAACTGCAACGTAGGCGTAGCAAAAATCATTGGAAAATTAAAAAAAAAAATAAGAAAATAACTATCCGTTTAGGAGCAGTTCAGTGACATGCACACGCACAGACGAATTATATATACAAAGATAAGAGCATAATTAGGGGGGGGGGGAGTCTACGAAGAGCTATACACGTCATTTCAGTTCAAGGGGTCAAAGATAAAAATTTTAAAATTAATTTTATATTTACAAGGGTCAGTTTAACTTCCACTTATTTCTAAAATCACAACTGTCCCGAAATGCTTTATTGCATTAACAGTATAGCTGTGAATATCAAATATGTTCACTTATAATTGGGACCGTTCATAAATGATGCCACGCTTTTTACCATATATTTGACCCCCCTCCCCCTTTGTCACATGTCACGGTCACGCTATCTTGCATAAGCATGATGTCACACTTCTTGTTACCTTTTCCCCTCCCCTTGTCCCGATTCCTCACAATTTCATGAACACTCTTCCCCTCTCGAAGCGTGACATCATTTATGAATGATCCCATTGGACATTTTCTAAAAAAATATCCTTTTCTTTCTTTCGTTCTTTTTTTCGTTTTCGGAAATATGTTTTCAGCGAAAACTTTTTAAAGTAAAATTAATACGTGAAATTAAGTGTTCGTTCAACAGTTTTCGTAAATCGACAAGATGTCTGACTTAAAAAAATAAATACATAAATAAAAAATTAAAAATGCGTTCAGGCTTTTAAATACAAATTTTCCTAATGCTGAGAGATAACAAATAATATGCATAACATTTTTAATTATTACTTTTGGGAGTTCACTGTTCAAGAAAAGTCGAAGAGGGCAAAAAAAAAAAAAAAAGACAGCAAAATGGCTAAATATACTTGTGCTGATGGATTTTCGAAAACTTTATAGAACGATCATGCATAAACGTTAGGATAATCTGTCTTCTTTAGAACTTGAAATTTATCAAACTGTCGATAGTTTTAAGGTAAGAAAAAAGTAGGCATCCCTAAAGGATATTTAAGAGTCGCTGCAGACTCATTCAAGTCAAACGAAGAAAAAATAAATGGTGCTTATTTTCTTCTAGAAAATGAATCAGAAGATAGAGACTTGATGAATGGGCTTCGTACCTTAAACGAAAGCGATAAAAAGAACCTCATGCATATTATGCTGCCTAAATATTTTAACTTTAATCTTGAAATTGCTTTAATCCACAATATTTTTCTTTGCGGTGACAGTATTTCTAGAAGATGTGTCTACTATATAATAATAATAAGCAAAAAGCATTATGCATCAAAATACTTTGCGGCACAAGAAAAGGGATGGTTAATAGTTATACTTAAGTTCTCATAAAAAATGGCTTCGGTATCCTAGCAGTTAGGATGTCGGCCTTCGGACCGGAAGATTTAGGGTTCGATACCCGACCCCCTAAAGACCCATCATATACAATTGCTGCCTCAAATATCTTATACAAGTCTAGCCTACATTTCTTGCATACAGAAAAATAATACTCTTTATCATTTTTCTCATCTCAGCGCCAATTAAATGCAACATTCCGAATTGTGAGTGGAAAAATCTCTACTAGTATGGTTCAGACTCGGTACGCTGGTCGTTATATCAAGAAATGTCTTCCTTCACCTTGTTATATCGAATGTGACATAACGTATTGAACGAAATCCAATCATTTTTCTTTCAAAGGGCGTTATAGCGCATTGGAATGTTGTAGCACCGGTTTGCGTTGCAACGCGAGCTTAGTGTTTATCTTGCCAAATGAGTGATATAAGTCAGGGATCATTGATAAATTATGCCACGCTTCGTGGGGGGAGAGGGTTCGTGAAATTGTGACAAAGTGTGACAAGGGGAGGGGAGAGGGTAACAAAAAGTGTGACACCCTGCTTATGCAACATAGTGTGACATGTGACAAAAAGGGGAGGGGCTCCGTTGAAGTGTGACATTTTGTGACAAAGGGGGGGAGGGGGTCAAATATGTGGGAAAAAAGCGTGACATCATTTATGAGCGGTCCCTTAGACATATAATTTTTATATTTTTATGCAACTGAATTTTATTAAACACAGACATAAAAAGGCTTTTTATATCATACTGATAAAAGTCATCTTAGAAATATAACTTCACGTTAATTTAAAGCTCAAATGAGCATTAAAACGAAGACATATGTTTCGGGATTGCATGGAATCCCTTTTTCAATGCGACAGGGAGCTTCTCGTGAAGTTATATTTCTATTACTGTTTACTTGCACAAAGTTAAATTATTATTAAAAGTCATCTTGTTATATAAACTTCTCAGAAAAATACATTTATCGATTATTTTACCTTTTTTTAGTACTTTTACATTGCTTAACATCAGAAAAAAAGGAAACTTATCATATCATCTTGTCAACAAAAGAAACATTATTTGAGCAATAATACCATCTTGTTCCTTTTCCCTTTTTCCCCTAAGGAAAACGTTTATTCATGTTGAAAGCGCATCAATCACTCTCATAAACTACTCATCTGTCGAAACTTTATTACTTTCTTTCTTCTAAGGCTCTCACATTTTTGACACAAAAGCTAGATAACTAGAAGTAAAGCAGCTTTGCTATAAACTCTTTTCCTTTTATTCTGCTATTTGATTCAAAAAAAAAAAAAAAAAAAAAAGAACACTAGTATTTGAATCTGTATTTATGAGTGTTGATTTTTTCATCTCTTTACCTTCGTTTCTGGAGAGGAAAAAATGCCGCTGTCTTCAAAATGGAATACGGTCCGGCATTTAATCCCCTGTTAAAAGAGATGGCTCTTAAAAATAAGAAAGTCATTGTTAAGCCAACATTGCTTTAAAAATAATAATAACAAGCAGGTATGTGCCTGGATATTTTATTTATTTATTTTTAGAGCAATTTTAACTTAACAATGGGCACGTGCTGTTCTTAGTTTTAAGTACCGGTGCTTACATAAAAATTATAGTTACAGAAAGGAAAATTATTTTTTTCCTCCACTGCAATAAATTAAAAACGTATAAAGCAGTTTAAAGTTTAGAAATAATACAGGTTTTTTTTAACGGTTACTTCTTCCGAACAATAGTATTTGTGCAAAAATTAAGGAGCTATTTACCGCATAAGACGTCAGAACAGTTCAGAACTTGAGTAGTATGTTCGTCTCTTCAGAACAGGGGTAGAAGAGGTTTCATTCGTGAGATTCGGCTAGGGAGCATCAAAACAAGAAATATAGCGGACGAGTGGATAAATAATGGTCTTATAGATAGGGATATGCACGTGAAGTTTTATGAATCGATCATTGGTCGCATCAGAGATTCATTACGAGTTTTTGCTTCTCCATTTATTTCTTCTCTAAAACTGGATGCCGAATAGCGTTAACCAGTAGATAAAAATATTTTATAAGGCTTGTGAAAAAAAAATAACAATAATATTAATAATATTTGTGAGGACCAAACTTGCTTGGGAGCTAAACACTGGGGGTTCCGTGTCAGGCCGACCACTTGACCGGAACATCTGCTTCTGCACCCCAGGGCCCTTCGTCTCGAAAGCTGGGATGGACGCACTAGGCAATGGCCCCCAAAAGGGCTGAGTTAATTTTTTTAGTTTACAAATAATATTAATAATACTACACCGTAAAAACATGTTGCCCGAAAATATCTGATCATCCACTAAAAAGCATATATCCACAGTCTGAGGAAAAATGATTGAGAATGAAAAACAAGATACTACGGATACCTAAAAGGGAAAAGCAGAATAAAAAACAGATAAACCCTTTCATATTGCTTCATCCAACTTTTTGACCACACGCGGAAATTTTGCCTTCAATAATATTGATGTTAAAAATGAGCATTTAAAAAGCATGGTGTATTTAAGAGTTACTATATACTAAATGATCCAGAGAGATGAAATGCTTGGAAGGCAGCATTCACCGTCGACATGTTTTTAATATAATACTTCCCATTCGTGGAACGGCCATGCAATTGGAGTAAACACGAAACGAAATATAATTTTCCGTTGATGGGCTTATTTTAGAATCGGTATTGACGAGTACACGGAGAAGAATCATTTATTCATCACTAGTTAAACAAATATTTTTCAAAGAATGAAATCATAGAAGCTAAGAGAAAAAATCATTTCTTTCTTACAAACTATTGTAATGAAAAATACATTACTATCAGAAATAATGAACAGTGTTCTTTTACATTGCTTTTCATTGTCTAGAAAAAGTAAATTCAATAAATTTACAGACGAACGAATGTAGTTGCTGCTTAAAAAAATCCTGAAACAATAGTAACCACTAAGAAATGTACTGATAATAGTTTTTAAAATATTCTTTGGCAATCTACTGAGATGTTTCAAAATAACAGGATAATAAATGAATCATATTATTTTTAAATAAATGTGTTTCGCTAAAAAATGTATTTTTTTTACGTAAACAAGAATTACATGTTTTTCATTCACAGTTAAAAATGCAACTTGCAACGCAAATTTTGTAGCGTGAATGCTTGATTAGTATTATTGGTGAAATTGGGCTTTAAATTGAAACAAATTGTTATAGGATGTTACAAAAAATAAAAATAATAATTTTTAATTATTTTTTTGCCTTCTTTCTTATTTTAATTTTAACTCCCCTCCTCCCCTTCCAAATGTTTTACACATTATAGTTTTTGCTGTTTCTCTCTCAGAAAAAAAAAAAAAAAACCTTTTAACTACACACAGGAATAAATCAAAGGTTTTTAAAATGTAGTCATAAATTGTAGTTCACAAGTAATTCCCGATTTTTTTTGTTTTGTTAAAATCTTTAATTATTTTACCGTTTCCGTAAACAGAACATCTTAAATACGAAGGGTAAGGTATCACATCCAATTATAATGCGCAGAACCTAATTTAATTCAACAGAAAATCTTACTAAATTCTGTTTCATTGGTCACTTTTTGTCGATGAAAGCCACGATTTTTTTAATTCCAACCAAAGAGAAGAAGAAAAACGAAGCTAAAAGATTTAAAAAATATATAATTTTTAATTTTAATGTAAGTGCATTCTAATATAAATTTTTAATATGCGATGCACGTATATTCCATATTAGTTTCATTTACAAAATAGTCATGTGAATATAGGCTTATTTCAGAAAGCCGCGACTACCACTTTAGAACGATTCTAATCGGCTGACACTCAATGATGGACGACACTTTATGAAGCTATATTTTTATGGTGCCCCCTTCCCCCTTCTGATGGTGAAGATTTGAGATCAAAGAATCATTAGCAGGAAAACCAAAGAAAAAGTACGCAGCTGGTGCGTTCCTTTTAAAATATTAACATGGGCCGTGGTAGGGTGCATAGCTTCGGCTCGGAGGATCTCGGGTTCGATATGCGAGCCTCTGAAGACCCATCGTGTACACTTAGGGATACGTGCATATAAAATCAGTGGACCCTGAAGTCCCGAGGCAGTTCCGAGGGTACCAGGGTGGGTTGGAGATTTTCCCTTCCCCTTCACTCTTAGGTCAAAAAAGGAAGGTGGCGTCATCTGGTGTCATCCAAATACATAATGAGCCAAGTCGTACTTCCAACGTTGTGGTGCTCATCTATAAAAGGAAGGCGCTCCTTACTGCCTTAATTCCGAGTCGCTCTCAAAGGGGAGCCTGGATATCCAAGTAGCATTAGAAACAACATGAACAAATTGTTAACATGCCTCATCCATATTTCTCCTTACAGCCCCATTTCGAAGAAATAGAAGTCATTCGATAGTAGTACTAATACAGTAAACAAAGTTTAAAATATCGTTCAATTTCCCTTCTTGGAAACAAATTAGTATCTGCTGGTAATCCGAAGAACCAAACGAAAAATAAATCCAAACTGAAGTTTACGTCCTGCAGTTAACAGTAAATATGACAACACTAAGTCTTAATTATTTTTTAAAATGTCATTCAAATAGCTTAAAAATTGTTATAACATTCAGTTCTCGAGTTCTTTAATTACACACTCAATCCAGATAGCAAAGGAGGAAAAAACCCTATTATTTCCGGTTCAGTAATGCATACAGAAACTCTTTTCTTAAAAACAACAAAACGTTAAATGTATCTGCGACCTTATTAGAATTCTGGAAACAAGAAAAATTGTAATTTTCTTGTCAAAATCTGAAATGAAAATTGAAACGAACATTTATTTTAGAAACCTTGCTCAGTGAAAAGAAATAAAAAAGCAGCACAGTCTAACTACTTATGCCTAGAAACATTGTCTGAATATTGAACGTTGTTTTAAATAGATTCAGTCAATGCACTTCAACTGTATAAAACTCTCATTAGTTCCTGGAAGAATTTTTTTTCAGCTATCGATTAAAAAAAAACTTTGTTTGCAGAATTTTTGACGGTGCTTTTTTAGTTTATTTATTTCTAGCGGCCACATTCATTTAATTTCAGAAATTTTTACTTTGTTCTGCAGTGTTATATGTAGAATTATTCAAAATCTTAATAGCTGAAGATAGTGAAAGCACTGTATTAGAAATTGCATAAGATAACACAAATGTTCTGTAATGATCTAATTAATATTGATTCAAAATCAAAATTAACGTTTAAAAGATTAGTCTTTACTAATACCGATTACGCTAATGTATTTTAAAGGAAGTGCAATAAAAACATAAACGTTTACATTGATCTAATTTACACCTTAACCTTCGATTTCTTTTCAAGAATTTTGGGCCGGAAACTTAAAACAAGTTCGCGCAGCCTTCGAGCTATTCGGGAGTGGTTGCCCGATCATCGTACGCGGGCTATGCCCTTAATATTTACGTTTAGTCCGATCATCGTTCACGGGCTATGCCCGTAGTTGTTGGTTAAGGGGTTAATCCATTGAGTAGGGTAGGATGGGGTAAAATGGGTCACTTGATAAAAAACTCAAAATAATAGAACTTGAAATTGAAATTTTTAAACCAATATTTTTTATGTTATATTTCAATGTGTTGGCAACATTTTTCATTCTAAAAAAAGTTAGGTTCTTAAATATGGCAACACACAAAAATATTTTTTTAATTTTTGGATGATAGTGTGCTAAACATGGTTTACCAACTTCTGAAAATCTCAATATTTTATCAAGTAAGAACTCAAATTTAAAGGATTTCTGCACAAAGAAACTTTGAAGAACAATTACAGCCGAGCATGTAAAAAAAAATAAATATTGAATTTTTTACACCAGTTTTTCTTGGATGGGGTAAAATGGGTCATGGTTAGGCTTAGCTAGTTCTATATTCTATTAGTGTCTTAAAATTTACTATGTTGCACCTCACTTCAGAAAAATCCTAAATTTAAACAGTGTACGTTGTTTATTTTATTGAAATTAAATTAAATTTTTTTTTTTAATGTTTTCCTTAAAAAAGATCATGTTGATGTGGTAGAGAGACGGGATGTTGTTGAAGTGTTATGTGAACCAATATATAACAATCTAGAACAACATTATTTAAACATTTCAATGTAATTATAATTCAAAATGTTGCTAAATATGTTACTTACTTTTTTTTTTCAATTTCAAAGTAATAAATAACTGTTTTCAGCATTATTTTGCATTATGACCCATTTTACCCCACGATGGAGTAAATCAGGTCACAACTATATAAGCTGAGTTAAACTATTTCATAATTAAAAAATAAATATTAAAATGGCATAAAATGGATCTAAAGGAGTTCAATATCAAGACGCAATTGAAAAGAAATGGGAAATGTTTCTGGTTTTGTTGCTATGAAACTTTAAATATGAAAATAGCTAAAAATGACCCATTTTACCCCACCCGACCCTACTGAATTAGTTGATTTTTATGCCCAGGTGGGTAAAGACTCCATTGCGCAGACACGAAGCGAATGTTTGCTTCGTTACCTTCTTCCCTTCTCAAACAGTATTGGATGTATAATATCATGCAATCATCTACACACCAACAAGACGTAAGATATGCAAGGAAGGTACGTAAAGTGCGAATAGGCTTCTACGTGTAAAACGTAAAGCAGCCAGCGAATGCGCGACTTCTCTCGTTTCGTAAGTGATTTCTCGCGTGTATAGGGAACCTTACTCCTACTCACGTGGGATCCACATTTTCCATTTCACATCGCAAAAACTTGAACTTCCGAACTTCATTATTTTTCTGAAATCGCAGCTGGACTTCGTTTTTTTCTCAACTATTTTTTTTTTCAAAATAATAATTTTAAATCGAAAATTGAGTATTTCACTACAGAAACTTGCCAAATAAATGATAAAAAAAAGACTCTAAGTAGGAAGAAAAGTATTTCACAGTAGAATGTTTAAAAAATTACTTGTTAAAAAAATAAATGTTTAAAAATTACTTATGGTACAATAGCTCTGAGTAGAAAATAAAGTAGATTTCACACGTAATTAACCTTTAAACTTATTTTGCTAATCTATCTGCAATGCTTTTCATTGCTTTGCTTGGTGATGTAAATAAGCAGCACTTAAAATATGATATGTTTGGCGCAAATGAAAATATTATAGCTGGCTCTTAAAAATTTTCCCTGGCTCCTAAGATTTTCGCATTTTTGTCGTACTCTGCCCATGGGACGGATTTAATTTGTTTCTATATGGATCGCTACTTTTCGCCTCCACTCCCCTTCCCTGTTAGCACTGGCCTTAGGGATGCCCTCCCCCATTCCTCGAGGTAATGGGGGTAGTAGAATCCACGAATTTTACATGTACGTACCCCCAAGTATACATGGTGGGTATTCAGTGAGTCAGGTAAAGAATACCCGACCTTCTTGTTGGAAATCCGACATCTTAACTGCTAGGCTACCACTCCGGGGGTGGCGCAAACATCAACGCCTGCTTCTTAAATTCAGATGACGAGTCGGCCTCGTCCATTGTAACTTCTCCCAGAAAGCAGATGACGAGTCTCACTCGTCAAATGTACCCAAAGGGTTAATATTGAATAGAAATAAAAATTAAAATATTTCGATAGCTATTATGTCCTAATATTTCAAATATATTTTCAATAATAAAACTGTAACTTGTAACGTAAGAAAAGGGCTTAATATGTCATTTTATCCACGTGTTGTGATAGTTGCTTTGGGAAATGAATTTTTTGTAACACGTTGTGTAGACCCTGTCGATGTGCCCGTGATGAATTTTTCTAATCTTTTCACATTAACTACAACCGCAAAACCAGGTAGTTTTCTACTTCATCCACCGATGCCGTTTCCCAGCATTGGCGGATGGCATAACTGTACTAACCTCGTGGTACATTCATATACCTTTACCGATATCAAACGAAAATTTTAACGCACTTCATTGGTTCACCATAATTTAAGAACCACTTGTGTCGACTTTGTGGATTTTTTTTATGGCATCATTGAAATTGGGTTACAAGAAAATATTGTAGTTACTTTTATCGGAACGCCGACGAGCCTCTTCTTTGCAGATAAAAGTTCATTATCACCGCACTAATCAGACTTCTTGCCGAGGAGCTAAAAATTAATTTTCAACCATTTCACGTTATATTAGAGCCACGACGATAGCCAAATACTGCCTCAGTTTTTGCAAATTTAGTTGCAAACGTTTGCCGTCGATGAGGTACTCGACGAAACAAAACTATATATGAATATCGTAACGTTACTGTCATTAGTTTACTTACATTTCATTTCGGTTATAATGAACTTTTATTCCACTTCTAGACAGGCTAAAGTTCATTATAACGGATAGCTTTCTAACGGGCTATTGCGGTTGGCTAGAACTTGACTCTGCAAAAACACCCAAATGAAGCCTATTCATTTGTATGTTTTTGCATCTAGAAGCTTCACTATCGCATTGAAAAAGGGATTCCAACCAATCCCGAAACATATGTCTGCATTTTAATGCTTATTTTTGCATATCTTTACTGCACACGTGCTTAAATATAAGTACACTTAAATAAATTAATTTTACACAAAGCCAAAGCAATTTAAGGTAAAACTTTTAACACGTGCTAACAATAATACCTCTTTAAAATATGAAAAGGAAATTAGCAAACAATTATTCCAGTAATTCAATGGAATATTTTATTTATTCAACTAAGTGGGGAAATAATCAAAGTATTTCCACACTGACAAAATAAACTCAGCTTTATCTTCCATTATAAATATGGAAAACGGGTCCACGTGTCTTGTCTTATATGCCTAATAACAAATTCCGACTTTTTTTTAAAGCTAGTTTTTCCAGGCTAAATTCAGCTAATTAAATTGTTTATTCTCTGAGATTAAAATCCGGTTTTTTTTTAAAGAAAATGTTTTATTCTGTATTACAGTTGAAAAGCAATCCATGATCGCTAGCTATCCAAGGCATAAAAAAACCTATTCATATGTCCACTACTATCTTATAAATATGGGTTGCAAATGTTAAAACCAAGCCTATTTTTCCTTTAAAAAGCGTTAAAATTTTAAAATTTATTAAAATAATGTGGGTCATGTTTTAATGAAACAAAAATGCAAGGGTTATACGAGCTATGATATCGATATGACTCTACATTATATCAAAAAAGTGTATATTCTATGCAACTGAATACATGACTTTGAGATGTTTTTTTTAACTTTTACAGAACGCAAAAAATAACAGCGATAATAAAAAGTTTAAAACATTACATTTTAAACCGTGGTTCACTGAAATTATACTCGTTTTCCTGTTTTAAGCGGATTTGCGAGAAAATACTGGCGTGTCATACTCTTTTGGAGGGTGGGGGCATCATTTGTTGAAGCTGCCAGGTAGTTTGTAATCTCCGTTGTAAAAAATGTTAAATTATAGATAAGAGAAAATTAACCTTGTCGTGTTCTACCAGGTTCAAAAGATTAAAATCCATTACAAGAAATGAAAACATGAGTAGAAACATATTTTTTCGTAATTCAAGATATTAGCTGCGTATGGAGTAAACGAATTCAATAGAAGTTAAACAATTTAAGACACATTTTATTTTATCTGTAGCAGAAATATAATATGTAGATGAAACTTCTAAGAAATTTGCTGCGCACCGAATCCAATAAATTTGGTAGTGAGACATAAGTCGTTGTAAGTCGCAGTTTTCTTTTTGAAAGTATAGTTAAAGTATATCTTGTTTGTGTATTTATTTTTATTAACAAACAACTAAATAAAAATCTGTTGAATCTAAAAACTTTGAAATGCATTTACATAATTACAAGTAATACTTGCAACGAGTAGAGCAGAAAATTAATTTTTACAGTGAGGAAGCAAATAATTTTAACAATGAGAATAATTTTCACTATAAGAAAGCAAAACATCCATATGTAAAAAAGACCACTCCAACTGCACGCAATTAATACGGTTAGTCCTTTTAGATTAAACGCCGAGTTTCTGTGCATTCATAAAGATATACTCGCACAAGTGTGTGTATGTTTAATTTGCGAACTAAAATTTAAAAAAAAGTCGACAGCTTGATCATTATTTCGTCAAAGCCACGAAGAATGATATGGGAAACAGAAACTCATTTCACGGTTCTTTGCTTTCGCAATGTTACCGTGAAAGTGTGTTTCAGATAACTCCATAAAAACAATTTAGTATAATTTGAAAAGTAAAGGTAAGCTGAAGTATTTGGTAGGTTTTAACTTGGAAAGTTTTGAAATATAATTTTAATATATCTGTACTTGAGAGCTATAGTATCGTAAGTCCAGTTTCCATTTTTTTGCGAATTTATATTTGAGGAGCAAACAGTCAAACCGTGTTTTCTTCAAAAAATAAAAAAATAAATAAATAAATAAAATAAAACTAAAGTTACTGGCTTTTCTTGGAACTAGTCATTAACTAGTGCAAAAGTATGTTGTTATTTGTAACTTGTTTTGGTTACAAATAACAACATACTATTGTACTAGTTGATGAGGAGTTCAAAGAAAAACCAGTAACTTTAATTTCCTTTTTTTGGGGGGGAGGGGAGAAAACACGGTTTGACTGTTTGCTCCTCATTTAATGGACATACAGAGTACCGACCAGTGGCGTAACAAAGGGGGGGGGGGGGCGGTGGGGGCGGTCCGCCCCGGGCGGAGCTTTTTTGGAGGGCGGCAAAAGATTCGGATTGCCTTACCAAAGTTCGCCCCAGTACGCAGACTCTTTTTTTTTTTTTTTTTTTTCAGTTCTTTTCGTCGCAAACAAGGCAAAGTTTTCCTGATGACAGATAATTCGCACTCAAAGTCACTTCAGAACATAACCTCCTAGTTTGTTTTTTTCATTCCAAAGAATTCCTGCAAGCGACAAAGGCTTCCGCTTTTGTTGTACCTCCTAGGAGGTATACATTTTGTTCCCGTAATAAAGTCCGGGTTTCTTGGGATGACTCTCAGAGCTTAGAACATACCGTAATGGTTTATGGTCTTATAAGTTCCAGCGGGATAGTAGAAGTTCTTCGCGGTCAAGACCCTGGCATTTTCTGGCCTTATCCGACGCCGCCGGCATCAATGCAAAGTGAACAAATATCATTGTCACCTAAAGATGAATGACTAGGTTATTTAATAAAACTTCTACTGGTCCCAGTGCTCGTCCTTCATTTTCGTTTTATCAGTTCAGGTTCAGAGTGACATGAGCCAAGGTCCAGTCTCAGTCTGTTTTTTTCTACGAAAATTGTGATCCAGCGCAAGGAAAGAAAATTTTGAATACACTCCTCAGAGATAAAACAGAGACAACCAATTTCTCCTCTAAAAGGAAGCAACAGGCAAGTTATACTATAACATTTATTTACCGTAATTATCGGTATATAGCCCACATCGTTGTATAGTCCGCAGGAAGAAAAAATTCTTCCAACAAAATTAAGTTCGGTGTATAACCCGCATCCTCGTATAACCCGCACCCAGAAAAAAACATGGGATGCACCCCTAGAAAACAATACATTCGCCTGTAGCTCCAGAGCCCCAATCTGCTTTGCACCATTGCTTCAAAAGCTACGATTTATTTCTGTGCATTTTGTTTTGCAGGAAAGGATATTTCGATATTTTTGAACGGTACTAGTTGTTTTTTTAATAATACTTTTTTTTTTTTGAATTTCATGTATTGCCCGCATCGTTATATTGCCCGCAGGTAGTAAAAAAAGAAGTTTTTTCGTAGATAACCCGCGGGCTATACACAGATAATTACGGTAGTTCTTTTTTTTTTCTTTCTTTCCTTTTTCAAGGAGCAATTCGTATTTCGAGCAAAAATGTATATAATTCATTCATTTAAATACCTTCTTTTGTTTTTATTCATTCTTTGTTTTCCCAGTTAAAAATTAACAACACATTAAGCCTTAGCAGGTAACAGAGGTTTTCAAACTGGGCGCCACGTCACCCTGAGGTGCCAAAGCGAGAGGTAGAGGCGCAGTGCCGCCGACACAGGGGTGCCACCAGAAGGGGGTCATGGCGCAGACTGCGCCATTGAAATTTGAGGAGGGTCATCGTTTTTTGGGGAATGCTTCATACCTTTTTAACGAGGCACACCATCGTTCGAAGGGGAGACCCTATTATATTAAATGCGCTTGTTACATCAAATGTTTGTTTTTAAGGGAACAAACAACTGCAATAGTTACAGTTAAAGTAATTCGCTAACTTAAAATACAGGTTATAATATTTAACTTTTATGTTATTACCGGTTTACTTCTGTGGCTTCTTTTTTATCGGAACCGTACAAATATACAATTATATATATGTATATATATATATATATATATAAATATATATATATATATAGGGCCTATTGGCGTTGATAAAAGTTTCTTGTAACCGTGAAACTAGTGCAACTGCAGAAAAAAAGCAGTGAGAGAGAAAAATTTATCTGTAATAATAGCAATAACAGGAATCCCTGTTTTGTAATATCCGCAAAAACAGGAGTTTTATTTTTTTTTTTTGGCTTTGACGTTTTCTCCTTTTATCTCTCAACATAAGTAGTGTTAACAGTTAACTATAGGGTAACTTTAATTATATTACATGCTTTAGAATCTGCCTATTTTAAAATTATTTCTAAATTAAGGTTTTCAAAAATATATAACACAATTTATCTCAATATAGCACAATAGCTTGTTACCTAAAGTGGGTAGCCAATCGAACATGATGATAGTATTCAACCAAAACTTTTTATTCGGATTTATAGCAGTCAATTGATTTTTTTTTTTTTAAATTGAAAAAGTTGAGCACTGACTGCTTTTCCGATGCAGCTATCAAAAATATGTCTTTCTTTAAAAATTTAATAAATATGTGTTTATCCAACACCAAATTTATTAATAATCTCCAGTACTCTCCCTCAGCGAGTTTTTTTTTTTTTCAACTGAAGAATATAACGCAGGCGCTTAGAATTCAAAGTCATTTTCAGCACGGTTGTAGTACTTACAGATTTTGCTGTTAGCTCGTGCTTTATATTGGCTGTTACCACATAAAAACATTTTTTAAATGATGCTTCAAAGATGCATAATTTATCCAGAACAACAGCAGGGGAGCGGGGGGGGGGGGGAGAGATAGCCGAAAAAAGGAAACTAGATAATAAAAATTAATTATGTTGTAAAACCTAAAATATTTTATATAAATGACGAAAAATAAATTTTTTAAGTAATGTTTATATTAATTTACTTTCTTAACAACTCGTATAATTAATTCGAAACTTAGATTTCCCGATATTTAATGATTTACTTCTCGAACTTTATTTTTTTTCCTCC
This sequence comes from Octonoba sinensis, assembly GCA_038502835.1. Taxonomy (NCBI): domain Eukaryota; kingdom Metazoa; phylum Arthropoda; class Arachnida; order Araneae; family Uloboridae; genus Octonoba; species Octonoba sinensis. The sequence continues at coordinate 47,487,436 of CM076603.1, forward strand.
AGAAATAGTGCTTGATCCCAAAGTAATGTTCGTCTCAGTAATTGAGGATGTCCGTAAGAGCAGGGGAATCCAACCTTTCACACTTTGAGGAACCCTTTAAGCTTACCGTTTTCTTGAGGGTACATCTTGATCAAAGAGCAGAAAAAATAATATATCAAAGCTTTACCCTTCTCAAATTAAATATATATATATATATATATATAGTGTTGCATTTGACTTTTATCACGAAACAAACATCTTAATAAGATAATGGATGGTAATATAGCTAATAAGGTTTTTTTTAATACATGAGGCTCAATAGATTTGTTGCGGGGTCATTAAAAACCGTCCGCGTAATAATAGGAGAGTTCGTTTAGAAGGGCTATTTTCGTTATAGCAAATTATTAGCTATATATTTTAATTTTAATTATATTTCGTGAGAAGCTTCTATTTTTTTACTGCATATAAAGGAAATAAGTAACTAAGAAATGTTGATAATGATGCAACAGAACTCATTTTGATTATGTAATATTTTTTAAAAAGCAACATACTCTCGGCAACGTTTCGTTTCTAAGTTTTGATAAAATTGTTAGAGCAAAAAATTATTTATAGCAAAGTTCATTATACAATTACCCTTTAGCTATATACTTCATTTAAATTTATAAAGAAATGAAATGCTTCTTTTTTTTTTTTTTAAATAAGGGGAAAAAACACTCGAAAATGTCTCCTCTACAACAAAATCTTCATCATAGAATGAACCGTTATTTGTTTAATCAAAGTGAAGTAAATTTTTTCTCTTGTCTACGTTCTATTTTTCACTTATTTGAATTAAGTTAAATATAAGTTCTACTTAAATTAAAATACAAATAAATTTTGCTACAACAAAAAAAATTAAAAAAATTTCATTCGAAAGCTTTTAATACATTTCTCATTCGCTCAGCATAATGTAAAGAAGAATTTCCTATATTGTCATGATAGATACGCTTAATAGTTTATTATTAACAAGACTGATAGGAAACTGTTCGTGGCCTTTCCGATTTAACTAAGGCAAGCGTGGATCTAAAGGAGTTTACTGGTGTCATACCTTCCTCTTGACATGACCAAACCATACGAACCTAAAACTACGTTTTTAAGACCTCTAAAATTTTCTGAGCAGTGTCTGAATCCCCTAATGTCTCCAAATATAGATTGAAATTACGGTTTTGGGCATCAATTTCAATGAATTTGCAGAGACAAGTACTTGAACTCCTCTTATCTAGTCTAAAATTACGCGTTTTAGATTTCAATTTCGAAATATTTCTAGGTCCCTACCCCAAACTCTTGTTTTCTCCAAAGTCATGAAAAATAGCCTAATATAGCATTTGTAACGCTTAAATTTCGAAAAATTTTCGGGGGAGAGCCCCCGAACCCCCCTATTGTGCGTCAGTCTTACATAATAAAGTTTATACTGTTTTTCCGAATGCAGTCCCCACCTCTATCTCCCTGCTTAATAAAATCATCCGCTTATAAAATGATTTAAAGAAACGGATTCACATCTATGTGAAACCTTTGTTATAAGCCACCGCTTTTAAAAGTAAAGATTTCAGATACTTTAATCCATTGATCGCATGAAATAAGTCAAAGTCATTAGGAGCTTTTCATATCAAAACATGTACGAGTTGCGATGCTTAATCTTTTCATTTTGGGACCATACCCCTTTATTTCACATTCAGCAGTATTTAACTGATTAACAGAGCGATCATATTTTCAAATCAGATGAGATGTGCGTGCATGTACACGTGAAAAAAAATGGTATCACCAATCTCATAAACCCCCCCCCCCCCCCCTGTTTTCTGACTTCGGACGACTTTGTTCTCGACACTGGAAAGGGGCGGCACTTGCGTTATTCGCCCCGGGCGCCACTAGGGCTAGTTACGCCACTGGTACCGACGACAAAGCCATTAGCTACATGAGGGTTCCGAACATTTGAAGCTGCCATCGGACACCTTTATTCTAAGGTTTTCACGGAAAAGACAAGTCTTACAATAAAACTATTATTTTTTAACTGCATCGCAAAAACTCGAAAAATGGACTTAAGATACTATGGCTCTCAGATATAGATATTATTACTACTACCCGTTTCCTTGTGAAAAAGTACTAAATTGAGTTTATATTGATTTTAACTTCTTTTCATTAAATAGTGTACACTTTTGATTCTAAACAAGAATACCTGCAGAACGGATGTGTTATTTTGATTGCTACAAATTAATGCATAACTTTGCAAGGTTTGGTTTTTAGGGGGCATTCATAAATGATGTCACGCATCGAGGGGGAGGGGGTTCGACAAAGTGTGATAGTTTGTGACAAGGGGAGGGGAGGGGGTAACAAGAAGTGTGGCATCTTACATTTTGATTTCTATAAAAATATATAAAATCAGCAAATTAAATCCATTTTATGCTGATGTAATATAGCGTGACATGTGACAAAGGGAGTAAGGGATCCATAATGCAAACTACGGCCCATACTGTACGTAGCATCAAGGCCTTCACAGACTACCCCCATACGTCTGGGTGCGACCACAGCGCTGTCCTCCTTTGTACCTCCCATAAACTCTCTGACACTTGACAAACCAGAACCGGCCGTAAGGAGCGGACTGGCGAGCGTTGCCTACTTGCTTTACCATGCCGGAGTCACAGTCATACATACTACAAAGTATGCTTTACGTCACCTGGCACGGATAGTGCTATTTTAGTCGCCTCTTACGACACGCATAACAATGCTGGGGCTATTCTATCATCCCCGGCCACCAGAGGCGGACTGAGAAGAAAATTCGGCCCGGGCATATATCAAAAAGACCGGCCCTTGGGGGGAGGGGGGGAGACACTACCAAGGAATGGAAAATGAACGCTAATCATATATTATGCATCCACCCACCCCCGAAAATTTTTGAAATTTACTCAATGACAACAACGAGTTTTAATAGCATTTTAAAAAGAATTTTGGGTTTCAAAATTGCAGGTAGAGTTGACGAATGAACATGAAAAATTATATTTTTTTATATACCTTTTACCTCACCCCCCCCCCCCCTCCGCTCTCTAGTTACCTCCATAACTGAAATTGTCAAGAACAACTTATACTATACCCAAGGCTTACATTTTGAATCACTATAGGCACAACTCATTTTTTGAGGGCTCCTCACGCAACAAAAATTTTTTAAACATAACGTTCGGTATGTGTTAACGCAAAAACTAATTTACTTTTCAAATTTCAAAAAGTCACACCAAAATTTGGGGGCCCCCAAAGCGCAAAAACTAATTTGTTTTTCAAATGTCAAAGAGTCAGACTAATATTTGGGAGCCCCCAACTTGCAAAATGATTTTGTTTTTAAATTACAAAAGCAGATTTTACTCCGTTGCACTCTCTGAAGCCCGGATTACGGCAAAGTTTTGGTTCCCGTTTTTTTTCATTAACATTTCAAAAGCTGTATACTTTATATTAAAAAAAAGATAGATATTTTGCGACTGGCCCACCGGGCATTTGCCCGTGTGCCCGCATAGCCAGTCCGTCGCTGCCGGCCACCGTACAGGGTAGGGGGTATGTTGAAGTGTGACAAAGTTGGGGAAGGGGGTCAAATATATTGAAAAAAGTGTGACATCATTTATGAACGGTCCCTTAAGAGAACGTTACTATACATCCCCCTGTCTCAAGCAGTCATGACGGCGCACAATCTGTGCGCGTTTTACCCAGACACTGAAACTTATGTGTCAGTGGAGAAACCAGTTTTCTCCTGGGTGTGCTTTTTCTCCTGTTTACTGGTACATATTCTGTACTAGGTGAAAGGTGAAGAAATGCGCAATAGATGATGTGCATTATTAGCACAAAAGATCATGGGCTAGAGTATATATGCACACTTGAATTTTCATTCGGCGAGGTTATTTTCTTAATTGAATTGCAGCGTGTTGTTTATTAATTTCAATAAGTTCTGTTGTTTTACTTAAATTCAAGTTTGAAGTAATTGCATACAGAAGACTTACTGCATTTCATTCTAGATCATCAACCTGGGATTGGCAATATAACAAAACCATGGGTTCTAAGCAGATTTTAACCTCTAAAATACCTACCTGATAGCGTCCTTCTATGCCTACGCCCTGCTATGACACATTGTCTAGAGCAGCGACTCTGAAATTGTGTTCCGCGGAACCCTGGTGTTCCGCAGAGCTCACTCAAGGGTTCCTTATTAAACTCGCAAACTTTCCTTTTCTAACATTTTAGAAAGTCATTGAAAAAGCAATGAGATTTCGATCAGGCGTTACGATTCTTAAAAGGAAAAAAAAAAGAAAAGAAAAAAGAAGAAGAAAGTTTACTGACCTTCGCTTTCATTTCGCAATTTGGATAGTCGATGAAAATGCAACTGTTCGACGTCGCATTTAAATGATTAGAAATTAGAATAGGAATATCATCATGTCAGTCTTTACCATTCGGCTAACTACGTAAGTGCCCGAGACGGAGTTCTTAGCCTATGTGCCTACAAAAAATACATGGCACATGCTGTGGCCTGCAATAAAGTTAATCATGGTCCCGACCATGATTGAGAGTTACCATTCAAAAAAAAAAAAACGCCTAATGAAATATATCTGCTGTAAAAACAAGCAGTGTACCACTCAGCTTATTAAGAGTTCCTTCTACAATTTAGTTTCAATTTTATTATTTAAAGTTGGTCCACGAATGTTTTGTTTAACTATTAATTAAAAGATAATAAATAAACTAATTAAAAGATTAAATTGCATTAAACGAAAATAAATATCATTTGAATGAAACTGTCATTCCTTTAACAAATTGTCTATTTTCAGTGTGTGGCATTAATACCATACTATTGAAGAAAGTAGGGGTTCCGCGAGAACAGTCGGTCTTAATAAGGGTTCCACGCGTTCAAAAAAAGGGAAACGCTGGTCTAGAGCATTATACATTTGATGTCACTGCGACACAGGCTAACATGACTATAGTGGTGTCGATAGTAGCCGTTGAGTTTGCACGTGAGTTTTTCTTAAACACCGAAGTTGCAGTATGATTGCAAATGTGACGCGCGCACGCGTTTTTGTCGCTTATGCCACTTCGATATCTAAGCACACGGTCGCAGAGCGACCTGGAATTAAGGCAGAAGGGTGCGCCTTCCGTTTCAATATGAACACCAACGGTGGAGATACACTTGGCTCATAATGTACTTGGATGACACCAGATGGCGCCACCACAAATGCGCCACCTTCCGTTTTAGACTTAAGGGTGAAGGGAAAATCTAAACCCACCGGTACCCTCGGAACTGCCTCGGGACTTCGGAGTCCACGGATTTTACATGCACGTATCACCAAGTGTGCATGGTGGATCTTCAGCGGCACGGGTATCGAACTCGATATCCTCCGATCCGATATCCTAGCCACTAGGCTACCACGGCCCACGCGCGCGCGTTTTTTTGCTAAGCTGCAAACACCAGGTTCATGTCAATGTTTTTAACGCAAGAAGTATTTCTATCAATATTTTGTGGTCGGTATTTTTACGCTATCGATGATTTTTTTTTTGAAAGGACAAGAATAATCAGCAATTGCAAATATACTTGTGATAATTTAGTATTTCTAGCAGTAGCAGCATTAAGGTAGTATTGAATAATCAGTAGTAGTGAGATTATTTTTATTTGAATAAATTTCTCTTAAGAGCGTTCCCCCCCCCCCCCCATCTTTATTTTACAATTACTTAGCAAAAACGTTGATTTTTATTTAATTTCTGTAAGCAGACAGTTTTTCACCGGGTCTACACCAATAAAAATCACGGAATAAGCTTCATCTGGTGTAGTTTAGCACCATTGATGCACTTAAATCAAAAAGTGTTTTAAACTCGTGTAAGTAACAGCAAACGACATCATTAAGCAATATGAATAATCCTAATTATAAACTAATATTATACATCTCAAGGTCAGAATTACTCACTACGTGTTATTGATTACATTATTGCACGCAATGCTACATTTCTCAAAAAATACTTCAGAACGTGACAATTAAAATTAAATTTACAATTTAACAAAAATAAAAGGCACAACTACTGCAGTTTGAGTTCAGAAAAGCCACTAATAACTTTTGATAAGTATACATTTTTAGAAGACATTGCAATAAATTTTGCGGTAAATTTCAATTGTGAAAAACGGAGAAAAAAGTGAAATAAACTTCAGTACCGGCTGTAAAAGTAAGGCAACAAAACAAGCAGTTTATAGTTTTCCAAATGGAGACAATTTCGCGTAATCAAGCTTAGAAACGTTCTCCGGCGTTACCAATGTGAGAGCTTAGAACTGTCAATGATAAATGTTATGGACATTTCGACAAGAATAGTGGAGACATCTATTGATTGAAAGTGAATTTAATGTTTAAATGAATTTACGTGTTAGGGGATTTACGCAGTACAAAAACGTTACTAAGGTATAATCCTTTACCCTGTGCTTAATCAGTTCTTCTGATCTGTGATTATATTTTCAACAATAATTAAGTTCTTAGGCCTGATTTATTTTTCCAATATATTTTAATAAGCCATTATTTAGTTGAATTTTACCAGTTCAAAAATCAAGTTCATATTTGAGGTGATGTATATTTTTTTTTCTCTATATACATCAAAAATTAATATATATTTTATATTTCGTCATTTTTGTGAGCTAGCTTTCTTCCTTTAAATATTGAATCAATAAACATTTTTTCATACAAAGAATTTCTATAAAAATATTTTTTACAGAACATTTTGTGATTTTTTCTGTTTTCGGAGATAGTACTCAAATTTTCATTAATTTTCAGGGTGGTTATTCTATAGCTGCCCTGTAGCTATAATATAACTAGCTATATTATAGCTACTATATAGCTATAACATAACTGGTTATAATATAGGGCAATAAGGCTCCCCTGTAATAATAATTTAACTTTCTGCAAGTAAGCTGTAATCAAATATAATTTCACGTTAAGAAAGCACAAATGTCTGCATTTTAATGCTTATTTGTGATTTCTTAACGTGAAATTATTTTTTATTAAAGCTACCCTGCTCAGGCATACGTAGAGCTCGTTCTTATAGACACATATAGTACATATTGAAACTTGGGACATGCTTTATATAGATCATGTGGAAAAGAAATATCAAGAAAATATCAGTTCAATGTCCGATCAGCCCATATCGTCCCCTTTATGCGCATTTTCTCAATATATTAAAACTCTGTAAATGCTGTTTCTTTATAAGTGGGGTACGCAAAAAAAAAGAAAAATGGTGCAAAAAAAGCTTAACTTCGGCACGATGTCAAGCATTCGAGCCAAAAAAGTAATCACTTGTACCAAGTGACTGAAGATGACTACTGCTAAACCTAATTTAATGGCAATAAAATACCAAAACAGACAACCAAAACAACTTTTTCGGTTTCGCCATTAGTGTAAATGCACCCTGAATCAGAAAAAAATTACTTTTGTTACAATTATAATACTTTTTTAAATCATAGTTTATTTCATTCCTCCATGTAATACATTACAACGCAATATTACTCATTTTTTCTTTAAATTATGCTTTGTAGTTTTCACCAGACCAGGAGTTCGGTGTGGATCTGGAGCAATCATATTTTTCTCAAAACTCTAACGAAACCGGAAAAAGAAAATAGTCCACTACTCCGATTTTTCCTTTTATTTTTAATCTACTTTCCCGAGAAATTTTAAAAAATAATAATCAAGAAGTTCTGTCTAGAACCATTCGAGCCTACTTTCCCGTATACACCCAACTTGAAATTTATAATCTAGCTATCCCTATCTCTCCCTTTCTCATTTAGCTTTAGTTTTTCATGACTTCAAGTATACCTTTTTCAACGGTTAATACATATTCATTCACACACTCATTTGTTCATTAATTTATTCATTTATTCATTCATGTATTTATTCACTTATTAGTTTATTTTTTTCATTCATTCACTCATGCATTAACTTATTTATTTTGTTTATCGGTTTTTTTTTTATCATTTATTTATTCATTCATTTATTCCTTATTTCTTTCACTCATTCATTCATTCAAAAGTATCCTTAAAAACCTCGATCGAAATTTTCATAAGAAAATAGGCTTGCTTAGTTCTGTTTGAACTTCGTATCTGTACATATTTTACGGTATAACATATTTCCGATAAAGTTTGTTCCCAGCAAATCAATCGGTTAGATCAGGATTTATTATTTTTTTTTTTTTTTGAACGGTTCAGAAATAAGCAAATATTGTTCAAATCAAAAAATATTTCACGCCGAGAGCTTCTCCCAATAAGCTTGCTCATAGGAACTTGGATCGTACTCTGGGAGTAACATTAGGTCAAATATATCGTAAAAATATTGTTAAAAATAAAGAAAATAAAGAAAAACAAAAATTTAGTGAAGTAATAACGAATTAAATAAAGATTGAAAATTTAAAAAGAAATTAAAATTTGGAAATTTGGGTTTTGAGATGAGGAAAATGTTTGTCTGTCAGTCTGACGGTCTGTCTGCCCCCCCCCCCCCCCATAAAAACTTTTGAGAGAAGTGTCCGATTCCATTTTTTGTTGCATTCAAAAGGTCTCAGTGAGAACATCTCATATTTTAGTTTTTAATTTGAACAATTTTTCGTTTAGTTTTGGACAGTAAAAAAAATCTTAACGTATGTGGAAATATGAAGCAAAGTATATAAACCCTGAACAATGGATCCAAGTTCCTTCGTAAAGACTTACTGTAAGGAGCTGTCAACGTGATATATTTTTTGATTTGAAAATTTTTTGTTCAATTCTGCTGGAATAAATTTCAGATCAGCGCGTACGGGGAATTTCAATCCTGCATGAATATTAATCTAACAGACGGATATGCTTGGAACAAGCTTTATCGGAGGGATTTTAGAACGTAGAACACGTACAAATACGAAGTTTTCCAGAACAAAACGAGCCAATTTTCCACAAAAACCTTTAATCTGGATATTTAAGGATGTTTCTGAATAAATGAATGAGTGAAAAAATGACAGAACAAATGAGTGAATAAATGAATGAATACGCACATGAATGAGCAAATGAAGAAAGGGATAAATGAATGAATAAATGAAGGAGGGAATGACTGAATAAATATGTATTAATCGTTGAAAAAGGTAGACAGAAGTAATTAGAAACTAAAACTAAATGAGAAAGAGAGAGATAGCTAGATTATAAACTAAAAGTTGGCGTATACGGTAAAGTAGTAGGCTCGTATAGTTCTAGATGGAACTACTTGTTACTATAATAAATTATATTCTAATATAAATGAAACGCACACACGTTTTTGACAGTCATAATGCTTTATTTTTTATATATTGCTTCCAACTTTTCACAATACAAGCACTATTAACAGGTGATAAATACATTCTTTCACAAATGTGGATGAATAATCTTAACATATAACTCGTAACACTTTTCTCGAGCGTCATGCGACGTTTTCAGATTCTGTAAACAAATAAATACTTATGTATTTATTTGAAGTAGACATATTTTCCCCAAATTAATGCCTTTCTTAAATGATTTATTTTGTATATTTTTGCTTACTATAGACAAATCTGTTATGCTTCCTAGAAACGCAAAACATGAAGAAAACATATTTATCTGCAGCGGAAAGCGCATTTTAGGCATAGATGTTAAACACATTTCGTACTGGGACCGTTCATAAATGATGTCACGCCTTTTCCCCACATATTTGACCCCCCTCCCCCCTTTTGTCACATGTCACGCTATGTTGCATAAGCAGGGATATCACACTTCTTGTTACCCCCTCTCCTCCCCTTGTCACACTTTGTCACAATTTCACGAACCCCCCCCTCCCCCTTCGAAGCGTGACACTATTTATGAATGATCCCATTATTGTGAACACGCTTAATGTGATTTATGAGTGATTCACAATGTTTACTTTTGATGCAAATGCATATGGTGATCTTAACGTAGCGTTCACATTTAGCAGAGGTTCTTTCTTTTATTTTGGGACGTTTTTCTACCTACATTTTGTACTAAATAAAAAGAAAAAATGCACAAAAGTAGGTTTAATTTATCGTGAAAACAAGAATATCAGGAAAAATGACGGAGGGGCTAGAATCGAACCCCATAGGGGGGCAGAACAGCTAATAGCAATATCTGGTTACTACTCTTTTATACAATAAAGACCTAAAAGAACTGCGAAAATCTTTCGTGACGGCATTAATAAACCTAATGTTTTCGTCTCATACTAAATCTTGTAAAAGAGTAGTTAAAACTAACCTCTAAAGCTTGTCTATCAGTTATCCAAAGCGGAAAGTACACACATTTTTCGAAGACTCAATCGCGTCGTGTCGTGTCGTCACCAGAAAACCAGATACCAGTCTAGAACAAATGTAAAAGACTAAGTAAATAAAGTGCTCTTTTCACGTTTATTACCAAACCGTGTCGTGTGGTGGTCATTTTTTTTGCCTACTTGCCCGTAAAAGTTAAAAAGATAAAAATAAACCATGAAAGAAGGCTTAATGTATCGTAAAAATATCATTAAAATAATGAAAAGTCCAAAAAAAAAAAAAAAAAAAAATGAAGTAATTAAATAAAGATTGAAAAAAAAAAAAAAAAAAAAATTAAAGTAGGGTTTTGAGATGGGAAAAATGTGTGTCTGTCTATCTGTCTCTGTGTCGGTCGGTCTGTCCCCCCTAATAACTTTTGAACGAATTGTCCGATTCGAAAAATTCTTTTTGCGTTCGAAAGATTTCGGCGAGGGCATCTCATTTCCATATTTTACTTTTGATTTGAACAATTTTTGGTTTAATTTTGAACAGTTCAAAAAAATTTCGCATTAGCACCTATTGGCAAAAATGAAGCAAATTATGTAAACTCTGGTGAAAACATCCGAATTCCTATGAGCAAGCTTCCTGGAAGAAGCTTTCGGCGTAAAATATTGATTTGAACAATTTTTGTTCATTTTTGAACAGTTCAAAAAAATAGCGTCATTTTTCCATTATCTTGGCGCAGTCGATAAATTCGCCAATAATGATGCAGCCATCGCCAAACGGAATATCGCCACTGGTAACCTTTTTTTGTGCGCTGTCGCCAAAATGTCTGCTTGACGAGATTTGCGCAGTGGTAATGGAAAGGTACCAACTCCGTTTTTATATCCTACTTTCCCGGAAAAGTAAAAAGTTTTTGAAGAGTTAAAAAAAAAAAAAAAAAAAAAAACATTAGCGCTTTCGGGAAATTTCAATCCCATACAAATCCTGATCTAACCGACGGATTTGCTTGTAAAACTTTATCGGAAAGATATTACGCTGTAGAATATGTACAGATACGAAGTTCAACAAGAACTGAACTAGCCTATTTTCCTAAGAATTTTTTAATCGGAATTTTTAAGGTTATTTCTCAATGAATAAATGAATTAATGGATGAGTGAAAGAATGAATGAATAGGTGAAAGAGTAAAAGAATGAATAAATGAGTGAATAAATGAAAGAATGAATGAGTGAGTGAATGAATATATATTGTCCGTTGAAGAAGGTATTTTTGAAGTAATAAAAAACTATAGTTAAATGAGAAAGGGAGAGAAAAAGATAGCTAGATTGTAAATTTGAATTTGGTGTATACGGGAAAGTAGGCTGGTATAGTTCTTGACAGAACTTCTTGTTTAAAATTTAGTTTTTATTCTGTTCTAAATAAATCATATATATATATATATATATATATTATCTATATTATATTATGATTATTTTATAGGATTATATAGTACTCCAAATATCTATCATCGAATAAGGTCGAATTAAGTTTTGTACGAATACTCGTATTTTTTCACACTACTCTAACTATTAGTTAAAGCAAAAAGAACACCGAGTATTCGAGTATGTAAAAATTCACTCAACTGTTGAAAAGTTACAAAATGATCGGGTAACCTTGGTGTCACATTATCCGGATAATATAGTTAGACAAATAGGCTAAATGCACACATACACACACAACATCGTCAATTGCGTAAAATTACGACAATATTTCAATGTACTACACATCGGTGTATGTGAAAAGTAGTATTTACAAGCTATTTGATTTTCAAAGTGTTCGTTGGGTCGAGATATATGTCTTTCATGATGATCATTAGCATCTATAGGTTTCATCGGCAAAATACAGCTCTAAAATTTAATAGCTCGTCAGAAATTCTAGTCTGAACTTCCCAAAGACAGTTTTGATGTAGCACCTCATTAAAAGCGCACTTGCAGGCCATAACGATATTTGAAATTTATAGGGTAAACGAACTTTTAGCACAATTTTATTAAATAGTATTTATGTACTCAATACTTGCAAATAATTTAATGAATGTTCATATTCGAAAAAAATGATATTAATCAAAGCTTTGTTTAAAATTCTGCATTTTTGGAATTTTCTGTCTTTATTTTATTATGTACAAAGATAAGGTTGAACTTCGGACGAAAATTAGGATATGAATTAGGTTTGAATGGTTATTTTCCCAGCAGTTTTTCATGGAAATTAAAGAAATGAAAACTCAGTGATTGCTTTTTAACCCTTTGGCGCCTAACGGGACACATACGTCCCATTCAAATTTCTAAAAAAGCCTTTTCGG